>CM050914.1:0-2400000 GCA_027742785.1 Vigna reflexopilosa | reverse complement strand
TAGTTTGCGATTAGGAAGTTTTAAGTTCTTGTTTCCGAAATGTGTTTTCATTCGTTTTATTTGTTTTTTCTTTATCCGCATCCCAATCCGTTTTTCTCTTTGCTACATATTGTACAAGTCAGTTTCGTGTTTATAATGAGTGATCCCATAATTTACAATGTTGTAAGGAGTGTCTTTGTAAAGGGTATAAAGTTGGTCGACTGTTCCTAGTTTATGTAATCTGAGGTGTTACTCTTTTGTCTCTCTTTTCCAAGATTTCTTATTAATTATTTGAGATAAAGTTGGGCCTAAGTCATGAAACGGAGAGACTAGTAGACTTTTTCGTAGTCCTAGGGGCATTAACATATATATATATATATATATATATATATATATATATGTATGTATGTATGTATGTAACAAAATCCCTATCCGCAATGTGTAATATTATTTAACATTAATATTATTGATTTATGAATAATTTATAAATAATAGGTATGACGATTCGCCATTCAAAATTTATATATATATTATAAAATGATTGTACACCTTAGTGATTTTAAGTAGATTATGAAAAGTGGAATTATTTTCATCACTGTTTATTTTATTGAAGACCAAATCCGTTGCATCGCTATTCCCATGTAAGTAACTAGAGGGAAAAAAAATCTAAAACTCAGAAAAATGCTTGATTTCATTATACTTGATAAGAATTCTCAATATAAAAAAGAACTTAGTTTGAGTTAGGAAGTGTCTTTATAAACTATCTTCTTTTAGAGGTTTCTCCTTTCTTTTGTCAAAAGATTCCAGTTTAGTATCAATCATGTGGCATACCATAAATTTACAACAACTTCAACTAAATAATCACATTAGAAAATTGCTACGTACATCAGTGCCTGCCCATGCAAGCCATGGACTAACACAGTGTTCAATTCGAGAACTAAAACGGAGAGATGAAAATTTATATAAAAAATTCTTATTTAATTCAAAAGTTTAGAAAAGAAGGAAAAGTAAAAGGATAAAATATCTCCTTCAACTTTTGCCCCTATTAATATTTGGATGATATTATTTTTCTCTTCTCGCTCTTTTCACTCCAAAAATCCCCATCCTCCTTTGAACCAGAAAATAGCATGTTCCCACTTTTTTGGAGCCAAAGATGAAGTATTTTTATTATTTTCACAACTGTAACAAGTGATATCACTTAAAAAGACGATCCTAAAAAAATACCATAAATTTCCTAAAGATGAGGGGGAAAACAACTCTCTCGTATAAATAACATCATGAACAGAAAAATCAGCAACAGATAGCATAAACATTTCTCCCCTCTAATGAATTGTACAATTCTACTCCACATTGAGAAAACAAAGCACATCCTAATGACCTTCCTTTTCTCCCTTCCCTCCATGAACTCTTATCTTTAAAAACCAAGAATTAAATAGCAAGGTCTTTGTGGGTGTAGCTAATTGCTTTGTCGCCATCCACTATCTGTCCACTTCCTTTGAGAATCCTGAACATAAGCAAATGAATGATTGTAGTATCAGGTATTACCCTATAAGCCTATTGGTATGTTAGTTATTTGTATGTAGCAAATCTTATTCTATTCACTAAAGCTTTTCCACCTTTTGTGTTGTTCAAATTGAGCATGTCAACTGAATGAAATGACTAGTTATACACTAAATTGTTTGTATTGTTTCTAATGACCATCAAGCTCATACCATCTGGTTGTTAACAATCCATCAACTCCTACTGGACCCCGAGCATGAATCCTGCTTGTACTTATTCCCACCTATAAAAAGTCCATGACATGAGAGTTTGGAACTAAATCAACAACCTTGGCATTAGATATTGATTTTGAATAGAATGTTTAGAATAACATGCCTCTGCTCCTAGACCAAATCGTGCTCCATCACTGAATCTTGTACTAGCATTGTGAAAAACAGCAGCACTGCCAATATAACAAACATTATTTACAAACGGCCATTGTAAATATGTTGAAGGCTCAAGAAGTTGATTGCTTACAAGAACAGGGATTCTTGTGTTTATTAATATAAAACTTAGTCATGAAAGGAATTGAATTACACAAAACAGTCAAATGTTGTATAGTAGAAAATGTGATTAGTGGCGTATAAAAAGACATTATATTTCAAAATTGCCTGTCAACTTGGCGTAGAAACACATCAGCTACTTCATGATCTTCTGTAACTACGGAATCAGTATGTGCACTGCAACGAAACAGAAATGTGACAAATTTCAATCCAAAATAGAGATCTAATTTGAAATGAGGCGGAGAGAGATGGATGAAATGGAAATATGCTTCCAAGACATTATCTACAAATAAAGAGAACCGTGCCTTCCATAAAGATTTATATGATCAATAGCTGCGTAAACATCATCCACAATTTCAACTGTGCATGTCAACGAGTTGTACTCATGATGTAACGAAGGAGCCAGAGGAATATTTAACAAAGGACTTGCCTTCGGTCCTCCAAACAATGTAACACCTACATAAATTTTAAACCATATCAGCATTCCAGAAACCTTACAAGCTACCTTTTACAGTACATTTAAGTTCAAGAAACTATTCTTCAAATTTTGGAAAAGACATCATAGACAAACATTCACCAATCGAATAGAAATGTTAGCCAGAAACCATACCTTCTGTCCGTAGGTCAACAATAATATTATTGAGCCAACCTTTCTCTACTAAGTCCTTGTGAACAAGAAGTGTCTCCTAAAAATTGAAATTTGAACAGTGAGTAGAAAAAATAACTGGCAAAAAAGGTTGCGCTTTCAACGATTACATAGAATAATAGAAGTTACCATGGCATTGCAGCCTGCTGGATAATCTATTTTTGCATCCAGTACAATCCTCTTTGCCATCTCCAAATCAGCAGATTTATCAACATAGACATGACAAATTCCATCTGTTTGGCAATAATGTGGCTTTATTACAGTAAATTCATTTGACAAAAGGATTTACCATATTATATCAAGCACTTTGCTTCCATGTTGAGCAGAAGGGTCTTACCAGCATGACCCAGAACTGGAATTTTAGTGGAACTCTTGATCTGAGAGACAAGTTGGTTGCTGCCTCTTGGAATCACCAGATCAATTACATCATCCAACTGAAAGAAAGGCAAAATGCAGACTCTAGCTTTTGTTTAACGAACCAAAGATCAAAGTGAGCAAGTTCATAAATCAGAAATTAACTTCTACTTTGTACTTACCTTAAGTAACTCAGGAATTTCTGCTCTGGATGTCACAAGTCCAATAAGTTTTGCACCGACAGAATCTGGTATGGCTTCAGTAATGACCTGAAGTTCCAGCAATGAAAAGTTACACAGGAAATATTTATTAATGAGACTGAAAATATCAAATATATAATTTAAAAGAAAACGATTCACAAGTTGTCATTTATTTTGAAACTAAACTTTGTGCAATATTGCATTTGATCTCTTAGCCTCCTTGCCTCCTTTCAAGAGAAGCCCATTCCCACTTCGGATTGCCAAAGAAGCTATCTGTTAAGATTACACGAAGCTACTGGCTTAGAATGCAGATAAACAATATAAAATCAAAAGGTAGTCAAAGTAGGCTTTTTGTTTCTTGAACTGCAATTTAGACATTTTTTAATCCAAAAGAAATTTCATCTTTTCATGTGATACGAAAAGAAAAATTCATATTATTTTAAAGGTCTGATCACAGCTTAGTAGATAATATAAGCTGTCCAAGCATGTCATCTACAGAAAGCAAATTGAAAAAGGAATGTAAAAAAGGCAGGGAAGGGTAAAACTTAGAAACTGACACAGTATTAGCCAGGTATCAACTGAAGGTTCAAAAGAAAATCGAAAACGTTGGTTTACCTGCACTAGTGCATCAGGGCGAGACTCAAAAACAATTAAAAGAACACCTAAAGGTGATGATGTTTTCTCCAAAATCAGCCCTTCTGCGAGCTAGATAAAATGTAAGCCGTCAGAAATATTATAGATCAGTAACTATTATTAACAATCAAGTGTGCATGAAAAACTTTTAAACCGTATATTTTATGATTAAGCAGAGATTGCATCCACACACACGAGTTCAGACAGCTTTCTCATACAAATTTGTATATCACACAAACCATTTCATTCTTCTATAGTGTGTAAAACTAGAATCTGTAATAAATACAATAAATGGAAGGAACTCAATTTTAACTTAGCTCAATGTAAAATTACTATGACCCATACCTAAATTCTCACACACACTCACACGCACACATATTATAGCTATAACAAAGTTTTTGTTACCTCAGTTCGTTTAAGCACTCGACCAATGGGATCTTCCATGTTTGCAATAAGTCGAATATTGTTTGCAAGGGTTGCAAGCTGTCAGTCATAGTCATTTATCATCACAAATTTTATATTCTGTTAAAATTTAGATAGTTTCAACTATAGGTTAACTGCCTTGCCTTCTCCTTCTTTAAAACCAGCCTAGCCACCAAGGATTTTTCACGTCCTTCTTCTTGTGCAGCAGCAACATCAGCTTCGTTTTCAATCCTGATCTCTTCTTGATGTGCTTCCAAAGCATCGGCTATTTTTAGTAAAATTTGTTTCCTCTCTTCTGAAGACATAGCCTGTAATGTAAGATATGGAGATCAGAATGCTAAAGTAGGAATGATACACTGACAGCTTAGTATCCACAATCCCGTAAGTGCTTAGGTATAAAAGAAACCTGAAGCCTTCTGGAACAGTCCCTAGCTGCAACTGCCATATCCCGAGCATTAAACTCTTTTATTGGGGCCCATTTATGGGCATCTTTATGAAAGAGGGTTCCAATAAGTTGTCCTTGGAGAACTTTAAGGATATTTTCTGCTGCATAACCACTGAAAAGAAACAAGAAAAAACCCACGTACACAGATGGGAATCAGATAGAGTAGGTAGCATACATAATGGATTTCATCTTGCAATTATATTTTTCTGTTTAAAAGATCAAAAATTGAAAAGGGTGAAAAAGAAAATTTAGTGATCTTACATTACATGACATTAGCATAGATTTGCTGATTAAATATGTGGTGGACAAATAGTCATCCAAATACAAAAACAGAGAGAACAAATAAAACAAGTAACTGTATACAAAATTAAATCAATAGCTGTTTGTATTTCCATTTCTCAAAGTTGCTTGGGGTTCAGTGAAAATTTAATCAGTGATGTCACATGTCTTGTCTAGATAAAAAGTTTCTAATTGAAAATGGAGATACTGAAAAATGCTTTAAATAAAATCTAAAAAGGATACACAAATATGCAGTAAATAGAATTGGTATCAGAAATTCAAAAACAAGTTTCAGTTTAAATTATTGTCGGTAAATAGAGCACCTGGTAATGATAACAGGAATGCCAGCTTCAGCTGCATGAATAGAAGCCTTTACTTTGGCAGTCATACCACCTCTTCCCACTCTAGACTTGTCTCCAAAAGTAATTTCATTTTGATGTTTCTCTTTAATGTATGTATGAATAAGCTTTGAACGTGGGTCACTTGGAGGACCACTATAAAGACCCTCTACATCACTCAACAGAATTAGAAGATCAGCTTTTAATTCCAGTGCCAATAAAGCTGATAAACTGTCATTATCCCAAAATATGCCAGAAGAATCCTGCACAAAAATAATTTGGTGTCACTTCATAAGAAAACATCTTATAAAGACAATATTTAAGTTTAACGGTTAAAGTTCAGAAAATTCATCTGAAGAAAACAAATATAGCCCCCAACTCTACTTCAAGCTAGCATAACCATTTATCATAACATTAAGAAATAAAATAATAATAATGACACCAATTTTTAATAAAGGTACATTGCTTGAACAATCAGCTCCAAGATTAAGTTCCGCTGTAATAACAAATCAGACAAGTAGAATATCAAACCTCATATGGAGCTTTCCTAGTACTAACTGCATCGTTCTCGTTGAATATGGGAATAACTTTTAATCCTAACAATGATTTCACAGTTTCGCTGAGTTGCTTTCTGAAATCTTTGTCTCGAAAATCATTGTCTGTCACAAGAAGCTGGGCAGATGTCACATCTAGCTGCAGGACAGGGAGAGAAAGGAATTTACGCATCAATATCAATGCCAGTTATCCTAAAATAATATAAGAATGAAATATGATATGTCATAAAGGGTAAACAAAACAAAAAAAATCTAGACAACGCATTTGGAATGCAAGCAGGCATAAGAAGATAGTTCAGTCATGAACATTAATTAACAACAATTACCTGACTAAACAAAGCATCATAAAGAGCCATAAGGCTGTTCTGTCCAACAGCAGCACAAGCCTTGCCATCAAGTTCAATTTGCGGCTTCTGAAGGTCAGCAAAGCTGTAAAATGTGTACCATGAAAGACCAAAGTAAATTACAATTTCACCAACTTTCAAGGATACAGCATACATGTGCATCCTCTGATAGCAAATGAACAGAACAAAGGTGTTAGAACTTTATTACCTGCTGTGAATTAATTTTCTGTATCTAAGCCTTTGGCGACCAAGGCCAACAGCACCTGATGACACCAAAATAATCTCATAACCAAGAGAGTTCAGCTCCTTAATCTGCCATGTATTCTCAAAAGGGTCACACATGCCAAACTCAAAATCCAATCTTTGTTCCTAGAACAATACACACAAACACACACATATATATATACACACACAAAGCAACCTGCTCACAGAGTGCCCCTAATTTTCCAACCGCCAACCTTCCATCTTGGCGAGTAACCACAGCAGTCCCAACCTTCAAAACCATACAAAACAACCTTAGCCATTTACATCATCCTATGGTCCAAGCAATGCACACAGAACAAACCATTTGATGCACAACACAAGAAATGAAACAACAAAAGGATAATATATATTTTGGAGAGAAAAGAGAACCTTGATGATGATGCGCTTAACATCTTTGAGAAAATGTCTATAAGGATCTGCGTTCTCCATATTCTGACCAGCAAACTGTTGTTCTTGTTCAGTGCGGTTGGCAGAGAAGAAAGAGAGTCTGCCTGTGAACAGTTTTTAATCTTAAAGTCACGTGTTGATAAAAAGGTTAACACTTTACACTACGCCGTCACCACAGATATTCACATTTTCTTTTATTTCTTTTAAATTACATCCCACATAGTTGGATAAATTATTCCTGAACAGTTTGCCTACATTTATATTTAAATTTTGTCTAAATTTTCTTTTTCTATTATTTTCCCAGACAAAATTATAAGTTTTACCATTAGAACTTTAAACAGGAGATAAAAATTTAGAGGCCGATTTAAAAACAAAGAAAGAATTTTTTGACAGAGGAATTAAAATAAAGAAAATAAAAAAGTTTATTTAAGACAAAAACAAAAACAAAAAATCTTAACTTTCGAAAGTTTTTATTTTTTAATTATAAACATATCTGATTTTGACATTGTTAAGACATCAATGTTTCTTTCACAGGTTTTTAAACTATGAACAACAAAACAACTTCTAAACACAACACAAACAATCCGAAAGTTTTGGTTAAAGAAAATGTGTACATTCAACAAGAGATGTGAGTACAGTATTTCATTAAAAATTAATAAAATATTTATTACTACCTCTCAAAACTGACAAATAAAACCAAAATCAAGGGCTTCTTCATCTTTTTGCTATTTATATAATTCATTTGTAAGGAAAATGTTGAAATTTGTAGAGAAGTGGAAGTTACTGTAACTCGTCTTAAATTAAAGTCCACGCGTTTGGATGTTCTTGAGCCAACTGTCATGTTGTTATTAACATTTTTTATTTTAAATTTCTAAGCACTCTCTATATAAAAAAATTTAATACTAACAATTAATTACATGTTGTGATAATATATTTTGAAGTTACTTATTAACACATATATCATATTGAAATTAAATAGTATATACATAAACTACTTATATCTTAATATATTTGTTTTCTGATTAAAACTAAAGGTGCAATGTCAACTCTTTTAATTTTCTGTGTAAAAACTGGAAAAAGAAAGTACTAGTTGTCATTTCGTGACCCAATACAATTCAATAGTTTTAAAAAAAGTGTTCATAAATTTAAAATGAAATAGTCTCTTCAACCTCTCATCAATTTTGATTTTTTTTTTTGTTTAAAAGTAGGATTAGAAGTTAGTAATTAAGAAATATATAATTATTTTATATTATTTATTCATATACAATATAAAAGTTATATAATATACTTGTAATAGAAAAAAAAAAATCATTCACACTATACCTTATAGCAGATAGATAAAGAACTTTAATAACTTTAGATAAAAACTGAATATATTAAAATAACACATTATTTTGGCTTCAAAAATTTTGTTAGAGATCCGTTCCTTTGTTTAATAATAAAATTAATATAGTCAGAGGTAGAATTTGTCTGCTTACTGAATGTGTAAAGATATTTAAATTTTAAAGAATAAAAATAGCGAAGACAATCATTCTTTTTAAAATTTTAAAATAAAATGTACAATTTTAAAATTATAGAATGTATTTAAATATATATATTAAAATGCAAAAGAAAATTAATCTCATAAGAGGATCTCATGTTTCTGTCAAAAGGTACAGCGAAAATAGACTACTCTTAATTGTGGTCTTCAACATGGCATGCACGTCCATTGTCCAATGCAAAAATGTGAAAATTTCGAATAGTTTTATTTTTATGTATTTTAATTCAACTTTTTGTTTACACAGCTTTAATATAAATTTATTGTATATTATCATGCTTTTTATTATAAATAATACGTGGATTAGAATTAAATATCAGTTGATATTGTTAACCTAGTAAGGTTGGGAGATAAAAGAGTTCGTAGTTAACGTTTGAAAAGTTTAGTCAGATGTGAATGCGAGACAATTTTATGGAAGCCATAGTTTCTGTTAAGGAGAGTATTTATAAATGAAAAAGAATATTTAAATTTTTTAAATCGTTTTCCCTTCTACAAATATACATCTTAAACTTAAATTTTATTTTAATAATTCTAAAACTTTATCCCATTTGCAGATACACCTCTTAAAGTTTTAATTTGTTTTAATTAAAACTTAAACAATAAGAATATTTTGTAGTGAAAGAATATATTGTTGAAGTTGTGGTGGTCCCAGCTGCCAATTCCTAATCCACTTACACTTTTTAATTGGTATTTTAATACACCATAATTATTAATCTACCAAATTAATAAATATTATTAATGTACCATGCTCTCACCACCTCCAACTAGGGATGCCAACCAATTGGACCAACATGCCAACTAAGTACCAATTCATTATTTCTATTTTTTTATAGTTGTGTACGTCCATGGATATTTTTTTAAAAATGAAAATTTGAACATAAATTCAAATAAATTATATTCTTAAAATAAATAAATTCAAACTCAAATAAAGTTACATTCTAAATTGTGGTATATTTGCATTGTTATGTACTGAGGGAAGCCAAATGTGAGTACCAGAAATTATCTTGCAGAACTTAAGGTTCTCTTTGGATCAGAAAAGTGTCTATCCTTATGGCCGTCACTTCCTGCACCCAATTTATTTCTTACGCACCTCCCTAAATATTTTTAATATTCATTCTACCTTGAGTAGAAACCCTAATTTTCGAATCTAAAAATATCTTCTTCCTAATTTGAAAAATATTAAAAATAAGAAGGTTTTAATATTTTTATTATATTTTTAATGATAGATATGTTGGAAAGTATAACTTTTATGGAGGTGCAAGAATAAAAACAGGAAGGTGCAGGAAGTAGCACCCTTGAAATCCACTTGACGAGGGACGATTTGGGTCACTTCTATGTTTTTTTTTAGTACAATTGAATAACCTATATTAAAGGTAATTTACAAAAATTCACAAATATAACTTCTCTAGATTCTTATTTCAACTTAAATAAATAAATTTTAATCTATAAGAAACTTTATTTTATATTATTTTATTTATATTCCACTTATAGAAAACTTTCCGGAGAAAATTGTGAAGAGAGAATCTATCACAGTAATAAATAAAATGATTTAGATTTCTAAAACTTAAATAAATTAATATCTCAAAAAAAAAACTTTAATTTCATGAAATCTAAATAAAAATACATAAATAAAATCATAGACGAGTAATCCAAACGGGTACAGATTAAAACAAATGTACAAAGGAATCCGACCAACCTACCATATTTTACTACGATGCAGTCTACCCTATTTGGTAAACCCTTTTTTTTTTTCTTTCTTCCTTGTTCACAGTTCATTCTCTAATTTCTTTGTTCCTAACTTCCTTTCACACTATCTTTCTATTATTGATGTTACATAAACCAAACCAACTCATCATGTCCAAAACACTATACAAACTAATCAAGAAACACCACAGTCAAATTAATAGAAGAGTAAATATCACACTAAACACCACAATAACTCATGTCCCAAAAACTAAAGGTGACAGCTATTTGAAAGTTTTCAAAATAACATGGTTATTGTCAAGAATATACATAGTTGATTAATATACCTAATATTTTTACAGTACATGATTAATATAAATGTCACATTAATTTGTTATATTTACAAAAATATAATCAATTATGAACCATGATTAATATAAATGTCACATGATTAATGTACATTTATATTTATAAATGTACATGCTACATTTATATTTATAAATGTACATGCTTAATATACCTATTCATATAATCTGACAACTGAACCTAAACTGCTTATAAAATTTATACAAGCTGCAGATCATATTGAATTGCTTTAGTCATAATATCACGAATCTGTACATCCTAGGTTCTAATTAAGATATATCAGTAAGTCATATCATTTTCAGCTCCACTAAAGTGTTGAAATGAGGGATCTGGTAATTACAAAAAAATAAATGAAAGGAGCTGAAATCCGATAATTACAAAAAACATGAAAGGAGCTCAGATGTCGAGAACAACCAAATCAGAACCTTGTAACCTTGCAATCATCAATAAACCAAAATTACAAAAACCATATCTGTTGCAGATAATTCTACCAAACGTTTTAAACAGAGTTAGCCAGTGGCGTGGGTCGGTGTGGTGTGGGTAGCAACGACAGTGGTTTGGATTTTATTCTCATTACTGCAATGTTTAAAGTTATCCAAAGAAACGAACCTTGATGAAGACAGCCAAAGCTATTTGCAAGAAAAATGCAGCAATTACAGCCACCGAAACATCATTTCCTTCTATAAAAGACCTTAGGTTCAACGCAACAAAGCTAGCTGAAGCAACGCCTGTAAGGATTATTATGATCCAACGAAGAATTCCAACTGGAACAAGCAATAGAAACTGAAAAAATTCACGAGAAGTGTTAGATATGTTGGAGAGTGTGCTGCTAGTATTTCTCATCTCATGTTCTATGAACTGTTGCGAAATGAAACTACACAATATTGTAATGAGCATACTAACATTGATAAAATAATATACCATACTTGGAAAATCAAAACTTACAGAGGACATAATGAAAATGGTGAGGGAATACCCCCACATGCACCAGAACCGAATAAGGTTAGCATTTGAACCCATATACTGAAGGAAAAAGTAGTATGCCAACGGGACCACTATAACATAACCATAGATACACCACGCAGCCGTATTTACGAAGCTGACATCAAAGCTCCAAGAAGTAGTGTTATCCACATGTTTCTGCGTAAGGTATGTGGCAATATTTCCAAGTAAGGCAAGCACAAAAACCAATGTTGTTGAGATCCATATTAGCCCGTATCTGTAATAAAGTAAAAGTAATTATCAGAAAATTAATAAGAACCATTTGTATACGCTAAATTAATAATTTTAACCCAAAAAAGAAATAAAAAAAAGGAATGCAAATATTGCCTAGCTCCACCATATCTGCCTTCATGTTCTCCCAACATATTTGAAGAACCAAAATTTCATTATATATATATATATATATATATATATATATATGACATTGAGTAGAAGAATTATTTCAATAACTGCTTCCATTATGGGGGAAAAAATTGCAAGAAGGAAAATTAGACAGTTATGCACTTCTACTTTTGAGCTAGGATGATGAAAAATTATCAGGTCATTACTTGGCACATTCCATGCACCATAAGCGTGCATAAAAAAACAAGTTATGCACCATCTATTTCGCTCACATTGCTTTAATTTTCTGAAATTCTGGTTAAGAAGTGAACAATTTGAATGGGTGCACAGGAAAAATGCACCAAAATGGAGACAAAAAAAGGTGGCAGAAGCAAAAAGGCCATTTTTTTCTCCTACAAATTTTATTGGGACAGTTCAGTTGTCAACTATAGTTTTTCACTTTTTCTCCAAGAGTCAGAAATCCACATGTAATACAATGGGTATCTCTATTTTGATTATTGAAAATAAAGAAAAATGGGATTAAAAGAATAACTCACAAATCAGGATTAGCATCTATCTTGTTAAAAAAATCTCCACCAATTGGATTCAAGGAACTCATCAATCTGTTCACAACAACATCCGTGTCCACATTGAAATACTGCGTGTAGGATGAGACACTAAAGATTCTCAGCCAGTAGCTTGTTGGTTGTTGCCCAAATGCTTCTACAAAGACGAACAATATCAATGAATGACATTACTATAGCATCAATTCACAATAAAATTTAAAATGAAACAACAGCAATTTTTCTTGCATCAGACTGTTGAATTTAGAGGGTGAGATTGAGGGAAAGAGAGAATAGAACCATTTAGAGATGATTTAGGGAATAAGAAATTTTTAGAATTCTTGTCCTATTTAGTGTATAACATATCCATATAGAGAGAGACTCTACGGTATATTTGCTAGAATTACAGTAAGTAATGCGACGTCCTAGACACTGCTGCCCATGAAATTGTTTTTACCATGTGATAGTATGGTAGCATGATATAGCAACCACACTTTTAACAGACTACAAAATCAAATATCAGCCAGCAGAATGAATCATCTCTCGGTCAAAACATGCAACTGAAACCAAATGTGTGCTTCAAGATAACAAATCATATTTGCAACAATGATAATATTCAATTATTAGTTAAAATCATAAACAAAATATTATTTGAAAGATCTAGTTCAATCGGTTCACAGAGCTCATTGTCTGAAATAACTAAAACTAAACAAAGTAAAAAGACTCTCCGGAATAAGTCACAACCCATCACTAAAGTATTCTGAAGATGTGCCAAATCCAAAATGTGAAGCGTATAAAGTATAGATACTTCACCTAAAAGTTTGATGACATACCAGTTGGAGTTCCAGAAATTTGATATCCCTGTCCTTTGTCAACCCCATTGGTAAGGGGGAATGTTTGCATGCTTGCATAAGAGACTGCAAGAAATGTCACAGATCACCTTTTTAAGCTACTGAAACTTTTAACAACAGAGAATATCACACATCTCAACATAGGAGAAAAAGCTAATTCTACAATTTCATACCGTTACCCGCTGTGCTACTCTTTTCATCGGCTATGACAGCCTGAACAGCAATACAGAAGAACAAAAACCATAATCAATATCATAGATTGGCTATTGACTATCAAACAAAAATACTAGTATTATTGCCACATGAGATTTTGTAGAGTGTCAACGTGTTTCAGTTCGGGCCTTACATCTTCTCTTCTCTTCTCTTAGCTTCTGTTGAGTTTTTATGGTTTTTTCTATTTTTTAAAGGCCAGTCAAGAGAGTAATCAATTTACACAAGAACAGGTATATCAGATTCTGGAAATCATTGAAGAAACCAAAATTGATACAGCACATAAGGTGAATAACTTCATTGGTGAATCTTCTGCTGAGAACACTGATAAAGGTAAGAAAAAATAATAACTCTTGGATCGTAGATACAGTAGCAACTGATCATTTTCCTTTCGTTATGCCTAATTTCATATCTTTCCGTAAAATTAAACCTATAAGAATTAAGATGCCCAACGGATCATATGTTATTGACCATTATGATGGAACCATGCAATTACTTGAGTCATTTCCTTTGTACAATGTCTTGTACATACCTGATTTTGATTTTAATCTAGTTTCTGTACAAAGGATTATACAATCCCATAACTGCAAACTGACTTTTTCCTAAGTTCTATTAGATTCAAGATGTGATATCATCGAGGATGATTGGTCAGGCTAGGCTATGTGAAGGCTTATACTTAAGGGAATAACTGAAACTACAGAAAGCAGTGTGGTGAAAGTGGACATTGGCAACCAGAATGAAAACATTGGCACAGCCACCTTGGACACCCGACAGATAAAGTTTTACAATACATTAGCCATTACTTTTCTTATATTCAGCTTAAAGAAAGTAAACCTTGTGATGTTTGTCACTATACGAAACAACATAGACTTTCTTTTAATCTCAGTAATTCTCGTGTCAAGAATGATTTTGATATTACTCACATTGACCTCTGGGCCCATTCGGTACTACTTCTATACATGGACACAATTTTTTCTTAACTATTGTAGATGACCATCGTAGATTCACTTGGATTTTCCTGATGAAAAATAAAGCACAAACAAGACCTGCTTTATCTAGATTCATCACTCTCATTATATATACTCAATTTAATACAAAAATTAAAATCATACGATCAGATAATGGTAGTCAGTTTTTCTTGCAAAGATCTTTATGATAGCCCTGGTATCATCCATCAAACTAGCTGTATAGAGACCCCTCAACAAAACTCAGTTGTAGAAAGGAAGCATAGGCACATTTTAAATGTCGCATGAAGCAAATATTCCTCTTGTTTTTTTGGTCTTATGTTGCTACTCACACAACTTATCTAATAAATCGTATTCCCTCTGATGTTTTCGAGAAAAGAACCCTTATGAGTTAGTATATGAGCAAATGCCTGTTTTTAATGATCTAAAAAGTCTTTGCTTCAACCATACAAAGAAACAGATCCAAGCTAGATTCCAGATCATGGAAATGTGTGTTTCTGGGATATAAAACAGGAATGAAAGGATATATTGTTCTTGATACTAAAAATAGAGAATTTTTTTGTGAATTTTTATGAACATGTTTTGTTTGTATATTCAAACTGCTGAGAATTTCCAGACAGATGTTTTTAATTACTTTCTTGAACCAGTAAATAATAACAGTAATAATGTTTATAATGGGAATGATCATAACACTAATCGATTCATAATAATCAAACTAATTTCACTGCTTTGTTAGTATACATTGAAGATATAATTCTTGCAGGGAACTCTATTTCTCTATTTCTCTATTTCTTCTGGTTGATATTACTTCTTGAAGATATAATTCTATTTCTCTATTTCTCTATTTCTGGTTGATATTAAAACCGTGTTTCAAGAAAGAGTTCCTCTAGTTGATATTACTTCTTATCAGAGACTTCTGGAAAGGCTGTTGCATCTCACCAACAAAAGACCAGAGATAAAATATGCGACTCAGTTCCTAAGTCAGTTTCTTCATATGCTACCACTGAAGACCATCTCAACGCTGCCCATCGTATCCTGCGATATGTGAAATCCAGTCCTGGACAGGGCCTGTTCTATCCCCTCAAACCAGATGTCTACTACAGGAATTTGTATTTTTCTTGGATCTTCTTTGATAAGCTGGAAATCAAAAAAGCAATTAATGGTATCCAGATCTTCGTCAGAGGCCGAATTAGGGCTCTAACTGCTCTCACTTGTGAAATCCAGTGGCCGAAGTACTTGACGGATGATCTCAGAATCGAAGTCTAGACTCCTACTACCACATATTGTGGCAACCAATTTGCTAGACACATTGCCTTGAATCCAAGCTTTCATTATTTTACGAAACATATTGAAATTGACTGCTAAGTTGTGCAAGAAAAACTCCAAGCTAAGCTATTTCAACTTCTCTCGGTATCCTCTGTTCACCAAGCTGCAATATGTTTACTAATCCTCTTGAAGAGCCTTCAAAGCTGCTATTTCCAAGCTCGGATTAATGGATAAATATACTCATGAGCTTGTGGGGGGGATGTTGAGTGTCCACGTGTTTCAGTTCGCGCCTTACATCTTCTCTTCTCTTAGCTTCTGTTTAGTTTTTACGGGTTTTCCCTGTCTTATAAAGCCTTGTTCTGATCTCTTTATAAGAGACAGATGTACATCCTTGAAGTCACGTGCCATCTATACAATTCTTCATTTCTCAGTCATCTTGTGCATGTTTGTTTCGTTTGCTTACACGTTTTCTGTTTATGCATGTATCTTGATCTGGTTTAATCCTTTACCTTCTTCATCTTTTCCTTGGCACCATTTACAGTGTGTATATCATGATCCCAGAAACTCAATAGGTTTTTCCTTTTTCTCAAATAAATTAGTTAAGAGACAGTGCGTGTTTGGGTAATCGATCTGAATAATCTCTATTCCAAAAATGTTGCCAGTATCAAGATTTTTTTTAACATGTAGTACATGCAAACCTGAGCTGAGACTTTGTTTAAGGTATCCAAACTCGAATTTCATTCAAACGTAATTCGGAGAATTCTAATGTTAAGATGTCAGTTTTAATTAAGTTATCAGCATCATTTAAGAATTTCCTGAATACTTGCCTTATAATCTGAACCACAAGTAAAAAATACGCAAGCAAGTAATTATAGTTTCGTTCCCAGCTTAGTAAGAAATTAAAAAAAAAAAGAAAAAAGTGAGCGAAGACTCACGGGAACAGAACCGAGCAAATGGCTGGTGTTGCTTATGGTGTAAGATTCGCCCTCCATCGAACTTAAGCTGAAAAGTCTGAGTCAGAGAGACATTACGAATTGGGAATGCTTCCGAGCTAACGGGAAATCCCTAGATTGCAGAACCTCTGATTATGCTACTTACATCACTGGGGTGCTGGTCAATTGATTACTTCGCACAAAGAAAACTACAATTTTGGGCCCCAAAAATGTCATCAGCCCAGTACTGCTGAACATATAATAAAGGGCGCTTCTTTATGCATCCATCCTGTACCTCCAAACTTTTCCTTTTTTTTTCATTTTACCCTCTTCACAATAACAAATTAGATAACAGAGAACTAACTGGATAAAAAATATGGGAGATGAGATGTAAACCAAAACAAGAAATCTAGATAATTTTTTGAGAAGTGTAGAAGTTGAATTTTAGAATCAGATATACAACTAAGCTACTAAATTTCTAAATTTGATGAATAATAAAAAAAATTGAATTTTACAATCAATAATAAAAGAATTTTGACATTTAATTAGATTTCAAAATAATAATAAAAAGTTAAATATAATAAGATTTCAAAATTCGATAAAAAAAATGACAACCATATTTTAAAATCTAATAAAAACACTTACATATAATTAGATTTTGAAATCGATAAAAAAAATTAACACAATCAAATTTCAAAATTTAATGAAATACAAAAGTTGAGTACTAGCATGAAAGCACCTACAAAAGTAATAAAAACAAAAACATATGTCTGAGCCCGGGTTCGAACCGGGGGCCTCTAGTGTGTGAGACTAGCGTGATAACCAACTACACCACTCAGACAAGTTCTAGGATATGTTCTTTGGCCACATTATATAAATAATACTTGTTTATAGTTTCTCTTACTTATTCATAAGTGCACTGATGAAAAATCGCAAAATCTAGTAGAGTGGATTCATTGATCATTCAAATAGAATGGCAGGCATAAATTTTTTTTTTTTCTAATTTTCAATGTAAAGTTGATAATACATAAATACTAAACTCGTCTAATATAAATGATTCACTTTTGTTTTTGGCACCGTACATAAGTGGGAATGAAATTATCATTGTTAGAACTTCACAAATGCCTTAATAAAGTAGTTTTGCAGAATGTTTTTATATTATTATTAGAGTATCGACCAAAATATTTATTCCTTTTGTGTAGATGTAGGCTCAATTTCTCTAAAAGACACTAAAATCGTACTTAATAAGTGATATTATTATGGAAATGCCTAACTATTGGAAACTATAGTTGACATTTGACAAGACACAACATGTTACGATTTACTCTTGCAACCATATTTCTTCTATGTACAGGTTAGTATACTATTGATATCTTACCTAATAATTTTCGGACCCCTTCATTTTATCACTTGAAAAACAAGAAGAACAAAAGTATGTTTTGGATTCTATTCTTTTTCTTTTTCAAAATTTTCATCTTATCCTTATACTTTCAAACTGATAAATTTAGTTGTCTAACATTTTAAAATATATAATTTTAATATATATATATATATATATATATATTTGTAACGACTTGTTATCTTCCCGAAGTTAATTAAAAAATTAAATTCTCATATTTTTTAAGTTTAAGGACTAATTAATCATTTATAAAAGTATATAAATCAAAAACCAAATTTTGTTAAGAATAAAGAGTTAAAATATGTGTGTTTAACTGAAAAAATATATATTTGTTGCAATTAATGTGAAGTATAAAATGGTATAATCTAGCATTTTATGTATTAAGATTATGGCATTCGTGCAATAGAGAGAAGACAAATCCAAACAAGGAGAAAAAAAAAATATAGATTAACCTTTATTTATGTCTCTTCACGAAAGTTGAAAGAGCAATGAAGAAGTTTTACTGATATATAGCAATGTAATTGGATACACCTAAACGAAATGTCCAAAATCAAGGATGAGATTATTATTGACAATCCTTCGTCAACACCTTTTGAAGCAAGTGTAACAACACTTAATTAGTGATAATGTACTGAAATATTGGACTACTAAATTTAACATAAATTAATAAATTTATATATATTATAGTAATCATCCGTATATGGTTCAATTTTTCAATTCTCACTAGACAACTCATGCAAAAAGTGCGTTGAGCATTTCTATTCATTTTTAGTTATGCTAAAGAAATAAAAGTTTCAAAATAATTTTATGAATTTTTGTGGTAAAAAATAAATTATAGGTACTGAATCAGTTAATTTCAACTTTTTTAACAAATTAAAGTCAATTTTTCTGCTAGACTCAATTATTAAATGAGTATAGTGAATAAGTAAAAATTTTCATAAATTAAATTTAAATTGGTCTACTTATTCGTACTTGTATAGGAGAGAGTGTGAACCTCACTCATTAAAATATAATTATAAAGCTAAAATGCGTTTAATCCGTAAACTGTATCTTTTAAGTTTGAATCCTTATTAAGAGTTTATTCCCTTTTTAATTCATTAAAATAAAGTTTTAATTTTTTTTTTAAAACAAAAATATCTTTAAATTTGAAAATAACACTGTTTAACTTCCTACATCTTCCTAAGCTACTTTTGTTAATCTTTTAAATGTCGGTTAAGGTTGTGACATTAATTATTTTGAAAAATAAAAACTGCTTTATTAAAGTTATTATTTGTTTTTTCATTGATTTTTTTATGCTAATTTTTTCTTTTTACTTTCTACTTTTAATGATATAATTAAAAAGATTATAATGAATACTGCGTTGAACTTTAAATTTATAAATAGTAACTTTGGTTGCAAGCACGTGATGATCTAACCTTGCTTTCAAGGTCTCACGTGAGGCATATTAATTATATGAAAATAAAGCTTCGGTATATAAAGCTTTAAGCTTTCATGTCTCTGTAATAACGATTCAGAAAGTTTATTTAGTAAGCTCAAACACATGGTTAAAGACAACATAATCCAGATGAAACATGTGTTTCATCCTATTCTAAAAGAACATCATGAGTGGTTTTTTCTTCTCATATGATTGATTATTATGTTTGTATCTACATGTCGAATGAGATAGGAAATAATCACACACTTTGAGAAAGAGCTGCTTTAAGAATTGTGCAAACAACAAGAAAAACCATTGGTTAACTTTCTTTTTCTTTCTTTTTTTTGTTATAAAGAAAAAGGTTATTGAAAACTATAAACACATCCTCATACTATTATATATAGGTATGGCATATGCGTAGAACATTAGAAAAAAAATTAACTAAAAATTATACAGTTACACAACTAATTAATTAATCACTTTAGTCCAAAGAATTCTATTAATTAATCATTTTGGAGCAAAGTAATTAAGTTTTTAATTAATCACAACTTTATGGCCTTTGGATAAATGTGACCCAAAGGAAAAGTTACCACCGAGAAACAGATGGAGCTATATAAAAGAATTGAAGGAAGAAGAGAGCATGGACATGCATGGTTGTAAGATGCTTTTCTTAGTACTGTTTACTTTTGAAACTTCTAGTTTTCAGCGCCTCTTCTATAAATTTACAATCATCGTCACCTTTCTAATGGCTCAGAAGACTTTTTCAACTTTCTTTAACTTTTCTTTCCTGCATTTTCAGTTTAATTATCTCATTCAAATACTGTGACTTAAAAGATATTAAAATGTTTTTTTTTTCAGGCAGATGTTATATTATACAAATATTATTTCTTTAAAAAAAACTCAAAAATATAAAGAGTGTTGATATAAAAATAGATCACTAAAATTGCATATATCAATTTGAGAATTATTTTAACTTTAATTTATGATTACATCAATTTAATCAAAATATTATACTGATTTAATTAAAGTCGTTTAATATTTTTTAAAAAAATTAAGATATCATATTTCTTTATCATGATCAAATGTTTTTTTTTTGTAATAAAAGACCTTTTAATGATAAATAATGTTTTGATATATTATAATTAATATATTGGTTCAGGTATGAAGTTAATAAATAATTATTATATTAATTTATTAAAATATTACCTATTATGAACTATATAGAATAGATTTAATCCTCGTAAAGGTATAAAATAATAATATAGAAGTATATAAAAAGGTATCTTTATAATGTTTTCCTTTTATATTTTCGATCTTAAGTTATAAATTGAAGATGATATTACTTTTTTAGGTTGAGTAAAGCAAAATCTGCAATGACAGGATGCAAGCATGATGGTTGTCATGTCAATTAGAAGATATACAGAAAAAAAGGGTTTGTTTTTATATAAGGAATAATATATTGGATAAGCATTTTTATTGGCAGCTTAGGAATGGAATTTTAAAAAATGGAGGGCAGTTGTCAACACGCAATAACTATTTATAGATATTAATATCCCAACCTTCATTATTCTAAAATCGTTCTTCAAGTAACCACTATTCATTTACAAATTTCTTACTTTATAGTGAATACTTCACACAATTTCTCTCATACTTTTGTTTCATTTCGACAATATAACAAGTTAATTAGTCATCTTAAATCATATTCACTATATATATATATATATATATATATATATATATATTAATTGGTGTTGACTATGATCTAAGGAAATAATAAATTAATATAGCTACACTTTCATTGTTCAGTGAAATCAATGTATTCTATGTCTTTGGATTTGTTTCATGCATATTACATCAATGAAAAATATGATTAATTAAATTTTAAGTACATGATAAATTTATGTATTTTTAATTATTTTTTAATTTTTTTTATTGATACTAAACATTGTTATATTTTTTTAATTGAGTTTGTCTATTTAAATTTCCTATTGTTAATTTAGTGACATAATTATTATCTTGTCCAATTCCTATTATTTATTTATCTTATAAACTTGATTAATATAAAATAATATTGTTAATTCTAATGATTTTTATTACTTTCATTAAAATTAAAAATATAGATAATTATTTTGTTCTTATAACTAATAATGCGAAAGCTAATAAAAATCATAACGATGTATTTATCAAATACTTTGTTAAATAGAACAATAAAAGTCATTTTGATTATTTTACATTAACCACAATATCATATTTATATTAATATAAATAAAATTAATGAAAATGTATGTATATAAAAAATAATTACAAAATCGTAAAATGAATTATTTATTAATAGTTATAGATTATTTTTTATTATTTTATTGTTAATTATTTGTGAAATAAGAAAGTAATATCATTTAATATAAAATATTGTTTAGGTTGATCCTTATTTATTTTTTTATTTTTCTAAAATTTAAAATTGTTGTTCTTAATTTTTTTTGTTAAGTGAATGGTTTTTTTTTTCATATTTATAATATATATTTAATTTTTAACCATTCTAACGTATGAAAAAAAAATTGAATTTTAGATGACTAAGCAATATTTAATTAAGAATGTGGATCTTTTTAAATATTATATACTAACGTGTAATATAAATCCTAACACGTGTTATTTGAGATAATTACTATAAGGTAATAAATGTCAGATAATATTATGACCAAAGATATTTTTTTTCTTAAGGTAAAATGTTAATTTTCTACCAGTTAAAATTAATATATGAATAAAACATTTTACCAAAATTCCCTTATACTAAAACTGATTTTAATCTGAAAAAAGAAGTTTGTTTATTTTAATTTTTGATTTTGTCTGTAAGAAGAAAGTGAGAATCGATTGGTGATGAGATGAGCAATATAGCATTATTCTTCTCCCATATATCTTGTACAGCTGTGAGCTAGCTCAGGAAAAGACCCTACAAATAAACAGTTGACCATTTGCGAACAAAAGAACAATGAAACTCTGTTTCGATTCAATTCACACTCACTGTCTGTCTCTGTCACAACTCTTACCCGCCAAAATGCTCCCAACAAAAGGTCATAAAGAGAAAAACTTTAATCTTCAACTCCACAGCATTCCTGCAACTGCAAGTGTAAATGCAAACACAACACAACCCCTTTTTCTTTCCTTTCTCTCCCTCTCTCTCTCTCTCTCTCTCTCTCTCTCTCCAGATATATTCCAGTTTGATTCTCAACAAACAATCCACCGTTACTTAATAATATTCTCCCATTCTTCAAGAACATATCTTTCTGCATTTGTCTACTTTCTCTTCATTGCTTTCCAAGCCAAGAATCTCTCTCTCTGCCACTTCCTCATAGATTCCTCTCCCTCTTTTTCAGCCACTATTAACGATCTCTAATCAACCTTCTTTTTCATCTCCTCTCTCCTTTCTCCTCTCTTTCTCCTTTTCATCTTTCCCTCTTCTTCTTCTTCTTCTTCTTCTTCTTCTTCTTTTTCTTCTCATCCAACCACAAAAATCTATACATACCCATGGCTCCTCCCTCAGATATCAACCATCTTTCTCACCCTTGCATATACGGTATTTTCTTTTTCTCTTTCTTCTTCTTCCTTATGCTCAAAAAACAAAACACCTTCTTCTGCATAACACTTGCCAACATCACGTCGAACACAAAATACATTTTCCGAACTTCAGAATAGCCACGTCAAACTATTTTTTCAACTTTCAAGTTAATGTTTTGGTTGCTGTTGATTTTACTAAATGGGTATGGACGGTTGTACCTGTTCTGAAAAAAAAGAGCATTTTTTACTTTGCATATGAGTCCGGAGTTGTGTAATAAGATATAATCGAGTCGATGGACCAAATTCGATTTGTACTGTAATTTAGTGGTTCTAAATTCTAACTGAAACCTTTTGTTGTTGTTGCAATTTTGGTGTGAAGCAGGGGACTTTGTTTCTTCGTACTCAGAGAGAAAGTCTGGTTTTATGAAATGGTTTGGCAAGATTTTCAAAATTGGTTCAAATAGAGGAAGGGGTGGTGGTCATCATCTAGAGCAACCTGAAGAGGAAAACATGGCTTGGCCAGCTCCATCTAGATCACGGGTAAACAAAAAGCATTGATGCTCTGTTTTTTTTTTCTATTTGATACTCTGTTTTTTTTTCAAGGATTTCTATATCAATTGTTGTTATTTGTTTGTTCCTGTCGCTCATACAAGCATGATTGTTGCTTTGCTCAAGATTAAATAAAAATAAGCTACTTCTAGGCCGAATCAAGACGAATTAATTGTCATCATTCCTGTTTCTTTGACAGAGGACTACTTCTTAACCGGACTTTAGTAAATTAGTAAATCCAAGGATTAATTTTTGACTTTCCAATCGAGAATGGTTTCGCCCAAAATATTCATAACTCAATTGTTTCATCTTAGTCCTGATTTGTAAACTGACATCCATTCCTTTTTGGTACAAAACAACAATGATGTCAGGAATCAAAGTGATAATTTTGTAAAGTCAAGACCTGCAACTTTTTACCTTTACAATTTTAGGAACAAAATGGGGTTTCACTCAAAGTCAATCATCATAACATAAGTACTAGAAAAAGTTCACGTCTTTCGTCTTGTTTTTGTTGATTAGACATCTTCCTGTTCTTATGAAGTTGAGTTGAGTCTCGTATCTTGGGGTTACAGCTTAAAGCACATAGTGACTTTTACACTTTTTTCTTTCAATGCTTTTTGTTAAGCAATGTTGACTTACATCTTATTTGTGCACTACATAATTTATCTGAAGCCTGCTTCTTATGTTTAGGTTATTTTCTACTATTGTGTATAATCTCATTGTTATAAAAAAACATTACCAATATCTTCAGACAGGAGAGTTCATAGTTTTAAGGAAATTAAAATACATTAACCTTGAATTGCTTCGATTTAAATTACTTTGTTTCTATATATTTTATTTAAATAAAACGCTTTCAATTTATTTCATTTTAATTTTCTTTGTTAGAACATTGTCATTATATTTATTTTTACATTAAAAAATATTTAATAATTTAGAATATTGTTTAACCATGCTTTTAATCAATATCAGTTGATATTATTTTTCATTATAACATTATCAATGACTGATGTCTAAAAGGTTTTTTATTAACAACTATTAGTTATTATTTAATTAGTAAAAGAAGTTGAATTCATAATTTCTCTCACACTTTTGTTTTAAATTTAAATCAATCTTATATTTTTCAATATTAATAAGAGGATTAAATTCACATTTTCTATCATTTCTTTAAACTTTATTACTAGATTACCTTATATTATTTCTTTAAAGTTAAAAGTTGATTAGTTGACAAGAAGAAAAATAAAAAAAAAATGTGTAAAAGATACATAAAATGTAAAAACATTTCAAAATTTTACTATTTTCTAAATAATGTTTAAAACTTTATAACATTAAATAACGAAATTAAACAACAAAAAATGTTTCAAATTTCTTTTATAAAAGTAATTATCTTCCGAAGGCCTTTTGGAGATGCTGAGTTTTTCTGGTTCTTTTAATAAACATATGTTGAATAGTGTGATTATGGAAGTAGTATTGGATAATATTCTTGATGTGATTAGGATGACCGTGCTAGATCTCGGAAAGAGAAAGAAGATTTGGACCATGCAATTGCACTTTCTTTAGGCGAAAATTTTAAGAGACCAACGGGTAGGTGCTAAATTTTGAAAAATGCACTTTCTCTGTGACTATCGTGATCTAATTAAATTAAACCTTTTTTCTT
Source organism: Vigna reflexopilosa (assembly GCA_027742785.1). Lineage (NCBI taxonomy): Eukaryota > Viridiplantae > Streptophyta > Magnoliopsida > Fabales > Fabaceae > Vigna > Vigna reflexopilosa. The sequence continues at coordinate 2,374,848 of CM050914.1, read as the reverse complement.
TTGTTGATGATAAGGGTATAGATGGCGAACAGGAGCAAGAATTGATGAAGATTATGCAAAGGCTCTTCAGGATCGCATGTTCTCTTCTGCTCATCCTCCATATGCCCCTGTACCCGCTTATCCCCATGGATATGGGTAATTTTTCTCTCTCTTCGTAACTCATACGTGTTGCTCACACGTCAAGGGTTCCCAAAAATAGCACAAACGTTGAAATTTTTTTGATGGATTCCCCTAGTCAAAATTACTTCATATATCTCTAGCTGTTTGTGTTGTTACCATAAATTTGAACAAATTGATTGATTTTGATTTCATTATTGTGATTCTAACACATTACGAATTTATTGACACCTGGTAATGTACAGTATCGCATCGCATAGCAGAATATGTGGAGGGTGCAACCAAGAGATTTATGGCGATTGTTTAGGAGTCGGTCACAGTTATTTTCATCCAGACTGCTTTCGGTGTCACTCTTGTCGTTACCCCATTACTGAGCGTGAGGTAGTTTGATCCTTTTAGGATTAAGTGGAATCTGATATCATCTATACATATATTACAGTACTTATCTTCAATAGTTTCCCACAATAAATTCATGTTGTTTACTCTTTACAATTAATGCCAATGAAAGTATTATTTTTAACTCTTCTCTTTTATTCGTATCTTACTTCCTTTTTTTTCTGTTGATCCAAGTTTTCTTTGTCAGGGAAGTATCCGTATCACAAGTCCTGTTTCAAGGAACTGACCCATCCTAGATGCGAAGTTTGCTATCAATTTGTAAGATTAGCCTGCCACTATCTTTGCTTATTCCTATTTTTCTGCTTTTTTTACTCCTAGTTTTCTTCAAAAGGCTTATTAAATTTCAGCCAATTTCATATGAAAATGGTACAATTAGTCTACTTGTGACGTTTGAAATAATTTTAAATTACAGCATCACTAATATCGCTATATCCTATTCATTTTGAATATTTAGAAGATTTCGGAAATTCTGTTATGGAAATATTGTTGTTGCGAAAATTCTTTCTATTAATAAATTTGATTATTTATCAGAGGACTAGCCTAGTAAAAAGATCATATCCTCTGTGTCTGTTACTATTGATTTGTAATCTTCAGGGTTAGCCAAAAGCAATATTGATGATTGTGGTATTTTATTTCACTTTCAGATACCAATAAATGCTGCTGGTTTGATTGAGTATAGGTGTCACCCCTATTGGAACCAAAAGTATTGCCCATCTCATGAGTATGATAATACAGCTCGGTGCTGTAGTTGTGAAAGATTAGAGGTACTAACATATATAGTTCTAACTTTTTTCATAAAAATGGAAGTAGTATATTTTTTTTCTTAAGCATCTCCACTTTCTGATCTTCTATTTTCTTTTTGAATTATCTTCTTGAAGTCTCGGAATGAAAGATACTGTAGATTAGAAGACGGAAGGATTTTGTGCTTTGAGTGCATGGAATCTGCTATAAGCGACACTGGTGAATGTCAGCCTCTTTATCATGCTATCAGAGACTATTACGAAGGAATGAACATGAAAATAGATCAACAAATCCCAATGCTTCTTGTTGAGAGACAAGCACTTAATGATGCCATTGTTGGAGAGAAGAATGTAATGAATCGTCCACTAATTCATCTTTCAGCTTTAGAATTTATTCAATTCCTCTAAACTCTTTATTGGCTTTTACCAGGGTTTCCATCACCTGCCAGAAACTAGGGGCTTGTGCCTTTCAGAAGAGCAAACTGTCACAAGCGTATATTATTTTCTTATTTTTTTACTTGTTTAACGAAACGAAGCCTTCATGAACCAACTTCAAAATTACCCGTCAGGTATTTCAATTAATCTATGGTATATTGTATTGTTTCAGGTGCAAAGACGGCCAAGAATTGGAGGTCATAGATTGATAGGGATGAGATCTCAACCTCAAAAGCTGATTAGAAAATGTGAAGTTACGGCTATTCTTGTTCTCTATGGCCTTCCAAGGTAAGTAGAATTTAAATACTATCGAGTCATTATAAATATAATATAGTACCAAGCCTCTCAAGGGCCAAAAATAGACCATGTGAATGTGATTGGATGGGCCAAAACCCAAAAGAACAAACATATTTTATGAAAATTTTTACTGGTTGCAGGTTACTCACAGGTGCTATACTTGCCCATGAGCTGATGCATGCTTGGTTACGCCTTAAAGGTGATAATGGTGTTCTTATCATTGTATTGAACTGCACATTTTGCCTGATTTCTTATCTAACTTCACTTTGCCTTGAACTAATTAAGCAGGTTACCATAACCTTAGTCCTGAAGTAGAGGAAGGTATTTGTCAGGTCCTCTCTTACATGTGGCTTGAGGCAGAGGTGATGTCATGTTCTAGAACCATGCCATCAACATCATCAGCTTCTTCCTCCTCCTCCTTCTCCCACTCATCAAAGAAAGGTGCAAAATCTCACGTTGAACATAAATTGGGTGAGTTTTTCATGAACCAGATTGCCAATGATTCTTCCCCAGCTTATGGTGGTGGCTTTAGAGCGGCCAATGAAGCTGTGAATAAATATGGTTTACGTTGCACTCTGGAGCATATTCGTTTGACTGGTAATTTCCCAGTGTGATAAGAACCCGTTCTCATAGGAGTTTGGAACTAGAGTTTTATGTTGTAATATCGGTTCACATATGAGACAAGGTTGGACATCATTCTTCCTGTTATTTCATACCCCAGGGGGAATGTGGTGTCTCTATGTAAGGATATCCATGTCCAAGCCCAATAATATTATTATGCATGCCTTGTTTTAATTTATTCCGTATTATATGCGAGGATTTTTACTGAAAATTGTTGAAAGTTTTACACGGAATATAAATAAGACCAATTCATATTATATAAATGATCAAACCTCACCTCTTGTGGAATTGAATTATATTTAAAGTTTACTTCTAACAAAAATAATTATATTAACAATTTCTTTTACATAAATATATAGTCTGTTAAAAATAATTATAGTACTACAAAAACTCTCAACTGGTTAAATCTCAACTTAGAATATGTTTAATATTTATAAATATAAAATTTAACAAGCGGGTTCAAATTGTACTTTCGATTGTCTTAATTCAATTTCCTTTTATAAATTATTTTTAAAATCATACACTTTTTTAAAAATAGTTATGTACCATAAATATTTTTTTTAACTTAATAAATAATAATGCGCTTAACATACTATAATATTTATAGTACTTAAAATATTATAAAAGCATATCTTAATTTTAGGTTTATACCTTTTAATTTAGCGGTTTAATTATATATAAAAATTATAGTACTATATTATTATGTCAAGTGGTCAAGTTAATATGATTTTATCCTATATTTTTCAGGTGTAGTAATAATATAGAGAAACCTGACCGAACTTATCAGCCTTGTTTAATACGACTTTCCTATTTTCATTTCCTTAAATTTTTATTTACACTTTTCTTTCCTTTATCTTTTTTATTCATTATACCATTTTATTTTAAAAATTATAAATCATAATGGTCTTTTTACTATTTACATGAAATGTCTCTTCACAACTACATGATAAATAAAACCGCCTTTTGTCAAAATCCACTCCATTTTGAGAGAAAATTCTAACATTGATTAAGTACATCTGTAAGTATTTACAATACTCGAGTTTTCAATTATATATAGAGATGAATGTGTATACATATTTTAATTCTTATTCCTATAAAGTACCATAATTTATTATATAACCTGATATATAATATATATATATATATATATATATATATATAATCTTTTAAGTATTTAGTTTTATAATTTCTTTTTATCCTTATATTTTTTCTTATTTTGTTTTTATGAAATTTGTTTTATATTTACAAAATCTATTCATATTTTTAAAGTATTTTTTTTATCATATTATTATTTTTTCCTTTATACAGTTATATTTAAATGCTAAATTATCAATTTCAATGAACCAATTTATAAAAATTTACTTTTGTAGTTTTCCAAAATTTGTTTTCTTTTGAACTGCGCACAAACTAATCTAATCAAAAAATATTTTTTATTCATATTATTTTTACTAAAAGTCTTAAAAATATCTGTCGAACCAACAATATCAAATTTAGATTTGTTTTAATGAAAACAGAGGCTACTACTTAACTTGGTTAAACTTTAAATATAACCATAATCTCTCTTTTTATATGAAAATGACTTTTGACAAAAAGTATTTTCTAACTAAAATTACACTCATCTGTTATTGCATAGATAGTTATACTTAAACAATATGCTACAACGCAAATTGAACAATAAATCAAAGTTCAGATACATAAACTTAAGGGAATACCATATTACATAATGTTATTGGATTAAGTAGAAAATAGAGCATCTGGGTGGCTCTTAAGATGACATTGTCTCCACCACATCACTGTTAGAATCAATTTCCAGTTTTCCTCTTCACAGTCTTATAAGTATACCTTTTTGCCAAAAATATAAAGAGACACAAATTTAGAGCATTTATGATGGCCAACAACCAATAAAACATATCTAGACGGCTTGAATTTATATCCTTTGCAATCCAACTTTTGCCTTTCTTCCCCGTTACATTGTCCACAATTATTATCAGAAAGCTGTTTAAGAAGTATCCTACTCCAAACACACTCAGATATAAAGCTATTCCCAAGCTTCTCATCGAGTCAGGAACTTGGTCATAGAAATACTCTTGCAAACCAACTATTGAAAGTGTATCTCCTCCAATTCCAATCATCAAGTATTGGGGTACCAACCACAACACACTCATTGTTTCATGCTTTCTTCCCCCTTCTGTCACAACGTCATCTCCAATCATTCTTAATCTCTTTCTTTCTACCAAGGCAGCAACAACCATCACTATGAGTAACAATGTTAAGCCTATGCCAATCCTCCTTAGGATGCTGATGCCTCTTTCGTTACCTGTGACTTTCCTCAGAACTGACACAATAATCTTATCATATGTTGGGACAGATATCATAGTGCAAATAGCGGTAACAGCTACCATGGAAGCTGGTGGGATTTTGAAATTGTGGCCTATATTTAAGTTTATAACAGCTGCTTGTTTGACAAACAGTGTCTGGCTCTGAGCTATGCATACACCGATTATTAATGTAGTTAGCCATATGGGAACAACATTCAGAATAAGCTTTGTCTCCTCCACTCTTGTCACTGTTGCTAATCTCCATGGATTCTCTTTCTCCTCTGTATCTTCAACTATTGCAGCTTTGTCAAGAAACCTATTCATTCATTCAATTCATCAGTATCAGTATTAATCAGCAATGAACTCTATAACCTATTTATAAAATACAAACTTTTAAACCAAAGGGGCCATGCTGGTATGGCATAAAAGCCTTCCTTGGGAATTCTCCGACTTTGGGATTTCATGCAATAAAGCAGGATTTAGAGGACAAATCAAATTCCTTTTCCTAATGGCTGCAATTAGGACCTGAAGAATTTGCATTAAAGGGTTTCCTTCTGTCCTCCTGTATCTATAAAAAGGCATCCCCATATAGAAAACAATGATAGTTAAAGCCATACAAATAGTGAGAATGAGAAAAGCAACTCCCCAGCTAACAAAGTCCTGAACATAGACAACCACTGTTGTCCCAAACACCATTCCAGAGCACAGTGTAAAAGACCACCAGTTGAAGAAAGACATCTTCTTCTTTCGTTCTTCAAGGTGATCGTCATCAAATTGATCAGCACCAAAGCTTTGTAAGGACGGTCTGAATCCTCCAGTACCCAAGGCGATGCAGTAAAGGGCTAGGAAGAAAACCACTTCATGAACCTTCCTTGTTCGATCACATATCTCATTGTTGCATGGTTTTAGACTTGGAATGAGTTGAGACATAGTCAGCAGGCTTATTCCCTGGCTTGACAGACCCAACAATAGATGAGTTATCTCAAAAAGAACTCGCTCGTTGCATGTAATATTGATTAAGAAAATAAAAATATACCTTGAGGTATACGAGGGAAGAAAAGATAATCATATGAAATCGACCAGTGTAGGCATCAGAAACAAATCCCCCAATCAGAGGCATCAATGTTGTTGCTCCTAACCAGTAGTTTACGTTCTTGGTCGCTGTTTTTAGGTCTTCATGCATCACTTGTGTCAAGTACATGATAAGATTGCTGGATATCCTAAAGTAGCACATCCTTTCACTAAACTCAATTGCTGCCTCAAATAAACATGTATATCACATATTTGAGCTAATTATGCTCGTAATAAACATATTTATCAAAATGTTTTGCATTGCTAAGTTTCAGTTCAGCTATAACTAATGTGAACACCTTGTTACTAAACCCAGGTTGCTGAAGTTGACCTTTCAACAATGATATGAATCTTGCTAGACTTGTTATTTGACACGGCTTAACACACTCTTTTTAATTAACAGTATTTGACGAGAATTAGCTACGAACTAAGTGATGAAATAAAATGACAATTTTCTTTGACAGTTGTTGCAACTTGTAGGACTGTAATGCAAAAGGAGAAATCAATATAAAAGAAAAACTGAATTGAAAACACTAGTTTAAATCTTTAACTCTAGTGAAGTAACTCTCTTACTGAGGACAAAAAGAGCAGCTTTCCATGCACCGGTGGAAGAACGTAGAGGAACTCTGTTCTTATAATCCACAGATGCATCATGCACCCATTTCTCATCTTCACTTTTATCTCTCTTTCTCTTCTCAATCTCCTGCTCCATTAACTTTGTTTTCAAATCAAAGAAAACTCATCAAGAGCCTTCTGCACTGGTTGGTATATTGGAACATAACGTTTTCTTTAAAGTCATTTTAACTGAAAAATATTATAAATTAAAATGATTTTTGGAACACTTGTCCACACACAAACAAAAAATTATATATGTTGGAGTAACCTTTGATTTCAACCAACGGCTTTATGTACGTACAATCGCACATTATATATTTCATGTGGCTTTGTAATTTGTAAGGGGCCAGAATGAGTAAGCAATAGCTGTGAAGTAGTGAGGTTATTCTTACAAGTTCAATTCCTTATATATAGCCACTTTTGCACCGTTGAATTAAAATATCGTGGTTTGATTTACAAGAAATCTCCCATTTTCTTCTTCCAAATTGAAATAAAATCATTTTAATATATGTACAGAATCTGATATATTGAAACAGAACCCTCAAGTAAGAAATTAGATATCTTAGGAACAAACTTTTCACAAATAATTCCTTTTTAGTCTAAATTTATTTTAAAACAGCAAAATCACAATCAATGAACATGGTGTATTAGTATTATTTGTCTTAAATTCAGTCAGCCTTGCTTAGCACATGGAGTAAAATTTTTGAAGTGCTCTGTGTCCCCAATGCTCTCAGCGCATTCCTTCGCTCAGCGGATTCCTTCGATCAACAACTTTTGTTTTCAAGAAATGGGCTGTGATAAGAGGAGTCGGAGCCTACCGTCATATATAGGAAAAATAAATTTTGATACATATAGTTTTTAAACTGTAAAAATAAATAAATATAATATTTTTAATCTAACTATCTTAATTTTTTTAAGTGTCAAAGGACATTCATTTCTATGTTTGAACACCAAAATGTAATAAAATTTAAGACAAAAAGAAATTTTAATTTCACATTTAAATCTAAGTACTAGAAATATATTTAACTATTTATTATATCATAAAGAAATTTAAGGATAGAATGTGTTTTCTAACCGAAATTAAAATGAAAAAAACAACTAAGATAATATGAACAATCTGAATTTCAGTAAACGTAAGGAAAACAACATATTACATAGTACTTGATTACGAGGAAAATATGAAAAAGGTAGACCCAGTCGCTAACATGCATCATGGAAGTGTTTCCACTCCATCAGCATCAGAACTATCATCCGTAGCTTTCTTGTATACAGTCTTATAAGTATACCTCATTGCTATAAATACAAAGAAAAACAAATTTAGAATATTTAATCCAACCATCAACCAATAAAGTTTATCTAAACGGCTTGAATTTACATCCTTTGCAATCCAACTTTTTCCAATCTTCCCCGTGACATAGTCCACGATTGTTAAAAGACAGCCGCTCAAGAAGAATCCTACTCCAATCCCACTAAGATACAAAGCCATTCCTATGCTTCTCATTGAGTCAGGAACTTCCTCATAGAAATACTCTTGCAAACCAGTTAGAGAAAATGCATTTGCAATACCACTTATAATGAATTGGGGTATCATCCACATCAAACTCATAGTCTCCTGCTTAGTTCCCTCTTCTGTTACCACTTCATCTCCAACCATTCTCAGTCTCTTTGTTTCTACCAAGGCAGCAACAGCCATGACTATGATTAGCGATATTAAGCCTATGCCAATCCTCCTAAGCATGCTGATTCCTCTTTCATTACCAGTCACTTTCCTTAGAATTGGAACAATGACTTTATCATATATTGGGACAAACGCCATGGTGCCAAAGCCTGAAAGGGACAACATGGATGCTGGTGGGATTTTGAAGCTATTACTTATCTTCAAGTTCATAGCGGCTGATTGTTTGACAAAGAGTGTTGACCCATATGCTACAGATATTCCAACTAATAATGAAGTTAGCCATATGGGAACAACATTCAGAATAAGCTTTGTCTCCTCCACTCTTGTCACTGTTGCTAATCTCCATGGATTCTCTTTCTCCTCTGTATCTTCAACTATTGCAGCTTTGTCAAGAAACCTATTCATTCAATACTGAATTTTAGTTGACAGCTTCAAGTATATAATTTATTGTCAATCACAAGCTTACCACCATGGTAATAATTTTATTGACACTATTTTGTAAGCATTTTAGCCTAGGTTCTACTCCTTAGATCTATAAAAAAATAAACTTCGTTTCATACAATTAAATTATAACATAATCATTCTGAATGATACATATGCTGAGTTATATCTAACAAGTACCTGAACCTGCTTGTATGACTTAGAAGCCTTCGCTGGGAATTCTCTGACTTTGGGACTTCAAACAATAACGCGGGATTTGTAGGACAAGACAGATTCCTTTTCCTTACGGCAGCAATTAGAACTTGTAGAATTGGCAAGAAAGGGTTTTCTTTTGGCTTCATTTTGTACCTGTAGAAAGGAATCCCCATATAAAAAGCAATGATAGTTAGAGCCGTAGAAATTGTGAGGGCGAGACAAGCAACTCCCCAGCTGACAAAGTCCTGAACGTAAACAATCACTGTTGTTCCCAGCAGCAGTGCAAAGCTGGATGCAAAGGTCCACCAGTTGAAGAAAGACATCTTCTTCTTTCGTTCCTTAAGGTGGTTGCCATCAAATTGATCAGCTCCAAAGCTTATTGCACACGGTCTGAATCCTCCAGAACCTAAGGCCAAACTGTATAGAGCAAGGTAGAAAACCACTTCATGAACCTTACTTGTCTGATCAGATATGTCATTGTTCAATGGTTTTAGACTTGGGACGATTTGAGACATGGTCAGCATGATTAATCCCTGGCTTTACACAAAAAGTAATGAGGTTTCTTTTCCATGGCAACAATGCGTTCTGCGCATGCAGAGATATATATAATCATGTGAGTATATATTATATATGTGTATGTATGTAAGTAAATTTGTATGCAGGGTGAGATATGTAAAATTGACCAAAGACAGAACATGAATATATATATATATATATATACCTTGAGGTATAAAAGGGAAGAAAAGAGCATCATACGAAATCTACCGATGTAGGCATCACCAACATAGCCCCCAATTAGAGGCAACAATGTTGTTGCTCCTCTCCAGTAGTTTACGTTATTGGTTGCTGTTTTGAGATCTTGATGCATCACTCGAGTCAAGTACATGATGAGATTACCGACTAAACCAAAATAGGTTATCCTTTCACTCATTGCAATGGCTGCTCCAAATTGAAATAAAATCCCCAAGTTATGCTCATATTAAACACATTTATCTCATAATTTTATTACTACTTTTTAAATTTGACCGTTTGAATTGTCTGTGTACAGATAGTATAATACTGACTTTTGAGTTGTTTTTTTACGAGGATGTGAAACAAAGCGAAGTACTAACCAATTGATGCAATGAAATGGAATTTTTTTTTTCTCTATTTGTAACCATAAAATGAAATCATGATCTGAGTTAGTGTAAATTATCCATGCACAAGAAAAGTTAAGTAAAAGAGGTATCTCTTACCAAGGACAAAAAGAGAAGCTTTCCGTACACCGGTGGCAGCACGGAGAGGAACTCTGCCCTTATAATCAACACAATCATCAAGCACCCATTTCTGTTCTTCTTTTTCTTCACTTTTATGTCCATTTCTCGATATTTCCTGCACCATGTTTACACTTTGAAGCTGTTTGATAAAATGATCTCTTCACCTTTTGATAGAATGGGTTGATGAAATCTACTGTTGGTGTCGCCTCTCTAACGGCAACGAGAATCGCTACTTCACTTATTCAACTGCATTATTAACTGCTTGGAATATACAGCCTGCAAGTGAAACATAATAATGATTAATTATGCTTAATTACTTAACTTCTCACTGAGCAATTTATGGGTTAATTAATGATTTCAATACTTCATTATTTCACCCAAATCAATCTCATAATGCTAATTCTTGTATCCCCCGCACTATATAAACAATACAAGCAACCATTATAGACGATAAAGAAAAATAACAGTAAGCAAATAAATTAAGCAAATAACTCCTCATGACACACAATAACCTATATACGTCAGAGATTCTTTTTAAAAAAATATATATGCTTTGGAGTAACTTTTTATTTCAATCAACAGCCATGCATACACTCCCTTGTTATTGTAAATGGCCAGGATGACTAAATCATGTAACAAACTTGGAGTTGCTTATATATATATATATATATATATATATATATATATATATATATATATATATATATTTTCCTTTGTTGATAAAAAAGTATACAACAGTGTAAAAAATATTTATGTGTGCATCAAATTAAACTCTAAAATTCCCTGAGACTGTTTTTTTAGTAGAATACAAATTAGATAATCTAGTTATAATTTAGATAGTGATATTACATTTGTTAACATTTCCTACTATTTTCGACATTATGCTTAAAATTATAGCATTCTTCTGTTGTTTTCATATGATTAAAAATAAATTAGAAAAAGAGTTTTTATGTTAGAATCTTATATGATACATTTTTATTTAATATGGACTATGACACTTTTTTTTACTAAAAAAAAATAAACTGCTTGTTTTTCAGAATTAAAAGTATATTTAACATATAAAGAAAATCTTGGAAATTAATAGTCTCGTTTTTCTTTCTTAATTAAGAACTTACTAAATTAAATTAACGGGATTTAATTCTTAGCGTACGTAATCTGTTTTTCTTATTCAGCATCTGGGAGTATTGTTTAGAAGGGCAATGGTACACAAACACCTCATCTTTTACTCAATACTTATCTAACACACTGACAAAATAACAATTTTATATCAAAATCATGGACGAAGTTTCAAAATTCAAAACGAAAAAATATTTTATGTCAACAATCAATTGATTTGAGGTAAGAACAATATTCGGAAGAAAACTATAATAGAATTTTAAACTCTAAAACATTTTTTTTAATGTGCAAACGTTATCATTTTCATGTAAGTTTTGTTTTATGTTTTTTTTTTTGTGTTTCACGTATATTTTTTATTTTCTTCCCATGTATCTAACAAACATAATAAAATGATATATACTTTTTTTTTTCGCATACTTTTGATGTTTATCTGTGAAAAAAAAGTTTTCAATGTTTAGAGCGTCATAGAAATTAAAATGTCGGAGATAATGTATTAATAAAAACCGAGTCATTTAATAAACCAAAAATCGAAATTTACTAAATTAGTCTGAATGAAATTTTCAATTGAAGTTGAACTGAAGCACATGCTACTTAATCAATTGATTCACTAGTGAAAAAATAGCTTTTTATGATAGGTAAAAAAGACCTATTATGATAAGTAAGCTGCCATCATAGTTTTAGGCATCATAATAGATCTTCACATTTTATGATAGACAGAAAAATCCATCATAATAGGTCCAGCGTGTTATGGACACCTATCATAATAGGTCCAGTATATTATGACAGATGCAGCTTACATATTATGACAATAGTAATTGTTCACCTATCATAATATATACTTTTAAGAAATAAACTTTTATTACACACATTGTTCATTTATCATAAAATCTTGTTTTGTAAAAAAAAATCATTATTACATTTGATATATTCATTCAATTTACAATTAATTTCCTGTAATATAATCTCATCAATCAATTTATAATCAATATAACATGAAATCTCAATTAAACTAACATAATTAAACTAACATAATGAAATTCATTTTAAACATTAAATTGTGTAATAATATTTAATACATAATTTGTACATCAAACCATATATTAATTCCAAATATAACATTAACCTACACTAGTACATTGTAGTCAAGTTTCTACAATTTACAAACACTTAAAATAAAAGAAGCATTGGTTCTAATGTCTTCAATGTCTAGAGCTTCCATTAGAGATGAATCAATAAAGATCTACAAATAAAATAATTTAAGTTAGAACAATTTTATAATGATCAAATTATTTTATCACACTAAGGTATAGAATAATAAAGGATAAGGCACAACCATGAAGGTCATTCTACATATTACTACATCCTGAACAAAACCATTTTCTCATAAGGTTTGCCTAATGAAAAAATTCATATTATGAGAAAAGAGTGCAGGAGTATAGACAGAGCAAATTCTGTGTAAAAGTCCACACATGATCATCAGTATAGATCAAGGGCTCAACTTAAATATTTTGCCACATGAGTCTAGATTTCAAATTCAACGAGAAGAGTGGACTATAAGCATAGTAAGAAAGCTAAAAAACTAGCAACCTCAACTCTTATGCTCAAACTGAAAAACAGGGATTCAAATTATAATATGGGTGTTGATTAGATCAACTCATGAATTTATTAAGCAATAGCATTTTTAATTTCCAATATTAAATAGTGAGCTTATTCAGGCAAATTGACTGATGTTCAAACAACTTACCTTGTGTTGTAGTCAATGATAGCATTTGACGGTTTAACCAATTTATCTATCAAAACCTGAAAAGATATATCTTTTTAGAAGTTAAGCCATCACTATGCAACTAAATGTTCCAAATTTTAAAGAACTGACTGAGTCTCAATATATGCAACTAAATATTTATTGAAATTTTAAAAATAATGACCATTCCTCCTAAATGCTTGCGAAGACCTCCAGGTATTGTGCATAAATGCCTTGTCGATAAGTGCCCACCTTGGTCTGGATAGACAACAAGAATCAGAGATTTATTAAAATGGTCTTGGAACACTGCTCCTGTAATCAAGAAAGATGAGTTGTCTACCAATACCTTTTCTTTCCTTTAGAATGAGATGATGCAATGAAATTAATGGGTGGTTCTATTATGGCAGCAGATTCTAATTTCCAAGCCTGTCAATGACTAGACCACTCATCAAATTCAAACTCCCTGCGGAAAAAAGGGGAATGAAACAAAATTAGTCAGTGCATATACAAACTATACATAGTAATATTTGAAAACTTATTCAGACACAGATGTTGGTACCATAGTTTCCTAAAGCATCAATGATGCGAATAATCAGTATCAACAGAATACTGTCATCTGATTTTTTCTCCAGGACATATCTATTAATCCAAAAAAAAAAATTATCAGGATTTGTGAACAGCAACATAAGTTAAAGAAACAATGTACAGCAGCATAGCATAATCCTTAGTTGCAGGCTATATGTATAATCTCAGCAGCCTTTTCTCTCAGAGCAGTACTGCCAACAGTACAACCTGTTGCCCCAACAATTAAAAACAGATTGCTTGAATCTTCACTCGTTCCATTTCTAGAGTTTGGAACAAAGTCAGGCAAACATGAAAAAAGTCCTTGCAATGTTGATTCAATACGTAGAAGAGTCACTTTCAAGTGCTCTTTCTCATCCCCTGCGTGACAAATCACATTCGATATATAACAGTTAAAATTTGCATTAACCTAGTAAGGACTTCCTTCACGCAACACTACCATACCAATATGTCTGCATCATGATCACCAGATTTTAACCATGTCATGTCAAAAGGGAACTCAAATTTTAACCATGTCATGTCAAAAGGGAACTCAAATAATTTATCTTGCTAAGGATGACGAGGTAAAGTATAAACTTCTTTTATCATAAAGAAATTATAAACTACTTGAGACATGGGTATTTCTCATACCTTGGTCTGCATGGATTTTAGACTGGCATATTTTCAACAGATCATCCAAAGCTGACTGGAAGTGAATGTCTATTAGCTCATTTGCAAAATGAATTTCTTTATCACATGGAATATGCCATTTTGGGATAAAGCTTTCCTCAGTGGAAAAACCTTTTGTGCTAATCCATTCTTCAAGGGCAACAACATCAGGGTGACTAAGAACACACCTATACAATAAAAAATTTAACATTTGAATTTCCAGAGAAAGATATAAAACCAGAGAATGAGGGCAGAAAAAACTAAATAAACATAGTCAAACACTTATATATGCATACTTATACTGATCAATTGGATAATAATGAATCTGACTTCCTATGTTGATAGTCAATTGCAGCCTCAAGAGCTGGTGAAATTGTGGACCTAACCTGAAAAAAAGTGTTAGCTTTCAAGAAAATCCAGAAGCAGCATAGCAGTAAAATATAATCACAGGACCAAGAAAGGTGCCTTGGATGAAGCAAAAGCATCAAAAGTTCCTCCTCCTCCAAATCCAGTGCGTGATGTTCCTTTCAAAGAAGATATCATAGAAAGTAATATTGGCTCAACAAGTTGACTAACTGCTTCTTCTGGGTTCGAGTGAACACAGGCACAACAGAGCAGTCCAACCTCTGCAACAACACCAGGAAGAATATTTGTCTTCACAAAGTTGGAAATTTTCTTCAGAGCCTATTGACATATCAGTGAAGTGCAAGACAATATATTAGCCAGGAAATTGAAGAATTGCCAAGATAAATGAAGAAAATGACTTTGGATCCTGAAATCAAAGAAAATAATGAGACATAAAAGAATTAACCATCCAGAAAAACAATTTTAAGAACATCATCCTTGACAATCACCGTTGTCAGATGTTTGAGAACTGTTTGTGAGGCAAGGACTGAACAATAACCCAAGACTGCATATTCCTCGGCATTGAGATCCTGCAAGTTTTTCGTAAGAGTGATAACACATTTTGAAATCAAAGATGGCCATCTCTTAATCAGCTTCACTAGAGATTTTCCTGCAAGCCTGGATTATATGAGAAATTTCTATCAGGTGTAGAAAAAGTATTGTGCCAGTATTAAGAAAGCATGTTACACAATTGAATGAGATATTGTTTTAAGTTATACTTTTACAATTACACTTTATTTTTTTGTATAGGTAAAATAGGTGAGAAATTGAGAGGAAAATCAAAATATAAGGCAGGTTAAAAATAATAGGAAATAAAGAACTGTTATCTGAAAATTGAGAAGTTTCAAATTATGTTTTGATAAAAATGCTTTCAAAAATGCGTTTCACGAGAATGATTAAAATAGCAATTATATAACCAAACATTGTGCAACACTCCCAAGAAGAAGAAACTCGTCTCTGTCACAGTGGAATTATTGTTGATATTATATTTCCCTAACTAACTGAGAAACCAGAATTACTGCCAATGCTGTCGTGTTCTAATCGTTTCTCTAAAAAATCATTAAATAAATATCAATTTTAGAGAGGACAGACGAAGCTGTTCAATTCAATCCATCGCTGTTATTTCTGAAAAATTGAAATTTATGGCAGTGGAAATGTGCCAAACCAAGTGGCTCTGTGATTTAGTAAAATCTCTTTTCCACTAACTAAAGCATCAAAATGTCATTTACTGCAAAGAAGGTTATACAAAATTATACAGAGTGAAGAGACGTACCTGCGAGAGATCACCTGGAAGAAACCACAATCTTGTGAAGCCCTAGCAATGTGCGATTGCACTCTTCCCTCACAGTCTCGTCCCTGTCCTCTAAGCGGCTGAGATCGATGACTGGAAGCTCACAATCCTCGGCGGCCACCAGGAGACGGCGTGGAGGCGTGCCGATGGCGTGGATGCTCCGACTAGTGTGTGCGGCGTGAGGCTTTGAGACGTTTAGGGCTTCGAGACGGCGTGGAGCGCGGTGTGTTCTGGGACGAGACCAAAAAATGCTCTAGGATGAGACCGAGATTGAGATTGGAAGAAACGAAATGGTGATGTGTTATGCTGTGGAAGAAACGAAATGGTGAAGTGTTCTGCTATGAAAGAAACGAAATGGTAAAGAAAAGTTCTGCGCGTCGAGCGTTGGACTGCGAGATTGAAAGGGGATTTCGCGTATTATGACAGGTGTTTCAATATTTATCATAATATCTTTTTTTCATAATTTCAATTTTATCACCGCGTTTAACTAGATTTTTTACCTATCATAATATACATATCTTTTGTTATGAAAATGTTATTGCTACACTTTTAAATTTCTTAAAATATGTCATAATATATTTTTATTTTATTATAAAATTGTCACCGATTAATATATTATGATAGGTAGATTTCACCTCCCGTCATAGATTCCTATTTTTTCACTAGTGATTATTAGTAGACTTAAAATCGACCCAAACCTGTCTAGCGATATCAACGGGTTGGGTCGGAACGAATAGTATCTTTCTGTAATCCGACTTATTGAATAAAATTGTATTTATTATCCGACCCACTATCCATTGAATATCCACATAAAAATAATCCATGAATTTTTTCAACTCGCGAATACTCGTTGGATATCCGTTTTCAACCTACGCATGTTTAAAAAAAATATTTTATAAGTTTTTAAATGAAATCCAAATTAAATTGCAAAAGAAATATAAATAATATTTAAAATATATATCCAAATAAAGATAAGTAAAAAGACTGTTGCACAAATGTAGAAAGAGGCAAAGAAACAAAAGAATAAAACCTAATTTAAACCTAAGGATAAAAACATAATTTCAATTTTTTAGCGGGTAACGGGTATTCGTGGGTCGGATAGTGTAATACCCACATCCGACTCATTTATAAGCAAGTATTAAAATATCTGTTACACATAATCCGCAGATAGTAAATATCTGCAAATATTAACTATCCATCGTAAATTTTATCTGCAGATATCTGTGAGTACAAATTTTTTTGTCATCTCTAAACCCAGACATATACTATACAATAATAATCTATCCCATAGTTCTTAGTTGCTATGTGATATGCGTAGACACATGTGAATTTAATGAGACTGATGAAGGATAAATGAACATTGACAAAATAAATGATACTATTAATTAGTTAAGTAAATAGATACTTTACCAAGGACAAAAAGGCAAGCTTTCCATACACATAAAGCACATAGAGGAATCATGGAGCAACATTTTGTGCTCATCTTGGCTACTTGGTTCCATATAATAGAATATTGATGGAATAGAACCTATTTGTGAGCTTTTAAATTGTCTATATACTCCACAAGCTAATATTCTTCTTCTACAAGCTTGGAGTCAGTGTATCTGGGGCATGGGCTGCCACGTACAATTGTTTATTTGACTATATTCACTTTAATGACAAATTATTAGAAAGGAAGGGTAGGGAGAAGAGTATAAAGATTATCCTTACAATTAAAGTTATCCAAGAGAGCATAATCGGGTTAATATGTTTTTGTTTCAAAATTATTATATATTTTTTTATTTTCATCTTTCATTCAAACTTTATTTTATTTTGGTTTATATTTTTTAGAAAGTTATGCATTTAGTTTTTCATAACCAATGTTGTTAGTTTTTATTTTACGTGACAAATAATATGTCACATTTGTAATGTGTTTAAGACACATGTATTATGTTCTAAGTCAACAAAATAGTTCAATGACAAATATTATGTCATATTCCTAGTCTAGTAAGGTCGACAATATCTAGATAGTGAGCTAAGACATTATGATAGTCCTATAAAGTATATGTAAACTCAAATAACCTGGTAAAAAGTTTAGATAGTTTGTGCATGTAAACTCATATAGCTTGGTGGAAAGTCTAAATAACTTGATAAGGTGCTATTACCACCAAGCTATGTGGATGACTTATATGACCTTTTCATGTACCTTATCAAACTATTTGAACTTCTAACCAAACTACCTGATTTCTTCATACATTTTATTGGATTATTTGGACTTCACATCGAGTTATCCGAATGTCTTGTTGATTTGAGAGCACAATACACATATCTTACCGAACTTACTAGATTTAAAACATAACACACATTTGTCATCGAGTTATCTTACCTACCTAAAAACACAATACAAGTATATTAAATGATATCGTTTGTCACATAAAAAAACTAATAACATTTATCATGAAAGACTAAATTTATAACTTTGTAAAAGAAGAGAAACCTAAACAAAAAAAATTAGAAAAAAAACACAAAAAAGAAACATAATTAACTCATTCATAACTTTAGGTTATATATATATATATATATATATATATATATATATATATATATATATATAATGTCACATAACATAACGGTTTGAAGAGTGGCAAAAAGCAGCACTAAGAATTTTGGATTTGAATTATAGAAATGAAAAAATTAATTAAAATAAAGGCACTATTAAAACTTATCAGTTAGACTTTTCCATAATTAGTATTGTAAATTATTGTTAATTCAGTTTTCACTAATTAAAAATTATTGTTTAAATATCCTTTGATATTTAGAAATGTGACATTTTTATTTCAATGTCGATAAAAAAAAGTTACTATTTTTGTAATTCATACATTTAACAACCTAATATACTTTCAGTCGATCATTGATGAGTAACGTTATAAATTTTGTAGTTTTGAATTAAAGGCTAATTGAAAACATATACTTTTTTTAATCGGAGGACCTAAAATGAATAATTTATTTAAAACTAAAATAATTTTTTTTTTAAAAAATATTTCAAGAAAAAAAAGTAATTACATTTAATTTTATAGAAACAATATTCGTTCAAATGATTTATTATAAGGCAAAGAATAAAAGACCCACTTTCTACAGAAGTGAATAGCCGGGAAGAGATAAGTAAGTATATTTCATGCTCAATGACTGTTTTCTCTAAAATTTTATCTCAAATAATTAGAGTCTAAAAGTTTTTAGATTGTCAATTAATCAAAAATAAAATAATTACTATTAAAGTGAATAATTTGTAATAAGAATAATTTAGATTAAAAAAGAATAACTTAGTTCGAAAGTATATATATGTTATGTTTTGGGACATACGAGAAGTTATTCCACCTTATAATATATCTGATAACAACTATAAATGGTTAAAAGTGCAGTCTTGAAAAGATAAAATGTCATATGATGTTATCATCTCCACAGCGATGTCCCTCAAAAGTCCAAATTTTCTCAAGGGGCTTCTCTAACCCAAAATCTAGCGTGCTCAATCGAATTTCTAAATAAATTAAATTTCAAATTTTGGTTAAGTTAAAGTTATCGGAAAAGAGTTTACTTGAATTTCAAAATTTACTTTACTAAATGTCAAAATTCAAAAATTATTAGATATCAAAATCTAATTAACAAAGTCACCTAATTAAAAAAGTTATCAAATTTTAAAATATAATTAAAGAACTGACCAAATTTTAAAAATTATTTAAGAAACTCATCGGATGTTGATATTATGCAAACAGTTTTTCTGAATTTCAAAATTTAATATTTAATTTTTTTTAATTTCAAAACTTAAGTTAGTATTTTTTCAAATTTTTTATTGTACTACATGATAGTAAATATGGAAAGCACAATAAATATATTTTTTATTGAGGGATAAAATTATTCTAACCACTAGGTCTACCACTAAAATGATAATATGGTCAGATTATCAATCATAATAACTCATTAAACCCCTAATTCAGATTAAGGTGTGATTGAATTGTTATTAGGTTATCGAAAGGTAAAATGCTCATTACAACTATTATATAAAGGTCTCAAGTATGACTTTAGAACATCACGCACACAATGCATTTTTAGTCATCCGAATGATCACTTACCGACTTAAGCATCAGAGTGTTTTTTATAGGTATCCTCTCACATGTTTTTTATAGGTATCCTCTCACATGTTTTGATCATGTTAGTAATTAAGATTTAAGTAGATTTAAATTATTATTCGTCTCACTCGAATTAAAAGTTTATTAAAAAAATTATAAATAAAAGTCTCAATAAAATGATATGTTATGCATTAATTACTTATTTATTATCATTACAATTTGAACTAACTTTTAACATGAAAATCTGATCAATGTTGATGAAGATAAAAACTTAGAATCAAGACGTTGAACGACCGGAAAATTACATTCTGTACAATAGCTTAACAAATTCAAACCCAGTAAATATAATTGAAAACAATACATTAAAGATTTGGCTGAGCTGAAGATATGTAGCGGTATGGTTGAAACGTAATACTCTCATCAAGCCACCATCTCCACCTCATCAATCTTATGACAATCGGTGTCGATGCCTCTCCTCTGTACAGCCTTGTAAGTGTACCTTTTTGTGACCAAGATGAACAAACACAAAACCAAAGCGTTTATAACAGCCAACATCCAGTAAAACCTATCTAGACGACTTGAATTTATGTCCTTCCCTATCCAACTTTTACCATTCTTCCCTGTCAGATGGTCCACCATGATTATTAGAAAACTGCTTAAGAAGAATCCTACTCCAAGCACACTCAGATACAAAGCCATTCCTAAGCTTCTCATTGAGTCAGGAACTTCCTCATAGAAGTACTCTTGCAAACCAACTAGGGAAAACGAATCTCCAATCCCAAGGATTAAGTATTGGGGTATCAACCAAAAAACGCTCATTGTATGGTGGTTAGTAGACATTCTTAGTCTCTTTGCTTCTACTAAGGCAGCAACAACCATTAGCATAACAGATAATGTCATGCCGATGCCGATCCTCTCAAGGATGCTGATGCCTCTTTCGTTACCAGTCATTTTCCTCAGAATTGGAACCATAATCCTATCATATATTGGGACAGCAATTATGGTGCCAACCGCTGAAACAGAGGCCATGGAAGCTGCTGGGATTTTGAAGTTCTTACTTATCTTTAGGTTCGTAACAGCTGCTTGTTTCACAAACAATGTTGTGCCTTGAGCCACACATACTCCAACTGTTAATGATGTTAACCATATCGGAACTAAATTCAGAACGAGTTTTGTTTCTTCGACTCTTGTCACTGTTACTAATCTCCATGGACTCTCCTTTCGCTCACCTTTTTTCTCTTCAATTATTGCAGCCTTGTCAAGAAACCTATTCATTGAATTGATCTGCGTTAACTTCCATGAATAAATATACATTATCTAATATGAATCTGCAAAGTCCATGTGTGATAAATACCTGAGCCTGCTAGTGTGTTTTAGAAGCCTTCCTTGGGACCTTTCTGACTCTGGGACCTCATACAATAAAGCAGGATTTGAAGGGCAAGTCAAATTTCTTTTCCTTACTGCTGCAATTAAGACTTGTAAAATTGGTGTTAAAGGGTTTCCTTCTGGCCTTCTGTACCTGTAAAATGATTTTCCCACACAGAAAGCTATGATAGTGATAGCCATAATAATAGCAATGGCTAGGCAAGCAACTCCCCAGCTGACAAAGTCTTGAACATAAACAATCACTGTTGCACTGAGAAGCAATGCAAAGCACAGTGCAAAGAACCACCAGTTGAAGAAAGACATCTTCTGCTTCCTTTCTTCCAAGTGATCATCATCAAATTGGTCAGCTCCAAAGCTTTCCAAGCATGGTTTGTATCCTCCTGTGCCTAAGGCGATACAGTAAAGGGAAAGGTAGAAAATCACTTCATGAACCTTCCTTGGTTGTTGGCATATACTAGTGTTGCAAGCCTTTATACTTGGGATGAATTGAGACATGGTCAACAGGCTTAATCCCTGCTTCACACATCAACAAATGTAACTACATAAACAAATTGGAAAAGAAAAGAAAGACAATTCCAGCCTCAAGTTCAAATTGATATATCCGGTGTAAAAGTATAAATTACAAAGTATAATAAAATATGTTATGTGATAGTAAAAGGAATTCAACTTTAACTTAATCTCATAGTTCTTGTTAAAACAACCTTTTGTTTAGTTCTGATATCATAATTAAAAGTATGCTTTAAATTTAATTCAATTTCATAAAAATCAATTATGTAATGAGCTTTATACCAGTTATATAATATAGTTTGATGTTACTTTTACCCGTACAAGGAGAAGGAGATTTACCATGAGGTATACAAAAGCGGAGAACAGAACCATGTAAAATCGACCAGTGTAAGCATCAGCAATAAATCCCCCAACCAGAGGCATTAGAGTTGTCGTTCCTGACCAGTAGTTTACATTCTTGGCTGCAGTTTTGAGGTCTTCATGCATCACTTTTGTAAGGTAGGAGATGAGGTTATTTGCTATTCCAAAGTAGCTCAATCTTTCACTAAATTCAATTGCTGTTCCAAATTGAAACATAATCACCAAGTTATGTCATGGTAATGGATTTAAATTTTAACTCAAGTCATTTATATCTACTTATAAATTAATCTTATCAATAATGGACTTAAGAGTTTCAATCTATTATCTCATATTAAAGTATATAATATTGTATTAAGACTAAATATTAATGGATGATTCTATATCAACCTAATAATAATAAAAATATAAATCTAGATAGAATAGACTTTAAAATATTTTTTATATTTAGAAATAAATTTTAAATTAAATTCAATCTCATAAAATGTTGTAAGATGAGTTTAGCATGAATGGGCCTTATTTTTTCTTCCAACATTAACATCAAACCCAATTATTAGACATTTTCATTAGCATCTTTTGGACTACCAAGAACCAAGAAAAGAAGAAAGTTGTCTAAAATTGTTCAGAAAGAAATTTTGTTTTCTCTACTTTTGGAATGCATCTTGACTTTGAAAATCATTCGGCTATTACAACAACAGTAACAGTATGAGCTAACACTCTGCTTGCTGAAAACTTGTACTAAGTTTGCCTCTACAATTTCCCATACGGCAAGTAAAAGTGTAAATGTTGTAGGACATGACAGTAGTTTTTGAAAAGCTTGAATAGCCGTTTAGTTTATGATGAAAGAAGAAAGCAGTGTTGAAATGATTAGAGAAAAGTAAGGTGATGTGAAGAAGGTTGTTACCGAGGACAAAGAGGGAGGCTTTCCATACACCAGTGGAAGCACGGAGAGGAACTCTGCCTTTATAGTCGACAGAAGAATCATGCACCCATTTTTCGTTACTTTCCTTTCCCTTCTCCATTTCTTGCTCCATCTTTAGAAATACAAAGTGTAAAGTAAAAAATCCTCACTGAGATGGATGTTATATAGACAAAGATAAAAGGCAAACATATGATGGTAGATACACTACATTTATATCCATGCAGTAAATAGAATAGTTATTTAGCAGGTTCTGTATTAATGGTGATAATAAATCTGAGTACAAAGTCAATGTGGAATAGAACTATAACACGGCACATATGGCTTCAGAAGATATCACAACAGAAATGCATTAGATTATCATACCAATCTAATTCAATTCGGGAAGGGATTATGTATGTTCTAGTCCAATCAGTTGATCTGTACTCCCAATTTTAAATTAATTTGGTTTCAGTTTTGAATTTATTTCTTTTACAAATTTTAAGTTATATTTATTTGGTTTGGATAATTGTGTTACGATTGAGAAAAAAAAAACTTATATCCCCTTTTGCTCCTGCAAATTTTTTATTGAGAGATTTTATAAATTTTTTGTTTTATTTTCATTTTTATCCTTATCAAATATTAATTAAATACTTAAAAAAACATATTTAATATCAAATATTAAGAAAAAAAATTTATAATTACATAAATATTAAATGAAAGTATTAAATAATTTACAGGAGCAAAAGGGGATATAAGTTTTGCTTAATATCGTAAATTTACGTAATAATTTACATATCTATTTTCATAGGAATTATGTTGCATATAGTAAATGAATCGAGTAGGATTGAACATAATTAAAAAAATAAAATTTAGACTTATAGTGTATAGTAAATAATTATATAATTAATTATATTTTAAATTTATGATGTATAATTTAAATTATGATAAATATTAGATTTATTAGTTACTTTTTTAAAAGTATCGAAGTTTGCTTTAAAAAAAAAACTGACATATTAAATAAAACATAAAGATAAAGCTATCAAACCTTAATTATTACATTTAAACTATCTTAAGTATCATGTAATTTGTTTTTTCAAACTTATTCATCACCATTATTACTATAATTGTTATTGTTATAATTACCGTAAGTATGACAATCTTTATTATAACAAAGACACTATTGTTGTTGTTTACCAATTTTGATCATGCATGACAGAGCAATCCGTTCCAAAAGTATATTAATATATTCTTCAATTTTCATTCCAATATCATATATTGTCAGCTTAAAACCTAAAAACATCATCACAGAAACAACATGAGTAGTTTTTTTTAAGGTTGGCCTCAAGGAAGAATAAGAATAAGAAGTTGTGAAAGCAAACCAGATTTTTGAGAGAAAAAAAGTAGTGAATGTTGGGGTTCCAAGTGTGAGTCTAAGTCCCACATTGGATAGAAATGAGAAAGTAGAGTGGTTTATAAGTGGGAAGACCCATTAACCCATTGCCTTAAGGTTTTGGGTAAAAGAGTGGTGTCAATCTCTTATAAGGTTGGACTCACATCTCATTGCTCATTGACTCCCCAGTCAAAAACCTCCCCCTTGATACTCCTAACAGTGAAGAGAGGGAGAGAAGTGTGTTTTTGTTTTGGCTCCTCACAAACAATGTCTTCTTCTTCTTTGAGTAACAAACAATCGAATTTTGGTTTTATGGTAAATTAGGAGAATAAAGAAAGATTATGCTATAAAAAATTAGCCAATGTGGTTCACGTTAATTAATATTCGATTAAAATTTGTAATTAATTATAATAACTTTCTTATCAAAACATTGGCAAGTCCAACTTCAACCATGTCGGATATGATTAATCACATAATCTAATTAACAAATTATTTCCTTGGCTTTTTGAAGGGTTTAAGTTATTGCGCATGTATACCTTTGCACTTGAATATTCGTAAATAAAGTGTTTTAGATTGACATTATTGAGCCATATCTATCAGAATGGATTGGATTCTTGCAAATGGGATTTCATTAATGTTAATCGTATTTTTTAGTAGTAATTTCATGGTGCAAGAAAAAAGGAGAAGGTATCAATCCTGATGCTTGATTAGGAAAAACAACGTTTTAGCTACCATTATTATTATTCATTACTTTTAATATCCCTGGCATATATTCCAACCACACAGAAAAACACTGCCACTACTTACGATGATAATATCAATATAGGAATAGTTATTAAGATGATAAAAGAGTGAATAATTTTTTTTAGTACTTATTTAAATTCAAAAGAATAATTATCAAAATGATAAAATTGAAAAATAATTTTTTTATTATGAATTGTTATTAAACTTAAAAAATAATAATTATGAGAGTAAGATTGGAAAAAAAAGAAAATATGAAAGAGGTGTATCTTTTTCTATATAATTATAGATAAGATATTCAACTGATAACTTGGAATTAATTGAACATTATTGGACTTCCATCTCGATTAATACTTGACGCTGCCAATTGCTTCCTACACCCCATGTTTTCCAAAAATATAATAATGTAATTGGGATTGAAAAAAGGATTGGGGTATGTTTGACCTTAACATTTTCTATTGATTCGACCAATAATATTTGTGGATTAGATTAGAATAACTGAGTTAGTAGTTAAATTGATTCAAGTCTTATACATCCTAATTTGAGTAAGCTTAAGTTCTATCAAAGAACTTCACAATGTCTGTTTTTTCTGGAAAATATTTTCCTTAAAGAGAAAACCAATTACTCTGAATGCTTTTTATTTTTAGGCTTAGATTTTGAATTACTTTTTCTCTCTAGAATAGACCCTACATTTATATCAAATCAAACTTGTTTTAATTGTATGTAGCCAAAAAAAGTAGCAACATTTTTAAATATCAATCAAAGGAAACTATTGTCCACTTCATATATATATATATATATATATATATATATATATATATATATATATTAATTTAATGGTAACATGAAGTATTATAGTGAGAAAAGCACCGAAACGCTTATAAATATTTTTAATAATTAGGAACACAAATATTAAATAACTTGTGTTTTTAAAATCACAAACATTCTTCAAAACACCTTTTTTTACTGGTGCTTTTGTTCAAAAATTTGATTTGTTTTTCTAATTCAATGCAATATTCTATGCATCAGAAAGTAAAAGATTTTCAAGCAATATTCTATGTACAATTATGAAAGGAATAGGATGCAAGATAAGAGACTAATGTGAAACTATAGTTAGAGTTGTTTAATTAATACGAATAAAAAACTAGGATAATGATATTTAAACAACATTTTTTTTGACAATATTTGAACATCATCTATGTGTCATTATGTGATTGGTCTAAAATTACTTCATAATCAATAATAATAATCATAAACACCACCATGGACCAATCACAAAATGACACATAAATAATGTTCAAATATTGTAAAAAAATGTTGTCTAAATATTATTATCAAAAAAACTATGACCAAACACCAAAATCGGAATGCATGTATTTAAGAATGAGTAGAGGAAAGTGAGCACTACAGATTGTTAACACTTGTCATATCTATTAATTTTTCTGTTGTATTTTTCGAAGGCTATAGACCAGCCACTCATGTCTTCCAAAAAAAACTAGAACATGAAGGAAATGTAGCAGAAGGTAACACTATTAGTCATGTCCTCTACGTTTTCAAATACAAAAAGAAAAAAAAAAAAATAGTCCCTGAAAAAAGTTGTTGTTCCTGGTGTTTTCTACAAGTTTAATTGGAACAACAAGATTTCTTCTCGACACTAGCAGACATATTTGAGACATTTATGGTAGTCCCATGAGGAACGTTAGCAGTGGAAGCTGCTTCCTGTGCAGCGAGTGCCTTTTTACTCATAATTTGGTAAATATCAAACAAAATTGTCTGAAATGCTTTCTCAACATTGAAGGCCTCCAATGCAGAAGTCTCTAGGAATGACAAACCCTCTCTCTCAGCCAAACCTTGAGCATCATCGGTAGAGACAGCTCTGAGATGGTTGAGGTCAGACTTGTTTCCAGCCATCATAATAACGATGTTGGAGTCTGCATGGTCCCTCAGTTCACGAAGCCACCTTTGTACATTCTCAAATGTTTGTCTCTTCGTTATGTCATACACTAACAAGGCACCTACTGCTCCTCTGTAGTATGCACTGGTGATAGCCCGATACCTCTCTTGACCAGCTGTGTCCCATATTTGTGCCTTCACAGTCTTCCCCTCCACCTGTATACATTCTAGACATTATTATTTACAATACAATATGGTTTTAGTTCATGTTTTTCCAAATTTCAGGAAAAAGAACCTGTAATGTTCTGGTTGCGAATTCAACCCCAATCGTAGACTTAGACTCCAAGCAAAACTCATTCCGTGTAAACCTGGAAAGGATATTGGATTTTCCGACACCAGAGTCTCCAATGAGTACGATCTTGAAGAGATAGTCGTATTCATGGTCCACTTTGTATGCCATGCTTCCAACACTCGACACCACCCAAGACCTGACCCATTGCAAAATCGGTTCCCAAAATCAAGTACATACATACACATGCATGTCCATATATAATCACATAATCATAACCAATGTTTTAAAAAACTGCCATGGTAGAAGCTTCATCGTGTTCCTTGATATATATTACAGAAAGTTGTAAAGAATGTAGTCATAGTTCATGTGCAGCATAAAAAGAAGGAAGTAGGAAATAAAGTGGAAAAAGAATGGAAGAGACGAAGAGTACTAACCATAAGAAGAAGGTGAAAGTAAAGTGGGGTGACGATGATGGAGAAATGCAGGGATTGAAGATGCAAAGATTGGAGAGAAGGAGGGAGAGAAAGAGAAAGAGAGAGAGAGAGAAGAAAATGTATTTTGAAAGGTCAACAAGGAGTGGGCGCAAACAGAATAAACCGACGACATGCAAGGCACTTTGAACGGTCATTCATTCGTGCTGAGTAAATCACGCCAACCTCGGTACACTTTTACTTTCCATTTCCATTTTTTAACCATGTGCACAAAAAACTTTGAACACACATGTTCTTTTCAGCGTCTCTCTTCTTATTTTACACAACCAATAACCCTGTTTTTCTTGCTTTATCTGTAGATAATTTATGCACTAAATATGTCGTTAATCTAAATATAATTGTGTTTACAATTTTTAAGTAGCTTCACTAAAAAGTAAGGTAAATTTTTCTGGCCTAAGTTATCCAGGTCAGTTTTTTTTCTCCATTCATGTCCCGCGACTTATTGGATTTGGGCCGGGGTGATCACCTACAAAATAAAATTATATTAAAAATTTAAATAATATTATATATATATATATATATATATATATATATATATATATATAAATTCATATATCAAATTTTTATATGTAAAATTATTGTGTTGTTGAGGTTGGTGTTTAATTTTTATATATTTCTTTTATAAGATCAATTTATACACACAGAAATTAAGTTGATGATATAATTTATGTCTTAACCCAAATGATACATTCTATATTCGATATATTTTTTTAGTATGAGTAATTCTGGGAAGAAATACAAATTATTAAAATTGAAGTCTCGTTATTTTAAAATTTTAAGTTGAAAGTAATGTCAATTTAGTATGATTGAAAGTTTTTTTATCAATGGATTTAAGTAAATGTGTTTTGTTAAGATTGAATAATCATATGATTAAGAAGTACTTGTGATGGTTGCAAATGCTTTGGTTTAAGAGGAAATACTATAAATCTATAAGGTTGAAGATTCGTTACCTTAATTCATAGTTATGTCTAACATTATCTTATTTAAAATATCTATTATTTTAAGATTTTAGATTAAAAATAGTGTTAATCTTTTATGTAGACCAGACTGAAGATTATTATTTGTATCTCTAATAAATTCTCTTCTCAATAAACCTATAAGTTGGTATTAATCTAAATTTATCTTCACTCAAAATACCTATATATATTTTTCATTTTTTTTATGAGAAAAGTGTGTGATAAACGAACAGAATCTATGAATATATATTTCGCAGATTTTTAATATAAAAAATGTGTAAGTCGAAGAATGGCCTTTGTAAAACGTGAGCCTATTCAAAGATAAATCTGAAGTGCAACTCTAGTTTTATTTCTTTCAATCTTTTCAACCACAAATACCTAAATTGCTTGTGCAAAAATTATAACCCATTTCTCCTAAAATTAAAATTTAATAAAGAAATATCAAAGTGAATACTCGATCCAAAATCCCAAACACTACCGAACCTTATAACATCTCTTTTTCTAATCTTAATAGATACGATAAATAGATCTGTTTCTCTAAATATTGTTAAATATATATGTTCCAATTTTAGTGAAAAGTTTTCATATTAATTAAATACGGATATAAATATAGATAATGCTTATTTTTTTAAGTAAAAACATTAAGACAAGTATATATAGAAATATACAATTAATACAAAACCAGGTATTTATATCCTAAGTTAGTAGACTTGATATGAAAACTACTGCAACAACAAAAGAGCTTAAACTTATGTGCCATATAGAATTCATTTGTCTATTAAAAAATTAAGGCATTTATAAAAGTAAAACACAATTTATACCATGAAGGTAAATACCAAGTTCAATTTATAGCAAATTTAAGGGAAGGAAAAAGATACAACTACCAATTCAGGATATGTTTAATCTATTTTTTTAAGCATTTTTAATTGGTAAAAACGTAACAAATATTTCTACACTTTTTTTTCTTTAGCTTTTTAAAAACATTGTTTTCAAAATAGCTTTCAAATAGAGTAAAGTTACCTTTAAATCCGACACAACCATAAAATAAACCTATTAAATCCTAAACAAAGGGTGAGTATTTTTTTCATAATAAACTGAATCAAACACATAATAAATTTATCATGTTATTTACTTGTTGAATGGGATTATATATAAAAGTCTTTTAGGCTATTGTAATCCATTTTCTTATATTGTAATTGGTTTAGGACAACCAACATCACAAAACAAAAAAAAATCCACATTTACTATTACCAACAATCTTATGATACCAATAATAAATTCCTTGATATTAAAATTTATGATGTTTATTGAATTGATAATATGACTATCTTTAAGTGACATTTTCATTTTCTTGTAATAGTTTTATTTTTAAAATAGTAGAAGTGTTTTAAGTAATAACTTCAATTTTTTTTATTGTATTTAATTTTTACTACATTAATGAAATGCATTTATTTTACTTAATATCTTTAAAAAAATTATTAATATATGATTTAGAATAGAGTCAACTAAATGTATAAATAAAGTTTAAAATAATATTATAAAATATATTTAAATGGTGGTATATTTCTATATATGTTCATGAATTCGTTACTTAAAACTTAGACAACAGCTTTTAAGGTTTAGACTACTATTTTTCATTGTTGTTTAAAATATCTTCATTGTAGTGATATTAATGAAATATAAATAATAAAATTTAAAATAACTGTTGCCGAAGGCAATTGACAAGATAATTTGAAAGCAAAAGTAACTATCATGAGATTGATTTAAAAGTTAATTTTATAATAAATATTTTAAACAAAGAATCAATGCATATCTGTGGATAAGTTAATTAATATGAATTGATAACTGTCAGATGACAAAACTGAATTATTGGACAATAAATTTCCTCCAAAGGCTGCAACAACTAATTTTGTGGTCTTCTGCTAACTTGTTCGAGGAAGGAGTCAATTTGTTGATTATCGTGTTATGATTATGAAAAAGGACCTGCACACTGCAATAAGTTTGAACAAGAATGTGAAGCTGGATGATAAAAACATACGTCCCAATCAAAGAACGGTTGGATGATGAAATGATTTAAATCGAATAATATGAAAAGAATAAAATCCATAAATTTAATGTTTTAAATATCAATTTCTCTCATGTCTTTTGAAACCATCTATTAACTGAACTTTTTTTTCCAACATAATAAAATAGAATAATTTTATTTATTTAGATGAGGAAACAGTTGTGTATCTGATGTTGATTTCAACCCTACCTCGTTTGGTTGCTATCTGTAGTTGCCATGTGACATGAGACCAAAACAAATGTTTTTCTTTGCTGTTATCATTTGTTGTTGCAACTCAGAGATTCCAAACATGCAAAACCCTCTTTGATTTATTTGGAAACCATAAAAAAATTATTAAAAAAAATTGTTTGATCGCTCCTATCAAAATGCGTCAGAATCTGTTCACCAAACATTTTGTGCTCATCATTTCAAATATTTAACGAATAATTATATAATGAAGTTCAAACCGCCAATGTCTTTTCCGACGATAAAACAAAATTTCTAAAGTTTTCGCTTTATGAGTGAAAAAAAAAATTACTGTGAAACGACTTGCTTTCTCAGAGTCTTCCGATGAACATATCGTGAATGTGAGATTTTCTCCAATTTTTGTTGGGTTTTACAATGAATGAAACCAAGAAAATTTAGCATACGATGCTAAAACACCATCTTAAATTCAAAATTACATTAGTTCTAATTTTAATTTAAAACGACTCTATTTATATCTTTTTTATAATAATAAAAAAATAATAAAACTATAATTATAAATTTTATAACTTTATTGTAGACAGTTTTTATTTATTTTCTAAGTAATTTTTTTATTATAAATAGTTATTTTAATTTTAAAAATATTTAAATTTTAAAAAACAATCAAATTAAAAAAATTTCATTTAAAAATAAAATTGATAAAATAATTATTTCAAGGATTATATATATTTTTAGTTCTTGAATTTTGATGTAAAATTAAAATTTTTCTATACTTTTTGATTGTTAAACTTTTTAAATGATAGATAAAATTATTTTCATTTGAATACATTAAATTTTCTTCTTAACGTGTTTCATATAGTAATTGAGTTGTTTATATATTTCATACATTTTCGCTTCAATATATTTTAAGAAATTATGTTTGTCATTTAAAGAAAAATTAACATAATTAAATTAAAAAGATTATATCAATTTATTTTTAAAGTATGAAAACAAAATATATCAAAAAAAATTTCAATTTCACATAAAAGTTAAGAAATTGAGAATAAAAATAACTCTTATTTTAATTTTAAAATAAATATTACTTATTAAAAAATAAAATTTAAATATAAATGTCTATATAAAAGGACGATTTCTATATATAATAGTGTAAATATATTTTACATTTTATAAAACATATGAAACTTCTAATTCGCTATGATTTTTTTTTTTTATGTTTTAATTTGCTATTACCTCATTCAATAAATTTGGATAGAATAAATTATTTTATCGTATTTTGATGTATAAATTATATACAATAAAACGGTTCTAGCAAAATACAGTTCTACTATTAGTTCGCATATGTCCCGTGTCTCTGATGTAATTGATAATATTTTATAAATTGAAATTAATAATATATTTTTACAAAGAAAATTATTTTTATATGACGCATATAATATATATATATATATATATATATATATATATATAATTTTGTTTTTTCTTCATTGATTTGAATATGGAGGACTCTGAAAATTATAATAATTAGAAAATGTTAAATAAATATTTTAAATAAAATATATAAGACTTTAGTAATTATTTAATCAAAAAGATATTAGCAATTATTAGACATTAATAAGTGGTGATTAAATGTTTTAAAAAGATTTATTCAACCAATTATCATAAGAGATATAATGGTTTATTAATTTAAAATATTTATTGTATTTAAAAGATTTTTCAGAAAATTAAAGATTTGATGAATAACTATTAAAAAAAGTTAAGAATTTAAGGATATATAAAGTGATTATTATAATATAAGTGAGTTATATATTATGGTTATTTTTAAAAATATTTATTAAAAAAAGTTAAAATTATTAAAATTATTAATATAAAATTATTAAAAATATATGAGATAGAGCTCTAGCAAGATCTTTGAGCAAATGGTATTTAATACAACAAGTAAGAAAAACTAGTTTTAAATTTAAATATACTACCATATAATAAGTTATGACATGTGTGTGATGGTAGAATGTTATCATTTGTTGTGTAAAGATTTATTTGAAATGATATTTCTAGATGAATGATATTTGAATTAATTGTTGAGTATGAAATTTGAGCTTTTTGAATTAATTGTTGAGTATGAAATTTGAGCCTTTTGAATTGATAATCCTTGATTAATTATGCAATTTTATTTAATTTATTTGAAGCTTTGATATAAGTATAAACAAGTGTTTCAACTAAAAGAATAAGTAAGTTGATTGAGACAGAGAATCAAGTTAAATATATTTTATAGTATTACACATGGTTAGAAGTTCCACTCTAACTAAAGATAAGACCAATTTATAATATATAAGTGAGATGTAAACCTCTCTTTATAAGTCGATTTTGTAAGATTAAGTTGACTTAAAATCTCATTTTCTAATAAACATACGGATTGAAGAAGTTTATGACTATGAGAAAATGCAAAATTTAAATAATAAATAGTTCTAATAATTGTCATAAAAAGTGTTAGTGGATATACTCGGTTCGTGAATGAGTAAAAGCACTAAGTCAAATAAAATATACGTCAAATTGAAAATTAAATTAAAACAATGGATTTTTAAAATTAAATAAAAAGATGTATTAAAAAGCATAATGAATTGAAAGAGTTTGAGAATATTATTTGGATTTTGAGTTGGTAGAAAAAAAGAGATTGGTGATTGACACGTAAATTACGGTGGAGAAGTATGTAAATGTTATGATTGAGGAATTGTAGTCTGAAAGATACATCCTGCATAGGTATAGCTAACACAACTTTCTCAATTACAAGCCATGATGTCAATCTCTCCAATTGCTCAATTCCTTGATTTATTTATTTTTTTCATTATACATTACTTAATCAACTTATTTATTTATTTATTTTCATTATAGAAAGAGGCATGACGACACCTGGGGAAAAGAACTGTAAACAAAAGAAAGAACAAAGTTGACTTCATTTATATATAAGATTTAAACCTCATTTCTCTGTAAAAAAAGCTATGATTGATGTTTGTTTTTAAGTTGCTGTTATCTGAAAAATAATAATTTATTATCCAATTTAATTTGTAGAAGAATTGTACTGAATTTTATTTTCAGGATGTAAAAATAACCAAGGCAGTGAAAACATATTGACATCTGATTTCTAAAATAAACAGAGAAAATAAAATTAATTAATTAATATGTTTGGTGATATAATTTAACGACAGAGAATAAATAAATAAAAAGAATCAACTGAGTGCTTCTAATTAAAAAATCAATTGACGCTTGTAAGGTGTTTTCATAAATATTTATAAGAAAGATTTAAAAAAAATTGAATTAATGTATATACAAGTTAATTTTTTAAAAATTTATACTACTTTTTAAAGCTAATTTATTAAAAAAATTTATAAGTTTGTTTATAAGAATATAATTTATTTTTTGTAGTTCTTAGGAGATGATGAAACCCTAAGCCAATGTTTGGCCGTAAAGTAATAGAAAGGAATGAGAGGTATAAATGGTTGAATACGATGTGACCAACCTACGGTGTACGTATTTCTAATGATACGAAGATGACAAAATTGAATTAAATAATTTCTATCTTTTGTCCTCGGACAACGCATTTGTAGCCAATCTCCTCTTCGACTTTTCTCCAATTAAATAACAATCACTCATTGTATCTAAGGCTCTATAATTCATTCATCGTTTTGTTTTGTCATTTTTCATTTCGTCGGTTACATGGTAGATGCTAAGGGAATAGTCTTTTCTTTAATTAATATAAATAGTATTTGTTCATTAGGTATTTCTAATGATATTTTAATAAGAGATTTTTATAAGTACTTCTTATTTATCTTTTAATATTTGTATGATTTGAAATGATATATTAATTAGTTTCTTCAATTTCAAAAGAAGCTTCATCTTTTTTGTTTGCATGTTATTATCTCAAAATTTACACTAAACACAATATTTCAAAATATAAACAAAAGTATTAAGTTTTATCTTCATTACAGAGGAAAAAATCTAAAACAACCTAAAAATGAACTAAATGACCATAATTAATGAGCCACTGTAGATTTTTTCATTGTCAGAATAACGAACCAGACCACTATCTCCAATCGCGTACAAGAACCAAAACATATTACGCAAGTTAATATGTCAAATTTTCATTATTGTGCAAACACAAAAATGCAAAAAAAAAATTACCTTGACGATCGTGCTCACAGACAAACGAAACGACAACGACAACAAACCATGAACATAGCGCGACAACGACGACGAGGTGAGAAACAATGATGGCGATTGAGTAGTGAGGGTGGCCTTCGAGTTCAGAGACGAAGTAAGTCGAATAGTGAACGACGACACTCATTCGCGGAGAAAGGAAGAAGATAAGTATGAAATGGGAACCTGCGTTTCTTTTGCGAATATAACCTTAAACGAGACATATAATAACGATTATTCATAAAACCACTGCAAAAAAGTATATACGACAACGATTATTCAAATAACAAAAGCCATATGTCCTTCCTATAAAAGAAAAACAAGTGAATTTTAAAACTTGATTAACTTTTTGGCCTCGGTTGGAGGAAATCATTGCAGAAAGTATATACGATAGCGGTTGTTCAAATAACCGAGATCATGTCTTTCCAGAAAAAAAAACTAATAACAATTTTGAAATTTTGATAAACTTTTTGATATTGATTGTTTGCGGAACCGCTGTAAAAAAATAGATACGATAGTAATTATTTAAATAATCAAAGTCATATGTCCTATTCCGAAAAAAAAATAAAAAATAGCAAAACTTTTGAAAATTTTGGTGTCTCTTTCGGCTTCAATTCTTGATTAACTGATGTTAAAAGTAATATATGCTTTGATTATTTTCTAATGAGACTTATAAATTTTTCAAAAATATCACTATGTTGTTATATATTTTATTTTTTTTAAATTAAAATATATTACGTGAGTTAATAAACTAAATTTACACTAATGAAAAAAAGATGAAGTGAAAAATTAATTTTATTTGTCAAATAATGGAAAACACGAACACCATTCATGAATTTGAAATGACAAGAGATCTAATTAAACTAAACTTTGAAAAAAGAATTTTAAACTAAAACTCTTTAAAGAACCGTTAATTTAAATTTAATTATTTTATATTATATTTTTTTACTTTTTTATTTTATCCTTTTAATAATTATTTTTTAAAATTTAAATAATTACTTATAATAAAAAAATTATACAAATTATTTATGTTTATAATTATTTTTAATAAAAATTATTTTATAGTTTCATAAGTTTTTACTAAAATAAAAAAAATAAACACACATTCACGTCTAATACATGTGTTTCCACTAATATATATTAAAAAATATTTAAATTGCCCTCAAACGTATTGTTTATTTAATTATTTTAATCTAAATAGTTAATTATATAAAAAGAATAATACTAGTAGACTATTCATCTTCTCCAACTTTCATACGAGAGAAAAATAAACAGTCAAAAGGATTTATTATTTATGAACTAAAAAGACAGGAAGTGTTTTGGTCAAAAATTAATTAATGCACTACTGCCAGAAGAAAGTGTTAATAAACAAGAGATTATGGATATAAAAAAAGCATGTGAAAATAAACTAAAAAAGGCATCAGTAATATGTGAAAAGTAACTCAAAAGTACAACTAATCTTCTGGTGTTTTGGTGACATGTTAGAAAATGGTAAACCAATGTCCCGAAACGAGTGAATTGGTTGATTAGAGTTTGACGAATGAAATACAGAGCTACTTATCAAAACACGAACGTAGAGTGTAGCCATTTCATCATGTATGTATAAAACGCACTAAGCACGTCTCAGTCTAACAACATTCACGGATGTTTGTAATTGAAACTTTTTCTCGCAGACAATAAAATGGAAAATTTCAATTTATTTAGACGTGGAAATGCCTGTGTGTCTGATGTTGATTTGAAGGCCAGTCTGATCCCATGCTAGCTGTACTTGGCATGTGACATGAGACCAAAAGAAATGCTTTTCATTACTGTTATCATTTGTAGTTGATGTTACACAAAGAAACGGTTTTCCTTAACATGATTTATGGTAAACGTGAAGTGTAGAGTAGAGAGTAGATGGAAGTAATCAATAAGTTAAACTATTTTTGTTGGATAAGTATCATCTCAATTAGCACAAACTAGAGTGGTAGCTAGCTTCCAAGAACAAGAGCCCCACGGGCCAATGTTGTATTGTTTCCTCTCTGTGTTTGTAGACTTTTCTACATTATGTTTGAACCGTTCAACTAATGTGCAAACCTTTCATATTTTATCTGAAAACACGTCTTGCTTGATTGGTGGGAGGAGAGAAAAGATAACTCCCAAATGCTGCAAATGAATCAAGCATGGACGATAGTATGTCTCTGTCAACTGACGTCTATATAAACTGACACGGCACCAACCACTTGGCTGCAACCTTCTCGTTTCTTACTAACTTCACAATGGATACTGCTTGCAGATCCTCTCCCCATGTGTTCATAGTTCTGTGTTTTGCTTTATTTCTTCAACTATGTCACTCATCATCCCAACTCAAGGCAAACCTATCTCTCTTCATTCACCACCATTCTCTATTAATCACGTTATTTTGTTTGCTACTCCCACCCTTCTTTTTCTCTTGCTTTTGAAATTCATTTGCTTCTTATTCAGGAGAAGAGTGTGTGTCTTATTTTTTATATAAATTTGTTCTGAATGCAGAGCTACATTATCTACACTGGCAATTCCATGAAGGATGAGGATTCTGCGTTGGCTCTTTATTCAAACATACTACAAGAAGTTGCAGACAGGTAATAACATATATCAGAATAAAAACAATTTGAGACCCCACAAATTTTGAATCATACGGTTGGCCGGTTCCCAAACGGTAGCAACCAATCAACTGAGAATTTGAGAGTAATCCCCTTAAGCGTTGACGTCCTGATAGATGCACAGATTGAATGCCACAAAAATAAACTCAAATAATTTATCACGACAAAAATCATTTGTGCTAAACATTCTCTCTCTCACTCACTCTGTGGAGTCAAATTTATTGTACATCGAAATCTTGAATAAAGAGGAAAAAGAAAACTGAGAGTTTCATGCTCAGATTTTGACCCGAATGATTTTCTAAGCTACTTGGTCAATTTTATTTAACAAGATTCCAAGAACTGAAAGAAGCTGTATTGTTTTTGGTACACTAGAAAAAACACTTTTTTCTAATTGGGTTATCAGTGGCTGTTCTATTGTGTCTCGTGAAACAGAACCCCATATGATCATTATAATGATTATATTGCTATTTTTGTGATAGCATTAGCACTCTGTCTCACTTATTGGTGACAAATTCAATCAATGCTTTTACTAGAACTGGTAAAATTAAATGTAATTGCGTCATACCATCATCATCAGTTGGCAGGCCTAGTTTTTCCTACTAAAGCTTTGTTTGTTAGAAAATAAAAGAACGAGTCTAAAAAGGAAACCTCCTATTATTTTTCCTCCTTGTTTTCTGCATTAACAGAAGGAAAGTACAAAAGTAGCTATTTTTGTGTAGTTTCATTATTTGAAGAGATTGAGTGAACTAAACATGCATCATTCATTAGCTTGTTTTTCTTCCCTTCTCTCTTGATTTATACTCACAATTTCAGCAATGCCGAGCCCAAGTCAGTACAGCAGCACTACAAACGAAGTTTCGGTGGCTT
Source organism: Vigna reflexopilosa (assembly GCA_027742785.1). Lineage (NCBI taxonomy): Eukaryota > Viridiplantae > Streptophyta > Magnoliopsida > Fabales > Fabaceae > Vigna > Vigna reflexopilosa. The sequence continues at coordinate 2,335,944 of CM050914.1, read as the reverse complement.
TGTTGCTAAGCTAACGGAAGAGGAAGCCAATAGATTGGCTAGTATGCACAAAAACTATTCTATCTTGTATTCTCTTTTTAAATCATATCCGTCAATTTTCTTCTAGGATTAAAAATTTGTCAACCAAGAATTCTTGAAATGCAGGGCATGAAAGAGTGGTAGCTGTCTTTCCCAATCAAAAGAAGCAACTCCATACAACAAGGTCATGGGATTTTATCGGCTTTCCACTAAACGTAGACAGAGCAAAAACTGAGAGTGATGTCATCATTGGAGTGCTTGACTCTGGAATCTGGCCAGAATCTAAGAGCTTCAGTGACGAAGGATTAGGTCCACCACCTAGTAAATGGAAGGGCACTTGCCAAAGTTCTAAAAATTTCACGTGCAACAAGTATGCAGTTAAATTTGTAGTCCGGCCCACATATAGAATTACAACCAGATAACATTCAAAATATTCAGAGGCACACAAATTGTACAATATCATTAACACATGTTGCTATGTTCTTGTAGTAAAATCATTGGGGCTAAGATTTACAAAGCTGATGGATTCTTTACCGATGAAGACCCAAAATCTCCATTAGACGTAGATGGTCATGGCACTCATACAGCATCGATAGCAGCAGGGAATCCAGTTAGTCAAGCAAGCATGTTAGGCCTTGCTAAGGGAACGGCAAGAGGTGGCGCGATAAAAGCGCGCATTGCTGTGTATAAAGTATGTTGGTTATTTGAAGGTTGTTCTGATGCAGACATACTTGCTGCATTTGATGATGCAATTGCGGATGGGGTTGACATAATATCAGTTTCTCTTGGAGGTTTCAGTGACGAAAACTACTTTAGAGATGGAATTGGCATCGGAGCATTTCATGCTGTGAGAAAAGGAGTGTTGACAGTAACTTCAGCAGGGAACAATGGTCCTAAGTATTCCTCCCTGTCCAATTTTTTGCCTTGGTCAATTACCGTGGCTGCGACTACCATAGACAGAAAGTTTGTTACCAAGGTTGGATTAGGTAACAACATTACCTATGAGGTAAATTACCTACTCTGTCCTAAATCATGCTTCATAGGTTGATAGTGACTTCAAACTTTGATGAACTATTTTATATGAACTTTCAGTATAAAAGTCTTCACACTCATGAATGTATTATTTACTTTATACATTGTTACATTACATAGAATTCAGTTTCTTCATTCCATGTTTAGGGTACCTCGATAAATACATTTGACCTCAAGGGAGAGTTGTATCCTATAATCTATGGTGGAGATGCACCGAGCAAAGGCTCCGATTCATCGTCATCAAGGTAACAATTCCTGATATCCGTTAAGATGTATAACATTATGGCCAAACAAACAACTATACAAGTACAAATAATCCTGTGAGTTTCAAACTACATTCTAAAATTAAATAATCTGTTAATGAAATTGTTTCCAAAGTGCAGGTTTTGCTTCAGCGGTTCGTTGGACAAAAAATTAGTGGAGGGTAAAATTGTTCTGTGTGATAGCAGAAGCAAAGCTATAGGCCCTTTCGATGCCGGTTCTGCTGGGGCATTGATACAAGGTCAAAGTTTTAGAGATCTTCCTCCTACTCTTCCATTACCAGGATCTTACCTCGAATTGAAGGATGGCGCCTCTGTACTTGACTACATAAACTCCACGAGGTATCAACCGAAGATGAGACTTACTTTAACAAGAGTGTAGAGAGTCACACTTGTCTAATATGGATATTTTTGCAGGACTCCAACTGCAACCGTATTTAAGACTAATGTGACAGAAGATACAATAGCCCCTGTTGTGGCCTCTTTCTCGTCAAGGGGTCCAAACAGTGTTACACCCGAAGTTCTCAAGGTACCTTAATTAGCTTTTCCATGGCTGACTTAAATTTGTTTGGTTCTAGATCATCATCATCTATCAATGGTCGCGGTCAATCTCCGCATAAAATGTAATCAATTTTTCTTTACATTTTGTAGCCGGATTTAGTGGCTCCTGGAGTTGCCATTTTAGCTAGTTGGTCTCCAGTTTCTACTCCTTCTGATGTTGACGGTGACAACAGAACATTAAACTTCAACATCATTTCCGGAACTTCAATGTCTTGTCCACATGTTTCTGGGGCAGCGGCATATGTGAAGTCATTCCACCCAACATGGTCTCCTGCTGCTATTCGTTCAGCTCTAATGACAACAGGTAATACTAGAAATGAAATGAGTGATGACACATATAGCATTGGATTTGGAACAGTACTTTCAGCTAACTGTCTTCATTGTGCATCTTGCAGCCAAACAACTTAGTCCAAAGATTAACCTTTACGCAGAACTGTCATATGGGGCAGGCCAAATTGATCCTTCCAAAGCTCTGTACCCTGGTTTAGTATATGATGCTGGTGAAATAGACTATGTAAGGTTCTTATGTGGACAAGGGTATAGTTCAAGGAATTTACAACTCATCACAGGAGATAACAGTAGCTGCTCCGAAGCAAGTTCAGCAAGGGATCTAAACTATGCCTCATTTGCACTTTTTTCCCCAATCTCCAAGTCGAAAAGAGTAAGTGGGAGTTTTAACAGGACTGTTACAAATGTTGGGTCAGCAACGTCGACGTATAAAGCTAAGGTGATTGGTCCTGCAGGACTCAAAATTGAAGCAAACCCGAGTGTTTTGTCATTCACTTCTCTTAACCAAAAGCTCTCATTTGTGCTCACCATTGAGGGAACAACAAAGGAACCTATAGTATCAGCCTCTTTGACTTGGGATGATGGTCAATTCCAAGTGAGGAGCCCCATTGTTGTGTTTAACACAGTATAACGGCCTAGGCTAATTATGCATTAAATAACCAGAACCAATGCATAAGGCATTTGCAGGATTTTCATGTATAATAGTAGTAAACACCCAAAATGGCTCATCTCATTTGATTCATTATGTAATAATGAAAGCGTTCTAGTGGCAGTCATTGAATGAGAAATTAAACTTGTTACCTCATACTCCACTTATCTAAACACTTACTTGTCCTGTATATATATAGAGAGAGAGAGACCAAACTGCCCCTGTTAGTTGTCCACTCAATTTTAAAAGGTTTCATTTTTTTTTTTTGGAAAAACGTTCTGTTTTCATTTTCATTTTCTAGATATTTGAGGATAAAAAAACACGTGGATAAATATCTAATTAATGGAAAACACACTCTGCTCTGTCTTTTCTCGTTTCTTTACTATTGAGTTTTATTTATTGAATCACTTTGTTTTCTTATCACATTGTGATATCTTTTATTGACTTAAACAAGCAAATAAAAAAATAACATATATATATATATATATATATATATATATTATTTACTCCAAAACCCAAAACTCAGAAGATAGTGTATGATTGAAGAATCTTTCCAATATGAAAAAGAAGTGGGAGATGGTGAATCTTTGGTCTGTTGTAGACTCTCAGTCACATTTGAACTAAGAAAACTACATCAATTTCATCAAGAAAACCCAACCAACCCCTTCTTTTGGTACTATGTTAATAATTGTTATTATTCCTGCTATCTTAACCAGTCATTTTCTCAAGCATTTTCCAGGAATTCAAGAAGAGAGAATCCACTAGGAAGAACAGATTCTTTACCCACTTCGTTAATACCAACCTTTTTTTTTTCACTCTAAAACTAAAATATAGTACAATTTTTTAGTTCAAACAAGAATTTGATTCTCTAGAAATCAATTAAATAACTATATATTTTTTACATCATGTTACTCATGTAAAATATTTATTTATAACCCTTTTTGTCGAAAAAACTTATTTAATTATTATCAATAGAATTTATTTTAATTATAATTTTCTATTTATAAAACTTAAATCCCAGACTTTATACTTAAAACAAATTCTACATAATATTTACACCATCAATCACGTAATCACTTTCTCGTATTAATAACCTTGTCTATGTAAGTCTGCAATTAATGTTGGACGTGGAAAATTGGCATTGATAATTATGTTCAACATAAATTAAATTATAGTTACATACATCTTTCAAGAATATACATATAATGCATGACATGTTTCTGTCCGATAATTACTTTCTCCACACGTTTTTCTGATTAGTCTACCCCGTTCCTTGGACATAATCCAAAGTTTTTGAGGGCTAAAACAATATTGCATGGAAAGAATTTCAAGTTTGACTTGGGTAGACACACATATATAATGCCAAATTAGACAAAAGAAAAAGAACATTAAATAAGTGTGCATGCCAACCACAATCGTCATACTCGTAGGTGACTATTTATAATATTTTTAGTAATTATAACGTAAGTATTTTTGTTAAACTGAGATGAAATATTATACACTTAACAACTTTAATAAGAAAAATAACTGTTACAGAATCATTTTAGCTCAATTCAACATTCACGTTACATATCATTTCTGTATCCTTTGTGCTTTCAATTCGCGAATTTAGATTTCCAAACATGTATACACAAACACTAGTATAAAAATCATAGTTTCTGTCCACTGTAATATTTAAGTTTCTTTAAAAAAAAAATAGATATTCTAATGAAAGATAATTTTCCTTCAAATAGCAATTAGTAAATTAATGACATTATTTTATAGTGATAAAAGTTAGTGGAGTAAAATCAGTTGGTTTAATTTGGTGGAAAGTGTAAAAAAGAGTCAAGAAAACTTTAAATAAATGTAACAATTGAGACTTAGTTATACATAATTATGATTTGACACTCTTGATTGAATAGGGAAAACAGCGACCAAAAGGAAGAAAATATGGCGTTGTTTACGGGGCATTTATCATCTAGAGCAGGCTATAAATAAAAAAAACAAAAACAATAAATACTAAATAGTTTAAATTATTTAAATTAAGAGAAAAATGAAAAGATAATGAAAGTCTAACTTCTCTCTAATTTTTTAAAAGATAAAAAAATAATTGAAAATTTAGCACACTTAGGAAGCGGTGCATGTAATTTACTTTTAATTTCCACCAGTATTATGAATTAAACCAACGGAATCCGTAATCTGGTTAACGTAGTGAATTACGGATTAGAAGTCTCTAATTATTTAATTTCGTTTAGTCCAGTCTAAAATAAAAATTATTTATTTAACATAATTAAACTATTTTAAGTTTAAAATAATTTTTTATAAGTATATATATTTATGCTAGAATAACACGAATTTATAAATAAGACAAATTTATCAAATAAAGATTAATAATAATTTTAGAATTGATCTACATATAATAGAATTCAAGATATAATATATTTATAAATAATTTATTTTCAGAAATTTATTTATACGTAATATCAAATAAGCTAGACATCACTGAGTATTTATAAAAATATTTTGAACTTCTTTTACACGAGATTGAATCTCTTGCATTTAAACTTCTAACACATGAAAAAAAATTATATATGAAATAGTAAATCATTTTTTTTTCTAAAAAGCAGATATTTAATTATTTGATATGTTACAATATTTTAAAATTAATTGGCGTTTCTTTATGAAAGCTAGCCTTGTATATATTTATTACATAAAATTTAAGGTTAAATATGTTTTTAGTCTCTTTTGAGCGATTTTGGTTTTAGTCCATTTTTAAACTAAGATACAATTTAGTCCTTCAACTTTAGAAAACTCTGATTTTAGTCATTTTTACCAAATTTTTTTAACTTTATTTGCTACGTGTTTCTCAGTTAACATTGAAGCAAAAATGTGTCAAACAGTGTAAACAATCCAAATGCTATAATGAAACAATGAAACGTGCTAATGAAACATGCTTGAAACAGCAAATAAAATTAAAAAAATTTGGTAAAAATGACTAAAACCAGAGTTTTTTAAAGTTGAAGGACTAAATTGTACCTTAGTTTGAAAATTGACTAAAACCAAAATCGTCCAAAAGTATAGAAACTAAAAACATATTTAACCCTAAAATTTATGTTGCGTTGTATATAAATACACTATTATGATTTTTCATATTTTGTTAGCTCGTGGAATTTTAAAATTTCATAGACAAATTTGTAGGAAATTCATTTTTTGTGAAATTTTATAAAAAAAAATAAGAAACTTGTAAAATATATAGAAGTTATAATAATTTTATATTTAATATTATATATATATATATATATATATATATATATATATATATATATTGTGATTTAAAGTAATATATCATATTTCATATATTTTGAAATTTTTAAATTAAACATAATTTATGAAAGACTACCAATATCTTTTGGTCAACAGATTTCTCTTTCATGGTGTCGTGGTAGTCTATATCACACTAATTTTATTCACGTTATCATCACTACTTAAATATATTAAAGATTAAATACGTTCATAAATTTAGATTCAAAATTCAAATTAGTCATTATTTTAAATTTTCATATATTATAATTTTAAAATTTAAAAAAAAAATTATATAATTTTTTAATCTATTAACATAATTTTTTTATCTATTAAACAATATTTTAAACTAACATTTATTATAAATAGATCAAATGTTAATTTATGTTATTTAGCTTCTCACTACTTCCGAAATGTTAATATGTGTTATTTAGATTATATGTGTGAAGAAAGAAACTCTTATTTCTTTAACAAATTTTTGTTCTCATTACTACGACCATTAGATTTATGTTGGTTAAAATATTGGTACAATAACTATGAAAAATGAACCAAGATCCCATTGTAATTTTAAAAAAATGGTAAGTGATAGTAGTATACCCCCATGTAATTACTTTCAATTTTATTATAAATTGTGTTTGAAATAAAAATATAATAGGTGAAACTAACTAATACAAAGCTTAAGGGTCGTATTGAAAATAGCATGGTTTCCCATTTTGACCTAGGAAGAGATGACAAAAAAGATTCCAATTTCAATTGTTTAAAATTGATGGAATGCACGCGTGTGCAAATAAATCACCTCTTTCGGTAATTTCCAGTCAAAATTATCAATCACTATCTAAAGTAACCCTCCAATATTCTACCTTATTTTTCACCCATTTACAATCATTAAAAATTAAATAACACGTCTCTTTATTTCACTACCTAAAAATCTTTTCATTTTTCTTTGCCCTAACCTTTTTCTTACGTCTTTTACTTTCTCCTACTATAACAAACATGTGATAATTGTGATGCACATGAAATTTAACACTATTTTTTTTATCTAAGCTATAAATATTCTTACGCAACACCACGAACTATCTATTTTTTATAATAATTAGTTTTAAACCCATATTAATATTTGTTAATATTAATATGTAAATACGGTGACTTGGCTTATTAGCTTCAGTAAATATATTAAAAGCCTAAAATATACTTCAACAGAATTTTTTAAAAGAAGCTTAAATTTTGTTTTTTAATGAACAAGACTATACCAGACCTATTTAAATTAAATATTGAATATAACACCTAAAAGTAGATAGAATTGGCTAGAAGAAATTATTATGTCTCATTCACACAAAGAAGTTGCATCTTCTTCGAAGTTACCTTACCTATTTCCCACAACTTACTTAAGTATTTGCTCCATTAGTAACATTTTGGAATTTTATGTCTAAGTAAAGATTAGGTTAATTTCGTTTTTTAGTTGGAATTGAACACATCATTCATCTTACAGTTACTCAACCAATACAGTCTGACTCTTTTGATACTATATATCATGTGAATTTAATTAACTTTTGATTAATCTTAAAATTCACAACATATATATGCCATCACATACATGTTATTACTTCAAAATTTAATATATTTTTAGCCCTATTTAGCTTAAAAATCAACAGCTTACAATTATATTCTATTTTGGCCCTTAAATTTTAATAAAGTATCGCTATATATTTAATAAACCGATACATATTTAAGTAGCATAAACTTTTACATTGTTTATAAAAAATATAATGAGTCAGTTAAATAACTTATCCCAAAATTACACATTCAATACCGAAAACTAAAAAATTGTACACTATAGTAAAAAAAATGACCATCTTTTATCAGTTAAAAATGAGTTTTTTTATTGGTTGTATTTTTTACTTATTCAAATATTATATAAAGTGGACATTTTTTATATTGGTGGTGAACTCATGTAAAAAGTTTTATGATAATTAGGAAAAGATTGCGATATTTTTTAAGATGGAATGTAAAACATTGCTATAACATAATTGTTTTTACACATATAATTAAGCTGGTATATAATACAGTAAAAGTTGGACAAAGCTGAAACATCTTTACAGCAGTTAATTTACGCGTTTTGATGTTATTTTTTATAGGTGGATTGAATAATAAAGCATAAAAATTCAAAGAAAGCAAAGCGAGTTGAGTTTGATTGTGAATTTCCTAGCAGAAGGAAGACGGTAACGAAGACTTGATGATATATGATGATGAAACGCGTGGATTTTGACTATCACCATACGATTTGTTCAGTCCAATAGTCCAAAAGAATCACAATGTGCATTCCCCCATTTTATAAAGAAGGTACACTCATTCAAGGGTTCTTTCAATCTTGTTCAACTTTTCACTCCTATCGTGTCTGTTAATCGTGGTTTGTGCTGTTTTTCTCTTTTCTGCTCTTTATAGCGTGTGGCCACCGCAGTTCAGAAAAAATGCTCACCCGAAATTGGTTTATGCTCTTCTTTGCTTGCCTCTTAATAATTCTTCCCATGCTATCTGTCAACCCTAATACCGTGGAAACAACTCAGGTTCTAACCATCAATAGAAACAGAAGCCACTTTAAAGGTGAATCTATCTCTATATATGCGCACGTGTTTCTGCTCTTTCTCTTTCTTCTTTTCTTATTTCCATTGGTTCTTGCAGAATATATATATATATATATATATATATATATATATATATATATATGTGTAAACCTGAAATGAATGTCGATGTAGGGTACACAAAACGCCAAGTTTATTCCACTCTGGGGATGGTGTGCAGATGCTGTGATAGTAAAGGTGGAGAATGTACAACCACATGGGATGATGCTTGCTCCAATCTCAGCTGCCATCCATGGAAATATTAGGAATTTCCATGCACACATATTAATTAAGCTCATAAATAATTAAACAAAATCATTCTGCCTCATGCATCATCATCATATACAGTAAAACTATATATCAGCAAAAAGCTCCTACGGTTCAGGTTTCTGATAAGGTTAATTATAACAAATTTCTATTAATAATTGTTATCATTGATATTGTATTTCTATGAAGTGATTGTTAATTAGAATGACTTTCTTTAACAACTATTGTAAACTTTAAAGTCGTACTTATGATTGAAATGTATCATACTGATCATATTTTCAGCATTAATTTATCCTGTATAATCATTATATTGTTTATTTAAATTTTAGATACTTTTTTCTATTAGTTTGTTTGCTAATTACCTTAAATATATATCATTTTATTATTAAAATGGAGTTATTAAATGTTTATTATAAAAAGCTGGATATCAAAATATAATTTTGCTGTATCGTATATAAATGAAGGAGATATTAATTATGCTTTTAATGTCACGAGATAGATATGAATGGTACCTAATAACATATAAAAACAGATTATCAGTGAAGTTAACACGAGATTAAAGGAGCCTGAGAAATGATATATTCTTGTTAATTAATGGATAATGATACTTAGATAACATTTTTTTGACAATATTTAAACATCGTCTATGTGTCATTCTGTGATTGGTCCAAAATTACTCCACAATCAATAATAATAATTATATATTATCATGAACCAATCACAGAATGATACATAAATGATATTCAAATGTTGTCAAAAAAATATTATCTAAGTATCATTCCCTGAAGTTAATAAAATGAAACACTATAACATACATGAATCTAGCTGTTTTCCTTTAAAATTAATATTGTTCTTGTACATTTAACTAAACCCAGTTAAAGTAAACTAAATAAAACAATATGATTGGCAAGTATGATTTCTGCCAATTGCAAATACTTGAATTTCTTTTGTCTAACCACTTAGATTGAGGCATATGGCTTCGTCAAAATGCATACTACAATTCAATGGCACAGTTTAAAGGTTTTTTTTTCGTCCATTGAAAACAAATGCAGAAAGTGGAAAAAAAATGGAACAAAAGTGAAAAAAAAAAAAAAAACTGAAATCATAGCAAATGGTGATTTTCGAAGTATACATGATTCTACCTCATAAGAAAAAAGAGAGGCTAAAAATACGAGCTAATATAGATTAAATGCACGAAAGGCCTAGAAATGGAATATTAAACTTGCAGTAAGCTTAATAATTCTTAATATATTCTTGAATTTCTTTCATTTTAAATTTAATTATTTCATAACTCGGATTCTATAAAATTCATATTACACTAAATAAATACCATGTTGAATTACAGTTTCAAGTCAATAAGACAAACTAATATTAAATTCAAAAATTTAATAATTTAAAGATAATCATAAGACATTCAATTTTAGACAAATAATTCATTTATTGTTTTATCTTAACCCAAAAACTCAAGTTTTTTAACTTCTTACAACTTCAATTAATTTATAAATCATCATGATATAATAAGTAATAAACATAAAGATTAAACATCATTAAAAAAAGTAATATATATCAGTATATAAATATAATAAAGACTTAATTATTAATTTCGTCTTTATTTTTGTTGAGTTTATTTAATTTGGTTTTAATTTTTTTTTCAACCTCTAACTTTATGTATGTTAATTTTGTTTAATTTAATTATTTGTTAATCATTTAAATAATTAATGAAGTACATATGTCATAAATCAATTCGTAATTTTTTATATTTTATTTTAATTTTTTTTAATTTAAAAAAGAAGTTCACGTAACAGTGTAATATTATGTGACAATATAGTATCACATGAGAATACAGTATCACATGTTATTTTCTTATATTTAATTTTATCTCTATTTTTATTATTTTTGTTTAATTTAGTTTTAATTCTTTTTAAAATAGATCAAGTTTAATTTGTATATAAACCTTATATTGATATTTTTTTAAAATTTACGTTTTCATTAAATATTTTCAATTTAGGGTTAAAATTGATTTAAAATTCAAATAAAAATTTTAAAAGTGCGAATAAACACTATTGGATTAAAATTTTAGTAGGTTAAAAGTTTTAAAATTTTAAAAGTGAGAAGTAATACCATTCATTTAAAATTTTAACATTATTATCTTAAAATTTTATGCGAATTCTTTATCTCTTAAAAGTTTAAACTAATAATGCTAACGTTCATTATTAGAATTTTTGTTTTAATTTTAATTCAACTAACCTAAACCAAAAATATTTAATAAAATAGTGAATTTTAATAAAAATATCAATATAACATTTATATAAAAATTAAATTTTATCTAAATTTTGAAAAGAATAAATTGATTAATATAAAAAATAAAATTAAAATTAAATTGAACAAAAATAACAAATATACAGGAACTGGATTGAATATAAGACATTCACACGTAACATTATACTAACACTACATTACATGTGACATGATGTTCACTTGATAAATAGATATATTTCTTTTTTAAATTAAGAAAAATTTTAAAAAATATTGACTAGTGAAATATATGATTTACTAATTATTTAATAGATATGAGAAAAAAAACTAAATTGAATAAAATTGACAAAATTTGTACTTGATTGAAAAAGAAATGTTAGGACTAAATTAAATAAATTCAACAAAAATAAAGACTAAATTAATATTTAAACCTATAATTAAAATATACAAAGAATTTAATAATTATATCTAACTCCAACCTATGATGAAAAAAAATAGAGAGACAATATAAGGAGATCATTGTGATAGTACATTTGAAGAAAGACATTAATGTTACACTCGTGAAAGATAAAATGAAAGTAAAAAGTTGTGGAATTAATCATTACTTTGATAAAATTAAATTCAGGTCTTTATATTATAATTCATTACTCTTAAAAAAACGTACTCCCAGGGAGAAAAAAAACTCATTTTTTTTCTATAAAAGTTTATATATGTCCATAGTATTACAAGTGCATTTTTTTTATACGGTGAATTAGATGAGACCTTCATAATTTTACATTAATTCTTGATGAAGAATATTTAATATTCACTAGTATTAATGTTGTCTTTAATTGGCACTAAATACATATATCATTATTTTTTTTCATATGTAATTAAAAAGATAAAAAAAATACACAAAAAAAAACTAAAATTTACTTTGACCTCCTCGTATCATATTATTCAGAGGTCATTCATTTTCAAATGTTGTAAGTATACTTCCTTTCAGAGAAACATTAGAATCAAAGATAAACATTTTATTGATTTTCCATTTAAGACCTAGAATTAATCCCTGCAAAAATGTGTTCTAGAGATATTTCATAAAAACTCTTCATAACAAATATCTTTATTTAGTTTTTCCTTATTTTTCATTAAGACATAATTAATATTAACAAGCAGAGTCTTAGTAAAAAGAAGAAGAAGATGTTTACTTAACTATGACCAAAATGGTCCTTCCAATTAAGTCTCTCAGCTTCCGTGTTTGAAAGAGAAGCTTCGAGGGCTTAGTGGCATATTCCAAAATACTAACTCTTCCGACAATATTTGATGTGAAAAAGTACTTTAACTTTGTTCCAGAATATATTACTCTCCATCAAATTCTCTCATGCACGTCTTTATCCTTAGTTATCCAAAACGAACCTAAGAGAATCAACCCAATTCTTTAAGTACACCAATCTATATATATATATACTCTTGTTTAAATTCTCCTACATCCCTTCCATATATATCTTCTTTAAGACCATTCCTCCTTACAACCTTTATTAACTTACTATATTGCTCTTCATTAATCATAATCTTATCGTTAATTAAGCATAACAAACTAAATCATCTTTTAAACCACTCAACTTCGCTGCATAACACTGAAATGATATAAAATTTTATTATTTATCTTTAAGTACGTAAACAAGGTAGCATGGAATAATTCTACCCTCATGGCACTGAATTTTAAACCTAAATCTTATACATGCTATTCAAACTCATAATTTTATTAATAACTCTCCCTTCCTCTCTCACTATACCTACCAAACAGAACGTGTTAGAAACTGAAAAGAGTTTGCTACCAATTAATATTTTAGACAAAAAGATAATGAAATTTATTATTTTGATTATTATCTTAATAAAAAAAATTTAAACTTTTATTTGTTCACTTTCTTACTACTGCAAGACAAAAATTTACACATATTTTATTTGACAAATCTCAGTTAGAACAAATTTTAATAATTCATTATTTTAATATCATGTTAAAAAATAAATTTTAATTCTAACTTAATCTTACAAAACTAACCAACAAATATGATTTACATTAACATACATATTTTAAATTAATATTATCTCTTATAAATAAATGTATAACCTTCAACCAACAATAAGAATATATCTAGTAGCTTTTTATCACAATTTCATTATTGATGAACAACCAAAATTGTGGGCCTGATTTGACCATTTCCATATAGAGAATGAAAAAAAAATGTTTTTTCCATGTTGTGTGTATCTACTAATTTTCTTATAATATATGGACAAACCTTTTTCTGAAGAATCTGCATACCATGTAGAAGAATGCCGATTTGTGTTTAGGGTATAATAAAAATATACCAGTAACATTATGATGCATATATATGATTCTCGAGTCACTCAGGCCAACATTTATTAGACAATAGAAAATCTGTAACTGCATCCAACCAGAGAAATGGTATCTCTGGCCCAAAAATCACAAAGATTCTTTGAAAGATTTGATAGAACATAGCCTAACCATGGGTTGGGGGTTGTTATTCAAAAGTAGGAGAATACACTTTATATAGAACAAGTTAACAAGAGATAATAATTTGGGTTAAAAGATGTGTTTGACCAATAACAATATCTCCTAATATGCGTGTTCATAATTTAATCTTTAGGTCTACATATTATGGAAAAATATCTATGGCAGAAAACAGTATCTTGAATGAACAAAAGATTAATCTCTGTTTAGTTTGTAAAAAAAATGGTTTATGAAATAATATATAGTAGTTAAATTATGTTTTATTTGTTCTCATATTTACGAAAATATATGTTGAATGCCATTTTATGTTTCAATCAAGGAAATATGAATTGACAATAGCAGGTCAACTGTGGGTGGTACTTAAAAAAAAAAAAAAAGCCATGGGAACTGCCACCTTAAGACCTTATCCATTTATTTCTCGTTGTGCGTGATTACCACTTCACCTTTTGCTTTCAACCAGAGCTGCAAAGTTATCAGATCAATAAGGTCAGAACTCAGAACTCAGAACTCAGAACCCCGATGTGTCTGTTTCCGAGTTAGCATTAACAAAACTCAACCACATAAATATTTATTTCATAATCAAATTTCTAGAAAATATCAGGTCAACAACCAGACGATATTTCTTCATAAGGTGTAATAAATAGAAGGAAATATAGTTGAAAAAAGAATAAAGAAGTTCTTTATTCTGTTGTTGGAATAAATGAAGGTGAACGTGCTGTGCATTGCAGACACAGAGGATGGATGCAAACATGATCTTCCAACAGTAAAGGTGCAGTTGCGTACTTAAATTTCAACCTCGTGGGCTATATGATTTCTGAGATAATAATGGAATTACAATGACATAACAGAAAGGTGCATGTTACTGTGTTAGATAATGCAAACTGTGTTTCTGCTACTGATGGGGCAACTAAGCTTCGCGAATGACAACCAGGAGAATCATACACCATTTTTCTCATAATTAATCACTTTATTTTTCAACAATTTTTTTTGACGGAGTTTTGATATATCTGCATGTTTTTTTAGCATAATTTACTAAAGAGACTCGCCATTATATTATGTTACAGTACTGGTAGTCGATTTTTTATTTTTGTTTTTTGCTTCAAGAGAATCATAATATACGATGGAGACTCAAGGAAAACTATTAAAAATGTGAGGTTACTTTTAACTGGATAACATAAGCCAGAAGAAACTTCAAAGCTAATGCGTGAATGTCAAATATTGTTTTTCTATTTCACACTCTTAGGTCATTAGGTTAAGTCAAAAATCTATTTTAACGACTCTAATTAGTTTTTAATTCGTTGATAAATATGTTTACAGTGTTTTACTCCTTACAAGATATTTATAAATCGTTATCTGAAAAACAAAAATGATTTTACATATATTCAACACCTAAGATTCATATTGATGGAAAAAAATATATATATGATGGATAAAAATAGAAATTAAAAAGAATAACTTGTCTAAGATAGTTGTTGTTCTTTGGAAGAAGTGAAAGGGTAATGAAACATAATTCCAAATTTTCATTGTGTATAACATAGCTTAATTAGGTTTTAATAATCAAAGAGATATACTTTTGGCTCATAGTTTCCATTCGGGAATATTACCTCTTGTAGACTATATTCGTAATCTATCTGTCTCTTATAAAAGAATAAAGAAGGATGATAAAATATTAAAGAACACTTGCATAATTATATATCTTTGGTTTCGACTTTTAAATATATAAGTATATCTGTTTGCATTCTTGACGAGCACACTCATCTATTTCAATTTGTTCAAAAGGTAATTATATTAGATGAAAATTAAATATAAGAGGGACCTGAAATGGGAGAAAAAAATGGTAAAACTTTAGTTGTAGAAGCACCTTCTAAAAGAGTTATATTCTCATCTAAAAAAATGAGAGCATAAAGAGAGAGACCAAGCTATTGGAAACGCAGATGATGAATGACAAAAACGATGGATGAAGAAGAATACGAAATGTCTATAGATTTTATTCTCATCCATAAAACTTGAAAGCATAAATAAAGAAAGAAGACGGACGGTGATACCCAAAGAAGGATAGAAGAGTAGAGAAGAATAAGAAAATACACCCAAAGAAAAGGCAAAAAAATGTGATCAAAGATTAAAAACAATGTGAAAAAATTGTCTTTTTAAGTCTTTTTAGGCAGAAAATTTGACATATGTATGCATTATTAATTCAAAAGTTAAAAAAATCACATATTTTTTAAAATGAGTTGAAAAATTTATAAAATAGAATTGCTGAACTTACCAACTTCTCACTTTCTCAATTAGACATTATTTATTTTATCTATTTTGTCTTGTTCTTTTTATGGACATTTTCAGATACTCACGAAATTTTAAAATATCCCAAGCATTTAAAATTTTCCTCTATTTTATATGTATAGTTGTCATTTTCTTTCAGTTTCTGTTCTTTTATCTCAACCTGTTAATTTAATTTTATATATTTTAATAAGAAATTGTCCATAATTAAAAGTAATTATATATTATAATTAACTTATATATATAGGTTCAAATCTTTCAAATTTTTAACACAAAAAGACAATTTAAATGCACATATATCTTTTAACTTTTTATTTACTAAGAGTTGAAATTGAAGATAATTTAAATATTTTTTTTTACTTTGTAAGACATTTTTTTGATATATTAAAGGTGTTTTAAAAATAATAATTTGCTTCAAATAACTAAAAATAAATTTAATTTATATACACTACAATATAACCTAAAAGTGAATAAATCCTTAGGGTCTTTTTACCTTTTTCTAATGAATGGTTACTATTCGATACGTCAGTTATCCTAACTCCTAATTAAAAGATAAGAAGACTGCTTTTATTTTTTTTTATTGTTGTTAGGGAATTGTTTATGCTAAATTCCTTCCACGTTATTTTAAGCACTCTTGCATACCCTACTTATGTTGGCCCATACATGAAGAGAAATTATTAATTCATCTTAAAAGTTAATTATATATATTTTCGTTGTTAGTATTTTGTTAATAGAAAAAAATAATATATATACATATATATAATTTAAAAGAAAATAATCAACTCAAACAAATATTATCGGAAATATAAAAATACACGTCTAGCTTATTTTAAACAATTTAAATTATCAAAAACTTTGAGAAAGGAAAAAAATTTTAATTAAATTATTTTCTTAAACAAATTAGTTTCACTGATGAAAAAATTATTTGAGGAGCATCTATATAAAATTGAATACTTTTATAATAATTCTAAATTAAATCAATATAGAAAGTCATTTATATATTACGATCACAACTAGCATAAACATGGCTTCGCTTTTGGTAACATTGGTTGCGATAACAAAAAATGCAGAAAAGTGATTTCAACTTTACAAATCAAATTTAGGAGTATGAAATCATTCTATATAGAAAATCACAATTGTGTTTTCCACTTCAGTTTAGTCATAAATAATATATATTAAAAAATTGCATGGATTCCCACATCTTTTCATATTTATTTTCATTCTAATTATTATACAAATTCTTCTATAACAATATAGATTATAAATTTATAATTTTTCGTAAATATTTTATATTGTATTATATTTTTAATTATATTTTAAAATAATAATAATAATATATTGTATTTAAATTCATTTATTAAAATTTTAAACTATTACAATAACGACTAATTTAGAAATTAAATTTACTTAAAAATATTAATAATTTAAATTATATTAATGATGATCGATCACAATATAAATTAATGTTTTAATTTTTGTTTCAGATAATATTAATAAGATCCATCATCATATATTCAAAGTATGGTTAACTTTAAAATTTTAAAAATCTATTACAATATTATCTTTAAAGAAATCTAATAACATATTTTTGTCTTATTTACAATAATGATTCAATGCTTATTTTATTTATTTTCTACTTAGGTTTCTACATTTTTTTTTTAAAAGTCAATGGTCTACTTTATTAATACAATCACCAACTCCTTTTACATATTTAATTTTCAATCTCACATATATAAAATAGAAAGAATTACGTTGATATAACAAAAAGACCATATCAAGTTTAAAAATAAAATAAAAAACTAGGCAACCACGCCAAGCTAAATAGAGATAATCGAATGTTATTACAAATATAAGACAAAAAAAACAACTAAAAATACTTGAATTCTATTCTTGTTTGATTTTATTAATTAAGTTTTAGCATTTTTTTAATAAGATTTTAATTTTTGTCAATTTTTTAATTTAATCATTTTTGTTATTGACATTTAAATAATTAAATAATAATGAATAATATAGTTTGTAATATTTTTTAAATTTTTATTAATTAAAAAATATTCACTTGTCAAACAATATATACTCCATAACCCATAACAATAATAATATCATGTGTTAGTATCAATGTCATGTCTCAGTATTTTATATTCAATAATAATAATATCATGTGTTAGGATCACTATATTGGTTATTTTTGTTCAATTCCTTTAAAAACTTATGATTTAATTGAAAAAAATAATGAATATATAAGGATCAAATTAAATATAAGATATTGTTAGATGATATTGAAACTGAAACATATTACTAATCTTACCATATGAAATTGCTAGTGTCATGTGACATGTATATTTTCTAAAATTAAAAAAAGATAAAATATATATAATTAAAAAAGTTAAAATTAAAAAAATTATAAACTGACACATTACATATATTTACTTTCCATTAATTATTTAAGTAATGTTAACAAAGACCGGATCTTTATTAATAAAGAAAACATATTAAAACTAAATTGACAACATTAAACAAAAATAGAGAGTGGAGTATTATTTTAAGAAAAAAGTACTACTAAACATTTAAAAAATGTCTCAAAGCGTTAAGAAAATGTATTTGAATTTTTGTTAATTTTAAGTTCTTAACAATATGAAAATAGTAAACCTACCAAAACAATTCCTCCTATAAATAATATATATCATATACACATCAAAATATAAGTGAAACTATTATAGTGCAACAACTAACTAAATACTAAATGTAATGTTGGTTCAACTCAAACCAGAAGTTAGTAGTTGGGGGGAAAACACCTTATGAAATCAGTTTCTGCCACGTAAAATAACATAAAATCATATTATTTTCTCCAAATCTCGCAATGGTTTTTAATTAAGCTCGTGGAAGGTATAATTATTGAAGAGATCAGGAACATTTATTAGCAAAGCTTGACTAAGAGTCTCAAGGTAAAAAACAAAAGAGTGAATTTGGAACTTAAAAGCAAACAAATTAAGTAAAATCTAAAGCAAAATCTATAATAATTATTTGAATTTATATTAATAAATGTGGTTGTCTAGAAGTAATTGAAATTGATGAAAATGATATGAATGAATGAGGATAGTTAATGACAGAATTATGAGAGTTAATTGTGGGAAAGATGAGTGAAAGAAACGGTTGGTTGAAGAGAAATGAGTAGGGAAAAGAGAAGGGAAAGTCAAAGGAGAAAAGGGTTTTGGATTTAGGTATGAAGTCGATGTGGGGCCCAAGTGGAAACCCATGTGTCAAAGAAAGAGAAAGAAATTAAAATTGAATGAGGGGCACATGGGCGCAGCATATTTTTTGGGCTTATAAATACCTTCTATACGTATCATGTTCTACACATCATCTGCTACCATCACGTGCTCTCCTATCCTTCTCTTACCTTTCTTCTCTTCTTCAATCTTCTTTCTTTCTCTCTCTCTCTCTCTCTCTGCACCCTTTTCCCCATCTTCCATCGTTATCTTTTTTTCGCCTTCTTCCAAACCTGCAAATCTTATCCAATCTTTTGGTCGTTAAAGGATAGATATATACTTATCAAACTAGCTAGTAGTTTTGTCCGTTGGTTGACAAAGAAAGAAACCTTTATATTATACCTCTCCAAACACATAAAGCTAGCTACCTTGCTTCCTTCGTTAATCACTATTAATCGTAAGTCACACTCAAACACACACCAGACATGGAGAACAACAAAAAGAAAGTGGCAGCAGGTTCTTCCTCATCATCACTCACAAACTTTGATCATCTTTTTGGTCCCAAGGACCCCTCCACCACTTCATCTTCATCCACCAGCATCTTTGGCTCCATTTTCCCACCTCCTTCCACTGTATGCATGTCCCCCTCCTACTTTCTTTTTCTACTTTTTATTGCTCAATCTTCCTTCCATAACATGTCTTGCATGTTTTTCTTTTTTTGAGATCTTCTGTTTTCGCTATATGGCATAGTTATTGTTTCTGACTACTTAACCAACAGGTTTTTTCGGGAATATCATACCTCTAATGTATTGCTATATAATAACAAAAGAATTAACTTCAATGGTTTACGGCTTTAAGCTTTAAGGTCCTTGATTCGTTTGAGCCGGTATGTATGTATCAATAGCACACCTTTTTACAAGGTAGTTATTGAAAGCATTATGGTCAAACTCTTCTATCTAGGTAACTAACTATAACTGGATGTCTGCAAAAGAAAAAAAAAAAGTAATAATCTTTGCTGCTTTAGTTTTTACCATGCCATACTCCTGAAGAAAAATGGAGTATAGTATCATGTAGATGATGGTATTTGAGTGGAGAAAGCTGGCAAGCAAGTTGTTGAGTATGAATTGTAAATTGTTTTTGTCTGGCTAGCTCTTCTCTGTGCGCATAAAGTTTAGCTTTAATCAGAACTTTAAGCGTGAATGAATATGTTGTTGTATGAGTAGTGTTGGAGTATAGTTAATATGAGCTTTGATCTCTGAGCGATATATGTAGCATATACTGGTTTGAGAAAAATAATTGACATAAGATATAGACTTAACCCTGTTACTCTTTATACAACTTTAGGTTGGAGGGAGAGATTCAACAAAACAAGAGATGGGATGCAAAAATTATGGAGCACCAGGTTCGTTATGAGACATATACCACTTTGACCTGAAGTACTAAATATGCCCTCTTTCAGTTCATCTCAAATCTTGTCTATAGACAGGGAACATGTGGCTTTTTCAATCAAATTTTAATGTCTGGGCTTATTTAGTAAAGCTTCGGTTGGATTCGTTTCAGGCAATTACGGTTACAAAGGTGAAAACAGCGGTGTCTCCAACAAGAATGCCAGTACCAATTATCAGAATGAGCCAGTGGAGCCCAGTAGTTACTACAGTTCATCAATCTTTTATGGTGGTCAAGAAAATTATTCCCCAAGAACCAGGACCACTGAATCCCACCACATTGTGAGTGCCTCAATTCCCATCCTTTATCATCATGGTCCATGCTGTTGATTGCCAAAGGGATCATTTTTTAATCTATATAATAATATTTTTGAGTACAACCTGCACTGTTTTTACATTTAGTTACACATATGCTTTTGCAGCACATATGCTTTATCTTTTATACATTTTCCTCAACCTTGCTTTCATATGATAAGAGAAAGTAAACCACACTTTCTCTTTTGTAGCTTTCCTTTTAATCCCTGTAAGATAAGTGTAAACACACAAGTGCATAAATTCAACTTTAAAATCAGATGCTGCAAGGATCATTGGATAATATAAATAAAATAGTAACCGTATAATAATGCAGTGAATACTTTATAGTAGTAAGTATTTACATGCATACATATGTGTGTTGTTTTTCTTTTTTTCTTAGTTGAAGCATATTTGGCATCTTTGCAGTTTAAGAAAGATAAGGAAGACGATGACCCAAATGGTAACGATTCGAATAGTGCTTCAAGAGGGAACTGGTGGCAAGGTAGGACAATCTTGGTTCCACGTAGCAGAGGAAAAAGAAATTAAAAAAAATTCTAAGTGAAGCAAAATTTACTCACTTAATAATACCTACATTATTTTCGATTCCCGCAGGTTCTCTTTATTATTAACATCTGCGAATGTAAGAAAAGCTTCCAATCCTGCGGATCAGGTATTTGAAATTCAAATTTAACTCAATTATTTTTTTTCCTTCTATTTTTATAAAATTCACGAGGTTGAACATGATATTTTTTTTTTCCTTCCAACAATGTAATATACACAATTCTGTTTCTTTTGTGTTCATGGCCACTGTACAATAGTCAAATTCTACTGCTAAAACTCCACTGGTTTAAGTGTTATGCAAGAGAAACGTTGCAAACTTTATATCCAAACGAATTTTGTATATATTTATTAGTTCCCCATTTTGAAAGATGGAGAGTTTGTTGATTTTACAGGATGATATATATGAAGGATGACATACGGTGTACGCAGTGGCAGTGCTCTAATTAAGTAGGGATATAAGACATGGTAGCGGACACTAGAACTCTTCGACATGTGTTGAGTCCTTTTTGTCACAGCTCGCACATATAAGTTTGTAGCAAATGATAAGTCAACCCTTATAGTAGTTAGTACGTAGTAGCTTCAAGCCATAATTACTTGCTGTTGTGTTCTTATTTCATGCAAAAAGTTTCGTGCCGGTAACTGACTTTTAATAGTCTTCTAGAATCATGTGAACTTGTTGCATCTACTTTAAGGTTTCCCGTTCTATCCGCTGTGTAGCATGTAGCATTCTGTGACTTATACATAAGAGCTGCATTTATAACCTTGTTATTTCTTTAACATTTTTTATAAGGATAAATTAAAATGTAAAAAGAAATAAAACTGACACACCAACCTACGCCACCAAAGTTAATGCACCTCGAGTAATACAAAAAGGTGCAGTACACCAACATGAAAAATAAAAATAAAAATAAAAATAATAATAATAATAATAATAAAACTCTCACTAATAGTAATATAGTCCACTTAAGAGTCAACAAATTGAAATGACCAAACTCAATTCTAAAAGCAATTTGACTGAATTAAATCAATGATAATATAAGTTTGAATTTTAGTTATAAGATTACTTTAAATTTAAGGAGTTCAAAAAGATACCTCTTTATAGTTTTTAGTCAATCGGAATTCGAAATGAATTTTAATTTTAATATGGAAAAATAATCGATATCCAGTATAAACTGAAAGTTAATTTAGGTAAATAATAAAATTCAAACACACTCATACATTATTTATTCAAATTTCCTTTGAATTATTTAAATTGCTGAATTACTGTTAAACTATCTAAATTGAATGAGTTATTTAATTATTCATTTTATTTTATAATATATTTTCAAATTTGTAAAATTTGAGTTACAATTTAATTTATTTTAAGTATTTCTTTTTTAAATATAAAATTTTTATTTTTAAAATAATTCAATTTTTTATGTAGATAATTTCCAGTTTGATGTAGCTCAAATCTGTTAAACAACCACAAGTCCAGATTTATATACAGTTGTATGAAATAATACTACATGTAAGAGACACAGAAGAAAATAATCACTGACTAGAAATAGTTAATTTTGTATTTAAATCAAGATTAATTACATTATGTATTTATTCTTCATATGTAGACCAAAAGATCTATATAGTAAAATACTTTCTATATTTCTATCTAACCAGATAAGCAAAGATAAAACTTTAATTTCTGATTTTTCTCTCAACCCAAATTCACCTAAAAAAAGCTTATTAATTTTCCTGATCACTTTTGTCTTTCAGTTTTTGTACTTCCCTCATCCACAAAGTGGAAAAGCTACGTGTTATGTGAGTTCAGGATCAACCATTATTATGCCTAACCACGTTCAGTGCAACATAAACAAGAGTGGTGGAACTAATCATTGTACTGATATAATTAAGGTGGAAGAAAATTGTTTCAATATTGTCGATCTGTTTAGTATTTTAATGTGAGAAAAATATATAACTAAAACGATCAAAAAGGACATATTTAAGGACATCTATATAAAAGTTATCTGATACACAATATACCTGGATTCTGCATATTATGTGATTTCTAGGGAGAAAGTTGTGGACACAGATAAATTGCATATAGTTTTTGGTATTAGATATATTGTATATATCTAATATGAAAACAAAACCAATGGAGGCTTTCTCTTCCTTGTCTTCTTTTTCAACTGTGCTATTCTGCAATTATTCCTTGTGGCTTACTATAATAAGATAAATGAAGGTTCAATCTTCTACTATCACAAGAAGTACTTTTTTTCTGGAGAATTACAAGAGTTATAAGAATTGGAGAGAACAAAGGTCATTACAAGCATGAAAAGAAGCCAAGGAGTGTCCATGGCTGTTGTATTCATAAGCACAGAAACAAACAAAGCAAATGGAGAATAAATATTATAGACTTGTAACAACGGCTAATTAAATAAGATTGCAATTTTACTTAGTAGGACTAAACTATAAAGATGAGGACAAATATACTTAAAAGTTGGGATTATAATTTTGTAAATAGAAAAACTTGATGTATTATAAAGTCTATAATCTGGTTTGGGTTAGAGGTTTACCAGAATATGTTTCCAAGAGTCAATCTATGACTGTTGTATATATCATGTATTTGATGCTAAAAAAATCTTTTCATTTTTACTCAGGGTAAATCTTAGATTACCTTCATATCTCAAATACATGTTACCATGCCAAACATTTGTTAAACACTTAGGTTCATTTCTCTAACACATTACCATGTCAAATGTTAATAAAACATTGTTATTGCATGTGTCATAGAAGAATCCATATGTAGTATTATTCTATTGTGACTACTATCACCAATGATTCATGATTAAATTCATATTTGAAATTATAATATCATTTTCAACAAAAAGATTAAATTATAAGTTTGTTAAAATTTTCTCCTTGTGGTAATTATAAAACCCCAACTAACATGTTGATAATATAATTTTTACTGCAATAATCTTAAGATGATTATAAAATTTTGGAAGATCATGATTAAATGTTTCATGTCATGCTTTCTTGGCATTGTAATCATTTAGTAAGATTATAGAATTTTCATATCTTAGAACAGTACACTACTTATATTTTGAAGAAAATCAAAATGAAAAATTCAAAGTCAATCTTAACACTGGTTGAAGAAAAGTTGAAACTAAAAAATGATTGTGTTGAAAGAATAACTAATTCAACATCACATTATTTGTTTACTAAACACTCTTCGAAGAACCACTAGACCAAACATTATTTTTGGAGTAAGATTGCTCAGCAGATTCACAAAGGAGCGACATGCATGTCATTTACAAGAACTAAAGAGAATTTTCATATATATCAAAGATACTTTGACCAAGAGAATTTTTTATGCTAATACTAGTAATATGAAGTTTGTCAAATAAATAGATAGTGATTGAGTAGAGATATTAAAATAAGAAAAAACACATTAAGGTATGCATTTAATCTAAGAACTAAAATAGTATCGTGGTCTTAAAAAAACAATATATTATTACTCTTTCAACAACTAAAATACATGACAATAACTAGTTGTGTAACTAAGATAATATGACTAAGAAGAATTCTTGAAATGATGCATCAAAAACAACAAGATATTCTCACGCTAATATTTTGTGATAACAAGTTAACATTACATTATGCAAAAGTTCAGTATTTCACGGTAAGGAAAATATTAACTCTCTCGTTAACTAGTGTCCTAAAAACACTGATTAAAAATCATTAATAGAATAATTATTAAAAATTATAAAATATCAATTGCGAATATAAATAGATGTTCTCTTAAGGAATGAAGCTGCTTTTAAACACGAGTAACTGGATGATGCAAAAGCCCATATGCTAAGTTGGTGAAGTCCAGCCCCGAAACAAATCAATAAAAGTTGGTAAAGTCGTTTGCTTGTAATAAAGCAATGGTTCTTGCTTTCTGCACCTCCACAATTACTAGCTTCACCCTACAATAAGAGAATAATACTCAAACATCTTTCACCATTGTTGCTGCTGCTGCCACCATCATCGCTGTTGAAAAGGAAGAGTATAAGAACACTACAGAGGAAGAAGAGAGAATCCAAAAATAAGCTCATTTCAAAACACATTTTATATAAAAGTGTACCAAAAAAATCATTCCAAAAGGCATTAGGTACATTTTGGAAGAGTTTGTTCTGGCTATCCCGTTCCAAAATATTATTCTAAAATATATTTTATGTGTTCTGAAAATTTAAAAAGAAAAAATTTAAATATGAAATTGATTGAAACTTAACATGAACTATTTTTTAGCTTGAACTCCTTTCGATTAAAACTAGTTGTCATACAATAAATGTAGCGTTACATTCTTTTTAAATTTATTCATACACAAATAAAGTAAATATAACTGAATTATATATACACACAAACCAATAAAAAATTATATAAAATTTAAAAATAAACTCAAGTTTGTACTAAAATTTAATTTAATTTAATTTTCAAACTAATTTGAAGTTATTCGATTTAAACGGTTTGGTCAGTAGTCAGATTCAAAAAACGAATAGTGGACCTTAATTCTCATACAATTCAGTGGCAACTATAGAGATAAACCTTATTTCCAAAGGCTCTGCTCAAATTCCAATGAAACTGTACTTTGAGTTTGAAATGCAATCGAAACCCCCAATGCCACCCACTATTGTTTGGGTTAACTAGAAGTATTCTCTAATGGATAGTAAAAGACTAATTCCTGAAATACCAAAATTCTTTTATAATGTTAAATTTTTCATCAAAAGTTCTTCTCTACACACTAACATGAAGATCTAACTTATCATCAAGCATCAAACTGCTTGTATTCACAAAGATGAATATCTCAAAGCCTGATTCAGAAGGACACACAACCAAAGCAACACTTCCATTTCAGAGCACATTCGTATTAATTTACACTCACTCAAGATCAATTTTCAAATGCTAATAGGAGTTTAGAACATCTCCAAAGGTCCAAAACTCAGTAGAAATCTAAACCTCTGCAATTTCAAGGAAGACACATAAAGTAGCCGCATCAAACATTGTAACCGTGTTAAACGCGATTGCATTCGTTCACAGAAAACCTAGCGAGTGAAAGCGTACAGAACGAGCGAGGCGTAGATGAGGAGCGCAATGGGGACGAGGATGACAAGCGGAACGACGGCGGCGTAGGTGTGCGAGCTTCCGCAGGCAAGCGTTCCAAGCTTGATCTGCGCGACGTTGACGAGCGCAAGCATGAGAAAGGAGCAGCCAAAGACGGATCCAACAGCAGAGACGAGCATTCCGACGCGGAGGGAGGAGCGGTTGACGTGCGCGACGAGGTGCTCGACGGCGGCGGGGTAGTGGAAAGAGGTGGTGAGGGAGAGGCGAATAGCCTGCTTGAGCGCAAGTGCGACAAGGCTGGAGAAGAGAAAGGAGCTGAAGGAGTAAACGTGGAAGGCGATGAGGTTCTCAGCGATGGCGGAGGTGGGAGCGCACGCCGGATCGGAGTTGAGATTGTTCTCCGGATCATTAGGGTTCCACGTTAGGCCTATGAAGACAGCGAGAGTGAAAAGGGAGTTCACGTTCACTATCGAGTCTAACGCGGTGATGTGAAGACTCGTGAAGGAAGATGACATTGCTATTATTTTCTTCAGGCAGAAAAGAGAGAAAACGAAGTTTATGGAATGGACTCTTACGGGAAACGGGGTCACTGGTCAGATATATGCCTGCCAGCAACCAAACGCTTTCACCGACCCATTTTCTGTAAATACGAAGATTTTTTTTTGTAATTATTGGGGTCTTTTTGCGTGTTTAACCGTTTCTTTTTCTTTTAACAGCGAAGAACATGATAATAAATAAATATGTTTGTGGCGTTAATCTTGACCAAAATAACTTGAGAAGAGTGTGCCCAAATTCCAAAGAACTAAAGTAGTGAGATAAAAGAAAAATCTTTGAAATCATTGGACAAGATTTTTAAATATTAAAATTGTGACGATCAGTAAAATCTGATAAAGTTCACATTTCGTGTTCCTTTAACATGTTATTTAATTTGATTCCAAATCTATTTTCAAAGAAAATTGCAGAAGCATCCTGACAAAGAGGAAAAGCGTACACGTTTGGTGCTGTGATGTTTACATGTATAGAAACTATATAGAACTTTATAATTTTACTTTCAAGCCAATATCATTCAGGGCATTTGGTCTAGTGGTATGATTCTCGCTTAGGGTGCGAGAGGTCCCGAGTTCAATTCTCGGAATGCCCCACTTTTAGGCTTTTCTTTTCTCTTTTCTTTGCTATTAAGTCTCCTTTGTCAGTGACTACTCCTGCATTCCAGTACTCCAAGCAAGAATAAGCAACCTTAGTGTCTTAGGTCCCACTTGCCAATTACACGAATAACCGAGCTCCATTTTCTTATGTTTGGTACAAAGTCAAGTTTATAAATTGAAAAAATATCATTAAATGTCAACGTGATTCTCAGCATTTTTAAATTCAAAAGCCAACTGCTTCAGATCTCAATATGAATTTGAATTCTCAATACCAACAAATATATATTCCTCGTGAATGATACAAATGTAAAAGTTAAAAAATATATAATAAATGCTTCTTTATAACAGTTTATGCTCCACTAACTATGTAAACTGTGTCACCGAATCTCAACAGCCCTACTGAGTGGATCTAATAGATAAACCTTTGGTAGTCATTTGGTTTTGTTTTTGAGTGTGCATGGTTTCTTCTCACGTTGTTGTTCAGTTTTCTTGCTACTTGGGTTTGAACATTTCACCTCAGTTGAGTTGCTGCATATCTTAGTGGTCTTTGTCTCTACTCCAAGATAATTTGACAGCACTCTCCTCACCGCAAAGCCACGACGATGAGGTTTGATGTTATTGTTGTTATGGAGGAAAGGAGTTCTCTCCCCTCTTGCAGGACTAATGAGTGGCACAGAAGCCGGTGAAAAGCTTGGTCTGCTAAATGCTGCTTTGTGAGGAGTAACAGTGCCTGAGACAGACACCGAATGTGGACGCGTAACCTTCTTCTGCTGAGAAACCACCTTAACTGCTGTAGTAGTAGTAGGAACTAATGCAAACCTCTCTGACTGTTTGGTCAAGTCATCCACATATAGCAAATCATCAATGCGAGCTACAATGTTAAATGCCATGCTCTCCAAAACTCTTGAGTAGCTCTCTAGCACGGATTTCCCCACATCCTGAAATGTCGGTGTAATAATGTGTCAATGATATATATTCAATTATGAAAGCAAGGATCTTTTTTAAATGTTTCCGTAAAAATGTGTCAAATAAGGGTCTGATCAATTTTCAGAGGTTTTTAATTTCTTATTTTCAATCGGCTTTCGAAGATCTACAAGAGATTGAAAAAACCAAAAGATTATTTTCACTGTTTTCTTCCAAAGTTTTTAAAAATGGAAAAAGGCTAAAAAAACAAAGTGATACTTTTTTTATTAAAAAGGAATACTTTTTCAAAGGGCCTTAATATATGCAATTGAGGAAGTGCAAGGAACATGCAGATGGATTGAGAAAAATGTAATGAAGCAACCTTATTGCACTGGATCTTGCTGGTATCAAGGGTGGTTTGGCTTAAGCCTGGGAACCGCTGCTTCAGGGAAACTAGAATGCTTTCAGCTCTATCTGCTAGCAATTCTCTCTTATCTCCATCAACCATGAAGTCCTTGACTATTTCCCATGATGATTTTGGGGTAGAACGGTTGGGCCTTGGGGATGGTAAGAACCGAGTGTGAACTCTTCGGCGCCATACATAAATTGCTGCTTCCACACGGTTTGCAATCTCTAATGCAACATGTTCAGAGGATATGTCTAAGCAATCAAGAAGGTACTCTTGGGAGAATTGATCTGATGTTATGTAACGGTAAATAAAATCCCCCAAGCAAGTTCTTCCATTCTGCAGAAACCCATATTCAAGACAAAGTCATAACGTGACAGAAAGTTAACTAAACATCTTATTGCAGGTACACAGAAACCATTGATCACATTGCTTAAGGAAACATACATCCAAAAGAAAGATTTGTGATAGTTCCTTAAGCTTATTAGTAGATAAGCAAGGTGAGTGTAAATTTTAATGGTGTAATCAATATTCTTTGTTTGCTCGTTACTCTTAATCGTAGAATGACTCAAGGGGCACAAGTCTATCAATGATAAAATCTAGATTAGACCTTAGGAAGAACTTCCAGATATGACTCAGGAACTTCCATGTCAGCCAAAGCAATGTTGTTGATAGCCATGGCTGCTTTTAGTATTTGGTTTGCACATTCTCGAGAGTGATTCAACTGTTTTCTTGAGTCTTCACTGAGTCCTGCAGGAGGGACACGAGGTACGGGAAGCCACCACTTCTCTTCTTGCCGCTGAATTGTTTTGCGAAAAGAGGCTGAACCATCTGCATCTGCGGCTACAATGCCTTGGTCTACATACCAGAACTCTGTAGAAGTGAAACTATCTAAAATTTCCTGTTATAAAAGAAAATGTACATTAAGGCCTCAAACATTGAATGATGTCACAGAAATTTACTGGTGAGCCATGAAAGAACAAGATTCAATACTCACGAGAAGCATGTTGTCAAGTTTGCGAAGAGCTGGAAGGTTAATAAAAATATCTGTCCTAGGCCTGCAAGTCATTACCTGAAGAATGCATTATATTATAAACATCATAATTATGAATTCCCTTTTGAATAAAAATCAGACTTCAGCAATGAGATCAAGATTCAATCCAATTTTACCTCGAGTTTACTCCCATCAGGAAATGTTTGCCAAGAAGGCATCAACTCAACAATGTAATCACTAACACTAACAAGCCACTCCACCTCTCTCTGCCACATTTCTTTCTTCTCAGAAGGTAAAGGTTCTAGTCTCCATAATTGCCCAAATACAGTTGCTACACGTTCAAATAATCCAAATTTGAACAAGTTACACAACTCAAATTCACATCAAACGAGAAAATTCAAAATTTGAACCACTTGACCAACAAAGACAAACCAAACAGTTTCTCAATTAAACTGATAGCCAAATGTCTGTGTAGAAAGGAAGCATACCACACAGATTAGTAATGGCATTAGAGATGGCCAAAGCAGTGCAAACCCCTTTACCAGAACCTGACATATCTTCACCAAGCAACAATTTTGCAAACCTCTCCTTCATCATGTCAACTTCTGTTTTAAACAAATTAAAATAAATCTAATAATTAGCTCTAATTAGTTATTACACAAAAATAACAAAGGGACATTAATTAATGACTTAAAAAGGAATCTAATTATTAACTCCAACCAATTCAACTGAAAAAATAGTCTCTTTCAAGTAAAATTCCCACAATACTTTTCTACTTTCTAAACACAGCCACGTCCATCTATCATAACATTCTTTAAAAGATAAACAAAGAAAAAAAAAAACTAACCTGACAGCTTCAAACCAATACGAGTAAGCTTAGTGTCTTCCAAGTGAGATTTATGCTCGTTTTCTTTTTCATGAGAATTAGAACGCTTGGAGAGTGTAGCCTTGAGAATGGGCCAACCAAGAGGAGCGGGTGAAGAAGAGCCTTTTGCCTTTTCTTCTTCAAGGGCAACTGAAGAAGTGGATGCACAGAAACTGGTTTCCTTGGAGTCTGCAGTGGAATCGGTGAGACAAGAGGAAACCCCATCTGTTTTGTTTTGAGAAGTTTCGTTCTTGTCGAAAAAAACATCCATCTGGGAGAGAAAGAAAGCGGTTTGAGTCGAAAAAGGGAAATGGGGCAGTTAGCAGGGAGGCAGATAAGAAGATACTGGGAACGTGGGTCGAAACATAACGGTAAGACAAGTGTGAGGTGGGTTTTGAGGATATATGAAGGGACCGCTAAGGATGTTTCATGGAAGAAAAGACGATGCAATGATGAAGACGTGTGGCTTTTTCCGAAAACGATTCCACTCTCAGCACTGCACAGTGCATACAACACACAAACTCACACACACTCTCACATCGACAAATTTGATTTCAAGTTTGAAGGTTTTACATACCAAACTGCCAACGTCTCTCTTCTGGCTTTCGCTCTCAGAGTTTGAAGGTAAGTTCAAAATATCAATAAAAAATTTGAACCTGGTAGCTGTGGGAGTAAGTAAGCAGAGCCACACTACACTACAACAACAACACAACACGCTCAGCTCTCATAATTACTTTTTTGGCCCTTCACGTTTGCTCTACGACCAGTAAGATTGAATGGCAGAATTTTTAAATAAAAAATAGTATCTCATCTGTCAGAATTTTCAGAAACTCTGGCACTTCAAAATGAAAACACGCAAGTATACTATTTCAAAATTAATTATGAGTTTTATGAAAATTAATTTTTGACACTAAAATCCACAAGTTCAATATTTTTCTTATTTTTCATAGCATTATTCCTTCACCAAGAAAAAAAATTGAAGGTGTGATTTACTTGAAGAAAATTTACTTGTACGGAAATGGTAACAAAAGATTTTGTACCCTCCTATGATTGCTTACTTATTTGGGGAAAATAGATAGTATTTTAATTCAAATGGAATGCCATTTTAGAAAAGATTTTTCGTGGTTTAGTTAGGGTTTGATAGTGTGGGGCTTGGATAGATAGATAGTGTTGGTATTTTAAAATTTGAATAGTTTGGTGGCATGAAATATTTACCAGCATGTATTGAAAATGGCACCATAATAAGGCCATGATTGGTCCCTCTTTTATATATCTTCCAACTCCTACTATCAAACTTCTTTATGGTATTTATTGATAATCAATTTTGCTTTATTCGGTAGCACTAGAAAAATAATTCCTTAATTTTGAAAAGAGATTTTAAGTTATTACAAATTGATTTTAACTGAGTTATCTTTTCTTTTGTTAATTTTGTAGAATTATAAAAAATATAAATATGAAAAGTATAAACGTGTGCCGTTATATAATTATAATTATATATTATCTTGAATTGCTTGAGTTATAATTTATAAAAAAAAATAATGATTAAATCATTTATATTTATGTATAACTTAAGAACATTAAACCAACATTGATGTAAGGGTGTCAAATAATTTTTTAATGGTGTAAATGCTTTTGCTATGAATTTATTAATTTTGATAAAAAAAAATATCTGTAAACATATTAAGCTTGATTGAACTATTAAAATTATTCCTAAGCACACGCTGCGTTTAATTAAAAATTTGTACTTAACAAAAACAAAACATGATAGTATTAAAGTGCTAATAATAATAACAAGCTTTTGACTTCCGAATTATTATTGATGAAGGGATATCCAGTAATTTGGTGACCAATTCGTGGACGAAAACGTATTTTAGTATTAGTCGATTAAGGCCTATCTTGTAATTTTGTTTCAAATAAGTCTGTTTTATAATTATTTAATTACACCTGAAACCAAAATATGGCCGTTAAATAGCAGTTAGGCCCTCAGAAAGTTGCCTCACATCACATGCCTTGAGGTAATCTTCTTATAATCTCCTTTCTTTCATTATCCAATCTAACAGTCTTGTCTTTTCTAAAATTAATCAACTATTATTAATTAGTTCAATGAAGAGACAAGTCGTTATCAAACTAAACTGGATTTTCTATAGCCTACAATAATGTCATTGAGAATATATCTAAATGTGTAGGGTTGGGCAGAGTTAATTTAAAACTTCTATCTGTAATATTTTATATTTAAAAAACTTAAACTATTTTTACTGAAAACTAATTATACTGTTTAATAATTCAGTTTAAAACGTGTCATTGATTTAAAAGTGTAATATTTTTCCACGAAATATTCTAGTTCTATCCTAAAATAATTTATTTCTAGTATGGAACTATTTTAGAGAATAAACAATTACCCAATCTTAAATTTTGCAAAAGCCCAATTTTAAATGATATTTAAGTTTGTTTGATTACGAATTTCATTAAAAATAAATGGTTACCACGGTTGTTATTTTGAGAGAAAATTAATTTCATAATGCGTTGATATTTTGCAAAACAAAAAAGATATTTAGAAACTCCAAACTATAAATATTCATGGTGTGTTCTTTTCAATATTGGTATAAATGACTCCAAACTAAACCTCTTGCAAAATTAGAAGGAACGTTCTTCCTTGGTTTTTAACCAAGTATAATATTATTTTATATATATAACAAAAATCAAATATAAATCTAATAATATAATTAAAGTTGATTTAAAAATAACTTTAAAAAAATTAATGAAAATGTGAATTTTAATAAAAATATCAAATAACATTTATATAAACATTAAATTTAGTCTATTTTAAATAAAAACAAAATTTTTCAATTTAAAAAAAATAAATTAAATTGAATCAAAATAATAAATATAAAAACTAAATTGAATCAAAATAATGAATATAATAACTAAATTGAATCAAAATAACAAATATAGAAACTAAATTAAATAAAAAAAAATACATGAACTAAATTAAATATAAGACAATGACACGTAATATTACTACCGTCATATTACACAGTGTTGAATTCATATGTAGACATTTTTAAAATCAAGCAAAAATAAAAAAAAAATCATAAATATGTTATTCACGATAAATATTTAAACATTGTTAAAAAATAACCAAATTAAACAAATAATAAAAAATAATATTTATTGACCATAGAAGAGTGAACTTAAACTTTACAAGAACCATATTAATATTTAATCTTTTATAAATTTAAAAACACTCAATATTCATCCATTTTGAGGATTGAGGACAGTGAACATTGAGTGTTAAGATGTATAGCTTAACTTCTGTGGTTGAATTGTAAACTATTTTGTAAGGATAGTTTTACTAAGATAATCACATTTTTTTCAATGTATTTTAATTACCATGTACTTAAATCTACCATTACATCATTTGCAGCTTGTTTAAGATATTATTTAACGTGTTTTATTAGTCTGAGTAAGATATTTAATGTTTGAATTGGAAAGAGATTTAAGAATATAAACAGTGCAATCAAATAATCTAAGTTTTAATATCTAAAAAAACATCAAATAAAATAAATGCGTATTTACTATCTATTGATCACTTTAGACCACGTCATCATCAAGTCCAACCTAGATCAAATACAATAAAAAGTAACATTAAACGCTAATTTATAGATTATTACCCTAAATAAAGTTATTAGTTTGTCATTAGGTTTTTGTTAAAGAAAATATTCGTGAACGACCTAGTAAATAAAATATGTAAGTAAAACATTTAATATTTTTAAATTTTTTTACATTTATTGCGCTTGATTAAATTTAATATTTACTTGAATCTTACAACTAACCTGAGGAGAGCAATTGATTGATATAGAATAGATTATTAGAGAAATTGCAAAATTAAATGTAGTCTAATTTATTAAAAAAAACAAAAAATACTTAAATTTTTTTCATATATTTAAAGAAACGTGGTTTTTCTATAAATAAGAAAAAATATATTATATTTTTCTATAAAAGAATTCTTATAGATTTTATATTTCAGATCTTTAATGGAAATATATCACTAATGATGTTCTAAGTTTTATCAAAAACAAGTTAGAATTGTATACTGTTATTTTTTTCAAAAAACTATTTTATAATACTTATTAGGTGTTTAAAATTAATTCATATCTCAAAACGAGATTACATTGACTAATTTTACTTAAATTCGTGAAAACATATGCTACGTGTGTATTTATTTTTCTATAATAACAAAGAATAATAAAACTATTATTATTAATATTATAATTATAAGAGTAAATATAAATAATTTTAATAATTTTATTTTAGACAGTTTTTCTTATTTCGTAGGTAATTGTTTTATTATAAAAAAATATTTTAATTTTAAAAAATAAATAAATATAAAAAAATTGTTAAATTTATAAAAAAAAAATCACTTAAAATGGATACTTAAGGGAAAAATTAAAAAATGAACAGGGTACACTAAATTGGAAAATCTCTTTATATAATAGTATTATGATATTTGAAGCATAGATGTCGATATGTTTGTTATATGCTTTTTAATTTTTTATGAATCTGAAACCAAACAAAATTACTTTTAAGAAAATGTGCATTATATGTGACAAAAGTCCACAAGCACGTTTGAATTGATAACCATAAATTTTGCCTAATAAGAAGGAACTGTAGCAATATTCGATTGAAAGTATGAGTTTTAAATGTATAAAAAAAGTCCGCTAGGGCATAGGACTGCCAAGAGTGAAAATTTGCAAACTCGAAAATGAAAGTTGAGACATTTTTTTGATCAAACTATACATTTCTTGTGTCCCTTTTCCCTGCATCATTGCTTCCCAAACCAATACATTTGCTTTGTGCATTATATACATTTGACGTCAGTTTGCTCTTGTTTTAAATTAAAGACACACTGTCACTAATTTTGTACTTAACACAACTTTTAATGTAATATTTATTATTGATCTCACTAATCATGTTATATACCTACTCCACCCAAAATATTTGGATATTAAGTCACAATATTTTGACTCCACATGTCGGTCCCACACATTCCAGTCTCCAAATACTCAAAATAAATTCTTATTCTTATATTGATATGTTACAATATTTTAAGTAATAATATGAGTTTATTATATTTATATTTGTTTATTTAAAAATAAAAAAAAAACTATAAATTTATTATACCAGTCACGTAATTTTTTTCATCTATTTCATATTCATACCTTTTTAAATGTCTTAATTCTTATGGGAGAATCGATCTCATGATAATTTTTACAAACTTCACGAGTTACTAGATGGAACCTTGTGCATGTGTTCGTTTGAAATTTATGTACGTTGTATCCGTTTCAACCCACAAAACGATGGTGAAAAAGTTAAAGGCGAACCTTGCACGTTGTTTTTGACAATGGATTTGTTGAAAGTAAAGTGAAAAAAAAAGGTGACTAACTGTTATAATGTCCGTTTATTAACTTTGAACCGTTTAACTCTTAACTTTTTGTAGTTCATTGCGACTACCTTTTCAAAACTACTTTTTTTTTTCTGCCATCCTTTTTAAATTTACTACTTTCGCCCTTTTCCTTCCCAGTGGTGGAACTGTGGATAGTCCTCAAAATAATTGAATTATTTGTTAATTTAAATTAAATCCAGTTTGAATTAAATTCATGTTACGGATTTAGTGAATTTTTATTAAATATAATACAGTAAATTAATGATGAGTTTTAGTTTTCCTTTTTTTGTAAATTTTTATTCCAGCGATGCATTGACTTACTCTTTCGGAGCTCCGCATTAATTGCGGGTTTGGAAGGTTGCGATTGTTCTTCCGATATGAACCGAAAACAACTAGTAAACATTGAGATAGAGTCCACATATATACGTTATGTCCCTTTCACGTGCAATGTCGACTATATACTGCGTCAACAACCTATTTAACAACTGTTACTTTCGCTCCCAAGTTTAATCAAATCAAATTTAGTATTTTTTTATTAATATTACTTTAATCTTTTCAATCAAAATATTCAGGGAGGTCACTAGTGTTTTTTCCTTTTCAATGTACTAAATATAGTATTCACTTATTTATGTAAATAACTTTTAACTTAATTTTCATATTTTTTTCAACTTTTGAAGTTGTAAGAAAAATAAGTAACTGTATTTTTAATTAATATATTTAACACTTTTTAAAAAAAAAACTTAAGATTTAACATACGAAAATTTGAGAGAATAAAAATTCATTTAATAAACATACAAAAGAAGTAAAATGACATCATTTGATAAGAACATTTTGACCAAAATCGATAAAGATAAAGTATAATTAATAGATGTTGATGTATAAGATAGATTATCGGAATCCTAAAACAAATTATCAAAGATTAACCACATAAATAACCTAAGTTTATCCAAAATAAAGACTCACTATAAATAAGTACATACCTAACTAGTGCATCAAAATATCACTTACAGGCACACCTCTGTCTTCGATTGGGACAAGCAACTATCCTCAAAATCACTGATTTGTATATGGGAATATATTTTGTCAATCTATAAGGAAACGCTTATATTTTTCCTAGTCTAAAATAGATTATTTGCTATTACACACGACTCACTTAATTAATTAATTTATTTTTCTGTGCTTCTTTGGGTGCTTTGATGAACTTTTATTTTTAACACGAAACATCCTATTAAATTTATCATTTTGATTATATTTTTCACAATTTTTCATACCAATATATTCATGAATGTAGGATGATAAATAAATTTATAGATATTTTTTATTTTGACGAAAATTTAAATTATATTTAATTTTTAAATTAATAATGTAACGTCCTAAAATAACCATAAATTTACAACTTTAAAGAACTTATACTAATAATGTTTGATAATACAAACCGAAAGGTCATATAAACAACGTATAACCCGAACGGTATTACACTATTACAAGAGAAAGGCAAGACCGAACGATCTTACTCTTAACTTAAACTATCTTCTTCTTCCTGCTCCTGCTCCAGCATACCTTCAGCACCCTCTGCTCACACCCACGAGGTGATCATTGCAGTGACAAGGACGATCGAACGGACGACATGACATGACAGGAAAATAAGGGTAAGCTAGTGTAATTTAATTAGCTATGCTAACATACAGTTCAGGCAAACATATCATACCATCATACATATACTAAATCATACAATCTTGTTATCACTAACCACTTTACACTAACCGTCCGGACTGTATGAATATGTAGCTATGACCGTTCTTGCACCCGTGGAAAGGTAAACCGGAACACCACGTGAATACCATAGTTGGAAACCCAAACCACCACACGGGGTTAGTCCTTCATCCCTCATTGTAGCTGGAACCCCAAGCTAAAGCGACCAGGCCTCCTGCTATTCCCACCACATGCGCCACCATTCTCTACTTGAGACTCGGTGACCATTGGAATGTCAGGATGAACGCCAGCTTAGCACAATATCCATATTCATACTATTACCACATCATAACAAACCAATGAGACATTCCTCCTTGAAATTCTCATTCAGATTCATATTATAAATATCACATCATACTTTCACATTTCATCAGAATCATCAAGCCATACTTACTCAATCATAACATGTTTAATTAAAATCACACAACCAGTAAAACTACTCCCACCATTCAACAAGACCGAGAAGAAGAGATTACAGAGTCTCTATACAATACCGAATGGGAGGACACTCCCTTAACTCAAGAACATTACTAAACGTCCATGTAACAGGTTGGGCTCAAGTATGAGCCGAATACAGTCTAAGATTGAATACTAAGGATTAAACATAATACATATAACTTGTACCAAACACTTAAAGCTTAGGTCGAGCACTTAGAGCTTAAGCCGAACACTTGGAGCTTTGGCCGAGCACTTCGAGCTTAAGCCGAACACTTTGAGTCTTTGGCCGAGTACTTAGGGCTTAGGCCGAACACTTTGTTGTAGTAAGAAGTTCTTCTTCAAGAGACTGAGTGACGGTACAAGACCGAACACTCTTCGAAAGACCGAGTGCTAGTACAAGACCGAACACTCTTTGAAGGACCGAGTGCCAGTGCAAGACCGAACACTACTGATACTGAGTACTGGCACAAGATCGAGCACTACCCAGACCGAAATTCTATATTGAATTAAATAGTAACACAAGACCAGTCGGTTATTAATTGAAATTCCACAATAACAGAACTTGGTTAAGACCGAGCACCAAACAATACTAAGAGATCACCCACACACCTAAGACCGAACACCAGGGAAAGGGCGAACGGTCCATGAAGGACCCTCAGCGAACTGCATAATTCTGTAGAATAATGATCAACATTAATCCTTACCAATTTCACTACATTATCTCAACTTCTAACCCTCCAAACTTATATTATATACATCCCTACACATTAATTAAGACTAACTAAGTCTTTCTAACATCATTAAGAGAGTTTCATCACAGATTTGAGAACCAAGTTTGCAGAATCACAAACTCAATGACCAAGAGTCAAATTTACTAGTTTTGGTACATTTCTAAGTGTCTTAAGGGTTTTAACAAGTTTCTAAATAACAGACCCAGATTTTCCTATCCATCCTAATCTTATCCTGAACATAATTTTCGAGTTTCACTTCCATATTTCCTTCCATTTTCACTCAGCCGTTGAACCAGAAACATGCAAACATCCAATCATCACACACACCATCAATATAATTTACATCATCAGTATCGAACACCAATTCATCAATTTTCCATACATGCAATATCATCAAAGCATCATATTCACACATAAGAACAAACTAATTAAATTAGCTAGCTTCCCTTACCTTATAACCGAACGACTATTCACTTAGCAACAAAATGTGTTTTCCCTGAACTCTAACCTTTATAGAATGCCTATTATCCACCGAACAAGGAAAAGATCAAAACATGATCAGAATTCTTGTGAAGAGGAGATAGATGAACGCATGCAACTAAAATTTTGGCTTGCATGTGTCCGAAAACAAGTTTCTCAAGAAGGAGATAAACTTACCTACTTAGAACCAGAATCTAATCGGTGAAAAATGAAAGCTTTTAACACCACGAGTGTTCAGACAGGGTCTGATAAATTATTGGAAGAGAAAAATGGTGAGAATTCTTAGAGAAAAGATGAAGAAGTTTAGAGAAAAGGAGGAAAAAATGAGTTTCAGAAATTTGGAGAAGAAGGATGCATGCAAAGAAGTGACACCAGTTTTGAAAATTCCTTCTTAAAATACTACCGTAAAAAACCGATCGGTCTACTTCATGTCGCCACTATCTTCCACTTTCTGTATCTCACAATCTCGACCTTGACACTTGGATCCTACTGAGCTGGAAATTTTATGGGTTCTCACATATACGAGGAAGAGATGATAATTTTATGAGTTCTCACATCATTTTACTTTAAAATTCGAAAAACACTCAGATATTCTCTCTTGTCTTTATTTTTATTTTATTTATAAAATATTTTTTTATTACACATTTTTTTATTGTTTAATATTTAAAAAGTTTACCTAAATATTTAAAATATTTTATCTCTTATTATTACAATATTATTATACAATTTCTTTTGCAGTCCGATATATTTTATTAGAAAAAATATAAATTCAATTTTTGTAAAATCAAATAGATTTTAGGCATACATTTAATTATTTATACTTTTAATATTTTTATTTATTAATTAGTTTCTGTTCACATAAAAATATCTCAATTTCTAATATTCAATTTTCTAAATATTTATCGTACGTTCTTTTCACATTAAATTATTAATAATATCATACTTTTTATTATATTTAATTAATATTTAAAATAATAAATTATACTTTTAAGTATTGATATCTCCTTTACCCAACGAAAATAAAAATAAAACAAAAATTTAATAGTCACTAAATATAAAAATAACATAGATATCATTAGTTAAAAAAAAATAACGATGAACAAAGATTTACAAAATTATGAGAAACCTTCACATAATAACTTTTATAATGATATTATCAATAGAAATATCTACTAGTTTTATTAATAGACGAAAAAAAAAACGTGTCTTAAAAGACATGATAGTAATTCAGTGTAGCATAAAGCAAGGAAAATCGGAAATGGGAAGACTAAGTTGTACCTGACGTTGCCACATGTTTTTCATATAAAGACAGTAAATATCAACAGTTGAAGTTAAATAAAATAAGTAATCCGTTTGACAAAAAATAAAGAAATGATTAAGAAGAAGAAGGAGAAGAAAATCGCATGGGGGAAACAGAGGACAGAGAACTGCGAAGGAGGAAAAGAACAGAAAAGCCACCCACCTGACCTAACATAACCAAACAAACCTATTACCCCAATTCGAGTTTTCCTCGTCTCTCCTCTCCTCTGGTACGTTCCTTCTCCTCCATATTTCATCCTCTTTCTATCTCTCTCCCTCCATTTTACATTTCATTTCATGCTCTGTTCATCTTTCTTTTCATCAATGTTACACACTCATTCGTTAATTCATTCCTTTATTTACTTTAATTTTGCCTTTCACTGCTTCTTTCGCTGCCTGTGTATCCAATAATAATTTAGTTTTTCAATTATACTTTATCGTCGGTTGGAGCG
Source organism: Vigna reflexopilosa (assembly GCA_027742785.1). Lineage (NCBI taxonomy): Eukaryota > Viridiplantae > Streptophyta > Magnoliopsida > Fabales > Fabaceae > Vigna > Vigna reflexopilosa. The sequence goes on along the minus strand of CM050914.1, from coordinate 2,294,431 downwards.
AAACTACCTACCTACCGTTGAATTCTATCGCATGTGCTCTTCTTTTTTGATCAACCGTTACCTTTAAGGATGGGAAAAGAATTCCATTGAAGACGTTTTTTGTGTTTTTTTTTTGGTTTGGATTTTCAGGATTTCCCTCTGAGTTCACCTTCTCTGAATCGGTTTTAGTCTTCTTCATTCACCTGCGAAATTCGTTGTAGCGGATCTGATTTGGTTTTTGGGCGGTCTGCAGACACTGCAAGCGTGTGGGGTACGTTTCATGAATGTGACCAAAGATATTTATTTTCCTTTTTAACATTTCTTCTATTTTATCACTTTATGGGTTTTGAAGCGAATTATATGACTTGGCTGATTTTACTCTGCGGTGAAATCTGAGAATATTCTTTTAGTTTTATCTTTAGTGATTATTGATTTGGTTGTCTTGAAAGTTTGTGTAAGGACTACTCTTAGCTATGAAATTAAATAATCAGTGAATCGGTTTATATGTCCTTTTTGTTTCCTTTGACGTGGAAACAGAAAACAAAACCATAATAATTTAACACCAGTCTTAATTTTCTGAATAGAAGTGGTTGTAATGGTCGCAGTAAGTGGAGGAGCAAAGACAGGGTATTTCTCTTTGCTGAAAACAAAATAGTGCACTTAGTGTTTGGAAGTTTCTTAACTTCCCAACGTTTGTTTAGATAATAATTCTGCATATGCGTAACTAATGTTTTAGAGTCATGGTTAAGGACCAAATTATGCAATATATACTTGAAGGAGAATACTCCAATGTTCTATATAATTTTCATTTAGCCTTCGTGAGTGCCTTTCAGAAAAAAAAAAAAAAACTTTATTGACTGAATGTTGTTTGTCTTTTCTTTTCACTATATATATCTCTTTCAATCTTCTGGTATGCACATAATGTTAAGTACGGGATGACTTGCTTTTCAATATAATGGCATATATGAATATGCGCTAATTCACACATAGTGCAGTCAACATGTTCATAGCATTCGTGAAAATAAATTTCTGGTAGAAGCTGCCAATGTTATTGCATCCAATTATATTATTCCACACTGCAGGGTGCTGTTGTTGGTCGTGCATACCTCCAACATATAATATATATAATAATAATACATAGTGAATATTGTTCCCACACAGAAACACCTTTGTGGTATGGATGTGTTAAGCCACAATAAAATACCAAAAATATTTTCTAGGGCATATTCTCTCTATAGCTTGCTATGTGACGTTCTACATATACACAACGGATTTATGGAGTGAGAATAATTGTTATTGTAAAAGTATTAAAGTTTTAAATTTATTTTTATAATCAACTTCTTCACGATAAAAAATGTCCTCATTTGAGACTCTCTTTTATATGTATACATACACAAATCTTATCCAGCTAGATACAAGTTCTGCCAGCAAAAGCAAAGGAGAACTAAACCAGTAATCTCTAATCTGATGTTTTGTAAGACAAGTCATGTATACGTGTAAAAGAAACTCAGATGAGAATACCAGCAAGTGTACCTTGAAATAGAGAAATTGGAGACTTTGAAGTTTGGACAAAGAGAGATCCAGCCTTAACTATAAAGGAATTGAAAATTTTATATGCTTGACTTCTAATATTTTTTCTTGTTGAACCTGCTGCAGGAAGCAATTCTACCCATTTGGTTGAGACTCCACATACATGACTGGGACACCCTATTTCCTGCCCTGGATATCTGCTTGGAATTAAACTTATCAAACTCACTTTGGTCATTAATGTGGCCCATATATTTGCTATTCAACAAGATTCTCAAGACTGGAGATGAGAGAGAACTAAGAGGAGATCATTTGAATGCGATAGATCCATACCTCTTTCAGCAGTCATCAAGTAACATAGATTCTCATCCTCCCTCCTTGCTCTGTTCTCAGTTGCCTGAAGTAAGAGCGTGTGATTTGTGGCTGAAAACTTATTCTCTACTTTTATACCAGAAAAATATTCTTTACTTAAAGTTTATCTAATTATGCTATAGGTACCGCATGTAAACCAAATATATACATGGGATTGTGGCCTTGCTTGTGTCTTGATGGTTTTGAGAACTATTGGTGTCAACAACTACGATATTCAAGCATTGGCTGAACTATGCTGCACGAATAGGTCTTTTCCCTTATAAAAGCTTAAAATCATAGTTACTCTGTCATATGAGATTCCTGAAGAGTCTAGACTATTTATGCATGGCTGTTTAGAACTCAACTAAGAAGGAAGCATAATTTTCAGTGAGTTAGACTTAGATGTGGATTTTTAAGTCCTACGCTGGAAGATATAGACTTAATTAAGAGCTTTATAATTGGAAAAGATCCATAGGTCTAATGTTTAATGGTCATGTGTCTGGTCCATTACGTGATTCCTTGATTAGTTTGTTGAATGTGTAGTTCCCTGGTGTTTTGGGCTCACATAATCAATAGGTTTTATGATACTTGGGAAGTACATATTTTCTCCTTGTGTGAGCTTGTTTTCAGATTAAAATCTTTCAGTTGCTAGTGAACTTACTAAACCAGATTCATTGGAATAAAATAATTGAAGTCTTGATAAACAATTCATATCAATAAAATTTTTAGTTCATGTGATATTTTGAATTCAAAAGTCAGATCTAAAGTTTGCTTCAGAATTCATGCTATTGTAAATAAACTATGAAATGGCAAATATTCCTTACCATATCAGGTAGAATTTCAGAAAGCCACTTGGAAAATGGTCATCATGTATTGATAGATTTTCAACTAAATATGAAATGTGGTAGTTCAATATGAGAATTTTTGATGAATTTCTGACTAGACTCACTGTTTACTTCTGTTTGCAGCATTTGGACTGTTGATTTGGCATATTTATTACAGAGATTTTCTGTCACTTTTTCCTACTTCACGGTGACCTTTGGTGCAAACCCAAACTATTGTGTTGAATCATTTTACAAGGTGATTAACTGTCTTACCAAAATAGTTACCTTCACTTTATATTTATTTAGTATTAGTAAACCCTGAACTCGGTCATTAGGAGAATTTTGAAACATCAATTTGGTCATGAAATCATGATTTTTGGTCATCAAATCAGTAACTTGGTTTTTTATGCTGCAAAACTATGATTTGAAGTCTGAAGAGTATATACATGTAATAATTTTTAGAGGAGAAAATTCAGTTTCAATAATGTTGAGGACTAAAATGGGGATTTGACTCTCAAGTCTTTGCTCACGTGTCTAGTTGAAGAAATTGAAGATATAATTATTTTGTTTGATGTTTGATAAGCAAGTTGGGAATCTATAACTTCTGGGATACTGGTCAAGAAATGGGTTTGAGATATTGGTATCAGAATATTATTCAAGAGGACATTTTAAATGGCATAGGTGATTCACCAGTGTTAGCAGAAAAGTTTTGCCCAAAATGTACCAAAGCTTTGCACAAAGTTTTATTGATAATCATGAATTCATGATTTCGTGGGATGGGTGCCATTTATAGGTTATGGCATGTCCATATTATGATTGTCAATTTTTATGCTGGTTTATTGGAGATTTTTAGGGAACCGTGCTATATTGTTCTTTCTTCTGTGCACATTCAATACCTTGTCTACCAATTGCATAAAGTTGACAGGACTTTGTTGTAAACATTCTGAAGGAGGAGCTGCCTAATGATCTAGTGAGAGTGGATTTACTATTTCAAAAAGCAATGGAAGCTGGGATTGATATACAGGTATGCTGCATGCCTGCACCCTTTTTATTGGATCCGTCTAGTATCAATCTGATAGAAGTTATGAGTTTGTCTCCTATTGGAGAGAAAAATGAAAATGTTACAGCATTTCTTTCCATCAGTTTTATTATTGTCATGTTTGCCTCAACAATTGGAAGTTTAAACTCAGTTCACTCGGTTGTAATTTTACTATTTACTTGAGCAGTCATTGTTAGGAAATCAGCTTTTTAAATTGATTTTTTTGGTAGATACGTTGGAATTGGAAGAAAATGACAAGTAGAAGTTTTGGTTATTATCTTAATAGTTTTATTTCTATGTGGAGATTTTATTTGCTTCTGGCTTGGTTTCTTTACAAATGGCCTACAAACCTTTTGTTAGGAATCAAACAAAAATAGAAACAGAAAAAAAAAATTATTGAGTTAAGTGGAAAGAACAGAAAATAGGAGAGATGCTTCTATTCCAAAGGTTTCCCCCTTCACAAAGGATTTCTCATTTCACAGAGCAAAAGCTCAATCTGCAAATGATTCAAGATAGGGTGCCTCTCTTCTTTTACATCTTACTGCTACTTATTTACCTTTAAAATCCCCTCTAACTGACTAACCTACTAACAAACTACAATAACTGCCTAACTTCTAAAAAATTTCCAATCCCCTTCTTCTTACAGTGCAGGTCAATTAGTGCAGAAGAGATTTCCATTCTCGTATTGTCTGGGAAATATATTGCTATTGCATTAGTTGACCACAACAAATTGAGGTACAGTTTTATTATAATCCCTTCTTTGCTGGCTTTTATACTTTGTTACAACTATATTTACATAATAAGCCAATTACTCACACCAACTTTAGATAACACCTGAGGTAAACGAAGTTCACTCATTGACAAACTCTTATTTAGAAACCTGGCTACCCGAGGTGTGATGTAAATTCTTTACAGTTTTCATTTTCTTTTCCCCAATAATGTCGTTTTCCTTGGTGATGGGCAATTCTAGCTGCTTCTGAAAAGGTTCTGTTTCAGTCCTGTTTGGCAAGAAGGTGTTCCTGTGCCTGCTGTCGCCAACAACCCTGGCTATACAGGTGAACATCTATATCTTAGCTTTAGGTTAGTTTGCATCTATTTTTGATGTATTCTTTCCTAGTGGAAATTGGTACCTGCAATTGTAGTATGCATGTGAGCAACATTCCTCTTTGATTTACCCCAACTGTGTGATGTTCAAGATGACTTCTTTATATATTAGTTTAGTCAAATAAACGTATTTTATTATTTTATTAGGGTAATGGGAAGCAAACATTTTCATGGATTTTCTTTGACCTTCCTTCAAGAAGACATGTTAAATCTGATTTTAATTTGTTTTCCTTTGTATATCCGATAGTGATGTGGTACTACTTAGAATACACAATTACGTACTCCAGTAAAACCCTTGTGCCAAATTTATGTTGAAGGTCGTGTATTTCAATTTAACTCATAATTTTATACCCGTTGATGTATTTTTATTTTGTAAACAAAGTTGTTATTTCAATTTGAAGAAAAAAACACAGGTTTTAGTTCAGGAGTAAAACTTTGGGCAATGCATCAACATTGTTAAGTTTTCTGGTTGGAGGTCTGCCGCAATCTCGAAGGTTTTTTCTACACTTGTAAGTGTAGTAGGAAGTCATGTCCACAATCCTCTTATAGATGCTTTCCATTTGAAACATAGTTATTAAACCAAACCGGACTACGTGTGCCCTTCAAACCTAGTAAACTTATTATTGGTCTTGAAGAGCTGATGCAACCTGAGCTGTTTGCTTTGTGTCAAATTCTATAAAAAGCTTAGAATGACCTCTTCATTCATTAATATGCTGCATGAACTTGAGGTCCTAGCTTCATCATTTTTAGTCACCTCATAAGTTTCAGAACCCAATGGTGTTCCTTTTTTCAATATTTGATATTTCCATTTTCTTTCAAATCCTTCTCAAAAAATAAGTTACTTGTATTTTTATGGAGAAGAAGGATAATGCAAATTTTATATATTACACTGTATTGTTGCTAAATTAAGTGCTTTGACTGAAAAATTATTTGAAAGATCGATTGCTGTTGGTATCCTAAAGTTCTAATTCTTGAACACCAAGATTAGACTTGTTTGCAGCTGCAAATAAGAGCTGATATTTGTCTAATGTGTGAGAAACTAGTCGATATCCTTGCAACAGATTTATAATTCTATTAAGATTTATCCTAATAGTATAAAATAATCAATTTACTGAATTGTTACTAATTGGCAAATTCCATTGACAGGTCATTATGTGTTGATATGTGGCTATGATGCTAGAGCGGATATGTTTGAGATTAGAGATCCTGCCAGCTCCAAGTAATACTCTTTTCCGTCTCTCTACTTCTGGTTTTATTAAATTTTCTGTATGATCCAATGTTTTTCCTCATTAATATATTTACCATTATATTTGGATCACAACTTGTTATGTGGATCCAAAACTCATTAATGATTGAATTATTCATTTTTTAATTTCTTTTCACGAAAAAAAAAGTTCTTAGAGCATATTATGGTCATATAAAGTTAGGTTAACAATGTACGAAATAATTGTTTATCTCGATGCCATTGTTGGGAAGCCGTCTTAGCTGTGGTCACCCTTAGCCCACCTTACTTGCTGTCTCCTTGAAGGTTTCCTCAATTGCGGCCTCAAGGTTGGTGGTTTAGTTCCACATCCATTAGAGATATGGTTTAATCGAACTCATAAACAGTTCTCACCTTACAAGTTGATTTGGTGAAGTTGTAGATCATAAAACAATTCTAAGACAACACCAAAGTCTACACTAAATCTATTGTTGGGTCACCTGCACTTGTTACATTTACGGCCCGTTGCTTTGGGCAGAAGTGGTACTTATTTGCAGTATCTTAGGAGTCTATCATAGTAGCCACCTTAAGGGTGGTGGTTAGTTACACATTGACTAGAGATGGGATTTAAATAGATTTGGTAAAGCTTGAACAATCTTCACCTAACGTGTTAGTTTTGTGGAGTTGAGTCAAGTTTTAAAAACAAATTATAACTCATCATTTTTCCCTTTTCGTCCCTTTTACCATGTTTTCCGCAGCATTTTTCTTGTAGTTTCTGTGTTAAGTCTAGGAATAATTTAATGCATGTTCAAAGTGTCATTCAACGGAATGGAATCGTATGTCATATTCATTTGTTAAGCCTTTTGTTTTATTGGATAAACCGTTTTTCATACATGCCTTAGATGATGAAAACCATTTGAGAATATTCTTAAAATTGTGTGTTATGTCTTGTTATCCTAGCTCTATTACTCTTCACAATGACTGAATTTGCTGATATAGCAAAGGACACATGCAAACGATGAAATGACATTGTCAAATAGCCAGTTTTTATATTATTAGTTTTCATAAAAAAATATGTTGGAATATGACAAGCATATACATATAATTTGAGTGGATAAATAATTACCCAGTTCTTTTTTCTGATTTTGATCCTAAAATAAGAGTTGACTAATCATCTTTATGAATTTACAAATTCAAAATTCTGTGAATTATATGCAGGAAACACAAGAGGATTTCTTCAAAGTCTTTAGAAGAAGCTCGCAAAGCCTTTGGCACTGATGAGGATCTTCTTTTGGTAAGCATCTTATACATCAAATCATCTTTCACGAGGCTATTTGATAACTAATATTAAATTATATGCATATGCTTGACAATATTTAAAATAAGAGCAATAATATACTGGCAAGCTCATTTACTCGTACAACCAGATGACAACTTCATTTAATTCATCAATTACATATTCATATTATTATATTAATATAATATGGTGTAAAATGATTGTTTTAGTTGTGAAAGTGTTGTTTTTCTTCAAATAACATACTTTTAGTGCGTGTTTGAGATAGCTGTGAAAATTATATTATTTGCATAAACAATTATAGCATCGATTAGTCTTTATTTGGAGCTGAAAAATAATTTGAAGATAATTAATTTCATTTGGATGCAACAACAAAAAAAATCAGTTTTTGCATTGGATGAAAAAGACATCTACGAAGTTGAAAGGAAAAAAATTGTTGAAAAATGATCATAAGTTATAAATGATCAAATTTATAAAATCAGCAGCATATTTTTAGGAAAAAAAGTTTTTTGCAAATTTCAGCTTTCACAACCATTTAGTTTAAATTGCAAACAACTTATTTATCCCAAAAGTTGTTGAAATCTTTAAAACTAATATTTGTCAAACATGTTTTTATATACTTTTGATTAACTTATCAAAGTATGGAGGACTTCAAGGAGCGGCCCTAGGTGGTACGACCTTGATATAACTCAGCCTGGTCATTGAGTGTGAAACCACCAGAACAAAGGCTTTTCCTTTGATCAATCTTAAGACTCTAAGGAATTGTTTGCATTGAATTAATAATACAAGAATCCATTTCAAGATAGGTCAATTTTAAAGAGATACCAGTAGTTCAAAACTCTATGATTTGATTCCTTCTGCACATGCGCAAGGGGCTAATTTTATTATGCATTGCAGTACTTGGTAAGTTTGGGGAATCGGAGCAAGAAGTGAGAATTTTCCGAATCTAACTTGAAGATGGAGGAGTTTCCTCGTATTCTAGCCTTCAATTAAATCTCTGTAGTCATTAAAAGAGAGTAACATTTGTTTAAAAATTAAATATCTTGGGTTCATAATAATACCAAATTACAAAAAATAAATGAAACTTTTATTCAAACACCTATCATAATTTTGTCAAACTGATACTTTTCAGGAGTAAAATGCTTAATAGACCCATGTAGGGATTATATGTTTTGTTGGTAAGATGGTTAATGTGATGTCAGAGTGCAACCATCATCATCTTCACTTTGGACTTTGAATGGACGTTTTGACCATCGTTTATTCTTTTTTTTTTTTTAATTTATATAAGTTGTTTATATCATAATTTAGTTGTAGAGAATGTTAAAAACTCATTCTTTATTGTTAGATAAGTTTCATGTGTATATATAGGTTGCACTCTATTTTTTGGAACCTAAGTGATTTAGTATGTTGAAACAAGTTTGTTAAAAGAGCATATTTGTAGCATTTCAATTGGTCTTGTATTCCTACTTACTCGACTCAATTAACAACGTGATAGTAATGGTATTTTTCCTTGCATGGACAAGCAGATATGTTTGGAGAAGAACAATAACCGTCATCAACCTTCTCTGCAACTGTCCATTGATGTCAATAGCGATTCTTGATTTTCTTGTTTTGCAATAACTTGGCAGTTAGGTTGCTGTTTTTTTCTTTTTTCTTTTTTTTTTTTTTGCATATATTACTTATCCCTCGTGTATTTTAGTAGCTACAGTCTATTATTTATTTTTATTCCCAGTATAAACCTCTTGATAGGTTTAGTCTGGGCTCTATATATTGTGTATGTTTACTCCAAACTGTATAGTAATCATAAATTCATTTTAATGGAATGTAAACCGTGTCTTTTCTCGGAAACTCGGAGTTCAAGGCATTGTTCTTTATCTGCACCAAAATTTAAATTATGTGACCTGGAGTAATTAAAACAGAGTTAATTTCTGATTACATGTCTTATTTTCCATTTGTCTGCTTCTAGATTATGGGATCATGTGAAATTGTTTTACTTAGTTAATCATGCCTCGTTAGGCATATTGTTCAATACGAACATTCATAAGTTATAGTTGCAGATCTCCATTATTATAGTAATGGCATTCCTGCACAAAGAAGACAAGATTGCTCCAGATGATGTATCTCTTATATGCAATGCATCTGATGCGATGCGACTATCTTTTCAGTGAACTTCGCATTCAATCATGACTAACCATTATATTAAGGTGTGTTCACTTGGGGTGATGGGGAGAGTGATTGAGGGGATTTGAGGGTGATTTTTGTGTGTGTTTAGTTGAGTGGATTTGAAGGTAATTGAGAGTGGATTTGGGAGTGAATTTTGTGAGAATTAGTGTAGGATTTGATTAATGTGACAGTTTTAATAAATTTGTTTAATTGGTAGAATTTGAAGATTACCAATATGCCCTTAGATATTAAAGTAATATAAAATAATTTTTGTTAATATTATATTTAATTGTAAAAATGTTTATTAAGAGTTAAAAATTTAGAATAATTATTAAAAAAAATTTAAATATTTAATTAAATTATACTTTAGTGAAATGAATTTTTTTTTAAATGTAGTACTTGTTTGTGATATAATTTATGATATAATTTAGTTTTAAGAATTATGAATTTATTTGTTATGGAAGTGAGATTTATTAATTTTGTAGACCGCCGATAATTAACCCAAGTTATAAATATCCATTACATGAAATAAAAAGTACAAACATAATAACAAAGAAATATATTTGTAATATATCATCATGAAGTTGTTTCACGGAGGTATCTAAGCAAAGTATTGAAACGATATTGTGCCGGCATCCCTAATAAACGTCTTGTATGGGATGGATGTGAACATAGAAAGTCAAAACACTCTCTCAATAAATTGTCATCTTGAATGTTCATAGGCCGTAATAAGTTATGAATTTGTTCGGAAGTTGGATTAGATGATTGATTCCTAGCCCTTAACCATTCATTTTCACGCAACAATTCATTTTGACGCTCCATGGCCCGTTCATGTCGTTCAATAGTTGCATATAGTCTTCTTGTTTGAGTAATTATTCGTTCGCATTCATCAATTATTCGTTGATCCATCTGTTTTATAGTGGAATAATTGGAGAAAAAATAAAAGTGTGAAAAGTGATGTTAAAGCAAGTACAATTCATATATAAGTAATGTAAGAAATCAATAACAGAAGTCAAGAATTGGAAAAAAGTCATGCAATACAGTGACGTCATAGTCAACAACTTAATCATCTAAATGATGAAGAATTAAGTTAACATTTTGATTAAGCTAAGCAAACTGTCGGTTCATGTCCAGAGATAGGTTTGCCAAGTTATCTTCAATACGCTGAACCCGTCCCTGCATTTGTTCCATACCCTGCATTCTGTGTTGCAAGTCTTGTACCCCCTCCCATATTTGAGTCATCACATCATATTAGGATTTGAAAGATGTGGAGGAGGTTGCACAGGGTTGTCATCATGTTGTGGTTGTTCTTCTTCATCATCGCCGACATCATGTTGCCAAACACCGTTGACATTAACTATATTCAACCTCTTCAAAGAAGGAATTGAGAAATGATGTCTGGTCTGAATATGAGTGATGACATCGTCATCTACATGTACTCCACAATATTACATGATTTGGGTGATCAATACACCATATGGTAGGGGTGCGTCACCGACCTTGCATTTGAGCATATGTTGCATGATGTGATGAGGCCAATTGATAGGTATATTATTTTTAAGCACCTTCGTCTAGCGCTGCAACTCCACCGTTGTCAATATGACGCCCTAAGGACAGCATCCTCTACTGCTTCAACCACTTTCATCATGGCTGCTGCATCCTCCACCTTCAGCCTTCCACCCCAACGCTGCGTCGTCAACATCATCATGGAACGCTGCATCATGGCCGTGAAAGCACAGGGTTTAAAGTAGCTGTAACCGGATACGCGGATGGTGTAACCGAATACACCTCTGCTTCTTTTTCTTCTAGGCGCTGTAACCGGTTACGCGTACTGCTGTAACCGAATACAATATTCCTTCTTCTTCCTCTAATACGGTGTAACCTCCTTCATCCTCTTCTCCACCTTCAAACACTGTTTTGATATCATCAATCACCTCCTTTCTTCATCTACCACCAACGTCAGCTTCTTCATACACCACCAAGCCTGCAAACATTACAAAAACAAACCATTCTAACAACAATACACTCATACATTTTCACCTCACCTGAGCTTTCTTCTTTCTCCTCTTCCAACGTGAGCTTTGACGTCTTTCTCCTCTTCAGCACTCAACGCATGCACTCGACACAATGCTCTCCTTCTTCTGGCTCAATAAACACAACAACTTCATTCACCAATCACATATTAATACATATTAAAGCTTCTTTTTTACGGTCAAAAAAGCTTGATGACCGTCGCAGTGTGTTGTCAATGGTGCAACCATCTTTTCTGTGTGCAATGTTGTGTGTGAATGGAGGAATCTTCACTGTTTAACGCCACAATGAAGCAAAATAACTCGGACGAATCTCTGCGTTTTCAAAACGGACCATCCTCACAATCTCTCGTGAATGCACAGTTAAAACACTTTGAATTTAATATTTTATATAATGCTGGGAATTAATTATACGAATAGGGGCATTTCAGATAATGCGACGTTAATCCTTCCAAATCTCTTCATACATACAAGTGATTGAACAGTGTAACAATCTCGCGATTTGCTTCAAATCGTTGCCTCCAATTCAGTCGAAGTGAACACGATAAATACGTAATACATCACTCCCTAATACTCGTCTACAAAAATTTAACCTCAAGTGAACACAGTCTAAATGCATCCTTTCTCACATTAAGAGTGTCCGGAAAACACACTATCATTGATTTTATCTTTATCAAATCGCAAAAGTACAAAACAATGATCTATTTTTTCAGTCACTTTAAAACTAGAGTTTGATTTTTCTCTCTATAAATCAAAGATGCGTGTATTTTTTATTTATTTATTTTTATATTAGTGTATTACTCTTTCGTAGACTACCACGTGCAACACGTAAGCGGAACGCCGTCCTGGTTTTGGGGCTTTTCACACTTGGCGCGGCTTTTCATATTATTATTATTATTTCCAAAACAATGGATCTACGATCTAGTTGTGTTGTGATGCTCTTGTAAAACAAAACCTAAAAGACAATTTTATGAGCAGGCATGTTTAAGATTGAATAATTATATTGTTTTTGGGTCTGTCATTGCCGTGTTTCTCTGAAACAATTTTTGTCATTACTATGATTAAAATTTGTGTCAATGACGGTGGTGGAATGGAGGCATGGAGTGGTGTATTGGTCAAAACGGTGATAGATTCTGTAATGGAAGTGGAACTCACTTTTCCAAGAATCTTCTAAAAAGAGTTCCCCGACACACCGTCTCCTTCCCGCACAACACCCACACATGTTCCTCTAAATAAATACTACTCCACTACTTTAAATATTTTACTTTATCCCATTTCCTAATTTTATCTAATTATAACCAAAATCAACTTCTTATATACTCATAGACAATAATACTTTTTTTTATTTAATATTTTTTACACACAACGAAATAACTAAATTAGAAGCACTTTTATTAGCAGTAATGGTTGACATTTGGTGGTGGGATCAGATATCACTCTTGCATGTTCTTAGTTTCTTTCCGATTGTTGTCGGTGTCATGATGTATCCTTCTGTATGAGATGTAGTAATTCCTGCTTCATTTTTTTTAGTATATCTTCCCTTTATTAGTTATACCTATTCCCTTCTCTTGTACCATCTTCAATATTTATGTACAATCAATACTTATGCAGAACTTTCTTTCCACGTTTTTAAATGTAATCCAATCATAACTTACTTACCTCATGATCAGCATTATAGTGTGTTTCATAGCCTAAAAATACAATAAGAATTAAGCCTGTTATAACATGACTGATTTCAATTGTAATATATAGATATATAAAGAAGCAATAAAATAAAGTGATTGCAGCGATTGTTGTAAAGTGTGCGTGATCATTTTACATGAGCGTTTGTTTTTGGTTGTAAAAGGGTTAGACATTTTTTCTGTTATTGTCACAAAGCTTGTGATGAAATTCTGAAATTATGATTTAGATAAAAGTAAAAAGAGATGAAGAGATAAACTTCTATTCAAACCATGATTTTTCAAACTAAAAGTGAGACATGCATATTTGTCAAGGATAAAAGCGATTCATTCTTAAAGGGTAAAGCATTTGTCAATTTAATGCAAGATAAAAAGCATAAAAATATATATAGAAAAGGAAAAGTAAATGGTATCAGCATGACTTTAATTTAGGAAAAAATATTTCTACTATACTTTTTTTTTATGAGAAACAACATTAAGATGAGTAAAGTGGAGAAGAGATTTTGGTAAGAGTATTTTAAGTGAGTTGTTGCATATTGAAGAGTGGAATTTAATAGTAAGTTGATTAGAGATGGTTGGAATGTGTAATAAAAAAAATGAACGAAGTGGAGAGGTGGTGGGGATGAGTTTTGATTAATAAAGCCAAATTGAGGGAACCCATTATACGGCGGATCTATCATACTGCTCTGCATCTTCTGCTCTATCTCTGTCCTATTCCTTCCTGCCACAACCAAATTCGAATGAAAACGATGCTCCACACACACACACACACATATATATATATATATATATATATATATATATATATATATATATACTTTTTCTTTCTCTTATTAATTATCTCAACACCATGCTTCTCATGTTAATACTTGATTTCTACATATAAAAAAAAATTGGTTTAATCATTTAAAACATTCCTATTTCTAAACATCTCTATTTCTATAGAGTTTTCTCAATTAGTTTCTCGCATTGTAAAATATCTCAATTAGATTCCTGAATGTGAAAAATTGGATCAATTTAAGACTTACCGTTAAATTGGATGGACAGTGTTAAAAAATGTTGTGCGTGGCAGGGTGATATTAGTGAGTTTTACTGACGTGACACACATTGATCAATGTGCTTTCTTTTATTTACATATTTACAAAACTTGAATGCAATCAAAATCCAACTTTGCAAATTTCAAATATGTCCATGGATTTTACGATCCAACTAATCCAACTCAACACCCGTGGCATGGTCGCACCCCATCAGTGTCACTCGCACAACCATCATCAACCACCACGAGAACCCAGAACATCCATCCTCAACCATTACGGGAACCCAGAACAGCGAGAAAGGACCCTCAACGCAAAAAAAAAAACAACGCAGAAAGGAAGAACCCAAAATGAAACATCAAGAACACAAGAAAATCCCATAACTCAAACTCAAATTCCAATTTGAAACCCCCAAAATCATAGAGCAGACAAAACCCTAAATCGCAGGATCCAAAACCCCAAATTCACAATTTCAGAAACCCTAACCCCAATGTTGCAAAAGAAGAACTCCAATTCGTGTTCCAATCTACAGAAAAGAAAGCAAAAGCAACCCCCAGATCTCGAGCCCAAACAAGTTCTTCGTTCGCCGCGAAGATGCTGGAGGGCGAGATTCTCGCATCGCGAAACATCGTGTTTGAGCCCGTTGAAACTCGTCTCTCCTTCCCTGTGAGAAAACCCCAAACAAAACCCAGGATGGGGAAAAGGAGAAAGAAAGGAATGAACAACGCGCCATCACGATCTACCCAGAGAATACGAAGACGCTGTCAGGTCGCGCTCTCTCCACGCTGTCATCGTCACCGCCATTTGTCCCAGCACAAAACACAGAAGCCCTCTTCTCCTTGCAGGACAAACTAGAGTAGAGGAAAGAAAGGAAAACATTGTCTCCCTCTGTAAGATGAACAAAACACAATGAAATAAAAACGTTGCAAGCTAAGCGACCAATGTGTGCCACGTCAATAAAACTTGATAATGTCAACCTGCCACACACACTCAATTTTAACGCCGTATACTCAAATTAACGGCAAGCCCTTAATTGATCTGATTTTTCATATTCAGGGACCTAATTGAGAGATTTTACAATACAAAGACTTAATTGAGAGAACCCTACAAAAATAGAAATGTTTTAAATGATTAAACCTAAAAAATTAAAACAAAACCATCAACACATGTAAGAGAAGGATGGTTAATATAGTTCAATTGTTTAGACTTATTATAAACTCAAATGCTTGGAGATGATAAAACTCAACTATATACATCTCCAATAAATTGTTCTTAGATTGGTTAGGAGTATTTAATAATTTAATTCGCCTTTTAAGCTTATAGTTGATTTTCTTTAATTTGTTTTGATGATATAATCTGTTTCCTATCAAAACTTTCAATTTGAATAAAATCCAAACGAACTTCACTTGATTTTTAATTAGATTTTATCAAGTTCAAGTCAAATTTTGTATGAACTAATTTCTTTATGTTAGTTCAAGTTTAACTTAATTTCAATTTTTATTATATATATGCCTAGCTTTTACTTGGATTTCTTTTAATTTATCTATTTTTTTATTCTCTATATATCTTTTTTCAAATATAAACGAGCTATAAACGTATAAATCATATTTTTCTCATTCAAACATTATGACGACATATCACATCTTTAAATACAAAAGAAAACCTAACCAAGTTTTAAAGCAACTTAAAATTATAAGGGTTAAACATGTTTTTAGTCCCTATACTTTTGGACGATTTTGGTTTTAGTCCATTTTCAAACTAAGGTACAATTTAGTTTTTAACTTTAGAAAATTCTGATTTTAGTCATTTTTACCAAATTTTTTAACTTTATTTGCTGTTTCAAACACGTTTCATTATAGCATTTAGATTGTTTATACTGTTTGACACATTTTTGCTTCAATGTTAATTGAGAAACGCGTTTGAAACAATAAATAAAGTTAAAAAAATTTGGTAAAAATGACTAAAACCAGAGTTTTCTAAAGTTGAAAGACTAAATTGTACCTTAATTTGAAAATGAATTAAAACCAAAATCGTCTAAAAGTACAGTGATTAAAAACATATTTAACCCAAATTATAAATAAAGTAGAAAGAGGAAGATGATGTAATACTTTAATACTTTTTTACAGTATTTTTTTCATATCATATGTAGTTTATTTTATTTTATTTTTCTTTCCTGAAATTATTGTAGATTAATTAATTTTACCGTTTTCATATTTTATTTTAAAATGAATACATTTTACACTGTATTATTATAATTAAATTTATAAATGAAAGTCACACTTGACTTAACTAACACGTAATTTAGTGCACCCTATGTATCTCAACTCAACATCAAATGTACAGGGAGGATTATGTCCGCTATCAGTTACCACTATTAAATAAATAAATAATTAAATCACTGTACTACATCACTTTTAGGTATTAAATATAATTAGCATTCAAATTACAAAGTAATCATAGTCATAAATTTTACATTAATACATGTCCCGTAAAACTACATATAATTTAAATATTTTAACAATTAGAATTTTATATGATAATTTATAATTAGTATACCGTGTAAATTTGTTAGTAAGTTTAAACATAATTTTAATGTCTGTAAATATAGAAGTGTTTTTATTCATATTTTTCTACCATCCAGGAAGACGATTATTAATTATTTTCCTTACAAATATCTGATGTGAGTGATGGCAAAACAACAAAAATTCTATAATAATTAAAGTCATAAATAGATGACACTAAAAAATCAGAAACAGAGATTGTTTATTGTTATCCTGTCCTATCTATAATGAGTATTGAAAAATGCTTAAACACTCGCTAACCACCATCTCAAATTTTGACTATATACATTGAGTTTCAATATAAAATTTTATACGTATTTATATATATATATATATATATATATATATATATAATTTTAAATGATAAAATTTACTTTTAAATTTTGATTGAAAAGTAAAATATATTAAAATTTACTTTTATATTAAATATGTTTTTAATTTTTTAATTTTAAGTGAAAATTGAAAATAGTATTACTTTTTTTTCAAAATTTTGATCTAATTTATTATTTTAATTTTAAAAATGTATGAATTTAGTTTTTTTAATTAAATTTTGTTAAATTTATATATGTTTTAAACGTGTTTTATAATAATATTTGAGTTGTTTATTTTTTTAACATATTTTTATTTTAATGTTAAATAAAAAATAATATTTAAAATATCAAATAAATTTAATAAAATTTAGTTAAAATAATTAAATTTAAACACATACAAAATTTATAAAAAGGACTTATTTTAAAAATATTTGATTTTAAAGTCTATAAAAGATAACTAATTTCTTCCACTAAAATACGAACATTGAATTAAAAATCACACAATTTTTGTTGAGAACAATACTAATTACACACAATTTAGCATTTTAATATTTAATTAAAATAAAATAATAAAACAAAATTAAAGTCACATAATTAAATTAAAAAAATGAAATATAAAAATTTAATTAAAAGATATAAAACTTTTAAGAAGTTAATAAAACACACAAATTTAATAAGTTTAATTTAAGTTATTCACAAGTGATTTGAAGTTAGATAATGTATTTATCATTTTCATGGATACGGCTCCGATCGTACACCACAATTTGATAGTAGAATGATCGTACTTTCCTATGCTTTTTAGGCGCCAAACTCAAAAGACCTTTGCCGCCAATTTTTCTTCAATTTCCTAAGAACATACCTCACATTACATTATATTTTATTCATTTCCCATCATTCATGCTAAAAAAAATTAATAGTAGATTTTGATTAATAGGTATTAACATAAACATTTAATTTTATTTAATTTTGTCAATGATTAAGATAATAATTATTATATATGTTTATTAGGAAGATTCTGTCAGAAGCAACATATTAAATAATAATTTAGTTAGTTTCACTATTAATAGAATTCAAATAAAATAAAATAAAAATATTTTTTTTTAAAATTTAAATTATTTTATTCTTTTATATTAAAAATAATAATAATTATAGTGATGCCTGTTGCTGTGCATCTACCATTTACTTATTAAAAAAATAGATTTCACATGTGAAACACAACAAATATTAATGGAAGATTAATACAACTCATGCAAAGGACTAAAATGTAAATAGAAATAAGATTATTGGTGTAAAAAATAAATAAAGAGTGTATTTGTTGGTTGATGCAGAAAGGAGGAAAATAAAGTGACAGTGAGTTAACGTTTTGCGTGGCTCATTTATTATTTTATTCTGCTTCCCGCCATTGTCACTGCTTCTTCTCTTTTCTGTTCCTCAAACTCAGATTTGGCGGGAAATCGACTTTATGGAAACACGTGCACACTCTTCAAACAATATTACCGTTACTTTTTATTTAATAATTACATAAATTACACAACTTCATACCACATTCAATAAATCTAATATTGAATATACAAAAGACTGTAATCTAACTTTAGGAACAACTAAAAAGTTGTTTGAAACACACATTTCCCATTAAACTCATTCTTGTTAACACACCATACAACCTAGTAAGCTTTTGATTTTGAATACATAAAAGAAAGATACGTAGGTCAAAAGCAGGAAAAAACAATTGAAAGATTTGAGAACATTAAAACTGAAGTTTGCATTTTCAATATTTGTTCAACTATTACAAGCCATAGCAAGCATCTGCATATTATAGTGTGTAATATTTTTTTGAGTAAAAAAAACGAGGGTGAATTTTTGTAGGGTTTTTAAAATAAAGAATACAGTACGAATTTAAAATCTGAAAATGAAAATCACTTTGACATTTCGATCAATGCATAATCTATGTCATTTCACCTTTTTTTCATTAAATACGTGAATTATTTAGAATTTAACATACGTGTCAAAATTTTGTTAAATTCTGAATGTTAAAATATCATTACCTTTTTCAATAATATTTTTTCATTTTTGTTGTTGTGTTTAAATTAAGAATAATGATAATTAAATAATATTTTTTGACAATATTTAAAAATAATTTATGTGTTATTCTGTGATTAATTTAAAATTATTTTACAATCAATAATAATAATCATTAAAATTATCATGGAACAATAACAAAATATCAAATAATATTTAAATGTTGAAAAAAAAAATTGTGTAAATATCATTTTCCTTCAATTAATGGGCGAAAGCAAGGGTGAAGAGCATTTAATAAGGGTGCAATATAATACAAAGGATCCTGAATCACAGCTGATGCATCTTTACCCACTCACGGGATTTTTGCGAATACTTGGACACACAGAATTTTCTGCAATAAATGCAACATCTTTTTCTATTCTTTTTTTTTTAAATATACCTATCTTATCCGTAAAACATTCTGACTCTAAAACTTTATTTTAACATGGATAAAAATATTTAGATAATATTATTTTTATAATATTTAAATATTGTTTATGTGTTATTTTGTAATTAGTTTAAAATTATTTTATAATTAATAATAAATATCATTATCCTTTTAATATATATCACTCTTGATTTTGCATTTATACTTCTATGTGCCAAACTTTCATCCCCTTCAGGTAAAACAAACCTACAGACAAAAATGTAATGTTTGATTAAGTTAAGATGATATTTTTTCCTTGATTGACCATACTAGGATGGATTTATGACAGTAACAAAATATTTACATAAGTGATAATCAATTATTCATAAAACATAATCATTGTAAATATAATAAAATAATAACCACGTTTATTATTTATAAGATATTTTTTTTTCTTAAATTAATTAAAACCACCAAGAGTGAAACAAAATTTAAGTATTTTACATAATTGTATGCCCAAGACTTAAGTTCAAGTATCTCGTCGTTAGATGTAAATGGTAAAAAATTTTAAGTTCTAAGGAAACTCTTATATTTCAATATTTTAAATGAAAAAAATAAAGATGAACATTTGCCCACTTGAATAAGTTTATTTAACCTTAAGTACGAATAATTATGATTTAATGAAATTTGTACATAAAAATTAAGGAAATTTCTAAATGTTTGACGTTTAAAAAGTCCATCGCTAGAGAAATTCCGGTTGAAATTTGGAGATTTAACTTTCCTTTCCTCGTACAATCGTTTAGTAGGGGACGATGATAAAACGAATATCTGATAGTTAATTACGTATTTGCCCCCCATAAAATCCTGATAAATAAAGATAAATATTAACAAGTTGTTTAAAATCTGGTCAAATATTAGTAGTAAAAAGTTATTTGACAACGTGTATTTTCTCACTTGGCTTGGTTAATCAATGTTCATTCCATCAAAATTAATGTTTAATTATAATTTTAATCTATCAATTAGATATATATATCGACATGATTAAAAATAAACAATCTAAATTAAAATAATTATCGCTTTAAAAATTAATTAATTGTTTTGGTGTGGGAGTTTGGTTTATGATAGAAATAAGATGAAGCGTGGAAGAGCATTTTGTTGATGTAGTGAGTGACAATGGTTTGGGACAGCTGGTGAAGGAAGATGATGGCAGGTTTGTTCATAATGGTTATTAACTGTTGGAGAATGTTGTACGCACGTACGTACGTCTCATTATCACACTCTCTTCTTCATATTTTCTATTTTTAATTATATTTGTACTCTGTTTTATTTATAAATACTAATGATTGTAAATCCTTTATACTTGTTATTTGGATAAGACTGGTTAGTGTTTATAGGGCTTTGGTGGGTCTTCCATACCGAGCATTGTTCGTTCTTCTATTGTTTAGGTCAACCTTTTTTAGTATGGTTCAATTGTAAATGGCATTACGAGGTTAAAGTTAGTAGATAATTCATCTATATAATATTGATGTAATGATATATGTTTATGAGAGTGAAAGTTATGTTTAAAGTTTTAATTATAATGGTTATTATAAATTTTTATTTTTTTATCGGTTTAATAATGTCTTAATTAATATTAATAAATTATTCGTCGTTACTTTTGTTAATTTAAGTATTATGTAACCAATTAGTCATATTATTAGATTGAAATGGTAGAAAAAAAAAAGAATTCGATGCAAGATAGTCGCTCAAGAGAAATTAAACTTAGAATAATTAACCAAAAATATCATGGATCTTGAAATTTAAACTTTTCAATTGATGATTGGTAGTCCAAGATTATACAAACAAACATATGGTATATATATATATATATATATATATATCCAATCCCGAGTATTCATATTAAAAGATAAAAAAAAAGGATGAGTCAGCATTGCCTCTTTAAGATCGTTTTCGTTTCTTAATTGTCAAGAATAATTAATCATATTAGAAAAATCCATGATACTTAATGCAAACTGAAAATCTTGATCGGTCCTATGAAACATGGAGCTGTGTGGATTGATCACTTGGCCCACTAAATTTTATCGTTTAAAAAATAAAAAACATATATTTTATATAATCATACATAATTAAGTAAAATGTATGTATTAAGTAACAACACATCATAAAAATCAAAATCCTTTTATGTTATTGTTATGTACGTTTTAATTTAAATTGATTAATTTTGATAATTAGACTTATAATACTTTATTTCTTAAATAATTTATCCTAATTTTGTTTCTACACAATTTTGTATTTTTATTTGTGTATAAAAGTTATAAAAAAAACTATCAAAGGAATTGTACATTATTTTATTATAGAGGAATTTATTAATTCATTTTTACGTTAAAATGTATACATTTTGAACGTAATATATGAGTCATCTGCATTTAATTAATAACAAATATTACTGAAATACATTTCAAATGATGTAGAAGTCATTTTAAAAAGTAAATTTTAAAGTTATAACTGGATTATAAAATTGGTTTCTTAATTTTATTTCTTTAAAATGATATCTTAATAAGATTTATTGTTTATTAAATTTATTATGTTACTTGTTATAAGATGTTATTATGATTTGTTAATGTGAAATCTCACATTATTTAAAAGTAAAACAAATTTATAATAAACAAATTTTACATTGATTTTATTTATAAGTTATTAAAAAAAAATTGTTAAGATAAAATGATATTTTTAAATCTTCCATAACAAAAATAAAAATCGAGAGTAAGATGTTATATTTTCACATTCATGTGTACTGAATCAAACTTCTATTAAGCATACATATTTATATCGAAAAGAAAACCTATGAAAAGTGATCATAAACTATTTGTTTTATAGGAGTCATAGTGTAGTAGTAGTAGTAGTTTGAGATAAGGAATAGAGCGTAATGATTGTGAAGAAAGCAATGAAGGAGGTTAATAAGAGGAAGAAATGTAGTAGTAATTATTGGAGTTGGTGGTGTTTGAGGCGTGCAAATTGATTGGCATGTTGATGAGCATGAGTTGGTGTGTTATGAGGTGTTGACAAGGCAGATGAAGATGAAGATTTGAAGCTTTGAATGTGAGGAAAGGGAGATGCAAAGAAGAAATAGGATATTAATTTTGATGGGTTATGAGAGTGAGTAGAGAGGATGGAAGAAAAACAAGTGAACAATGGTAATAAGGAGTAATAATACAACGTTATGAAGTCAAATGCCCTAATCATTCTGTCCTTTGCTTTTATCAGTGACGCATAATATACTCACTAAAACAACAATTAAAGATCCCAATTCATGGGGTCACCAACACAACCCCAACACCCAACAACATCATTTCTCATTCATGTCTCAAAATATATCCCATACTACAAACTTACAAATAATTAATCCTGTTTATGTTAGTGTAAACTTATTTTTATACATGTAATTAACAGTTATATGTAATGTTATTCTAAAAACATATAACGATCAATATATCTATCTATCAATGTAGAATATTAATCCATAATATCCGCGTATCTTACCTTTGATTTAAATTCTTAATGGTTAAATGATTGATTTTCGTTAGATACAAATATATTTGACAACTAATACATTATGTTTAGCACATTAATATTAAATAACGAAATTAACATATACGACACTTTTAGCTTCACCGAATTAAGGTGTATTCAATTGATTACATTTTGGTTATATATACAATGACAGATTAATTTTAATCATTAGACTAAAGAAATAGTCAAAATAATTCTTTTAAACTTTTTTTTAACACTAGTACAAAATGGACTTATAATGTTTTTCACTTAACATCGAAAAACAATTAACGTCAAAAATAATAGATTGAATTATTATAAATAAAATGAGGAATTAGACATTGATCACATAGTCCGACTGAAGTCATAATAAAAATGTTCCAAGTTAATTTTGATAGTTCATCGACGTCTAATATGATGTTGAATTACTGTTGAGCTCAGACTATCGAGCTGTCGAGCTTGGACTCCCTGACTATGCATAAATGAATCACCTAACGTCTAATGGTGTATGATGTGAGTTACACAAAATGTCCGACATTATATGAATCACCTCGCTGTTTTCAATCTTTCAAAGATACTTCAACATCCACCAAATACAATATTTGTTTCATTTAATACAAATTCACATTCATTGAATGTTTTGAGTATAATTATCTTTTATTTTAACCGATTATTTTTATACATGTACATTATTTTAAGCAACAACAAATTTTCTTCACTCCCTCACCAGTGGCGACTCCTCAACTCTCACGTTGAGTTCTCTCTTAAATATATATGGTTAATTTGATTTTTTGTTTTCAATGTAAAGTGCACTTTGTTTATAAATTGATTGTTGGATTTCCTTTTGGTGTTTTCTTTTACAAAATTTTTTGTTACCACAATTTGCTATAGTTAGCCAATTTTATTTAAAGAATTTATTTGATTAAATTTTATTTTATGTTTTCATTGTACTTTGTCTCTTATTTCTTGTATGTGACATTGGTTATATTTGTTTTCATCATTATTGTTTTTATGTTAGACAAAATTTTTAGTGTATTTTTTGGCATTTTATTTTTTATTAAAATTTTAAAATATTTGTAGTATGAAATGGTAGTTAAACACTGAGTGAAACTTAATTTTCGCTTTAGATTTAACATAAATTATTACTTTTTTAATTGTTTGGATTAAATCTCAAATTTTTCAATTAGGTCGTTTGAAAAAATTATTTTTCATGATTTGCTATAACGTGTATGTTTAAGTTTATGGATAAATTTGATAAAATTTTGGTTAAGATCATTTTATACTGTTCTTTGGTTGCATATTTAATTATGATCATGAGCGATCACTTTCATTTCGTGTATTTCGGAGATTGTGAAATGATGTCGAACTTTTATCAAAATTATGATGTTAGACTTCTTTATGTATGTGTTAGAAAATTATGATAAATATTTTTTCTTAATGAGTAGGGTCTAACCTTTTGAGAGTTTTAAATTTGGTATGCCAAAATATTCACAAAAATATGTGCTCAACGATACATATCCTATTGCTCAGTACATATAGATGTCAGTTTCTCTTTTGTTTGTTGTCAATGGACATCAATTCACCTAGGATCGACATCCTTCAATTTTCGTTTTTTTCTTTGATGTTTCCGGTTATGATGTCAGAGTTTGAATTGACGTCAAAAATTGAAAATAACATAGGTTAAAACTCATTTTTATAATAACGTAACAACTTAATATGGATGAATGTTTATAAACGTTAATTTATTTAACAAACTAATTCAATTATATGATTTACGTGAAATATTTTGATTAACTAAAAGTGATTTAATAAAATATAACAACACGTAAGTTATTATGCAAGTCATATTAAAAAAAACTTATGATAACCAACTCAATAGAATAAAAGTTGGTTGATAAAAGAAATTATTTAAACATAAGATTCTTTCACTGTTAATATCAAGAATGAAAGATGTTTCCGGTTATGATGTCAGAGTTTGAATTGACATCAAAAATTGAAAACAACATAGGTTAAAACTCATTTTTATAATAACGTAACAACTTAATATGGATGAATATTTATAAACGTTAATTTATTTAACAAACTAATTCAATTATATGATTTACGTGAAATATTTTGATTAACTAAAAGTGATTTAATAAAATATAACAACACGTAAGTTATTATGCAAGTCATATTAAAAAAAACTTATGATAACCAACTCAATAGAATAGAAGTTGGTTGATAAAAGAAATTATTTAAACATAAGATTCTTTCAATGTTAATATCAAGAATGAAAGAGAAAGAAGGATAAAGATATACATTGAAAAAAAATAATTAGAGAACAAGAAGATTAAAAAACACAGTGGTAGGTCTCTCAGATTAAGGTAGAAAATTAAGAAATTAACGTGTAGAGTAACTAATTTTCTTAAATAAATTAAGAATGTAGAAAATTAGAAATTAACTTAGACGTGATATCAGAATTTGTGTTATTAAATTTATGATTATCCTATGATGTTCATTTCAAATTAATATCACCTTATAATTATGAAATTTAAATGTTCATTTGTGAAATTGTCATGAATCCTAATTTATGTTTTTCGTATGTGATAACCATATATATCAATTTGTGAATTAAGATAGCCTCTAATTAAAAACAAACCATGACCAATATCTCTCTCTATATTTATGTATTATTTAAGGTAAAATTAAATTTGAACTTATGCTTTTATTAGATTGATTTGGTTCTGTTTTACTTTTTTTTTGTTAATTCAAATGAAAACAAACTATTAAAATTTAGATGAATTGATTTTCACAGTCATTTACTTATGATAAAAAGAAAACATAATTATTATATTCTAAATTTATTGCTATTTTATATTAATGCAAGGTAAAAATAATTTTAAAATTTTAAATATTTCATATTTGTTGAATAGAACACAAGGATGTTATTAAATTAAGATTATTGGTCCGTACTGAATAAGAAATAAGAAATTAAAAGAAAAATCAAATATTAAAGCACGAGTATATTAATCTACAAATAAAAATACTAATTTATCAAGTTTAAAAATTGTAAATAATAAAAATATCAAAAATTACTTTTTTATAAATACAAGTGAAACTTAATTAGAAGTAAGTAAGCACAAGGTGTGTACAAGTTTAAGAACAAATAGAAAAGAAAGTTATAATAACATTTCATAATACTCACACCAATTCGTTTACGAAGGCAAAAACATCATTACCCTTCACTTTAACACTTCATTTTACACCAATTCGTAAATGGCCGATTACATATTCTCTAATGTATCGACAATTGTCATAATCAACTGTATATTTTCTAAGAAAAAAAAGACGTACTTGTCAAAATGAAAATTTAAATATAATTATAGCAAAACAGCAATGATACATTCCTTACCTTTTTCATCACTCCACCAACCATAGCTGTTCATTAATTAAAAATTTGTTTGATTCAAATTTGAAACGAAAGAAACAATCAGTAATTGAATTGGTTTGACTTAAAAGAATTTATTGGATCAAACGTCTCCAATGAATTCATCTATTAAATTTCATTTAATCTTTTTTCTGTTTTTTCGGTGAAACATTAATAATTATACATAATTTTCTGACGTAATGATTGGGCCGTATTATCTATTGTTTTATTCGTTGATTTGATTTCTCACTGTCTTAAAAAAAAAAAAACATCTTTATGACCAAACAAAAAACTTCGACTTTACGAGATTGTTTTGAAATAAAGTACTTCTTATATTATTTTCTTTAAAACTTTAAGATAAAATATAAGTCATACAAGTCTTTTCTAATATCCATTTTTCCCGATTATAAGACTTTGTTAAGGATGTATGTGGTTATAGGTTTAGTTGGCTAAGGTCAAATTATAAAAATAAGTGAGTGAAATTAGTCTTACTAGCCAAAGAAACATGCCTAAACAGTAAGTGTTGTATGTCCTTTCAACATTGATGTCTAGGTATAATGTTCCATAAAGTGAGAACATATACATTTTTATTTTTATTTTTATTTTCAGTTTATTTTTTAATTATCCAATCATCCACCAAAACATGACATGTTTTATAGTGGTATATTTTCATCCCCAGCCCACAGTACACTTAATTAGCTTTCATAATTATTATGAATTTAATCTTATGATGGAATGAATCCTAGCAATCTAAATTGTATTACTTTATTAAAATATAAAACATAATTATGCAGCATGTGAGTAGTATAGTGCGAAAGGGAAGGGGTTGCTTAGAACGTAGAGGAGTGGATATGATTTTTTGCAATGATTCGTGATGCCGATCCTTATCACTTTGTGCTGGAAATAAAAAGCAGAATGTCAAAGGATGTATCGAGAAGCAAATACAAAACAGAAAAGATACTCATTATATTTGATATCACATAATCGTGGAGAATTGGGTGTTAGAGTGGTTTACATTTCACAATACGCTGAGAAAGGCATGATCAAGAATCATTATGGCAATTTTAAAAAAGTAAAAAAGGGTATTAACGTGCATATGCATCAGGCTATTTTCCAATTTTCCAATTTTCCAATTCTGCCTGCAAACAAAAAAAGTCAATCTTGAATGGTGTGGATATAACGACCCCACCACGTATATTTTGAATTTACACAAAACTTCAAATAAAAGCCAGCTTCGGCGGCAGATCTATAATCACCATTAACAAATTTACAACAACGATTCAAAAATACCAGACGTGATTTATAATCAAAACCAATTAGACAACTGAAAGTGAGGCTTTCGCCATTAATAGAAATTTCAAATTTCAAAACCTTATTGTTATTGTTTTAGTGAATAAAAGTGAAGATATATATGTAAGAGATGAATTGGTGTTATGATGGAGATTTAAAAAAGAGAAGAAGAAGATGGAGGGAGTATATGAGAGCATATTGTTAAATATGATTTGTCCTTGAATGATGGGAAGTGGTATGGCAATGAGATTTGAATGAGTGTTAAGATTAGGAGTGGACAAATGGCAGCTGTGTTCTGCAAACAAAAACAGAGACAAATGTTTCCAACTACTGGGCCATCTTA
The DNA here is from genome assembly GCA_027742785.1 of Vigna reflexopilosa. Classification (NCBI taxonomy): domain Eukaryota; kingdom Viridiplantae; phylum Streptophyta; class Magnoliopsida; order Fabales; family Fabaceae; genus Vigna; species Vigna reflexopilosa. The sequence goes on along the minus strand of CM050914.1, from coordinate 2,266,318 downwards.
CATTAATAATAATATTACCAAAATACAAATTAACATAAATTTTTTAAATTTCAAAATTCCCACTGCCTCAAACCCTGAAACCTTAATAAAAGCATATTGTCTTCAACATTCTATGCTCCAACTCCCTACAACTATCACCACTGTCTTCACTTTCTTTCTCTCTCTCCTCTCACATAACCATAATCACTTCCTTACCCATCCCAACTACCACCATGGCTGATGCTGCCCTCTGGCTTCCCTCGCACTTCCTTGCCGCCCACGACCATCACATCAACAACCTCCACTTCCACGCCCCTTTTGCCTTTCCTTCCGAGTTCCCCTACCACCTTGGACTCTCTTCTCCGCCGCTCGAATCTCTGGCGGCCTCCACGGAGACCGAAAGCAGCGACGGCGAAGAGGACTTCTTCGCCGGCCTCACTCGCCGACTCAGTCAGTCCTCGCTTAATGAAACTCGCAAACACCTCTCTGCTCTGCCTATTCAACCTGACAACGGAACATTCTCGGAGATTCCGAGGAAGACTCAGGCTTTAGTCGGCTCCCCGCAGTCTACGCTTACCGGATTCGGGAGCTGGTCGGGTCGAAGCGCCGGTTCCGGCGACGGAAGCCCGAACGGGTACTCGCGCGTTCCTTCGCCCTCGACGACTCCATTTGACGAAAACAACGACCCCTGGGAAGCTATATACGCTGCCGCCGGACAAGTCGCAAGGTTGAAGATAAACAACAACCATGTTTCTGAATATGATTTTCAGAAGAGTAGGGGATTACTTACTCATTCTCGTCCCAACCAGTGTTTCAATCAGGTAAAGAAGCTTTTTTTGTTATTATTTCGTCACTTGGTTCTTTATTTGCCGTATCGCATTGTTATACACTCTGTTTTAGTCTTATTACCGGTCTTATGCGGGGTTTCTAATAATGACTGATGTTTTGTTGGTTCCGTAGGTTGCGAGACCGAAGCAGCAGTGTGGTTCGGTTTGGGGAAGGCCAACCAAGCCTAACTGGGTTGTTCAGCAGCAACAGGTTCAGGTTCAGAACAGAGCGCGTGAGTTTGGCCATGAGAGTGTGAATGTGAAATGCACTCGTCCTACATGTTTTCCCCAATCTGCATGGTCCCCTTGTCAAGTTCAGCAACAAAACAGTCGGGTGCAGTTTGGCGGATCCGGGTCTCGGGTTGCTTTAGGTACCGGTGGATCTTCTGTGAAAAGGGGATGCGGTGGAACTGGGGTGTTCTTGCCTCGTCATTATGAAACAACCCCTTCTGAACCTCGCAAGAAAACTGGTGAGGGGTTATTTGCTTTTACTTGTACCTTTCTCTCTCTTACCTCTTCTCTGTATATCTCAGTTGTTTTGGTGGTTGATTTTGTCTTATGGTGTGCTTTTAATCTGGTCAGGCTCTGCTCCTGTCTTGTTACCGGCAAGGGTGGCTCATACTTTGAACTTGAATATCGATGACCTAAATGGGGCTAACCAACGACGTTTTACTAACGCCTTTGCTTCGGATTACGGTGAGTTAGTATTTACAGTATGATATTTCGAACAAGTAGAGATTTTGGCATGTGTATTGAACTCACTTTTCTTATTATTTTTTTCGGTTACAGACGCGATTTTGGCGAGGAAAAAAGCGTTTCTGATGCAGCAGAAACTGAGTGTTCGTCAAGAGGAGGCAGCTAACTGTGAAATTCGCCTACCGCAAGAGTGGACTTACTGACGCTTTTGACTCTGGCAACCAAATAAGCTCTGATTTCTCCAAGGAGAACTTGTGTGGAGAAGAAGTGAAATAGTTTTTGGTAGCCTTATTTGGTTGTTTTGACAGAAGACGAAATTGAAGAATGCGTTTGGCTAGTTTAGTTGAAATAAGCCATCCACTTTTTCTTCCTAGTTCCAGTTCTGGGAAGAAAAGCTAGGAAGCAGCTTTTGGGACCTGGTTTAGTTTTAGTGGAAGGAATAGTGAAAGGATAGCAGATTAGGCAGGGTTTTTTCCCTTTTATTTTTCTTTTACCTTTTTAATATTAATATTATTATTATTATTAGTTGTAATAATAACAATAATAAGATAAAATCTGGTCGTTTTCTGTGGCGTTATTATGGTTATGAAGATGATGATACTGATAGGGCTAAAGTGCAAGGTATGGATGAAGGTACGCCAAGTTTGAAATGAAGTGATGTTCATTTCGCTATGGTATATAGTATGTTATAAGTTGTAGTATGTAATAAAATGATGGTTTGTGCATTTTGAAGATGGGTGTCTGAGTTTTACGGTTGTGATGAAGAAGATAATTTGAATGAAAAAGGAGGGGAGAAAGATATTTGGTAAAATGGCATTGAATTTGAATCTGATTTTGGGATATGATGTGATATGATTGTGGTGATGTTATTGAGTTGGGTCCAATCTAATCCATGGCTTTTCTTTTTTTCCTAAAAGTAGCAACTAACGATTTGGTGATTTTGACTAGGTCCGACTTCCCCATCATACATACTTGTATTTCTAAATTATCCTTTTCTCAATTATTTTTCCTTCCAAAATTTTGTTTTCGGGGACATGTGGTGTGTTGTGTTGTGTTGTGTCCTCTACCCTAGCTATTCCATTATTTTATGGGTGTAACTACCAGTACTTTTCAACCCCATTATTTTAACTTTTACACCCTTCCATTCATTTTCTTCACAGATACTACTACTACTATCTTTACTCAAAATATCATTACTGTTCGATACTATTTCATATTATCCACTGGGTCCTTATTCTGGTTAAACAATTATAAATTCAAATAGTAAATAGATGGCTATTCTTATAATATTTACTGTTACATTATGTTTTAATAAATATTTATGTTACAAAAATAATTTATGAACGAATGCAATGTATATTCAAGAAATTTAGAAATAAGTGTTAGTCTTTAAACGAATCTCAATATACTTAACCAATTATATTGTACTCCTTGTTGGAATAATTTAGACAAAAAAATTAGTTCTTCAAGAAAAATTGATTGCTTATATAAATTTAATGAGAAACGGTTTCAATTTTAATATGTTTAAGATTCACCTGTTATATGAAGATATGTTTTTTATTGTTTTTTTAACCTCATTGGATATCGTGGGAGATTATTAATGTATGGAGCAACTATCAGTTTTGGACAGCTGTTACTTTATTATATTAATACACTTCTATATAAGAAGCGAGTAAAATTTATTGTAATTCAGTTTTTATTATTCTTTCTTTGCTGTTACTTCTTGGTTTTTAATACAATGTCTAAGTTCACAGACAAAGTTAATTTAAATATTTTATATTTTAATAATGTAAAAATTGCTGGTCTAATTTTTAATAGGAAATGAAAATTAATATTTTTTCAGGTGTAGATCACTCTTACCAATATGATTATTGAAAAAAATATTTTACGTAGAATGTTGATTCGCACGTAAAAAAGTAACAACAATCTTGATGATCACAGAAAAGGAAGTTGAATATTCAAGAATTAAGGTTGTCACTCCTTTAGACTAGAAAATGACATGTACCTCGTTTTACTTCATTCCAAAATTCCAGATGCTGTAACGAGAATTGATTTTCACTGTGTATTTTTTGTTGTTTTAGTTTTCTGGTGTACATAATTTAAAAAAGAAGTAAATATTGAACTTTAATAAAAGTAAATTTGTGGCATAAAACCTTTGAAAGATTTATATTTATAAGTTGATGGCAAGTGGCACAATAGGAATGATTAAAGCAAAGGCTGGAAGTAACGTGTAGGGTCTCAGACTGTGAACTGAACACAGTAGCGAATAGTTTGGTGTTACATCATGGTTTCCATTTTTATTACTTTTATTTTTCACTGTTTGGTTTCTCAATGGACGAATAGGGCTCAAACCTGCTTATTTTGTGGCCCATGTCTAACCGTAAATCACGTTTTGATGGACCCAGACTTTTTTTCACGGTCCATTGTATTTTTATACAATTTTTGCTGTTTGTGTGCCGAGTACAAAGTAACGACCACACTAACCAAAAACCCGGGGAATAAAATAGGATAAGTCTACACCCATGAATTCATTATTCTCGGTGCACATTATCAACAATAATTAATTAACTATGCACAGCACTTGACAAAATTTGGAATTTATCATTACGTTGACTGCATGTAGCAGTTCAAATAAATTACCTTACAAGTATTTGTTTCTAAAAATAAATGTAAATTATTCTTGTTTTTAAAGGGGATTTGAAATAAGTATTTAAACAGGTGGTGAGATAGGAAAGGTAGAATAATCTTGATATGTACTCATGTGGTTGAAACAAGAGAAAATTTACTTGTAAAAGGTTCTTTCACACTTAAATTATGAAGAAAGTTTGAATTTTGAGTAAGAATAAATGAGTACAATTGAGTATGTATTTCCTAGTATGAGTGGTGCGTCCTATGATATGGTGGTAGGAACACTTTTTTTAAGGTCAATTTCAAGGGAATGTTTTCGTGTTGGAGGAGTTGGGTAAGTTTCAAGTTACACGTTTTTAAGATTGATATCCTTGCTAGTATTCAAAAGAATATATTAGTTGTACCAGACTTTAGTTCTTCTTCCTATTTTCTTCAGTTGCGATGCTGGTTTTTTTTAAGACCTCTTTAATTTGTTTTCTTCAATGTATTTGGCCATTCATTCTTTATATCTTACATGAAAACTTCCATTGTGAAGGGATGCAAGTTTTCCATGTCAGGTTGGTATAAGTAGTCAGTCTTATTCCGATAGTTCTCTTGTGGAATAGATCACAGAGAGAGATCCATCCAAAAACTCTCTAATGTTTAAGTTAATAATTTTTTTTGAATATTTTAAATAAAAAAGAATGAGTACGAGTGAGTACGTCATTTCTTAGAAAATACTATTTATAGAGATAAAACTGATAATACAATATGAAATAATATTCATAAAATAACAACTTACATCAAATATATAATAATAATAATAATAATAATATCCTAAATATTATAGAAATATTTAGAGAAAAAAAATATTATGATGTAATTAAATATTAAGATTTATTATAATTAATATTAATATGTAAGTATTTGCTTCAATAAAATGTTTTGAAATATTTTCTAATGGTTTCAAATGGATGAAATTTGATGGGTTTTATTGTTCACATTCTTTAGCATATCTATTGGGTCTCGTGAGTGCAATTTTTATTTATTTACACTTTTCAAATTCAATTATACTTTAACTTTTTTATTTCATCCCAAATAGAAAGAATGAATAAATAAAGATAAAGAAATGGTAATTGGACATGTGACTTGATTCATTATGGAGCAACATACATTGAGACCGTAAAAGTCGGAGCATAAATTAGATTAATTTTTTAGTCAAAGTGAATTATATTTTATACGTAAAATACCTTGCATGAGGCCATATATTTTAATTTTAGTACTATTATTGCAAAAAGGAGAAAAATCCAGAAGCATTGGACTAATTGATGAAACTTTGTCTTTTAAAGGTTTGATGGTGACATAAGTTCATTGTAAAATATAACTTGAATTGAAGAAGTAACATAAATTTAATGCATGAAACATTGGAGGATCATATTAGAAATTTTGTTAATTTCAAGGGATATTTAGACTGTTCTATAATTGAAGTTCACAATTCAACGAGTTTAAGATGTTATCCTCAATTGATATGTATGGATAATGGAACACAGAGCGTTTTTAATTTGATCATTAATTACGAGTTTAATTTATGGTGACTTTTTCCCCACATGCTACTCAAGAACTTAAAACTTCGTTTACTAATTATGATTTAATTTTTTTCTTAATATTTTTATTAGTTTAATCATTTTAATGAAATGTCTCTTTTTTAGCCACGCTTTTTCAGTTTACAAAACATAAACTAAGATTTTTATTAAGGGAATTCTAATTACGAATGAGTTATCGGTTAAGTGTTTGAAATTGAAATTTAATTGTTTCATCACTTTAAATATATAATAATGTAAATTTAAAATTTAGTTGAGTTGACTGCAAAAAGTCTGTCTTTCTTTTTCAGACAAAACGTTTATGGGATTGAAACATACATCTTAAATTTTGAAAACACTTTTTCAAAAGTATTTACACGTTGTTGTATGTCGATAAACTTTGTACATCGAAAAAGCAAGATCTGGATTCTTAATTTTGTAAGATACGTGTTCAATTCAATTAACTGAAAAGTACACGTATCACACTAAATACAAGAAACTTACTATATGTGTGCTTCATGTGCATATATGTATGGTTATTATAATAAGGTTGATTTCATGATTCGGTGCTTGAACATGGTTCTAGTCTTATCCCAAATTAATGATTGATTTGTGAAACAAAGCTTTGTTTTTCAATGATTTGATGTCTGAACAAGCTGCTCAGTGTTGGAACCAATTATCCTCACCATACACACACACAAACACTACATGCATGCATCATGTACGCCTCTTTTATCACTCACTGGCGTGCACTCAGTGAATCATTTGCAACCAACAATGTATTCAAAATTAAAAAAAAAAAAAAAAGCATTTACGTATTTATTCGTTGACACAAGTAAAATCACTCTGCTTTTACTCTGCATTCTTTCACCTTCTTTTCATTCATTAGCCATTGAGTCATCAAAATCAGCACAGCCAAAGTCAGCGTAAGAGTTAAGACATCTCTTTTGACATTATTAGTCTTTCCCTCATTGCCAATAGGGAATCAACTTTAGAGTTGTCATTTCCAAACCAAACGAATCTTGTATTTGATTCAGCCGAATGCGGAGAAAACATGAGGGCCATCATGCAACAGTTAATCCCTACAAAGAAACTCCCAGAATGCTAAAATACAAGAACCCATATGTATAATCTTACTGATCTGACCCTTTCTTAAATTTGTTCAACAAAGTATCAGGCCCAAGTATATATGGGCCTTAAGAATTATAGTTGAAAAGTGAACTAGTGGAATGAGAGAATGTAAGTAACCAAGGCTTGGAGAGAAGAGTGTGAAGAGGCACCTTGTAGGAGGCAAACCTTGGCCTCTTCCTTCAATTTGAAGGCTCTATCTCTGATTTCCTTTTCGGCTTTGGCATCCATCAATCTTCTGATTATCCTCTCTATCTCCCTTCTCTCCACCCTCTTCTCTAGCTGCAACCCAACCCTCCAAACATGGCTCACATACCTTGCATTCACCTTTTGGTCTGTGAAAAGGGGCATGCATATCATAGGAACCCCTTCACAAATACTCTCCAAAGTCGAATTCCAACCATTGTGACTCCAAAATGCGCCTACTGCTGAGTGTGCCAACACTTCTTGCTGTGGGGCCCATTTCACTATTAGCCCTCTCCCTTCCAGATTCTCCATGAACCCACTTGGCAGTGGCTCCAGCCATTCCCAGCCCTTGATAAGCCCCGGTCGAACCACCCATAAAAATGGCTGCTTACTATTGGCTAAACCCCAAGCTATCTCTACGAACTCAGTCTCCGTTATTGCAGCAAGACTCCCAAAACTCACATACACCACAGAGTTGGGTGGGTGTGTGTCTAACCAAGTTATGCAACTTTGGTCTTGTGAGATCAAGCTGCTAGAGGAAGAGGATGAAGAAAAGTACTTGTGAAAGGGTCCTATCGGGACATTGGTATCGAAAACTCCTTGGTCAGTTTTGTCAATGCAGGTGACTCCAACCCTTCGAAGGAATTCCAAATCACTCCCAACGAACCCTTTGTCTCTTTCAAGAAATTGCTCAATAATTCGTAGTACTTTTCTGGCTCCTCCGTCTTAATCAGAGGTAGGTCTTTCACTCTCAGTGGTGCCAGTTCTTCCACTTCCTCCTCCAATATGAAATCTATGTGCAACATGCAGAAAAGTCTTGCATTATTGCTACTGTTATATCGTAATTTTGTCAACGTTACTATTCGTGACTCTTGAAGATAAATAACTTGAAAACAAATGAAAAATAAACTTCATTAATCCCGATATATAATAATTTCGAAAAAAAAACATCCTGATTTATGAACACACAATCTAAACAGTCACAACATTGTTTATCATTTTTTTTATCAGCACACCATTATTAATCATATTATGAATTTAGCGTTTATGCAAAAAAGTACCACAGTAGATAATTTTGAAACTATTATTATCCTTATTAATTTCTATAAAACACGTAATTAACCATAAAATAAAAATTAAAGTACAAAAATTTATAAAAATCATAAAGGTATAATTATTTCAACGTACATAACATTTTATCCTTCAGTCACATGGGACGTCTTAATAAAATCTTTTGTATAATAAATATGACAGCTGTATATTGTATTATATTAATCGAATAGCTTGTATTATTATTTATCTATCCATTATTATTTGTGAATAATTATACTCGTACTTTTGGTATATCAACCTGACCTATTTTAGTCTTTTTAATACTTGATATAGTGATAATTTTGTTACGAGTCCCACGTTAATTAGAAATAAGAAATAAGATTAATTTATAATATATAAATTGATATAAATTTTATTTTAAAATTAAAATAGATTTAAAAATTACTTTTTAATATTTCATCCATTATCGGAGTCTGATTTTATGAAGGATTTCTTCAAACAAGAAGGGATTGGATCGATTATTTAATATGATTCCATGGTAGTTTCATTCAACTATAAAGAATTTTGAGTATATTAATGTGTAGTTTGATTTTAACAATATAATATAATTTTTTTTATAGGTTTCTATTTTTTAATTATAAATTAAATTCATCTTCAAATATAAATAGTTCATTCAGTTTTTAAGAGTAAATCTAGAATAGTTATTATATACTTTATGAGATTGTAAGGTCTTGTTTAAAAATAAGATTTGACTAAAACATGTTTCAAATATAGCTTTTGAATGTATAAGAAAGTCACTTTAAAAATAGTTTTATATATAGAAGTAATTTATTTATACTAAATTTTAAAATCTAGTTCCTATACATTTTAAGAAATTTACTTTCTTTCTGAGTGACGTTCTTCTGCATATATCCAATTGAGGATCCAGTAAGAAAAGTGAATGATGATAGGTCTAGTAAGAAAGTGGTTTTTTGAAAGGCAAAAATGAAATGAAAAATGAGAAAGTAACGAACCTTGTGTGGGAATGTAACCTCTTTGTCTGAACAAAGGATAGGCGAGGAAAGCAACGTAGGAAGAGATGCTACTAGTTCGCAGTACAATCCTAGGAAGCTGAAGGTTGTCGGCAACAGCTTGAGTGAAGTAACAAATAGCATCTGAAATCAAACACGCCACAGGTTCCTCCGCCGCTTCATCACTCCGTAGTAGCTTCGTGACGCAGTCTTTGAAAGGCTCGACACATTTGATGTTGAGTTGGACGAGGAAATTTAAGAGATCGGAGGGTTGAGTCTGAGACAAACCGTCTTGGAAAAAGGAGAAGGTGAAGTGAGGGTAGTTGGAAGGGTCTGGAGAATTGAAAGTGGTGTGGATGATGGTGATAGAAAAACCCTTTGAGTGAAGGATTTCTGCGAGTTGAAGCATTGGGTTTATGTGGCCTTGGAATGGCAAAGGAATAAGCAACAATCTCAGACCCTTTCTTCCACTCATTGCTTCTTCTCTTTTCTTATCTTCTTCTTTCTTACTTCACAAAGATACTATGCAATTCCACCCTTTAGGAATCGAACCGTTTTTATTTGCACGAGGACGGCAAGGGCTATATTAAAGGTTGTGATTGCTTCAGATTTCTCATGTAGGAAATAAATCCAAGCCCTACGTAAATAATCATCACTGAAGTTTTGTGAAGGCTCGTCGTCACGTGCTGTACTTTGGCATGGTATCCCTGTGCGGTTTGTCTACCAGGCTGGCAGTGCAAATCTCTTTAAGTGGTTTCAGATATGGTAACCAATCCCCATCTGCTTGCTTGCTAATGTATCAAGACCTTTGAAATTTAGATATCCAAATCGTAGATGTCATAAGTGTGTTTCTGCTTCTGAAATTTCTTCAGTTTGAAAGCAACATGATTGAAGTGAAACAGATAGGTAAAACATGCGGTCCCCTTCATATTGGTTTGTATAATGAGGTCACATTTTGAATGGAAAACCTTGCTCATGTCGTTTTGAATTAGGATAGACAAACCCTTCTCTTATTGTCCTAGGCTCAAGAGATTTTTCTTAACCATTCCAACGTCAGATTTTCAATTTTCTTTTTTAAATAAATTAACCAATATCGTGACGACACATATATGTGTTAAAATGGTGTTAAAAATGTAGTGTCAAAATATCGGGACGCTTTTCTTAAGCTCCGACACATAATAGGCATATGTTATAATATAAGGAGTACCATTAACTTCAATTTGAACACTCCTTTTTACAGTAGAATCATTGCTGAGTTTGACTGTTGTGTTGAGTCCATTTTCTTGTACTTTTTGTGAACCACAACTTGTTACCGATTATTATTAATCATGTGATTGCTGTAACAGGAGGTTAGAAACCTATCCTCCAACCTTGGGATGACTGGTTCTACTTACTCTTCTCTAGACACACTTTTCTCACTCTGTTTTCACTCGTAATTGTTATAAACCAGGTACATTATATAGAGATTAATTTGAGAAAATGTAATTTTATTGAATAGCAAAACAAGGCTTATATAAGCTTGTATATAAAATCAAAGCTGATTGGAATAGTGAAAATGACTCCTATCTAGGAGTAAAAACAAACTAATGGTTAATTCTCCGTAAGAGTGTTAAGAAATACTTAGTTAAATTTAATATGATTTTTTCGTGTAAAATTTTTATTAACACCATTTGACTCATTTAGAAAGTAATCCATTTTCTCTATTTAAACAATATATGAAGTAATTGAGTTTAAAAGTATAAAAATCAAATTAATAATTACACATTTTATTAAACTAACATGTGATCACTCTCTAAACAGTCTTAACATCAATTTAATGAAAAAAAAAATATTAAATATAGAAATAAAAAATAAAACCTAATAATAAAATGATTTCAATACTTGTAACTATTATGCATATGCAAAAATATTAAAGGAAAAGGAAAACGTAGAAGCTAAAAAATCAACCAGCAAATTGAAATTCATTTTGATCTAAAACAACAATGCGTTTACAATAGCTTTTGTGTAAACTATAAATGACATTAGTTGGGAACAATGAACTATTGAAAATTTATTAAAAGATAACTAATTACAAGAAGAGTGAGCGCAAAGAGTCGGTAGGTCACTTATCCTTTAGTTGTTTTGTTGCTAAGAATATATGAAATTTGTGTGATAATTGGATAAATACATTGTAATTTGGCAAAAAAAAAACACTTTTATCATTTTTGTTTATCAGGATTATATATGATATAATTCAAAGATTTATATATATATTGTTTCTTTTCTATATTTTAAAATAGATAAAACACTTGAATGTAGACTTTCTTCTAGTTTTGATAAAAAAAACTCTTAAATATTTAATTTAAATATAAAATTATCAATTTTATAGATTTAAAAAAAGTTAAAGAATTAATTTACCTATTACAAACTAAAAATGAAAACCAAAAATTTAATAAAAAAAAAACCAAAAACTATTTTTCTCTTAGTTAATTTGATATATGAAATCAAAATATTTATAAAGTCTTCCACGTGTTTCCTTTAAGTTTTGAAAAACAATATAGTATTGAAAAGAGTGCAATGAATTTGTGTGCACATTTTTGAGTCAAAGATGATGCAGATAAGCAGGAAGAAAGCTGGAAAGGATGGAAGATAAGAAAAACTCCAACTCTCTCTTTCAGTAGGTTACATCAATTGAAGGGCAGAAATGGAGGAGCAGAAGAAGCAACAGAGATTGTTGCTGATGCCGTCACCCTTACAAGGCCACATAACACCCTTACTCCACCTCGCTCAAATCCTCTTCTCAAAGGGCTTCTCCATCACTATTCTTCACACCCTTTACAACTCTCCCGACCCTACTTCCTACCCTCAATTCTCCTTCCACGCCATCCCCGATGGCTTATCCGAATCAGAAACTGCCACGCTCGACGCCGTGAACCTCACCGACCTTATCAACATCAGATGCGTCCACCCTTTGAGGGAATACTTGCTTTCGCTGCTCTCAAACTCTCTTCAATCTGTTCCATGCTTCATTTCCGATGCTGCTCTTCATTTCACTCAATCTGTCTGCGATGAGTTTAAGCTCCCTCGCCTTGTGCTCAGAACTGGTGGAGCATCTTCCTTCCTTGTTTTTGCCTCCTTTCCCCTCCTTAGAGAAAAGGGCTACCTCCCCGTTCAAGGTTATTCCTTGCTTCTTCTTCTCTTTTTATACGTTTTTATTTTATCAAACACGATTGGTTCAGATAAGAAAATTCCTTGTGTTGGTGATTTTTGTTGATTGGCTGATGCAAGTTGGATAAAGAGTTTTTCTATTGTATATTGTTAATGACAAACTAGTTTTCAGGAGAATCCTTGTTTTATTGAACTAGTTTAGGCTTTTGTTCTTCATGCGAATGAGGATTATCCAAGTTATGGATATTTGTTTTGGAAATACAGCTATACAGTTAAATCATTCGAGTTTTCTCCCATTTATCCATCAAGTTCCTTCATTTTGATTTGTCTAATATTTAACCAGAACATGTCATATGTCATAGCTGAGTAGATAGAGTAGTGTCTAAGGATAATCTTAAATATAATAGAGTTAATTAGAATGTTTATTTACTTAAGAGTTTTGTCAGTTTTAGAATGCAAGAGTCAGCATATTAATGTAGTGGTGTTTAGAAAATAATAAAGAATAAGTGTCTTGGTATTATAGCTTTGTAGGTAAAAAGCTAATATATGAATTTATAAATTATAAGTGTATAATTGACACAATGTTTGGCAAACACTAGCAACATATTCAGAAAATTATAAGAGTGTCATTTTCCAAACATAATGTACCTAGTAAAAAACTAAACATTGACTTAACTCCGTGTTATGCTTGTGTGGATATATATTGTTTTTGACAGTAAAGAGCTACAAAAGAGATGCCTTTCAATTTTGAGGAAATTAATAGCTTAAATATTGGTTGAAGTCAAGAAGGAGGAGGATCGGAAATTACACAATCCAATATCCCAAGGGCTAAAAGTACAATTAAATGTTTGCTTCAATTTTATAGATATCATGATAAAAAATGTCATTTTACTTTTATGTTTTATTTTGTTTTTAAAATGCAAATACAAGCAACATGCCTTGAGATGAACGGGCCTAAAATTTTGGTGTTTACTTATTTTGATTTTGAAAATTCAGAATCTAGATTGGAAGAGCCTGTGGTTGATTTCCCACCACTGAAGGTGAAAGATCTTCCTAAGTTTCCGTCGAATGATCCCGAGGCATTCTACAAACTAGTTTGTCGTTTTGTTGAGGAATGCAAAGCATCTTCAGGGGTTATTTGGAACACATTTGAAGAATTGGAATCCTCTGCATTGACAAAACTGCGCCAAGATTTTTCCATACCAATATACCCTATAGGCCCTTTTCACAAACGCTTGCTTACCGGTTCAGCTTCTTCTGCTAGCTTGTTGACTCCAGACAAAAGCTGCATGTCTTGGTTAGACAGACAAGAACATAACAGTGTTGTTTATGTGAGTTTTGGGAGTATTGCATCAATAAGTGAGGATGAGTTCTTGGAGATAGCTTGGGGGTTATCCAACAGCCAGCAACCGTTCTTGTGGGTGATTCGACCTGGGTTAATCCGTGATTCAGAATGGCTTGAAGCATTGCCAAGTGGGTTCCTAGAGAATTTGGGACAAAGAGGCTACTTTGTGAAATGGGCTCCTCAAGAACAAGTTCTGAGCCATCCTGCAGTGGGAGCATTTTGGACTCATAATGGTTGGAACTCAACCTTGGAGAGCATATGTGAAGGGGTTCCCATGATTTGTATGCCATGTTTTGCAGACCAAAAAGTGAATGCCAAATTTGCAAGCAGTGTTTGGAAGGTTGGAATGCAACTAGAGAATAAGCTAGAGAGAGGAGAGGTAGAGAGGACTATTAAAAAAGTAATGGTTGGGGATGGAGCCAAGGAGATTAGACAGAATGCTTTGAATTTGAAGGAAAAGGCAATTGCTTGCTTGAGAGAAGGTGGTTCATCTCACTGTTACCTTGATAGCTTGGTTGGTGACATATTATCAGTGGCATCTTCTGCATCTAGAGCTCACTGATTTCTTTATTATTAATAAATAAACCACATTCTTTGCAGAATGTAACAGTATATGTGGCACAGATAGACAGAAGGAAGTACTAATAGTCAAATTTTAATTCAGTTATGTTCTTAATTATATTCTTAATTACGTAATGTCAAATAACACTTTTTATTTTCAATTTCAAATTAAAAAATTATAATTATATACATTTTAGAATAAAATATTAAATAATAATTACATGATAAAATAGTCAAAAATATATGATTAGACATTTGACATGATAAAAGAATAAACAACAAATAAAAATATTTTAAAAAAAGAACATAAATGACGAAATGTATGTTTCATAAATAAGTTAATTTGATAAAATTTATGCTTGCATTCTTTTAAATATAATATATTATTTAAATGAAATAACAGAAAGAAATATATGTAATTTGTGACAACGAGGCGGGAAGTGATAACCGTTGTAAGAGGTACGGATAAGGAGCAATTTCTGGTAGGTTTTCAGTGAAAGGGACACATGAACGAATCGAATATACACCAGAATGAGAGGGATCTAGAGATTATATAGGTATGAGACTATACGGTTGAAGGATAGTTTAAAGGAATTAATTTGGCTACTCATATCAACAAATGCATTTGTTTTTGGTAGCTTAACTCATAGGAACTCCATGGTTAAAATGTGCAAATGAGGACAAAGCACATTGAAAAGTCTCGTGTTGATGTGTGAGGGCAGTCAATATTCCTTATAAGTTGCTGGGGGGTTACAAATGGTATCAGAGCCTAGCCTCTCCCAGTAAGGTATGATTCGAAGAGGAACCAAGCGAAAGCTAGTAGACATGTGACACCCGGGCACTGACAAGAGCGGAAAGTGATCGCCGATGCAAGAAGTACAAACAAAGAGCGACTCCTGACAGGTTTCAAGTGGAAGAGACACATTGAAAAGTCTCATGTTAATGTGTAGAGACAATCAACAATCAATATTTCTTATAAGTTGCCGTTACATAATTGATGTTGTGATGAAAGAAAAAATATATTAAGGATTTTATATGAAATCATAAAAAATGTATTTTTATATGAATTTTCATTTCATTATTAACGAGTGTCCCTGTCCCAAAAACATACCTTCAAAGGAAATGAATCTTTTTGTTTGTTTGTTTTTTTTTTCTTTTGCCTTCGAAACACCAACACAAGCATTTTTGGGAAAATGTTAGCATTTAGAAGGCAAAAACAAAAATGGATGGATTTCGTTTGGAAACATTGGAAAATATTAATACAAAACATTGGTAAAAAGAAAAACCATGAAAGCAAAAAGATCCAGAGGTTCAAAAAGCATTATAGCTTTATTCAAGAAAATCAACAAACAACACACGCATGCTTGTGTCAGAAATAAATCTAAAGGAAATCTAACGAATATCAAAGTAGCTCTATTCACTACAAGTAAAGAAAACAGTCCGAAAAGGAATCCTATGTAACCTATCAATACAATAAAGTAAAAAATATAATATATAGCCTCCATTTCCGTACAAGTCTTATCTAATCCTCTTCTTTCGTTTTGCAGAAAAAACGAAATAATTTATAAGCTCAATTCCTCTCATCAATCATCATGATAGTTAATAAGTTTCAAGTGACCCAGTGCCATGAAAACTCTTTAGATAGATATAATCGTGTATAATAAACACAGAGTAGACAGAAAATTTAACATAATCCCAATTGGAAACCGATATCAGAAATTAATTTTATGATTATTAAGAATATTGTCTGTAAGTTATTCACATTGCAGATATTTCCCTTGGATGGAAAAAAAGAAAAGGTAAAAGTAGAAGTTTGTATTGAGTGTTGAAAATTGTTTCCTTCTATTCTAGGTAGTTTGCAGTGAGAATAGACGGAAGGATTAAACTAAAATCACAGATTCACAGCTCAACTACAAACTCGAACATGTACCCACTATATACAAAAAAAATATGTAAGGAACGCAAAGAGTTACAAATCTTCATCGCTCTCGCTGGTACAGGAATCATCCAAGTTGACAGCTGCTACTTTTGAAGCACTGATCCTAAAAGAAGCCGAACGAATCTTGTAGGGTAACTTGGCATTATTGCTTGCAACCACCCCACCACCACACTCTGCTTCCTCTTCGTTATCTTCCTCTCTCTTCAAATCACTAGGAGGCAAAAAGCAGTCTATGGACAACCCTTTGATGTTAAAGTCCACTTCCTCAACTTGCCAAACCTCTTCCATTAGTGTCCTGGAATGTGTCTCGGGGCCCCCACCAAACCTCAACAAGGACACCCAAGTCTTGCCACCGTGTGCTATTTGAATGCCATCCACGCTTCTGTAGTCTTGTAACAGAGACTCCATGTTGGTTTCCCAGTATATGCTCTCGTGTTCATGAGACTTTAGTTTTAGTAAGTGAGAGTCTTCTAGTTGAACTAATAAACCTGTTCTTTGGCTGAAATACCCCCACACCGTGTGCCGAACTATCTCTACGTTGCTGTTGCTCCTTGCTCTCAGTGTCGACGTCTCGGTTTCCACTTTCAATATGAAACAATCTTCGTTGTTCACTGTCTTCTCTCCAATGCAGATAGAGTTGCCGAACAAATTAGCCGTCGACCTTGGATCAAGACCCTGTTTAAATAAAGTATTAGACCCTCCTCATTTCTCCTTATGATTCATAATCAAAATCTGAATTTGCTGCAAAGCAGTTCTTTTTATATCTAATAGGAGAATCCAAGCATGCACACGATTTTAGTTTTATATCTAAAAGCAATGTGTACATTTGTCTTTAGTATAACAGCACTGATACTGATATTTCCTGATTCTTTATACGAAACCAATGCATATGTATCTATACTGATTTTGATAGGTTAGTGAATATACTCTGCTTTTCTCTTTACAATATTCTATTATTTGTGAATTTCACGTAAATCCTATGATATAATTTATGCAGAGTCAACGTTAAAATTCACTTAATGATGAAAAGATATACGGGTAAATTATACTGTTAACAACTACCAACTTTTCAATCGGTGGTCACATTAATGTACTGAAAGGGTTCACGGCAAAAGAATAAAACAGCTTCGGAACGGATGAGGACAGGTTGTCACACACACGGAGGAAAAGTTTGGATATTGTTGACTTGTCCTAGTCGCAACTACTAACTTGAAAAAAATCTCTATTTGTAGAGTGTTGACTTTTTTTATTTAAATTTAAAGTTTAGACCTTCTGGTTCTGAGAGGGGATACCAAATTTCTACGGAAAAGCATAAGAAAAGAAAATCAGCTTTGGCAATTCCTTTAGAAAGTGGGAAGCACTTTGTTACGTGGACTTCTTTTCTTCCTTGCTGGCATGTTTTCATTTGGGATGCTGACAACAACCAACTCCACTTTCCTTCAAATGCTATAGGGGCCAAAACTATTTGAGGAGTTTCAAAAATAGTACTTGAAAACTGGGAAAAGACCAAACACGGAAAGAAAGTATAGAAAGAAAAAAAGTAGCACTTAAGCATGGTTTAGTTTAGACTTCAAGGATCCTTTAGGGTATTCCTAGAGAGGCAATTTTGTCATGTCCATCAAAATCAGTGAAGAATAACTCCTCTAGTAGAATGATTCAATTTTTTACCCTACTCCATACACTAATCATAATTAAGCTTGCTCTATGGTGTCCAGTACAAACAGTCATAATTAAGCATGCTCCTTTATATCTCATACAAATTAACAATGTACCCCTTTTGAAAAAAAAATGTTTTTATCTTTGAACAACTACCGATTACCTGTAAGAAACGTCTAAGAGGTCTTGGTGGGCCACGAGAAGCATGAGAATGGTGCCAAGGGGTTTGCCTCCATGCCACTTTACCATCACTCCCTGCACTGATCTTGTACCCAGAAACCACAAGCTCTAAGCACCACAACTCTGGCCTCTTCTGCCAAACCACGAATCCCCCCATCTCTCCCTTCATCTGCAAATTCTTCACTTTCACAACCTTCTTACTGTTCACACTACCTTCTCCGGCAGAAAACTCTGTTGTTGCCATCTTCACCTGCCCCATCGCATACATGCTGTCCACACAATTCAAAGCACGTTCTCCTCCCACCGCCGCCACATACTGCTTCACTATGTATTTAGCCATCGAAACCTCCTGCACAGCACATAAAGCCATTAGTAAACATTATAAATTTAAATGAAAACTTTTATTCTGATTGAAGGGAAATAACAGTGTAAATACTTGATTAACTGTGTATATGTTTCGTGTTGAATTGTTATCTACTGAAAAAAAAAAGTGAAAGAAAAGTTACTGACAATGTGTTGGTCTTTAATGCTGCGAGTGATGGGTTGGTTGTCAGAGGCGATGGGTGAAGGGATTAATGGCGCTCCAACAACACCCAACAAAAGCTGAATCTCTGTGTTTTTCCCTCCAAAAACTGCCGCCATGGACGTCGAGTTTGATCTGGACTCAGCGTGGGGCTTCATCCAGTTCTTCATGTTGTGCCAAGCTTTGGTGGTTCCACTCTTGTGGGTGAGAATCTCCTCCGGAATAGGAACCTCAAGAACGGTTTCGAGCCCATCCTCGCGATCAAGATTGGGACAAAGCTTCTTCATATCAGAGAACTAATTGAACGTGTTTGTGTGTGTCTGTACTTGTGATTCCGGAAGCAAAAGCGAGTGAGGTAGATTATAGATAGTTTGGAGATAAAAACATAGATAATGAGAACTGAAGTAGCGAAGGTTAACGAGAGAGGGAACTTGAATAGAAAGATAGAAGAAGAATGATAGGAAGTTGTAGTATGAGGAGTATTGAGTATGAGACTTTGGAAAAGATTGCCAACCAAACCATGGAGGGTCCCCCTAGTTTGTAACGTGGTCCGCTGTGTCTGTGTCGTGTCTGCACGCCTCTATAATTCACACTTTCATACAAACTTAAATAGGAGACTCATTAATTAAGCTTATTATTAACTTCTAATATAAAATTATTTCTGATGGTGACATCTATATATGGTTTCATTAATTTCACGTTAGTCTTTTTTTTTTTTTTTTTTTCTCAGGGGAGCATGTTAAGTTAGGTTGTCGATTTTGAACTGTTAAGGCTGTTACGTTTTAGATGTACTGTCACTGTCTTTGTTTTCATTTTTCTTTCACATGGTAGAAAGGTGGAGAAGTGAAACTCCAAAGATCCATAGTTTGGTACGTTGGTAGAGTTTCACATCAATGTTTTAATTTACCGTTCAACTCAATTTGTGTCTCCAGCAAGGACGAGTCAAATTGGTTATCAATTTATTGAGTAACGAAATAGATCAAAATTATCTGATGAGTTAGTAGAATATGATACATTGTAACTTGAGAGTAACGGGGACTTTATAAAGTTTGAGTGATTGTTGCGACTCTTCTTAATCACTCAATCGGAGGGGCTCCATTTCAATTTTCAACCTCTCATTCCTAATAATTTATATGAATATCGAATCATAGGAGAATTTTAGAGGTACTAGAACCATATATATAAAAATAAATTCTATTTTTCTTTTCCTTGTCCTGCTAATTATTGCACTTATATATGATTCCAAAAGCTTAATATATAGTATCAGGTCTTCTTCACAAAACTATTTAACATAACTATACACAAATTGATATTTTATATTATTTTCCTATATCAATTGAGTGAGAGTAAATATATATACACCGAATCTGTTAACCAATCAATAACTCAGATACTTTCTCTTTTGACAATATGTGTACAAATAATTTGTTTGTGAAGGATGACTTGTGAAGATGACGGAGGAAATCCCTTAATTAGCCTTGATGAAATCAGAGGAAGATTTGAATGAATTCTCTTCACCAGGATAAACATCTGTTTAATACACTTAACAAATTTTTACACACATTTTATATCTTTTATTTTACTTTCAATTTCTTTTTATAAATACCGAAATTAACTTTTTAATGATTAAAATATTCTTAAAAGTGAATTATGAACTAGTGTAATTATAAAAATATTTTTCTTTGTTTTAATGTTAACGAGTTTGATTAACACGATCCAAAGTAGGAACCAAATGTTGCTACCTTATATACATAATATATATTTTATAAACATGCATCTCTCGAAGTCGATATTAAGTAAAATGATGATTACCCAGAAGTGTAGGAAAATTATACAGACGCAGTTACAGCAATGAAACAGAGAGTGTATGTAGGTAAAATGGCAGAAAAGAAGATTGAAAATTGTAATTGAAGTGATGGAAAAGAGAGGATAATGGGAAGAAATGAAAGTGAGGATTATTGGAGTGGAGAGAAATGGGTAGGGGGCAGAAGCATGTGAGGTGTAGCTTGTTGATATTTGAGATGATTGATCCTGAAAATGAATAAAGTGGTCCATTGGAGAAGCAACACATCGGGTTTAGCCGACGAGGATGTATTAACCGACAAAAGAAGTTGTTGTCGTTTCCAATCATGCCATGCACGTTCTCTTCATAATCTTTATTGTCTGTTGGAGCTGGCGGCGACGTAACAATCTTCCCCTCACAACAACTCCTATTTTTTATTTATTTACTTCTTAAACTAAATTACATTCTTTTCTTAAGGTTATCATCTCCCCCTCTCAAATCTCCCTAGATTGCACAACACACGAACCAAATATTATATATGTGTATATTATATTCTTATCTATTTTTTTCAGTGCCAATTGATTTTAAGTTCCCCAATAAGGTGTAATTGGAAAGTTGCATTTTAGAATAATTAATTAACTAACTTGTGAATTTTATTAAAGTTAAATTTAGCTTCAATTGCGTAAAATACGAATATCGAACTTAATTAGTTTAATTAATTTAATCCTTGAAAATACCTTTGTACTAAACTAGAGAAAACAAAAATAAAGTTACAAAATGTAAGACTGATAAACAATATTACAATTATATAATTAAAATAAAATCCAATTGAATAATACAAAAGAAAAAAATATATCATATAATCTATGTGATATCCAGAAATATGCATACATATTTATTTATTATTTTTAAATATGTTATATGGGGAATTATTTATCAATTTTATTAATGATATGTTAGATTTAAATATTTATGTGTATTTTATATTATTGAGTACTTTTCGGTCTTATCAACATTGATATCTTTTTATGACAACTTCAGTGTCACTTGTTGAGGATCAAGTATTACTTGTCAAAAGTTAGATACTACTTATTGAGGATCATGTGTTGCATGTCAAGGATCTAGTGCTAGGTTAGGTGTTGCCTATTGAGCCATGTGCCGCATGTTGAGGGCCTAAAGCTACCTATCAAAAGTTAAGTATTGTCTATCGAGTGTCATGTGTCGCTTGTTGAGAGTCAAGTGTCGACTACTAGGACTACGCGATTACGAAGAGCTATATGTTGTCTACCAGGACTACATGTCACCTACCAGGACTAATGATGAACTACCTGGCCACAAACTTGTCTGACTACTTTTATCTGACCATAAGGCAATTTGTATGATCACCACCACCTGGCCACAAGTCTACTTGTCCAACTAACTTTTAGACTATAATAAAGTTGATGGTGTATTACTAATCTTAATAGAATCTGAATTAAACAACTGATTCGTGAATTAAATGGGCCATTGGACCCATCCAGGTTCATATAGGTGAGGACTCACAAATGTTATAATTACTCTGTAAATAGTAAAATCATCAAAATAAATAATTTATATTCAAAGAAAATATAAAAAATCGGGGAATTAAGGAAATACCATTTTCAAATTGTATCATTAATTTTATTATCAAAAATTCTAGAAAAAAGAAATGAATGATAAAGAAACGAAACACGGGCAAGAAAGGGGAGTAGAGACCACTCAATAAATGAAATAGCTGCTAAAGGCTTGGTTTTCTTTTTAGTTTTTTTAGAATTCTTCAAATTGAGTTATGGAGGTAAAAATAAAAAGAGTTTTATTTTCAGAAAAAAAAATGAAAGAAAAATATAATGCATTTGACTAATTTGGGTGTCAGAATTTTACTATAACAGGATATATTCGATTTTATAAAAACAATAAGTAATTTTTTAATTTATCAACATATTTATAATTTTTCAGCACTCCTTTTAATAATAACAAAAATGTAAATAATTTAAGAGTTGAATAGTGTCTATAAAACTAAAACTGTTAAGAAATTCAGACATGATGGATAGATGTCATAATCTTTAAGTGATGTTGGATTTTGATAATATGTAAGCGAAATAAATTTTTGAGAAAGTTAACTCTATCATTTCAAATGATTTTCCAAGATACCTTAAATTAATGTTATGAAAACATAATTCATGTTCACCTCATTGGGTCTTTATAAACACCATTGTTACTTGACTAGACAATAAATTATTGAATATGGTACTCGAAGGCAACAAAGCTGCTGAGGACGTCCATTACAGCCATTGCAACACACAGACATAATACGTTCAGAGATGCTTGAGAGAAAACATGATTAGTAAGAGAAAAGATAAAAAGCTTTCTGATTGATTATTTGAAACTTTGTTACAAAACAAAGGAAAACCCTATCTTAAATAGGGTTTCCGAAAACCTAGCAAAATGGGGAAAGTGGAGAAACAGATTACATAAATAAAGTAATTTTCCAACTAACCTAACTACTCAACATAAAAAACGAAACAAAAATCATAAATATAATAATTTTACATTGTATATAACCGCTTAAAAATGACCAAAATTAGAAATATGGTTAGACCATTGTAGATAATTTCAAATATATTACAGTTTTTTCCTTCCTTAAATTGAACTTAGTTTTATTAAAAAATAAGGATATTGTACCTGATAATACCATCAATTAATAAAAATGGTCTGATTTTGTTTCTGATTTACTTTCTCTATTTTAATGCAATCAAACATAAATGTTGTCGACACATAGATCATGATTACTCCTTAAATTATACTTGATCCTAGAAGGAAAGAAAACGCTAAGGTATAAATTATGATTGGAAGAAAGCATTATTATCCATATGCATCAAACATTGCACTCAAAGTAATTTAGAATATCTTAATTAAGACAGCCTCAACAGGAAGAAAAAAATATGCATTTCATAATGTTAAGCAACCGACCATACATAATTAAAAAATTATATTTACTTAGTTTAATATAGATATAAGTTTATATATAATAACAAAACAGACAGAGAAGGCGCCTACAATCTCGGTGTACGCAAGAATAAAATGAATTGAATCTCACTTTGTTATGAACAAATCAACAAAATACTTCGTACAATTGTCTTATATTTAGTATGATGACAAAAATCAGATTCCAAAAGTGCAAAACCATGAAAATGTGTGTGTGTGTGACATTACTCAGTATATATAAGAAAAATCAGCTCAGAATAATTAAGTAAAAATAATTAAAGCATTGTATAAATATTTTAAGAGTATTATCAAAATTAGTTTTTTATGTAAAGATTTAATTTAATGCTGCAATTGTTAACACAATCATACCAGTAAGAAAATTGATGCAGAGATAAACAGCATCAATTTGGGAATCTTAGTTAATAAAAACTTAATGAATTTGGCGAGTTGAGATTCAAACTAATTCCCGCTGATAACGCGAGCAACCGTGCACTATCTAATTTAAATTGATGCAATTAATA
Organism: Vigna reflexopilosa; assembly: GCA_027742785.1. Taxonomy (NCBI): domain Eukaryota; kingdom Viridiplantae; phylum Streptophyta; class Magnoliopsida; order Fabales; family Fabaceae; genus Vigna; species Vigna reflexopilosa. The sequence continues at coordinate 2,242,594 of CM050914.1, read as the reverse complement.
ATTAATCATATGATTCTCTTTCGGTGCCATTAATCATAAGATTCTAATTGTTCACTTAAGACATATACCATTTTGTCGTATTATAAACTCTTTAGTATTTAAATTAATTTTACCCTTGGACGCATATAATAAAATTAGTTTGGGGTGGAAAAATGTTAGAATGCAATGTTCAGACTTAAAGCTTATCCAACCTGAAGTTAATTAAAGTTTAGGTTTATGTGTTGACGTACGCAGCATGGTGACCGACCAATCACATGGGAATCGTCCACATGATGTCTTTTCTTCTTTGTTTGTTCCTTTGCTTTGAAATGAGGCTTATTTGTTTTAGTGTTCTCTATTTTCTGGTACACAACTTCCACAAATGCACACCATTCCCATTCCAATCAACTTTCAACCCATCACGTCTGTCTGGATGAGAATGAATAACAGCACAAAAATTTATCAAAAAATATCAACACTTTTTTAAATGCGACAACTATATATGATTCTCATTACTAATCAGGATTAAGAAGATATAATATACAAAAAAAGCATGGTTATCAGACATAAGCAAGAAGACAAAACCCTATTCAACTTTCAACTTTCAATCCAAGAAAAGTTTGGTTTAATTATAAACACTTGATCTTTGAGTTTATCACCCAATTAAATATACTATTAATATTTCATATTTCTTGAAAGCTTTCTTATAAATAATATTTCGTAAAATTTTAAAATCTTCATAAAAATGTATTTCTTATATGAATCTTTGTGATAAATGCTGAAACATACTTGTATCAAGTTTTCACAAGAAATATATTTTAACATTTCTCTTTTCTTTCTCAATTAGAGATTTATCTTCTTACTTTACTGGAATGTATTTTCTTTTAGCTCTCCAACATCGAAATGGTTGGGATATTTGCAAAGACATTCTCAGTTTCAAGTTAGATATATTCGTATAATAGAAATACATAAGAATTATATCGTGATTAGTGTTATTTATAGTATTTTTTGTGTATTTTTATTTGGATGAGTCTAAATTACATGGAACCTCTTAGTTAGACTCAATTATTACTTATGATCAAACGGTCTTTTAATTGTGACCGAACGGTCTTGTTGTTCTGAGTGTTCGATCGTGTGTTTTTTGTTTTGATTTGATGATATCGTTTGGTCTTTAATTAGTGCACGGCCTGTGTTTAACTTCCTATTGTTAATGACCGTTCGTCCTATTTGTTATTGTTGTTTTGATTGGCTATATATTGTAACTTGTCTTGGTGTTTCCGTAATTCAATATCGAAGTATTTTCACATATCATTTCTCTTTGTCTTTTACTCTCTTTGTTCTTTCTCTTTTGTATCTGGGTTTCTATTCTTTGCTTCACGCGAACCCAACACTCTTAGGAGATTTAAGATTTTTAATATGTATTGTTTCTTTATTTTTCTTTTAGTCACTAATTTTTTTGGGAAACCAATATGATCTAGGTGTGCATTATTGCTCATATGTTCGTTCATGCCAAGATGATGTCTTTTTCAACTGACTACACCGATTCAGTCTCATACAACACATAATATATTGCAAAAATTCTCACAAAGTTTTAAAAAATTCCATTGATGTAAATACCCTTAATTAATATAATAAAAAAACTTAATCAATTAAATTATTTTTTATTTTATTCTTTAAAAAATAACATTGTACCTGGCATCCTTTCTTCTTTCGAATTTTTCTTTGGATCACAGTTTTATCTTCTTTATTCAAATTTTTGGGTCTCCTCTGGGCTACATATCATGTTTTCGGCTTTACTTCCTGCACTGCAAACATATCTTCACGCACCCCTCAACTTTTAAAATGACCATTTTTTCCTCAGTAAAAATGATTTCCAAAACAATATTTCGAAAACTTTCCTGAATATGTTTTCCAGAATTTCTGGAATAAGATTTCCGGGATAAAATTTCCGAAACAAATTTTTTAGAGCACATCAAATGTATTTGGAATTGATTTTTCAGAATGAATTTCTGGAATAGATTTTACGAAACACATATAAGGCCTTCTGAAATAATAAAATATGATCTGGAAGTCTTGAATTGATTTTCAGAAATATATAAAACATGTTCTTATTGGGATGCAAACAAAATTTCGTAAAAGAAGAATTGGTCAAGGGTTTATATACACATAAATATCTCTCATGAAAAAAGATTTTTTGAAGTGGTGTCAAAAACAAACCCGTGAAGACTTGGCCCAAAGCGGGTCGAACCTCCCCAATGTGGTATCAAAGCCCATGTCGAACTTCCCCAACAATTCTCAAACGAGCTTTTCAAAATGTGTTTCTTTTTCGCATTTTTCCTTTTTTTTTGCAGCATCTTTTTTCTCTTCTTTGTCCTCTGCAACTGTGGTGATTATGGAAGTAGTAGTAGTGACGGTGGCGACAGTGATGGTGAGGGCTGTTTAAGTCTTTTTTTCTTATTTTGGGGTGCAGGGCTGTTTAAGTCTTTTTCTCTTATTTTGGGGTGCAGGAAGCAATGGTCCATTTTTTTGTTGTTGATCTGGAGTTCGTATGTGGACTCTAACCCAATGTTAAGAACAACAAAAAACAGTGGAATGCAATGCTGGGGCCAAAATCCCCCAGGATGTTGATTGGAATGGTGATACAACTCATCTCTGGATCTTCTCATAGGGTGTCAATAGTTTTTAAAACAACGATCAGTTATAATTGTATGATTTTTGTTTATATATTTTTAAAATCGCATAGTTAACTTATTCTAATGTGACGACATGATAATTCCATACAATTAATCATTTACGGGTTAACTATTTATTTTTTACAAATTTAATCATTTAATTTAAAAATAATTAAATAATTCATCGTTAAATCAACTATAAAATATTTTAAAATAACGAAAAAATGACTTTTAAAATTGAAATAAATAAATTAACTGTCACTATTATCAAAGTTGTCAGAAACATAATTAACTTACGTTTTTCATTAACAATTATCGAGTGAGTTGGGAAATTATGAATATGAATAATAAAGTATCATTGAAGCTTTTTAAATGACAATATCTATTTTTTAGAACTATCAAACCAACTTCACTTTAAAGGAATGTTTTTTTTTCGTATTAGAAACTAATTTATATTCTAAAAGAAAATTAATATTTTTTTCATTCAATAAATTCCAACTCCAATCTTCCTCAAAACGATAGAATTCAAAATTTCAATGGTACAAAAGATATCTTTTTCCATAAGTTTAATATTTTAGTATGTCTCTATTTTTGGGGTGAATCTCAAATATGTATTTTTTCTCAGTTTTCAATTGGATCTTTTTTGGTGTAAAATTGAAACAATTACAGGTTTGTGGTTAAATTAAACGACCGTTTAAGTTTGGCCTACGTAGTATAATCAATGTATTCATTAATTTGACGCGGCATTAAAAATGAATTTAAATTAATTAATTTTTATATTAAAAAATGGATTCAGCAATGGTCAAATCAGATGTCTTCAAGGACAAAAAAAAGGTAAATTGGGCAAACTGAAAGCCTCATTCTCTCTGCAATTGCAAAATCGACACCACCGACATTGGGTTTCCATTCTGCCAAGAAAAGCTGAGGCAGTGGCAGTTGCAGAGGGAACACCTGTGCCTGCACTTGATCCAGGTGAATAATACCTGGTGGAATAAGAAGAAGAAGAAGAAGCCTACTGATTACGGTTGTTGTTGCGGCGGTGTTGGCTCCTGTTCTGGTGGTGGCGTTGGTTGTTGTTGGAGGATCTCGGAGTTAATGAAGGAGAAGTGGGATAGGGTAGTTGGGGTTGATGCCATTGCATAGTTGAAGCAAAAGGGTATCCCAGATAAGGAAAAACATGAGAACTTTGGGACTCTAATTGAGTGATAGCTTATAAACCTTGGTGGGTAGAAGAAGACTGTGTGATGATTCAGTTCAGAGCTTTCCATTCAATTTTTTTTTTCTCTGGAGACAGACATTATCCTATGTTCATCCTCTACCTTTTGCGTTTAACCACTTCACCATGTTGCTCTTTCAGCTACTCTTGTTATTATTATTATAATGATATAATTAAATAATTGAACAATTGAAATTTGAATGTGAATTATGTATTTCATTATCCATTGTGCTTCCAATCGAACAACAACGTTTTTGTGGATCAGTGATTAACCCTAAAACTCAATTTTCTCCAATTTCATTTCAATTTCGCAATTGCAAAGAGGATGGGGCTTTCACCAGAAAGTAGAATACGATTTCTCAACTTTTCCCTTTCTTTAATTATATTTCCACTTTGTTTACTTAATTTTTTAATTCAAAATTTAAAAAAATAGAATTGACACACGTTAATGACACGTGTATTAAAACTACACTATGAGCATGTTACGTGACACACTCCTTAATTCAGTTTGATCAATTTGATGAAAAATCTTTATTTGCATCAATTTTATAAAAATAAAAATCCAATTAAGACGTTAAAAAAATCGAAAACCTATTTAAAATTTTAGACAAAAATAAAAAGGTAACGAGGTTAAACTTTTTCATATTTTTTTTTTTACAAACATCTCATCCATTTACTTTTCATTCCTTCTACATAAACATTATCTTTCTTTCTTTTTTTCAAAATTTGTCTTTGTTTTTTCATCTAAAAATAGACAAAAGAGTTACCTAGTATCATCACGGTTAATGAGTCTTACAATCTTCCCTTTTGAACTGAAAAACAAGTGCATTCAAGCTATGTTACCTTCCAATTACAAAAATTATTTTAATAATTTCGTATTAATCTAAAATAATCATCACACTAACAAATAATAAACTCAATATAATTCTTTTTGAAACACATCATCCTACAACACCAATCAAGAACCAAATTATCAAGAAAAATAATAAGCTCCTCTTATCTGGATTATTATTATTTCCACTTTAATTCTTGATATTCATGTGTTTACACTTAAATCTAAAAAAAAAACTCAACATATACAGACTATCTCAACCAACACTAATAAGTTGCTTTGTTATTTAACTAATTCTACTAAATTAAATATTCTTGGGTCTTGTACTAAATATGATCTGTGGTATTTATTGAAGTCCCCTTTTTAAATTTAGTTGAAGAAACAGGTTCTGCTACCTCAGCAGGAACTGATAGGTACGTACCATAAAAGTATTTCATACCCCAATCCTGGATGAACCCTGAAAGTGGAACATACAGAAGAAAAGATTGAAATGTGAATGGAAGTTGACACTGAGCAAAAATTGTATGTTAGTGGGAAATGTACAAAAGGAGAAGAGGCCATGAAATATGGGTGCAGTGCGTGTTTGAAAGCAATGTGTAGCAGTGATTGGTGACTATTGAGAAAGGATGGGTGGAACTAACATTGTGTCCTTCAAATAACAGACACATAACCATAATGTATTCTCCCTCAGAGGTCACAGAGCTGAACTAAAAATCTTCCACTTTCGAATCATCGTCCTGAAGTTGTGTGTATATACTGAGATCGCATATAAAGCATTATAAAATGTTCACTCAGTGGTGAGCTCTATGAGGCATCATAATTTGTTTTTGACCCAATTCAATGCCAGCATTGGTCTGTAGTGATGTTTTTCACATTAGTGTGGACAAGATCTAGCACCATCTATCATAATTTGGAGCCATCAACTGATTAATAGAAACGTAAGATCACTTGTGACCACTATGTCAAGTCTTCCTCATCCACCAACTTTTGCATACTGTTCTTTTCTTCTCTTATGCTAACACTATGCTTATCACCTACCTTCACCTTCTCTTCTAATGCCCTTTCATCAAAACTCGTCTCACTTGCAATTAACATCTATGTTAAGAACAAAATAATATAAATAAATAAATGAATAAACAAACGATACAAAAATTTAACGTAATTTACTATATAAATTTCACAATTTTATTAGAAATATATTTATGTTTTAGTGTAAGTTCATTTTAAAGAAAAAACAATGTTACTATAAATCAAGTAAATAACATTTAAAAAAAAAAAACATTCAGTTGATGTGAATGCTAAAGTGTGCGATTTTAAGTAGCCATGTGAAGAACACATGGTTGCCAAAATAGTAAATAACGTGTACCTCACATGTTTGCTAATAGAATGAGTTGATGGCTAAATAAACCAGCTTCAATTTATTTTTCAATTTTAAGAATTTATCTATCATTTTTTTACTTTCAATTACTAACAATTTCATAAATAAAAAGCAAGGCTTTACTTTATTTTTTATATGTACCTATTAAACTATGTGTGATCGAAATCCCAATGTTTTTTTTTCTTATTTAAAATGTATCGGGAAAATACAGTTAAAAAGCGTTTATTAAAAAATATTTTCCATATCGTTAACAAATTTATTGGTTGACAATTTAGTTTAAAGACAAAAAGATGATAAAATAAGTGGGCCTGAGCATTTTGGTCCAACGGATCTGATTTCGATTAATTTAGAATAATTTAAATTTAATATTTTAAATTTGTATTCAGTCGTTTAAGCTACGGAATTAATCAGATATGGATTATTTAAGTTACGGATTAATTCGGTTGAATTATTCGGATTATATAAATTTATATTAAGTCAATTTCTTTTTAAGAAAAAAATATATTTTAGAATAAATGAAATAAATATAGTTTTTTTCACAATAAAATAATATATAGTGCATCTTTAGCTAAAAAAATAATACATAATTTTTATAATGGATTGTAATTTTATATAATTTACTACTAAATTTTACCAAAAAAAAAGTATAATACTAAAAATAAAATTTAAGTTTAAAATATATCTATGAATTTATAAATATAAAAATATAGATTCGGGTTGGATGAACATCAATACAATTTCAACTCATTACATAAATTTAGACATAATTATTTATTTTATTAAATTTTATTTATCTAACTTATTCAATCTAACCTAACCGGTTGAAATTTATCTTATATTTCTTCGAAACTATGTCAAAAACAGATCTTCTACTTAGACCTAGTCACAAATATATAAAGAAATATAAAAATTGGTCTTCTAAACCCCGAAACAAGTTCCTAAATTATTTATATATACACACACAACTATTTTTATTTTATTATTAGCAGAAAATTTTATTATATTATTAATTAGTTTGTTGCAAAGATTATGCGATATATATATATATATATATATATATATATATATATATAAGTAAATTTATATGAAAAATAGTTTGTGGTTGCTGAAAAAAGAAGTTGACATGAAAATGGATACAGTGAAAAGTCAAACAAGTAATATTACATAAAAGTCGTTCTTTATATGGTTGTAATTGGATCGCACGTCCGATTAAATTAGAATAATTTTTGTACATATAAAATGATAGGGATTTTAGTTTTTGATTAGTTGTATACATATTTATTTTATTTTATTTTGTCTATTTGAACCAATTATTAAATTTAAAACTACATTACAAAATCAAAGAAATATTACAATTATTTTCGTGTTAAAACATTTAATAATACTAATTGCAATTATTTCCATTGTCAGAAACAGTTTTCTGTGACAAAGTATACTATAATTAAGATGGATGATTTTTCATAGAGTGAAATGTTGAAATCACTTTATTAGTGCAATTAATTAACGAATTTACAATTCAAAACATTAGAAGAAAGCCCTGCAACAGGAGAAAATTTTATGAACATTTGATGAGTTTGATTAGGTCATCCTTTTATTTACCTTCTATTTACATTGTATAATATGTGTTGAAACATAGTATAGGTGTTTAGAAGACCATCTAAGTATTTTTTTTTATTAAGCAGAAAAAGTAAATTTTGTTGTGGCGAGATTGAAGTCGTGGTTTGGTGAGAATATAATTAAGATATATATGGCAAATATAATATTTATAATGGGAAGGGAAGTAATTGGGAATTTTCCAATAATGAATAGGTGACCCACTAGGGGGTGAAATTAATTTCAGTGTGTTTGAATTGATAGGGAATGGGCTCTACATTCTAAAAAATATCTTAATTTTCTGAATATCGTCTTCCATCATTCCCCAAATCTACGTTGAGAAGAATAATAAAAAAATAATGAAAATTAAAAGAGAAAAAGAGTACTGTTTTGTTATTGTTATTAGAAGCACCCCTTTGGCCTCTCACCAAAAAGTCTCTTCCTCAAACTCAAACTCAAACCTACCCACACTTTCTCTCACATAAGAAACCAAAGAGAGAGGACTATATAGTGTTAAACCCTCAACTCCCAACAATTCAGAACAAGGGTTTGGTTATTCCACTGCAACTTGCAACTTGCAACTGGAGGAGGCATCCAAAGGGATCGCATTGATCCAAAATCCAACCTTTCATATTCTCTCTTTCGGATCATGCTATCCCTTTGGATTTCTCCTTCACTCGCTTCTATAACGATCCTTCAAACACAATCACACAATTCATTTATGTAAGTATATATATATATCTTTTCCTTCTCAATTTCCATGCTTTCTTTTTTCTATCATCTTCTTTTTCAATTCTTCAAATATTCTTTTTATCTATACTATTTTCTAAAAACAGGTCTTTCATTGCCTTAATTCTTTCACGTTTCTTCAATCTCTATTCCTTTTCTCAAAGGAGCCACCGGATCCGACCCTTGAGGTAATTAGTTTTCCAAGGTTTTTCTCCTTATCGCTTCGTTTCTGTCATCTTCGTTTTTTCTTTTCATACAGTAGTTGCTTTATATTTTAGCGATGTATTGTTTTACATGAATGTTAGTAATATGTCAGTTTATGTGTGAAAGTGTCATATACACATACTCAGTACATGAATATATTTCAGAGTGAGGTCACTCTCCGTAGCCAGACATTAAAAGTTAAAAAATTACAACCTAAGTACACACGGGGAGACCCTTTTGCAGTTTTTGCGTTAAGATTAACAACCATTGGATGTTTCTGTCATGCACCTTTGAGTGTGGAATTGAGAAAAATATTATGGATGATATCTTTATGTTAGTTATTACTTGCCTGATATTAATCAATCGGCGTCCTTTAAGGGCTTATATTAGTGTTAGAATAGGAGAAAGAAAATTGTAATTTATGTTATGTGCGAGTGCTGCACATGCGCATATTCTGGCTTTAAGAATTAGAGGGTGTCACTGTTAGAAAAATAGAAATCATGATTAAGTACAATAACAAAGTGGGAGCAAGCTATTTAGCAATCAGTACTACGAATAAAACAGTACCATATATGATTGATGGGAAGGAAATGATTCTATGTATTTTGGCTTGGTAAAAATCATATCTACCCCATTTTGGAAGCTTTTGATGATTACATGTATCCAACAAATTGATTTCACCTTTTGATAAAGTGACTTCTTTTTGGTTTTCAACGAAATCAAATCTTTTCTGTATATATATTACACCTAACTTGAGGTTTTCTGGTCACAGTTAGTTGTGTTTGTGTTGAGATGAAAATGTTGGAATTAATAGTATCGATGGGCACGCAGTGGCACAGCGTAGTGGTGGCCCTGAGCTGCGTCAATTATACTCCAAAAACTCTTGCTTTTATGGACTTTAAATTAGAATCCAAGGCATTAGAAGTCAATTATACTTGTAACTTTGGGCCTCACATCTCGTGTTCAAAGTTCAAACCGCCACTGATACATGTGCTGAGACAAGTTAAGAATTAAAAGTGAAAAAAAGTCTTGCAAACGTTGTTTATTTTTTATTTTTTTGCCTTTTTCCTATTCTTGGCACATGTACCCAACATTCTAGCATAAACCCACCTATTCTTCATTATCCCTTTAATCACATGCCTCCATCCTTCTCTCCTCTCTTTCTATCTTTTTTCTATACTTTTTCCATTTCTGTCAAAAAAATTAGTCATTGAATCTCTATCAGTTTCCCTGAAATGGCAAAAGCTTTTCACAATAATAATATAGTAATGTAGGTAAAGGCTACAATGAAGGGTTTTGCCACTTGTTTCATGAACCATTATCCCATATAGTTTATTTTAATATTCAATCCTATTTACTCAATTTGCGTATCACCTTAAATGTACTCATTTCCTGATTTTAACTATTTGAAAGGCTAAAAAGAGGCTCCAGTGGGGCCTCCTTGAACTTGGATCTATGCACCTTTATATGGTTTAATTCTGAGCTAAAATGTAATATTCTTGGTTGAGCATAATGATAAAGGGATCATTATCATTATGTTTTAAAATGCAATAATTGTAATTATTTATTCAATATAAACCAAAGTTTAATAGAGCCTCTAATGTGGTTCAAACTGTTTCCTTGGTACCACTTCATATATCTTTCTTAATAAATCGTGGCACGGGGCTGCTTATGGCCTTCAACCAATTGGTATGAGTTCAAAAAATGGAACTGTTCAACCAATTGCTATAAGTATGTTATAAAATAATTTGACAACGGGATCATATATTGATGCCTTTTTTTGTTTTTCAAATGTATATCTATATTCGTAATTTAATTTTTTTTACAGCCACATTAATGGTTCCATGTTAAATTATCAAATATTCGTATTTAGTTCTTAAATTATTTTTGTTGAAAAAAAAAATCTACGAAAACATGCAGAAAGTGTGTTTAGTAAGACCTATAAACTAACTAACTAGTGACTTATTTTTAACACAAGTGTTTGTTAAATGTATGTATTTAAAAATTTGGAGTTTAAAAACTATAAGCTATTTTACCTAGCCTGTAGTTGATGGTTAATTTATTTGTGTTTTTCATTATTATTTCTTATGTTTTCATACATTTCAATGAGATGATTAATTATTCTACTATTTTTAGTATTTATTGATTTTTTAAATTTTTTCTGAAGTTCAAGTTAAAAAAAATTAACATTATCAATTGAAGTAACAAAATTTCATTACATGTTGATATGTAAAATTATACAAATAAAAAATGTAAACAAAATGTAATAATAATTTAAATTAAGAAGTAAATAATTTTAAAAATTAAATAAAAAATAAAGTTTATTAATACTCATCATATAAACTCGTCTAAATGAAATAACTTTTTCAAATAAAAAAAATGTACACAAATGTTAAAAAATAAATAGATGTACTAAAATAAATCTAAAATTGTAACTATATAATAATATATTTTTGCTTAAAAATATAATTTTTTTTTATATAATGAAACTTTTGTAGATATATCTGGATATCTCATTTTACATTTATCAACTAGTTTATCAAATACCTCTATAATAAAATAGCCTATTAGCTTAGAATGTATATTGTAAAAGTTGGTGTCTAAACTACCAACTAACTTATCAATTGCTTTTACCAAATAGACTCGTAATCAATAATTAGATGTTTAATACATCGATATTCAAATAAGGCATCCTTATGACATAACAGCAAACCATTTGATAGAGGGAAACATTAATTAGAATAACACGCTTGTCACATTTAATTAATTTAACTTTTTATCTGTTGAATTTTGCTTTTATTAAAAAAATTAGTTGAAATTTGTTTTTCTTTTCAAAAAATTTAATTTAAATTCTTATAATGAACATTATAATGATGTACAACTCATTAACAGAACACTTAACCTTAATAAGTTAGAAGTTAGATATTAAATAATATATAAACAAAAAGATCAAACCACTTAATATCTTAGTAATTTGATCTTGGACTTCAATGTGATGTACAGATTAAGAACCACTTATTAACTTGACGTTGGATTAATATAATGTAAAAATCAAGATCGGGCCACATATTATCTGAGACTTCGATGTGATACACAAATCAAAGATCAAGTCATTTATAAGCTAAATAAATTTGATTTTAAATTTTAGTATGATGTACAAATGTACCTTATCAAGCATAAATTTTAAAACATTAGTACAAAGAGAAAATTCAAATTTATAATACATACACACGCATATATAACACAAAATATATTGAAAAAAAAATACTATTAAATATAAAAATAAGAATTAAATGTGTGTGTTTGTGTGTATATATATATTTTAAAAATCATACCCTATTAAAATACTAAAAAACAAGCAAAAGATATATGAAAAAATTAATATTGTTTTGAATATTATTATTTACCCACCTATTGTAAGATTGATATACAAGAATCAGTTATAATATAGTAACTGGTTTATAATAAAATTTATTTTAACTAACACTTGTGTAATATATATATATATATATATATATATATATATATATCAAAATCTAAATGATTTTTATAAGATTTATCATATTAAGTAAATAGAAATTTTACTTTTATTAAGACAACAAATAATTTTTTTAATGGAACTACAACTATAATTTCATATACAATATATGTTATGGCTTTTAATCTTTATACAAAAGAAGGATGTTAATGCATCTCACCTTCTTAGAACATCTTGAACGTGAACGACCTTGGAAGGTGATTGTAAACTAATTTCAAATGTTGCAGCTCCTAACGATGATCAAATTTGAAATCACGGTCACTCAAAAAACGTGGTCTCCAAAGTGTGGCAGTTTCACGAAGATCGTGGGAGAGGCTTCCGGAAGATTTTGAAACTTCTCCATCATTAAAGCACGTTGAATTGTCGAGTGTCGACAGTTTCGCGTTTCCAAACGTTGTCTTCAATGCAAGAGCTTCTACTAGCTAGTCCGAGTTGTTCCAGAATCCGACAAAGATGTCTGAATGATCAAGGAGGAATATGCGGAGTTTATTCGACAATCGAGCTAGAAGATTAGGCGCAGTTTGACCTATGAAGAGTTGCATTGTGTCAACGGACAATCTGACGCGTTGAGAGTTCATTGGACAAGGCTTTCTCGATTAGACATTGGGGTGAATGTTGAGCGTCACAAAGAGCCATTTTTTTACGACGGACGGAGTCCCGGTGACGGTGACGGTGACGGAGATTGGAGTTTCATTAAGGACAACTTTGAAGATGAAGGTGCGAATTGAGTTCAGAGTTGCTGATGAAACTCTGAAAATGGTAATCTTTTTGTTGTATTTTATTATTGTATTTAAAATACAGTGTAATTTATTTTGGATGGTTAGGATTTCTTGCAATATGTAGATTTCATTGTTTGATAATTGAAAAAAAAAAAACACTAAAATAGTCGTTGGAAATTAAAGTTTAGAGGAGAAATTTTGTCACCCTAAACTTCACCTGAATTAATCGAGCTTCAATTAACATGAGTAGTGTTGGAGAAAATCAATTAAAACTCAAAGATGGGAACAAGAGCTGTTCTAGAAGGTAGTTCAAAGTTGTAATGAAATGACATTGAATTGAAATTGTACGCAAGGATGGGTCCAGGTTGAGGTGAAGTAGATTTTTGGACATAAAGAGTGTAAAGATTGTCTTCAAATATGAAATGTGTAGTTCAAATGTCTCCCTCTTGGACTACACAAACTTTATATAGAAGACATAAGGTGCCAAAAGAAAAATAGACCATGTTTCTTTCATGAAATTAGGGGGGAAAATAATAGAGTATGTTTAAGAAACTATTTCCTAGAAATTTTTGTTGTACAATAATTGTGGGTTGAAGTTGTTTTCATCATACCTTGTCCAAAAATTAGACTAATCTAAAAACCTCTTTGCTTTGTTCCTCTGGAGGAAGGTTTGACTATGTGTAGGACACACATTTGGGCCCCAAAAGCCCTTGACCTGTCTCCTAATTCAAACTCCTTTCCTCAATTTCTTCTCATTCATTAGTATTATTGCTCTTTGTAAGAAGTTGGTGCCACAAATTGAGGATCTAAGGCTTTGATTTCTTGATTTCTTTTCCTTTATTTTTCACCCTTATAGGTAAATTTTAAAAGTAAATGTAAGTCTAGGTAGCACAAGACAGCAGCATGAACTGTTGGTTTTGTTTTGTTGACAAGAAATAACATTCACCCGGTCGACCATAATAATTGCATGGATAACAACAAAAGTTGTTTTTGCCATTATCGCACAGTAACATGAATTGCCTGTTACTGTGCTAAACGTATGGAGCACTCTTAACCTTAAATCATGCATCCATCAATTCTCACGTTAACATTGAAGAAAATAACTTTTTATTATAATATTTGATTTGATTGGAAACACATTTTACTTCCGACCTCGTTCTTATATTTGTTATCTTTTTCTGTTATCTATCATGTATCGTAATACTCACTTTCCTTTCCCTTCTTTTCCTTTTTTTTTTCTTTTAAGTTATGCTTCTTTTTAAAGATAAATTTGGAAGAGTAAATTCAAATGAATTTAAAAGAAAAGAAGAGTAAAAGTGAAGCTTTTTAGATTAAACGAAAGATAATAAGAAATAAAAAGAAATTTATGAAAGTTACAGTGATTGATTTGATGAATGATAGGTTAAAAGTATATTTTAATTGATAAAGCTAAATGATTATCATTTATCTTTTTCTTTAAAATTAATTAAAAATAAAATATAGTTAGTTTAAAATATTTATTATTATTATTTATGATTTTCTAATTATTGCTATTATTATTATTTTATAAATTCATTTTCATCACCATTATGTTTACAAATTTATTACTATTATTGAAAATACTGTTTATAACTCATTTATAAGGTATGCTTGACTGCAAACCATTTCCTACTCTTGTTGATCCTCTGTTAGTTTTGGTCTCTTGTATTCTTCTAACATTCCTCTTAAAATTCAAGCTTATTCTGATTCTGATCGGACATGTTCCTACGCTCTAATACCATGTTAAGTGTTTGATTAAATGTCCGTAAGAAAATTTTTCATTAAATGTACGTTACAAGATGATGAAAGCTTGAATACAAAGGAATTCAAGTAAGGACCAAAAACACGTTTACACATATTAACAAAACGTCCAACAGACTGACTGATTAAAAATGCAACAGAAAATGGAAGAAGACATCTAGGATGATATATCTGTCTAGACATATCTTTCAGGGAAAAAAAGAAGTAATCATTTATATTATAACCAACCCCCAAAACTATAGTATAGTATATATCAAGATGCTTAAAAACACGAGTAAGAAAATAAAATAAGATTATATGTGAAGGCTAAAGAAAAAATAGTCAAAGATATGATTAATTGAAATTAACTTGATAAGGTTATGTTAAATTTGGATCTGAAAAACAATTACACATAGAAAAAAAAAATTAGTTCCGCCTTATAACGTGTTGAGAAAACATTATTTCTAATTCATTTGACAAATTATTAATAATTTGTAAGAAAATTATCTCAATCAAATATTTAAAATTTGATTGCAAATAAACTAATTTTAGAATTTTATTTTATTTTCGGTAATGATGAAGTTCTAATCCAAGAAAGAAATAAGAAAAGTAATAATTCCATAATCTAAAACTATCATGCACAAGAAGTTAAAAATGATAGGAAAATAAATTTTTTTTCAAACGAAAGCACGTTCACGAATAAAATTACAAATTTAAATAAAAGCACCCAAGAAATTTAATGTAATTTAACACCTTAAGACTTACATCTATAAAAAAACAAAAGTATTCGCAATTTTTTTTACAAAAACGGCAAACATTCATTCAATTTTTTTAAAACAAAACGGTAAAACTTCTTCTTCGTATAATTTTGTCTGAATAAAATTGCAAACCTTCTAATGATACAACTATTCAAGCTTTCTATACACTCAAGATACTTACTGAGTTTAAACCCTACATTGTTCTTTACTTTTTCTTTTAACATTGCATAATTCTTATTAAATGTTGTGAATTGATTATTATTTTTTGTTAAATTTCACAAACAGATTATCCACGACTGGCATCATTTTTAATTTAAAATTCTAAAGTAATCAATTTATGAGTTTTTATCATGCTCAATTTTTTAATATATATTTCACTTGATTTCCAACACTTTAAAAGATCATTAATGTAGACTTCTCTCGAGTTTTTCAAATAACTTATGTAGGTGAGCCTCGAATACAATTATGTTAATGAGGATAATCCTAAGATCATTATTAAAATAGATCATCCAATTTCCGGAATGGGATATAGAAGATGTAGAATTTGGTTAAAGTAACAGTACAGCATATAGTAATGAATTGAATAAGAAATTTTATTATTTGCAGCTCTACCGACGATGAAGAGTCCGTATAATTGTGAGTGGGAGATTTTGTAAACGAAAATCCCTGATTTTAGATGGAACAGTGAAAACAGTATCTTCCCTATGCATAGAGGAATATGAAAGTAATGAAAGTCCATAGCTGCAGCAACTATTAAGAAATAAAAGATTTTTTCACATTTTGAATATAAAAAGAATTCTGGGGTGTTCCTGAAATTGTTTATATGTTCTAGTTATTTAGGAATATTAAAGATTTCCAGAATCAGTATTCTAGAACATATTTTTGAATTCGGATATATTTTTTTGGAAGTTTTGAAAAAAAAAATTATTTCATATGAAATGTTTTGGAAAGTATTTTATAAATTTGAAAATATCTTTCAATAGTATTTCATTTGAAAAATATTAAAAATAAAAAATGTTGAGATTTTTATTATATTTTTGAAGTAGGACTTTATACGGGGTGCAGAAAGGAAAACAGGAAAGTGAAGAAAGAAGCACCAAAAGCTTGGGCGTGACGCTTAAGCCGCGTTGCAATGGGCCCAACTCCAAATATTGTCCAATTATGATGAGCCAACATTCATTATTTCTAACTCGTCTCACACCCTGGACCCAAACATAAAAAAATCCGTCCAACCTTTTAATCCTGACCTCCAATTTCCTAAAATACCCCTGATTAATGAAATGATTATATAATAATTTTATGTTTATGGACAAATTCTGTGCAGCATTAAAACCCTACACCCCATTTCCCCAGTCAGTAAACATGCACCCTGCACCTCATTTTATGGTCGGAATTGTTTCACTTCAGGATTGAGACTCCAATGCCTAAACCTGTGAAAAGAGCCCAAGGGAAAAAAATATCAATTGAAGATACTGGGAGACGCAACATAGTGCATGACTGTTGCTACTTTCCTGAGACATTGAAATTAGCACTCAGAGCTAACAAAAATTTAAAAAGGTTTTCATCATTCTAGGAAGAAAAAAGAAATCTGCAGATCCTCTTTATTCAGACACTGATGAACTTTGACACTCAGGATCAACGATTTTGAAAAGGAATATCAAGTTATGTAAACAGGTAATTACCTAAAGCCAGTTTGACCACAATGGGGAAAGCGCATAAAAGCAACAAGCATCATCAGTGCATTGCATTCGTGGATGTTTGTGTTCCAGCAACTTGAAATGAGGATGAGTCGGATGTCCATAACCGATTCAGCCTACATCGGATCTGGACATCCGATCGCTCCATATCCGATTCACAGATCAGCCACTTACACAGATCAGCTTCTAATATGTAAATCATAACTCTCTTCTTCTACCATCATCACATCATGCAATCAAATCGAAGAAAACACCAACCTTTTTGTGTATGCACCAATGAAAAAAACAAGTGCGAAAGACAAAAATGGCGTGGCTGCTGCACCAACAACATAAAGACGAAGACGAAGTTCCAAACGAAGAAGACGATTAAGAAAGGAATCTTTGACCATCCTTAATTTTTCAGTTTCTTAAATATTAAAAGCTTTTTAATTACAGGATAATATAGGTATTTTGCAAAAATTTGGAGGTACAGCATGAAGTACTTGGAGTTGGAGGTGTAGGATGAATCAACCTAAATAAATATAATTGTAAACTTTGATCGTAAATTGAATTGAATAAAATCATTATTAGTTTAAAAGGGTATTCTTTAAGACCAAAATAGGTGTGGTTTTTACTTTTTCTGATAGAAGAAATCATAAAATGAAACTAAGAAAAGAAAGGGTGGATTGAGCGGTGGAGACGTTGGCAGCAAAGAAGCAGTAGTTTTGAGCTGTGGAAACCAAAAACAGAAACATGCGTTGAAGAATAAAGATTGAAGGGAGAGAAGGAAAACAGAGAGAGAATCATTGTCCCATCGAAAAAACGTAGCGGCATGGTTGCATTCTCCCTCTTCATCTTCTGTTCCTTAGTTCTCCTCGTGGAGCCGTCTTTTTCCTCCACGCAGTCCCCCAATCTCGACCCTGACAGCATCGACCTCTTCGGCGACGCCCACGTTGTCACCAACAACGACGCCGCCCCCCACGTGCGCCTCACCAACCCCTCCCTTTCTTCCTCCGGTCTCCTCCGCGTCCCCGAGCCCCTCGTCTTCGTCGACGCCACTACCACCCTCTCCACCGAATTCTCCTTCTCCATCTCCGGCAATGGTGACGGCGTCCTGTTTCTCCTCACCGCCGCTTCCGCCAACGGTTCGGATACCGTCGCTGTTGAGTTCGTCACGACCAAGGATGAAAATGTAGGAGACCCCAACTCGAGCCACGTTGGCATCGATGTCGGAAGCCACCTGTCCCTGGCTGTTGCGAATGCTTCCGATGTGGGCCTGGTTCTCAATAATGGGGAAAAGTTGAATGCTTGGGTTGATTACGAAGGTGGGCCTAAGGTGATGGAAGTTAGGTTAAGCAAATGGGGTGAACAAAGGCCTTCTGATCCCATCGTTTCTCATAAGATTGACTTTCCTAAAATGTGGGGTGGGAATTCTGTGTTCGCGGGTATAACTTCTTCCAACGGTGGCCATTCGCTGCAGGTTGTGAGTATCTATTCGTGGAAGCTTACATTGAAGAAAGTTTCAAATGGGTTGCATTCTCTTCCTGTGGATCCGCATGGTTTATCTGAGGATGAGCATAGGAGAGTTTGTCCTTTGACGATTCTTGCTGGGGTGATTTTTGGAACTGGGTGTCTTGCGTTGGTGACGTTTGTGGTGCTGTTTATGTGGGTGATTTTCTTCCAAAAGGGTGCGGAGGAGTCTCTTGCGAGAATCCCCGATCACTCTTCGGATATCAGGTATGAAAGAATTGATGTGGCTGTTGACAAGAATGCGCAGGATGATGAGAGTTAGAGAATAGGTGATGACGATCATGTTTGTAACTTTTTCCGTCATTGTGTTGTGTATTTATGTCACCTGAAGGATACTATTATAGGAGAGATCGTGATACTGTAAATTTGTTTGTAACAATATGTAAAGTATGTTGACTCCCTGCTCGGGAACGACTTTGATTTTAACTTTGTAACATGATTGTTGGCAGCTTATTGCAGCTGTAGCTTTGATATACCATATATTGATTCTATATGTTTACTTCTTCATTGTGTGTTTGTTTTGAGCTAAATTTCATTGAGATTTAACAGATAAGCGTGAGATTTTATAGCAACAGAAACTAATAAATAATCCGTTTGTGATCCTTTACCCTGTTATTGATATTTATGTATGTATGCGTGCGGTAAAGAAGATGTAGTGTTTCCTAATTAAACTGAAGGGGTGTGATATCCTTCAAAAAGATTGAAAAAAGGGATGCAGTCTCTAGAAAACTGAAAATGATTGAAGCGTCAGCTCCCTTGTTTAACGCCTGAACGTGATTTTAAGTTTTCTGCTTATTCTGAGAGGCAGTATTCCCCCATAACAGGATTGCACTAGCCGTGTATTCCCTGGTCACATGAGGAAAGAAAGGAATTAGCTTAATGCTTTAGATGAAAAGTTCATCATCTGTTTTCAGAATCTGATGCAGTCATGTGGTGGACATGATGGATAACACCAAGTTGTGTTGGAATTATTCATATTTATCTATGTTCTCTTCTTTCCTTCAAGCTTTGTCATTATCGAACAATCTTCTATTGTTTTCCAAGCAATTAGAATTATAGACTTTGAGGGTACAACAAATGATCCTTTCTAATTCAGTTTTTGTGCCTTAAAGGTAATTCTACCTGTCATTGCAGGTTGTAACTTCTTTCTCAGGATTGAACAATGCTTAGAAACATTCTCTTTAAATTCTAAATAAATATTAAAATATTACATTGTCAACTTTATATTCATCTGTAAAACAAACTCACTTTAATAAGATTTTTCATAAATAATTTTTTCATTGCATAAAATCACACTACAAGAAAAGTAATTCTTAAATATTAAATACTTTTAATAATGAAAAATAATTAATTATTATAGTGATGAATTTAGATGCTTATTTGAAAATTAAAAATTATGAACAAAAAGTAGTTTCTATTATAAATAAAAATTATATTTGATTTATCATATGGTTTTTAAATTAGTTTTTCTTTTATCAAAAACTACGTCTAAGGCCTTTACTTTTGTGTGTCATATATTACATTAAGATTTTGAAGCATCAACAACTTCTAACCCATGCAACAAGAAGGAGCAGTGCGTTAAGATATGGATTTGATCATATGAGATGTATGATCTTAGTGGTTGAAACCCTAAATAGAAGACACTTAGGTCACTATACTTCTTTACTATGCATACACCTTAAACGCATGATTTGTTTATCAAAACAATACACTCTTTCACACGAAAGCTCTTTTCCCAACACAGTTGTGTTGTCCAATTCGGGTTTAGTAACTCAAGAGTTATGGTTTCTATTCAAATCATGTTTCAGTATACACATAATTTTGTTCAAGAGGGAACACACATTTTATAAGCGATAGAGTTTTCCCTAAAAATATCTATTATAATTTAATATAGTATTAACTACAATTAGAAGTTATATTTTGCTTTAATAGCACTTATAAGAGTGCTAACAGATGTAATTCATTAAGATTACATATACCAAGAAACTACTCATTTAGACTTTATCCACAATTATACT
Organism: Vigna reflexopilosa; assembly: GCA_027742785.1. Classification (NCBI taxonomy): domain Eukaryota; kingdom Viridiplantae; phylum Streptophyta; class Magnoliopsida; order Fabales; family Fabaceae; genus Vigna; species Vigna reflexopilosa. The sequence goes on along the minus strand of CM050914.1, from coordinate 2,221,994 downwards.
AATGTAGTCACAAATTGTACTGGTCATATGTCTTCATTATAACCAAGTGATAATTATTTTTTTATGTTATCATAAGGTTGATGATGAATATAAGCTTTTAGAAAATCTTTTTTTAATGATTATGTAATGTTTAGATGTGTTACAATTTAATCAAAAATTTATATTAATTTAATTAGAAACGACAATGTTGGATCATGTAATTTGATATGAAAATTTATAATAAAAGGTACGAGATGATCAAAGTGTTTTAGTCTATTAAAATATTAAATTTATCTCGTATAATCTATAAGTCTATGCAGGTCAATGGTGAGATAACTTACATATAAATACAAGAAAAAAATTGGATCAAATTAAGTATTTTGACCCATTAGCCTAATTAGACCATCTTCGATAACGTGTAGTTTATGTGAACTAATTACAAAATGGGATGACGGGTCGATACATGATATGTATTTCTTTTAAAATATATCATATGAATATCGGATGAATTTGTCATCAATTAAATTGCTTTAAGAATGATTTTTCAAAAGTTTTTAATTCTTATTCACAACTTTAGTTACTTTAAATTAGTTTCCATAGTTGTTTTAATTATATACATCTACTCTAAAATTTAAAATAAATTTGTATTTAAAAATTATAAATAATAAAAATATAAATATACTTATTTTAATAATTGAACTTATAGAATTTATTAATTTTACTAATTTAATGAAATACAGATCAAGTTATTAAAATAATGATGGTATTTACATATTTTAATTGAGGAAAAATTATCAAAAACTAATTTCTTTTGTGAGTCAGCAGGATTGCGAATCATATATCATGTGGAACACGTCAAAGGAATTAGTTCATATGGGACGTGTCACTCCATTATAATATTTGGGAATTAAATGCGGATGAGTCAATAGAACGAGTAAATTTAATAAATGTGTGAAAATATAAAATAAGTGTACTCCACTTAATAGTTTACGTTTATATTTTCTCAGATATAATATTAAAAAGCTTTGAAAAAAAAGTTATTCAACGATAGAGAAAAAGAAAGAAAAGATGCACCGTGAAGGAGACATCAACGTAGATGTTTGATAGGAAAAGGTAACAGCACTACTCCAGTAACCTTTTTAATAATGTATTTATTTCCAAATAACATTATTAATTAGATTAACTTACTATGCTACAGATAGTTTTATGAGTCTCCTTTAATCCCTAAATTAACTGTGATAAGCATTCAAAATTAACCACTTTCACCTATAATTTCATGGGGAAAGAAAATAAAGAAAGAATGTAGTGAAAATTAGAAATAAATAATTCCAAACTAGTTTAAATGGACTCGTTATTAAATAATAGCAACATGCTAAAAGCTGAAGCATTATGTAAATGATTATTGTGGTCAAAAGGGTGATGGAGCTTTTGAATGAATTCGAAATGATATCACTCTTGTTAGAATCTTTCCCACTTTAAATTTGCTTTGTAGTCAATAATGTGTTATTTTTATATTAAGAAAAATAAAAAGAAAGAAAATTAAAGCAATTCAAATATATAGAGTTTGTCTTTGGATGATATCCAATAATAGGAAAGAAAGATGGGCAACCTTTGGTTTGGAATCATATGGGAGGCGATACCCACCATCAAACCAACTACATCATTCATAATACATCAATTAACACAAGTTTTTAATATAAAACTTGTATTAATATTCAATATTTTTAATACATTTTTTTTCGTACATTTAAAGAGAAATTAAAAAACAAAAAACTTATGTGTAATTCCTTTGATAAATGTACTTTCCACACATTTCTTCTTTATTTATGTTTTCGTCATTGGAAAAGAATAAGTGTGCTTAATATAAATTCATTTCAAATATAAACAAAATAATAAGATATTTTATCTGATTGAAGTAAACTTATTTTTTATGAATATATTAATTAGTATACTGAAAATTGTAACCCAAAATAATAATAGCAACGATAGTGAATCAAAAAGTTAAAAAAATAAGGAGAGAAACAATCAATTCGAGTGGTTAGCGCCATTGCGTTCACAGTATATTTTGGCAAATTTTTTGGTTAAATGATTGCATTGATCTTCGGTGGTCAAATTGTGTGTCCGTATTTCTTAATTTGATTTTTAATTTGAAAAAGATGAAAATAATTAGATGTTTCTTTTTAGTAATACTGTATTAACAGTTAAATAGATATAATGAGTTCGTGATTTTTCTTTTTAAATTTCAAAAAATTAAATATTTGTCACGTGTTAAATTAATATTTTATTACGACAATAATATAATGTCATATATCATTATCTTAATTTTAATTTTATTTTATTTTTTAATTTAATTTTTTTTTTTTAAATAAAGTATTTTTTATCTTTTTTTAAATTAAAAAAATTATTTTTTATGTAAAGACCTTTATTAAATATTTTTAACTGTACTAACTTTATTTATAATTCTGTAGTACTAATAGTTTGTGTTCTTAAAGATTCCTTAACTCTTTTGAGCCAAACCAACCAATAAAGTGAAATTTTTAGGTTTTTTTTTATTTCTGAACCAATCGAATGCTTACCATCCAATCAAGTGAAAATTACGCTTCTTGGAAAAAAAATATATAAACATAGAACTTTGTTCTATAATAAAACAACATATATTCTTGTTGCTGAAGTGAGAAACAATGGTAACTCCGGACGATTAGGATAACCCACAATGATTGTTATTTGTAAATATTTTGACTCATATATTAGCATAAGTTTGAGTAGGATAATTCAAAAATAACATACTTGAAAAGGGTATTTATGTATAATATTCACATGAAAATAAAATAATGGGAGTAAACGAACTATTTGAATATTTTGTCACCCTTTTGATTGTTTGTATTTAAGCTGATAAGGGTTGTTTATATGTGCGCCACAAAGTAATTCTATGATTTCTGATGTAAAACCACTAATTTTGAGAATCTGAATTTTGAAAATGACAAAATCCGACATGCGCGTATTCATTAATTTCGAGAATATATGTGAACTTTATATGCCAAATTTGACAGTCACTAATCTAGGATTTAGGAAACATGTTACTGTTATAAAAAGTTAATGCAGTTTAGTTACTTTAGTTGTTATTTTTCTAATATAAATTTGTAATTACAGTATTAGATTAATCAATATTTATCCATCCGTTTATATTTCAAATGCAATCAATAAACTAAACTCGTGTAATAAAGTTCAAATCCAGGCAAGCATAACTTTTTCTAGTAAAACTTTCAATCCAAAAGACTCGTTTTACATTTTACACTTTATAAAGTGAGATTATATAGGAAAAATAAATGTATGATTGACTCTTAACATTATAGAAAATTTAAAGAGTCTTTAATTTTAGAAAATTTTAATTTTAGTTTTTTTTATTAATTTTTTTTAATTTTATTGACTGTTTCAAACGCGTTTCTCAGTTAATATTGAAGCAAAAATATCTCAAACAGTATAAACAATCTAAATGCTATAATGAAACGTGCTTAAAACAACAAATAAAGTTAAAAAAATTTGATAAAAAAAACTAAAACCAAAGTTTTCTAAAGTTGAAAGACTAAATTGTATTTTAATTTAAAAAAAGAATTAAACCTAAAATCATCTCAAAATATAGAAACTAAAAACATATTTAACTTTGATATTTTATATAATTAGATTCGGATTTTATTGGTACTGCAGTAAAATTGTCTTTCATATTAAGAAAGAACGATGATTCTTAACTACAACAGTTATTGTATCTCTTTTTATCCATCCAACGCATCATTCCCTTCTTTTGTTGCACTTTCTTTATCTTTTCTCTTTTCTGTCTGTTATTCCTCGTGTTATAGTTTTTTCTTTTTTCATGATTTATCATTGTTGTTGTTAACTTCATGTTATTATTATCCCGTTTTTGTTCGTGTTAATCATGGTAATAATATATGATTACGAATAGTATTGAAAATAATTTATATAATACACTAGATATTTTTATATTTTTCTTAGAGTAAAAATTGATACTTTTAGAATAGGAGCCTTTTTGATAATTATAACATCCTTCTAAAAAAATAGCATTAACTAAACACATGTTTTAATGATTCCTAAAATGTAAACAGACAAATTTGCTTTTAATACTCAATAATGTTATTTTCATTATGTTGATCCAAAAATAAAATAGATAACTTGAGTTAAATACCTCTTATAAATTTGACTGAGTTAAACATATAATTAAAAACAGTTTTTGCAAGCACTGATTGAAGAGAAGATAGTTTTAGACACGAAAGGTTTGTGGGCAACGCAATTGATTTTCCACCTCACGTTTGGTAGCAACATGAAAAAGAGTTATGCTTTAGGTTAGCACCACTGATAATCTTGAAAAGCATATAGAGAAAGTTATTCAACGAGAAAAAGAAAAGAAAAGTAAAGATGCAGCACCAAGGAGACACCTCCTTCATCATTGCTACCAAAAGATTATTATTAACACCACCACTACTTCCCTTCTCTCACCTAGTACATGATAGTGATAAAATATCATACTCATTAAAAAATTAAAATTAAAATTTAATTAATATTCATTTTATATTTTATTCTAATTTTATTTTAAAATTTTATAAATTATTTTTTTTAAATATCTATTGATATTCATAAATTTTGGATATTCTTAACTATTTTTAAATAGAATTTTGATAAATAACAAATCAGATTTCTTTTTTAATAATTGGATAATTAGTGAGAGTATTCATGAACACATTACTATCCTTATCTCTAATCCTTTAATTAATATACTTTTTCCCGATAATACTATATTAATTAGCTTATCTTACAGCAGATCAATTCACTCTCATTTCATCCCAAAATTAATCATCAATAATTTGCATTCAAAATCAACTACTCTCTCTTATTAAAATTTCATAAATAAAAAGGGGATTATTAAAATTTCATAAATAAAAGGGGGGAAAGAGTGTTATAAAAATGAAAAGTAACATTAGTCTTTCTTAATTTGACTCATTAGTAAAATGTTGAATGTATATTTAGAAACAATAAATTAAAAAAATTATTAAATATTTTTTTATTCTTAAATTATAACGAAATTTTTTAGAATTGTTTTATGTTCAAAATTTTGATTCTATTTGATACTTTAACTTTAGAAAATAATAGATTTAGTTTCTAAACACTCAACCACGTTAAATTATAAGAAATAAAGAGAAAGATAATGAGGAAAAAAAAATATCAATCAATGTTATACAAACAAAAACAACATAATTAATTTTTTTTTAAACCGTTTTTTTTTTAAATTATCTCACATAATTAATTTTTACAACATAAACAAACAACACCTGTCAAAAAACACATGAACATGTTATACCCTCATGTGAAGTATTGTTTGTCACATTAAATAAATATAATATATTTAAGTGAGAGAGACTAAATTTAATGTTTTTTAAGATGAGAAGATCAAATAGAATCAAAACTTTCAAATAAAAATCAATTGTAATTTAAATTTGAGATATAAAAGCATATTTAATTCTTGAAAAAAAAAATATAATTTAAGACCAACGGTTTTAAAAACAAGAATTTTGAGTTGATGGCCTACAATTTTTTTAGCAAAGATTTTTGTGTTACATTTTTTGTTTAAAATATGGAGTGGACATTCTCAAAGCATAATCATAAATTCTATTAATTATTAATGTGGTTGGAATGGTAAATGAATTAAAAAAGATATCACTTTGTTTAAAAATCTTGTTAGAATCTTTTTCAGCTTTATGTTTGTTGTGTAGTAAATATTGTGTCATTTTCATGTAAAGAACATTCAAAAGAAGAAGAAAAAGACGAAGTGTGAAAAGCAAGTATAGTCTTTAGTTCTATATGCAATTTAAGCAATACAAATTTGGCGTTTATATATAAATATGGGATTACCCTTCGACCATACCCAACAGGAGGAATTGGGGGTAACCTTTCATTTGAAATGAATTGGGATAACAGCCACCATCACATGCAACATTAACTTTCTTTCATTCATAATTCATCAAGCAACCTTTCACTGGATTCTCGTTCGTTCACTTCAGCCAACAGGTAAGCAATGAAAGTGTCAATTTTTTAATGTTTCAGACTTTTAATGTTAATACTTTCTTTCTAATTGCTTTCTGTATGACTTTTTACTAAATCTCATTCATCTCTATTTGCTATAAAAATCTGTTTGGCAGAATTGGGTATGTTTAGTTTGATTTAGAAAAGAGAGAAAGTTTCCTTTCAAGAGATGTTAAGGTTTTTCTTTTTCAAGTGTTATCATACTTGCTTCTCTTACAATAGCGGTAAAAGTCATGTATTTCTGCTATATATGGGGTTTTCTTCAGAAATAAACGGCTACACACAGCACTTACAAAAATAACTAAGCCCACATCACTTACCAACTTTGTTTCCTCCTTTCATCTTATTTATTCCACCATTTTTTTCATATATATATATATACATTATAGTCTCTCTTTTTGTTATGTAACTTTATTTATTTATTTAATTATTTTTATTGATAAAAAATGTTTATTTGGTGTCAACGAGTAGGCAACCTAACTTTATGATTGAAATATGTCGATCGGCAAGTTAAAGTTTCACGACTTATATAGATGTTCAAAAAATTATTATTATTTTATGAGTTTAATTATGATTTTTTTTTATTTTGTGAATATTTTTATATTACTGACTGATGAAAAATTAGCTTCATATAACTCTTAAAAAAATTACGTTTAATAATTTTACTGATAATTTATGATGAGGTGATGACGTTATAAAAAGTTTCAAAACGAAAATAAATTCATAGGAGCTGTGTATATTAAAAACAAAAATTAATGAAACATGACACGTTGAATGGACCGTTACAGATAATAAATGACACACTTATCTAAATGTTGAAATCCAATGCCGTATATGTACATCCTGTTGTGTCATAAATATTAAAGATGAGATTTTGATTATAAATAAAAGAAGAAAAAAGACACTTGCTTTTATTATTATCGGTAAAATATTTAGTTGGAATAAGATTAAAACAACAAATATAAATAATTATTAATTTCTTCGCCCGAGCTTTCTTCCCAATGTTTGTGTAGTGACTTCTCCTTCTTCCATGTTTAAAGTATTTGTGTTTGTGTTTGATTCGAATGTCTTCATTTCCGTTTTCTTTTATTCTTGTATTTTATACATATCTCCTTTTGGTCAGATTTCTTTTGGTTTCCAATGAAAGAAATTGTCTGTTTTTTTCCTTTTGGCTAAATCAGAAGTTAGAGGGATTGGGATAATGCAGAAAATGTTATTATGCAAGTGTCTGTCTTTCTATATATATTTTTTCTTAATAGAAATATTGTCTTTTTAAAGAAAAATAACAATTAAAGCATTAATTATTAAGAAAAAAAACGCATTGATATACGTAAATTTGATGACACTTTTCACACCATTATCTTCATTGCTCTTTTTTATCAGTCTTGCCTTTTCGAAGCAGAGGGATATTATTCAAGCATTGATGGTTGAAAAAAAGACATTAGTAATTTACACTTAATTATAGTTATAATTTATAATCGTGAATAATATAGAAAATAATTTATCTAATATATTGGATATTTTCTATATTTCTCATTACATTAAAAAAAATATCATATTTTATATAGTAAGAGCATTTTGACAAGTATAACATATATTACCAAAAAAATAACATTAGCTAATCACATGTTTTAATCATTCCTGAAAATTTAATTCAAAAATGCTATTTTCATATATGCTATTCCAAAAACAAAATAGTTAACTTGAAATAAACACCTCTTATAAATTTAAGTAAGAGTAAAATATATACTTAAAAAACTTATGTTTATGCAGAGTATATACATGAAGTGAAAAGTGATGAGAACAAATAGATAGATGAATGGTTTCAACATTATGTCACGTTTTTTTATTATTTTCACATTACTTCCAAACTCTAAGTTTGATCTTTAATCTTGTGTTGCAACAAATTAGCGTCATAGAAAGTTAATCTCACTTAACTCTCTTTCATCCTAATAACATTTGATTAAAATTGTAAAATGAAGGAAATACTATTAAAAAAATCACTTTATTTGTCAGTGTAATATTTTAAAAATAAAATGTTTCTGTAGTTTTTAAATAAAGAAATATTATATGCTAAGCATAATAAAAAATATATATGCTTAAACTAAAACATTACCGTCTAGGTACTAAAAGTAAATATGAATTTAAATCCTTAACTAATATGATTTCTTTATAGAAGGAATTTGTACTATTTAAATTTCGAAACCAATTTAAAAATCATTTAAAAAAAAACTAAATATGAGAAGAATACAAACCCACAGAATTTATAAAGTTCAAATTTTACATACAAACTTATTTTTACTTTTACTTAAATTTAAAATTAATCAAAATTCAAAATCCTAACCGAATAACTTTTAAAACACAGTTCTTCACATTAGAAACACTATGTTTTTCACACAATTGAAAAAATAAGAAAAATTTATATTTTTATAACTATTTTATTATTATATTGGATTAAATGAATGTAAAGATGTATTACCATTCACTTATAAGTGTTCTATCTGTAGTATCAAAGCACACGACAAAACACTTAATGAAAAAATAAATTAATAATGTTCAATTGAAAAACAGACAATTTGTTTTAAAACACGTTTAAAACGCTGGATCCCAAGGTCGGTTTTTCTTAAGTTGAAATCTCTTTGAATGAGAAATTGTAAGTATATTACCTTATTCATTTTTGTCTATAAAAGGAAGTGTGATTGACTGGTCATTGTTGGTCTTGATTGAAAATATAAAAGAAGGGTGTTGGTTCATCCGTTCACGCTGGCGGTAAGGCATTGTTTGGAAGGAGCAGCATCTTACCGTCACGCTCCTCTCCACAACAACGAAACAACAAACACTACCTTCGGTGAGAACAACAAACAATGGGAAGAGGAGACATTGAACTCGAAACAAACAAGGTCTATGACCTTGATGATGTAGCAGACGTTGAAGTTCCAAGCACCGCTCATCAAATTAGCAGCGGTTTGTGATCTCATTGCTTTTCATTTTTCCATTCATTCATTACATTTCCAACATTTTTCTCTACAGAACCTGAAGACTCTAAGGTTTTTTATCTCATTGCTTTTCACTTTTCCATTCATTCATTACATTTCCAACATTTCTCTCTACAGAACCTGAAGACTCCAAGGTTTTGAGTTTGAATGAATATGGTGTGACAAGAACATAATTAACACGTGCTTTATTTTCTAACAAGCAAGAAAGTTGTGAAGGATACAGGCAGATTAAGAATTTTTCAAAACTAAGCTTTTCACCAATTCATTTCGGTTGAGTCAATGTTTCGACTTGTGTTTTACATTACATTTATGATTTTTAAGTCTGAGTTTTGACTTTGCTCAATTCCAGTACTTTAATCTTCTATTTGTCTTTTCTTTTGGATGGCATAAGAAGAAAACAACAGAAATTAATTCTGCCTTTAATTGTTCAATTCTTCCCCTTTAATATATGTATTTTTAATTTTTGTTCTGTGTATGTATGCAGATTCATGGTTTCAAGTGGGCTTTATCCTCACGACTGGAATCAACAGTGCCTATGTGCTTGGATATTCAGGAACCGTTATGGTTCCATTGGGATGGACAGGGGGTGTGGTTGGTCTAGTTCTTGCTACCATAATATCACTGTATGCAAATGCTTTAATTGCTTATCTCCATGAATATGGAGGACAAAGGCATATTAGGTATAGAGATCTTGCTGGATTTGTGTATGGTAAGACACATTAGCTACTTTTTCATCCTTTCACTTTGCTTTCCCTGTTATTTCCTGCGACTTATGTTCATTTCATTATTGCAGGTAAGAAGGCCTATTCTCTCACATGGGCTCTGCAGTATATCAATCTTTTCATGATAAATACTGGCTACATCATTTTAGCCGGTTCAGCCTTGAAAGTAAGAGATTCTTTTAGCAAAGTATATATTTTCTTGCCATTTAATTAGGTTTGGATTCTTTGCCTTATTAACTTATTCCACTTATAAGTCTTTTGCTGTCATCTACATATAGCAATGAAATTATTTCATTTTTTTTTGTTTTTTTTTTTTTTTTGTTGAAATTGATATCTATTGAATTTTTGTTTTGTTTGAACCAAATTTTTGTTTTATTGTGATACAGGCTACTTATGTTCTATTCAGTGATGATGGTCTATTGAAACTTCCATATTGCATTGCCATAGCTGGACTCGTGTGTGCAATGTTTGCCATCTGCATTCCTCATCTTTCAGCTCTTGGAATTTGGCTTGGATTTTCAACTATCTTCAGCCTAGTATACATTATCATATCATTTTTGCTGTCGCTTAAGGATGGTAATATCTCGTGTCTGAATGTTTATCCCCTCATATTAATCTCATGATAACTTGTCAACTGGCTTCTTACTACATTTTTTTAATGTGAAAAGCAACACACAGTTGAACCATGTTAGGGACTGGAAAATTATAACTATTAGTTTCTGATAGTGACATCTCAAATATAAAACTCATGAATCGTGAAACAAACACTAAATGTACGTTTGATATTGCATTCGATGTGGTGTATTATGCTTACTTTGACGTGTCGAATATACTGTGAAAGACATGTCCGGTAAGACTATGCACTAACCAGTACAACGTTACCAGGATTACAATCCTCGCCTCGTGATTACAACCTCCCAGGAGATGGTTTCAGCAAAGTATTCACCATAATTGGGGCATCTGCAAACCTTGTGTTTGCATTTAATACGGGCATGCTTCCTGAGATACAGGTTAGATAAAAGCTTGTGAATTTTCATACAATACGTTTTTCGTTGATATAAAATCCTCTTTCATTCATTATATGTTCTAGAAATTGAGTTTTATTTGGTTATATAATAACTTGCAGGCAACAATTAGGCAGCCAGTTGTGAAGAACATGATGAATGCACTGTACTTTCAGTTTACTGTTGGAGTTTTACCGTTGTACCTAGTTACGTTTACAGGATATTGGGCTTATGGATCTTCTACATCAGTGTATTTGCTTAACAGTGTAAATGGTCCAGTTTGGGTGAAGGCTTTGGCCAATATTACAGCCTTTCTTCAATCGGTCATCGCATTGCATGTACATACATTTAAATTAGACTCTTCGTTACTATTGAATGTTTTACATAAACTTTTTCGTTGGCTTGACTTGATAATAATTCTTGTTCTGCTTCTATTAGATTTTTGCAAGTCCAATGTACGAGTTTTTGGATACTAAATATGGGATCAAAGGAAGCGCATTGAATGTTAAAAACATGTCATTTCGAATCGTGGTAAGAGGTGGTTATCTGGCTTTTAACACTTTTGTGTCGGCTTTCTTGCCATTCCTTGGAGATTTCATGAGTCTAACGGGGGCCATAAGCACATTTCCCCTTACAATTATTCTTGCAAACCATATGTACCTTAAGGCAAAGAAGGAGAAACTAACAAGCTCGCAAAAGCTCTGGCATTGGTTAAACATTGGTTTCTTTTCCATCATGTCTATTGCAGCAACAATTGCCGCCATACGACTTATTTCTGTAGACTCCAAAACATACCATGTTTTTGCTGATTTGTGATTAGATTCCTTCTATTCTTTCAGCAATAGAAACCCAGTAGTTTTTAGTGTTTAAGTTACCTTTTGTTTTAGGAATAAAGATAAGCATAGAATTTCCTAGTAGGAGATTGTATTGTATCAATGTATTGATGTATTTAGTTGAGTAAACTTTTTACTTTTGAATCAACACTGGTCACTCAGATCAGAAAATATGCATATTTGGCTAAAGAAATTGATCATATTCCTGACGGAGTTACTCCATCGACATCAACTCAGTCATGCAATGTAAGCTAGAATCAACAATACATAAAATAAATAAAATGATAAGCAATACTCAATAAACTGAATACAACACTGAATTTAAATTGAGCCTAACTAAGTTAATACATTAAAGAACGTTATGTCGTGGTAATAAATAATATCAAACAAATAGGAGAAATACTTTAGTTGATATTTCTACAAAAGAATTTAGTAAGCCTGCTATCTTAAAGAGCTTCGTGAAATCATCTAACATAAACTCCAAACCTGCAATATTTAAGAAATCGGCACTTGTATCAATAAATTAAGGTCTTTAGGCTCTTTTAGAATTATATATATATATATATATATATATATATATATATATATATATATATATATATATATATATATATATATATATATATATATATAAAGTAACAAATGTAATGTACATGGCTATGGCATTTTCATATCCTCTACCTAAATGAGAAAATAAGTTCTATACTCCACAAACTTCATAAGTGATGGATATAAGAAAATGCTAAGGATTGTTGACTCCTCTAGCTTGATTTCATTGAACTATGCGGTTAGTTTCATATCATCAACCTTGGTTGATTACGGTTACAAACCTCAGCTACTATTTCAAACCAAACAAAAACTCTAACACTCATTTCTTAGCGATGTGCAACAATCAAAATAGGGAAGATTAAGAAAACTAACGATCACTAAGATCATGAATAATTACAGCTCATGTACACTTGCATATAAAGTCAATAAATAACACCCGATGATGTAGTATGATGTAAAAACGTCATTTTCCTATCTCGAATGGTTAAAATATGACTTTAAGGAAAATGCAGATTTCATCTTAAAAGACACATGGAAGTTCAATTTCACATATTTTATTGAACTGGATGAAGAGCTCAAGGCACTTCCATAACAAAAAATGTTTGTTTGAATTATCCGTTTTGAAAAACATATAATGAACAAATGCATGAACATACAATTGGAAAAATTTAAATAAAATGCTTGAAATAGACATCTCAGACTCACCTTGTCAAGCATCATCCAGACACCAATTTGAGAATGATGCAAATGGAGTTGAGAAGTATGAGGGGAACTCTAAGGTACTGAGTTGCATAAATGAGACCTATAAGCTGGCCTTTGAACGACTTAGTCCTTCCTACTGAGAAATCTGCGAAACCCCATCCTCTTGGTGCAAGAAAACGACCCTCATTTAAAATTGCCAGTGCATTTGCAAGAAGCAAAAACCCCTCAAGTAAAGTCCACAAACCCATTTCCCTACATTGAAAACAAATCCAACCATGTCACTATCACGTAACTGATCCAACCAAGACATTTTAAAGGGAATAAGGACTTCCATTCTCACAGAGCTCATCTCAAAAGAGACCTATTACCAAAGGATTGAATGCATCACTTTCCCTGAACTGAAGGTTGGTGGTACAAAACCAAAAAAAATTACTCTATAGATACTGTTATACAATCAGTTGGAGACTATGTGCACCTCACTCAATTACCATAATTAAATTACTGTTTTTAATTAACAATTCTAGAATATGAATGCATAGCACCAACTAAAATTTCATAATCCAAATTTCCTGATAGAAAATAAACAGCAGAATCTACAAATAATTTCCGACATTGTGGGAAATCATGAACAAAACAGGTGCAGACATTTAACTTGTGACATCCCAAAATATATAGAAAACAGTTAGAGACGAGTTTAAAATATTAGGATTACAGTCATCCTAGAAATAGCTGAAAATTTAAAACTTAAAGTGCTAAGAGTGTCTCAAAACAAATTAAACTGAAAGTGTTTCCAAAGGAACATAAAAGAACTAAGAAGTCCTATGGGTCTAGGCAGCAGCATCTCCATTCTCCTCTAAGACATGCTCCAGTGAAACCTCATTCTCTTCTGCTCACATCCAGATGGATGATCATTGCAACAGGAAAACACACACAACATGGCACAACACAACAAGCAATTGCAAGGGTGAGCTAATTATATAAAAGCATACAACATAACAATGTGAGTCATACAATAATACTTCAATTAAGCAAGATAAAGCACACAACCTATACATGTTATATTCTAGACTTGACACGTCCGGACTTTAGAATGATAGTCGAGCTATGACGGGTCTTGCACCCGTGGTGACTTATGAAGCTTGGGTTCCCCACCCTGCCACACTCACGAGGTTAGTTCGTTCCGCGCCTTGGAGCATACTGGAAGCCTCCAAGACTAAGACCTCCTGCTACTCCTCACCACATGGTTCAATCTCTCTAGGTGAGCATAATTGACCATTGGAGTTTCAGGATGACCCCCAAGACTGAGCTCCTACTTTCATTCTAAAACACTAAGAATCTCACCAAGAGATTCTACATTTGAAACTACCATAAGCAATCATGAAATCATGTTTCAGTCTTTCCCAATTCACACATCTTTGAATTATAAACAAACCACATGTTTAAGCTTTCAAATTAATAACCCAATAAAACACTTTTAATTAATAACGTTCTCTTTCAAAAAAAAAACCATGTGCCAACATTTTAATTTAATTGTCTTAAATCTTAGAATCCTACCCCTTGTAACTAATACAACACCCTTCTAGAAGTTTAATTCACTTTATTTTGCACCATAGGATCCACCCAAAATTAAATAATTAATTTCCTATTACTTCTCTCCATAAAGAATTATAGCTTTCTATGATGACCACATCCTGCACCCCTCTCCTATTCTCATTCTTTCTTTCTTAAACTTCTTTTCCATTAACCCGCAGGTCCTACTTCTATTACTCACCCCCCCCCCCCCTTTTTTTTTCTCCCAACGCAACAAAATACTTCAATCACACCTATTATTAAAGAAACTCACCTCACAACATTTAAATATTAGCATTCTAATACTGTCAACAAAATATCATGGATCCTACACCAAGCCATCATTCACGTAATCCCACCTTTCATATATAATTACATATACATCTTTATTATATTAATATAATATATTAGATATATATACACCTTACTATATAAATATAATATATTACCTAACGTAAACCCACCTTCTCGTACACACACACACACACATATATATATATATATATAAAACTAAACTATATTACTTCAGCACCTTATTCCCTGCACCCAAGCCAAGCCATTGAAGTTTTCCAGAATTAAGATATTAATTTCCTCTTTAAGCGGAGCCCACACTACTTATAAAATATATACATGAACACCCTAACAATTAATCAAACCCCAAAACAAACTCTTCTTTCTTCAACTTCATTATGTAACCTTTACTTCTCTCTTCCCCCAATCATTATTATTTTTCACTCTTCCATCAACGCCTTCCTCCTTTTTCCACACTAAAATCGAACCACTCACCATTGTTATTTTCTTTCCCACACTCTCTCCATGAGAAATCTCAACCAAATCCTAGCTCCTACCCATGCCTACGATGCAACACAATTCCACTCCCTCCAATGCACATTAATGTTCTATATTTATGATACTCATTTCTTTTCTTATTCTACTTCCTCCAACACAGCATAGCAGTATAAAATAGAGCACAGTTAAACAACATACAATTATTCTAAAGGAAATTATCTAGCTCTCCTTACACATGTACTTATTCCCATAATTTACAGAATCATAACTAACACAACAACAAAACAATGTCAACTCCCCTTACTTGGAAACACGCAACAATACGGCTAGCAATATATGCCCTAATAATAATCTCTGCACAGAGAACGGTTCACAGGACTGGTCGGAATGGAAAAACATTCAGTTCAAATTGAAGCCCTTGGTGTAGTGAACGCAGAAACACCTTCAAATCAAAATTTGATCGGTTCAGTGATTTGGGATTTTAGAGAGAAGGCAGAGAAATTAGGAGAAAGGATTTTCTAGGGAGAGAGGGTTTGAGTAAAGTGAATCAGAATTTTCTGAAATGTCTCACCCAAGATCATGTTGTCCTAAATTAAATAAGTCTGACTGTCTTCACTTAAGACCCAATAACCCTGTACATTTTTCAGGCTCTTACATATTACTCGCACCAATTTATACAAAAACAGGTATAACTTTTGAATAACAAAAGCACAAAAACATTCAGCCATTGTCACGAAACAGGCTATTAATTAAGGATGACACAAAATCCTAGATCTTCCAACAAAAACGAACAGAAAAAAATGTTGATGCTTACTGTTTCAATAAAAAAACAGGACCAAGTTCAGATTCAAATGAGTTAGTTCGAAAAGAAAAATTGATAAAACCTGATATCGAAACTTAAGATGAAACACTATCGATCAGATCATGTTGATGTTGAATGTGTGGATGAAGTCGGAGGAAGGAGAATCCAACACCCCAATCAGCTTGATCGATGGAAAGAAAAGGTCATAGATTTATGTTGGATCCGCAAGCTTAGTAATTAAGAACCAAACCAAACTCACTTCGCAAAATAAGTGTTTTAGTTAAAATTTTAGTTTCTCCTGTAACTTATTTTTTCTTTCTTTTCTAATTTTTTTTTTGTTTAAAAATTTTACATAATTTTAATCATTTGATTTAATCCAAATATATTGAAACTGCGGAGGTTTTTTAATTCTACTTTAATCATAATACGCTGGACTTTTATGAAATTTTAATTTTTATTCCCTGATTTTTTTTTCCTTCCATTTACTTTGTACAATATTGAACTTAAAAAGAAACATATGTGTTTTAGTTCAAAGAAGGTGAAGATAAAAGAGCATATTTTAAATATAAAAAAAAAAAGTGTGACCATCATGCATGAGATATTAAATTTATATTATAGTACATTTATATGGTTGGTGTTCTTAGCTGGTGACATCAAGGAAATTATTTTCTCAGGTGTGTTAGCACTATTTCAAAGTTGAGTTGTTGTATATAAGAGGATTGAGTTTTAAGAGAGATGAAAGGGACAATTTACTTACAAAAGATTTTTATGTTTAAGTATATGAATGTTGTAAGTATATAAGGTATTCAGTGACAAGTAAGAATTATCAAATCTTACAATACACTTATATATTCAAAATATTGAATAAAATATTAATGTAAAAAAATCATTTACACCAAAATATAAATTCTAAATAATTAATTCTACCAAATAACTCAAATTTCACACGTCTAAATAAAAATAAAAATTATAGACATTAAAAGTTAAAATTAAAATAATTATTTCATACTAATATTTCTTTTCTTAATAATTTTATTTTAGTTACTCAAATAAAATTTACTAGTAATTATTAGTTAGATATTAAAAGTGGACAAAAAAAAATCCAACATTTTTAATGCAATTTATAATAATTTAAATTATATTGTTTTAAGATTATTGGAATTATCCTAAATATAAAATCATACTTTTTTTATTTTAAATCCAATCTACTTAATTGAATTTGGAATGGATATTTTTTTGATTTTGAATATCCATATCCCATTTTTCTATTTAAAAAACTAGAAGCAAAGTGTGTTTAAGACAAGTCAAGGTGGTTGAGGAGTAGGTCAAAGGTCAATGTAAGTTAGCTTCAAATGAGGGTTAGTTGAGTCAAACCCGATTGAAGATTAACAATTGTTGGTCTCGACCAAGCATTGGCTTGAGTGATGATTGACTCGAACTATTCTTGATAAAAGGTCAACCCTCATCAGTCTCGGTAGAACATCAATTTGAGTTGGTCCAGACCAAAGATCAACCTGAGTTAGTCTCGATGTTGACCTACATCGACTAAGTCGAAAGTTGAAATGAATTGGGTCTGATGGTCAGCAAGAGTCAGACACAATCGAGTTGGCTAAGGTCGAAGGTCAACCAAGTTTGTCCCAATCGAAGATGAACTCAATTTGGTTCCAATCGAAGGTTAACTTGAGTTAGACCAAATCGAACTGATTGAAGGTCAGTTGAGTAGATCTCGATCGAAGGTCAACCTCTGTTAATCCCAATCAAAGGTTGGGTCATGTCGACTCTAACCATAAGCTGAATCGAGTTGACCAATACCTAAGGTCGACTATGTTTGCCTCAATCGAAGAATCGAGCCAAGTTAACTTAAGTAGAAGGGTCGAACCAAATTAATCCAACCAATATGTAATGGACCTAATATATTGTATTAATCTCACTGAATTAATGTTATTGACAAAGTGGACTCAATCTAGTTTTAATTCAATTTAAATTGGATTTAAAAAAATCCAAATCTAATTTATTTAGTTAAACTAAATTTGAATTTTAATCTGTGTTCATTTTAACTAAATACCTTAATTATTTTATCCAAAATTTGGTTGAAAACTTTTAAGTAGGTCTTTTTTTTGTTTTTGTTTCAATTAAGCTTTAATTTTTAAAATTTGATTCATTTAGGTGAATTTTGTCAGTATCATAATAACAACGTTATGTGTAAGATTTTATTTATTTTTTATATATTTTTCATTTTTTAATGTGTAAGGTTTGTTCATGTCACATAAAAATGATAATAATACATGTCAATATTAATATAACATGTTATCAAGTGTCATTTTATTTTTTATTTAATCTTTTATATATATATATATATATATATATATATATTATTTAATTCAGTTCCAATATTTTTAAATTCGACAACTAAATTTATTATTTATATAAAATAAAAATAAAAAAATATTTATTTAAAGTTTTTCACCTAAAATTAAAATTAAAATCAAATTATTATTAAGCTTACTATATCAACTAGACTTAGACGACAGATTCAATCTATTTTATTATAGATTCAACCAAAATATGAAAAAAGAAAAAATCATCCACAATTGTGATAACACTCGACATAACATTCAGTGGTAATTCTTTCAATTCATTTTATTATAAATCTCTAGATCACATTTGTATTTTCTAAAATATACCTTTTACATTTCTTCCTTAATGGCTTGAATGCAAATCTGCATTCAAAATTGATACGGATAAAAGAAATCAGATAAGGAAAAGGCTTCCACATATTTACTTACCACAATTAGGTATTAATTAGAACATTCAAAATGTCAAAAATATATAACTACATTTTTTAAATTACAATTGTTTGATATAAGAATATTCTAAAATAATATAGTGTGATCGGAAAACTATAAGTTTATATTATAATCACGGTCTTCAATTTATTTATTTAAATTTTAAATCTGAAATTTCACATTTATAACATTAAATAATATTTATTTTAAAAGACTTTACCATTTATATTTATTATAGAAATTACGTTATTTAGTACTAATAAATGTTGTACCTGTTCTTTCTACACTCAATAATCTCACATAATTTAAAAATTGAAACATAAAATTATTTAAATAACTTTTCTTTTTCCACTCTGAAACTTCTTGTAAGAACAAATTTAAGATTAAATTAAATAATAGACAATATATCAATATGATGATTGATGATATAAATGTCACTCCCACAAATTTAAAATAGGAATACTTTACAAACATTTTTCTTAAACTCGTATTGGAGAATTTAGGTTTCTATCACATCCAATATCAGAGGACTTGTGTTTCTATTATACCAAATAATTCAAAGTATCATAAAAAATAATTGTATAAATTCATAAAATTCACCAATTTTATTATTATTATTATTATAAATTTTATTATCCTCGAATATATTTATAATTGAATATTTTAATATATTATAGTAAAATTCATTAATTATTTTATTTTTTCACATTATAAAATTTTTTATTTATATCTACAATTAAATATATTTACAATTCTTAAATATAATTATATATAAAAATTATTTATTCAAATATAATAATAATATTAATTTTCTGAATAAAACAAATAAGGACTAGATAAAATCAGACCATTGAAATAACAAACAACAACAAAGAAACGATGTGAAATAAAACTCAAATTTTGAAAGCAATTTAAGAAAAAGGTAAGCAACACTAATCTTATATACCATAGGAGATTCGAATATCCATTTGCAAAGATGGCCCCCACTTCTAAGATGTCACGTCACCCCTATTCATTATTGTTCTAAATAACTTCGCATTTCAATCTCATCAACCAAAAACATTATCTCACGTGGATTCCAACCATAGAAAAATATCTCTCAAAATTCTCATTGGTCCCATCATCAATCCATTCACAGTAATTTAAAATCGTTATTCTTTATTTTCTTTTTCATCAATCTCCAATTTTTTTCTCACAGTAACTTTTTTTCTGGAAAATTTTGATCTGAAAAGAGTTTCACATATTAATCTTCCATTCGCTAGAATTTAGATATTCTTCAACACTGAACAGTACCGAGCAACTCAGCAGTAAAAACAACCGGTAAAAAAGAGAAAAATGTCGAATCCATTTAATATAATAAATAATTTATATGAGAAAATGTATTTCATTAATTAACATATATATATATATATATATATATATATATATATATATATATATATATTCTGAAATTGTATATGTTAAAGTGTTGATTCATAGAAGGAAAAAAACATCATTGTCACCCATGAATGAGTACCGAATAAGAGCCCTTGTTCACTTTCTTGCTGTTTTTCTGTGTACTGGAACTCTTCCATTTTCCCTCTCTATACTCTCTTACAGTTAGCAAGCTTACCCAGATCCGCGGACTCGGTTCTTCAATGGCTCAAATTGCTCTTATTTCTCCACCAACTTTCATAGCCATCACCACCGGCATGTACCACTTTCCATGCTATCGAATTCACCATCCAATCTCTGATCTGTTTTTTCCCTAATTTGTTTTGTGTTCTCCTAGGAACCGAACAAAGTCAAATGATTTGAACAATGAAGTGGTGTGTTTTCAGGTAGAGGAAAACATCACCTGCATGAACTCTCGTATGCAAGAAAGAAACTGAGTTTACCATTACTTGTTGGGAGTAGGAAGATGGAGAAAAGTCCATTGTTTGTTTCTTCAAATTCCGGTGGTGAAAGGAGTAGAAGCGTGGCGGTCAAAGTTTCAGAAGGAGGAGCCATCTCTCTCCCTCATGGTTGGCCACCACAAAAAAAGGTAAGTTATTAAGAAACTTTTCTTATCATAGATTAACAAATCATTTTTTTATTTTTAAAATATATCTCATTGTTTATCTCATATTTTCAAATAACAAATCCTATTAAATAATTTTAACACTTTATCTTTAAATGATTAAATTCATAGTTTTCATACTATCACTATACAGTCACTTGATGTTGATAGAATAAATAATCAACTATAAATTAAATTTTCTATTTTAGGAGAAGAATTAGTTGGTATTTACGGCCACATTTTCTCGTATGATTTCTAAAACAAAAATAGGCACTTATATTTATACGTTGTTATAAAAGTATATATATTGTTAACTATTTAAAATGTATTATAAGTCGTGTGTGGTGCATGAGACGAAATGGAAATAATAAATTATAGATTTATTAAATATAATTTTTTTTAGAAAAATGCAAGACATCCAGTAATAATACAATAATTCTAGTTTATTTAAATTTTTACATTTTATTTTTTATAAGTATTTTCAAAGAAAATAAACTAAAAAAATGGAAAGAGTTTGTATATAAGTTGAAGATAATTTATACACAAACTAAAAAAATTAGAAAAATTATATAAGAGAGCTTTACAAATTAAATTGTGAATAATCTAATTTTAAATTACGAAAATTAGTTTATTTTTATTTATTACCTTAAAAATACTATTGAATAAGTTTGCTCGAACAAGTTTAACTTATGTTTCGTCCTTCCTCGATAACCTGCTTAAAAAACTTGAGGTTCATAAAAAAAAATTAAAATAAATAAATATAAAATGTATTACACATTTTCATTACGAGTTAAATATAGTAGTTAGCTACCAAGTATATTAGTGAAGTTAAGTGTTATTTTTTTTAAAATATTATCATATATGACTTTTTTTTTTCGTATTTATTTTTTATTACATTTCACCTTGTTTTCCTACTGCCCTTTCTATTCTTCCATTCATACTCCTTTTAAACGTGTCAGACGAATGTAAGTCTTATAATATTAGCAATTTCTCTTCAATAAATAAAATTTATGTAAACCTAATTAATAAATGAATAAAAATTAGATTAAAATAATTTAAAAAGTTACCTATTAAATTATAGGTGCATTACTAATAATAAATAAAGTACTTGAATACTTAAACGCATGAGGATAACTTTTTATCCACTAGTTAATACTATGTTTTTTTCCTAAGCAACAAAAAGTATATTGGACTTTTTTTTGTCAAAAACAAAAAAAACTTTTCTTACATTACTCTTCAATGATAAGAATCATATTTCAATTTTGTCTATATACTGTAAAAAAAAATTAATGAAATTTACCATACTTTTACGTAATTTACTTCCTAAGAAAAGCCTATCTAACAACTTCATTTTTAAACGAAAATGAGAAACTTTATTAGAAACTTTTATTACCAATCTTGTTCTTGCAAAATTCACGAACTTGCTATGACATAATTACGGTATGCATATGTTTTAAGGAAGAGACAAAAAAAGGCTCAAACAAAAATAAATAGCCCAACGGGCCACATTAAATAGGATCCACAAGTAATTGAATTATGGACCCATGTCAAATATGACCCACAAAGGATTGAAATATGTTATCATAGACAAAATAAAAAATAAAATAAAGTCTTTTATTGGAAAAGGCAAAGACATAAAAAAAGCCAAAGTATTCATTCGACTTTTATTTCTCTTCTCCAAAACGAATTAAATATATTGACATGTATTTCTGACATACTATATAACTCCTAAAAATTAATTTATAATCTTCATATTTATAAACTGGTCCCTTCCTACTTCCCCACAAAAATTCATCTTCCTACTAATGAATTTAGCATAGACCAAGTCTATGAATGAATGATATATGAATGAATGATATTGTTCAAGTTTGACGTGGACATTTCAACAAAAATTAATTTCAATTATACGTATTGCATATACACCTTAAATAAACTTTTTAAGATGAGGAGATTATTTCTCATATTCATATTTCCCTAGTGATTCTTAATTTCTGATTTGGATCATGCAACAACATTTTTCAGACAATCCCTTTGCAGGGAAACAGGAGAAATCATGAATTGCTCCACATACAAAATCACGTGCAAAACCCCTTCTCAACAAAAAGTAAAAAATTAAAATAAAAACTTAGAAAACAAAATAAGGACGTGTTTGGACTCCCTTCCTGCCACCTCTCATGCCAAACTTTTTTGGTCAACTCTGCCTAACTTCAAGTTCCTACCATAATAAGCGCGTTGAGTTCAGCAACTATTCTAGATTATTAGTCCAATTTTCACGTCTAAGTTAGACTTATTCTTTCCTATTAATTAATAATAAATTAATTTCTTTTCATTTTATTTTATGTAACACCACACACAAATCACACGCTCCACCGGTGCATCCAGTTGTACAGAATCTCTTAATTCTTGATGGATCATGGATCGTGCACTCCTTCATCTTCCAATCCAGATTTGATTCCTTCTTTTGTTTTGTTTCTTACGATATTAATATCATCTTTTTATATAATACTAATATATTTGAATCGTCTTTTTATTTCGTAGCGCACACCCTTTTATTCTCTTCTTTACCCCTTTATTCATTTGCAAACAATATATTTAATCTTTTAAAATTTCCCTTCAACAGTTGACCACGCAACATTTACCTTATTTCTTAACAAAAGATGGTACCCATTAAGATATTTAAATACTAAAGATCCTTTATTTCTCACCCTGACACAAAGTAAATTAACAAAATTACTGATTTTTAAAGATCTTGTAATAAAAATAGTAAAAGGCATTCCTTTCAACCGATGTAAAACATTCCTAAGTTTAACTGTTTCTCTTTATATTTTTCTTGCAACTTACATCTTACCATAATTACAGAGGAAACTAGTAAATCTGCCCCAATCAAATAACTACCCAATAACTGATTCTGGTGTTTCCTTTTTTTTGTTTTACAACCTTGGTTTAATAATAATAATAATTAACATTAATACTCTAATATGATATAAATAATATAAACAGTATAGTATAATATAATATAATGTTATATAATATAACAAATAGTTTTTAGAAATATTATTACATCTTACGTTGTGCAGCTTTAAATGCTGTATTTTCTTTCCTCTTTCTTTCCCTGTATCCGCGTTTGGGTCCAGTTTGAGTTGCAGAGAGGTTGCAAGCACATCCCACACACACATTTTTTGGCTCTGTCATCCACAGGACCCAGATTTCTAATTCCGACCCAGACCTACCACTATTCTTAATTTCTCCGACCCCAAGCCATGGATTCCCAGATCCATGGCTTGTAAAGTCAACCCCTTTATCATTGTCTTGGTTGTCCCCACTCAAAGCTAAACCCTTCTTCAATGCCCAGATCCCCATTAACCTTTCTCTGAAACCGCAGGGTTCTGAAGATCAAATCGAAGGCATAAACAGAATGAAGAGTTCCAACCGGTTCTTCACTGTAGCGCTGGTGGCGGCGTGGTACTCCTCCAACATTGGGGTGCTTCTCTTGAATAAGTATTTGCTCAGCAACTATGGGTTCAAGTACCCGATCTTCCTCACCATGTGCCATATGACCGCGTGTTCCTTGCTCAGTTATGTGGCTATCGCGTGGATGAAGCTAGTGCCGTTGCAAACCATTCGATCCAGGGTTCAGTTCTTCAAGATCTCTGCTCTCAGTCTTGTTTTCTGTGTCTCCGTTGTGTTTGGGAACATTTCTCTGCGCTACCTCCCCGTATCGTTTAACCAGGCTATTGGCGCCACCACGCCCTTCTTCACTGCCGTTTTTGCTTACCTTATGACCTTCAAGAGGGAGGCTTGGCTCACTTACCTCGCCCTTGTTCCTGTTGTTACTGGAGTCATCATTGCCAGTGGGGTATGTCCCATAACACCACACCCTTCTAATGATACTAATTTGGACTCTTTTTTTTATGTGATTTCAGATTGGTCCAACATGAAATTGAGAATATTTAATTAACTGATGTTTGTGTTGTGTGTGTCTTGTTCTATTTGGCCTTAGGGGGAACCTAGTTTCCATCTGTTTGGGTTTATTATATGTGTTGCGGCTACGGGTGCAAGGGCTCTGAAATCAGTGCTGCAAGGGATTTTGCTTTCTTCTGAAGGGTAAGAATTCAGAAACTCTACAGTGATTCGTTAACCATTAATGTTTTAACTATTTGCTTTAAACGGCAAGTTTTGGTCCCTGTTTGATCTTAACAAGGGACAAAAGCTTAATTTTTATCTGTGTAAGGATTAGAGTTTACAATTTTCTAGGGACTAAAATTTAAAATAGGACAATTATGTACACCGAATAAAGTGTTTAATTATGGTTAAATTATTCCTATGCTTTTCTAGAGCGTTCAAGTTCTATGTTCAACTGGGTATTAACAGATTTCTTGTGTGGCAGAGAGAAGCTGAATTCTATGAACCTTTTGCTTTACATGGCTCCAATGGCTGTGGTTTTTCTTCTTCCTGCAACGCTTATAATGGAAGAGAATGTGGTTGGCATCACGTTGGCTCTTGCTAGAGATGATTCCAAAATCATTTGGTATCTGCTGTTTAATTCGACTCTTGCATATTTTGTCAACCTGACCAACTTTTTGGTCACGAAACATACAAGTGCTCTGACCCTTCAGGTAAGTCGGATTAATCTATTCGGCTTCCTTTCCTCTATTTTCTTAATGTACTTTTCACTCCAACAAACTGTCTGTTGTCTCATCTGTTGGTAGTTGGAACATCAGATTTTGGTGGTTGTCAAATCACAGGATATGTATCACCATATCGGCATTGTCTTGGTCACTGTTTTGTTTTTTCTTAGTTCTTCTGCAATGTGATCAGTGGTTGAGTTATTTTGTTTCCATGATTCTTTTTTGTTTGAGAATTGAAATTCTTTGAAAACAAATTACTTCAGACCATGTGATATTTTACATTGTCTAGTATTTTTCATTTGCAATCTAGTTTCTCAAAATTCATAAATATCCAATTTTTCTAGTTTCTAGATTGTGTGGTTACCAGATATTTCATAAATAGTTATTACAAACTTAATTGAGGGGATGCCACTCCGAACTTTCTGCTAGTACTAGGCCACTACATTCAAACATTGCTAAAACTGTATTAACATAATTTGTTGAACTCCCATATAACTTTGATCTTATTTGATACCTCCTACCATGTTATCCCTGATCATGTTAGCAATGAATTTAGGGTGGTTGATGTGTACATTTGCGAAAAGATGCGAGCGAGTTATTGGGAATTTCTGGTGGAAACGTACATTCAGTAACCAAATCTATATATCCCTTTCAAAGTTCTCATTGATTTTTGTTTTGTATTTCCCTAAGTGTTTTTAGATTGATGAAATCTGTGATTCAAATGAGGATGTGTGATGAAACCTGTGTGCTTTGTTATGCTGTCCTTCAAATTTGATTGACGTTTGCTTTAGTTTTTCTGTCTGTTTAATTTGTGATGATTATTCTTAAATTGAATTGGATTGATAATGTAAGAGTTGGCCTCATGCAGGTTCTAGGAAATGCTAAAGGTGCTGTAGCAGTAGTAGTTTCAATTCTAATATTCAGAAACCCAGTTTCGGTCACTGGAATGATGGGTTACTCACTCACAGTGTTTGGAGTTATACTCTATAGTGAAGCCAAAAAGCGAAGCAAGTGATCTAATACATCATCATTCATGTTCAACAAGCATTGAACGGACAACCTTTAGCTATACTCCACAACATTTACTTTTCATTACTACACAGGCAACCTCACCATTTCAAGAGGCAAATCTGATTAGCACGCTAGTAATCCGAATCCAGAGTTTTCTGACTCTAATACACATTTTTTACCCACACGCCAAGCCTCAATGAAAGGGTTCCGCATTGTATTAGCAACGATGCAGAAATGGTCCATAGAACAAAAGTTGCAATAATCGAGTACTTTTTGTCATTTATTATTGGAGGAAAAAGAGTTGTAAAATTGGATATCTACACTTATATTGTTCCATCCTATTTACATTCGTTTATTAATGATAGAATTGATATTTTTGCCCATCTTCCAAATTCTTTAATATCACTTTTGAGATATTTTGAACCAGAGAATGGTAACAAAGAATATAAACATTCTTTACATATTAATTATTCACGCTCCATGATTTTTAATTTTTAATTTTTAATCGCTCATGCGGTAATGAAACACATGGTGAATTCCATATTCCTTAACTCGCCAGTAGAAATCAGAAATGACCTTTTTGTTTATTCATTTGATCCAAGAAGAAAGTTGCATAAGCTGTCATCATTGCCGACCGTATAAAATAAAAAAGTCAACGCTGGAACCTCCTATAACTAAAACAATTAGAACTATTTTTTAGTGTACATCTATTTCATTTCTGCTGATGACAGCAAATGGTTTTAGTTATGTAAGATAAACATTAAAATTTGTAGTTCAAAGTTCCAATACATAAAAATGTACTCACCAAAGTGATAGTTGTATCATTGTTCTTGAGCATAATCCACAGAAGAAATAACAGGAAAGTATGGCTGAAGCGATAAAAGCATGAGACAATAAAAAGGTTATTCGAACACATTCTTCCCTTTGTATTCTCTTACTTTTTTCTGTCGAACTCTTGACTCCATCCTCACACGTGATTACGGATATCCGTAAAGCATATGGCGAATAAAATAAAACACTGTAAGAAAGCGACTTCAAATATGTTTGTATTAGGATAGTTTTTCCAGGGTTGTCATTACTGAGTACCACGTTTCTTAGTTTATTTCTTTCTCCACTTCTATAGTTTCTTCTTCCAGAATTAGAAAAGTTTATAATGTTCATATTTTAAAATTTATTTATTTACTTAAATTAGTGTCCTTGTGAATTTATACTATAATTTTTAAAATGTTAATAAAGGTAAAATCCGAAAACAATGTAGAAGTCCTATTATATAAACACAATGAAGAAATCCTATCATATATTATTACAGGTTAATTAAGAGATGAAATTCCATTCACTTCTGAAAAGAACTGCAGATGACCTTTCCAATAAAGAGTTTAACACTATTTTGTTTATTAATGAGATAAAATCTATATTCTTTTTTTTACAGTGGATGAATTTCTTAGATATTTTAAAGTTGAAAATAATAAAAAATGAATTCAAAAACTATATAACAAAATTAAACTTGCGTGTTTATTATTCTCGGCCCCAATATATCTACTATTTAATTACATGTACCCGTATGAATTCAAATTGCAGTAACATTGAAATAACAAACTTATCATTGAACGGGTACCGAACCCTGCTGAAGACAATCCTCTGAAGGCACAGTTTTAGTATTACTTCTTCTACTTAACGACAGATTAAGAGTGGTCAAGTCTGGATCCGATCGATGCTTGTCCCAAGCCGTATCAAAATGTAGGCCTTTGCTTCTGGATGCACAGAAGGACGTGAACAAAATAAGGGTATGGATATATCACTGGTACAAAGAAATTAATCAAAAATAAAGCCTTACTCTTGAAGTAGGATCAGTATCTGACATATATTTGCTCTAATATCTTCCCGAGCTGTTCTCAATGCTGCCTCCTTATACACAACGGCAAGTTCATCTACCAATCTGAAGTGAAAATGAAGTTATGTGCTCGAATGAATTATATTAACAAGGCACATGTAGAATAGAAATAAAAATGTATGTCCATGAACTCACGGACCCATTCAGCCACTTAAGTGGGAAACCAAGATTAAGTTCAGTAACTTCAAAATTCAAAATTCCCCTGGAAATGGGCTAGGAGAAAAGGAAAATTGCTGATGTAGTCTAAATCTCTAGTGTATCTGGCTTCCAAAAAGTTAACTTCTAAGGCAACCCTTGTCTAGAATTGGAGATCAAGACATTCACCGTGGAAAAAATATGTCAAGAAACATTATTCATTGATGGAATAAACATTAAATAGGAACATAAGTCATGGCCTCATCTTCTTGTAAACATCATAAAAAAGAAAGGGAACTTAAAGATTCCATATCATAGCAAAGGAAAAAAATTAATCATAACATCAATTCAATAAAATATCTGCATCAGATCATTGCAGAATAATGTTTTGACCATGATAAGGACGAAGACATAAACAAGTAAAGGATACGCTCAAGTGCTACAGAAGTTAATCCCTATTTCTCAAGTACGTAACTGCCATGTTTATCTTAAATAAATAGTGCATACGGTCATTTTTTTTTAACTTACTTTGCAATAAATGGTGAGTTCCTTATCCATGTCAGTCTCAAAATTATATATGTACATTTCAGAACCTGCAGAATGCACATCATGAAATAGTTAATCAAAAAGTACTTTTTTTCCTTTTACCAAATACTAAAAGAACAAAGTAGCATACATGTTCATCAATGTCAAAATCATAATGCAAAAAGAAAGCCAAGGTCGAAACTTTTTCTAAGTTAAACAAATCAACTATTCTGAACGTACATCCATTTCAACAATGCTGGTTACAACTTACAACCTATGATTTTGGTTCAGTAAGATAAACTTTTAAAAGTGTCGGCCAAAGTTTCAATACATATAAAGGTACTCACCAAAATAATAGTCTCATTGTCATCAGCGTGCATCCACTGAAAAAATAATGGGAAAATGCGCCTGAAGTGAGCTAAGAGCACAAGACCAACTCCATTAAATAGTGAATCAGCATATTTAAGCCAGGCAATTCGGCGATCTTTGTTTCTGGGCTGGCGCTCCAAGTGACTTATAAACTCATTTAGCATCCTTTCAAACCTATTCAAGATAATTATATAATGAAATCAAGATGCAATATATGCTTAAAGAGCCAATAATTTAAGCAAAAGGATTCCAACACCTTAGAGATTGAGGAAACTTGCTGACCAAAATAAATAACACCCTCGCAAGTAGTAAGTAAAAATTCTTTGCTTGTTACACCTAACAGTCAAAATCTGCCACACTAAGATTATATTCATTCACTCTCTACTTGATGAGATTGAGATCAGTTAACCAAACATAGTAAAGGTTTGTACAAAGAATTAAAAAGTTTATGCTCCCTTGGTCTGTTAAATGGCAAAACTTCCTTTGCTATATAAACAGAGTTTGTAATTTGTAATTCCCTTGTGATTAAATGAAAAGTATCAGTACTAACGGATTATAATCAACGCGTACACAATATTCTATATTTCTGAGAAGCGAAAACTATGTTTCAAGTAAGTCTGTACAGTAGTCAAGAACCAACTGCATAAAGACGGAGGGCATGGCTAAGTAATATCCACTTTCCTGCTTATTTAGATAGCTAATTATTTGAATGCCAGAATTCCGAACAGCATTCAACACGTAAAAATCTTTAAAAAATTCCCATGAAACTATAACATCTAGAATTGAAAGATAATAGAAAGGAAATGAATGAATATACCAAGGACTACGGGGATTACTTCTCTGAGTAAGAGTCACAAGAACTACCGACGCCTCAACCACATGATGCCATATCCCGTCATCAGAAGCCGTGTTCTGGCAACAGGCATCTAGAACAGCGTCCACATACCCACCAAGCTCAGCTGCATCCACATTTCTTCCAATATGTGCGAGGCTAATCATGCCCTGACCCTGAAGTCACACAAGAGAACAAACTCAGTCACCACAAACAAAACTATTTCAAGATTCACTAGATTATATTTGAACTTCCTATTGCAAATACAGCACAGCACAGCACGTACCTTCACTACCGCGGACCAATGATCAACAGCAGTCAGTGCACAAGGAATCACCAATCCACACCATTTACCCAAACGAGGATAATCAACCTGTCATAAATCCAATCATTATCTTAATGTCTCAGCATGGACAACTAACTGAACCAAACTTGAAGTTGTGAGTAAATAATGCACGCATCCATAGCATGAGTTCTTTTTACAAACCATCCAGTCACAAACTGATAATTGGTTGACTTCTACAATAACCAGTTAACTACTTTAAAAGGCATTGCCACTTAATTTCTAGTCCGTTGGAAATGTAGAATATATTTTATTCTATACTAAGAATGTATAAAAATTGAACTATCATATTGTTATCTTTATTTTATTGTGATAACATACAATCAAAGTACCGACATCTAACCTGTGTAATAAACCATCTAAACTGAAAAGCAGCGAGAATGGCAAACCCAACGGGAACTCTCGCCGATGCCGCGGAGAACTCGTCACTCTCGTCGGACTTATTTATGGAGCTCTCCTGAATCCTCTCTTTCAAAAGTGGAAAAACCTCTGGCATCAGTTGCAGTACCAACCTCTTCTCCGGAGGAACAACGACATCACAATTTCCGTCACCGAGTTCGGCGAGATAAGCGCAGGAGAGCTCGGAGAAGGACGAGGTTGCGAGAGAGGAGAGGTGGCTGGGGATCCATGAGAGAATGCCGGAATGGTCGAAGGCGGAAGAGCAAAGGAGAGCGCAGGCGAGAGCGAGGTCTTTGACGGAGGCTGTGGGTAGAAGGAGGGGTTCGAGAAAGGCTTTGACAGAGATATTGGAGGCTCGGTGTGGAGTGTAGGGGACGGTGGCCAGAGACTCCGATAGTCGGGTCGATGAACGGAGAAGAAGTTCTCGGAGCGGGGAAGATGGTGGTGCTTCCAACATTTGGTACTGATTAGGGTTTGGTTCCGCCACTAACGGCAACCCCGCCGGTTTTCTATAAACGACATCGTAATAAGTCACTATATATATATATATATATATATATATATATATATATATATATATATATATATATTATGAATTATATATATTTTAAATTACTTTGGTGATGCTGGCTTCATGTTAAAGGCAAATATTATTTTACTTATATGATCAGGTTAATTAACAATTATATATGTATACGTGTGAGATTCAATTAATTTAATTTCCTACTGCTTGTATATATTAGATTTATTGTCAAATTTAATTATAATCATTTCAATTTTTATTTGATATAAACCAATATTATTTTATTTCAATAAAATTCTATATTACTGAATTTTTATCTTTTATATTACTGGAACATATTATAATAACACTACAAATAAACTTATAATTATAATATTAATAACAAGAATAATAAAATAAATAATAATAATAAAATATAATAATAAAAAATATATAACAACTTCAAATTTATTTTAACCTAGTTTTTTCTATTTACATTTATATTGATATCACATTTATTATCAAAAGTAAAATATAATAATATAATTTTATTTATTAAAATATTTGTTAATCTGTCTTATCTATTATGTGATACACAAACATTTATTTCAAATTCATTCAAATCATATCATCTTTTTCTTAATTCAAACAATCTCATTCATTTCTTTTTCCACTTAAATCCACTTAAATTTATTCCTTCAAATTCATCTTTAAATATAAAACATATCCATTAATTTAATTATTAAAATTTAATATTATTATTATTCTCAATATTCTTGTCATTGTCATATTGACATGTTTCAGTATCAATTTCTCATAAGAAATCAATTTAAATTTAAAACTTTGGAAACCGTATGGGAGATGTTCTAACCTTAATAATATGTTTACTTAATTATAAATGAGTTGTCAAATTGTTAGATTTGACTTATCAAACCAAAACTGAAAAGTACACCAATGCAATTTAACTTAAAATCTAATTTAATCCTTTAATCTTTTAATCTAATGGAGCAGGTTAACATTGACCTCTTTATTTTATAATTTACGTTTATATGAATTTAAGAATGAGCAATGTCATATTAATTAAGTTTAATTATTTTTGTCAATCACTTATCTGTAAGGTCATTCAAAAAATTAACTGAAATCTTTCTAAGTTCAAAATTTTTGAGCCATTTTTAGAGTGTGCATTGAGTGCTGCTTATGTATTAATTTATTAAAACTATGGTCAGTAAATGGACCAAGCTTTTTGAGTGCTGTTTGAATTGTAAGTTAAGCTACATATGTAGGTACATAATTAAAACCGTGGTCATTATTAACCTTGTCCTTTCCCTAATCAAATGGTTCAAAATTTATATATTCCTATAACAATGAGTCTTGGTAAGAAGGGAGAGTTTGATTCTCACATTAATGAATAATATACAAAAAGACCGATATAGTTATTTTTAATATAAACTTTTTCATCGCTTATTGTTACTAGATACTTTTAATATATCTTTTTTCAAATGATATCAACTTAGGAATCTAAACTTACGTTTGAGTCCCAAAATATCCAATATTTTACGTGGGAAATTGTATCAACTCTTTGCCATTATGAGACCCAAGGCAGAAGGATACCAAAACCTCCAATAACAATACAAATATAAACTATAAGATAGCACCAGGTAGAAAATGTAAAGGAGGCAATATAATCAAATTAGAATGATAATCTCGCAAATCACGCACTCATTAGTCATTATGTCCATTGTATAAATAAACCACACAAGATTTGCACGCCACGCATGTGTAAGTAAAAAAATATCAGAAATGATGAAGTCGCGAGAGAACGGTGAAAAGAAAAAAAAGCCACACATACAAACACTTGCTCGATAGACCAAAATGTTCTGTTAAAGAAAAGGCAATATAAGAAGGAAGCAACATTCAAGATTCTGGAACAGTGGCTGCTGCTGCCGCCGCCGCCCGTTTGATTGATGCAGACTTTGTCAGATGATTATAGCTCCCTTTCTCCTTGAAAAGCTGGGAGAAATGGTGCTTGCAATACAGAATGCCCTCAAGGGCTGCATAATTCGATGGGGTTATGGGACAACCACCATGTGAACACTTGAAACATGATTTGTGATAGGCCTGCCCTTCCACTGTTACCTAAAATCAAACAAAAAGATACACACATTTACAATAGTAACAAGAAAACCAAGTGTAAGTTCTAGTTATGGTTATGTGCAGAACTGCAGATTTATAATGATTAGACTTACATTTTACTCATTCAAGATAAAGTTAGTAGATTTTTCAGTTTGGTTATATACTATCCACTTTCATTCCAGCGGAGCTATTTCTCTCAAGTAAAAAATTCTCACTTTCTAACAGAGCTGCCCCCAGTATGATTTTCAGTGGGTAATAAGGTCATGTTTGATTCCCTTCTTACCTTTTGGCTTTAGAACAGTTTTCTAAAACAATGTCACACTACACAACAATCAATTTCTCATTCAAAATCTATGAATTTTGAAAAGTTTCCAAAACAAATGCCAATCTACTCTCCCATCCTATTGACAGAAGAATAGAAGAAACTGATACAAGAGCTTGACATTACCACAAACACAAATTACCAGGTATATGTCACTATCTCTCAGGATGGATTTCGTTAGATGGAAATTTTATAATAATTATTTGTGGGAGGAGGAAGAAGCTCCACAATTATTCACAAGCACACATAATTTTGCTTTCTTGACCTGTAGAGTTATGAACTGAATCAGAATTTATGTTTCATCATCTTAAACACAGAAATAAAATGTGAAAGTTTATCTCCATACAATTATCTCCCATTAAGATAAGGAAACCATACAGAGTGTAGCTGTGGTCCAAAAAGAAAATGAAGTTCAAACTCCTCTTTTGCACGGGATTATTTTTGAGGCAGTAATACGCTTGATTTAACAGAATCAAGTGTACCAGACCAGACCAAAAGGGGACTCCAAACCTAAAATACTAGTCCATTAGATAAAAGAGTCTTGAGGCTTGACAACTACATCAAGTAGCTTATTCTACTCAATATAAGACTCCTAACACTTGAACATCCATATGCCCAATTTGTAACAAAATATTTTGTAACTATCATGAATATTGACCATCATCAAGTATTTTTGCTTGAGATTTTTTAATCCTACCTTCTCCAATGGATAAGCAGTTTTCCCACATGTTGCACACTTTTCTTGTGTGCCAGAAAACATGCTCGCAGCTTTACTAGATGACCTTGTCTGGAAAAAAACAAAAGATGCCAATGGTTATTCAATAATACCAATTGCTGCAGACCTATTTATCACAATGAAGTTTGAAAATTGCAAAATAAAGCTTTTTACCAGCTCAGGAGTAGTCTTATCAGCTAATTTTGCAGCTGTTCAAAATGAAAATGTGGCCAATTAAAGCGACATCTGATTCAAAAATCACACAAGCACAGCTTCACCTCAAAAAGAAAAAGAACAACACATACGTGACTGGAAGTTCTTGCTGAAGGTGCCAGTCTCCTTGAAGAGCTGCTCATAGTGAGGTTTACAGTAAAGAACACCTTCCATTGAGGAATAGTTGCTCAGCTGAAACAAAAAAGGTCATCAAATAATTCGTATGAAAGTTTAAACTGAAATACACTAATGTAACTCAGTTAGTGTTCAACATTACTAACTGTTCGAATAAACTTCATAAACACTCATATGGAAAGAAAATAAGAAGGTAAAACGAATTGAGTTTCTCCAATAAGTTAAAATCAATTTAAGCACCTCACTTTCTAGAGAAGTTTGGTAATATAGCTGCTCCTCCCGTTAAGGTGCATAAGTTGATTTTAGCTTATAGGAAATGTTCAATGCATTTTACTTTCTTATATTTTTCACCTGTAAGTATCTATGGAAAAGTTTATTTCTTCAGACGCGAAGTAAAAGGAACAGATCTGTGTCATTACAATAAGCAAGTGAAGATTTTAGACTCCAAAAATTCTTACTTCATCAAATTCTAAAACGAGAATGAGGGTGGGTGTCCCAATTCTATTTCTGATAAGATCATAAACTCACTATATCTTTTTATTAATCAGCTAAAATTCCCGTCGAAATTTTACATGGATGCAAGGCAGCGACAAACAAAAAGCAAGAATCTTTAGCAGAATTTAACAAATATCGATTAAACAATATTACTAAGCCATCAAATAAATAATGCAACTAACAAAAACAAACAAAATAAAAATCATATTAATAACGCCAAAAAAGGTACCTTTAATGTTCCTTTGCAGTGGGAGCACCTGAAGCAAGCTTTGTGATAAGCAGTGCCATCTGCAGAAAGCTGATCAACGGGATAAACCGTTTTCTCGCAAGCCTTGCACTTTTGCTGGGTTCCGATAAAAGACATTGCTGTGGCTTTTAGATCTAATTTCACCACCAATTCCAAATTCACAAGGCACTGGATCGGCTTCAATGACTACTTTTAGTGTTAGATTTGCCTGTGACAATAACTTGAGCTACCCATGTCAACCAAAAACATTAACAACAATGAGCACAAAAAGTTGGAGCAAACCGAAGAAGAAAAAACAAATTTTGAAAGCTTTAAAAAATCCTTGTATGAATGAATCTGTTTGGTATGGTTGAGAGAAATAGAGTTAACGCAGTCAAAATGGGTATTTCATTTTCAGCATACCTTGCGAAGAGAAAGTGGTGAATGGTGGATCGGTGTGATCTGAAACTTTGCACTGAAAAGCTGAAGATAAAGATAGAGTGAGAAATTCTGAGGGCGACAGTGAATAAGAACAAGAAGATGAAGTTGAGACACAACTCAGGTTGGAACTCTGGAAAATGAATGTCATTCAATTTATATTGATTGATAACAGATCATATCTTGGTCATCATAATGAAAATCCATTGAGTAGAGAAAATGAATGCATTTCTATTGCAAATAATAATATTCTTTCCATTACTCTTTATAATTAAAAAAACAATTAATTCAGTTTATAATAATAATTTTATACTTTTTAAATTACCTTTATTGTCAAAAAATATGTAAGTTTTCCCTTTTTTTCGTTAGCAATATCTTAGTTTAAATATTTAATACAAAAAAATATATTGGACTAAATTATGTAAAAAAACGTAATTTTCAATAAATAAGATAAGAAAGAAAGATTAATAAATATTTGGAATGAGGATGCAAATATCCTTGCTGTCTCCATTGACACTTTTTTATTCGTTTGGTAAAGTCCACTAATGCTGTTTCTCTTCTTTTTTTTTTTCTTTAATTTTTCTGTCTCTGGAGTCATGGTCCATATGGCCAACAACCCAATCAGACCTTCAAAATTTCTCAAACTTCTTTTTATTAATAATTAATTAATAATGGATTAATCTCTTTCTTTTTCTTTCCTAAACTGATACACTGTTTTTAAAGAAAAAAACTGGAAGTAAATTAAACTCGCATGTCGAAATTTCAAAATATAACATTTTGTTATGAATAACATTAATTAATACGCGTATGATCATAATTCAATGACCTACATCTTATTTTCGTACAAAATGAGTATTGAACACAAAATAAAATTGAATAATATATGAAAATGACATTAGTATTAGTCACACCAATTACAAAAAAACCATCACATAAAAACACAGTTCATTATCAAGTGAAAAAGAAGCACCACAGATTAAACCAAAAAAACCCACAAAATGAAAGAAAGAAGAAAAATTAGTTATAGTTGTATGTGTAATTTTTTATAACTAGGTATTTATATACCCGTTTAAGGTATTTATTTGATTTTTTATTTCAAAACTATCAAGTCATATATTATATATTATATATTATTATATTGGTAATATTATTACTCTCTATTAGAAACTGGACTTCGATTTTATATTAATTTCACCAGTTTGACTGATAAAACGAGTTTCACATTACTTATATTCTTTATATTTATCAAATAATTATATAAAAAATTTAACAGGTTTTCCAACTAGTCATCCAATAGCGAAATAGTACATGAGATATAAATTCCATAAATATAACTGAAATAGATCTTAATAACTCATTTAAGTAATAAATTTAAATTTAATTTGGTATCACAAAACATTTATAAAATAAATTTTGCATTTATATTCGAACTGTATTCGTCTATCCCATCTTTAAATAATGTGTCTAAATTTTTTATTGTTAATGTAATAATAAAAATAATAATAGTAATAATAAGAAGAATAAAAATAACAATAATAACTTTGGAAATTCTATTTAATCTAACGAGGATAAAACAAATTATTTATAACTCGTCTTTAGGCTTATTTCTTTGTATGTGTTGCTTCATTTACTTCAATGATTTTCTCTTATTTATTTCATCATTTAAACAAAATAAACTTTTTGGTTTATTTTCTCCTTGTTTTTTAGCATTTATTTTCACCGGTTTTAATTTATGATAAATTTGTGGTTGTTTTTATTGACAATATTCGAATGTATTTCAAAAATTATATCGAAGACGTTTTAGAATTATGTTCTAAATTCTTATAGAAATAAAATTTAATATAAAATGTGAAATTTGGTTAGATTTTTTTGAGACAAGATATCACAAAGTGGCATTGTTGTTCACCTCTCTTGAAATTGTTTTACATTTAAAATAAATAAAAAATATTATAGAGATACATCTTAGGTATTTATCCGAATTCCACAACTAAGACTTGAATAATGTGTTTTGGTGGATGAAGAACGAAATTACAAGGTTTATCATACGTTATTTTTTTTTTTGGTGTGTCAAACAACAAAAGCAAAACACGGAAACTTGTGGTAAATTATAATCTTTGGATGTATGATAATGAAAATGAAAAAATATATTTATGGACTTTGTGACAGGTTTACCCGTGATTGTGTTTGATCATGATGCAATATAAATTATTGTGAATAAATTAACAAATGCTCGTTTTCTAATTATTAGCATCAAATTTTCCTTTGAAATGTGCTTATTTTTACATAAGAGAAATTATTAGTCTATAATATATACTTTTAAGGAGAGACTCTTACTTCCTTTTCTGATTTTTACAATGGTTTATAAAGAGTATTAGGAACAAAAGTTAGATTTAATCTAACTTGTTACCTTTAAACCTATATGGGAAATTTTCAAATATTTAGCAGTAAAAAGTTTGTGTCTTAAAATTGATAGAGTTTATTTATAACATTTTTAATCCAGCATAAGAATGATTCCATATAAGACTTTATACAGAAGAAGATGTAGAACTATGTTGTATTGGTATGAGTATGAAAAATTATTGATTTTAAACCAATAAATAATTCAACAATCGTATGATAAGATTAAGATGACAAACAAAAAAGATGAAAACTTCTTAATATAAACAAAAAAATTATTATGAGAAATGGAGGTCGTTAGAGTTTCAAGAAGGGGATCATATTTGTAAATGAAATTGGTAGAACTCTCGTAATTAAAAAACTTCACCTAAATTCATTAGTTCTTACCAACTTATGAAGTGTATTAGCTATGTCACCTACAACATTGCTTTATATCCTAACCTTTTAAGAACTTCACAATATATAATCACAATACATAAATCAATTCACATTATTATATCAATAAGTTAAATAAGTTTAAATTTCATTTTACAATTGATTTTATAAAATTAAATTAAATTTAAAAAGTTTACTTAGAATAGATTGATTTTATTTAACAAATACTATAACTTATTTTATTAAAATATATTTTAAAACTAAAATGAATAATAATATATTTTAAAGCTAAAATGAATAATAAGTTTAATTATAGAAACAAAATTCCTAAATAAATATTAATATAACATCATACTTTTAAATAACTTATTCATTTTATCTTCACTTTAAATGAAAGAATTAGGGTTAAATATGTGTTTAGTCTCTATACTTTGGGGCGATTTTGGGTTTAGTCTCTATTTCAAACTAAAGTACAATTTAGTCCTTCAACTTTAAAAAACTCTGGTTTTAGTCTTTTTTACCAAATTTTTTTAATTTTATTTGCTGTTTCAAGCGCGTTTCATTATAGCATTTGGATTGTGGATTGTTTACACTGTTTGACACATTTTTGTTTCAATGTTAACTGAGAAAAAATTTGGTAAAATAGACTAAAACCAGAGGTTTTTTAAAATTGAAGAACTAAATTGTACTTTAGTTTGAAAAATGAACTAAATCCAAAATCGCCCAAAAATATAAAGACTAAAAACATATTTAACCCAAAGAATTATAAAGCATCCTACTTGAACTTCTAAGATCTTTTGTACTAAGCTTGGATGACCCAGTTTGAATTTTACATTCAAAATAGATGATTATAACTTTACTCCAAGCTCAATAGTTATTAACATTTAAAACTTCGAAAAAAAAAATTATTCTAAGGTAGTCAAACTGATGAAAAGGATAAGCAATGCTAGACTATATTTTATGTTGATTATTAGTCGTGGAAACAATAATAGGAAACAAGAGGTAAATGAAAGATTAATCACATTTTTTTACCCTCTCGATACCATGTGAAAAAAAGAAAATAAAAAAAAATCTAATTTGGACGTTAATTAAATGAAACAACAACAAATATATACACGAGAGCATGTTTATAATTATCTTATTATGTTTTTATAATTTTGGAATACAGTCCCCGTAAACCATTAGCTAATTCTTATATAAGTTAGTTAATCTAACAAGGATAATTATGGTAGTTTATTAAGAAAAATCTTGAGATGGTATTGATTTCTTTATAAAAACAAAGTAAAGTGTTTTTTCCA
This sequence comes from Vigna reflexopilosa, assembly GCA_027742785.1. Classification (NCBI taxonomy): domain Eukaryota; kingdom Viridiplantae; phylum Streptophyta; class Magnoliopsida; order Fabales; family Fabaceae; genus Vigna; species Vigna reflexopilosa. The sequence goes on along the minus strand of CM050914.1, from coordinate 2,181,753 downwards.
AAATAATTATTTATTAAGCACAATCTAAAATTATAAAATAACTCTCATGCCAAAATAGTGAAAAAAGTTGTAGTAAAATTTAGTGTGTTTTTTTTTTCATCATCAATATATTTTATTTAATTTTAACTGGTGAGGGCAGATGAAAAAGAAAATTAATTGTAATACGTGATGGTATTTCTCAAATTTTTAAATGTTGAATATAGGAGACAGCGAAAATGATCAAATAGGCAAATCTGTGTTAACCTAAAAAGAGAAGCAAGAAGAAGATGATCGGCGTCGGAAAGGCCAAGCAGTACGGTAACGTCCTCGACAAGCCCCTCGCCAAGGGCAAGCAAGAGGTCCCTTTCTCTACCTCTCTCTCTCTCTCTCTCTCTCTCCCTCTCTCTATCTCTTCCCATTTCAACCAATTCGTCGAGATCAACGATCCAGATCTCGCGTAATTCATCACTTTGATTCCGTGCTTCCAATTCCACTGCTAATTTGATGTGTTGTTGCAGGTTAGCTTGAGTGCATTCGCGTTCTTGTTTTCAGAGCTTGTTCAGTACAACCAAACGCAGGTCGATAATATTGGGGAACTCGAAAGAAGGTTATCATCCATTGCATTTTGAATTAATCACAATCGCTTATCGGTTTTGTTTTTATTTTATCCGTAGGTTAAAACTTGGGAGATCGTGTGATAAAAAGTAGGTACTTGATTGTTAAGGATGATTTATTTTGCTTTCATAGATCCAGGAAGTTAACACTTAGTCTGAAATGTTAGTTACAATTGGATAGTGCCTTCGTACTTTGTTTGAAACTTAAAGAAGCTTGAAGATATATAAATTCTAGATTGATTTGGCTTGAAAACATCATTTTCCTGATGCTTTACTGTTGTACTGTAACAATGTATATATTCAATTTGACGCGAATTAGTTTATCGTTTAGCATCTAACAATGTAAATCTACCAGACTGGAGGATGCTGGATATGCGGTTGGGGCACGAGTTCTTGAGCTGCTTTGCCACAGAGATAAGGTATGGTTTCTGGCACAAATTTTTGTAACCGTTTTCTTTGTTTATCACAACCGGGGTTGGAAATCAAATTAGGTAATCCTTGACCCTGATAAGAGGGGATCCTATACTATGCAATCCAGCAGTTTCCTCTCTTTCAAGGATTTATCACTTTGGATGGCTTAAAACTATGCATGGGTATTATATTTCGATCCATGAGCCTGTGCTTGGAGTCTTGGACTTGTAAGTTGTAAGCTATATAAGCTATCACTTGGGTTCGATTCTTTTGTCAAACAAATAAAGGAGGAGCAGAGATAAAACACTAGTGTTCAGATCATCCCAAGTGATTTCTGAGCTTGTGGCATTTTCATAACCATCCCTACTCTTTTATTCTTCTTGATTAGGTTATTTGGTAATGATAGTTTGTTACTACGAAAGATGAAATCTCATCAGTAGTTGTTCAAGCCATCCATTATTATAATTAACAACTCTCAATTGCACGTAGACTAATAGATGTGCCATTTCTACTCTCTGTATTAAACAGACTGATCCACTCATTTGGCCTGTTAACCTTCGATCTATAAAGTGAGAGAATCCATGCACATCCTTTTTGTTGTTGTCAATGTGATATCACGGTTCAAAGAAGGGCTTGTATGTTGGTTGGTTTATTTAGCAATTTGATTGTTTGTGTATATTGAAACTTGACCCTAACTGATTTAATTTTGGAATGCATCTGTACTTTTTTGTTATTTTTTTATTTTTTGCATGAGGTTAGCATGATTGATGTATAGATCTTCTTAAACTACAGGGAAACAGAAGAGAGACACGGCTGTTGGGTATTCTTTCTTTTGTACACAGTACAGTGTGGAAAGTACTATTTGGAAAGGTTAGCACCTTTTATCAAAATTTGCTTCTGTTCCATTCCATCATTAACTGAATTATCTTGATGTTTGGAGAAGTGAAATAAATGTTGTGTTACACCAGCATATGAAATATCCTTTGCTTAGATACATGAGAATTTTTTTTTTTGAGCCTTTGTCATCCTGTTATGCATAGCCTTGGCAGACTGGCCAAAAGGTTCTGTGGAATTCTGTCAGAGAAGAAATATTCATCTGTCAGAGAAGAAATATTCACCTTGCACTCCTGGAAAGAAGATTATCGTAGCTGTGAATCGTGGATTACATGACAAGATAGACTACTTTATACAAAGCCATTTTGATTGTTCACTCTTGAAAGTTGTGATGGTTGGCTTTAGCAAGCTTGTATGGGTTTTCACAGTAATCTTAAGGTTCATCTTGATTTGGTATTTGGAATAAGAACACTGCTTAGTCTAAGGCCCTTTAAATGTAGAGCAAGTAAATATATTGTGGTTTTATTTTATATTCTATTGGTTACTAGGTCTTATTCCCCTAATCATGGATGTCCATTAACTGATCTTTGGTGCTTGGGAGCATGCTGGGTTGGTTTGATCATCATCATGTCATGTTTACTTGTTTATACAAAGAATCACCAATCATTGATGAAATGTTGGATCTTGACGAACCTGCATATTTTTGTCATGTGTTCTACATCATGATTTCCCGTGTGTCTTTTGGAAATTCTTATGTACGGTCCACTTTGCTGATCTAGTGAGAGACCTGAAATACAGTGCGTTAGCTGTTCGAATAGTCCAATACCTGCCTAGGCAATATATCTTGTAGTTATGATGTAAGAGATATGACTTGAACTTGAACCCAATGGAGCTTTGATACCATTTGTTTTTAATAATCGAGCACTAATTATTCTACTCTGTTTTTTCTTGTCATATACTCGTTTCCCTTGGAATGCGTTAAGTTGACAACTATCTTAATTTTTTAGCAGCTCGGTAAGTTTCAATGCTTTTCTTCTTATATTAGGTAGCTGATTCACTGGAGAAAGGAACCGAACATGAAGATGAATACATGATTAGTGAAAAAGAGCTTCTAGTAAACAAGTAATTTCAGTATCGACATTTTATTTGACTGTTACATAATATATTTTTGTTCATCAATTAGTTGTGAGCTTGTATGGATCTCTGCTTTATAGATTCATTTCTATCCCAAAGGACATGGGGACGTTTAACTGTGGAGCATTTGTTGCTGGAATAGTACGGGTAAGTATTTTTCCTTGCTCAGTTACTGTCATCTGGTTATCTAATCCTTACAGAAAGATCCAATCGGTAGTTTTGTTTTGTTTCATCTACCAATGAAGGGCGTTTTGGACGGTGCCGGATTTCCGGCTGTTGTAACTGCGCATTTTGTGCCTATGGAAGGTCAACAACGACCACGGACGACAATTTTGATAAAATTTGCTGAAGAGGTATACTTCCATTGCTTTTACTTGTTACGTGTACGCATGCTGATAGCTAAATTATAAACTGATAGTTTCGTTTCGGTTTCTACCTAACAGGTGCTACAAAGAGAAGCAAGATTAGGCTGATATTTATACCAAGAATTTTTAATTATGATATCTGTAATGCTGTACACCACCATAGAAAGATGTGGAACTTACACCACTGCATGTGAAAAAGTAATTTAGGATTTTCACTACCCTATTGATTTCTATGAACTCAGTGATTTTTATTCTGATGTATGTTATGGTCGGAATTATCCTTACTGAATTACATTGTACAAAAAAATCTCGGGTTCGTGTTGATGCTAGTATTTTCAAGTTCTCTCTAACCCCTTGTAATAATTGAGCATAAAACCGAGGAAATGAAAGCTTGATTTGCTAGCAAAGCACGGAATTAAAATCGCCTATGGAGTCTCCGTCATCTCCCAACGATTGGTAAATAAGAGCATGATAGAAAAAAATATAGGTTTAATAGGTTCGGAGGTTCCTATTTCTGTGGATTTGTATCAATTGGGTTCTTGTATTTTGAAAGTTCTCATTTAGGTTCCTATTTTGGTAAAATTGAGTCAATAAAGCCCTTGTCGTTAAATGTTATGGACGGCGTTAATTTTCTTGCAATGTGGCATGCTGAGGTGTCTTTTAATTACGACGTGGCATAGTATCAGAAGAGTCTTGTTGACCAGCTTTGACTGATTCATAACGTGACCAATGAAGACCTGCCACGTGTCAATCCCTTTCCCATCCAAAATTAGGGTTTCAGATTGGGAAAAGGAGGAAAATTTGTTCCTCTGTTGTGGTTTTCTTGCAGGTGATGAAGATGGTTGTGCGATGGTGGTCGAGATGCGAAATCGTGGTGGTGGCAAGATGATGACGGCGACCTGAAGCGAGGCATGGTGATGCGTGAGTGGAGGTGTGATGTGGCGTCCATGGAGTCTGGATGATTTTCTGGGTTTTTGGTGGAAATCACTTTGTGCAGGAGGAGGCTCGCAGTACTCCGACAACAACGTTGTTGTTGTGCGACCGCGACTTGGGCGTTGATGACGATGATGTGCGTTGAAGGCTGTTGTGGTGCGACAGTATGCGTGTGGTTGTCGGCGTTTCAACTACGGATCTCAATTTCACGGCACACACCCCAATTCTCGGATTTTCCTGTGATCGAGATCTAGGGTTTCTACTTTCCCTTTTCAAAACTTTTGATTGAATCAACACTCTCGAGTTCGACTGGTTCCGATTCTTCCTTCATGGGTTCGATTTTCGTCTGATAGGTTCGTAAACAGTTGATTTCAGCTTCTGGGTTGCAATGCTCAAGCAAATCCTCACAAGCTTCCTTGGAAGTTGTTGAAATCGGACTCGGACGAGTCGTCTTGGGGTGACTCCGGGCTTTCATCCGATTCGCCACGCGTTGCCGGTAAAAGCCAAAGACCACATGGCGGCAGTTCCACCGCTGCAAAGCGAGCTTCGTCATCGGCGATGTTTCCGGTGAGCATGGTGTCTGGATTTGAACCTTTGGTGCCGTTTAAGGATAATGCTGAGAAGATGAACTTGTGCGTGAAGGTGCGAGGAGAGTGCGATGCGCGAAGCTTGCTCGTGATTGGGTGTTGATGGAGAAGATGACGGCGAGGGACAACTGCCATGGTTGAGACGCTGTGGTGGCCAGATTTGGGGTTATGTTCTTCTCTGCTTTTGGGCGTTGGTGGCGGTGAAGACTGGTGGCACATTTATGATTGTGGCAGCTTCTGCGGAGATGCGCAGATGACAATAGTGGCTGGTGAGGATCGAGTTGGCGGCGCTGGATGGTGCAGCGGTGGTTAACGGCACGGTGGTTGAAGGGAATTAGTGAAGGAGAAGGATGATACCTCGACATTTATTTTAAATATTTTTTAAACTTAAAATCAAATAAATCCACATATTAAATGACATTTCAGTATGTCACATTACAAGAAAATTAACGCCGTCCACAACATTTAATGGCAAGGGCTTTATTGACTCAATTTTATCAAAATAGGAACCTAAATGAAAACTTTCAAAATACGAAAACCCAATTGATACAAATTCATAGAAATAGAAACCTCCGAAACTATTAAACCAAAAATATAAAACAAATTATATTTGGCATAAGGCGTTGAAAACTTGATAAAGTAAATAAGTTATTGAAAAAAAAAGTTAGTATTAAATTTGAAGGGTTTATTACATTTATTTGATTTTTTTACATAGACGAAAAATATTTATAAAAAAAAATCTGTTTAGGTTCGATAAGATTATTAGAAATGATAAAGTTTGTACATTGAGTACTTTGTGTACTTTTTTTTAACAAATAATTTTGCTTAAAAATTGAATAGGATTATATACTAGGGAAAATGCTTAGTGATTATGTGCTAGATATGCTTGTCTTCTATCATTTTGTTTTATTTAGTTAAAATTTAATTATTGTAATATTTTTTATTATTTCTACATAATTTTTAATATATAAAGTATTTTGATATATATATATATATATATCTATATATATATATATTACATATTACTTTCATGATGTATTAGACTAAAGCATTTATAAAATTAATATTACTTTCGTGACGTATTAGACTAAAACATTTATAAAATTAATATTACTTTCGTGACGTATTAGACTAAAGCATTTATAAAATTAATACTATTATGACTCACATTTTACATTTATTTGATACATAATACAAGAAAAAAAATGAAATAAATTTTTATTTTTTTTAAAATAGAAAATTAAAAAATAATAGTATAAATGAACGTAAAAGATTTGTGTGTCAAAACATTAATTTTTTATTTATAACCAATATTCAAAATATTAATTTTTATATTTAATTTACTCTAAACATTTTAATTGAGAGAATGTTTGTATCTGTAATACCTAAATACAATTTAAGGTTTATTAATTCTCTCAAAATGACTAAAAACTTAGTTTTTTTAAGAGTTAAATATGTTTTTAGTCTCTATACTTTGGGGCGATTTTGGATTTAGTTCCTCTTTCAAACTAAGGTACAATTTAGTCCTTCAACTTTAGAAAACTCTAGTTTTAGTCCTTTTTACCAAATTTTTTTTAACTTTATTTGCTGTTTCAAATGCGTTTCTCAAATTTGGTAAAAATGACTAAAAGTAGAGTTTTCTAAAGTTGAAGGACTAAATTGTACTTTAGTTTGAAAGAGGGACTAAATCCAAAATCGCCCCAAAGTATAGGGACTAAAAACATATTTAACCCTTTTTTTTAATGTAATAATATATATTTCTAGCTTTCTCTTAAATCAAATATTTCAATATTTGTATTTTAGTGGATGAAATAACGTTTTTAATAACATTTATTGTTGTTGGTATATGAAAAAAAAAATGAATTTCAATAATCTTGAAATAGAAAAAGAATTGATATGCCAATGCATTCATTTTTATTTTTTTATACATCTATTAAACACTAAACTTTACTTTCTATCTTTCTTCTTATCACATCATATATTTTATAAACTTGATACTTTTACTTTTTAGGAGTATCGATGAATTTTTCTTGTTGTAGGTAAATAATTTTTCCTACAAAAATATTATTAGAATAATTATATATGCTTATATTTATTTGGAACATATTAAAAAATAAGATGATTGTAAAGTTACATTTTTAAGAAAAAAAAAAGTAAATAAAAGATATTAAATAAATGTAATTTTTTTAAAAATTGTATGTATCGAAATATAATTTTTCAAAATACTAACTGTTTATACGATTGATTGGTAGGGTCTGTTGTAAAATCAGCGGTTATTGGGATAAGTCCGGTCCATCTTTCTGAAATCAGGGATGCTGTAAATCAAATGGCAATCCAATTTCAAAATTTAGAATTTAATAAACAAAAGTGTTGAGCACATCTCTTCCTCTCTCCTGCAATTCACAGAAGATGCATCTCTTTTCTCTTCCCACCGAAAAATGCACGAATCCTTGACCATTCATGTGAACATCCCTGTCACGTGATACATATCATGGTTCTTCTTATTGGTTTTTGGCATTTCTATATTCATTAAAATGTTCTCATGCAAACCTTCTACAGCACCCGTCTCTCTTTCGCTACGTACTCGTGGCCGTCAACTCCTTCATTTCCTCATGTGACTCCTATTTTTGTGTCCGTGACTTCCTCCCTTTGCTACAGACAAATTACACTTCTCCAAGATACCCGTCTTCTAACTAGTTTTAAGTCCAATTTCCTGGCGTAAGTTTCGCCAATAATAACCACAGTAACATAACTACTATATCCTAATCAAACATGCATTTATTTTCAATGTATTCACCACAAAATGGCTTATCTTCAGCTCAAGTCTTCAATAAAGCAGTCACATGTTTGGACTTTCTGCTAGCCCCGTTTGCCGCAGTTCATCATGTGACCTATCCAACCCTTCTTCTTAAACCACGAAACCAAAAACAATCTTCTGTGAGTCCAATATTATCTCTGAAAATGACAACTTTTGAAACAATTAATCTGCTGTTAATTAATCCGTATATACCCGATGACTAGTTAACTAATCTCCCATGTCCCACGTTATAAATATAAACAAACCATCACTCCATTCTCTGAAGCCTCTAATTCTGTCTGTCTCATAAGTGCACATCAAAAAGGGATGGCTTCAGCGACCACATTTTCACTAATGTTACACTTTCTGTTGTTAATATTATGTTCTTTGTTTCATCAACCAAGCTTAGCATTCACATCGCAAGAGTACCAGGAGGCTCTTGAGAAATCCATTCTCTTCTTTGAGGGACAACGGTCTGGAAAATTGCCTTCCAACCAGCGACTAACATGGAGGGGAGATTCTGGATTGTCCGATGGCTCTTCTTATCATGTATATACATTTATATGTAATTAGAATTTTAAACTAAACTGTCTTATAGTTTTGCTCACTGAGAGTTTAATCTTGATTAATGTTGTAATTCAGGTAAACCTGGTAGGTGGTTATTATGATGCTGGAGATAACGTTAAGTTTGGGTTGCCGATGGCCTTTACTACAACATTGTTAGCATGGAGTGTGATTGAATTTGGAAGCTCAATGATGGACCAGATTGAAAACGCTAGAGCTGCTATCCGCTGGAGCACAGATTACCTTCTTAAGGCTGCCACCACCACCCCTGACACATTATATGTCCAAGTGAGCATATTGATTTACAGCCACCAAATTAAGTTGTTTCATGCCTAGTTTGATGCAAAGTTTCTTAAGAAAAACCATGAAAGAAATTGCTAGAAATGAACAAGAGAGGTTGATTAATGCAGGTAGGAGACCCGAACATGGATCACAAGTGTTGGGAAAGACCTGAAGATATGGACACTCCACGCAATGTGTATAAGGTATCAGCTCAAAACCCAGGATCAGATGTAGCAGCAGAGACAGCAGCTGCACTGGCAGCTTCTTCAATAGTATTCGGAGATTCGGATCCAGCATACTCCTCCAAATTGCTTCAAGCAGCCATCAAAGTAATTAACAAATATTCCTCCATTTTCATTTCTTGCTAGCTAAGTGTTCTGCATGTTAATTGTCTAATCAATCTGAGTGTTTATTTTCAGGTATTCAATTTTGCAGACCGTTACAGGGGTTCTTACAGTGATTCTCTTGGTTCTGTTGTCTGTCCATTCTACTGCTCTTACTCCGGATACCATGTAAGGCACACACACATAGCTTCAAAAACTTAATTATATTTGTAACAATGAAACATGTGGCACGAATACATGGGTTCTGATTGGACTTGTTTTTGTTGTAAATGCTAAATAAATAGGATGAACTTCTGTGGGGTGCATCATGGATTTATAAAGCCTCAGGAACTAGCTCATACATGCAATATATTCGATCCAATGGCCACATTTTAGGTGCTGATGACGATGGTTTCTCCTTCAGCTGGGATGACAAGCGACCCGGAACTAAAATCCTCCTTTCCAAGGTACCCTCTGTTTACTTTCTACTCAAATTTCCTGCAGATAGATTTTTTTTATTCTTAGAGGGGAAAAAACTGAACTTTTTTCATAAACAAAATAAACTTGTAAGTACCTTTTAAAGAATAGATCAGATAAAAGTTAAACATACAAATTCATTTTAGGTTGCACGGAGATTCTAAATTCATTTTCTGTGACCCTACATGCCATCAAACTTTGTATGTATGTGTCACTTACAAGATTATTTTGGATGGATTCGATGTCAGGAATTCTTGGAGAAAAATTCAGAAGAGTTCCAATTATACAAGGCACATTCAGATAATTACATCTGTTCGCTAATGTCTGGAATACCTGGTTCTCAGGCTCAGTACACCCGAGGTAAAAAATCTCGATTATTTAATATTTATCCCGATGGTTCATTAGAAAAATGATTGAGAAAGGGAAAAGAGAGTAATAATATTTTCACAGACACAAAAATTCTTTTTTTTTTTTTACTATTTACCGTACGACTAACAAAATCTTTAATTCAGAAAAGAAAAATATTTGTTGTCTTTAATAAAAAGTCATCATTCATTGTTTTATTTGATGTTTTGTAGTGAAACATTTTACTGTGAAATTGTGCAGGGGGGCTTCTTTACAAGGGGAGTGAGAGCAATTTACAGTATGTGACATCGACAAGTCTCCTTCTGTTGACATACGCTAAGTATCTTTCTGCAAACGGGGGCGTTGTCAGATGTGGAACTTCAACGGTCACGGGTGAAAACCTCGTAGCACTAGCCAAAACACAAGTTGACTACATTCTGGGCGATAATCCAAGAAAGATGTCGTATATGGTGGGTTTCGGGGAGAATTACCCAAAGCATGTCCATCACAGAGGTTCCTCTCTACCTTCGGTTCGTGCCAGGACTCAGCACATTTCCTGCAACGAGGGGTTTCAATATCTCTATGCTGGCTCTCCCAATCCAAATGAGCTTGTCGGAGCCATTGTAGGTGGTCCTGATAGCAATGATAACTTCTCCGATGATCGAAACAACTATCAGCAGTCAGAGCCAGCAACGTACATCAATGCACCCTTTGTAGGTGCTGTTGCCTATTTCTCTGCTAAACCACCAACCTATTATTAAGAATAGTTCTGAAAAATAGACAATAGTAGTGTAGTAACACTAGTGCCTGTAGTTGACGCTTGTATTTAATTAGAAGAATCTGAGTATGGCGTTGGTCCCATATCGTTTAGGTCCGTGATGAATGTTTCCACCAAAGGTGACATTGACAAGTAAGGATTTTTCTCAAATCTATTATTCTCTTCTAACTACAAAAAGTCTTTATAAAGTAATATTCTCGTTTATAAGTTTAAATATTTATTAAAACTTATAAAATAAACATGTATTTGAGATTTATTATTTCTTCTTGTTACATGCTATAATGATTTTTGTTTTATTTTTCTCTCGATATGTTTTAAAACAAGTCAACATATAATTATTTTGACAAATCAGTGACACATTGTCGTAATAGCAAAACTTTTAACCAAGATATTTTTCAGGACAACAATCCTAAATATACACGTACCTTAATGTTTAAAATAGCATACTTAAATAAATTATCTTATTTTCATTAGTTTGATTTGGGTATTTTAAACTATAATAAATCTATCTCTTTTCTAAAAAGATAAAACACTAAATAAAAAAGTATTATATTTTAAAAACAAATATATTAAAAGTCAGAAATAAGAAACTGACATTTTAATAAACTTTGGAAATATTGAAAAAATATGAATTATTGAAAAAGTGAAATATATTTTTAATTCCTAAAATTTTAGATACATTTATTTATAATACTTAAATAAATATTTGACTGCTTTTAATTTCCAAAATTTCTTTAATTAATATTTTTAGTTTTTATTGTTAAGAGTTGTTAGTAATGCTATGATCGTTTGAGTGGATGATACCTTTCACATTGATTTGAGAAGATAGATTTGACAAATCATTCGTGTTCGTTTGGAAGAATTTGAGAGCAATTAGAGACACTGATTCGGGAAATCAATGATTTCTTTCATCTGCACTAATATGAAGAGATTTGAGGGATGTATGATGAAAAACCCTATTTACCCTTAAAGAAAACTAATATCCTAGAATGGTGGTGCAAGAGAATCTTTTCAGTTGTGAATCATTTTATCACAATCACTATATTTACTTTTTATTATTATTATTTTAAAATAATTTATCAGTGTATTTATTGTATAAACATGAATATTTAATTTGACTTTAAAAACAAATAATAATAATAATAATAATAAAATTTTAAAAATTAATTTATTTTTTTTTTCTCTTTATAATAATTTTTACAATTATATATATTATAATAATTATCATTTTATATTACTTTTACTACTAAGAATATTTTGGTAATTTTTAATTTCTATCCATTAATTTTTTTTTATCTATCACATCGGTTAAATTTTACACTAATCTTTATAAACTTTACTTCTAAATTCATCCTCATTCACCTTCAAATCCACTCAAATAAATAACAAAAGATTATTCCTCAAATCTCTTCAAATTCATCCACTCACTCTCCTCCAAATCATCTTCTCCAAGTGAACACAACCTAAGGAATGGTATGACACATATGTTAATGTATAAAATTACACATTTAACAATTTATTTGAACAAATATAATCTATTTTCAACATACACACACACACACATATATATATATATATATATATATATATATAATATAATAAACATAATGATAATTAAAAATAATAATAATAACAATATTAATAAAATATATAATTTAAATATTAAATAAAATTAATTTCTAATAGTAAAATAGTTTTGATTATTTTATATATATATATATATATATATATATATATTTTAAAATTATTATATCTATCATATAACTTATAACTATCATAAACATTTTTTTTCATCTTCCTTCATTTTTCATTTTTTTCATTTTAATTGAAATAACCTCATTTCCCATTATCTTTTCATTTGTTTTATTATTTTCACTCTCTGAACTCCACTTTTTGAAACAAAAATGTGACTTACACAAGTCATATATAATTTTGTATTGGGTAAAGTTTGTTTTAATTCCTTATTATATTACAAAATTCACCTTTAGTTCTCAATATTTCTCTAACCAGTTTTAATCTTTTGAAAATATTTCTTTTATCAATTCCTATATAATTTATTTACCAATTTAGCAAGAGTTGTGAAAAATGTACTCAAATATTAGACCCACAATCAACACACATATAGGCTAAACTTGTGATTGGTTAAGCCAACCCACCTAAAACAACAATAATTAGTTCAATCATTCTATCTCACACCCTTACCGTCTTGACCCAATTTAAAGATATAAAGAAATTGATTTATTTTAAAAAATAATTTAAACTGCCATAAATAAGAGTTATGAAATTGTTCAATTATTAAAAGTTATAAATGTTTGTACGTTGTTTTCCATTTTTTCTCTTTTTATTTGTCTTATAATCTAACAAAAGAAAATTGTTTTAATAACATTTAATCACATTAACTGAAGTAGAGAAACTAAAAGTAATACCTGATAGGAGAGACTAAAACTAACAAGATACAAAACTTAAAGGTCCTGAACTAGTCAAAATTTGTTTGAGAAACTAAAACTATCAAGTAAAATGACGAAGATTAAATATGAAATTTCTGGAAAAGATACGAATAAAGGACTAAATTTATTATAAAAAAATTACACATCACAACTACATCAATTAAACTAAATTACTTACATAAATAATCATTTTCATTAGTTTGATTTATCTATCTTAAATTCTATTTAGTGATAAGCTACGATTCAAACCTACTTTTAAGATAAACCTTGTCAGTTGAACTTAAGAAAATATATAATAATTAATTATTAAGATTAGATGTAATTAGAATAAGATTCATTACTTAAGATTAATTAAAAATATAATAATACAAATATCAACAAATAAATGACAACAAAGACCGAGTGTTTTAAGTGATAACCTTTCCATTGTGAGTTGAAACTAAAAAGATAAATAAATAACTGAGTATACTCTTCGGTATACCGTACGTAATGAGATTTTGCATGACAGAGTTAATGTCCTCTGCGAATATTTGCTACCTATTTGATGAAAATTTGTATGATAGTGTTTCTTCTTGAGTTTTAGAAAATAAAAACCAGTGACTTGACTTATTCTTTACATGTCATGTTAATTTTTAAAGTATGTTTTGAAGTTGATGTTTGATTTGATGAAACGAGCAAGTTATTTGAAATGCTTCAAAACTTGAGGATTGAGTGATTACTCTGTAAGATACAAATGAATGATCCAATTATTTCAACTCATGTCTTACTACTAGCAGCAATGCATGATGGGGGTGGTTTTACTTTCACGTGATTTGCTTACATTTGGCAGTAATGAATGTGTGGCCAGTCATTTGCTTAATCATTCTTAACAATGATATTGTATATTTTTGTTTTTCTGTAAGAAAGAAAACAAAATCCAAAGGTATCTAAGGAATAGTGTTCTCGTTTGGAGCAATCAGCTCCTTTTTTACCTATGCCATTTGAGGTCATAGTCTCTGTAATTGCTTGTAGAATGCACCAATGGCCTTGATAATCCATTAATTTATAGGAAAAGCAATGTTTCCAATATAATATATCTTTGATCGGCTGTTTTAACTATTTAGATTGTATAGTCTCTTGGTATGATAATATGAACAAGCTTTTAGTAAGAGACACTTCCTGAGCAAAGTTTGTTTTTCATGTAGTTTTTTAGTTTTCTTGATCTAATCAGTGATACCAGCATAAAATTAACTTTATAGTGATAAACAGGAAATATGTGACTAAATTGCAGGTAGTTGTCTGAAGATAGCATATATATTTTTGTAGAAGCAGATAAAATTGACAATGAATTGTTGGTCTAACAGATTAAGCAGCTGCTCCAACAGCTACACCACTCTTGAGCCTGGATTCACCGTATAGTGTTTCTTCAAACCGGATGATCTCATTCTTGGATCCATAAGCAACTTGAGTTCTCTCATCAATGTTACTGATCACTTTGTCCAGCACAGACTGATAACCATCACTGCTGTAACCTCCAGCGTTTTCAATCAAGAGCCCTAAGGGAGCTACCTCAAACAAAAGTCTCAGCTTAGCTTTGGCTGATGGTGATGCCACGTTAGTGAAGATGCCTTTTTCTTTTACAATAATCTGCAGACAGATGAAATTTTTAAAGCATATGGATTGTTATACTAGGTTGACAGAACATCCATGTCTCAGATATAAAAAGCTGCTCCGCCTTAAAACATTATGCATGATTATGTTAAGAAAAGAACCTGGTTGACATCCGGCACCATTCCTCCTGTGTATCTCAATGTGTATTTTTCATTCACGTAGTAGTTGATCAACTGTTTGATGAAAAAGAAAGCTGTAAGTAATATTAAACATCATTATAACACTAAAATCTTCCTTTACTGGTATCAGAATACAGTTACATTAGCATAATTGAGGTTGTCAGATGTGGCTCTCAAATTTCCTGGAGAAAACAGTTTTCCTTCACCAATTTCTGTGGTCTCTTTGACATGCTGCCATTTTCCTGATATATGAAATATACATTAGATATTTTTGTCATGTGATGAAGTTTGTCTAAAATGATCATGCCGAGATGTACAAGTGAAAGTTCACTGTGATGATCTTAACCCACTAAAACTTAATGTGTGAACTACTTGCTTACTGGATTTTAATAAATCTTATCTTACCTTCATCAAGAAGAAGAAATTCGTGGGTGCCTGGGAAGCCTTTTATAGCAAGCACATATGTGGTTCTAGGACCCATAACTCCCATGGCTGCTGCAACTTGATCTCTTCCGGTGACCCCAGTCAACTTATCTCCCGGCCACACACCAAAAATGGTGCCGACTGTGAAGTTTGTGTCCACAATGCTGGAACCATCAAGGGGATCAAATGCAACACTAAATCCACCTGTTTGTTGCATATTCACACAAATGCATCACCTCAAAAGTTACGTTTTGTAATAGAGGCAGACCTCAATTCAATTGCCAGTTTAACATAATTATTATGGCAGACCTTCAACTGGACCTCCCATGTCCTGGAGCTCTGGTACTTCTTCAGAGCAAGCATACTTGCAGAAATGGGAGTAATTCAAGGCCTTTACAATACAACATTGAAGATGTCACTTTCATTGCACATTGAAAATAAGACATCTATTTATGATAGATTTATCATCGGCTTTTATGTTAACTGTATTAAAAAGTATACTAATAATGACTTTTGATTGATTGTCAATGCAAAAACTTTTGAATTGATGATGAAAATCTATTAAATTTTACATGCATATAATTGACAAAAAACTCCAAGAGCTCAGTTCTTTGTAAGATTGAAGTTCATCACCTATCCTGGTCATACCATAACAGAGTGTCCCTAAGAAATCATTTGAACTGGTTTTCACAAATGAACTTCGGAGAAATAAAATTGTCGATGAAAAGTTTTCGAACAAGAGATCCCACCATGATAACCAAAGTACTCTTTCTCCTGCTAATAATACTACTACTATTCATGAGAAATTATTCTTGCATATTACTATATCATTTCATAATCTTGCACCAATCAAGATTGCATGAATTGGGTTAGTTAGTTAAACTATAACTGATGTTGATTGTTTAGTTGGGTAGAAACTTATTGCAAAAGTACTGGTCTAACCTCAAAAAGGAGCTGGTTAGCCAGCATATCCACTGCAAGCTGCTCGTCTCCAAAAGAATTAACGCACTGCGTTCCGCCACAAGAAGCCGTCTTCACTTTGAAGGAAATTGTTCTTAATGCCTCTCCCATGGACACCAACAACCTGATCAACCCCTTATCTGGTGTTGCTTTTGTAAGGAATTCTTCCTACAATACACAAACAACAATATCAGTTTATTTCACGTGCATGTGAACCAAGGCATTCAGCAGGTGCTTAGCTATATAGACTAGGATATGGACTTTGCACTGTGTAGATAACTCACCAGACTGTCACCAATTTCGCATCTGGTTACGACTGAAGTAGACTTTGTCTTTGAAACCTTCAGTGTCGATTTGGATGCCACCCTTAGCGATTCTCCAAATAAAGAGCTTGATTTCAGACTCTATCATTGCAAACAAGTTCATTTTAAACATATATTCTCTTTCCTTGAATGCGGTGTCTTGATAGAAAGAAAGAAAAAGCTGCATGGTTGGTATATAACACTTTGAAAGTATAACTTAAAAGATTCAATCTGCATACCCTGAAGCCAAAAGATGGAGAGATGGAGGGTGGAGAGTGCTTGGAAGAAACAGTAGGTAAGAAAGGCCCGCGGGTGTAGCATGCTATACCAGTTTCCATGGCTGCAGGAGGATGATGTCCAAAGGTTGAAGATGATGTTGTGTTATTTGATGTTATTGCATTGATTGATAGATAGATAGGGAGACTAAGAGGGAGAGGAGGGGATAGCAATTTTAGATATGTGGCTAACTATGTGTGTAGTGCCACGTGGCAGGTGCAGAGTAGATAGGCTAATGAAACTGCATTTTGGTATGAATATTTAGCATCGCATGTATTTATGTGGTTGTGCTATGGTCCTTTATAAACGAGATATGGTGGGGGGATGCTAGTCACCACTGTTTCTTAGTATCTCACTTGTGTTTAGCTCTGTCTTTGGCATACGTGTGCTGTGGTCACTCCTATTTCACTTTTTAGCAATCAAAATATAGTTTAGATTAAAGAATAACAATTTATTTAGATTAGGATAAAGGAATATGAGGTCAATTTAATCTAATAAAAATATTCATGTTAACAAAAATTAAACTAATTCAAAAGTATATCTATACAAAATCTGAATTAATTCTATTATATTTTTCGATTGATCAGAATTAGTACATGGGTAAATGTTGAAAAACATTAAAATACATTGAATGAGAAAAACTTATTTTGAGTGTGTATTTACGGAAGTGACATTTCCTTTGTTTTTTAGTCCAGATGGAACATGTATTGTCCATAGAATAATCCATAATTGATTACCTACCTACATTATGCAAGTTAGAATCGATTACATATGAAGTTTATGAAGCATAAGTTCTTTACTTAAAGTTGTTAAAGTTGCAGTTATTATTGGAGTGATTTGAATGATTTGACATATAAGAAACTACTATGGATTTCAATTTCCTCTTGATTTTAGTACAAAAACAAGCAAAATTAAAGAACTGGTTAGATTAAATTGACCAATAGTAATTCCAAAAAGACCATATACAACATTGTTTCATATTTAATGGTTCTTAAATTTGTTAACCTAAATACTAGACAGGGTAAGATTTCCATTTTTAAGGAAATTATTTAGAAATTTCCAGAACCTAATTGGATAAAGGTAAATACAGATGGAGTTACTCCATGTTTTCCTGATATGACTGTGTGGTGGTATTTTGAGAAAACAATAGTGAATATATTGAGACCTTTTTAACATTCTTGGACATTAAGAATTCTGTTTACCCGGAATTTATGAAAATCATTTATGGAATCAAATATGCTTGAACTGTGGGTTTTAAAAAGATTTGGTTGGAATATGATTCATCTTGGTTTTTCTAATTAGAGGATAATGTCTTGAATTCTCGATAGTCGATGATATACATGTCTACATATTTGTACTAAAATTCATTTTAAAGTTTCACTTATATTTTGCAAAGAAGATAATTGTACAGATAAATTAGCAAATGTATGGAGAACAAAAAACAGTATTGATGATATAATGTTGTGCATACGATTATTAGTTATGATTTTGTCACAATATTAGGTATTATTTCGTGAAGTGTTGTTTTTTTTAGTATGTTTATTATAGGTTTGGTGTGATCTCACAAGTTTTCTATTATTTATTTAATAAATTTTTAATATTAATAAATTTTTCATGTGATGAAAAATGATTGATATATTTTGAATTATTATCTAGTTAAGATGTTAATTTACATAATAATACTCAACATAAGCTTATTTTGAATCCAACATTTCCATGTTAAGTCTAAGATGAAAATATATTGGACTCTGATAAACCTATACTCAATTATATTTTATTCAATATTTCTTTTTTAAAATTAGTCATAAGTGTGTAAAGATTTGATAAATTCTAAACAGAAGTGTTTGATGCATACACTAGACGAATATCTAAAGAAGTTTTAGAAGCAAATGAACAAACCAACAAGCATACAAATAATAGACACTATCCAAAAATCGTGAACATTTCATAATTACACATTTTTATAAAACAATACACACACCTTTATATGAAAAGACATAGACATATTTGTATATTTTAATAAATAAACACATATTTGCATCTTGAGATAAAATTATACTTATATCTTTTACTAAATAAGAGTAAATCTTTCACTTCAAATAAACTTAAGTATTTATAATAATTTTCCATCTTAAAAATATGATAAAAAAGGCTTAATTAAGTTTTAAGTATGTATAAATATTTTGAATCGAGTCCTACTAAAATTTTCGTTTAATCAAATCATAAAATTGTTATTTTTTCTAAGTACATGTTTGATTTTTGTCATGAAAGGAATGACATTATCATTACTTCCATCGACATCTCTATGTCACCTATCAATTCATTTAATTTCTTTCTAATATCTCAGAACTCAATTTTAAAGGAAACAAGTGAGTTAACAAACAAATTGAAAAAATTAAAGAAAAAATAAATAGTTGAATAACACTCAGAAAGACAGAAGTAAAATCAAACACTAGTTTACTGAGATAAAAATAAAAATAAAAAAAATACCTTAAACATTCAATAAAACATTCTTTTTATAAAATGTTCAAATTTACGAGAAAATTAAAATTTAATTAAGCCAAACAAAATATTCTAAAATAAATATATTAGAGTAACACAACTTATCTCATATTTTCCTTTATCCTATATTCCTAAATTTAATCATTATAATTTAACACATTTTAAATTTTTAGTTATTTTTTATATGAAGAAAAAAATAAATACATGCAACTTCAATCTTCATACGAGTACACACATTCAAGAACCATAGTCAAGCTAAAAGGTAAAAACAAAACAAAAACAAAGGAAAGACAGCAAAAATAAAGGAAGTTTCCTTCCGCGTGCTTTAACTTCCGGATTCCTATATTAAAATGTTAAAAAATAGAAACTAAAAAAGTTTAAGTCGTTGGATTCTGAATGCCGAATCCTCCAATCATAGTACGACGACTAACAGAGAAGCGGCGAAATATCCTTGCACTCGTATCTATGGCAACGCCTTTGTTTTCTTTTTGCATTTTTAACGAAAATATACAAACTTTTTTTGGCAAGATTATTGCTTTGGCTTAGCGATGTCTTTCTCAGGTGCTTTTCTCATATAGTCTCATCTCCGTCTGAAAGTTTGAAAATATTTTTCAGAAGTTTGTTTTTTTTAAAGAAAACAACAAAGTGCAAAGCTCGGACCTTTTTGATTTGATATCATGAATGATAAATTTGCTATCATAAACGATGAGCAAAATGAATTCTTGTTAAATTATAGGTAATCCCTTTGGCCCTTGGAAGCAAAGTGCAAAGAGGAGGTGTTCGTAAACTGTACTATAGGTTCGTATTAGCTTGCAGTTTGGAGTTCGAAGCTATGTCTTCGTATGCTCATCAAATACAGCAGCAACACTCTGCACCTAGTCTCTCAGATGATTCCGGTATGAAGTGCCAATTTTGTCACTCTTTAGCTATGAATTAATAGTGCCAATTTATTTGATCCAAGTTGCACTAGTTTCCCCTCAGGCTAAAGATGACAAACTAAATTTACTCATTTTATACACCATACATATTCTTGGCATTGTTCTGTTTTTAACATCTTTCAGATGAAGTTTTTTCTTTCGAGTTTTGCAGAGACAAGAAGCCATTATGAGCTAGAGTCAGGATTCTTCATGAAATCGTTTACTGCAACAATCTTTGTTGCTTCACTTGTCACCCTTGGGGTTCTACTAGTTACGTTGGTCATTTCCTTGGTGATTATGCTGCAGTCCTGTCAAAGTAAAAGCGCTGGAGTAATCGAGCTTCTGAATATAAAGGATTATTACAGTTATTGCAGGTTGTATTCTCTGCATGCTGAGCTCAATAACTTAGAAGGATACAATCTTCCTACAACATGCAGAAACCTGGCTGTTCAATATATCAAAGGAGGTCAGTATGCCAGAGAGTTGGATTTGACTCTGTCTGTGATTGACGATTACTTCAAGAATGTCAAACCTTTAGAGGATGGTTTGGATGTGGTTTTGATGGACATAGATTACATTTTCCCTTGGAATCACTCTTCCAATTTGTTTCACAGGTAATCTCTTCAAATCAATGACTCTCAGTACAGGGTGATAGAGGATATAGATTGCATCAGATTATAGTATAGTGGTCACAAAGTTTTATCAGTGGTTTGTTAAACTTGCACCAGTTCACCAATTTTTTATTCATTGCTTCTCAAAACTCCGTTGATTATCAGTTTAAAACCCTTGTAGTTCTTAAAACTTGATGTTGATCCTGTAATTGCATCGAATATAAGCTTAACAAGGGTGTCTTTCCGTGTAGGTTTTATAATGACAGCACTAGCAACTGTATTAAAGAGGCAAACAATGTAAAGCTCATGTTTGTTTTAAGATTATACATGTACATGCAAACTGGTGGATGGTCTATAATTTTGTTATCAAGACAACCTAGAACATACCGAAACGTCACCATTAATCATCTTGTCTCTGCGGGATTTAGAAGCTGGTCTGCCTTGATAATGAGGTAAGTGATAATGTTCCTTGTATATATCAAAGATCAAGCCTTGTTACCAAGTCTTGTGAGTCCTCAATCGGTTATGCATTAAATACATCATCTTGTATTGAGGATTACCAACATATTAAGAAATCATTTAATATTTCAGAATATAAGTTCGTACCTAGTTATCTACCAGGCTACTACTAAATTTAGTTTTAGGTTTTACAAACGCATTATAAAGGTGCATTTTTACAAACTTAGCTTTACCAAAAGTATCAAGTAAGAACTAAATCATATGCTGTCAATTGTTTACGTTTTTTTGCAGAGCAGAAGATTCAGATCCTACGAAAGGGTATGAGTACTTTTGTGGCCAAAGGAATGTGGTAAGGAAGAAAGGCTTCCGAATAAAAAGCATCATAAGCAGCCATATGGACGCCGTCGCCGTTCGAGAGACTGGAGAGCGAAATTTTTTACTTCCAGACCCTCTGTGTGACAAGTTTGAGAGAGAGCATAGATACTGAATGTTAGTTTCATCATTCATCCTTCAGGAAGAGAGTTCCTTTTATTATTCTCTGAATCTAAGTTTGTTCTTGCCACTCATTTAACACCAATCCTACAATCTAATCTTTCCTCAAGGCTAAAATAGCTCTCCAACTTAGAGGTTTGTTTGTTATGTGGTTGTAGATCCTTGCATACTCATGTCTGAGACATTACGAGTATGTTTGAAAACCAATTAATCAAATTAAGGAAAATTTCGTTCTATTGATGTCGACAAGGCATTTAAGTGTATCCAAACATGTATATATTATTATTATATATGTATTTTTTTAAGGAGTTCTTATATTTTTGACAATTAATTGATTTCATACAATACTGTACATCCACGAGAAATTCTATTTTTTTTTCACTGATATGCTTATTTATTCTCTTAAATATAGTATTTTATTATTAAAATAAAGTTAGTAAATGGTTGTCGACAGTAAACAGTGTTACACATAAAGATTTTAGTGCTTGGAAACAATTAGCGTGTTGCAGGAATTTCAGGCTCATAATCACGTTCCTTTGGAGATAACAAGCTTAAATTGCGGAAATAAATCTGGATGACGAAAATCATGTAATTTCTTTGCAGTATTTTGAGCTTCAATTTCCAATTCAGGAACAAGGTTCTACAACTTCCAATAATTAATGATACTTCAAAGGTAACTAAACACATAATTGCCAAACGAAATTCCTTATTTAACCGGTTTCACCATTTTGCTTTTTTCTTTCCGAGCAACTGGTGTCAAATCAGTATTCTCTAATTAAAGAATTCAAAATAGAAAGATTGGGATAACATCTGCACAGGGGTAGCAAACATCTGACTGATTTAAAACCAACTGTAAATGGATATTCACATTAAAATAACAGTAAAATAATATGAATAGACTAAAGAACTATTTATCAGCTACTACTTATTGCGTCTATCGGTCATTGATATACAGTTTTAAACTTCCAAGTATAGTCTCGTTTAGGAAACCCCTTGAAAATTTATGTCATCGTCATATTGCAAGGAACGGACCACTTTGACTAGCCACCACGTTCTATGAGGTACTATAAAAAAATATATACCGAAAGCATGACAATGGCCTAGACCGGAGGCGGACCGCTAGACTGAAGCCGCTGCAACCACGAGATCCTCAGATTAGGCGTTTTCAATTGCAGAAAAATTTCCCTATATTCTTGCTTAAGGAATACATCTAAAGCAAACATGTAGAGCTCACTTCCTTGTTCTATTTCTTCCATTCTATCAAGGCATTCAATGCACTCACCGATGCTATAATTGCATTTGCCTTCAGTGGATGAAACTGCACTAGCATTCTTTTGAATACTTACACCATTTCTTGATACAACCGCATCACAATGACATTCGGTTTTCTCGTCAAAGTTGACAGTATCAGGTTCTTTTGTGCGAAAAGGGAAAGTAATAACACTATCATCACTTTTCCTTTGTTGAGCCGTGGGTTCAGTCTCTCCAGTAACAGTAGTTCCATTAAAGATGGCTTCCAACATGTCAGTGAATTGTAGCTCCTTTAAGCGAAATTGTGAAGCTTCTGGATTTTCCTGTACCAAAAAAGTGGAAATCATGAACTTCCGTTAAGATTTAGAAACTTGCATGGGCTACAAATTAGCTGCACCCAGAAACTTATCATACCTGTAAATAGTTGTTCCAATCTTCTTCACTAGCCTCAAACCTCAGGTTAGATGGGTCCCATTTCATGTAATTGGTGCCAATAAGCTTACACCAAATTTTCCATTGTTCCTTGGTAGAATCCCAGTGATTCTTAAGTTGTAATCTACCATAATTTAAACCAGTTTTTGCATAAAATGTTTCCATAATGTTTTTCCAACCTTCCTTTGTAAAATGTGTCCCGGGCTTATTCCCTTGTAACGTCTCCTGCAGACATAGATCAACAAAGATCTTGTGCACTGTAGGAGTCCATGCAGCTTTGACCTTGGGATGTGATGAACTGGACATGCTCTGCTCACTTGGAACTGTACTGATTGGGATGGCATTAACCATAATGGCACTCTTTAATCCACTATCCCGACCAACATTCCTACGTTTCTTCTCCCGCTGTTTTCCACGCAATGTAGCTGAGGCATCATTTTGCCTCTTAATCATTGCTACCATTTCCTCAGTTGGCATAGCTCCATCAAAGACGACACGTAATTTGTCAGAAAACTGGAGCTCCTTAAACCGAAATTGTGCAGCTTCTGGGAATGCCTGTGACAAAATGACTTCATTACTTTTAAAACAATGAAAAAGATCACTTATAATATTGAATGAATATCAGTAATTACGATGAATACTTTTATACAATTGTGCCAGTCTTCCTCAGAAGCACCAAACGTATTGGTATGATGGTCCCATTTCATCTTATCATCATCAATCAAGTTAGCCCAGATTTTCCATAGTTTCCTAGTTGAATCATAATGATTCTTAATTTGTTTTTTATCGTATCTCATACCAGTCTTTGCATTAAAGGATCCGACAATATTCCTCCAGCCCTCCTTGGTAAAATGTGTAGCATTCTTGTTCCCCTTCAACGTTTCTTCGATGCACAAGTCAACAAACATTTTATGGTATGCAGGTGTCCAAGAAGCTTTTGGTGTTGGCGAACAGCCAACCATAATGGTACTATCTGATTCATAATCCCTACCAACATGCTTGCGTTTCTTCTCTCGCTCTTTTCCACGCAAAGGAGATGTAGCTGAAGCATCATTCTGCCACTTGAGACTGGCCCACCTTTTCATTTCCTCGACTCGATTTCCTCCGTCAAAGATGATATCAAGTTTGTCTGTAAACTGGATTTCCTTAGACTGAAACTGCGCAGCTTCTGGGGTTGCCTGTGAAAACTTGGCTTCATTATTATTAATCTGGAACCAAAAGGGCATCTTACAATCTTGGATTTGCATCAATAATAAATTAATAATCACTATTCATACCTTTATATAATTTTGCCAGTCTTCCTCAGACGCACCAAACGTCCGAGTTTCTGGATCCCACTTCATGTTGCTATCATCAGTCAACTTGACCCAGACTTTCCATAGTTTTCTAGTAGAATCATAGTGATTCTTAAATTGCTTTTTTTCATATCTCACACCAGTCTTCGCATAAAAGGATCCAACAATGTTCCTCCAACCCACCTTAGTAATTCGCGTCGACCCGGGTTCATTCTTCAACATTTCTCCAAGGCACAAATCAACAAATATACCATGGAACCCAGGTGTCCATGTGGCTTTAGAAGTCGGACTGGACATTCTTGTATAACGAAAATGTTCTGATAATTTTACACGCAATTAACGACTGACAATCAAACCAACAAACTTCAATTTCATAAAATACAACAAGCTCCTATCCTAATTGTCAACTCTCCCATCTGAACCCCTACCAATCACACCGCAAAGAATAATAAATTCATCTTGCCAAGACTAGCATACAAGGAAATAACTATTAACAAATGAAAAAAAAAATGACATTAAACTAAAATAACTCTTGAGTGGGTACAATTGCACAGACCTTTGCTCCTAAGATGAATAATAACACAAATTAGACAAATCAAGATATTTTTACAACCTCAAATGGAGAGACTCTGAGCCGTGATATCTATAATTCACCTTCACCAACATGCACGTGCATGCTTCGATAACAGAAGGGATCAAGGATGGGGAAAGGGGGGTTTCAGTGATAATGGGACTAAAATTGAAAGGAAAAAACGAAAGATTAATCAAAGACGATGAATTGGTACTATCTTTGCATGCGTGACAAGGAATAAGAGCCGAAAAACATTTGGGGGAAAAACGGGTAACAGTGAGTGAGAGCGAAGAGGCGAAGTGTTATACCTGAACATCAACGACAATGCCGCATTTGTAACAAACGCTAATTTGATCGTCGTAAGTGCTTCGGAAACTCAAGACTCGAGATACGTATGTTCTTTTTCTCTGGGATTATTAGCTCCTAACCTTCTGTTCTATCATTGCTATTTATTTTTTTTTTCATTACGATCACAATCGAAGCCCATCAGTAAATGGGCAAAAAGCTAACTCTATTTAGGACCTAAGTTGAGAGAGCCCAATATCTATTTTCAACTTTATACTGAAAAAATAAAACAAAACAATATCTTATTTAAGTAGACACGTATGTGTTTATCTATGTTTCAAAATTGGACATAATATCACAACAAACATTCAGTTTAGCATGTGTAAGAGTCATAGCATTAAACAATTCGAAGACGTATGTGAATTTGGTTACTCGTGTTTCGTCATTTTTTTTTCTTTTAAGGAATGATTTGATAGAGATAGATTAGATGGATTTGAAGCTGAAGTTTATAGTTTTCTTTTTTCTTTTAATTTATAAGTGATGGTGGAGTAGATTTGTGAGAAATTTGATTGATAGATTAAAAAGTACGATTATCAAATTTACCTATATGATAAAAGTAATATAATATTATATTTAAATAAGTCACAATTATTTTATAATTTTTTTAATGAATGATTTTTTTAAAAAAGTATTAATTAAAATAAATAAAGATATAAAACATAACTTATTTTCACACTCTTGAAATCAGTTCCAACCATTACAGAACAAGTTTCATGTCTTTCTTTAAACACAACGAAATCGGTTTCAATTTTGCCAGATTAGGTTTCAACATTGACAGATTCAGTTTCCCGTTAGTCTCCATGAATGTAATTTCAACTGTGACATGAAGGATATTAATGTAAAAGCATGTGTTTCACACTTAAATCTTAACTTCGAAGCGATATGACACATTAACATATGAATATTGTAATTCCACTGTTTTCATCATTTCCTAATCTTTCCAAAAAAAACACCATTTATCTCTCAAATAATCACTTCCTATTTTCTTTGAATAATAATTTCATGTAAAAGAACACAACCTTAAGATACTTACAAAGATTTACAAGTAAAACCCATGACAAATAACAAATGAATACTAGTAATAATTGATATAGATATTTAATTATTTGATTGTTGATAAAACGAGTATAAGTATTATACAATGTAATCTATAAATATTCATTACTAGATAATTATTATTAATAAATTTTATTTGATTATTTTTTAAATTCAAATAACCAAAATAAAATTATTGATAAAAAAAATATTAATAATAGAATAATTATTTAATATTTAACTTTAAATATTTCAATTTATTTATTTAGATCTATAAAATTGTGGTTATTTTGTAAAAGGTTAATTTTTAGAATTTATGTTTTAGTGCAAATCATTTAAATTTGTTTTCGAAAAAAAAAATATTTGTATTACTATTTTATTCAATATATTAAGTTTAGTTGTACTTAATAATTAATATTTTTATCTAAGTTTACATTTTTGTAATATTAATAATTATTTTGGGCCCAAATTTTGTCAATGATATTTTCCGTATAACAACGTTTGTATAATTTAAGGACTGGTTTTGATTTAATGTAAAATTATTTCAGAACAAATTAAATTAAAAGTATTTTTAAAATTTTCTTTTTTTTTTAGTTATCATCATCTCTTGTGAGATAAGTTGAGTTGTTCTAATTAAAATTTAAGAAAATATTTGAGATTAGGAAACTGTGGACAAATAGATTTTCATGTCTTAAAAGTTTTCTGGAAGCTGTAAAGTTGGTTTAGTGATAAAAGTTGAGAAAAAGATGAAAAATAAATAAATTATTTTATGCAAAAGTTAAGGTGTGGTTTTGATTTGATATAATATTATTTTAGAACAAATTAAAACTATTTTTTATGCTTTTTTTAGTTATCATTATGCTATAATTGATGGTGGGAAGTTGAGTTACTTTAATTAAAATTTGAGAAAATATTTGAATTTCCGAAGTTGTGAATAGATACTCATATTTTAAAATTTTCTATGAAACTATATAAGGTTGGTCTAGTGTAAAAGTCTAAGAATGATATGAAAAATTCTGATTTCAATTCTCCGCAATATTTGAAAAATATAAAATTAGTTGAAAGGGTTTAAAATAAAAGAGGAGAAAAATTATAGATTTAACTTTCTTAACTAACAAAAACTAATAAATATATATATATATATATAATATTAAAATCCTCCATACCCGTTTTCAAAATATTGTATTCTAGTAGAATTTTTAATTGCATTTATTTATTATGTGTAAAATCGTATTAACTACAATAATAATATTTGTATGCGTATTTTAATACTGACATTATTTACATATATTTATTATATGAGAAAAGAGAGAATAGATAAAATAAAATATTATATAATTATTTTAGTAAAAATGTTTATTGTATTTACTAATTCTCTCAAGTATAACGGTGAAAGACAGGTAATATGTATAACTTGAGGGAGTTCCACGGTAATTCCTCTTTCCTTGGAATTTTTTTTTTTTTTTTTTAACATGTAATTAATCGGAAGTTTATAAAAGAGCACTGAAATTTGAGCAGTTCTAATTGCTAGCAAATGATTTACATTTATCCGAAGGCATTTCTCTCTCACATCAGTTCCTGCTTCTCCTGTCTTGTGAAAACCACACAAGAGTTACCGACAGATGCAAGTCTAAACCATTGAAATTCACTAACCTCCATTGTTATAGTTTTTCAGTTTGTTAGTGTCATCTGCATTTGCTTTAGGAGTTGCTTCACCAAAAGGAAACACCTTCTTCTTGCTTTTCATTTCCCGATTTTAAAAAATCTTTCTTGTCTAATTTGGGACTTCACTGTTCCCTTTCTTCATCAACTTGCTGTTGGATTTGTTATTTATTTCTGCTATCATTTCATTCTACTATGATCTCAATTCCAGGTACGTCATGATTTTTCAAGACTCCCCTCGATTCTAAAGGGTAAAAGTTAAACTCTTGTAGATTCTTTAGTTTATGCTCTCACCGAAAGTAGAGTCTTAACTACACTTGAAGGATTGTTAATATCTTGCCCCTTCAATCATTGTTGCGTAAGTTCTTTGTTGTTGCTGTTGTTCATTTTTTTCCAGTTTAATAAGGTATGGAATTCGAGACCCCATATCCAACTTGTTTTATGTCAAATTCAAATTGGTTTGTTCAAGAGGGTCATTACACAGAATGGAGTAGAGAAGAGAATAAGCAGTTTGAAAGTGCCCTTGCCATATATGACAAGGATACCCCAGACAGATGGCTGAGGGTTGCGGCCATGCTCCCGGGAAGAAGTGTCTATGATGTGATAAAACAGTACAAGGAATTGGAAGAAGATGTTAGTGAAATAGAAGCAGGAAGGGTTCCAATTCCTGGATATGTGACCTCTTCTTTCTCATTGGAGATGGTTGACAACCATTGTTATGATGCCTGCAGAAAGAAGCCTGCAACTGTCAGGAGTTCTGATCAGGAGAAGAAGAAAGGGGTCCCTTGGACAGAAGAGGAACACAGGTCACTTTCATCATCTTCATTTATCTTTCTTTTTAATGTTTTACACTGGTTGGGAAACTGCATGAAAATGTAGTCTGTTTAACATTTATACACCCAATTTGAAATGTATTTATCCAAAAAACTGCCGTCATGTCAAAACATAATTTTTAGTTAAATTGGGTACTTCTTATGCAGTTTTAATCTCCATGATTTTTGGTTCCTTCGCTTGACATGGATTTTTGGGTGTTGAATTTCAGACGTTTTTTGATGGGACTTTTAAAGTATGGTAAAGGAGACTGGAGAAATATTTCTCGCAAATTTGTGATCACGAAGACTCCCACTCAAGTGGCAAGCCATGCTCAAAAGTATTACATAAGGCAAAAGCTTTCTGGAGGGAAATACAATAAGAGGAGGCCTAGTATCCATGACATCACCATTGTTAATCCTACAACAGACCAAGAGAAGTTCAATGAATCTCACATGCCCTCTGAGAAACTGAAGCTGAATAGCATGCCAAAAGTACAACTTGAATGGATAAATCGCCACAACAATATTGGTTCACTTATGGATTTCAATCCAAATTATGATATGTTGATGGCACCTTCATCTGGCATCGTATCTCCCAAGACCCTCAAATTGCAAGGTCTGGATTTCTATGAATGTGCTTTTCATAAGACTTATGCCAAGCTTAAAAATCCGGGTTTCAACAAGGAAGCTATTTTTGGTATTCAAGCACTGTCATGCCCGCTCTGATCATGTGATGAACCACACACCAGTTCTGCTACATAGATAATATATAGCCCTGCATGAATACGAGTGTATGAACTAAGGGTACTTGTTTTATGTTATGAACATAAATAATGTTTCATTCCTTGAACTGTTTTGGAGTGAACCTTTTCAATGTTTCTTGTCTATCTCAGTCAGACAATTAAGGTGTCTATTTGTTCGTATAGACTCAATCTGCATCAATGTTTATTGAATTCCATTAGATCACAAGTGTGTAAAAGATGAAGGTTTTAAAATGTAATTTATTTTGGAAGCTTTTCATTCCTGTCCAATAAGCTATAAATTAAAGCACATAATGGTATTAATGTTCTGTCCTCAAAACCCGAGACCAAAATGTTGCTGTTGGTTTTCCACTCAGACCTCAGTGATCCATTTCCCAAAATATAAAAATATTAGCCCCAAGTCAAAATAATGGACTGTTGCAAAAACCTTATAAAAACTTATTTAAATAAAATGTACCTTCATAAGCATAGCTTGTAATAATATATTTTGGTAGGTAGCCAATTCACTTGCTGATTTGGCTGACTCGCTTGAGCACTTGAATTGAAACTTTGGGTGTAGATTCTGATGATATAGTAAGCTTTATGTCTTTTGACACTTTCCACCATCTCTAATCATATGCTTTCTGAGAGCAAGTTGACCAGATTTGATCATCAGCATCACGTTGGTAGTAGAATCTGAGTTTGCATTCCACTTAATTAGAATCCCATGCTCATTGGATCAGAATACAGGCATGTTCACGTACAAATGCCAATGTGGCTCACACTATCATACTCATCTTTTGTTAATTTCAATTTTCAGCAAATCTGCCTTTTTGTGGTTACAATACTGTTGTGCCAGCAATTTTTCTTCGTTTACTGGTCACTAGAACAATCATGCTTTATTTTGATTCTTTGTATTACTTGGGAACCCAATAATATATTATAGCCTCGTGCATTATGCGGATTTTTGTTTTCTCGAAAACTATTAGTAATAGTAACAAAAGGTAGAAGCAGACTTTAGATACGTGCTGTGCATTTTTAAATATGTGACCTATGAATATGAGTATTTGATTATTAATTAAATTGATATTATAATTAAGCTATTTATTTTCAAGGAATCAAAATTTGAATATTAAATAAAATAATTAATATAATAAAATGTTGATATTGTTTGAATGAAAAGTTATTTAGTAATACAACATTCACTTATCATTGAACAATCAAATGTTGTATTACGTAATTGTTGAGTTAATATTTTAAAATTATGCGGTGCTTAAACGTTTTTTGTGAAATTGATGAATTCTAAACTTAGCAACGTGCATGTTTATTTTATTTTGTATATAAAATTATGATAAAAATATCAAAGATAATCTTTGTGTTTGTTTGTCTAAATTAGTTATTGATTGCAAATTTTGCTACATCATATAAGTTTATTAAGAGAATGATAATTTATTTATAAAAAATATTTTTTTAACAATTTTTTTACATCAAATATATAAAAACCAATAAAATAGTAACACATCATCTATTGTTAAAATATCATAGTTCTTTTGTTTATTAATTGATATATTTTAACTAAAATACTTATGTACTTATGGTTTAACTAGAGATATCAATTTCGTTCTTGAAATTATTTAAATTATTAACCTTTTCATGTTTGATATTATGGAAACGGCGATTTTCATATTTTAGAAATTGCTAAGTATCTAATAATTTTATTTTTTTGGAAAAATCTAACAATCAGAGTATATCTCTTTCTAATATTTTTTTTTCAGTCATGCAATTTAAGTCTATCTTGCTTAAGAAATTAAAGTATAATATAATTTTAACAAATAACTTAATAACACCTATTTCGTTGCTATATACACATATATGATGATATAATACTATTATAACTAAAGAGTTTCACTTTATTCCATACAAATCACTTATATAGTTCGTGATTAAACTCAATTATTAGGACAAAAAATGCTTTTCAAGTATATTAAAGACATATCAATAAATTTGTTATAATTAGAATAATCAGATTAACATCTAAGATAGTTTCTTAAAAATATGCAAATGTAACATAAGATAATTGTCCTTTAAATTTTAAAAAATTAAACTACAAAGAGTTATTAAAGTATAAATTTATAAAATCTTTATATTGTAAAAAAAAAGTAACATGACTGAGACTCACACATCTTACTTTGTTTTCATCGAATCTAAAGAAAGATGAAAACGTATGAATTATCTCTTTATCGTTGTTTTGATCTCTCAAAAGATTTGGGACAAATCTTATACCTAGACAACTTTATACCGAAGATGCATTCCCTTTCTTTCTTATCACTATGCAAAAACCTCTCTTTTTCACACTTTCTTTTGGTCCACCACGTCCATTCATCTTTTCGCTTCTTGATTAAAAATATGAATAAATACAAAGTATAATTTTTTACCAAAATGGTTTTATTGTTCCTTTTATTTGAAAGGTTTTTTTACTGTTATAAAAAAGAAATCCATTTATAAAAGACTCTTTAATGTTTAAGTAAGTAAAAGAGTTATAATATTTTAAAAAGTTTGAGAATAATATTTTATAAAACAAATATTTATCAAAAAATATCAATTATATAGATCAATTCAAGACTTATATTTCTATTACAATATTACTTAAGATAATATAATAAATAGTAACATAATAATTAATTTATGAAACTGTTGAGGCGTAGTTATAATATATAAATATAACTATATAAATTTGAATTATTTTATAATAAAAAGGTTTTATTAGATAATTATTTTTAATATATTTATTATATCAGATAATATGTACATATATTTTAAATATGTTTTAAAGGTGTAAGTTTGGATTGTTTTATAATGAAGAGGCTTAAATTTTTTTTATTAAAATTAATATGTTTATTAGATTAGATTATATATATATATATATATATATGTGTGTGTGTGTGTGTGGATTAAACCTAATAGTTGTTTGCTAAATTTGAGCTTGTTTTAATGGTAGAAAGAACAAATTATATTATCGATATAATTTAGAAAGAGTTTGAGCTGGTGCAAGAAGTCTCCAAAAAAAAACTGCAGCAGTTCTATTTATAGAATAGAGTGATCCGGTAATGAATGCAATTCCAGTTTTACATGTGATGACATTATTTATGAAAAGAATATGCTTATTTATCTACCTCGCATCTACTGTATATTAAATAGTTTTATTTCCACCAGGAAAACTTGACACTTACAGTGTTTTTCTTTTTCTTTTCCCTTTTTTATATTAATAATTTATGATGCAGTGTTTTTTCTTTTCTTTACCCATTTTATTGTTAAGGATTTACTAAAGTTTTTTTTTTTTTTGCATGGTTTCTTTTATTTGTTTCTTTTATCAACTGCATAATTCCTTTTATAATATAACTTTTACTGAATCATTAAACTTAAAGTTCTTCTGTGGGTTCTAGAAAGAACATACTTCTTGTACCTACATGGCATACAGAGTTAGTTAATTCCAGGAATCATTTCCCACAGTATCACTTAGAGAAAATGATGTCACAAAAAGAAATGGCAATGACATTATTCCTTGTTAATTTCCAGATAAAAATCAAAATGTTTTCAAATGGAAAGAAAAAATAAATTGTTTTAATTAATAAAAACAATTCAAGTTGAGACCATAAGACGAAAGGAACAATTGGATGTTGGACTAACTGGATCAACTTCCGTATTCAAATTAGAAATATTTTTATATTATTATCTGTTCAAAAATTTGAAAAATAAATATTTTGATAAATGTGTAACAATATTTAAGGATTATAATTTTTAGTCAATTTCAAAGGCTAGATATATTAAGATGAAATAACGTACGGTGGGCAATAGCACCGTATTGTCACTTTAGCCCCCTACAATGGCCACAACATTATAGTACGACCGTAGTGCCCTGCTTCAGCCGTTGCGTCGCATTGTGCCTTTTGCGCCTTTTATGGGCCACAATATCATCCCACAACATGCTACAACTTTTGCATCTTACTCATAACCATAAAATCTTTTATAGAAACTCTTCTAATCAAACAATCTTATTTTCTCTTAACGCCTAATTACTGGAACAAATTTAGACAGATCATAGACCCTAATTCAAGTAATTTTACCTTAAAAAATTAAGATCATAACTAATAAAATCCGAAAAATAGTTAATAAAAAAACATAAAGTATGACACGTGATAAAATCTTTTAACAATTATAAATGAAGCCCTTCAAAACCAAGACGGAACAAAACTTCAATGTTGCAAAGGATCACCGTATCTTTTGGTTAGAAAAATAAAGATAAAACTCAATTTTAGAGAGAGAAAAATGTGATTTACATAAACTTGGATAAGGAAAAACTTCAGAAAAAAAAAGTTCTATCCCTTTGGCACTACAACAAAGTGAAATAGAATAAAATGAGTGTGAATAAGATTGGCAACTGCACCTCAGAGTTTCTTGGTGAACTCCAGTCTAGAGGATCATACACTCGTTATCAAGGACCGTTTCTTAATAAGATTATCATTTCATGCCATTTTTATAATTGACGTGCACTTTGGATAAGAATGAACGAGCATCGTTCAATGACGAGACTACCTTCGACAAAATGACAAATGTGCCAATTGTAAATGCCAATTGGTGGTGATGAGATGTGTGATAGCAGATATTTTTATTATATCCCAATGTGACACCAGCCAAGAAAGACTTCTTAACTAAGTAGTTTTAAGAAGAAAGGTTTGATTTTCCTTTTAAGTTTCCACATACAGTTTTCTTTGTGGTCCATATCAATGTTAAACTTTCTGTGTGCGTTTTATTTCTCTCTGAAGGGTTAAAGTTGATGTACCAAATCAAGCTCATGATAGTGAACTAAAGAATGCAGATATACCATTTAGTTTGATGGGAAAACATGAATGAAAGGAAAAAAGAAAAAAGAAAACTACTCTGGCTTTTATTCACAAAATTGAGAATTTCAGTTTTAAAGGGAACCAATTGCGTTAGGGGAAGCGTTTCTGAATGAAAACAGGCTTATTACAGGAGTAATGGTCTAAAATGAACTAGAAATAGAGCAGGAACATAGATAGAAGCCAAATATGAAAGTAGAGAAGAAGAAAAAGAAAAGAAAAAAAGGGTATATACAGAACTCTAGGCGTCAACAAGACGCGTGGCAGTGTCCAAAGGCACAACAGTATCTGGAAAATCTGATCTCTGCCCTGCAAGAGAATAATAGGCAAGAATATGAGCTGGATGCTCAACAACTACAGTCTCATCCTGATGGTTAGGCACCTTTCTAGAAGGAATCAACTCAATGTTCCAAAAGGGGCGAGCCATTGCCAAAAGGTCATGCCCAGATGGAGATGCTCCATACCCTTGAACCCACAAGTACCTTAGAGAAGTTAATCGCGTTGCAGCCACAGCAAGTGCTCGCTCACTGAAAAAAGAACACCCTCTCATTTCAAGTTTCTGAAGACTAGGACACCCCTTTGAGAATTCCAAAAGCCCTGCATCAGACTCCCCCACATACCCAAGCAGCATCCATCGAACATTTGAACTGTACTGTCCTATGTAACCAAGACCTACATCAGTCAAACCCCCCCGCCTCAGATATAGAGCAAATCGTCTCAGCTTCTCACAGCCCCTCAGAAGAGCCCTCACTCCGTTGTCCAGTGGCAAATCAGTTATTTTCTTTTCATGATCAAGTAACACTAGGCGAAAATCGCATAGCTTTTTTAAGTGATTTCCAATATGTTCCAGAGATGCGTTTGTAATATCGGACACGTAAACAGCCATGTATTCAAGCTCTGAACAGCCCTGTGACAAGGCTATTAGCCCTCTATGAGACACAGTACCTTCTTCATCCTCCATTCCTTGATCATCATCACCCCTTTCAATCCTAAGCCTTTTTAGCCTCCTACAACAACGACCAAGAACTTCTAACCCTCTATCGCCAATTACATTCCTCGTCTGTCCATAAAGAAAGATATCAACCATAAACGTTTCAAATGTAGTTCTGCTAAAGTCAAAATTATTGACATATATGTACTCCTCCTTACTCAAATATATATAAAAAAAATATTAATATCACTGTATTAAAAAAAGTAAGTTCATATCATTTAATTTTTACTAATTTCAATTTAAAAGCAAAGTTTTTTCATATATTATCATTCCTAGGAATTTAGTACTATGAATGAAAAAAGGGGTCTTCAGAAACAAAATCACAATTAAAGGAAAGGTATTTTGGGGCTGGTATCATTATATAAAGTGAAATTAGTAATGATTACATGTTTGGACAATTACTTGAGTGTGTGTGTATATATCTATATTTTCATGCAGGAGTGTTTTAACAAATTCAATGTTATAACTGGTTAACATATTTCCTTCAAAAGACAAATGAAAGTATATTATCAAACCCTTACATAAAACCTTAGATACACACGAGGTTTTAAATATGTTATAGTTTTTATAAAATGAGTGTATTTTAATTTTAGTTGTAGTCTCTCTAAAATTTAAAATAATTCCTTAATTTATCTGGCACCCATATACGTTTGTGTTGAACCATGTCAATTGATTATTTCAAGTAATGACTATTGGTTTGTGACATAATTTCATCATAGAATGTCTTCAAGAAAATTTTCAAAATTATGAAATATATAGTATCTATCTATTCTAAAATAAATGGTAAACACTAATAATTTTGAATAGGAGGGAAAATAAGAAAGAAAAGAAAATTTTACAAAAATATGAATATATATATATATATATATGTGTGTGTGTGTAAGAAACAAAATAAAAAGCCGCTTGTATAGGAGTAAAAACGTGTTGAGTAAAGAGGTAGAGCGGTTAATTTGAAATCCTTGACGAGTACAAGTTGGGGAACTTACCTCAAGGACTTCCAGATTTGGACACTTTCGGATTAAGGTACAATGATCCTCTGTGTCCAGCATTGCATAGAGGAGATCCAATTTTTTTAGTACGCCTGCAAATAAGAACACTATGGGCAACTCATTCTTTCCAATATACGTTAAACCCAATCGACATAACTTTGCTGGCAATGATATAGCAGAGTAATTTTCTGGTTCCGCGTTGTAGGTGCCTCCACAAAACTCTTCCAGAGCAGACGCATGCTTAAAGAAGTTCACAAGATCAAGTATTTCACAATCAGTAAGTTTCACAGACACTAGGTTGGGGCAATTTCTAGCCAGGAGTTCAAGGTCCTGATTCCTTATACAAGCAATGTCTGTCAAGTAAAAATTCAGATCCTCAAGAACCGTATTATTCACAGCAAGTTCGTGTAGCCATTCTCCGTCCTTCTCAACAATAGAACTTTCCTCCAGAAACAGCACTCTCAAATTCCTGCCAAAGAAAAATTTACAGTCAGAGCCACAAAAATTTAATTAGCTGCAAGCAAGTTTTAGCTTCCAATAAACAAGGTACATCGTACCAATGTATTTCTAAATTCTAATATGCCTAGAATTTATTCCCTAAAACCAAGATGTCTGTTATCATGTAATTTTTATTCTATAAGAAAATAAAATGAAAACTGAAAAAGGTATAAGATTCTTTCTCCCTTAAATGAAGCATAAAGTATAAGAATTGCAATACTTCAGTTTAAAAAAAGAACGCATATACTATGAGAAGAAGACTTGTATCTTCATCCTACAAGTTACAGAAACTGATCGCCATCCCTATAACTTACTCCATAAATGACTAATCACCAGAAAAAATACACTCAATTCGAAGATTCCAAACTTCAGGAGAACGAAATTCAAACCATTTAATCATTTGAAGAACTGTTAGAAAAAATAAAAAACTAGTAACCGACATTGGAACAAAAACGAAATTAAACCAGCTACCTCTTCCCCAGGATACACCAATAAATAATGAATTTATAGCTAATACATATTCCTACGTTTTCTTCCATCTTATCTTTCATTCAATTTCTTTCCTAAATATTTTTCTTCACATCGTATCATTTTCCCTAAAATCCTTCATTTTTTTTTTCTTTTTCTTTTTACCTCTCCACTTTTTCCGCTCATATACTCATATGGGTATGTTGCTCATAAATTTAGGAATCCTCAACAGTTAACAGTAACTTACAGTAACTGATATTGTGACACAACAATTTATTACCCAATGCCATTAAAACAAAGCTTCCTTTGCCAGACAAGTGGAATGGATACATAGCAATAAAAGCAGGGAGGATTAGCGAAACAAGTAATAACACTTGGCGTTACTGGTTAGCCATTCAGGGCTCTGTGAATAGTAACTAAACAGCCATCATCACGCAAATCGAGTAAATAAAAAGCACCAACTACACACGAATCTTAGGTCAAAGAATCCAACTCCTCAACGAAGAATAACACACAACTGAACATATTC
Source organism: Vigna reflexopilosa (assembly GCA_027742785.1). Taxonomy (NCBI): domain Eukaryota; kingdom Viridiplantae; phylum Streptophyta; class Magnoliopsida; order Fabales; family Fabaceae; genus Vigna; species Vigna reflexopilosa. The sequence continues at coordinate 2,143,656 of CM050914.1, read as the reverse complement.
AAAGAAAAGGAACTCAAACTGCTAAACCACTTCAAGAAAACATCAGTATCGGAACATTATATATGCAAATTTCAAGTCAATGAAACTTAATTACTCAATTTTTCATCACTATGTTTGGTATTAATCCAATGAATTTGACATGAACCTGCCAAAGCAATGCTATTTTTCGGTGCATGTTGAGAGAAAAAAGGGATAGTTAACTTTGAAAGAAAATTAAATTATTTTAAACAAACAATAGTTAGGGCAACTTAGCTAGTCACTGTTAAACCCCTTCATCGATACATAACTTTTCAAAAATCCGTCATAAATTATCCCCTTTCGAGCAAACAAACCAATTAGTTACTAAAACTAAAGTTGCGAAACTATTCACAGAGAAATTTAAAAAGTTCTGTCCCCAAAGTTCAGTAACTCCATGATGAACAAGAGAAAATCATATTTTGGTCATTAATTTTTATAACAGGATGCTTAATTTGGAAAGAAAGCAAACTGACAGAAGTAATAGTAGTAATAATAAAAGGAATTAAGGTAATTTACTTGCAAAGGCGACCAATATGGAGAAGTCCATCGGTGGAGAAACCGGAACACTTGTCAAGCTTGAGAGCCTGCAGAACGTGACCTCGGGAGCGAGCAAGGAGCTGAAGATCGGAATCGGTGACAATCATTCGGCGGAAGTGGAGGCTCTTCAGGCAATCGAAGTACTGAGAGATTTCCTCAACCCAGGGGGTGACGTGGCCTCCCCAATCCTCGGGAATCAGGTTGAACATTGCGGCGCGGGGCTTCCCCTTGAGTTTAAGCGACTCCAGGTGCGGAAAGCGACGACGGAGGCGCGCCGGCGTGGTGGTGTAGCAGAGGGCGATGGTGACGTGCTTCCGGGTAAGGGAGTCGAGCTCGTACCAACGTCGACACACCTGGGAAACGGCATCCCGGTCCTTAGGGTCGTCGATGTAGGGTATGACGCAGTCGAGAACCACGTCGACCACACGTGTTTTTCGCACGTTCCGCTCCTCCGTCATGGGTTGCTATTGGATCGGAACCTGAGAGTGAAGAGAAGAAAAGAAAGATGCAGGGCCGAAAGAGAGATGACGAGAGTGTGTGTGTGTGTGTGTAAGAGAGAGAGAGAGAGAAAATGGTAGGGCCAATAGGAATCGAATGGGTGAAAGGAGAAAACTTGTTGTGAGCTTATTACCTATATTTACGTGATGTGATGTAACACGTCACTGCTTCAAAGGCCTTTCTGTTATAACAATGTTTGATATTTTCATCCCAGGACGAGGACGAGGAACACAGTTTCCGGTAACCGTGAGTTGCCTGTGTGTGACGTGTGTTGTCTTGGAGCGAGAGAGATGTAATTAATGTTGCGCATAAAAACAAATAAATATATAAAAAATAATTATAATAAAATAGAAAGAAGGAGCTCAAAGCTAATAACGTTTTACAATTAATTTTTTTAAAAATTAAAAAAAAAATGAAAAACAATAACCTTTAAAATTGTTTAGTACCATTTACCAAATTAAATTAAGTAAATTTTTTTTATCATGATTCGTGAATATAATGGATTTACATTTGAATTTTATTCACATGTCTAAAACCACGGATTGAGTTATAAAAAATAAAAAATATATTGTGTGACTTCAAAATAAAAAAATATACATCACAAATTATTTTTTTATTTTTATTAAAAAAAGTCAGATTTCTGTTTTGTTTTTCCTTTTATCCGTATTTGAATGGATATTTTCCCTGAGTCACATGTGTATTTCATTTGTTAATTTCTTCTCTACACAATTTAAATATGTAAAACAGCATGTATCTACAATTTTTTTTACGTATGTTACACTATTTTTTAAAAATTATACAAATCTTATCAGAATTATAATGAAAGGTGAGATTACATATGAGATGGCTTTGGTACATATTAATACTTCGACACCACTCTCAAGCTAAATTATCTTAAATAATCAATAACTATTTTGGTCGAACTGTTTTTTAGCAGTATCATATTGTGGAAGTTTGTCCTCTCCTAATCATCTTTATAAGTAAAAGTCTAATAAAGATAATATAATGAGTAAACATTTTTAAAGTAAAATATCAGCTTCTTATCTGAACAAACACTATACTTATAATACTTAATTCTTGTTTATAAGTATTTCTTCAACGTTGAAATGTATTTCCAAGTTTCAGGCTAAAAATTAAAACCGAACAGATAAAAGACTGAAAACATTAAAAATACGAAAATTAAATTTTCAATACACATAAATATGTAAGTAGTTTTATAAAATCAATTTAACCTCATAAAAAAGAAATATATACGTTCTTACTAATTTAATATGTAAAGGATGTTGTTTATTTTCTAAAACAATTAAAAAATATAAGTGTTTGAATAAAATAACAGCAAATATACGTGTAATTTTACTAAACTCTATCTGTTCCTAATAATTTGTTTCTACATCAAAACAAATAAAAGGGTGAATCTCTCTTTAATTTGTTTTACTATGAGTTTATCAATAATAGAAGATGGTCATATATTTGCAGAGTAAAATGTATTATAAAAAAGAGCTATAAACATGAGAAAAAAAATGTTTTGCTGGAATAACATAATCCATTTTAAAATATTTATGAATTAAAGTATCAAACAAAGTTAAGTTGTGAAAAATAAAAAAGAGACAAATGTTGGTTGCGATATGAAAAGTTTTAATTTATATAAAATTATGGTTTTTTTATATTGAAAAACATTTGATTAGCCTGAAATTAATTTGTAAAACTAGGGTGAAATGTCCGGTAATATAAAATCCCATACGTAGAAACATTTATTCGGGACATAATACAAACATAAAATATTTATAAATCATTTTCACATTAAGTGTTTTATAAATATAAACAAATAAACTCATTTAATGCAAGAGTCTACATGTACAAATTGGGTATTATTTTGCTCTTTAGTAAACCTCATTTAATTCATCCAGCATTGAAGAATGTTTGCTGCCTAAGACACCATATTATACACCAAACTTACACCTTTTCACCGAAAGATCCAAAACCTTATAATTAACTATTATAGTCAATAAATCAAATCGTATATATACACATGAAATATAAAATTTCCATCTTCCCATGTTTTCGATGTTATCTCAAAAATAAAATGCTTTTATACAAATTATTGCATCAATTATATTTGTAAGGATTTTCATTTTGCTATTGTCATAAAATGGTACCATAAGAAATTATAAACTTTTTATCATTAATTAATTTCATATAACTTTGTATTGTAAAGTAAACAATAAAAACATGTTTGAAAAAAAAAATGTATTTCTACTGTTTAAATTTTGTCAGGTTCAAAATAAGTCAGATGTAACACCAAAACATATAAGTATAAAAAAAAAAAAGCAACCCCACTACAATAATTGAAATCTTCTTGTTAGGTTGACAAATAAAAACAGGTAAAATCCGATAAATATTAAGCTTTTTAATTGATCCTGAAAATATATATTTTATTGTATTTAATACCTTTAGAGTAAGAAATTTACAAATGAAATAATACTTGTCTAAATAACTTTTTTCGTATAAATAAGTCAATACTAATGAAATTATATAAATAATATGCGTAAAGATTAATACTTTAGCAGTTTAATTTTATGTGTGAGATCTTTTACTGTTCTTTTATTTTATAATTAATAAATTACTTGTCACTCGTTTTATTTCATGAAATTTTTAATTTGATTATTGATAATTTGAATGTAGTATAAAAGATAGTTTAACATGATATTTGGTGGTAGATATTGGTTAGGAAATTACAAATAAAGATAAAGATTAACATTTTTGCAGAGTACAGTTTTAAGAGTTTGTAATTAATCAGTTAGCTATGATTGAGCATCCACATGTCATATTTATAGTACTCTATGCCCTAAGTATCAAGACAGATTACTTTTCACGCCTATTTTTTTTCTTCTTAGCTATCATTAAATGATTGCACAAGAAATATTCTTTAAATAGCTCGGTAAAAAAAAAACTAATACTTTTTATTAATTAAATTAAAAATAATGTAGATAATATGTCAAAGCACAAAAAATATGTGTTAAATTTAAGGAGTGAAACTTGCTAATTAAATTGTTAAAGAAATAACTAGTTTCAAGTAAAGCATACTTCACTTTTTTAAAAAAAAAAAAAAGATAGGAAAAACTCGTCAAATGCATACATGCTCATATGTTTTTTAAATTTAAGATTTAAAAAAAAAAGTTAATTCTATCATGAAATAATTATTTTATTGAAATTTACGAAAAAAATATCCATGCTTTCTTACAATGAAAAGAATCATTTTTAAAAACGGTATTTAATTCCATAAAGTTGTTTTTATATATTTTCTTATTAAACTATTTTTTCTTTATATTATTTTAAAAAACTATAATAAACATATAACAGAGGATAAAAAATATTGTTTTTTTTAAATAAAGTGATTTTTAATCTATAAAAGATTTTTTTTCAGTCTACATAATTTTTTTCTAAAATTAAAACTACCCTTAACGTCTTCATATCAGACTTTAAAACTGTTACTCAGTTTGCAAATACTCTATTGAACTTTTATTTTTCAATTTCTCTTAAAAATAATAAAGAGAGAAGATAACAAAAAGTAAATTTTAAAATGCAAATACACATGTGTTATGCTTGTGCTAGTAATGTCTCTATTACCGAAAAATACAACTCTTTCCAAAATTATCCATAATTTCTTTATGTAATAATGGTTAATTTTCTTGAAACCACTTTACTCAATCCTTGTTTTTAAATATCTTTTACACATGATAAACGAAGAACATAAGCAACAATTAATATATTTTTTAAAAATTTACTTTTTAATATTTTTTTTTAATTACAATAACTTAGGTAGGTTATTTTAAAAAATTTCAAAAATACAAATATACAACATTAAAATGTTTCAATTTGTAGTAGTAAAATGAAGAATCCTTAGACAAACAAATAGGGTGATTTTTAAACATTTACAATTTTGATTATATGTTGTTTCTAATAAATATGTATTGTTTTGGATGACATTGTTCACAGAGAGGATTATCACTTAAACTATATTTAAGTGATAAGTTATTATGATATACACTCACCGATATTTTTCAGTACATGTATAGATATTCAAGTTATAAAATACTTGATTCATGTGATGGATTAACGTTTAAGTAAGACTGAGACAATTATTTGTCTTTTAGGGTGAATAATAGTTGAGTCGCTCCAACTGTGAAGTGGTTGTGATCATGTAATTCTAAAATATGTGGGATCATGAAACTTTTGTGTTAGCGTTTAAGCAATAATATAACCATTTAAGCATTGTTGAAGCATTGAGATTAATGATGTTGGAACTTATTTAGTGATACAATAAGTAGTATTAGTCCAAATGTTATAAAATGACACTTAACTTACCACTCAAACTTTATTTAAGTATTTAAGTTAATGAGAGGTAAAATCAATTCTATCTAAAGTTGTATTACTAAAGCAATGTTGTTCAAGCAACAAAGTCTTCCTTAGTTTAAGGAAGTAAGATCATTTAAGTTTGATGAATTCTTCAAACGATGTTTGTCTAATGATAACGGTGACAGTAACGATGAATATGTGATGTTATATATGTTTATATATGAAAATTTGATATTACTTTGATATTACTGACAGTTAAAATCAGTCAGTAATACATGAAATTTGTCGAAAAATTTAAATTATAGATAATTTATCGATTGTAAAAAATTTATCGATAAAAATGTTGTCAGTAAATATTATTGATGAATTTTTTTTATTTGATGATAAATTTATCGGTAATTATTAAGAGAGGAATCCATTAATAATTATGGATGAAAAATTCTTAATGATGAATTATATAGGAGATAAATTAAAAGAAAATAAAGTGAGAATTTGCATGGATGGTGTGTGAATCAGAGGAAAGTGTAAAAAGAGGAATTTTTGAGGCAGCATGAGAATGTGTAAAAAGCAATGATAATAATCATCATCTAGAAGCTGACACTGTTATTTGAAAAGCACGTTAAGTTTACTTAAACTTTAAGAAGATGGAGATTACGAGCAGTGCCACCGTGTTTGGCAATAATGCAACTTAACCCGCCGCACCTAATTAAACCATTATTTTACGAAACCATAGAATTTTGCTCCAAAGGATCTATCATCACAACTGGATCGTACTTTATCATAAATAAACTATAAATATTTCCACAGCAATCAATAATGGAGAATATATTTCTTGTCCATGAACCATTTCTAACTCATCTTTTGACATTTTAAATCTACTTTACATAAACTATTTTTTCTTTTCGAATCTGATATTTAAAGTATAATCTTTAGTTGCATCTCAGGGTCCACTATACAACACGACTCACTGGATTCTCAGCTAGATCCTCTATACCCTAATTTTTTTCGATCATTACTTAATAAAAAAATATTATGCACTATCAATATAATATAATTTTATATTTTTCTTAATTTATAAATCACTATATACTTTTTATAATAGTTCCTTTAAGAAAATACACAATAGTTAGCTGTAAAAGTATTTTACTTGTATCATCGTTAAACTATCGTTTTGATAATTGTTGCCACTCCAAATTTGTTTAATTATTTTTTTGGGTCGAAAGATATTTATAATTTAAATAAGGGCAAGTTGTTGTTTGACAGATCATTAGAAAAACTCCAGCTTATTAAATAGATTTGTTACTGTCATGTAGCTCTTGGCTTCTATTTTGCCAGATAAGACATTATTTTCACATTCTGTGCATGTCTTTATATGTTAATGGCACATACAAGTTCAGATTTCCTTTGGTTGATTACATATTTTGTGTTAACTTGTATGCTATTCTAATTTTTCAATTTATTCTTATTTCTATAAAAATATTTAGAGGTTTAAGCATCTATCGATTTTTATAAAAGTTTTAAGAAGTGAGATTCGACCACATTCTATTTTTGTTACTGGAAGCTTATAATGGAACTTGATATAAAATAGTTTTCTATACTTTAAAAAAATAATAATAAGACTTGACAAAATAGTAACAGCTGAAATTATTGGTTTTAGGATGCCATTTTCTGATTTTTAAATTTTGGTATTATGTTTTAATTAAAATGAATTTATTAAATTCACTTTTTAAATAAACGAATTAGAAAATTAGGATTCTTTAAATTTAAAATTATTAATTTGGGCAAAATTTACCATTTTAAATATAGAATACTTAACTGGTTAAAAAGAACTTCGTAGATAAAATCGTAAAATGTGAAGTCAAAATATAGTTAATCCCAATTTTAACTCATGCATCGCGAGCTAACTAAAAAAATACACTCTTAAGTCTAAAGTTAAAATATTAATGTTTTGGTTTTTAAATTTTAAATTTTAACACAAAATTAAAATTTATTTTTATCTTAAATTTTAATATAATTTAGTTATTAAATTAAAAAAAAAATATATATATATATATATATATATTAATTTAACAATGTTAAATGTTTTTAATATATCAAAGAACGTTCTAAATTCATATTTAAATTGTTTATATCATTTAATACATCTAAATGTCAATTTAAAATGTTATCTAATATGTAAAAATAATTTAACAAGTTAAAAAAGTTATATCTATTTATTTTAAAAGTTTAGAAATTAAAATGTTTTATAGTTTTGATGATTATAAACATACTTCAAATGTACTTTTATTATAATTGTCTGTATGGTGGAGAATATATAATCATTGGGAATGGACATTATCGGACAAGTTAAAAAGATATCAAACACTCGTAAGATAACCTAAACAGACAGAAGCTATTTGGTAGAGCTGTCAAAATGAGTTACAACTCGCGAGTTAATCCGATCCGTCACACGGGTTCGGGTCAGATTGGATTTGAAAAAAATGATTTTTTTTTATGCGGATCAGATTTCAACCCGGTTCATACGGGTTGAATCTGTGGTGGACCGGGTTGGTCTACCAACCCGCTTACCTAATTTTATTTTATTAAAATTTAATTTTAATTTTATAAAAAAATATTTATTATTTTTTTTTTGCTTGAAAAAATTATCTAAGTTCCATATTTTCAAAATTAATTAAACATTCATCTTGGGAGTGAAAAGTAGGAAATTTGTTTAGATTTGAATTATAGAAAGTTTGTAATTTAAAAAAAAAAATTGTAATTAAGTGGACCAATGAGTCAACCCGTTTATCCACCAACCCGTGGTGGGTCGAGTCAGATTCGAATTTTTCTGGCTCATTAATAAATGAATCGGGTTGGGTTGGCTCACTAAGTGACCAACCCGTGGTGGGACCGACCAGATCGAGCCGAGTTACCTATTTTGACAGCTCTACTATTTCGTATTTGGTATTTGGTATAGGCATATAATGTAAAAGTCCATAAAATAAGTTTAAACTGTAAAATTCCTAACTTTAGCATTGGGCGACTTAACTTCCATCTGAATATTAATCTTAAATACCAAATAAAAAGGCGAAAGTCATGGAAAAATCTCACAGTATTGTTGAAGAGTCAAAATACTGTAACTATAGAAGTTAAAAAAACTCATATATATTTTGACGTTCGTAATAATTCTCAAAACGTGACATCTTTATGAAGAAATTTGTACAATACATCAACTTCGTATTTAATGTATCATGTATGTTGAATATACGAATTCAACATTAATTAAAGTTATAAGCCCGAAATATTACTATTTTTATTAATTTAATCCAAAAAATGCAATCTTGTATATGATTCCTTCAGCATGCAAACTCATGAAGAAAAAAGAGAAGATGCGGATTTATTTAGAGAATAAATTTAGTTAAAAATCCTAACATAATTTTGGTAGAATTTTCACTGTTTTATAATTTGGAAAACATGTTAATGTGTTTTAAAAAATAATATATTTAACTACAACAACAAAAGGTTGAACATATTTTAATGAAAACATTTCAAATAAATATAATCAAACTGTCTTGAAACGATATATTAAAGAGTCTATTTTAATATTTTGTCAATGCAAATTGTCTGAATCATTAACTAATTAGATAACATATTATTTTTAACTTTTAAAGTGATTATTTAGCAAGCCAACCATATTTATAAATGCAATATAGTCCAAAATTAATTATAGGGACCTTTTTTTGTTAGGTGAAAAACCTGCCAACTGTTTATACGGACCAAAAGAAGACAGTTCCTTGATCCATCTTTGTCAACGGAGTTACGACTATCTCACTTAATTTTCTAAATATTAGATACTTCATAACTATTTTAATCACACATAATAGTTTAATATTATTTAGGATTAAAAATGTAATTTAAATATACTTTTCTGTTTTCACTTTTGAAACATCTTTCAAAAACAAAATTGCCATATAATTTTAAAACAGATAATATTTTAATATATATAATTGATTTTAACAAATTATCGATACCTGGACCTTACATTGATAAACACAACTTAAATACTTATTTTTTCATATTCAAATAATATATTTTGCAGAAAAAAAATAGAATTAAAAAAAAAAAGCATACACACCGTGTTGGAAAACGAAGATAATAAAAGTGGTGACAGTTTGAAAGTGGAACACATGTGTTCGGTGGATGACGAGGTTGTTGGATGGATGAGGCCAAGTTAATTTTGTTCCAGTGGGTTTTGATCCATGGGAGCATGCATTCAGCAACAGCCAAGTAGGGCACCCCATGGGAACAATTGGACAAAGACTTCAGTAGTGCATCAGTGGTCCTCCACACTTTTTATATATATATATATAACTATATGTTTTTATAACAATTATTACCTTCACCTTTTAACCCATTAAGGACGTGTTTGGACACTGATTAGATTAACCCAAATTTCCGTTCGCTGAGAACAAAGAATAATCACTTTCGTATGGAGCGTGAGTTCGGGGCCATAAAAAGTAAACGCATTAATTACAGGACATCGGAACTTGTCTCATATTTTATTCAGGTTTCTTATAAATGATGTCATTGTATTTTAAATGGCCTTCGAGAGATAGATTTGAGTAAAGAGATGGGTGAAATTGAAGTTTATGAAGGTAATTTAGTAAGGATAATTATGTTTGATAACATTTTTTAACAATATTCTAATATTATTTTTGTGTAGGGTCTATGTTAGTATTTATGATTATTATTATTAATTTAAAAATAATTTTAGATTAATCAGAGAGTGATAAGTAGATGATATTAAAATATTGTCAAAGTATTAAAAATTTAGTAATATGATATGTAATTAGTCCATTATTAGTCTAAAAAGAATTTAAAATAAAATATAATAATAATTATATTAATATTAATATTAATTACTTATAAATTTTAATATATATTTTTTTCTTAATATTTTTTCAACTTTTTCTTTTTTGGTTTTCTTTTTCTTCGCACCATACTAATTACACACAAAATAATCAATTATATGCAATCAACTGTTTAAATAAGAGTCACCTCCATTCTACCACTAAAAGCATGAAACATGATTTTCAAACAACCAACCACCATTGATATCCTCCTCATGCCATTTCTGTCATGGTTATATTATCAAAACATGTAAATTCTTTTTGATGTTTTTCTTTATTCCTAATTCATTCTTAAAAACTATTTTAGGATATTAAGATTCATGATTATCACACGTTAACACATAAACTACATTAGAAAACTTTGATCCATTGTCATTCTTAAATACTTGAGTTTTGTTATAGTGGTGAATATACTCATCAATGTACCAATGATGGACTTTTCAGTAGTTTGAGAGCATTGTTCAATAAATTTCATAAATTCTTTCGCATTGTCATATTTTAGAAAAATATACTCAATGTTGCTTGCTATGTTCATTTGCATAAACATCAAGTTAAATTCTTTTGACCTTTTCCAAACTTTGAAATGGTTTTTCTCTTGATGGCTACTAGCATTAGTAACAATACTCAACTTTTCAACTTGAAAGGCCAAAACAAGATTCAATATACTTAAGTGAAATTGGATTTGTTCACTCTAGTTAGAAAAATTCAACCCATTAAAAACTAAACTAAACGTAACAAGCGAATATAAATATACTATAAACTATAATTATCACATACCTAACATGGATACTTTGAATCATAAAACTAAACATAAATACATATTTAAACATAAATAATCATTATTTGTATAGTAATGTTTTTCTTTAGAATATCACTAATATACAAACCTAATGATGCTAATCATATTAAAACATTAATGATAATTAAAATATGCATCAGGTACTTATTTAAATAAAATTATAACACATATAAAATTATCTACGCTTATTAATTATAAAAATAACTAGTTAACCTTACACAAAATGTCTTATAATAATAAATTTCAATTAACCCATAAATAAATTCTTCATAGTTTTAACATTTATACTACAAATAATTAAAATAAAAATATTAATAATTTGAAATTAAACAGCTTTAAAATTTTAGCCACCTTAATGACTAAATCATACTTAGATTTCAAATAAATAAATATTCTTAATCACTATTAATCATACATACTAGTTTCATCCTCATTAATTTTAATTTAACAATATAAAAACGTAAACATTAAATCCAAATCACCCAATTGAAGGCCTTTTAAGGAGAAACATTTTTCCAATTCCAAAGACTTTTAATTTATAATCATATAATAAAGTTAAAACATTAATTGCAATTTAATATGCGTCCACATTATAGTTCACATTTACAGGGGAAACCATCAATTCAATTCATTCTATTCCAATGGAATTGACATTCACATATCAGATCATAAAGATTTGCGTAACAGTGGATCAATCAATTTGCAATCAACGATTAAAATTGAAGCACAGCGGAATGGAATTTCACCAATGCCAGCGGAATTCAACTTTTTTAATTCAAGGAAAGGCGCAGTGGTTTAATCATAATTTCATAGTTGATTTATTTTTTATCGATGTGTTACATATCATAGTTGATGGAGATTTTTAACACACTCACTTTTAAAAAAACTTTGATATTATATTAAAATTTTGATTTTAAGTTTTTAATTATATAAAATCTGTTTATAAGATGAAATTTATACATTTTTATATTATAAATTTATTATACTTATAATCACTGTAATTTTAAGTATGTGACTATGTGTTTATAGATGCTCTAATGACAGATAATATTATAAATACAATAGTTAGAATAAGATAAGGTTTACGTTAAGTTATATATTATAAATTTATTGTCTCTATCATTATACCTGCTACTATTTTATTTTAGAATAAAAACCATAATATAACTTTTGAAAGCAGTAAACATATTATATATTTGCATTTTCTACACCGGATTATTGAATTCGATCATAGGTTTTGCACATTAAATATCTAAATTACATGGGATTTCATTTCACCATTAACTTTTCATCCACTTAAACTATTCCTACTAACACGAATAGAGTCAAATGATTTGATTACGTACTATTGTTGATTTTGAAGAAAAGAGCTTATTTATTGTCTAGTTTATTTAGTTTGATTATTCCTCTTGGATATAGTCAAATCTTAATTTTAGAATGAAACAATTTTTGTTTCAATAATATCTGCCTCAACACTACAAAACAACCAAATTTAATCCACAATTACACTCAAGTTCCCAACATTATTAATTCTCGACATGACCTAATTCTTAGAGGCGATAGCTGTGTCAATCTGACCTATTGTAATTGATATATTATTAGTAAACCCACTTTTAAGTTCGATTAGGTTGATCAATTATGATGAATAGAATACAATAGATTGTTATTTTATTTCAATAGAATAGAATACAACGTGTAATAGTAAATATAAAAGAGTCCATATATAAACTTGAAAATGAACGTTAATAAAGTTTAAAATATTAGATTTATATTTTATGATTTTACTAATGGTATGAACAAACAAATAAGCACAAAGTAACATCATAATTTGAGCTAATAATAGTTCAAATCAAACTATAATTTGAAACCTAATGATACCATTTTAAGTGTAAACTAAAGTGAACCATTTTGCGGAATAAGTATTTACTTTATAAGCGTTTGAAGTTTTCAATATATTAATTATTTATTCATTTAGTTCCAGCAACGAGTAATTAATATCTATATCATTATTTGAGAAATCTATTCTATGAGACATTGAATTAATTGGTGCGGAAAGAGTTATTAATTTATGACCAACAACTTCTACTTCCATGGTCGTGATTCACCCTTGAACTGTGTATAAAACACACCAATTATGAATAGTTATAGTCAGCCACCATGAAAGAAACGTAACCATCAATAAGTATTACACCAACTCCTCATAGCCTCCAGCCAAGAAAATCCATGAGCTTGGTACATTGTATTGTCATAAAGACCTTAACTTACACTTCCAATTTTGGCATTTTATTCATGGATGCCAAGGAACATGTTTGTTGGGCTTAATGGGTGTTCCTTACTGGTTAGTATAGTTAAGCTTCTCAAACATAAAATTATATTCAAGAGGAATATAAAATCTATCCTATCAAAGATTATAGAATGGTCAGATGTTTCATGTAAAATATGTTACATGAATGAAATAATCAGAAAATTTTCATGGTTAAATATTAATATGTTAGGATTTTATTTTACATCCCCAAACATAAAATTCCTTTAAACAATGTTAATGAATGACAAAAGTCAAAATTAGAATATTTTGCTAACTAGATTAACTAAAATAAGTGTTCTAATCTCAAGTCCATTATCAAGTAATATTATTACGATCAATCATTACATATTTGAACTATTATTCATTTTGAAACGTGAAACTTTATTACGATTTTGTTCTTAAATAAGTATTTCAAAAAATGAAAAAAAAAATATTTAAATTATTTTAGATCTCAACTTTTAAACCATATGAAATTATTGAATGTGTAAGAGGAACAAAAAGATTAAACTTGTTGAATCTTACAAGAAGAGGATATTGATAAGCTCAAAATAAGTTTTAAAGACACAAATAAATTTGTACTTGGACATTTATTTTCCATCCATAGTGTCAACCATATTGTTATCTGATAATGAACTAGAATAGTAATTTTGGTTTCAGTTGAATTGAATTTTGAAAAGAAAAAAAAACTCAACTACCAAGGAAATCAACAAACGCTGATACTCATTAGTAAAAGGAATACTTGTTCCAGCAGCATATACTTCAAACCCATAAGCCTGCTTTGTTCATAAAATGAACCAATGCTTTGTGATAAAAATAATGAAGATGCAGCAGCAGCCATATTTTAACATATTGTTTGAATCACTTTAGTTCTCCAACTACCATTTTAAAACTAATTTGCTAACTGAAGATGGTAAACGAAATATTGAAGAGGCCAGCGACCTCGAATCAATCAGACAGGCTTTAGCTTTACAGTTTTGGCAGCTTGCTTGGCAAGCAAGAAGTGAACCCCCCTAACCAGTTCTTCTTTCATGGTGAATATAACAGCAGCAGCAAGCACGCTTTGTACAATTTTTGTGCCCATACCTTTGTAAAATCCATTCAACCCTTCATAGCGGATCATTTTAATAATAGCATCCTTGGTACCTGAATTCAAACAAAATTATGCAACTTTATAGAGGAAGGACCAAGACTAAAATTTCTAAAACTTCAAACTTAGTTTCTATTAGCTTGTATCACAACATAATGGATGTTTTCTTTGTGTTCACGGATAAAATCCACAATAAATACTAAATGTGGATACACATTCTTGATAAACAAGGTAAAACAAATATCATCACAACTTATACCTTTGTACTGGTGCCTCCTGTCTCCTGTTTTATCCTGCCTAGCCTGGAGCCTCGCCTGGGGGAACAAAATATCACGTAAGAAATTGAGAAAGGCGTTTCTCACAGATAATATTTTCAGTCCTCCCCCATTCACTACATCTAGTGAATAATACAAGTCATTGTGACAGATCAACAACATGCTAACACAATTTTAAAAATAAGGCATTTAGTATGTGTAACAAATCTTCTGCCATATTTGAAACAAGTTATCTGAATTAAATTTAAAAATAACGTGACAGATTATTACAATGCCAAACAGATTAAATGATCTGAAGTTCATCACCGCTAAAATATGCATACGAATGGCAAAAACAACCTCTAACAGCAAAAACTTGCAGATAAAACCATCTATTCACTGAAAATAGATAGTTAAACAGATATCCATTGGATAGTGAGGTGTGCATACCCACGTATAATCACACCTTATAATTACTTAAATGTCATTAATCATATAAAGTAAAGGCCTAAACATAGTTTCGGTCCCTAATAAATTACTGAATTTGTTTTCAGTTCATAAAGGCTTAAGAAAGCTAATATAAACCTGTCAGATATCCGTTTGCAACAATGCAAACTAAACTATATGATATCTTTTTCATTCACGTTGAAAGAAAGTTTAGATCATTTCAGCTTATAATCAATCACACTATGGGATAATACTTTTCACAATCACAACCAGGAGAGAAAACGCTAGTATGGTATACCTTTACAACAAGGAGTGGATAAGTTACAACAGTAGCTCCAAGCTTAGCCAAAGCCCCAAGAAAAAATATCTAGCATCATAGGGAAGTTTTAATAACAATATAGCAACAAGGCAATATAAGAGAATATATATGGAAAGGACATCATTGAAAAGAGATTTTAAGTAGAGTGGTGAAATGACATAATACCTCTAAAGCAGTTACCCTGTTGCTGTTACGTCTTTTTCTTAACTTTGACAACATGGCTTCATACAGCATGAACTGTATGGAAGGATTGCTTACCTGAGTTAAAGAACAACTGATTAGTAATATTCCCTCAGCATGAAAGATATTCACTTTCAACATACCATGATCAGTGATGGTAATACACCTTTCCAGAAACCCCGAATACCAGCTTCATCAAAGATTTCTTGAATCTGCAAAATTGTATTTAAAAATTACACATATAAAGGAAACAAGAGGGTTTGAAAAGTATAAAGCATCATCAGAATCCCCAAGCATTATCAGGACTAGTAAAACTATGCATATTATAGGAGGGGGGAAGGGCGAGAATCATCAACCAATTTGTGTGAATATTTTCAGACAATCTATTCTAACTGGAACATGAAAACCCGGTATATGAAAAAAGACTGTAAGATGAGTTTTTCAAAGATATCACATTAGAATAGCCAAGCTGGCATAACTTCTCTAAATTACCTAAGATTCCAATATAGACTTTACTTACCACACGGCTAGTTCCGTAAGGAAGAGGCTCAACTGCAGAAATAGTTTCTTCCTCAGTGGCAACTAACAAACCTTGATCAGGTGCATGGTTCGACTCTTTTCTATGTGCCTGAACAGTAAAAAAGGTTTTTAACATAAAATAGCAAAGTCAGAATCCAAGACTTACAAGCTAAAGTTGGGCAGGAGAAAATCAAAGGAGAGACAGGCAGCTTTTGTTTATCATTTATTATTCTAAATTACAAGAGAACACAATTTTGATTACTATGAGAAATAAAAAATAGTAAAACGAAATCAGTGACAGACTATGTATTATATATTATATACTGAAAGAATTTAAAGCAACAAAATAATCTTTTGTGCATGATACAATATTCCCAAATAGTTCCCAAATCCATGAAAGCTCTAAACTATGTGAAATCGAGACCAGCATTCAAAGGTATCTTTGACAACTGCTCTTCGAAGTTTATCTCCTTAAAAATTTGATTACTTATGAAAATGTTTTAGCTTACTGGAAAGGAAATAAAATCCTCAATAATAGTCTTAATAATTTAATTACATTTTAATAACCATATGCAAAGAAAAAAAGGAGAAAAGGAAGTTCTCCCAGGAGTTAATCAGTATTAACTATTTCATTATAATTATTGCATACCAAGAAACAAGACAAAAAAGGGCTAGGATAAGCAACAAGAGAAAGGAAAGCATAAAAAACAGAGAACAATAAATGAATAAGAAAAAGCAAATTACCTGCATACGGGTAACAACTACCCATATGGGATTTGTCAAGAGCACGTTAAAACACCTACACAAAGATTTATCTAGCAATTAGGTAATACCACTAAACATGAGTACGGAGACAGTGAGACAATTCATAATAATTTCTACCAACATAATCGGCATTTAACAGTTTGCTATTTTATTAGAGGAGTGTCAGTTCAGCAGTTCTTTTAGAAAGTCAAATTTGAGAAATGTCGAAATAGAGCCTTCAGAACTAAACGATGATGTTAATATGGAAAATTAACTGTCGTAGCTGAAAGAAAAGCTTAACGAGAACTTATATTTGCTGGGTTAATAGCAGGGTAGAACCAAATGGGTTTGTACACTAAGACAAAGTAAACTACCCGGATAAAGCAGCAGTGAGAAGAGAGGAGAGCATCCCAACTGATCCATCACTGACACCCAGTTTCTTTTTCTGTAGCGCAGCTGCTTCAGCCATGTTCCTGAATATTTGATAGAAATAATAGTAAACACCCTGTACAATAAAACTGTGAGATATTAAAACATTGAAACCTAAGTCAGAACATTACACAAGCAAGTTACCAGAGAGTATATCACGCAGGAACCAAGGATAGTTGGAAAACTTCCATCCTTTTTAAAAAAGATAGCAAGCTACGCTACCGATCATCAACATCAAACAATAGGATTTTGGTTTACAGCAATAATCAATTTCCCATGCAGTGGCATATGCTTAAATGTAGAATTCGTGGCTGAGATTAATTTAGACGCACGTTTCAATCATATCCAACGGATTAAAATTTAATGCTATCAAAATCAATTGTACCATAGATCTGAAACAAATGGGTGTGAATTCTATTAGTCAATAACTATACGAGAGAGTTGATGGTTGAAGAAGTAACTAGTTTTTACTTGCCTATACTCTCAAGCCTCCAAACAATCAAACTGAGTGTTTGACAACTCTATAGAGAGAAAGTCAGAAGAATAAGAACTACAAAAGTATGAATCCTCTGAATCTATGACTGACTCCCCTGTTGGCTTCCCATTACATGATTACATCAAAGTTTGGAACACAATTAAACCGCTATCAATTTTATTTGTTTGGCATTAACCATCAAGGTTTCAAATTTTTATCACAGTCACAGTTTTGATCATGATCCTTGACATTGCAGCAAATGCAGTCACAAGGTCGCAAAAAGCTCAAAAACATAAAAGTTGCAGCAAATATCAAAGTCAAATACAGATGTTCAAGACCTTGTTAATCTTGCTGTCATCTTGGTTGTAAACACATGTGTTGACGATAACATCCTCAAAATAAATCCACTTCAATCATTCATAATTTTAGTTTACTCACGGATTCAACAATCAAATCCAGAACCACAAAAAAAAAAAAATAGCAATATTTCAAACACGAACTAAAATGAGCTCACCTGAGACGCAGCGGTACCCACTAGAGATGGCATCAAGCCTCCATACAACCGTTCCCACCCTTCTTCTTTTACAACCTATACATAAACACCATCACAATCACCTTCTCTCTTTCCATCACGACAGCAAAGAAAAACCAAAATTAAATTCAGTTAAACAATCGTGTGATCCTTGCTAACCTTGCACATTCGTTCGAGGGCACCTTGGCTGCTTGTCTCTCTCTTCGGATCACGCTCGGTTTGTTGACGAGTGTTTACCTATAAGATCACGTCAGACAAATTAAATCTTGGGATCCTTAAACGACGACCCTGACGAAATTTTTTCAACGAAAAGGTAAAAAAATCCAATTTTTGACACCGTATTCGTACAGTTGAAAGTGGGTACGTGATGAGCTGAGCAATGATCCCGCCTCCAGCTCCGGCCAATCCATTGATCAAAGCGTCCGACATGTTTTTCTTCCTCTTTTTTTTTTTCTGTTTTCCCCACTGGGGGAAAACGAAAATCTGGGTTTTAGCGTTAAGGGGTTTACACTTTAACTGCGGTCTCAGGGAAGAAGCAGGAAATGCACCCACTCCCTCCTCCTGTTTGCTACTTCTTGTTTGTGTTGTAGTAATGGCGATCTCGCCGTTGGCACATTAAAAATGGAGTTGGATTGGTACCAATGAATGAAAATGAATGTGATGTCCCCCACGACACGATTCGACTCAACTACAAAGTTTCACTTCGGTTGTTGCGTCTGGAAAAGAAAATGTCAAAATTGTGAAATATGCACAGACCATTCTACCCTTCACTCACTTAAACCTATTTATTATTACCGGTATATCCACTCCATCATTACTAGTCTCTTTCGCGCATTTTTTTTCTTATAGTTTATTTAGTTAACAAAATTACAAATTTTATTATATATAGAGAGAGACTAATTTTGTATATTATTTCATAAAATGTTAAATTACAATAAATTAAATTTAATGACTACTTTTTTGATTGTGTAAAAAGCCACGAGTATCATGTGCTTCGTCATAATATCGCTTGGTCATATTTAAAATAATAAAAAATTATGAATAATTGAATTGGAAATTAAATTAAAAATTAAAATCATAAACTATTAAAAACTAAAACACTTAAATTTATATGAATAGATTAAAAACTAAAATTACACATTCTATAAAATTATAAGAAAAATCATTTTGATCTCATGTTCATTGAAATAACATTCACAATCTAATTAAATTAAAATCATTCCTAAAATTTGGTATAACATTCGCAATTAATTAAATTAAAATCATTCCTAAAGTTTGGTATATGAATATCCAGAGGCTACTTATACAGATTTATTAAAACTAAAAAACATCTACTTAAATGTTAAATCAAAATCATGTAGCATATTCCATGGATCCAAGTCATATGATGTTTATTAACACCTTAAATTAAAGATATTTGATGACTACTTGAAATACATTAAACCAAAGTTATTCCATGAATACTTAAAATGCATTAAATTAAAGTTATTTAACGTGTTACATTAATCAAATAAAAGCATTCTAAGTTAAACATGTAGGGAATAAATGGTCTCTTGGGTAAAAATAATTCTTAATAGTTACTTTCACAATATAATTAATTATACATGTTGATACTTAATGCATAATAAAACTTATTCATATTCATCAATTCGATATACGTCTATTTTTTTATGGATTTTGAATTTATAAATTTATATTTAGGATATTTATAAATATATTTATAATATAATATATCTAAGAAATTATTTGTTAAGTAACTTTAATATATATGCATAAAGGATATAATATAATATAAAATATATTGATTAGAATTAAGTATTATTAGGTACTTAATAATGAATTTATTTATATATGTTTTGATTATTTTTCCATTTTTATTGAAGGGTCAAAGAAACCTACAAATATATATCCTTCTGTCAGTAAAGGTAAAAATCCAAATATATAGAACATTAAAAGTTGTAATCCTCCTCCTTTATTTTAAATATCCTTTTTATCTTCATTCTTGTAGGTATCTTTAGTTTTTCCACTCTTTAAACATGGTCTAGTTAAACAGTAAAATTCTGATTAGCTAAAACATTTAAAGTTGTAATCCTTTTGTTTTACTTCTAAAACCCTCTTCATCTTTATCACCCTGAGTTTTCCTCCTCTTTTAATGCTCTCTTTACTCCTATTTTCATCCTTTAATATTCCATCTTTACCACCTAACATTTTAACTCCTTCAGTAACCATCAAGTCAATGAGTCAATGATATGTAAAACCTAAATTATCTCGTCATGATCACTTTGAATTTATCACCACATATCCCCCTTAACCTTAGCACCGTAAAGCGTGAGGGGAGATAGTTCTTAATAATCAGCTCAAAAATATATCTCCTACAATGGGTCTAAAAATGTTGACCTCTAGAATGAATTACGAAGATGTAAAATCATTAAGTTTGGAAACACCCACAAATTGGCACACATTTTATTATTAGGTTTATCAATTTATAAATGAAATTTACTTTTAATTGGGTTTAGAAAAAAAATGTTAAACATATTCACTCAATGTTCGATGGAAATTGAAAGTTAAATGCCTCAACTAAAATCTAAACACACCATGCATGTTCTATCTTTGGTCTATAGGTAGGATACCAATAATCGTGCAATGTAGGCCAAATGGCATAATGGAAAGAGTTTTGGAAAATACTATTGTTAATGCCATAAGTAAGTTTATTAGAGGGTAAAGTTTCCCATGTTATACTAGTATTTAGCGTAGAAAATATAACTTATTCAAACTCTATAGTGATAAATTCCAAACTTGTGCATACTTTAATTCCAATGAGAACTCCTCCATTACCTTCTTAATCGGGCAATGCAACCCATTCCTCCATGAAGGCCCAAAGCATGAGAAATTACTTTTGGCTACATGTCATCTTTTTCGTTTGATACTTGGATTGATTTCTCCATCTAATTCCTTGTCCTTACTATTCGTTTTTTCAACCCTAGTCACCAACTTTTCCTTAAGTCATAACTAATCTCATTTGAATAATTTGCAATCGTAATAAAATCGCAAAAATACATTCAAAGATTTAAGACAGTCTTTTCCACAATTTCTCTTCCATACAATAAAAAAAAATAAAGTCATCAATCACATAAAATTAATTGTATGAATTAAAAAAAAAACAATGGAGAAATGACTTTAAAATGAATAAACAAACTTAGGAATTAAAAAACCAATGAGAGATTTCCATTACAAGCTAGATGATCGTTATATTCCGTTAGAGGGCAACCAAAATTTGAACTATAAGTATTAAAAATGTTATTTTTAAGATTTTAGAAATTAATAAGAAAATCCTACATGCTCTCAACGAGGTGCTTTTATGGAAAATGATGATTGCACAAGGCATCAATGTGGTGTGGTTTAAAAGTTGAGTGAGAGAGCATGGATGAATGACACGTGGTAGTAGAGGGCGTGAATGCTACACCTTACCACCTAATTGTCTGTGATAATATTTATTGGAAAAGTAAAAATTTGGGTGTCTGAAAATGTTTTATCAATGACTCGTGGTGAACGCTAAAATATTTTAACCAAAAGGTAAAGATTCAAAGTTGTAATCCTCCTTCTTTACTTTCAAAGTCCCCTTTATCTTTATTGTGGTGAGTTTATTAAGATGTCATCCTCTTTTAAAAATAATCTAATAAATAAATGATAATTTGATCAAAATTATAATACTCATTTTTTATTCTAAAATCCTCTTTCTCTAGGTCTCTTAAATTTTTTCTTTACTAAAGTTTTATGTATTATTATTTTTAGTTTCTAATATTTTATCTTCATTTCACGAGTTAACTTATTCAATAATCAACTTATCAATGATAAGTAAAATTTAGACATTCTCTTCATAGATACATATATTAAAAAATACTCCTTTAAATTATTTTATCATTCAATATATATATATATATATATATATATATATATATATATATAATACAATCTACTAATGAAAGTTATAAAAATCTTTTACAAATCATTAATTGATTTATAGATAATGATAAGTAGACAACATTTTTTACAACATTTAAATATCATATGCGTGTTATTGATTAATCTAAAATTATTCCACAATTAATAATAATAATCATAAACACCATTATTAACCAATCACAAGATGATAATACGTAAATAATATTAAACTGTTATAAAAAAGTTATATATTATCTCTTGATTTATCTCAAGAATGCTCTAACATCATTAAAAAGACAACTCAACTATGAAAGTCTTATATTTCATTTCAAAAATATTTTTTCTTAATCTTAGAAAAACAAAAATAATAAATTAAAAATAACACGTGAAAACATGTCAATTTTTTTTTACTTTCTCCGTATTAGGTGATTTTTATACTTTACTCAACGACATAAAAGAGTCCTTTAATTTTCAATTTTTTTATTAATTCAACAATGGACCGTTTTATTTCTAAACATTTTTTTTACGTTGAGCAAGCAGCAAGTGGATAAGGAAGGATGGATCAAAAGTTAAAAGGAAAATTATACAAACAATATCATATTTCACAAAAATTATGTTCTGGTTCTTTTCTGAGTACTGAAAGTTGTAGCTATTGAGAAGCGCACAGAGAAGAAAGAAAGATGGCGTCATCGCGTCCACCACCGTCGAAATCAGTGGATCTAGACCTCACCATCGTGGCGGCGAAGCACCTTAAGAACGTCAACTGGAAGAACGGCGATCTCAAGCCCTACGTCGTTTTCTGGGTGGACCCCGAGCGGCGTCTGGCCACCAAATCCGACGACTCCGGCAACACCTCCCCCGTCTGGAACGAGCGCTTCGCCCTACCCCTCCCTCTCCCCCTCCACGACTCCTTCCTCACCCTGGAGATCTTCCACTCCAAACCCTCTGACACCCTCAAACCCCTCGTCGCCACCCTCCGCCTCCCTCTCAAGGACCTCCACGACCTCCAGGACTCCACGCGCCTCCGCAAGTTCCCCCTTTCCCGCCCCTCTGGCCGCCCCCACGGCAAGATCCACCTAAAACTTGGCCTCCTTGGCCGCCCCCAATTCCAATCCCTCGACTATCTCAACCCTAACCCTAACCCCAACCCCACCCCCACCCCCAATCCCAGCCCCAACCATAACCCTAATTTCGTCTTCTACAGGGGATATTCCCATTCCCCTTCTCCACCACCATCTCCATACTCCTCGTACCCCTCTTACCCCGATTCTTATAGTTCTTCTTACTACCCTGGTTACTATTCTGGTGCTCTACCTCCTCCTCCTCCGAGACCCTTCATCGACCGTTACGCTGGGCCCAGCGGTCCTTCCGCTCCGCTTGATTATTCCACCTCCTACGATCCCAAGCCCAGGCCTTCCAAAATGGGCCTAGGCGCTGGCCTCGCTGTCGGCGCTGTTGCTGGAGCTCTCGGTGGGCTTGCTCTCGAGGAGGGGCTTAAATACGAAGAAGACAAAATCGCGGATAGAGTCGAGAACGACGTCGCTGCTAGTATTGCGCGCGACGATTACAGCGATTATCGAGTGGATTACTGAACTAAACAACCCCTACTGGCTTGTGTTATCGTAAGGTTTCAAAATTCATAAGCTATCTCCGTTTGGACTCGCTCTAATGCTATTTCAGTATATATAATAGATATATATAACTATTACATCTCTATGTATATAGTTTGACTGGGTGTTGGATTGATGAATGCATCGGTGATGTTTTACTTGCTGTTTGTCGTGATTTGCTAATGTTCTTGCGGCTTTTTATATTTGAAGTGAAATAAAGCTGATTTCGTCTGATGATAGCAACGGGTTTCTTTCGTTTTCATTCAGATATTCGGCTTAGTTCTGTGTTAATTACGAATTTAGCGTTGTGGGTAGCGGATAGGCTTACAAAGTACTAATATGTTTATTTTATTTTTTTGCATTTTAGTCACTGAATTGGTGAATTTGTAATTTTCTTCTGTCTCTATGGTTATCTGGATTCGAATAGGTGTGTAGAATTATGTTGCTTTGTTTGTTATATATTTGTTGTTTTATGTTTTGATCGTATCGTCTATTACAACTTGCAAGCATTGTCATCGGGGAAGTAAAATAATATGCTCTTTTTTGAGGTTTCTACTGATGTTGAATGGTATATTGAGTAATACGGGATGGCTTTTAACCCTGTCATGTCTCATTTCACGAACTCAGTTAGTTGCTTCCTTCTGGCCTTCTTTGGATTGAACTTACAAGATAATGAAATTTTAAAATATCAAGTTCATCGGATAAGGACAATTTAATTTTAGTTTATGAGAAGGATTTACTTTTTTCCCCCTTTTTATTTCTGTAAGTGCGTGTAGAAACTACTTATCCAAACATGGCCTTACTCATCATAAACCTAGAAGTGGAATATCTGGGGTTGATGAGCAAATTGTCCTACTACAGAGTGTCTTTGTTTAGTGCTATTGGATCAATCATTAGGACCGTGTAAGGGTTGTCAGCATGTAATTATGTTCACCTTATCATTTTTTAAGAAAATTAATAACCCTGTACGAGAATACTTATGTTCACTTTAGAAACTAGGCTAGAGACTCGTGATTCTCACGGTTTGAGAGAGAATACCAGAAAAGGATAAAATACAAGAGAAACTGGAGAGGGGAAAGAAAAAACTAGAAAGAAATGTGTGCTCGTCAGAAAAATAACACGGAGTGAAAGTTGTACCCTTTTTCATGTATATAATATTTTATATTACTATAGATGACTAAAAATATATAAAACATCACACACTCCTATTCAGCAGGAAATCGTAGCTGTTGTGATTGATAGTGATGAAGATAGTATTAAAGGAATGTTGTTAATTGTTCACTAATCTTTAGTTATAAAATATTTCCTCCATTTTGTTTTGATTATATGTAAGTGTTTTTCCACGAGAAAAATAGTTGTTTCTAGACAAGGGGAAAGGGAAGAAGATGATTCTGGAACAGGGTTTTTCTTTTTGTGGAAAGTGAAAATAATGGACAATAGTCCCTCAAGATATACAAATGCTACCCTGATTTCAGAGTTATCATATGAAAAACGGTTAGCTTGACACTCCTTTAAAAAAAAATTCATTTGACACTCTTTTTAATAATATATATATATTATAATTTTAAATTAAAAAATAAAATTGAAATTAAAATATTAATATTTGATAGTGTAAATGGATGTAATTTGTCCTTTTGCAATTTCAACCGATCACTGCTCATCAATGTGTGAATATCCCAACAGGTTTTATCGTAAGTCATGTCCATGTCGCAAAACTAGTTTCGAAAAGAAAACATTAAAATGTGGGAGTTAAATAATTACTAGTTCAATCTAGATATGTTGCTTACCATGGGCTGAACGACATGGGTCAGGGTTAGCTCACATTACTAGTAGCTAGCCAAAATTTAGCTAACCTGGCTGAACCGACCACAGGAATGAGGTAAGGGTCCCTTAACCTTAACCTTGTATACCCATGCATCATATTTTTTATGATTCATACATAGGTAATTTGGTAACCACCAAAAAGGAACTCAAAACGAATGGTAAAGGTGAGCATTGATTGAATTTCAAAGCATTCAAATCCACTTAGATTAATTGGATTTAATATCTAAATTCATCTTTTTTAGTTTAAAGGTTGAATATCTAAAGGGCAAGTTGTCAACAAAATTTTGATTTAATGGAAAATATCATGGCTGCTAAAAAGTATAGAATGATCACATACGTTAATATATGTCCTTCGGACACGTGACAAACAGTAATAAAAAAAGGTATATTTATTGTTAAAAGAGAAAAGATAAAATCTTCGTTCTTATACTTTTGAACGTAACAAGACGAATATAAAAAAGTTTAGTTGCTAACTAAACACTAAAACTAAACTTTCTCGTGCGGTCTATTCCAAAATCTAAATATGAAAAAAAAAAACACGGTTTCAAAAGTTCAATGTTTTGTACTAGTTTTATTATAATCTATAATTACCCAAATCATGAAGTATAGTAATTTGTTCTCACTATCACTTCATGAAACATGATTAAAACTGAATGAAAATTTGGATAGTTGTATTAGAGGATAGGCTTTGTTACTTCGAAATCGTCTTCATTGATCTGCATCTTTCCAAAACCTGTAAAAGGATCACCCCAGTTACATCACACTTTTATTTCCTCAGACTAATTATGCTAAAAAAATGAAATAATATAAGGGAAAGAGAGTTTAGTATGTAAAAATTCGTGTTTCTAATATTTTTTTTCTTATTTGTTTGTTTAGGAACATTAATGTTATGTGTATAAGATATTTTAACTGTAGGATTTGATTAAAACATAAAAAAGTAAAAAAGAAGAGCACCGACTTGGGGGTGGTGGAGGCTCATGCTTAGGATTGGGCCCTGTGCCTGGATAATCGTCTACTTCGTAATGGCTACTTAGGTCCACTGTTAAAATTAACATAAAATATGCAAATAATAACAATTATGTTAGTGAAATATATAATATAAATAAAAAAAATTAAATATAAAATAAAAGAAGTCAAAATATATTTATACATATAAATCAACATATCTCATTCTATCCTTTTCTTTAATCAACAATACCATTTTTCCTAAATTGATCTATTACCTGGATCAACATGTGCTCTCTAATTAATATATAATCATTAGAGAAATACACTCATATATAGTATTAATGGAAAAGATTTTATTGCATACAATTTTTTAAAATAAAAACTAAATTGAGAAGTATAAAAAAAATTGAGATTTTTCTATAAAAAATGAAGATGAATCACATAATTTAATCTAAATTATTATAATTAAAAAAGATAATTTTATACTAATATTTAGTTTAACTTACAATGACATCATAAATAATGGTATTTAATTTGGAATAGATAGGTGAATTCGACCGATATTCACTTACAATACACAACATTAGTGATTCAAATCGATACACGATCCTAACAAAAAAAAAAAACGTTGTTATGATTGTTGAATAAAATAGTAAAATTGATGTTACACCCTTGTAAACATTTTTTATTAAATCGACTCAGTTCAAATAAAATGTAAGTCTAATTAAAATTTCACTATTATTGTCTTGATCTTTCGTATGGAAGAAAAAAATATTAAAAAATCATCTTTAAAAATTAATGCAACTAAATTCTTATTTATTTTTGTCTGTATGGAATTTAAATTAAAAGAAAATTTAAAATTAATCTAATTAATAAAGGTATTTTTTGCCACATCTTTCTCTTTTTTACCAAATAGATTTCAATTAAAATAAAATTTGATTTACATACATATACATACATATATATATATATATATATATATATATATATATATATATATATATATAATACTTTTGTGAAAAGTAATTATCTATATAATCTGTATTACGATTCTACGATTCACTATTTTATGAGTTATTCACTACACTAACTATAATTTCGATATTTTAATTACTTTTACGACTGTGTTTCTATTAGTTCAAAAACAAAAAACAGTATATTTTCATTGCAAAAATAAAATAAAAGTACTTAAAAAAAAAGTATTATGTATTCACTCATCTATGCAAAGAACTATATAAAAAGAATTACCTTTGGGGTTGTGGATTGCAGAACACATCACTGCAGATGTGAGCAAAAGGAAAAGCAAGCACACGCGTGTCCCGAAAGCCATCATTCTCAAACTATAAAAACTCAATTTTTTGTTGTGTTACTGAATGAACTACTAAACTATTATACATATATAGACCATAAAATGACTTACTGCATTTATTACTTTCTTTTGTGCCATCAATGCTCTAATCGGTTTTCAGCAATTTATTAATGAAGCTTTGACCTTTTGATTTGTAACCGTTCTCAGCACATTGTTTTGCATTTGGTACAGAAAACAAGAACGAAAATCTTGCTATTCAGGTTAAGGAATTAATCTTTTATTAAAATCATACCAGAATGTTTCAAAATATCATCTTTAAAAAATGTTAAAATTAAAAAAAAAATGTAAATTTTTTTGTTATCCCATAAAAAAAAAAACTTTGTATTCCAACTTGTTCCCCCTGTTCCAGCTCAGCCACATTTATGAATTTTGAAATTTTTTAAAAGCTACTGAATTATTTTCTATTTTAAATTTATTGAATATATATTAATGCTATAAACAATTTTTTTTATCATTTAAACTGATATAGTTTTTAAAATAACTATTGTAAAATTTAATGTCTCACACGTGATATTTAAAATTAAATGATAACCTAGAACTATTTTATATCGTCAGCATAGTTTCTTACTGTTATTATTATTTTTAGATGAACTGTCGCTGTACTACTTAAAGTTTAACAGAATTATATACATTATACTCTTCATAGTCTTTATTGCTTTCTCATCCTTCGTTGGCCAAAATAGTATATAAGATATTTACGGAATTTTATATAAATGTAGTGGGAAATAGGATTAATGTCTGTAGTAGGCACGGGTCGGGTCGGGTCAAATTAAGTTTTTTTATATAAAACATATTCAACCGGGATCCATGAAGATGGCTTGGTCTAGGAATATACTATAAGAAAGAAATGTGTTAGATGAAAAGCTTATGTATCCAGGGGATCATTGAAGGCCTTTTACATCTACTACCAAGCAGCAGGCCTTAATTCACCCATAAATACAAATTAATAATGAACATGAAAATCATAACCCCAAAGAATCAAGGAATTAAGCACTAAATCTTCTAATTTTGTAAAATCAAATAATTTAAAAAATGTTACGATGAAATTAACTAAAATAGGGATGAGAATAGTACGAAGCCCGTTGGGCCGAAGAAAGTTGGATTTTTTTGCTAAGGAAATGTTGAAACCAAAAATCAGAATTCATTTGAGGGAAGAGTCACATATTTATGCTATACATTCCCTATCTAATTTCTCTTCACATTTCCTATAATATCTGAAAATATGTTATGGACCATATTATTTCATATATTTCACTCAAAATTAAATATCTCAAAACTTTATTTCCCACCTTTCCTCTTAAACTGGAAAAGGCTTGGTCAAGGAAATAACAAATTTTCAATTCCAGTTCTTAAGTATTTCATTCAAATGTACGAAATATTTGAATTCCCTTTCAGCTGCTATTATCATATGCTTCAAATGCTAGATTCGATGTTGGATTCTATAGCTCTAAAAAGGGTTGCACAACAAAAATACTAGTATTTCTCGATTTTATTAAAACTTATAATAATACAAATTATTTCTGTTCCTCTTTAGAACTGCTACAACTTTTGCTGTTATTTTAAGGAAGTTAAGCTGATTTAGAGTTTCATTAATATCAATAACCCTTGTATTAAAAGTCAGACATTAAATCAAAGGGTTAATAATCTAGTTATTCTGAATAGCATGGACGAAACAAAAAGATGAAAATGAAAGGCAAGTAGAAGCACTATAAAAGAATTTCTAAATAATTATTAATTAAATGAAACATCTATATGAGTAACTTATTAAGTCAAAACTTAGGTTTATTGGACTAGTTCCACGAACAATGTTTTCAAACTATAGTTTTAGACTAAACTTAAATCTGGTTGGACGAGACATATGCTTATGATACATTGCTCTCTTGTCTATATTTTAGCTAAGTAAGGAGAAAACTATAGTTGAGTGCGGAGTAAATTCAGACTAAGCAAGAAACTATGTTAGTTTAAGTATTCTTTTTATGTTCATTTATTCTTCTAAATTTTCATGTTCATTAAATGCTATCAAAATACTTTTAAAATGTTAATGGTATCAATACAAAAATATATGATTACCTCTCTTTTTCTTATAATTATAAAAAATGAAGAGAAACTTAGAAATTATCTAAAAGTGTTTAAAATAAATGAAATGAGAAAATATTATACTTAATAAATATAAATAATACCTATCAAATATTAATACTTTTAAATTGTCTACTTTATTTATATAGTAAGAAAACAGGTTAGGTGATGATAATGATAATTTAAAGGCATTTTTTGAGATTGAATCCACAAATCAAAATATTTAAAAAAATAGCTTTGTTATTTAGAAGTTACATTTTTAAAATTGCTTGTACTTTGAAATTGATATATATATATATATATATATATATATATATATATATATATGTTTATATATGTTTATACACATTAAAGTTTCTCATTTATTATTTTGTTATATGCCTACAAAATGTCATGACCACTCTGGTGCACTCTATAAAGACAAAAGCGATATGAGAATCTCAAAGAGAATAATGCTAGCTAGCACATATCATCCTTCAAAGTAGTAGATAATATTTTTGTTTGCCCTTTATTTATGTAGATAAGTTTAAGTTAAACAAGTAGATATTTACGAGAATAAGCCAGGATTTGAGGGGTTGGATCGAATTTTAGATAAGCATTATATATAATAGTCCATAAATATATTATACATATATATATGATAGTTTATAAATAAAAGACAGTATAAAAACTATTTATATAGATATATATTCTTGAATAATGTTAGTACTTTTATGAAGTAAAATCTGCATGCATGGTGCACCAGTGGAAGTGAAGAACAACGTGGAATTCCACAGGGTGGTTGTGGTATAGGAGCTAGTCTTAAAAGGTTACCGTACATATGATGGTGTAATCTTTCTTCGATACGACCATGTTCTGGCAACATCGGTGGTGGAGATCACATGAAATATTATTAATGGTCCACAGCAACATTTCATTATTCCCACCACAAATACACTTTCCACGTTTTGGAGATATTCTCACTTGATGAAATATTTTTCACATGGAAACAAAATACGAGAAACTATATACTATGATCGAAACGGGTGTCGGTCTCTTATTAATAAAATCTTTTGTATACAAAATGAAATTAGATAATAATTAATATTTTTAACATTCTATATTATTTTTTAATTTTGTTATTGATTCTGCAGCTCCACAACACTGAAATAACGTGCAATGTTTGTTTGGTGCAGTTTCCTGTAGGAAATCTGCTGATAATGAGCATTTTGGTGTTTTAAAGAGAGTGAAATGCATGCATCTTGACATTTTTTCCTTAAATTTACTGTTATGTTTTTGTCCTATTATTTGTCGAATCGCTTGTATGGCATCTTATCAGAAGAATCGCAATAATAAGAAACATAGTTATAGAGCTGCAGTTTCAGCTTCGCACTTATGCTTGACTAGGAGAAGTAGTTAAGCAATTCTCACCAACTTCACATGCTTTGCTCCTAGACCACTAGATAACACCAGGGATCATTATCATGCATGTAAATTCTATTCTCACACTTTTTATACCTTTTTATTATTGTGTATTATACACTTGGGAGTCACTCTATTTATAAAGGATTATCCTATACGTGACACTCCGATAATCATGGATTCTTTCATCAACAAATCATCTTTCTATTTTCCTTAAATTTCTTATATTTTAAAAAAATTTATTTTTCTATTAAAGAACAACACAAATGCATTGACGTTTTGTTCTTATATTTTAGTATTACAATAAGATAGAATGATTTTATTTTATTTTTGGTTAATGGATACTTTTTTATAGTATCACGTAAGAAATATCACAAATTTAGCTGCATATAATCAAACAAAATAAGCTCAAAACATCATTCGTATTCTAGTTCTTTTAATATCAATATCAAGTTTAATTGAGTAAATTCAGAAACCTTATGTGTCTGAGTAAATACCCAACTATTACTTTCGAGCTATACTATAAAATTTACACTATTTTTTGTTGTTTTATTTAGAGCTAATTAAAGGAAGCCTGTAAGATGAAAGGAAAAAGAGAAGGTAAGAATGAAAAATATACTGATATGTTTTTATATTTCTTTTCTATACAAATACACTAAATTTTACGTTTACTTCTGTATTTTTATTTATTTTAATCCTGATAAATATGTCATCATCATATCATATCAACATTTGTGTAAGAAAAAAGTAACAATAGAAACTAAAACAATTTTTTTTAATTACAATTACAAATATAAAAATAAAAACATGAAAAAGTTATATAAAATTCCAAATATATTGAACTATCAATTACTAGTAAAGTTAATTATAAAGGACCAACTCATGGATACAAAGTCTTTAATGTTAGCTCACTCAATGACAATAGAAGAAGTTGATCTCTCTCTTATTTTATTGTTGATGTTCAAGGTATTTTTTAGTCATCATTATAAAAAGCCTTGTCAAATGGCAATGAAAGATAAGCATGTTTTTTATAAATTAAATTGAACTAGCCATAAAATCAATCATAGCTTAAAAATATGCTATCTTTACGTTTAATCGTACAAGGGAAAATCAAATAGAAGAAGTATTCACATTTAAACGATTATATCTATTCGATTACGTATGTGTTTTCGTGAAAACCATCTCTCATTTACTCAATTGAGTTTGATATCTAATTGATTAATTTGGTAACATGAGTTTTGGAAATGAGGTTTGAATAAATTAACCGATTATATTTTTTACATGTCGATTAATTCTATTAGTTAAAAAAATGAATTTGATTAGTTTAAAAAAAAAACAGAAAGACTTTCTGAAAATCAGAATTGAGAAAAACATGTAAGAGGTGTGTTGAGATTAAAAATTTTCTACAAATCTTCAAATAAACGAAGTTGCATGGTTCTTCAAGGTTCTTAGGTGATCTTTTCATGTAACATCAGTCACAAAAAACTTATTTTTTCTGAAAATCAATTAATTCACTCTTTATTGGTCGTGAAACAGTCAATTTCTCATTTTTAACATTTGATTTGAATTAGATCTAAGTTTAGAATATACAAATTAAGAGTCAAATTCAACGGCTGAATTAGGTTGAGCATTGAACACTTCCTTTTTCTTTCTCCCAAACAATATATGCAACATTAGACGTATTTTAAATTTTTATCACCAGTTTTAGTTTTTTTAGGGTTTTTTCTGATATTAAATTTTATAAATCTTTTACTAAATAACTATATGTGTCCAGATATGATTATTGATTTTCTAGTTAAGAATATTAGATGGGTTGTTTCAAAACTGATATAATATATTTTTAACATATTACATTCGGATATTCGCATATTAGATTATTGTAAAATCAATCTAATATACTTATTTTACATTAGTATGCAAAATAGAAGAGGATCTCAATTAAATTCTCAGCTAACAAAAAAAATTAATCAAGAGAAAGTTTATAGAATTAGATCTGAATTTTTTTTTCTCATCTTGCATTTGATTTATTTGTAATTATAATTTTTTTTTCTCACACACACACATAAAACTTTAAAACTTCAGATCAATTTACATAAAATATTAATATCACTTTTAATTAATAATTTTGAGATAATAAATTTATAATTTTTTTATATAATATTTAACTTTATTATTTTTATTCAACAAATACAACACATGATGCATTTAAGAAAAATATTTTTCTTAAAAAAAGTAAAACAAAATATAATGCATAGAAAAATCAATAATATACAATTAAATTAAGGTACAATAAAATTAACAAATAAATATTTTCAACTGTGCTTAGTTTAAACAAACCTTTTTCGATTTTATATAAATATAAATTTGATACATTAAAGTATATTAAAATAAAAATTAGAATTAGTGTTCGGTTTAAAGGTTAATTAGGACATAATATTAACATATATTAAATAAGACATGTATAAAATAATTTAGAGAAATGACTTTGAAGGTAAATAAAATAAAAGTTAAGAATGACAGACGTCTATCTTCGGGAACATTAGGGTAAGATATTAATTTTTTTTTTAAGAGAATAAATTCTATTGATTTGATACAAAAGATATCTTTTTCTCTTGAATTCTGTTACTGTATTTTGAGAAAATCTTAGATTTTCAAAAGGAATGCGCTAGTGGTATAATTTTAAAAAAGTTGGAAAGGAATAATATAAATAGTTAGAGTAATAATAGTGTAGAAAAAGATAATTTCTTTTAATTACATATGAAACAATCAATTATAACTGGGTATATATGTTCATGAGAAGTTGTCCTTATAACTAGCCATAACAAATTACAACATGCAGACTAAAATATTTTACCACGCTAATATGAATGTCAACGGAACAAATATCAGTTTAAATAGGTATATTTCTCCATCATTGTACCGTTTCTTTTCGCCATATTAGTATGTTTGCATTAGCTTATTGGGTAAAAATACTACACTTAATTATATTATTATTATTGTTATTATTATTATTATTATAAACTATTGCATAAAATAAATGTAAACGTCCAGTTTGACCTAAATATAAATATATTTAATCACAATATATTAAAAATAAACAAAACACAAAAATGTGAGCAGATTAAAAATTAAATTAACCTACAATCAAACCGTATAGATTAAAATGTCTATATTATATATCTTTCATTTGTCTCCGCGCAATACAGTATAGATTTATAAATATAGATATATGCTAATAAATAAATGAATAATAATAATAATAATAATAATAATACACTTAGTTTAACACTATCCTAATGAGTTAAAATAATCGGTAATTAATATTGAAGGATTATGCAAGCCACTTGGGTGAATTAAATTATCTGAAAAACACAATAAGTTTTTAATTAAATTAGCTAACTCACCCTAATGAGTTTAATGATAAGGTGATTAATTAAAAAAATTATACCAACTTTTTTAATATTAATAATTTAAAAATCATATAATGGCCTATATATGTATTTGTTTATATATTAATAATCAAAACATATACGCTTATACGTATACGTATGTGGTAAGAAGATAAAGTATGAAAGAGTTATAAAATTACATAACTCACGTCACAAGTAAAATTCCTAATTATAGAACCGACACGCGCACATAATATTTTAGGAATAAATAACTAAACATGAATCCACCAAAAATAAAACCTTAAAAGTTAAAAGTGTGTCGGTCTTTGGGATTATTGGTCACTCAAAACAAATGAGTGTAATGGCCTAACATGTCATGATTTAGAGTTCAAAGTCTTCAAACCTCTCATGATATGAGAGAATGGACAATCCATCAATCCTTTAAATTTTTATTATTTAATATTTATAAAAGCACACTTAATAATTTAAATATTTAATTGATTAATTAAAAAAGTTAGTATTTTATTAAGTTTCTATATTATAATTAATAATTTATAAGTATTAATAATTCAAAATAATATGATAAGAAAACTTAATCTTTTACTTTTTTATTTTAATTTTTAATTAAAAAATAAAATGGCATATAAGAGGTCAACTTGTGTCACTTTATCTATAAAAATTAGATTGGTGCCAAAACTAGATTAGTTAGAAGGATCTAAGAAATAAAAAAATATCAATTAATCTCATCAAATTAACAATGGGTTAAGGAATTCAGTTTTTTCACCACTAAACGTGCGTTTGTTTTTGCTAATTTACTGTATAAGCAGACAGACATACAAATAAGTAAGTTTGTTTTAATAGTTTTGAAGGGAAATGAAGGAGTGAATATGTTGGATAAGTTCATTTTTGCATCTCGTGTTACTATTCATATAGCATGGTTTCATCAAATTGCCTTTCATTTTGAGCATGCATTCTATGGAGATATCACACATTGGAAACCTTCCCATGATACTACCAATTCCGGCCATTTCTTCAAATGAAACCAAGGAAATTACATTTAAGAAGTAGGCCCTAAAAACAGTTGCTGAAAAAAAAATTATTATTATTGCAAGATTGAAGAGAATAAAAATAATATATATTAATTTTAACTATAAGAATAAAATTATAATCTCATATTTTAATATTTCATTAAAACTATTTTATGTATATTAAATTTATCTAATCATTCATAAATTTTACTTTCACCAGTAAAACTCTTAAAACAAGGCAAACTTTACCTTCACATATTTTTAAATTCATTCATTTATTTTCTTTGAAATCCATCTTTAGAAACAAAATACTTTCATTATTACTCACTGCAAGGAAAACAAATATGTATTTTTTTAAATATTCAAAATTTTATAATAATAAAAAGTACTTAACCCACTTGAAAAATAATCCTATAACTATCATTACTTTTAAGTTAGTCATTAAGATTATTTATTGGTTATCAAGACAAACTTTCAATTCTAATACTAGCAACTAGTCTTTTGAGTGATGAAAAATACATCACTAATAATATATTAGTCAAAATTTATTATTGAAAATCTTACCTAAACTAAAATTATAATTAATTTAGATATGAATACATATCTTATCTTACAATTCTTTTTTATAAGTTTAAAAATTTACTTTTTAATGAATTTATAGATTTTTTTTATATATTATTTTATTTTATGACAGTAAGAAAAAAATGATTCCAATATGAATACATAGTTAAGGGTTAAGAGGTTTATGATGATTCGATGTAAGAAGAGTTAAGTGATTAAAATCCTAAATTATAATACTATAATCATTGCCAACAACTGGTATTTAATTTAAATGACTTAAAATAGAATAAGACATTAATTGTTGTCAAGGTATTCCAATTCAACCTTAGGCATAAGTTATATATATATATATATATATATATATATATATATATATATATATATATTGTTTTAGGTATATTTTTTGATATGCATATGCTAAGGACTTCTTATTTCTCCTGTTTGAATTGAATTCGAGGTATATTATGCATAAGCATCATACATTGTTGTTCTAAGTTTGAAGTATGTTTAATATCCATATGCTAAGGGCTTAAGGAAGGTACAATTACTTTATATTTTCTAATCTTTGAAAAATTGCAATGTTTGGATGATAATTGAGTCTCAACCTTCAATGGAAATGATAGTTCACATGTTAACCGTTTACATATTTTAACTTATTCAATTATTTTTCTTATTATTGAAAGGTCTTAATGAAAGATGATAACGAGTTTAAGCAGTCGGGTGATTACTGTTGACTTATCAAAGTTTTGTATTTAATTTCATCATTTTTTGCTACTAAAACATTAGAAACATATGATAAATAAGTTTTCATAACTAGTTATTCACAAGGGCTCATGAAGGTTCTTGATCCCGAGTATACATTTGTCATTTATATATACTTATCATTTGTATTGTTTTTTTGTTGTCGATGACTTATGAATTACTATTTTCTTTGTTGTCGAGGGCTTATGAATACTAATCTGACAACACAAAACAAAACAAACTCCAAGCTTAGCTTGGGATGAGAACTACTTGTTCAAAGCAATTAATTCAATTTGGCTAAATGTTGACCTAAAAAATAAAATAAATCAACCATAAATTATTAAGTATACTAGAAAATGGTTGACAAATTATGTTAACTTTTCGTCTTAAAAATTGAAGACTCAAGATTGGAAGGCTGTAAATCATTCGAATAGTTTAAAGTTCGATTGGATACTAAAAATTATATATTAAACATCCAAAAGTCGACTTAAAACTATGTATTTATGAATTCAACCTAAATTTGATCTGTTTTTAGTTTAAATTTAATTTGTAGATATAATTATTTTGATAGGTGATTATTATTTTTATAATATTTATTTTGATTTTATTTTAAAAAATCATTAGTTTTATAAATTTTATTTTGATAATTCTTCTGTTTTTAAAAATAAAAACTATTTATAACTATTTTATCTATAAATAAATCAATGCTAACTTCTATAATCAAAAGACAAATCCTATTTTGACCGAAAAATAGTGGAATCAAGAAAAAGTTCTAATAATTTTTTGTT
Organism: Vigna reflexopilosa; assembly: GCA_027742785.1. NCBI lineage: Eukaryota > Viridiplantae > Streptophyta > Magnoliopsida > Fabales > Fabaceae > Vigna > Vigna reflexopilosa. The sequence continues at coordinate 2,105,591 of CM050914.1, read as the reverse complement.
ATAGTCAGTTTTTTACCGAAATAATAATATAATATTATACGTAGACTAATCATATTAAAGAAATAAAGAAAATAATACTATTTATCTATAATTATAACTGTCTTGTAATGATAAATTTAACGCAAAAAAAATATGAATAATAAATTTAAAAAATAGTTTGAAGAGAGCCAAAAATAAAGTCAAATATATTTATAAAATAAGTTTTTGCGCTATTTATATCCGTATAAAATATTTGTTAAAAGAAGATACGCAGTAAGGAGACAAACAGTATCGATCCTTGCATTATATCAACTATCAATCAAGTCAGGTTAAAGATGAGGGCCCAAAAAGGATACTTCTCTCTTATTCAATTTCCCAAAACAAAAAGCAAATAAAATCTCATAAAGGTTCTTACCAATCTCATCACTGCTATATGCATATCAACAGTCTGATGATCATAGTCTAGCATAAGAATTTATGTTTATATTATTAATTAATTAAAAATTATAATTATAATTATTTTTAGGATAATATTATAAAAACAATAAATTATGATTAAACCGTGTAAAACGTACTTATCCCTGTTCACATACAATTTTATTTAATTTAATTTACCTAAAATATCCGGACAAAGAAGTGCTCCCAAATTATTTTATTACAAAACACAGGCTCATGTAATGTTGCCGAAATATTTTACAAAACACAAGTTGTTGAAATTTTTATTCATTTTTTAATGTACAATATTATCAATAGATTTTTTTTAAACGACTCATTCATATATATATATATATATATATATATATAATATGAAACATGTCTCAAAGAAAATAACACTTATTTTAGGTCAAAATATTTTATACATCTCTTTATCCAAATTTTATATATGATTTTTATTTTATTTTTCATTACCCAATATTAATTTGTCATCAAGTCATCAATAAAGTTATGATATTTTTCTATTCTTAATTAGATAAAATTATTAATACCTTATCACACAAATTGTTACTATCCTAGGTATCCACACAACATATTGTATAATATCATATAGATATCATGGTATCTATAAATCTCATTCATATATCTCAACAATGATCTCACTTTATCAAACTCGTCATATACAAATCTCTTAACATATACATATCACATATGATTAATATATTAATGTATACTTTTCAATCATTACTAACTCATTGTAACAAATACAAAAACATCTTGTATATACACTTTCATAGTAAAATGTAAGGATGATAACGTGGAACAAGTCAGCGAACTCACAAAACCGTAGTGAAAAGCATAAGATAAGATGGAATTTTGAGCCTTTTGACCCACATAATTTGTAGCCTTCGCGAGCTTGTGATGAGGCAAGGCAGGCACCCGCAAATAATTCAAAGCCCTAATTTATTTTTTCCAAAATACACCTCACTCACTCATTCTCTATTTTGTGTTAATTGTTCTTCTTTCGCATTCTTCTTTCTCTCTATGAAGCATAACACAAAGTATTTCATTCATTATCTCTACTCATCTCATAATAACACACTCATATAACAGTTATAATCACTTCATGTATGACTATTAAGTTTGATGAGAAAGCAATAATTTAGAGTTTTAACCACTTCATTTGGTTAAAACTGTTGAAACAATTATGAAAATTGCAGAAACTATTCAATCACTACATACAAGTGAAAAAAGAAATTTAGTAAAATATGAAATTTATCATTAATTGAAAAAAAAATTCAAGTCAAGTATATGAATGAGCGAGCCCGCAGACTCTTGCGAACCAATTCAAATATGCGACAGAGCAATATTTTCAACTTGCATATTTTATGCGAAACACTGCATATTGTGGTCCAAGTGCAGGCTGACCTACATTGTCACTCCTAACAAAATGTCCCTTGAGCAAGCTTGTCTTGCTTGAATACCTCTTTTAAGTAGTTTGGGTTAAAGGAATGTTACTTAACTTAGAGGGAAAAACAGCTAATCTGCTTAGCGAAGTGACTCGATATGCAACCATCGAAAGATTTGGTTCCTTTATTCCATTTGTTTTAGAGACATGTAACGGAAACTGGAAACTAATTAGAGGGAAGAACTTGAAAAGAAGGAAGCCTGAATAAAAAGTAGAGAAGATAGAAGCACTTGGCAAATTATTCTTGAGTTTAGATATTAGCTATACGAAAATAGTAAATTATCTTTTCCATTTTTGCTGGAATAAAATGCATGAAACAAACTTTTAGGTATTGTGCGTATAAATTGATTTGTGTGATCTTTTCATTTTTATTATATTATTGATTTTTGTGATTAATGGTTTTTATCTTTTTTTATGATTTAAAAAATGATTGAAAAATAAACAATATGTTAACAATTTTTTTTTTACAATATTTTAATATAGTATATATATTACTTCTTTTGAATTAAAGTTAGGATAACAAATAAATAATAAATTAATAAAAAAAAATAACACGTGAACTGTATCAAGATATTATTAAAAAAAATTGTTAAAATATATATTTTTTCTTGAAAAGTAATCCATTAAAACAAATAACAATCGTTAAAGCTTATTGTCAGTACTACTCTGGTGAAATTTGTTCTGTGTAATACTTTCATTAATAATTCTGGTACATGTACCAATTTCGCAAATATTTTTATTTCATCTCTACCTAAATCGAAATTATCTTGAACTTTAAAATATGAAAGTTGTAAGTATGTAATCGAACATTATATATACAGCTAGTAGATCCTCTTGTATACAGGTCACATGATCAATTTGATGTATGTATCTTAACCCAACCCTATTTCTAGAGTATTTTAACGTTCTTAATTAATAGATGTAGACGTACATAGGCTTCAAGATAGGCCAAACTACCTTTACAAAACTTTCAACCATTTGAAATACTGAAAAACACAACACTATTTTTTCATTGCCGCTGAGCCGCCGTAAGATATCGAACCCAGATAAAGTGGTCTCAAACAAAACCTCTGAAAAAAATTAACATAGATGAAAACCTCTCTGGTAGTTAATAACCTGCCCGACAAAGTCGACACCTTGACGATCATACTTTGTGGACTTTGAGGTAGGTTAACTTACTCCTAAAATTAAGTCAAAAGGCATGACAGCTAAGGCTAATTGTTAGTCATTTTAGGGACGCATCTTTTAAGATTTATTTCAAACTTTCATTCAATCACCTTTTTGTTTTGTTAATTTCCTCGTTAAAAAAATATCTTCTTGCATCACCTTTCTCATTTAATCGTGATTTACTATATACATGTATGTATAAGAGAGAGAGAGAGAGAGAGAGAGAGAGAGATTTTAGTGTGTAATGACAGACAGAAATAGAAGATAAAAGGGACAATTCAATAACCATCCAACTTTTTTTATTTGAAATTCTTTTATAATATTGAATTGACATGGAGAAATTGATTTTCGTTCAAAGTGTCGTCTGTAGACTTAAAAATAAGTTAACAATATACTTAAAGACTTAAAGGGCATTTGCTGTCTTAGTCTAACAACACATCCATTGTCTGAAGAGCTACATAAATGGCACTTTGGAAAGTACTCGGGACGTCTAAATGCATGCATGTTCCAAACATTTGAAATTTTTTCTTAAATAACCTTTTTAATATTATCCTAAGGGTTAAAATAGTGAAGATTCATATATTATGAGGACAATAAGTAAATATGATGCAAAAGTTATTTACACATTTAGTATACAATATCATTTATACATTACAAAATATTTTTAAAAAATAAAAACCTTCCAATTTTTTATTTTATATTTAACTTCTTGACTGTTAATAATAGTTAGATTTTATTTTTATTTTGTAATACATAACATGAATGAGTTATTATGATTTTTTTTATAGTCAGTAACAAATATAAAACCATATGTAAAGTCTAGTTTTCAAAATATAAATAGATATATATATATATATATATATATATATATAGAGAGAGAGAGAGAGAGAGAGAGAGAGAGAGAGAACTAAATTAAAAATCATGTGAAGAATAATGTGTTTAACGAAAAATTTAAATATACAATATTTATTTACCTTGATTTAAAGTGAAGATATTATTGGCAAAGGTATAGTACTGGGATATCAGTGATCGATTTGATATAAGAAAATGAAGAAAATACGGGACGTAGTTATGTAAAAGTGTTTAAAAAATATTTGGAATAGTGTTGAGAACAGTGAGGAATATGGTTCTTGGTAAGCATTATATGGGATATTATCTTCTTTCCACGTATATAAATAGAATAAACGAGAGATAAAGAAAGAAAAGTTGGTCTTATATTTCTTAATGGAGGCTGCAGAACCTGAATTTGTGGAGCACGAATGAAGGCACTTGGAGTGGCCTATATAAGTAGGACATATCCTCTGTGCTCTTTTCAAGAGAAGCAACCAAGTGGTGCATGGTATATGTTATCTACAACAATGCCTTCTTCTTTCTCTTCCCATGATGCAATTACTGTCCTCTCAAAATGCACTGTTGTGCCTCACCAAAATTCCACTCTAGGAGATCTCAAGCTCTCTATATCTGACCTTAACATGCTTCTCTCTCACTACATTCAAAAGGGCTGTCTCTTCACCACCCCATCTCTCCCCTCTCACACTCTCATCCCTCACCTCATCAACGCGCTTTCTCACACACTCTCCCTTTTCCCTCCCTTCGCTGGCCGTCTCAAAACTGACCATCATGGCTACGTCTACATAGCATGCAACGATGCCGGCGTCGACTTCATCCACGCCACCGCCCATCATATCTCCGTTACCGACCTCCTGGCTCCCTCCCATCTTCATCCAACCCTCAACCACCTCTTTCCTTTCCACCACAAAATTAGTTACACCGCTCATTCCTCCCCTATCATGGCCTTTCAGGTCACCGAGCTCCTTGACGGCCTTTTCATCGGTTGTGCTGTCTGCCACGCTGTCACCGACGGAGCCTCCTTCTGGAACTTCTTTAACACCTTCGCTGCACTTTCTAAAGGAGTAACCATATGTCCCTCCAGGCTCCCGGATTTTCGTCGGGATTCCATCCTCACCTCCAATATTCTGCTTCGGCTGCCAAAAGGTAATTATCGCACTAAAGAGAAATTTGTTTCAATTATTCCTTTCGTTCTGGAACTACAAAAATTGACGGCTAACCACCATTCACTGATATTATTCTTTTAATTATATATAAAAGCAGTAAATAGATTAAACATTATTCGCAAAAACTATAATAAAATGTTTTTAATTATCGTGATTAAAAGAATTTATACTCATTAGGAATTAAATAGGTAATTAAACTAAGAAAAAGTAATATATTGTCGACAAAAATTAAATCTTGTGTGAAAACAAAATTTAGTGGTGACAACATTTAAAAATTATAAAAAATTGTTTAGTTGCTAATTATTGTTTAAGTAGAAATCAAGGTGACCTTCAACGTTGACGCACCCATTCGCGAGAGAATCTTCAGCTTCAGCTGTGAGTCAATTCAGAAGCTGAAAGCCGTAGTGAATAATGGTGGGAAAATTTGTTGGTTGGAGAATGTTGAATTGATGGGGAAGCTGAGCCACGATACACAAGTGAAAACGATGGAGATTTCATCGTTTCAATCGTTGTGTGCGCTGATGTGGCGGTCCGTTACAAAGGCGAGGAATCTGGAAGGGAGTAAAGTGACGACGTTTCGAATGGCAGTCAATGTTCGGCATCGCATGGAGCCTAAGTTGGGAGACTATTACTTCGGGAACGCGATTCAGAGCATTGCCACGTGTGCAGAAGCTGCTGACGTGGTGTCTAGCGAGCTTGGATGGTGCGCGGAGCAACTGAATAAAAGCGTAAAGGCGTTCGACAGTGCCACAGTGTGCCGCAACGTGGAGAATTGGGAGCGTGAGCCAAAGTGCTTCGAGTTGGGGAACCACGATGGCGCCACTTTGCAGATGGGAAGCTCGCCCAGATTTCCGATGTACGACAATGATTTTGGATGGGGGCGGCCCCTCGCTGTGCGGAGCGGAGGAGCCAACAAGTTTGATGGGAAAATGTCGGCGTTTCCAGGTAGGAATGGCGGTGGTAGCGTTGATTTGGAGGTGGTTTTGGTGCCTCCCACCATGGACAAACTTCTCTCTGATCCCGAGTTCATGTCTTATGTCTCCGGTTAGTCTGGATAACACTTTTAGAACGTACTATCATTGGTTTCGTTTCGTCAAAATATATAATAAAAATCCGTTTGTCTTTTTACATTACCTAAAGATCTGAAAAGGAAAAAAGCTACGTTATTTAATATATTCTGCTTAGAATTTACTGAAAAATGAATATCTACAAATTTTATTTCCCAACATTCAATTATTATGTCATCATATTACAAATATTTGAATTATCATTATCACCATATATGCTTGAAATGCTTGATTCAAGGTTGGACATGTACATTCTAACTGTAAAAAGAAAAGGTTGCAACTTTTCTTCTTACTAAAAATTACTAGTATATGTTTCTTTTAAACATACTTCTATTTGTGGAATTTATTAAAAATTATGATACAAGTCATTTTTGTTCCTATTTAACTGCTGCAAAACTTTTGCTGAGTAGAGCTGGAGTTTCATCAATATCAATAATCCTTATATTAAAAGTCTACATTAAATCTATGGGTTAATTATAGCGAATAAATTCAATTTTACATTCACAAACATTAAAAATTATCTAAAATGTTGTTTGTGTAAAATTTTAATCATCCTACTTCTTATGATTGTTGTGTCCATTTTACATATTTACTAACCAATAAATGAATCACTCCCTTACATATTTACTATTTCATCAGTTTTAATATATGTACACGCGTACATTAACCTTTCATTCTAGAATTCTCACTATTATAAAATATAAAAAATAAATTTTAATTTTAATATGAAAAATTGTTTTTTTTAAAAAAGAAAGTATTAGTTTAAAGCAAAGAAGTATATGACGCATAGCATTACATGTAGGATACCGAATGATTTTAGCTGTAGGCTAAGTTCAACCGTTGAACTAAACTATTCATGATGCTAGTGAACTTATAAGACATTTTTAATTACTTCTATACCTACACCATGGTATGTATGTTATCAAATCTGGGGTATACGCACAATCGTGTAATTTAAAAAAAAAAAATACTGAAATAAGTAAATTAAAAAAAAAAACGTTACAATGAATAAGTTGTACATTTTAAAATGAATTTATTATTTTAATTTATGTAAAGAAGTCAAACTTTGAAGCACTTGGGATAGTGCATACACTTCTTAAAATATGGTAGAACTCTTGCTTATATATAAAACTTTAGGACTTTCTCGGTCTTTTTAATTTAAATAGAAATAGTATGTTTCATAACACAACTTTAAGTTTTTTTTATTATTAGCTAAATTTTATTTGTATAAATTAGTTTATGTATATTAGTTTAGATTAAAACAGTACTTATAGACATAACTTTGTTTTTTTATTGTTTTATTTGTGATGTTACTTTTCATTTATTTGTTTTAAATATAATTGAAGTTTATTTTACTTTATGGTTATGCATATTCATTGCTAGGACTAATATTGTGTATAATAATTAGTAGAATTTAAGTATAAATTTAATTTGAGATGTCTTTATTAGTTTTGATGATAAATTTTTCACATAACAAAATCAAATGATTATCTTATATATTTTAAAAATATGTTTAGTAAAAAAAAATTAAACATGTTTAACAAGTTAAGAATTTCAACATTTTATTTTATGTTGTTACATAATTTTTTTATATAAGCAAAAAACCAATTTTTTTTTTTGAAACCTCTTATAAAGTCAAGGTTAATAACTGACAAGATATTTTTAGGTATTTTGGTTCCATGAATTTTTCCATATAGGTGTCAATTAAGATCAAAGCATGTGGAAAGGGTCAAATTAATAAGTGTACCTATGTTTTCCATATAGGTTATACTTGTTTATTTGTTAAATAGGAAAGTTTTTGTTTCATTATTGATTTATATATATGTTTTTTTAAATAGTTAAGTGTTTACATTTCTTTGCATCAACTAATATTCCTATTTTTATATCTACTTTTTACTTATTTTTATAAATTTTATATTTTTAAATCTTCTACTTCTAACATTTTGTTTTTGTTGTCTAACAATTTTATTATTAAAAATATTTATTGTTTATTTTCTCAATCTATAAATCTATTTTAATAGACATTTTGATTTTCAAAAAATTACATAAAAAACATTTTAATATATTTATCATATAATTTAATTATTTCTTTAAATTATTAAACTTTTCAAAATCACGTCTATTTATTATATAGAACTATAAAAATTATATATATATATATATATATATATATATATATATATATATATATATATATATATATAACATCAATTAAAAAAAAAAACCGTGCGTATGCACTGGTATAAACACTAGTTTAATTGAAAGTCGGGGTCGAAAAACAAAAGTCATGAATTTGGCCCAGTGTATTATTGGTATGTTATATTAAAATAGGTCGACAATAGTGTTTATATTTATTAATGACATAGAAATGAAATTAGACAATAGTTAATAGATTTAAGAGATTATATTATTTGCTAAGTTTGGTATTTGTTCCACTATGCCATAACATTGAAATAACATGTCATGTCTATTATGTGCAATTTCCTGTTTAAATCAGCTTCAAATGCATGCATCTTTACATCTTTTATCCTAAATTTAACTATTATAAATGTTTTGTCCCATTCTTTATCCAAACAGTTTATGGTATTTTTATTTTTCTTTCTAAATGCTCTCACCAACCTCACATGTATTGCTCCCGGACCACTACATAAGACCAAACATCTTTTTCGAATTAAATCAAACTGAAAACATTTAGAAATTTTACAAATGATTTTTTTGAATGAAATGCTTGCAAATTTTTGTATATGAAATTAATCGTAAAAAGGGATATTATAATATTGAATATGATTTTAGCAGGTTAAATTCCCCCAGGCACATTCGAGATGCCATTGGAGGTTTTGGACCATGAGTTGCAGTTCTCTGTGGTATTATACTGTTTTTAAAGCACGTTTTTGGTTTTGTTATCTTAAAATGTGCATCCAAAATATTGATCACAATGAGGACTTTTACACTCTGTTTTGTTTCTAAGTATAAAAACCACCATGCATGCTGTCTTTTGTTTTTCCATTCTAATTCACATAACTTTCATGTTTTAATTATTTCTCTCACACTCATATGGAATAAATTATTTGTCAAACTAAGACTACTAAATAAGAAGCCTGTTCTTTCTTTTAATTATTCTTTCATGGTTAGAGACCGGATAGCAGCTTTTCGTTACATTTCATATAATTAGAAATGTTTTGTTTCTTGGAAATAATAAATGTTAAAATTAAGGATGATATAAATTTGAGTTATCGAATATAAAAATAATTAAACACGAGTTAATTATAAGTTTTTTGTCAATTAAAAATAATATAAAAATAAAAATTTTAAATTTTTTAAATATCTTTTTTAATTTTTGCGAAGTTCTTAAAAATGATAATAATACTTATAAATTAAATTTATTTGAGGATTTTCTTTTGTAAAAAATTAATTACTAATTTAAAATACGTAAAAAAAGTTATTCACGAAATTTAAATTTACAGGAAAAACTATTTGCTTATTTTTAAATTTATTTTTTCGCAAGAAAACTTGTTATGACTTTTCTTTTCATGAAAACATTCTACAAATTTTTTTATAAAAAATTTTGCAAAAATTTCTCGCCATTTTTTATATTTCATGAACAAGAATTACCTAGGAAAAATGGCATGAAGATTTTTCCTGCAAATATTTGTAAAATGTTTGTAGGAAAATTTTCATGAAATATAAAAAAATTCTAGTAGTGTGAGTTTTCTCTCTCTATATATTTATTATACTTAATTAAACTCACCTTACAATTGAATTACATTTTTTTTAAGATTTGTATTTTTTAAATTTTCTTACTATTTTTTTTGAATAATTTTTAAAGTAAATTACATAATTTAATATTTAAAAATATATATTTTATTAATTGAAATATGAAATGAATTTATTAATAGTTACATTACTATATTGTTGTTCTTATTAGTAGTGTAATATTATTTGATAATTTTTGTTGTTGAATTAACTTTTGAAATAAACTTATAAAACCTATCTATTTGTAGGAGATTTTGATTGAATTGATTTGATAAACATAAATAATATTTATCTTAATTCAATTAGTGGTGCAATTCTAATATAATTTAATTTATTAGAGTATGTTTTTTATATACATGCATTAACCTCTTCCTAAAACTACATATTTGAGGGTGTTTCTTTCATGTACAATCATGAGAGGATACAACAAGAATAAACTATTTGATAGAATAATAGAGTACGTGATTAGAGAATAACTTTTATAAAAAAAGAAAAAGAAAAAGTAACATAAGTTTTGAAGAAGTTATATCTTTTGATTGTGTTATGGGTAATAGAATATTATCACTCATTTCTCAAAAATCAACAGCTAGTTTTGAAAAGTTTTATTAATTATTTATTAAAAGTATAACTATCAAAATAATTCAAATAAAATTAAATCAAAATTTATTAAATTTGAGTTTTATAAATTAAAAGACGATTTAAAATAATAAAAGTATACTGACAACAAAACTAATTTTTATTTAATTAAAAATTATTATGCATAATATCTCTATTAAGTATAATACAATTTATAAAACTTGAAGAACGGAAAGAAAAAATTAAAAATATTTTATAATCTATGACTCAACCTAATTTATTATAGATTCGAGTCGGATTGAATTATTGCAAATGCTTAAGTTTTTTAAATATGGATTGAAATAAATCTGATTTAATTCACAGATTAAACAAATTTGAATAGAGTTGAAGATACATGTATATATAATCAATCAACAACACTTTTTTTAATATTTTTATTATTTTTTATAATTTTTTTATTAAAATTATTTATTATTTTAATTATATAAATTCATAATTTGTTTTTTTTAAATACTAACATATTATTGAATAATTTTTGAAAAACTTGTTCTTTTATCAAGTTATATATTATGATATTTTGCTTTTTAAATATTATATCTACAATAATATTTGAAGAATTACATAAACATTTTAATTTTATTATTATAAATAAAATAAATAAAACCAATAAACTAATAAAAATATAAAAATAAATTAAAAATATAATATTCATTAAGATAATCCACCGTGAAATTAAGTCGGATTAGCAAATTTATTAGTGAGGAAATATGTTTAACTCGTGAACCATTGGTCCGTAGGGTTGACCCAATTTAGAGTTTAATTATCGGATTCTCAGGCAACAAATGTTGCCTCAAACTTGGCGTGGACATGCAGTGGTGCAGACTCTGCTTCAATCACCTCTCATTGCAGAAATAAATTTCGCTTTTAATGATCTTTTAATGGTCATTTATATTAGCTGACGTTTCTTTATGTATTTAAAAATAGAATAATTTTATATCTTCTTATTGCAGATTTTTTTTTTTTTTTTTTGCATTTGAAAATATTAAATATATTTTCATTTATATTTGAAAATATTAAATAATTTTATGTCTCTTACTCTTTCTGTAAATCTTAATTAAATCATTTTAATAATTAAACACTTAATTAAGTTAGTTAATAACATTAAAGGATCATTTTCAAATTTGTCGTTAATATTAACAGCACATCTTTTTATTTTCAGATTGGTTTAGTAAATGGTAATATTTCAAATACTAGTACATATTTTCCAATAAATCAATACCGTACGTGTAAATTTATAAGAGCATGATAAATTGATTATATTAATTATTTTTATTATGCCACATGAATGAATAAATTCTAAATAAGGTAGCGTATTTCAAATAGACGCTAATTGTTTCAAACTTAAATGATTGTAGAAAAAAATAAAAACCGCTGCTACTTCTGGATTATCACATTACTGTATTTTCTTCACTCTTGATCTATTCATCTTGTTATTTATTACTTTTTTTTTCTTTATCTCTCTCCTCCATAATTTATTTTCAGGTTTTCGAACGTATTCTGAAGGGTATAAGAGCAGTGAGACATGTCGGTAGTCACTATAAATACAGAGCACCCTTGGTTCTCTTCTCCATAGAAACAAGAGTTGGGAGAAGACTTTCTTACGTTCAAAATGTCTTCTCCTTATGATTCAGTGAGTGTGATCTCAAAATGCAAAGTTGTTCCTCAGAAGAACTCTACTATGGGAGATCTGAGACTCTCAATCTCAGACCTTAACATGCTCTTATGTCACTACATCCAAAAGGGGTGTCTCTTCACCACCCCATCTCTATCGTCACAAGCTCTCATTCCTCATCTCACCAAAGCACTATCTCACACCCTCTCCCTTTTTCCTCCCTTTGCAGGTCGCCTCAAAACTGATGTTGACGGCTATGTCTACATCACATGCAACGACGCTGGCGTCGATTTCATCCACGCTACCGCCAATCATATCTCCCTCGCCGACCTCCTGTCACCCTCCGATGTTCATCCAGCCTTTAAGCACCTCTTTCCTTTCCACCACAAAATTAGTTACACAGCTCATTCTTCCCCTATCATGGCCTTTCAGGTCACCGAGCTCGCCGACGGTGTTTTCATAGGTTGTGCTGTCTGTCACGCCGTCACCGACGGTGCCTCCTTCTGGAACTTCTTTAACACTTTCGCAGCAATTTCTCGAGGAGAATCCGCTTGTCTCTCCAGCCTCCCGGATTTTCGTCGGGATTCCATCCTCACCTCCAAGGTCGTGCTTCAACTTCCGAAAGGTGACCATACTTCAAAAAAAATAAAAAATAAAAAGAAACTTTTTTTAATTCCTCTATTAAATGTACATTTTTAATTTCTAAATATACCTGCTTTAGAATTATAATGTTTTAAGTAAATGATAATTCAGTTTTAGAGTCAACCAGAAAAAAATCAATAACAACTTTAAAAATTATATATAGAGAGTGTTGACTGACTAATTTTCTTGTTGAAGTAGAAATAAAGGCCACCTTCAATGTTGAAGCGCCATTTCGCGAGAGAATCTTCAGTTTCAGCCATGAATCAATTCAGAAGCTGAAAGCCTTAGTGAACAAACGTCCGATCATGTTCACGCCAGAGAACATTGATGTCGCGGATGAGACGATGGCGAAGCTGAACACTGACACACGACTGGAAACAGCTACAGAAGGCGTAAGGGGTGAAACAACAGAGATTTCTTCATTCCAATCGTTGTGCGCACTGATGTGGAAGTGCGTGACTAGGGCGAGGAATATGGAGAAGACTAAAGTGACGACGTTTCGAACTGCCGCTAATATTCGGCAACGCATGAAGCCCATGTTGGGGGATTGTTACTTCGGGAATGCGCTTCAGAGCATTACCACGTGTGAAACAGTGGGTGATGTGGTGTTCAAGGACCTTCAATGGTGCGCAGAGCAACTGAATCGGAGCGTGAAGTCGTTTGATAGCGCCACGGTGCAGCGTAATGTGGAGAACTGGGAGCGTGAGCCAAAGTGCTACGAGTTAGGCAACCATGACGGCGCCACTGTGCAGATGGGAAGCTCGCCAAGATTTCCGATGTATGACAACGATTTTGGATGGGGGAGGCCCATAACGGTGCGGAGCGGCGGAGCAAACAAGTTTGACGGTAAAATGTCGGCGTTTCCTGGAAGAAATGGCGATGGCAGCGTCGATGTGGAGGTGGTCTTGGCGCCTGAAACAATGGCGCAACTCGAGTCCGATCCCGAATTCATGCTTTACGTGTCTGCCCAGTGCGTAGAGACACGTGTTTGAATGTGAAGGAAATAATAACTTTCATCCTCGTGTTGTTGCTGTTAGATTACAAGTTTAGGCTATGTTCACTTAATAGATAACACTATTCACAGATGATAGCGAGTATGGATTTTAAAAAAAATTTGTCTTCACTTTTCATGATGATCGAGGAATGAATTGGAAACAATTGCGAGATTGGCTTCTTTTTCAATCATCACAAAAATGTGAAGATTTGAAAGGATAGATGAGTAAATTTCATCTTTACCCCTTAATATATTTCACAGATTTAATACTTTTATCTCATTATTATAATTTTAATAATAATAATAATAATAATAATAATAATAATAATAATATTAACAATAATAATAATAGCAATAATAAAAAAATAATAATAATAAATATAATAATAATAATAATAATTTTTTTACTTTTTAAAATTAAATTTATTTTACTAAATTATAATTTGTTTACTTTTTAAAAATTAATTTTAATAACTTTTTTTAATTTTTTTATATTTTATAAACATTTTTACAATTAAATATAACACTAACAAATATTATTTTATATTACTTTAATATCTAGGAACATTTTAGTAATCTTCAATTTTTACCAATTAAATAAATTTTTTAAAACTGTCACATCAATCAAATTCTACATTAATTCTTACAAACTTTACCTCTAAATTCACTCTCAATTATCTCTAAATCTACTTAAGTAAACACACAAAAATTCACCTTTAAATTCACTCAATCATTCTCCCCCAAATCATCTCCCCCATCACTCCAAGCATCACCCCTTTTAGTTAAGTTCTGCCTTGTTCTTTAGCTCAACATCTTTGCATGGATGTCATGTTTATTGGTATTTATTATTATTGATTTGACTTCTTGAAAATCTCATATATTTTTATGTTTTTTATATAAAAAAACATTTAAACTAAACTGTTAACAAATGATAAATTAATTTATTGTAATTAGTAGCAATATCAGTTTCTTATAAAAAAGAAGTTACATAATCAGTTTAAGTTTAATTCTACAAGTACCCATAAAATTAAATGAACTAATTGCATTTAATGATTCTACAAACCCCACCAAGTATATTAAAAAAATATCAGCTTTTACTTTCTCATATATCTTTAGTTCTAATAATTAGATTTTAAGAGAGATTAAATTGTAAGGAAAGAACAAAGTTATTAAATCTCACGAAAACTAAATAAGAGTAATAGAAATAAATAAAAGACTGAAAGTGAAAAAAAAAAGAGTATAGAGATAAAATCTGAAACTCAGTATGTACTTGCAAATGGAGCTTAAAAAAAGTTTTCCAGTGTCTTAAAAGATTTATATATATATATATATATATATATATATATATATATATATATATATATATATATATTTTATATGCATCACTTGACAACCCGATTTTAAAGGTATTTTGATTATTAAAAAAGTTATTTTTTATATTTATGAAAAAAAGATTAAAAGATATAAATTGGATATAATGTAAAAATTTGTTAATAAGATGTTCTTGGCTATAAAAGTTTTTCCAAAATAATTTAGGAAATTAGGGAAAATTAATGAATTTTTTATAAACTAAAATTTTTAAGAAGGAAGCTTTTATATAATAGTTAATTTTATAAGAAATTTGAAATTGAATTTTAACTTATAAATATTTAATTTTTGAATTTGTATGCTCTGAAGTTGCCCGCGTGAATTCGTATGGCTAAACATTCCATGGACTTAAAATGGATAACGAATAACATCTTGGTCTCCATGCATAGATTCCCAACGGCCAATAATAGCGGTGCCATTCCTATGACCAATGACCAAAAAATAAAAGCTGCACTAATGATTCATTATATCAGTCCCATACGTTAAGTACCATTCATTACCTGAAAAAGAAAAAGCACATGCAATTCATCGACTAGAAATGGAAATGGTGCATGCATGCATGATAAATTGGCAATTCGTAATCCAATTGGATTGTTGCCATTCTTGAGAATGCAGTTTTCAACTCTCAAAAACAAGTTATTCAAAAGCGTCTCTTAGATGAATTTTAGCAACACATGCACGGGTTTTTATAATTAAGGGAACAAAGCGTTCCAAATCAATTTTAACACTCACAGACTACTTATCAATACCTTGCATTTCAGCCTTTTTTAATTTATACATAATATTTATGAAAAGAACAATAATATATTGCAATTGGTAAAAATAAGTGTACAACCCAATAAAACACGTAAGTGAAATATTTAATACTTATTAATT
This sequence comes from Vigna reflexopilosa, assembly GCA_027742785.1. Classification (NCBI taxonomy): domain Eukaryota; kingdom Viridiplantae; phylum Streptophyta; class Magnoliopsida; order Fabales; family Fabaceae; genus Vigna; species Vigna reflexopilosa. The sequence goes on along the minus strand of CM050914.1, from coordinate 2,089,579 downwards.
ATATATATTTATGACATATCTTTTACTATATATCAAATACTTACTTCAGAGTCTGAATATTTTTACAAATAACTGATCCAATAAAAACGAGAAGAACGAACGAACACATAAAAAGGTTGTACAATCAGACACATACAATAAAAAAATATTTATAAATTAAGAGTAATTTCAATAAAAACAATAAATTTTCAGATAAATAAAACATTTTATTTTATATATATAAATAAAGTGATTATAAGTAGTCTAAATCTGAATAATAAATTTCAAAAGCATATGTTAAATTTCAAATTAATAAACTAAAAGTTTATAAATGTAAAAATTTGATATTCACAATGATTTTTTATAAATTCATATACTGACACAATGCTAAAACTTTTTACATCAATTATTTTTTTATTTTTTTTATTATAGATATATCCAATGTTATTGCTAAACACATAAATTTACGTTACTTAAAAAACATTCTAATGTAAATTTATATCGAATAGTTCTACATATTAGATGTAAAAACATAATATTACATCATCAGACCATATCAGGTTTGACTAAAGAAAACTGATAACAATAAAAAAAAGTACATTAAAATAAACATTTTTAGTTTAATTTATCATATTTCATGTCAAATAAAGGACTTTGAAAAAGTCTAAGAAACATTGAAAAATAGGGAATCAAACTTAGAAAAAGTGATTAGGTTACACTAAAAGAAGATTGAAAGAGAATTGAATATCCTTAAATATATTCAACTCAATTTTCTTTTAGAATTCATTAAGCTCTCTTAGAAATTTGACTTATTTATTTATCAATTCTTTTTAAACCTTCATTAAAAACCATTCATTTGATACGCATCACGTAAAAAAGAACCAAATTTATAAATATTTATTTGAATAATTGTTTTTTTATTTGATAATATAAATAAATCGATGTAAAAATCGAGATTTGATTTCAATTTTAAATCTCATAAAAGTAAATAGAGAAAACAATAAATTTTTTTCATAAATTTATTTTTATAAACATACACTCCAAATAAAACAAAGGAATTTTTATAATCTTGTATTTTATGTGAGGTTAATATATAGTCTTATATAAAATTTAAAATATTGAGTTAAATAGAAAGATATTAATATATCTGGAAAGTTCTTTTACTTTTTTTTAACTATGACATGTCCGTTCAACTGACGTATCAAAGTATATCCATAATTTGCTATTAAAATATACTAACATATAAAATTATTAAAATAATAATAATAATAGTAATAAAAGATATTAGGGACCAAATTCATGCACGGAAAATAACAAACTTTCCTAAGTTAAATAACTTTAAAGATAAAAAAGTTTATAGCTTTTATAAATATTATTAACACTATTCTCTATCACGTAATATAATATAATTTATATTTATTTATTTATTTTTTTAAATAGTCAACTTATTTATGCAATAATTTTTCCCCAAAAACATAAATTATGAATAAGTTATCCATCCTTTAACAATTAAATAAATGAAAGTTTAAATATATTTTTAGTTTGATGTAAAATTCGTATATATACATACATATATATATATATATATATATATATATATATATATATATAATCTTTATTATATTTTGATCTTTAAATTTTAAGAATAAATGAATATAATCTTTATAATTTAATTATATTAATTTTTTTTAACTTATTAATTATATTTTAGAGTAATATTTGAATTGATAAATGTTAAAATAATATAAAAAATTTAAATATAATTCTAAAACATGTTTAATGTATAATTCTTTTAAACATATATTATGAAGACTATATCTAAGATTTTTTTTTTTTAGTTTCGAAATCAAATTATACAAAAGTTAAAAAAGAAATGATGAATTCAAAATTGATAAATTAATAATTAAAGACAAAAATATTTAACACAGAAATAAATTATGAATTAGTGTAAAAGTTTGTAACTCCCATTGATTGACTAGAATAAAATGAATGTGGATAATTACGATGCGTTACCAATAAACATTGTAGATAAATTAATATATATATCAGTTTGGGGAAGAGATACCTTGTGAGGTATATAAAGAGGACATCCAAGCTACTTTTCCATAGAAATGAGTTCTTCTTATTCTTCTCTGTGTGAAGAAATGGCTGTCATTTCAAAAAGCACTGTTGTTCCTCACCAAAACTCCACTCTCGGAGACCTAAAGCTCTCCATCTCAGACCTTAACATGTTTTTGGCTCACTACATCCAAAAGGGCTGTCTCTTCACCACCCCATCTCTCCCCTCTCACATTCTTATCCCTCACCTCACCAACGCGCTTTCTCGCACGCTCTCAATTTTTCCTCCTTTAGCTGGCCGATTCAAAACCAATGCCGACGGCCACGTCTATATCGCATGCAACGACGCTGGCGTTGACTTCATCCACGCCGCCGCCACCGATCTCTCTGTCACCGACCTCCTGTCGCCGTCCGATGTCCAACCGGCCTTTAAGAAATTCTTCCCTTTCCACCACAAACTCAGTTACACCGCCCATAACTCCCCCATTATGGCCATTCAGGTCACTCAACTCGCTGACGGTATTTTCATTGGTTGTGCCGTCTGCCATGCTGTTACCGACGGCTCCTCCTTTTGGAACTTCTTTAACACCTTTTCTGCAGTTTCTCGCGAAGGACTTATATGTCCCTCTAGGCTCCCGGATTTTCACCGGGAATCAATCCTCATGTCAAAAGTCGTTCTTCGAATGCCCCAAGGTAATAATCCCAATATCGATTAATCTACTTCATCTGTTTCATACTAACAAAAAATAATTTATTTTAATTCCAGTGTTTTTTTTTTCTTTTAAATTCCTCACTAGTTTTTATGGAAAAAATTATTTCACACCAATAAATAACATTTGATAATGCAAAAGTAAAATAGTCAGTAAAAAAAAGTGAACTTTTTATTTATATAAAAAATAAAAATAAAATATATTGTTAAATGAATATAATTTGTTTTGGTGTGAGAGCATTATTGTCACCTGATAATTTTTTTTGTTGGAATAAATTAAATTTAAAGTCAGGTATATATTAGATTATAAAATTTGTGAAAAAATATTGAATACAAAATTTTAGCTATAGAGATCGAAAGAAAATTTTACACTCTTTAAGGGAAATGAATTTCAGTATGAACTTGCATATTAAAATGAATTTTTGTGTTTAAGTAGAAATGAAGGTTACCTTCGATGTTGACTCGCCCTTTCGAGAGAGAATCTTCAGTTTCAGCCGTGAATCGATTCAGAAGTTGAAAGGATCGGTGAACAACAGTAGAAAAATATTTGGAGGAGAGAAGGAGGAAGTGGAGGTTGAGTTAATGGCGAAGCTGAGCAATGACACAGAATTGAAAAAGGTCGCAGTGGGTGAAACAACAGAGATTTCTTCATTTCAGGCCTTGTGCGCGCTGATGTGGCGTTGCGTGACAAGAGCAAGGAATTTGGAGAAGGGTAAAACGACGACGCTCCGAATGGCAGTAAATGTTCGGCAACGTTCGGAGCCTAAGTTGGGGGATTGTTACTTCGGGAATGCTATTCAAAGCATCGTGACGCATGCAGCAGTTGGTGACGTGGTGTTCATGGACCTTGGCTGGTGTGCGGAACAGGTGCACAAGAGCGTGATGGCGTTCAGTAGTGATACGGTGCGTCGTAACGTGGAGAATTGGGAGCGTGAGCCCAAGTGCTTCGAGTTAGGGAACCATGACGGTGCCACCGTGCAGATGGGAAGCTCTCCAAGATTTCCGATGTACGACAACGATTTCGGGTGGGGACGGCCATTGGCCGTGCGAAGTGGTGGAGCTAACAAGTTCGATGGAAAACTGTCGGCGTTTCCCGGGAGAAATGGCGGTGGCAGCACCGATTTGGAAGTGGTTTTGGCGCCTGACACGATGGCGAGTCTGGAGTCAGATCCTGAGTTCATGATTTACGTGTGTGGACAATAGGACCACATATTTAAATCTTATTTCTGTTTTTAAATTTATGTTTTGAATTCTGATTTTGGTCACATTTCCTCAGCATTGTGACCTTCTTTTATTTTATAGTTTCTCTTTAATTTCTGAGTGGGCTTTTCTTTTATTTTCTCATAATACATAAAATGTTTGTTTCATAGTCTTTTTCTTCATTTTTTTTTAAATTTACTTCCACTGTTTTAAAAAAAAAATTAATTAAATCTTAAATTTATTTTAAATAAGTGAATTTGGCTTCTTTTCTTTGCGTTATAAGATCCCTATGAGCTCATCCTCTATGCAGCACCAGAAAAGCTTGAAGGTCTTTAGAATCCTCATTCCAAAATTTAGCATTTCGAAACAAGATCCATTGTAGAGCTCCTTTAGCCAAACCAACTTTAGCAACCTAAATCCAATAGGTCCAATAGGTTTAATTCTAATATACTTTACAAAATTCAATATTTTACTGTCTAAATTTTTCTGGTGCTATCATTTTTAATAGTGTAAAATAATTATCGGAATGATGCACTTTCTTCTTAATCTCATTATATCATGTATAAAAAACTTACAGCTATAATTAAAAAATAAGGATGAAAGTTACGTATATTTTTTTAAAAATTAAAATAAATAAAATAAACAAATATTTTTAAATTTTAAAAATTTAGAAATCAAAATTATAATCTATTTAATATTGTGGTCAACTCTGTAAGTTATGATGAACTGATTTATTCTAATTAATAACTTTTTTTTTTAACTTTAAACTGTCGATAAAATTATATTTTATTCTAAAAATAGTTAAATATTTAATGGCGTTTTGCTTTTTATTGTTAGTGTTTGATGCCTGAAATCAATGTCACTTTTAATTATATATTAATTATACATATAAATAGACATCTTACTTTATCTTGTAAATATTGTAAATTAGTTTTATGAAATTAAGTTAAATTTAAAATTTATTATTAAAATAATTTTATAAAATTGAATTAAATTTAAAATTCGCGTTGTTAATAAGAACGGAATAAAATTTAAAATTCATCTTTTAATAATAACTGAGTTAAATTTAAAATTTATCTTTAAATAAAGAAAACTAAGATAAAAGAAAGTATGAAGGTAAGTCTGAAAAAAAAAACAATAAAAAAATGAGAAATAAACATTCATGATGGTTATAACAAGATGACGTTAAAAGTTGAGAATTTTGAAAGTCAGATAAAGCAAGAAATGAGTTCCGATGAGAGAGAGAAAAAGAGGAGAGAATGAGTCCATGAAAAGACAAATAATAAGGTATGGGGTTTAATAAAATAAAAGAAATGGTTTTAGAGGAAAATGGGACAATGTTTGAAAATTGAACACCAATAACATTATTGGTTTGCCACATCTTTCTATACTTAAATTGGTAATGAAAAAATTATCTTTTTTGTGATTTTAAAATTGGGTTGTCCAGATGCGCTTGTGTTCCTGAAATTGCTCTTTATGCCTATTGTATTGTATTTAATATAAAGTTTCTAAGATGTATTATGCACTGGACAAAGAGTCTCGAATTGCCTAAAACATTATTTTATGTGTGTGATACATGTTAATCAATATCTTAAATTACTTATTAAGAAATATAGAAAATAGTGCATACGTAAAAATATGTATGTCGGGTTTAAATGTTATTAGATGAGTGGTGTAAATGGAAATAGCTTTAAATTTGTTTTAGAGTAAAATATTAAAGAAATAGAGTGAGGGGTAAAGAAGAATAGTACAACAAGGGTTTGATTGAAAAGGAATTTAGACTTGTTATAGTGTAGGTCATCCTTCTTTTTTATTTCTCATTCTTTTATTATTTTCTTTCTTCTTGTCTAAAACAAACTCAAAGCATATTTTCTCTTTCTTGGTTAGTTTTAGGCTACAAATTAATAAAATAAAAGTTTATAGCTTCAATCCTGAGTTTTTCTTGTGTAAACTTTTTTCTTTTCTTCATTCTCTTTTTGGTGAGTAAATGCATGGCACGATTTTGAAGAATATAAGGCTTTTTTGAGTTTGAACTAATTTTCAAGGTGATTGGTAGTTTAAGCTAGGATTTTAAAGTGTTAAGAGAACAGTTGAATTTTTTCAATTCCTCCTCTTCAAAGTATTTTTTTTTCTTTAAAGGGAAAGCAACAAAGGGAAATTAGTTTGAAAGGTGTTGGATAAATTTTGTAACCAAGGGAAAGCAACCAAGAGAAATTTTGGATGGAATTGTAAGCTGAGCTTATACTAACATGGATATCCATTAGTAAATGAAAGGTGTTGGGTAAATTTTGTCTGAGTTGATGATATATTATGTGTCAGAGATTATAGATTAACATTATTTTGGAACCTTCTGTAACAGATTTTCAATGTTTTGTGCAGAAATATTCAGCAACAAGTTAAAAGCTTGATCATATCTAGTATATGAGATAGGATCATATTACATCATATAAGAAAATAATAAAATAATAGCATGTTAAAGCATTTTCTGTCAAGAAAAATCCTTGAAACAACTTGTATGCCGTCAACGTCAACTAGTTCTCTAACTCCCAAATGTTTTAACCAAGGGAAATTACCTCCGAAGACTCCAAGCATTTATCAAACTCATTATTTTCGTCCATATTTCTATATGGTTAATATAGATCGTCTTATAAGTTAACTTTTAACTTTTCCAACGCCAGAAACTTTAATGCTTGTTATACAAAATGATTATCATTTAAATTCTAGCTGGTATGTTTCGAAAAATAAAAATGGTTGAAAATAAAAAACTAGAAAGTAATTTACAGTCTAAATAATTTAAAATTGCAATGCATATAGTCAATAAAGCATAGCATGGCATCTTATATGATTTCTTCCTAGTCGCAACTAAACACAATGTACGGGATTCAGCGGATTGCAGTCAATTAAAAATCAGAAGAAAATTACGCAGGTCAAAAGATATTTCTGAAATCTAAATTTGTTTGTAATCACGAATTCTTTAACAGCCGTTTCCAAAACTACCAAACAAAGAAACTGAGCAACGTAATGAAGGGTAAACAGCATGGAGCACCTGAACAAGCATAAAAGGATCATTATGCCACGTTAGGTGTAAGTTTTCTAACCCGACAAAAGAAAAAAATAGAAAGAAAAAGTGTTACAATCTTAATCCAAGTATTCAATAACATTGAGATTTCCGAAAATCACAATCCATCAAAACTTATGCAGCTGCACTCGGCACTGTAACTGACTTTGAGTCTTCTGCCCGTTCATGTTCTTTATTAAGCATCTGAAATCACATTCCAATAAATTAAGACATGAAACACAGTAAATCAGTGATGATTTAGCAACCTCTTTCACTTCACAAGATTATCTCATAATTTTTTATATAGATATAATCCCTGTACCCAGTACGGTGTACGCAGAGAATCAATGGGTTTGATTTAGTTTGAATCCAATAATCCAAACTGATTAGCTTTGATTTTTAACCAAATCAAATCGATGTATTAGCTTGAGAATTAGATTTATGAACTACAAAAACTAAAAAAAAAATCAATATTGTAAGTTTTTCATCTTTAATTATTATGCACGGAATTTTATAGTACAATCGTGTATTTTTTTTTAACTTCTACATCATTTTAGTTAATGTAAGCCAATTACAATAAGATGTAATTTACCCCTTTTAATGACATGATTATGTTTTAACAAAATGTATTCGTTCTATTTCTAAAATAAAATTCTGCACATTTGCATAACTATGGACTCAAATTGATCCCAAACCAACCAGTTCTTGATTGGTTCCGGATCGTCCAATTTAAAAAAGAAAAATTAACCAATAAAAATTAATTGGTTCAGATTTCATTTTCCTCAAATCCAATTCAAAGTAATCCATGAACAGCCCTAAGCTCATCAAGTGCCTAGCTTATTAAATACTGAACTTTAATATACAAATAGAGGAGTAATTTTTTTCCCAACCTTGCAACAAAATTACGTAATCAGCATACAAAAATGATACTTGCGGCAAAATTTAGGGAATTGTATCTAACCTTGTTGTTAATCAAGTTGTGGAGTGCAATTACACTTCTAATGAGAGACGAGAGGTATATAACCAGCATCATATCATTGGTTTTCACTACACAAGACAGATCAACGATTTAAAAGAGATATTTTAGAAAAACATGGCATTGAAAAATACAAGGCACAAATCTACCTGCAAACGCCTTGATAAGATCAGCCACGTTAAGATTTGGTAGCAGGTTAAACACGTCCTGCAAATTGCAAGTAGAAATGAGACGGTTAGAAAGAATATTGTAACATAAGAAAAAAAAAAAGGAAAAAGAATGCTTCTATTATTCCCAGCAATTAAGCCGCCTTCCAGCCATTAATGGCACATCACATCTTTGTTAGTTTTGTTACAGAAGGTTCCAAATTAAACTAGGAAATTCGGATCAGCAGAAAATACTAAATCAGGATTCTTGAACTAATTGATAACAAAGTAAATAATCCGGAATTTACTGAGCCTCAATATGAGAAACGAACCTGCAGATGGTACAGGATCTCATGGTTTAAGGGAAGCTTTCCATCAATAACTAGGTCTAGGTAACTCCTTATCTCTTTAAGTCTAGCATCCAAACCCTTCAAGGCTGTAAGTTTTGCACTTACCTAAGTAAAAATTACATTGTCAACACTCATCATCAATTATTTTTCTTTTAAAAGGACAACAAACGTATTCGAAGTGTAAAAACAAATAGAATCAGGAAAAGAGAACACAGTGAAAGAAATTAATAAGGACGTGTCATGAGGGAAAAGTAAAACCTCGGTCGCAAGGGTGCTAATGGTTGTATCCTTTACATCTCTAAGTAAATGCTCGACTCCTGCACAAGGGTAAGAAGAATAAAAATTGGTTACACAACTGTATGAATAATAAAATTCAAAATTTTCATTTAAGAAAACAGAATAAAAAAGGAAAGGGTCGAGGGAGATGTGAAAGGATGGCTTAAGAAAGCAAGGAATACCTATTTCTTCAACTTCATGAGCTGCAATCTCTGATGGCACATGTACAAAGACCTTTTGGCTTTTTTGGGTGGCATTCTGTATTCAGAATAAACTATATGTAACTTTCTTTGACTACTAATTAATTTAGTGATGAGCAAACAATAGCTCCCTTCCCACCATCATACACAGCAAGAACACTTTTGCAATAATATCAGTAAAAAGAATAAAAAAATTCTATCACAGGTATAAAAGACATAATTTCTACCTCTTTAACCTCTTCAACAGCGTAATATGCTTTTGTTGGGATTCCCAATTCCTTGGGTTCAACATCAATGATAACCAAGACAGGATTTGGAACATAACTGCAATCATTATTAGTTTGGTCAATTTGGACAAAGATTAGGATAAGGACAGAATGAAGCAAAGAGCTTAAGAGTAAACACCTCCCAGATAAATTAATGCTAAAAGGAAGTGAAGAAAAAACATGGCATTGAAATATTATCATACACAGGTTTTCGGATCAAAACATACTCATTAAATAAGCCATGAATGTCAAGGTCATTTTCACGCAGCTTTGGACCTGTGCTATACCACCCCACAACATGCTCCTTTGCTGTAAACAAAAAAAAAATCCATGCTCAATTATATTAGAGTATTCAATTAATAAAGGAAAAACAAATTCTCCCAACTCATACCATTTATTCTTTTAAACATGGAAAACATTGATTCATGGTAATTGTGGTCAAGAAACCAGATGCTCGGATCCTTGTCATCTTCTTCAAACGGCACTGTCAATAAGAGAACTAAGAAGTGAGCAATGTTGTCAATATTAAGATCACACTAGGGATTCAGAGAGGGATCGCAAGATCGTAAAACATATGATCCTATCAGGGTTAGGGCGATCTTACCAAAATGTAAAATCGTCCTACTATATAACACAGAAAACCACGCGTATAGAAAATAGGTAATAAATAGATAATAGCAAAAATGAAGCAAACATAAAACGGAAATTTAATAACCATGGCATCCAAAGAGACTCATGATATAATTAGTCGCGTAAATATCCACCAGTTCCAGACCCATTATCACCATGCCCAAAAAAGTCAATCTTCAGTTATCGCAAAGCAAACCAAAACACTAAACCTGTAACAGCGTCCAGAGATGAGGAAGATGTGAAGGGAATCAGCAAGAAAGGGTCGGGGGAGATGGGAAAGGATGGCTTAAGAAAGCAAGGAAGGCGAATGAAAGAGAAAGTGTTCTGAGTGGCTGTTGTGATGCAGAACAAAGTATAAATGAATCTGTAAAGGGCTTAGTCACATATAAACAAGGGTGGAGGAGCAAAGTGGGACGCATGAACAACGGAGTCGAAACACAGAACCTCAAAACTACAGAAATTGATCAACGACATGCTACTGCTCTCAGCTTCGTTTTACTAACAGAACATGCTTTTAAAGTCTCTTAGGGAAATTAAAATCTTGGCCACCACGATAAATAAACCTAGTTAGACATTAAATTTACATTCTGTAATTCTAAGATTAAGCTCCTAAAAGGTTGTGTATATGTTCAAGAGATTTAAGTACAGCGAGAGGGGTTTTAGGGTCGAAATTTCTTTAATAAAATTTTAGGATCAACAAACTCGCGCGATCTCACTAATATCTATTACCGCTACAAAATTAGGGTAAAAATCCTCGCAACAACTCCAACAACTATTTAGTAAAGGAATGCCGTAATGGAAAGAGAAAAGAACAGATCCGAACCGGCGTAGCTGTTGGTAACGTCGACGGTGCCTTTGAAAGATGAGCCGAGCAAAACGCCGACGACACGCTTGCGCGTGTCCTTGGCTACTCTATTGTAGTTGTCGACGATGCTAAGAAGCACGAGCGGATGAACCACGACCTTCTCGATTGGTCGAGATGAGATTTGCTGCGTCTTTATCACGTCCATTGCAATTCCAGAAACTCGAATTTCCCTTTATCTTCTTCCTCTTCTTCTTCTTCGTCTTCCAACTTCAATTCTTTTCTTCCCCCTCTCCTCTCTTCTCTTCTGCGCTTAACTCAACTCCTTTGCCTTTTCTTCTACTTTTCTTTGCGTGTTGTGTTGGATTGGACTCTATTCTTCGTATTTTATTTAATCTCTCGGCCCGCTCTTTTCTCCTCAAACTACATTGGGCCTCAGGCCCAATATTAAATCAAAACTTCCGGCATCCGTTAGTTAACTTAGCTAGTATATATTTTCCAGTAAAAAATAATTAATTTATATTAGTTGAAATTTATTAACAATTTTGTTAATGATTGATATAATCTTGTTACCCATTATTCATAGCTTTAAATATTACAATCTTTAATAAACATTGTACAGTTTTAAATTTTTTAGATGATATTCTTGAACATCTGCCACCCTGCTGTTAAGCTTATCAGAAGCGTGATGTTTTGCATTATGACTACGTTTTGTATCATTTATTACACACATTTGAGTGCATAAGATTCATGATATTCAAAGATAGGAGCAGACCCGAGGCATGACTCATTTGTAACCATATAGTAAAATTATTATTGGTATCCTTTAAGCATTCCAAGGTGACATCTCTCATGAGGATGCGAGTTATTAGAATCCCAAGTATTGAAGATATATAAGGATAATCCAGCAGAGTATACTCAAAAAAAAAAACAAAAAACACCAACATGAACGAACACGCAGAGAAGAATGTCCAAGCATTTCCAATATTTTTTTAACATTTCATAATGCATTTCCTTTATGCTAAACCTAATAACAATTTATCAAAGAAAACTCCTCCTTTCTAAGCACCACCCCAAAAAGATTCCCATGTTCACATAAAACTCAAGCGAAGATCTAATGGTGGATGGTTCATTTGTTCTTCCTCTGTGTATGAAAACATTGTATTATCCCTGCAGTCACTTGCATGAACCTTCATATTCTTTGATTCTGATTCACCGAAAGAGTTCAAGGGGAATAGTTGAAGAGTCTCAGTCACTTTCTCAGGCTCAGAATCGTCATAAAGCTGCGTAAAATCTGCTAAAAGAAACAGATCAAATTACACATTACACCAACCAAGCAAGTTATGTTTGATGTTTAAAAAAAGATTGTGGTAATAGAAAAGGAATCTGATATGGTACTTACTTTGCGTGAAAAAGTTCATGGAGATGGAGTTTTCACTACGAATGACATCCTTATCAACCTTGCGACGCTTTTGTCTTTCCCTAGCCTTATGGTTCTGAAACCAATAGAAGACATTTTTGCTCTCAATCTTACCATAAAAACTGAGCTGGTTAGAGATCTTTTGAATCTGATCAGTGCTTGGGGTGCGGAGTCCAGAACTGAAGAGTTGAGTCAGAACCTTAGCCTGTTCAGTTGTGGGATTCCAACGCCCACACTTGGTGCCAGTGGCACTACCTCTGTTACCACCAACATTTTCACCTCTAAAACAAAAATCTGACATGCCCTCTTCCATATAATTTCACTACCAGAAGCCTCTCAAAGATTCTGTGCCTCTGAACAGAAAACTTTACCTCTGAGCTTCTGAACCATAAAGATCTCAGTCCGTGTGCATTTATAATACCATCACTCAATAATCTAGTGCCAAAAATCTGACCTTTTCCTCTTGGTTTTTTGTATTGCTTTTGGGGCATTACAGATCAAACATTATGTTTTATAATTCATCTTGTCTTATTGAATTTAGGAAATATGAGACTAATGAACAACACCGAGCAACATATGTAGTTTGATTTAGCCTAGTTTTTTGTGCTAATAAAGAAGTAGAAAAGATAAAGACATGCGCAAAAGCAGCCACTATTCAACGTTTTGGTCCGGGGCAGAAAACATGTATGTTTCATTAGTAGTGATTAAACTATTACGTAGTTTGTGCTATGGAAACATAATTAAATGTTTTCCATTTCTCGTGCTAATGTGTAGACACAATACTGTGCGTTTTTCATTAAAGAGAACAATTGTTGCTAAGTTGTGTACTTTTATAATATATATATATATATATAAAGTGGTCGTTATGTGTCTTTGTGTAATTTTCAATGCTTTATGTTTCACCAATTATACTTATGAGATTAATCCAATTCCATGAAGACGTGTGAGTTAAGCCAAAATTTGATTTTAAAAGAAGTGGTTGTCTGCTAAAGTTCATAAAGAATGGTCTAAAGTAGTTTCATTTCTAAGTGTGAAGGAGGGCAAAGGGAAGTGAAAGTCAAAGTTGCATATTGTTTGATCTCTTTTGGACTATTGTGATCAGAGTAAAGACTGACACAGATACGAGTTAGGTTGACTAGTTTTCATGGAAAACTTCTTTTTAAGATGTGGAAACATACACTACAGACAACAGAGCCACCCAATTGATTGATTTTAGAGGAACAATTCAAGACCTACAAAAGGGAGAGAGAGTAACTTGGCTTTTCTTATGTCACTTTCTCTTGTCTTTAGTAATTGTCTTTCAAACAGGAACTCAAACTTCTTTTTCCTTCTTCGTTTGGTCCAATTTAATCGCTATTATGTGTTATAGCTTTTAAAGCCTAGGAAAAAGGGAAACACGTGATCAAAATTGAAATATTCTTGAGATTTATGCAATTCCTGTCCTTCTATGACATTGCATTGCAAAAAAGAATACAAAAGAACCACCAGTAAACATGATGTGAATTTAAAGTTTAATGCTTATACGAAAAATACTTTAATACGTGTATATGAATAAGAGCTTCCAACAGTCTTTATCCATGAGCTATTTAATACAAGAATGTTTTTCGACATCATTAGATAGAACAATATAAATGCTTTTTAATATCAAAGAACAATTTTCTGGTACATACGGAAAAGACAAAACATTAAATATATATGATATCACATAAACTATAAACAAATTCAAATTGTATAAAATATAAACAGAGTGTGATCAAATAGCAGTAGTAACATGCATTACTACAGTTTGGTAGTGAAGAATGACTGAGGGCACTTTCTTTGTTAACTTCCTACAATTCCCGAGAATGTGTCTTCAATTCACGAGTATCATTTTGTCTGTTCATAGTTGGCAACAAGGGCTTTGGCTACTCTAACTTGTAGCATTTTTGGACTGAAGTTTTTAACCCAACTTCAAATGTTAGACACTAGTTATTTGTCATACACAAAAATACCTCATCGAGCAGCTAAGAAGTCTTCCCCAGAGTCAACCACACAGCATTTAAGAAGGTTAAGTGTTTCAAGTACTTGGTTACAATAGAATCAAATAACATTAACTCAAATTTTATTTGTACCGAACGATATACTTTCTCACAATAGCATGATTAGTGACCACTCGACTAAGAGACATGACTCAAGGTTAGTCAACAAAGAGATTACCGTTAATTATAACCAACTTCAGATGAAGTATCATTATTATCAATTGAATCGTAATTAGATTTTTACTAATCAAAATTTATTTTAAAATCTATAAATATAGACAGAAGGTATTGTATTTAATATAGTATTAATACTTGAGGAGTCAAATTTTTAGTGACTTTGAGATCGTAGTACCTTATGCAAATATCTTTCCAACTCGATGGACGAATAGTAAAAAATATGGTTCATCTACTCCGAGGAGTTCGCTGGAGGTGGTGGAGGTGGAGCCACGCGAGAGCAGGGTAACTCCAACAAGATTTTTAAACTTTGTTTCGCCTCGCATTTTCTCGAATAGTGCTCGTGTAGTTTCTTTCTCGCATGCGCACAAGACTCCGAAACGTATGAACTTTTGCCGTTTCGATGTGAGCTGTTGTTGTCCGATAATCAAGCGTCATCTTCTTTGTTTTTGAATCAACAGCCATCTTCTTTGTTTCTAATATTTATTAATTGAATATTTATTAGATAATTGAAAACTTGAAATTGGACATTACACCTAGATTGTTGACATCGAATTCCACACCGGAAACACTGTTATTTTTTGGATGAAAAACATTGGTAAATACTTCATGCGAATATAATGGTTCGTAAGTAAACTTGTGAATGCCTCTGTACATAATTTTATGAAGAAAATGTCAGAGTGGATTTTGAATAATTGTATGAAATTCTTGATTAGTTTAATTCAGTGGTGTAAGCGCTTGAGGAAGGTGGCACAACTTGGAAATCAACTTAATCAATCAAAATCAAACGCCCAATTCAAATATCATACTTTTTTTTAGCTAACTTTAACCATCACAATAGATATCTATACACTCCATAGATAGACAAACTTATGGTAGTATTCATCGAGGTCTTTAGTTTAAGTTGAGTAAAAATAATAAATATTACATGCACTTGTGAAGAGAATTATATAAATTCTTATTGTTAAGAAAAATGTGTTGCTCTTGATAGAATATTGTATTTAGAAAATTTGTTATGATACTTTTAGAATGAGTTGACTAATTAAAAAAAAAGTTAAATATTTTTTGGTTCTTGAAATTTTGGTAAAAGTTAGTACAGTTTTCATACTAAACAAATTTTATAGTTGATCCATATATTTTTAAATAATTTTGATAAAGGTCTATTAAAAGACAAGATTTTAACGTTTACTGTAGGTGACGAACAATCTTTCCGTATGAATATGCGTACTTTGTTTGTAGCCGCAGAGTAAAAGATAGTTTTTGTAAAAAAAAATTAAAATATAGTGTTAATGAGAACTATTAACCCAATTATATAGAAGTACATGTAGATAATTTAGATTGCATGAGGAATAAAATTAATTTTTAGGTAAACTTGATGAACGAAAAATATGGTTAACCGTTCAAATCAAAATTGTATCTATTTAGAAAATCAAGGATCAAATAGACCAGCAATACTCATTTCAATTATTAAATTGGTAGTTTATATAAATATTTGATCATATTACTCCCACATTGGGACTAAGATACTGTCTCTTATGGAGGTCTAAAGGGCAGGGTTTAGAATAAGAATTATAGCGTGAAATGTGAATGCTGGAAATCTTTGTATCAGCAGTGTCTTTTATACTTTCTTGTCTCCACTTTTCTCAATGCTTTTCTACAATCACTACCCCACCAATTAACACAAAACAATGCCTCTTTCACATTTCTTTCTTGAATTTTAGTGACCCGATCAATCATATTTACATGGGATAGGACAGTGTCATAACTTGTTTTAAACGAAAGAGATCTTTGGAAGAAAATGGAGTCGGTTGCTGTGAATCAACGTATAGGGTAAAACAATAATTTGCAATATGAATAGTGTAGAGGCTCTTAATTTATTGAAGGACAGAAATCCAATGAGTGTTGAGTATGTAGTCATACAAATCCCGGAAGAGAAACTATATGCCCTCACTACCTTAGTCGTCTGCTTGCATTTTCCCGACCAAATAGGCCCTCAAATTCTAACCTAGGATTCTCCAATCTATGTATCTGTAAATGACAGTGACGCCAAGCAAATTTTTATTTGATGCAGAGATAGAGACTTGGCTATTTTTTTATGGGAATAAACATAGGAGTGAGGGAGACACCTGTTAATACTGATTGAAAATCAGCATTTCTCAAAAGCAAATTGATTTACACTGAAGCGATATCAATCCAAGTAGAATGATTGACTATGTAATCCTTAAGAGGTCATTCATTTAAAATGGATAAAAGGAAGGGAAATGTTAAATTAACAATGCACACACTGAATTACTATAATGACTATATATTGTCTTCCTCCAAAATTCAAAGATCACATTTTCTGGCTGAAAGATTACACAGTAACTATTAAAAAACAAATAATAAAAATAATAGTAATAGAAGAGAAAATCAATTAAACTTCATGTTGTCTGTATAAAAGTATAAAACAATTACACTTCAAAGGAAAAATGCATCTATGGCTTCTTCCCCTTAACTGAAATAGATCAATCTGTTCTTTCAAAAAAAGTATAAAAAGAATACAATATAGCAATATAAAAGTTGTAACATTATAAATATCAGAATCATTATGACTTATAAAGATAACAAATTTATCATACAAAATAGTCTTTAATTAAATTACTAATAGTACAAATAATACGATTTACAAAAACAATCATTGTAAAAATTGAGCAGTCATTCAAATTACTAGGGGATAGATAAATTGTTTTTAAAATTAAGACAAATTAAAAAAAAAAAAACAATTTTCATAACCACTGCATCCTATTTGTTTGACAATTAACGTTGATTTAAAACTTACATCGAATTGTTCCAATAGCCATTCAGACAATAACTAGTTAATTGAGTATTGCAAAGTTGGTTCACGTACTTCCTCTCTAAGAAAATTAGTATCGTTTGACATAAAAAAGCTCTATAAAATCTCCAATTTTCAATCTAATAAAGAACCAAAAATTAAAACAAAAACGGCTAATTTAACTTCTAAACGAAAGATATCATTTTGTCAAGCTTTATCCAATCGCACGAAGAAAGAAATAGGCAATAAAGGGAAGGCATTCGCTCATATTACATTAAATTAACACGGGAAAGCTACACAGCATACCTGCTAATATCCAAGTGAACTTTTAACTATGCAAAGAGGAGCACAAAATATTAAAAAAATAATAAAAAGCAAAGTAAAGGTGAAGTATAAAACGCTGACATTCCAAGTTTCTGGAAATATGACATAATGAGAAGAAAACTATCAGGAAAATTTGTCTTCCACCACAAAGAGGCGAAAGAATCACAGAATTTGGGCAGCTGTGTTCAACTTCTCGGCCAAGCTAAGCTGCGTTCTTGTGATGCTAGATAAATATAGCAAAAGCAAGTGATCCTGAAATGGATGAAACCACCATGTCAGCACAACAAAGCTATGAAGGGCAAGCTCATTAGCCAAATAAAATAAATGTCCAATTGCGTAACACAACTTTTCATCAGAACTGAAGTATGAAATCCGACGTAAACCACTAAAACATCAAAAACTTACCTGCAAGCTATCATTCACAAGCTTATCAAAAACTCGAGGAGACACTTTGGGAAGGGAACCTACAGCATCTGATATAAATCTCCCGATTTTGTTGTCTGGTGCAACTCGCCCTTCCTGTGATGAAAAATTATTTAATACGATCTCATTAGGACAAGAGGAGATTAAAGATGTCAATATCATACCACAACATCGTCAACATATTTGTAGATATCATCAATCAAGACTAGTAGATGTTGCATCGATGCTTCCATCCCTTCTAAATCTGAAGGAATTTTGTCAACTGCAGTTGCCTTGAGCATATCAACTGGCATTACCAGAATAAACACAAAATCAGCTATAATCTCATTCAAAATAAAGAACATTTCGGTACCATTATTATAGAAAGATAATTTAAACGTTAGTTAAAAGATGCTAATTGCCAATGCATATTAGAGAATAGACATCAGAAAAATCCATCATAACAATAAAATTTTAACGACCTTTCCTCTATATGATGAATATAAACATATGAACAGTTTAATCCATCATAACAATAAACTTTCATCCAAATGAACGTCCAAAAACACATGACATTTAAAAGGGGGCATTAAAGGACCCACAACCCATACCCAAAAAGGCTAAACCAGAGAAAACAGTTCGTAAATTTTTCATTCCTAAAGAGATCCCAGGTGGAATGGAAGATAGGGAATCCTAAGTTTCAAGACTCAATTATCCAGTGAAACTAGATGTTTTCAAATTACCTATAGACTAAACAATGAATTTAGATTATGCCATGAAAAATCACTTCATCAAGAACTAAAGAAAGAAGATGAAGCAAATCAGAGAGTATGAGCATTAACTTACATCCTTTTTGCAGAATGCAATGCGTGACTTTATTACATAATTACCAACTAATTTCCAATTTCGAAGAGAACATGTTACTGATTTAAGAGAAAAAAAAAATTAAAACATTTGTTTCAAATATGGAAGTAAGCACGTAAACTTTATTAATTATATTAATGCATAAATAAGAAAGAAGAGTAAAGTGTGAGAGGGGGAGAACAATGAAAAAGGAAAAAGAGAGGATGATTGAAAAGATAGACCCAAGAATTACTTACATCCAATTCGCTCAGCTTCAATCATACGAAGATCTAATGGGATTTCTTGAAACTGTGCAGCAATTTGCCGTTCTCCAAGGGATAAATTGTTAGACACGTATGCTTTGATGGTACCACCTCCATTTGTAAATCCAGTATCAACAGTCAAATGTATGGGATTTTGTACTTCTCGAGAATAAAACTCGTGGATTAATGCACTACCACCAGTTACTCCAAGACCAGTAGAATACCTGAATAAATAACCAAAGTTAGCTTGGTATTTCTTTCTTTCTCCAAGAAGAAAGATAAATAAACACAGGAATCAGTCTATTTATACCCATCACTATATCGACCCCGAGAAAAACATTTATTTTTTCCATTTGAATGCAACAAAACCAACTTTATTTATAAGAAAAAATATTGCAGATGCCCTCCACCCAAAGTAAACATCATTTAACCTAGGCCATATGGATTTCAAAGTAGTCTTGGCCACCACTTTATTGAGAATACTAATATGATAACCAAAAACAATTAAGTTTTACACATGATAGGAATTACCATCCAACTATGATTTCTTTTGGATTCACTTTTTGGTGGGATATTAACATATTGTGGTGGTACTCTATATCCAGAGCAACCTGTTGATAAAACAAAAAAATCAGAACATATTTGAGTAAGCACAAAAAGAACCTGCAACCAGACGAGAGACAACGAAAAAGAAAACTGCTAAAGCTCAATAATAGAATCAGTGGTAAATTTTAACTATGCAACTCTTTTATGGGCTTCATATTAGTCAGCTATACAGGAACCAAATACCATAATTTTTTCGTAACATTAAAAAGAAAAACCTTTCACTTTCTTGAAGAAATCGATGCAGTACACTCAATATTCTTGACTCAGAATTACTAACCCCAACATCCTTGTCGTGGATAAAAATAAACTGCTACGCAAGGACATAAATCAAACAAATACATCTTCTACAGTAAGAGGCTCTAAGACAAATTTTGCCTAGCCATAGGATAAGCACATTATTATTTTTATAGGCTTAAACCAACTTTCCATAAAGAAATGGGCATCCCTCTCACTTCCTTCCAGTTCGAGTTTCAGAACCTCAATCTGAGACAAGTAACCTCAATCACTGGGTCAATATATAACTTACTGCCCGAGCCTTAAACTGTGGTTAAATATCTATCAATTAATGAATAAATTGGAAGAGAACAGAGAGCAGTTAAAAATTGCAAGTAGTATATAACAATTAACAAGATCAGAGAGCAGAATAATAAAGATCAAATCACCAATAAAATAAGAAAGTAAGCTGCCCATTGTTTCTATCATAACTCCGTGGGTCAACATTTTCTTGGCATAGGCTAATTCATAGAAGTTTTCTTATTTGACTTCTCCAAAAGTTTATTTTAATTTTGGAATAAGGTAACTTTATCTTATAGCTTTCTTTTTCCCCTCCTATAAATACTTACTGAGAAGTTTATCCACACAATGCCTAAATATCTAAGGAACGGTAATGAGAAAGCATGTAACACATGGTATATCCAATGCGAGAAACATTGGAGCATTCATGAAACTAAATGCGAATACAGATCAAAACATAAACTAAACTAAATAAATAAAACTAAAAAATACAAATGTAACACCCAGTTTCTCAACACCAGATGCGGAACTAAATTCCACATGTATAAAGGCAACAAAACAAGAGCAGCTACCAAATTTCAACCCTAATTCTTGATGATAATATTAACAATGATAAAAAAAGAGTAAAGGACCTGCTCAATTGACTCATTGTGAGGAACAGCATAGGAATTGCGAATATCTACGGTTCCGTCGGGAAGGACGGATCCGAGTAGGGTTCCGATGACGCGGTCGGCTTGGTCAGGACGCCGAACGTAGCAATCGCAGATGTTGAAGATAACGAGAGGGTGAACCTTCGCGGAGAAACTTTGAGAAGATGAAGATGATGAAGAGAATTGTAACACTGTGCGATCGCTCGACGCCATGTTCAGAGGTTCGATTCTGCACCTTCACTACTCACGAACAAGGCGTGCAGACACAACACAACAAAAGCACCCTAATCTGGAGCTAGGGTTTTACAAATGGGCTGTCAATATTCAGATTTTGGTCAATAGGCTGGTCAACCTCACAATTCTGTCTTTTTTCTAATGTTTTAGTTCAGAAAATTAGGCCCTTAAGGCCCAATAAAGAAAGGCTCACAAGGCTCATTTACTTACACTATGTTCTTTATGAGTAAAAAAAAAGTTGGTTATAAACTAATATTTTTATAGAAAATATATAATTATAACCAAATACATTAAATTAATTATAGGAAAATATATAATTTTTTTTAAGAAAAACAAATAATACATATTTTTGATAAAAATTTCCATATGATTGATAAGCAATAATTTGTCTCTATGTCTGTATTGGAATATACAACAATCAAATAATACAAAACTATAATAAATAAATAGTTGGTTTAATATACAATACACATTAACATGTTTCATTTTTAGTACAATATAAAATATAGTGTTTAGTGTAAAAACTTCAATTTTTTTATTTGTTAATTTAAAATTTGTAGTAGCTATTTCAAAATTAATTGTATATTCTTACTTTAACAAATATGCATGATAATAATTAAATACTAATATGTGATAAATTATCTTAACTGAATTAAATGAATGAAAATGAAATTTCTTTAGTAAAACTGCAATATTTTTTCATATTATCTTAAAAGTATAATATATGAATGTTTATTATACCAACAAACTATTTATCCATCATAATATATTAGTAAAAATAATATAAGCATTTACTTTTTTAATAAAATTATAATTAAAAATTAAATATAATTACAAAAAATAGTTTTATCTATTTTATAGATAAATTTTTATTATAAAAAATAATTTTAATTTAGAAAATAGTTAATTTTAAAAAAATTGGTCAAATAAAAAAATAAAAACTTAAAAGATAAAACTAATAAATTACGTATTTCAACTTTAAAAAAATGGTTATTTGTTGAAAGATAAAATTGAAAAAGGAAATCTAGCCACCCAAAAAATAATATATATATATATATATATATATATATATATATATATATAATGAGAAAAATTAAACATCAATCTAGTTTGGCTTCGTTACATTATGTAAATCAGAAATTTAATACTCAACCTAATCATTGATAATTTTCTTTTCTTTTAGCTAGGTTCGAATTTTATTAAATTTAAAATACTAATAATTTGAATATTTATTTGAAATAAAATATAAATAAAAAATATTATTCTTTAAAATTTTAATAGATTTGAATATTATTAATTTAATTCTTACAAAAAAAAATCTTAAATATTTAAATTTAATATTTGTCAATTACAATATTTATGATTATATTTTATCATTACGTACGATAATTTGATTGCTAATTTGCATAATAATTATTTAGGTGTCTTATTGTAAAAAAAACTAATAAATACTTAATAAATTTTAAATTTTTCATAAATTTAAATATTTTGAAATCGATTGAGTTGCTAAATAAAATTTATTCTAGTATCTAAAATAATTCTTTTATTAAATATTTAAATTTTATATTTTTCAAATGAATTTATGATTTGATTTTATCGTTAATTAGGTAATTAGATTGTTAATTTGCATAATAACTATTTAGGTGTCTTTATGTTAAAAATCAAATAAATACTTAATAAATTTTAATTTATTCTCAAATTTAAGTATTTTGAATTAAATGAGTTTGTAAAAGAGAAAAATATTTTATTGAGTATTTAAATTTTTTATATATTTTATTTGTGTTTTAAAATTGGAATTGAAATGATCATGAATACATAAAAATTAAGTGAATGAAAACACAATTGTAAATATATTATATTAAATTTTCGTTACATACTAATTGTATGATAAAAAAATTATGTTTTTGTTAATTCTTTTTATCTAATTGAGTCATATTCAGTGTTGCATTATTTAAAAGGGTAAAATGATAATATAATTATTTTAATTTAAGAAACAATTAAGATGAAAATGGTAAAATAATTATTTTATTTTAAAAAAGCTTTTAGTTAAAGAATAAATTTTTAAAAGAATAGTTAAATTAACAGTCACTTAAAAAATAAAAATTAACCGTCACTTAAAATATAAAAATGGTAGTATATAATTATTTTAATTTAAAAATAGTTAATTAAAGTGTAAAATAATAATAAAAAAATGTATATACTAAAATAGAGAATTCCCATTATATAATAATGAAATGAAACAAATAGAACATTTTTTTAAATTTTAATATGTTTTATATATTTAATGATTCAATGTTGTAATATTTGTTCTAAATTTATAATAGATTTTGTATTAAAATTAATCTTCCCAAATTTTATTTAATACGGTAACTTTTTTCAGAAAAAAAAAAATCCAGAATCCATCCCGCATCTTGGCTTATAATACATTTTGAGCTCCACACCTATTTTTAGCATCTAAAAAGGAACATTTTTGTTTTAAAATATTAAATAATTGGAGATGAATGAAGTTATAAAATTAAAATATTAATATTTTATGAGGTGCTAAATAGGTGTAGAAAAATAAAAAATGTGTGTTTATAATTTTGCAGCTTGTATTTAGCTGTTGCTACGGCATGTAAAACCGGGAAAGAAATGCTGAATAAGAGGATTGGTTGACTAGGAAAATATAAGTTTTTGTTCCCAAAGCATTTTCACTTTTAAATGAGAAATGAAGTGATACTTTTCCTAATTATTTTTTAATTATGTGTGTGGTGTGGTTTATCAATTAAGGCTGCTGGTAAGTTGTAGATATAGTCACCCAGCCACCTTAAGAATGCAATAATACTGGTGTGCATAATTCAAGCCGTATATTCTCGTTGAAGGATAATGATACTTTCATAAGATAATTTTTACAACATTTAAATATTATTAATTCAAAATTATTCCACAATTAATAATAATAATAATTATAAACATTACTTTGAACGAATCACAAATATTATCTTTTTTAAAAAAAATGCCAAACGAAAAGGAACAAAACATTCTCAAGGAAAAGAAATTGTTTTTTATTTGATAAGCAATTACAGCACACATCTCTCATGGTCATCTTCCAGCTTTAAAGTAGAGGAAAAGTGGCCAATCACCCAACACATCCACCCCTACTCATTATAACATCACATTCTTTACAAAGGACAAGATTTAACAATAGTAAAATGGAAAATAACAGATAAAATAAAAAAGGACCACAAACTTTGCTTGCTTTGGGTCTTTTTACCCAGCGATCACAAACTTTTATCTCATTAGTTGGATTTGAAGGGAATGGCTCTGATTACGACTTGGTGGTACAGAGCCGCAAGAGCGGCTCCAACGAATGGTCCAACCCAGAAAATCCACTGTACAACAAAAAAAATGCAAAAGGGTTAATTAGAAGAATGCGTTACCTCACTAACTTCCGGTAAATTCCAAAATTTGATAATAATATATTTAAAAATTTAAAGAGAAATATAACATACGTGGTCATCCCAGCCAAGATCTTTGTTGAAAATGATGGCAGCACCGAGACTTCGAGCAGGGTTGATACCGGTGCCAGTGATTGGGATGGTGGCCAAGTGCACCAAGAACACAGCGAATCCAATGGGCAAGGGTGCCAAAATCTGATCATTCCACCAACATTACTATATATTTGTGGTAAAATATTTATGAACTAATCTATTTTTTTCAGGAATAATAAAAGTAGGGCACTTACAGGAACGTGGGAGTCTCTAGCGTTGCGCTTGGCGTCAGTGGCTGAGAAAACAGTGTAGACAAGAACGAAGGTACCAACAATCTCAGCACCGAGTCCATCACCCTTGGTGTAGCCAGAGGCAACGAAGTTGGCACCACCGTTGTGTTTCCCGAAGAAGGTTTTTCCCTCGAAACCTTTGACCACACCAGCACCAACGATAGCACCCAGAACCTGCATCACCATGTAGAACAGTGCCCTAGTCAACGACAATTTCCTCGCCAAGAAGAGTCCGAATGTCACAGCCGGGTTTATGTGTCCCCCTGCATCATCACACACCAACAGGAACCACGGCGATTATTATTAATTTAATGTATATATAATTATAACGGCATATATGTATAAATAAGAGAGGAAGTCTTTTTACCTGAGATTCCAGCTGTGCAGTAAACGAGAGCGAAGATCATACCACCGAAGGCCCAAGCAATGCCTTGAATGCCAACGGTTGCGCACTTGGAATCGGACCTATTGACACCCATGACGGTTAAGATAGTTATGTAGAGGAAAAGAAAAGTAGCCACAAACTCGGCTATTCCGGCTCTGTAGAAGGACCAAGAAGTGAGTTCGGAGGGTTCGAATAGTGGAGCCGGCGGAGGCTCTTGGTAGTCCTTTCCATCGTCTTGGCTCTGAGCCGCAGTCCCAATGGGTTGCCTCTCTGAGAATTTGTTGGCTCCCAATGAAACATCTTGCTCCTTTCCCTCCATTTTTTTGCTCACTCTATCTTTCTCCAAGTTGTGGTTGTGGTGGTGATGATGATGTGTTCTGGGGATTATTTATATGCAGTCAGTGTAAAGATGGATGAGAAAATAAAATTAGAAATTGAAGGTGAGTGGGGGTGGCTGGTGGGGCCTAATGATGTTGTGATTTCTTATCTTTTTGGCCGTCCAATCCTTTTGATTCATGAATTGGTTTGAAGGAGACTTACTTGGAAGGCTATGATCGGAGCAACAGACAATGGTAGCGTCCTTGCTGGCACGCCTCTCACCACGCACTGCATGGCCCACTGTTCCATTTTTCCATTGAGTTGCACATGCTCCTATAATATATACAAGAGATGAAATTCGATTTGGAAAGGTACAGAGAATTCGCCAACTTCAAATTCCAATTAATATGTTTGTTATGCACTGATGGTGATTGTACTAAATAGTCGTTTGAATTTTCATAACAGAAGTTTATTATAATCAAACGAAACATAGTTTTGAAAAATATATCCACAAACCTGGTTTTTCTAACCATTACCATCGAATTTCTTCGCAAATCAATTCATTAGAATATGGTTGCGCTATGGCTGTCCACCAATTCATTAGAATAATTGATCTATATGATATAACGAGACAATGAATAACTAAGCCATATACTCTTAATGGTAGGAACAAGTTCTTTATATTGAAGAACCACATAAAATCAATTGCAGAATCGAAGAAAATAGATAGAATAAAAATTAAGTAATTTTACTGAAAACGATAATTGACGAAGATTTGCTGACAACAAAATGAATTTATAAATAAAAGATTAAAGGAGTTAATATATTTCTAGTTTAAAATTAAATAAATATAGTCATTTTAATTAAAAATTTCATAATAACATTTGAGTTTTAGTACGTTAAATGATATAAATAATTTAAATATATGTTGTTTAATACGTTAAAAGAATTTACAGTTGTGTTATAATCATTATATCTATTATTTTTTAAATTTAAAATTTAATATCAAAATTTGAGATAAAAATATATTAAAATTTTATATTTAAGTTTAGGACTAAAAATATATTTAATTTAAAATTAAAAAGTGTGATAAAAAAGGTTTTTTACTGATTTAGAACTAAAAGGAATATCATATTTTTGTTTCAGTGGCTATAAAAACAAAGAAATTTAAAGCCATGCACTTAATATTATATTATAATGGTTAATAACTACTCTATTAGTTATATAGACATGCAAAGTTGTTATGACATAAAACAAATTAAATATTCTTATAACTTTTGTGTTTTAATAATGGTACCTAACATGGGATAATTTAATTCGGTTCCTTGTCTGATTCCAATGACTTGTTAGGGATAGCATTAAAAAGAACAAATTATTTGCCTTGTAAAACCATTTTATAGTAAGCATAGTTTTTCTTCATCATTGTGATCTGGCAATGGCAATGGCAATGGCAAGAGCCACTGGTTAGATGGATCACTAATGTCCTGTTCCGATAATGGTCCTAGACCCTTCTTGGTTTTCTTTTTTTAATTTTATTTTATTAATGTCTGTTTTTGTGGTGTTAAATAAAGAGAGTAAACCCTATATTATATTGTTTTTAAATTATTTTATATCACACCTAATTTTATTTTATATTTACAGTAGAGTTTTCTTCGCGATATTGTTCAATGGAATTTTTTAAACTATTAATGTATAAAGATTATAATCATAACATTTTTAAATAGTAAAAAAATTAAGAAGGAATAAAAGAATTATTAGTTTGCAATATTATACTTTATCAAAAAAAGAAAAAAACAAAACTGATCAAGAAAATAACTTTTGGTTATTCACTTCTTGCTTTCCTTCAGCGAGGGGGGACAACAATTCCAGTAATTCATCATAATTTGTTTGCAAATTTGTTACCAATATATGTCTTCACGCACTTTAAGTTAAATAAAATGGTTGATTCGGATAATCATTTTAAAATTGTATATAAGTTTTGAATTGTAATTAGTTCTAGAAATTTCAGTCTGAGAATGTATTAAAAGTATATACTTTTGCGTATATCATTAATTACATGACTTGGGTTATTGTATTTTAGTCAATAGATGTCATATTATTTTAAGAATAAGATTTTGTCTCTTTCGATTCATAACAACGTTGCCTCAATAATTGAATAAATGAATACGTATATACACTTTTGGAAGCCTATGATCAATTTTATGTTCTCAATGTTGACAAACTATTGACGGGAAATTATAAAAAAATGTAATAACTCTTCACCATATACCGTCAACTAAATCAGAGCCACAAGTTTCAAATTTTAGTTTTCTTTTAATTAGAGGTTATACTATTGTTGACGGTTTGTTTTGCAATATGAAAAATTCTCCCAGCCCTATGTCACATGCTGAATAATAACTTCATTTGTCCCATTTTCGACTACATTTATTTCTAATATTCTTGTTTTTTTACTTTTTTTTTCATGTGAAAATTATCAAGGTCTTTAATATTTTTTCTTTTGGTATATATGTCAATTAGCAAGGTTTATCTGTTGCAAAACTTGTGTTATAAATATATTACAAAATATGTATTTTTTTTCAAATTCGTTGGTTGAACTTGTAGCAATAAATTTGTTGACCAAACTTATTACAACGGACCTATTTTATAGGAGCAAGCCTTCTTAGCTTTAATCACAAGAGTCGCTACTGTTGGTTTTAAACATTGTGAACCTCTTTTGCAAGTTATGGGATCTTTTTTCATGACAATCTTCCTCCTTATCAATAAATACATATTATTTGGCTCCTCCAAAAGATAAAGCACTTCTCTTCTTTATTGTTCTCCTATCTTCTTTCCTTTTTCTTAATTTATCATTCAAGAGCCTTGGTAATTCAAATATCCTTAAAAAATTTAGAAAGTTTTGGTTTTATTCTGTAAGACTTGCACAGTGGATAAGTTTTGTGAACTTACACACTTTAGGAATTAAATTTTGTTCATGTTTTTTTGTAAATATTTAGAATAATCTTAAAAACTTATTGTTGACAATAACAATTCAAATTCGAGACATTATTTCCATAACTTAGATGATTTTTTACAAAATCATTCTCAAATGTGTCAAAAATTTAGGTTTTCTCTAGACAAAACTTTCGGTATTGGCAAAGACCTGTGTCTACCCTATTAGACATGTATGGATTTGTTATTATTCTCTCATCTCCAAAACCAAGGTATGCTAAAACACTTTATTTAGTCAGTCTCTAACGATTTATTTGATGTATATTACTCTTATAAGGAAATGAAAGACGTTTGAGATTCGTTGATGTTTCAATATATTGTCAAAAATGTTGTGAGACAAAGATTTGTCGTATATAACTATTATCGCTAATAAATAAATGATTGAACATAAGAACATAAAGACCTAAATTAACAAGTACCACTGCTTAAAAATATAAAAATAAATAACATAATTCTATCCAATAAATTTGTTTCAGAACTTTTTATTGAGAAATTTTTGTTGACTTAGTCTAACTAACTGTTGAAAAACTTTTTAATCTTCCAGAGTTACTATTTTTATTCTTAATATTTAACTTAAATAATTAAATGTTTTTTTAATGTTTTAGAAAATTTTATAATGTTAGATATTAACATACTTTCACACATAGTAGTAGTTAGTCGATCACTGATCAACAGTTTCACAAATTTCAAAATATATTGTGATCAAATTTGATTGAACAGATAATTGAACACTTTCAATGTCAAAATAAGCATTTTCTATATGATTAAGAAAGTGTAAACGATGAACAATATTTTGAAAATCTTTTTAAAGTATCACTTTTCTTCCATGACTGTGTTTGTGGGCAGAATTGAATGAGCTGGGCCTAGCTGGGCCAACTTCTCATGATTCCCATCCATTATGACGACCCACCATGCACATCTAAGCCCATCAAATTTTACATATGACACTCACATAACTGTCAGAAAAGCTGCAAATTCAAAAGTGATCTGTGGAAGGAACTAGATGCCCAACAGAGTAGAATATATCAATTTAAAGGAATGAAATAGAAGCAGTGGAAACACAAGTTACTCCATTCACAGATTCATAAATAGATATTCCATCATTACCAAAACGATAACCATCTTCTTTCTTTCTACTTTTCATGGACAAGTAAAACACTTTTACCCACTTTAACACGATATACACACATTATCGTATAATAAATAAAATATCTTAGTTAAAGAAAATGAATAAAACTGATGGCTAAAATATTCAAATTCTACCAATCTATATTATTTTAAATTTGTTTACATGAATTTTATCTAAATTCAAACTTATATTTTTGTATTTTAAATTTAATCATTTAATTGGATTTGAAAATGCCTAACTCAAAATAAATACCAGTAGCCTGTTTAGCTGAAAATTGTGATCTCCTTTTTTACATTAAGAGTGTTATTTATATCATTCTCTTTACTTATTAGATCCATTTTGATTACTTTCAGATCGGTTAATGTCATACTTCCTTATTTTCGAGAACTTTCCAAAAAATATGAGATTTGTGGTTATTTTATTTTTAACGTTCTCACAGATCACCTTTGTTTTCGGTTTTTATCTGTCTTTATGGTACTTTGTAACTGGGTCATTATTAAGTTCATATCCACTTGTTTCATTCATTGCATATGGGTAATGAGACTTTTTTTTACCCTAGCATCAAAAATATAATTTTTCACGGATTTTTAAATTTGTTAAAATTTCAAAAAAAAAATTAAATGGATTTGAAATTTATTTTTAAATTTTTTTAATGAATTTCAACATCCGTTGAAAGAAAATTTCTTTAATGATTTTTTCGAAATTTTTAGTGAATTTCGAAATTTGTTAAAAAAAAAAAGTAGAAGTGTAGGATTTTCTAAAATATGAATAGTTTTGAAATTTTTAAAAAATGTGGTGATGTAGGAAGTAATGTGAGAGAGTGTAGGAAGTAACTTTTGTTTTTTCCGTCCAGTTCCTTCTTTCTCTTTAGCCCATAATCCGAGTCCATGTATATGACAATTTAGATTTGGATATTTTTTTAATTTTAAAAATTCAAAATAAATATATATTTAAGTCAAACCAAAATGATTGAAACAATACCAAAGATGATAAAACGGGAGAAGGGCGATGGTTTTGTTATTTCATACCTATCTTTGCATAAAAAGAATAATTTATATCTTCTTACACAAACCTAATTGTATCTTTACTAAATAATGAGTATATACTTGTACTAGTATTTTTTTTTACTATTTTAATATCAATTAATTATTTTTTATAAAACAATAAAAATTAAAATAAATAAATATAATATTATTAAATATTTAATATAAAAAGGAGAATATTTTTTATCTTTAATATCAAGTATTAAAAAGAAATCATATTTATAAATATTTTAAATTATAATATCAAATAAAATTTCACGTGAAAAAATTTTTTTATTAGATTAGTAAATTGTTAATTAAATTTAATTAATAAAAATCTAAAATATTTTAAAAAATATGTTAAAAGGAAAATAGATATTCAAATTTAAAAAATTTTAAATGTTTCTTTATTTTAATTTTTTAATTTCTAATGAAATTTCGTTATGTATACACTAATAAAAATTAAAATACATCACTTCATTGATAATTTAAATTTAACATAAATATTTTATCTTTTAAATTTCAATATATATTGGATGGTGATATTTATAACTGTTATATTAAATTATTATATTATAGTAAATAAAATTTATTTATATAATTATAGTGATAAAATTACACTCATGCTATTGATTTCAAAAATAAAAAATATATATATAAAAGTATCAAAATAGTATTATATGATAAAAATAAACAAGAAATAAAAGTATTTAAAAAATAATTAAATGTGTGTCCTATAAACAATTTGATTAAATAAAACCGTATAAAGAAAAATAAATGTATAATCAAGTATATGATGAAATGAAAAATACTTAGAATTTTAAAAAAAAATCAAATATCAACCAAATCAAACTGTTGATAAATAACGAAAATTGTTTTAACAAAATAAAACAATTATTCAAATTAAACAAAAATTAATATTAAGAGAATAAATAAGATAAATTTTTATATTACTTAGTAAATAAAAAGTTTAACCTATCAAACATTGAGAATTAAACATTTTCGTGTGAAAAAAAATACACAATAAATAAAAATATTAAAAAAATAAAAATATTCAAATGTATTACATAATTGACATACATCATTTAAATATAACTACAAAAACGCTATATAATAAGAAAACAAAATGTCTTAGCTATATTAATGAATTTGATAACAAACCAAACAATTTAAAAAATGGATATTACCTAAATTGATTTAAAGTGTAATTTCAGTTTTTCTGAAATGAATTAAATTTAAGAAGGATATGAGGTTGAGTATTATATGTTGCTATCCTTATAATAGAATGTATTTTACTTGTGAGCTACTTTTCCAATAGATAATATAAATCATGTTGGAAGAAGATTAAGATAGTTATGGTCCCATGTAGCCATATCTCATTAATTGGAACTTGGAAACATTCTTCGAACCTTCAACGGAAACCATGTTTTTCTCTAGCTGGCGGTTTTTTTTTTTTTTTTTTCTTTATTTTTTCTAATTTTCCACGGTTGGTGGGAGAGGGAAGAAAAGTCTAGTTGGCTTTGCTAATCTCATAATCAACTTCTCCTCAATCCATTTTCATAAAAGGTTATAAAACGTTATCATAGTAAGAATGGAACAACAATATACAACCCACGTTCTGATTTAACACCCAGACACCTTCTGTAAACACTGCATCATTAATATTGAGCATCTGTACAGATTAATGCCAGTTCTTTTTTAAATCCAAAAGAATTAATCAACTGGAACTTAAAAATAGGGAGTGTGGAAGCAGTTGTCGAAAAATAATTTATTATATATTTGACACCCACGAAGCCCATTACAAAATTTAATTTAATTTTTAAAAAAGAAAAAAAGAATTTGTAGATCACATATTAGTTTATCTCCGCTGGAAGTGTAAATCTAGGAAACTAAAGGGAATTACATTAAGATGAAATGAAATGATAAGATCTAAGATTGGGTTTATGGCCACTTGTAATCGTTATTATCCCAGAGGTACCCAAGGAAAGTCTTGGCGGCATCCAAGCTTGGAAAATACGTCGGTTCAAGGAATATCTGAGTCAACGAGTCAGCCGAGTCGCAACTCAGCCCAACTCGGTTGCCGTTAGCCTCCGAGCTTCCCATCACCACCGTCAGAACTTGTTTATACGCGTAGAAGAACCTCTTCATCGCCGCCTCAATCGCCTGCATCGCCTGCAACAGGTGAACCTTCTCGAACGCGCTCTTCGAGACGTACAGTTTCATCGCCGCTTCTTGAATTCTCGGTCCTCCCTTCGGATCCACCTCCACCTCCAATATCTCCGGCACCATGTGCCTCAGATCTCTGCACATTTTCGTCAGTTCCACCAATTCCTTTGACCTGAAGCAGAAAGACGCCGTTTCGCCGCTCGAGGAGCGCACCGAGAGCTGGTTCTTCAAACGCAGGAATTCGTCCGGATCCATCATCAGGTGAAGATCCTCCACCTCCGCGAGAAGCTTCCAGATGCGCTCCACTGCGTGGCAGTCCTCCGCCGCATGCTCCAACCTTTTGCTGTGGATAGCATCGGCGATCCTTTCCAGAAGCTTCCGCGATGTGTGGATCCACGACTCCGCGATCTGGTGCGTGGCGTGCACAGCGTGGTTCTCGTAGTTCTCCACGCGTTCGTCGTAGGGCGTAGTCTTGAGCGCGTGGATTTCACTCGGTCTGCAGACGCGGTCGTAGAGCAGGCTCGGTTTCGCTGCCAGGTTCGGCTCTCCCAAACCTAGCGTATAGCTACACCTCCTCATTTGGCACTCAACGGTGAGAAGAATCCTCTGCGCCACGTCCTTGGATTTGTACCACGTGGCAAGCCGCGGAAGAAGGCTGGCCTCGCTGTAGCTTCGGCTCTCGCTATTGTTGGTGCTATGTACAGTAAGATCAGCGGTTGGGACGGTGCCACGTGTCTGAGAATTGAGCTCCTCGTCTTCGCACAGCATGGCTATGATCTCAATCTGATGAATGGCGAGAGACTCTATGACACGGTTCCATTCCCTGTGGTTGGAATGAGGCCTGGGATCGGAGAAAACAATGGAAAGAAAACGGAAGGTGACTTCCAAAGCTTGCAGGGCAGGTTTTAAAATGGGTTCGTTGTTCCAATTGGGAAAGTCTCTTGAATTCCAAAGGGTTCTGAGTTGTGGAAGAGAGAGATAGTAATCGTATGAAGCACAGAGTGCAGGTGGAGCGGGAGAGATGTCTGTGGTGCGGAAGGGTAGTTGCAGAGAGGGTAAGGAGTTGGCGGGGAGGGAGAGTTTTGGAGATTTGGAAGACATGTCGGAAGCAGGTATCTTTGATTTCCAATGTAAATCAACCATTTTGAGGGAAGGAAAGGAAGTGGTGTTGTGATGTGAAACTGAAAGAGGGAGAGGGAAAGGGTATTTATATGGATGGAGTGATGATGGTGTGAATTTCGAAAGACGTGTGGACTGAGAATGTTGGGAGCATGAAGAAGATGAAGGAGGTATTTGAAAGTTGAAGGTCGCGGTGGTTTGAAAATGATTTAAAATTACGGAAAGTGGTTTAAGATAAAGAATACTAATTTGTAGATGAATTAAGGAAAGGAGGCAATATTTATCTTGTGGGAAAGAGGAAGGAAGGGTGGAGCGGCAATACAAAAATTCAAGCTTATCCAAAAAATTGAAGGAGCAGGAACAAGGTGTCCGTTTACTTTGAACTCTCAAGGACCATTTTTATTAATTATTTGTAAATAATTAAATGCCAAAGTGGTGCTGCTCTTCTGATAGTCCAACTTAGGGCACGCGTTGGAAGACAGTGTTTGGTTTGGTCAGTCTCCACCGCTTTTTCTCGCAATCCTTCTTCTCTGTACCCAGCAGATGGGCTTAATATCCATCTCATGGCCCATTAATATTATACTGATTTTTTTTTTTCAAATTATAATATAAAGTTCCTTTTTTATTAGTTTTTCAAACTCCAACCAAACCTATTTATAGTTTTAGAAGTTGTTTAACTTATATAATCTAAGATTAACCTGGTGATTTACTCTGAAACTCATTTAAAGAAGAATATAGGTATAAACTAATATTATCCTTACTTTTTATACTTTAATATTTAAAACTAAAACTAGGAGAGATTGTTAATGAGAATGTGACTTTTTTCTGAAAAGAAGTAACATAATTTTACTTAATTTTTAATTTTTTTTATTTTAAAAAATAAAGTTAGTCATTCAATATAAAAATTAATTGTAATTATCATGTTTTTTTTAAAAAAAAATCAATAAATTGGTCTTCAGTTGATTTCTTAATGTTAATAGTAAATGTCATGATTTATATTCTTTTCGTGTTTTGAATGATTTGTTAATGTAGGACATGGTCCCTTGCCTCTTCATACCAAGGGGTTGCACAGCTTGTATCATTTAACTTCTTGTATTTACATGCTATATAGCATGCACATTTCCCAAGATCACGCTAGTCTACTGTCAACACTTTTTTTTCATGTTACATGTTTGGTTGGGACGTTCAAATGCATTATTCTACTATGTTAAGCAAATTATTTTATCAATAAGCAATTTCAGAGTGAGCTAATTCATGAACTTACTTTAACTAAATTTTAATCAATATGCATGAAGACTTTGCTTGGGGATATGCACAGTAAGAAGCATACTGAAGATGGAACATAGATATGGATGATGTGCATTGCTTAAAGAGTAGGGAAAGTAGGAGACAAGGTACTTAGAATGAGAATGGTTATTCAGCGTAGATTTTATTTTCCTTCCACAGTCTTACACTCACATGATACATTAATAAAACCGTAATTCGGGGCATTGGAATCATTTGTCGACAAATTTTGATAAAACCAGTCTTTATGGGAAAACGACTGCGCCCACACTTCAATTCTTATCTTCTTCTACACCGTTTTAACTACCAATAAACTTTACTGGGAAAAGGACTGCATCCCCACGCCTCACCGCTTATCTCTTACACCGTTTTAGCTACCAATAAACTCTTATTTTCCCCGACACCGTTTTAACTTCCAATAAATTCTAGCTTCGTTGCTTATTTTCTCTTACACTGTTGTAACTACCGATGAACTTTACTTCACAGGTATTAAATGGTTTCATAAATAATATTTTTATTTAAATATTATTTGAAAAAATATGTAATTACACAAAGGAGTCAATTAAAAATTTGAGTAATAATCTTAAAAGATTGGATATAGTGGGACTAATTTCTTCAACAAGAAACTATCGGTGGAATTTGCCAACTTTGACTTGCGTCAGAAGATATTTCAGCTGAAACCGCTTTTCATCTTTATTGTGCAGGAAAAATCATTTACAATAAAAACAACAGAAATTCGAATTACATTACACCGTTTTAAATCTGAGCATGCAGACAATTAAGTATATATTTATCATAGGTATATTTTACAACTAAATATTTGTTCAAAAATTAATTTGAAACCTCCAACCAAGGTTGATCACACTATTGTAAAGTCCACAACTTTTTAACAGTAATATATATATTATTCATTAAATATATTATAATAGTGTGTTTATTCTCAATTTATTCTATTTTTCATCTTATAAATTAATAGTATCATTTTCTTAAACACTTCACTCAACTCTCATAAAATACATCAAATTATCTGACTCTAATCTATAAAATAAACAACTATTTTAGAAATTTAGTGACAATTTTGAAAAAAAAATGTTTTATAAATAATTATTTCACTTGTTTTCAAATGTTCATTAGTTTTAGAAAATTCCTCATTCTAAAAATAAGTGAAATATATGATTTTTTTCCCAAATTAATGTAAAAAAACAAAACAAGACAATATAAAATATAAAGGTGAATGTAAAAATATGAACAATAATATAATAACTCTTTTATACGTTTATTAAATTAATGTTATATTTGAGATATTTCAGAAAAATAATAAAATTGTTAGATATTATTTTTTATATAATTACAAAGATATTTGAGTTATTTTTTCCATATCATTGAATTAAGTAAAGAGTGATCAATTACACAATACATGTAACATGAAAAGAAAAAAAAAATATATATATATATATATATATATATATATATAATGAACATGAACAGTGGATGATGACCTATAATGTAAGGTGGATAGGTAATTCCTAAAGAAATTCTCCAAATAATATTTAAAGAGAATAATTTATGCATCTTAAAAAGCACTACTCAACTGTTGTGAACAGAACATTTTCCTTTTTGCAGAAAACATAACAGTCCACACAGGTCTTACAATTGATAAACTTTCTAAAAAAGCATACAAGTGTTTTAGTTCTTCTAAAATTTGGTTTGAATTTTAAAACTGACGATTTTTTTTTTTGAAATATATTATTGTTGAACTTCCAAACTTGTTATAAACTACTGTTTTCTTTATATAAGAAGTGATTTAAACTATTTAAAGTATTAAAAATAATACATTTTAAAGTTAACCAAACCCAAAACAATCAAATTTGTAAAAGAAAAAAAGAGGGTAAATTTTACCTATTTGAGAAAGAGCGAAATCATATTTTATCCAAAATGAAAATTAACTAACACTAACCATGGAAGAGGGTACATACTAATTTTTAATTATCTCACAATCTTTTGTGATATATACATTTGATAATTGCCACAATACATAAATGAAATAGAGCACAATCAATCATTATACTAGTGTAATAGGTTAAATTATTCATTTAATTATTATAATTAACAAAATCTAATTTTATTTTTTATATTTTAAATAATTCTTTTTGAATTTTCATAAACATTATTTTAATCCTTTTAGTATTTTTAAATTTAGACCATACAAAGTTAAAATAAATTAAAAATAAATGTACAATGACTCAATAAAATAATGAGACTAAATGCAATTTAAATATTATTTTTTTTATTATATAACAATTATGATATTATATTTTTCCCAAATAAACTTATACCAGACAATATTATTTTACTTATA
Organism: Vigna reflexopilosa; assembly: GCA_027742785.1. Taxonomy (NCBI): domain Eukaryota; kingdom Viridiplantae; phylum Streptophyta; class Magnoliopsida; order Fabales; family Fabaceae; genus Vigna; species Vigna reflexopilosa. Next base: position 2,052,140 of record CM050914.1, on the reverse strand, counting down.
CATATCAGAATGTAAATTGTAAAAGAAAAAAATTGTAAAGATTCACATATTTTAACTAAACTTATCATTCCCTTCTGTTTGTCACCTTCTTTTCATCGATTTAGATTAAACATTGATTTTATGATTTTGTGATAATTTTTTTGATAAATATACCAAATCGTTCAAGTAATACAGTGAATTAAGTGAAAAATATCTTTTTTTCAAGGAAATTTGTGTCACGTTAATCAATTAAATATTATTTATCAAAATCAATTTAACAACAAATGAAATTTTGATTCAGTGAACTAAGAGTAAAAAATTAACAGAATATTAAAATTTGAAATTAACAGTTGGAAGAAAATTTCGTTGGAATTGAATTCATGACTAACATTACAGTAACTTATCTGAACAATATAATTTCTAAATAATATAATTTGCGTTCAAACATTAACATCGTTGTATCTTGGTTTAATCCCTTGAAACAAGTTCTAAAGAATTATGCTCAATTATTAATTAATTCCTTAAGTAATTAAACATAACATTTGCATTAAGATCTGATGTTTACCAATGACTAGAAGAATTGAAACTATTTCTAGCATCATTCCTTTTGGTTGCTTTTCTTAGGTTCATACTCAAATTTACTTCCCAGTACAACTTGAATATATAAAATACACCATACTTCCGTATAATGACAAGAAAAACATATGAACACAACTTATATTGAACAGGAAGATTACATCAATTGTCAGTCATTACATTCAATTCCAACAAACAGAAAATTTAGCCTATCCTAGACATCTCAAACGTACTCTTTTCTGTAATTCCTTGCATAAAGCGAAGTTCTGATGTCTTGAAAGGTATCCTCTCCAATTCTCCAGAGCTTTTTCGTATTTTTTCATGTCAGATGATCGTTTATCCTTTCTGTCACGTCTTTTAAGCCACTTAACTTGATTAATTCGCTCAGCGCACAGGTGTGTGTGCGCTGTGCGAATTTTCTTTAATTGCTGCACTTTAACTGTTGTTATCCGCTCAGCGCACAGGTACTGGTGCAGTGTGCGAATTTTCTTCTTCTGGCTCTACGAATTTTTGGCATGCGTTGCAAGAATTGGCTGACAAATTCTAATTTATACATCCTTTCCTTACAATATTTAACATAACAATTTACTTCCTATTACAACTTTCACTGAGTAATAACATGGATAATTACAAAATTGAGATCCTTTATAAGTGTAAAAATAACTCTTTTTTCACACTCTTCATTTTGGGAGGTAAAGTTTCCTTCTTTTCTTAATATGGTATTTATTTGTTTTCAAGTTTTCACCCTCTCTTTTTGTTTCTATCCAATATTTGTATAACTAGACAAGACTATTAAATAGAAACAAAAGAAAATGAAATTGGATAAATCCTAGAAAATCAAATTTTTAAATTTAATGCAATTCCATAAAATTAATTATAAAATTTAATTTATACTATTTATGAATTTTCATTTTCCTAAAAAAAATTGTAAAGAATTAAATAAACCAACCCATAGATGAACATCATAAATTTTATTTCATTCTTAGGTTTAACCAATTTCCAGTTTGATTAATTTTGTGTCTGTTTTTCGAAGTTGATGCTTCAATAATTTCAATCTCATTTTCTCTTCTGCAATTTGAGAACTGGATCTCTTTATTGTGAATTTTGCAATAGTATAGGTAATGAGCTATTATTGATTAATAACTTATTAATCTATTATTATTTTGTAATAGTATCCTTAACCAGTTAATATTCATTCAGTTTTTCATGTCTCTCACTTGAAAAAGTACATGTGTACTCCATGTCACATATTGGAAGTTGAGAATTTGCAAGTTAAGAAAGGTATTTCGTTGAAGGTGTTGCTTGTTAGTGTTGTGGATCGCCAAACAAAATCTCTTAGAGGAAAATCCATTAGTTTAGTCTTAGAGAAGGATATGAGGAAGTCATATCCATATCTATTTCTTGGTAAGTTCAATTTTCAAGGTCAAAAAATTTGTTGTTTGAGAGAATGTAAGATCCTCAAGAAACCAATATTATATATGGTATAATGTTTTAAATAATTATATGTCATTGTTTTATTTCAAAAATATCAAAAGTATAAAAAGAAATTCTAATAAGGAGTTTGATTATCTAAAAAGTTTTATCTATCTAGAACACCCTTTTTTAAATTTCTTTTGTCTGAGGGATCTTTGAGGAAAGATCTTCATTTCTAACCGATTGAATTAAGCTAAAGAAGGGGCTTTCTTCACTCTTTTGGGGTCTGAGTCTTCTCTAAGACTCTTTGTTGATCAGTACTAAGGGTATACTCTAATCAAATTATTGTGAATTGTAGGAGCAAATACATATCTTGTAGCTGTAGCAGAATTCTACAGTTCATAGAACCGTGAGAGCGTCATCCAAATAAGGGAAGCTAGTTTTCTTTGATTTTAATTGATAGGCAAGTTTCATTTGATGTATGTATGATTGTTTGGTGATTGATTTGTGCAATTAAATTGATTCGTGAGATTTGATATATTGAGTTGCTTGGTGGGGTTTGATATGTTAAGTTAAATGCCATGAATCCTTGTGTGTAGATGAATTTTGAATATTGTATTTGATCTTAATGAATTTGTGAATGTTAGATTGACTACATTGTTTTAGTAGATAGTTGTAGAACCTTGATCTGATCATAGGTTAGAAAAATGATGCAATTTTGGGAAAAAATAGGTGTTTTGACAGGTGAAATTCTAGAGTGGTTATTAAAGTAAGTTTGAAGTTTATGGACTATTTTTAGGTGATTTAAGACTTGGTTAGCTTCTAATTTTGTAAAAATCTGGTTTATATAGAGCGAAAATTGTCATGTGCATTTTTAGGTCGTTAGATTAAGCTAATGAACTGAATTCTTGTTCAAATGGGCGAATTTGTACTCAATCTGAGATATAAACATGTCTACAAATCAATTGTAGTATTAAGAATACCAACTTGGCCGTTTGAATAGGTTTTGAGTCAATATAGATCAAATATAAGATAAATGTCAAAAACTGACAATGATAAACGATTATCTGACTGGATAATTCAATTATTTTAGTTCACAATTAGTTTTCTCTCCAAGACTCTTTGAAATAATCGATTATCCTACCTAATAATCAATTATCCCAGTTAAAGTTCTTTCCAGGCTTGAAATCTCTCTAGAATAATTAATTATCTTTGTTTAAATTGGTTTACAAGTATACTTATGTCGGTATTTATCAATACTTATTAGATGGTATATATATATATATATATATATATATATATATATATAAATCTGTGTGTGAGAGAGAAAATGAAAGATATGTGTAACAAATAAGTTACATGTTTTCTTATCTATCTACTATGTTATATTAAAACATGTGATATTTTATTTAGTAGACTACTATATTAAATAAATGTTACATATGATTATATATTGTACTGTACGGCCAGACGACCATACAATAGGAATGACCGGACGAAATAATCGAGAGGAGACAACCAGTCGAACAAGTTGGAGTCCACACGTCAGACAATCCAGAATAAGTAGCATACTGACCTATCAGATTGAAGAGACGAACACCCTCTAGTGATTATGATCTCTAAACATCACTTCAAATTAGGATCACACGTAAGTGTTATTTAGTAGATAATAGACCACGATTGGGTCGTGATTAGGGTTTTACATATCTAAGGTTCATCTTGAAACCTATAAATAGAGGTGAAAGGTAAGAAGATATGTGATTACATTTATTGCGAATTTAAAACTTTACTATGATCTCGATCGAATTAATTACGAGCCTTAGAGTGTCTTTAACAAATACATCCAAAAAGTTTGAAAGACAACAGGAAATAACTTTAGACTAGAACGTACAGAAATACCTAAACTAATTTAGAAAAAAGTATGAAGAAGTGTTTTGTAAAAATTATGAACCTTACGCCTGAGACATATTAAAATTTATACTTAAAATTAAAACTAATTTAATTTATATGACATATTTTATTTTTTATATTTTAAAATAAATCAAAATTATCATAGACCTAAAATAAAGTTATCAGAATATAAAAAAAAAATATTAGAATCTAGTCACAAAATTAATGGAATCTGACTCATGCCTAATTTTGAATTACCTTATATATTGTGTATCCACGGGTTTGACCGTTTAAGAATAACGTAGCAGTGCACTCACGCTGTCGGCCAAAGGTAGACACATCAGGTTGGTCTGGCGGTTGACAACTGCGCTACATGATGTTTCCACGTGTCACCGGATTGTTATTTGGCTGTGAGTAAAATAGAGCTGCAGATATTTTGCCACTGTTAATCAAAAGTGATAAGATAAAGACCAACAGTTTCGTAAAATTGATACAAAAGAATTATATTCGATCGTTGATGTTATGAAAGACAATATATATAAAATCTATTTGCGTACAAAGTAATGAGTGGTTTTGAGGGTTTTTCTGTTAAAAAAGCATGTGTGTGTATAATTGAATATTATTATTTTGTTTATTGTGATTTTGATAAGGATAAAGCAAAGGAGATGTATGGTAGTTTGAGTTGGTTGACATTGAAAGCGTGTAAATGATGGTAGGAATTTGGCAACTTTGTGACAAACATGCATGTTTTCTGGCAGACTACATGGCAGAATTAGAATCAATCAATGAACCAATACTATATGGTAGCCGCCATGTACTGCGTCAAAAAATGTCATCTCATCGTTTTACCGTGTTTATTAAGAAATATATTATCCAATTATATTTAAGATGATTATTATAAGTAAAAAGAATTATTAAATCTGTCGATGATTCTTCTTGAAAAAAACCGCACTTTAACTTCAAAACAAAACAAGAAGATGAAACTCATGCTCTCTAAGATAAATAGAACATAGATGAAACAAAAGTTAAACATAGGATCTAAGAAATGCCGTGATTGAAGGGATGAAATTTTTGAGAGATATATGTAAGTAGATTGTGTGACTGGTGCTAAATTGTCCATGTGTAAGTTGTTCATGTGATTTGGCTTCAAAATTCAAATGAAGGGAAGCATAAGAATCATTTGGTGAATGACTTTTGGAACAAATTGCCATCTCATTTTCAGTCCCTTTCTTTCCCAGTTGGCTGTTGGGTGACAGCCACATATGTTTTCATTCTACGTCCACGTGTCTTTTAAGTTTCACGTCTCGTGTTACAACTTACAACTTATCCTCTACTTTTACTAACAGATATACATGGACGACTTTCTTTATAAATGTTTTTGTAAAAAACTAAAATATATTCAAATTCAAATTTTATAAATCTGAATTATGATGTAGTTTCACCTGTCGTTTCTTTTTATAGTGATATATACTTGTTTTTATATCAATCCACAAATAATTGTGGACGAAGTTTTTTGACCAATAATTTGAATCCATAGTTTGGTTTCATCCAATAATAATATAATCACTCAGAAATTATTTAAAATAAATATTTTTAACCTGAACAATTTTAAAAATATTCATTCATAAAAAAATGGCTTATTTTATTGAACAAATAAATTTTAAAAAATAAACACAAAGTTCAGAGTTTTTTAAAAATTCATTTAACGGTAATTTTTCATAGAAAAGTTGGTGATTTGACAGCAAAAGCAATCAGAAATTCTATATGTAAAATTTAATGTTGGTTCTTTAGAACTATAGAAACTCATAACTACAAATTTCAGAAAAGAAAATAAAGGAGAATTAATTATAATTCCAACATGATGAAAAAATAAATAAAATGTCTTGAGTGGATTAAAGTAATTCTTTACATTAAATACAGTTAAATTAAATTTAAAATTTAAAAGAAAAGAATAATGAATTTTTGACCTCTTTTCTTTTCATCTGCTGATGTATCTGGGGCCTTTCTTCTTGCGCCCCACATTTTCTTCTTCTAGTACCAAATTTTCCTGTTTCATGTATTTGTACCCAACCACCTAGGCCCATTTACTCATCACTTCCTGTTTTAGGAAAACATGTCGGCCGGAAGGAAGAAAATATGACACTCCAACAGTAACATCAATAATATAGATTTGTTTTTTAATTCAATTAGTACTATCAGATTTCTTTTTCAAATATTCTAAAAACAGTTGTATCATTTATAGTAATTTTACTCCATTCAAGCAATATTATGTATTTGTGAAGAATATTGTCATTTTGAAAAATAAATTACAATAGTTGCGACATTTCCTTATAATATTTTAAATAAAAAATAAATAGAAAATATTTTCTTCATAAAGTAAAATTATTTCATCTGCAAATGATTTGTAAAAGTTATTTTATATAAAATTTATATACGAGTGAATTATAATCTATAAAAAAGTTAAGTTCATTTTTTTCTTCATATCCTTTTATCAGTCTTTATGTAAAAATTGACCCAAGCTGATCTTATAACGTGAAAATATAAAAACAGTATTTTTGTCGAGCGATGAATGGTACTTTTCTAAGTCAAATATTGAATTTTGTCATTAAAATCAGTAATATAAAAAGGTAAAAGTTACAAGATCGTATGGTAATAAATATAAAAAATTAAACTATTATTCTCAATAGTGAAGGTGGTAAAAATTTAGAGCTTTACTTTTTAACTGTAATATTCAAGAACATGTCAAGAATCAAGTCTCTTAAAAATGATCATAAAAGTTTTAAGTTTTTTCATGTAATCAAACTGCGGGTATAGCAGACACAGGCTTCAAACATGGCTATAAATAAGCCTTTTTCATTTTCCAATGAATTAACCTTTAACCATGAATAGTATAGCCCAAGGGAAGATAATTCAAATTTCAACACACTCGTAAGTTACGTGAGATTCTAATAATTTTCAAAGTGTCAAAGGTATATTAGTGTGTGTGCTAGCACTAAAATTTATTATAAAGAGTAACTAAAATAGGAATGATCAAAACAGAAAATATATAAGAAAAAATCTATTTTACCAAACCGGACAGCAATATTTAAACTAGACTCAATATAACCACTGACAACTTAATCAAACAAACTGAAGCCCATGTCGTCATCAGATTCTTCTGGTTCTTCCTTCTTTTCCTCCTCCTTGGAGGCAGCAGCTGGAGCAGAACCAGTAGCAGGTGCGGCAACAGCAGCAGCTACTGCAAATTTACTAGGATCCTGCGATCATCATGTCAGTGGTTATGAGAAAGTTTAAAAATCAAAGCAATATATCTCAAGAATCAGCAACATTCTCTTTTTCAATGGTTACTGACAAATTTTTCTGTCTAAGCTAATGTTAAATGACATTGGACACAGAAATATAGAGCAACATATACCTTGAGGTACTCCTTAACCTCGTCAGCCTGAGGAAACGAATATTCTGTGGCCACTGCAACAGCGAGGACGTTCTTAAAGGAATTAACGAACATGTGTGGTGCAGCTGCAATTGTAGGGTAGGAGATAGCCAACGACAGTGAAGAGAGCATGGAAACACCATCAGCAAACATATTAAGGAGGTCATCGTCAGTGAGGTCAAGAACCGCAGGACTAAACACCGAACCGTTGTCATAAACAGAAACCACAACAAGCCCATAAGAGAATGGCCTTATCGCAAGCTTCGAAAGCAATGCAGCTTCAGAAGACCCAACCTTCTCACCCTTCCTAATCAGTTCCACAGGAGTGATAATTTCCACAGTACCCTTGTTAATTTTTGTAGGAATGTTCAGTACCTGAAATTTGTATATTTCTATCAAATTCATGTAAAAGAACACCATACTAAGTATATTACCAACAGAGTCATTCAGGTTCTTTGGAGAACAAGATCGCAGAAACCTGGAAAAAGGAAGTTTGAGAGGGATCCAACCCTGTGTTGCCTGGAGGAACTACAACATCAATAGGTGCAATCAACCCAACACGAGCAGGAGCTCCCACCTGTAAAAACACGTTTTCAAACGCCAATTAAAGCTAAACTTCTTCGACCAATCATAAACCAAATTTTCAACAATATACTGAATTACACACACACACACACACATATATATATATATATATATATATATATATATATATATATATATTTTTTTTTTTTTTTTCTCTCTTTTGAAGCACTTACTTTTTCAACTTTGTAATTTTAGATTTTTACCTGAATTAATATCCCTCGATTTTAATTGGAAAACATTGATCTATAACTTAACATCACAGTTAAAACCGTGATGTTAAGCTCAGGAATGATGGAAAACTACAAGTAAATAGCAGGGATTAACTTGACAAAAATGGGATCTTTGGAAAAATAATTGTATTTAAATCTATTACTTTAATAAAAATCAACACATAGGATTATATAATATGAAAATCGATCACAAAGAAAAAACGTTGCAGCTGAATGCGAACTACAACATTAACATGATGAATTAATGAAGCGCAATCAGCATAACTGGAGCAAGACAAGAAGAAGAACAGAATTCACTGGTGGCAGTGGACAATTTTTTAAATGTAATTCCACAAGTCCAAGGAACAGTAAAAAATCAATCAAACCATGCATGCATTGGAAGGATGAATGTACCTTTACATATTTCAACACAAAAAAAGAAAAGGGTAAAAACAGGATCAACGACAATGAGTGTACCTTGTACTTGGCAACCACTTCGCTGACCTCCTTCACGTCACCTTTGGTGAAAATCAACCCAACATTACCCTAATTCAGCCAACAATATACTTATTAACTTTGTCTTAAATGGTTAGAATAGTGTTAAGCATTAATCATTGTACGTATATTGTGAGAATATTAAAGCATGCACTGACCACTAGAAGAGGCACAAGGTTGAGGAAGGCCTTGTTGCCGGTGCTCTCAGCGTGGAGTTTGACAGAGCGTTTCATCATGGTGTTCTTTCCCATGAGCACCACGGAGTCGCCACGTAGACCCTGTCGGATGTTCTGAAGCTGGTTGGATCCCACGTTGTCCGCAGCCACCACCAGAATTTGGGTGTAGTTATCCAGAAGCCGACACAGTTTGGCATCGTAGGCTATCTTCTTCTGCGCTTTTGTCAGTTTCACCGCCATTGATAATGCCGCTTAATTCTTCTACTTCCAAAGAGGACCAAGACAAAGTTACCTAGCTATGGCTCAGTCAAGGTGGACAGCTAAACGCCGCCGTCTCTTTAACCTCCTCTACGGTGGAGATCTATCTAAGACAAAGAAGAAAATTGTTAGAAATGAACTGCAACTATCTGTGAATAATACACACTCTAACCTCACCCCATTTGGTTACTAAAATAGCATTACTAAAATATCCGACGGTTATACTGGACCTACAATTATGTTTGACTAAATCACTAACAGAAAAACAAATTAATTCTTAACTACATTCTTATTATTATTTTTATTATTAATTATTAATCACGTCTCTAAAATAGATGACATTCAATTAAATAAAACACCAAATCAAAAAAATATCTACGCATGAGTTAAAATATTGGTAATGGGCCTAGTCCAACTAACATTGCCAATATGATTTCGGCCCAAATAGAAAGTCAAACAAAATGCACCTCGCTTGACTTTTTCTGTTAGGATGTATGGGAACGGGAAGAGTGGTACGAAACAGAGGAATTAAAGGATAAATAAAGTACAGAAGTGGTTGAAAGAAGAAAAGGAAATGACAATCTTCAATTCTTCATTTTGCATTGATATACGTTACATCAGTAAAATGTCGCAGCAGGACTGGACCAAGAATCTTCACTTTAAAACCAACTGTACAAGTTCAAGGTATAATTGTTCTCAGAAATTCTTTCAATTCCATAAAAAAAAAAAACAAAAAAAAATCCATTTAACTGGAATTGAAATTGGAACAATTTTCTTAGTTTTTTTGTGTTGTCTGAGGTAGCCACGTTGTGTAAGTTAAACATGAATATATTATGCATAAAGAAGAACGTGAATTTTACGCCCTTTTTATAGTAACTAAATCATGTTGGGGTTATTGTGTTTGGATTCGAATGTTATGCACCGCTAATGACTTAAAATACCTTTTTTACATTACTAATTCATAATATAATAACGTGTCGCAGTATTGTGATAGATGATTATTCTTTTATGAATCAATAATATATAATATTTTCTTTATTTGTATTTGTCTTGTTTTATATAATTGAATAATTAAAACTTTTTAATAATGTTCTTAACAAGTAATTAATAATTATTTAAATATTTTTCTTTTTATTAAGAAAGAGATTGCTTTAATATCATAAAGAAAGGAAAATTAAGACGCTTAATTAAATTTTTTCACATATATATATTAAAATTGAATAAAATGGAGAAGTTAATAAAGTGATTTTATATTTAGGTAATATTAAATTTAAATCCATTGTATGGCTCAATTTCCAATGGAAATAAAATGCGATAGCTGGGATTGGGTAGGGTCACCCCACATACAATGAGAGCTACAACCTACAAGCCTAGAGCATTTTAGGGGTATCATAGAGTGCTTTAGATAACATTTTTCACATTATAGAAAAGATATTGTCCTGAAATTAAAGATTTTAATTACTGAAAACACATTTTCTATTCCCATAAAAAAATATTTTAATTCTCTTTTCAGTACCTACCCGTTAACATCTATATAAAACAACACGCGTGTTCCTACGTCATTGAATTATATATTCTTTTTAATCAAATATACGAGTAAAGTTTAAAATCCAGAAAAATTGTCAATTACTTATTCAAATTAAACTTTTATCAAAAAATTTCCATTTTTATAAATGACAATGATGTCAATTACTTATTCAATAAGGTATTGATAACAAAGTTAAACAAGAAACTTTAACATTTGTTATCTTGGCCAATACATTAACATTTTTATTAATAATTAGATCATACAGCAATGATGTATTAAATTTAAAAAAATAAAAAAAAAGATCAAATATTCAAGAAAAAGTTGTGTGGAACAAAATTACACAATCGTAAAAATATATGAAAACATAATTTAAGTCTACAAATTTTGAAAAAATGTATTATTAAACCAATAAAAATGTCCATTTTCTTTAAAAGAATGGTGAGGAAGATAAAGTATTGTATGTAAGTATGTTTAAATTTAATAAATAAAAAGGAACTTCGTGTAGTTTAATAATTGTAATAGGAATTCATTACTTCCTAATAGTTTTTTACCATGTTACACTGAAATTCAAATGTATACATATATCACATGTACTACTCTCAGTATTTTATTTCTAATATAATTCTAATACGTGATAACACACTCGGATTTTTATAGTATTTTACTTGAAAAACCATATAATTGATAGTAACTTTTGGCATATATAATTCTTTGAGTACTTTGAAAAAGGTATGAGAAGTGTAATATTGTAGTTGAGAAATGTTATAATTAATGGAATTATGGAGATGATAAATAGGTCGAAATCCAAAAAATGTTGTGAATGGAGTTGAAATAAGCAGGTTGAAAAGAAAGAAAGAATCGAAATGAGTAAAGGAGTGATTACTTGGGAGCCATGCTACTGCAAGAAAAATGATAGCCATTGAGAAACATGATGAAAGAGATAAAGTTAGAGATGGATGAATTATAAAATATGAAGGCCAAGTCATTTTGTGACTTTGAAGTTTGTGTGCTAAAAAACATTCATATACTTCCACTCGTCTTTCCTCTAATCATAACTAACAAAATGGGAATATCGAGTACTTCTATAGAACCCTATGGGACTTAGGAATTCATCATTCTTCCTCCCACACACATCATTATATCACATTTTAAGTTTCAACCTTAGCCATACTTCAATGTCACCAAAACTCTATACATTTTCTTTTCAATCATGCGTTACACCATTTAAATAAATTTAGGTTATCTCTAATCACAGTAAAATATACACAGAGGAAGGTATGTATTGTTTTGTTTTGTTAGAAGTGTTAGTGTTAGGATACAATCAAGAAGAGATGAATATAGAGTTATATACATAAAAAATATTTTAAAGTAATGTTAGGTTATTTATTTTGTATGTATTTTTTAAATGCTTATTGTAATAAGAAAATATAATAATAACGATTGTTTAAAGTAATGTTAGTTTTCTCTGTATATATTACGATAATAAAAATACAGGTTTGTGGTGCCTCCATATTTCTATTACACAATAAAAATATTTATATTACCAAAAATAGTTACGAAAATTGTTTAATACTGATGGAGGAGTGAGTAATTTATTTACACGCATGAAACGTGACATCCTAAAATATCATATACATATAATATAATAGGATTCAACTATTATAATATGTGAAAGCAGTTGAGAGATAGAGATAACAGTATTTGAATATGTATACAGTCATCCAAAATATAGAAGAAATTAAAAGGAATTAAAACTTGAGTACGAGTTTTCAAAGTTCTCCAAAATGCAAGGCTAACTAAACTTTAAAGAAGCTTAAAGAGTTTTTTTCCAAAATACTTATCGTGGTAAAATAAAAGTTAGAAATTTTTCAAAATAAGAGCTATTTAAACTAAAAGTTACTAGAAGTCTTAAGTAATAGGGGCTGGTAGAAGTCTTATTTTTGTGTGGTGAAATTTTTATGTGTTCGAAATTATTTTATTGAGTGTAGGATTTTTTTTTTGAGTTCTCTATCAAATCGGATTTTAAGAAACTTTTTGCACTGGTGTGGGATTGAAAAATAGTTTGAGGTTCAATGATATTTGTGGGAGTTAAAAATCAACTTTTTGTGTAGTACTAATGTGTTGGATTTGTTATCTAGGTTTTAAAAAAAAAATTGATTGAGAACTGATGATGCAGGATTTTAAGAGTAGTATTGTTCTGGAAAATGAAGTTAGGGCAATCAATTAATGTATTTTATTTGCATGCAGTTAAATTTATAGGCTATGAAGTATAATGTTTAATGTGGTATTTTACTATTATTAAAGATATATTTGTTATAGTGTTTGCTGTATAACAATTGTGATTTTGTCATATTTCATTAATTTCTGATGCAACTTTTATGTTGAAGGACTACTCATTCTATGTCTTTATTTATTGTTGGTGTGACCTTTGTGTCGTAAATTTGTTTTGGGTATAGAGTTTGTTGACCTTAAATAATTATTGAATATAACAATGCATAATTCTTAGTCTAGTATGAGGCGTGCCTTAAATAGTTCTATAAGTATGAAAATTAGTTGTCTTTGTTGCTATTTAAAAAAAAAGAAGAAAAAAAAGAAACTTTGTCTCAATTTTGGAAATATTACTATTGCAGTACATCTAATAGTATATGACATTTATTTTTTTTGCAATTTTAATGACGAAGGCTGATTGTTATATGGTACAAAATAATTGTTTTTTTTTTTGGTGTGCTAGTAGGTTAATCTAGTTAATGGAATAATTATTGATATTAGGTAAATTTTGTAATTTTATTTGAGGTATTTTTGACTTGGTGTGTTGGGTGATGAAGGTTGGTGTTGGATTTTGTTTTTTTTTTTTGCCGTAACTTGTGGTGTTATGATCAACTGGAAGTATTGAGAACGGAAAAACGTTTTGATAAGAGTACTGAGGATGCACATTCATTACTTGATATCAGAGATGATTTTCTTTCTTTATTTCGAAGGTTGAAATTTAAGTTAAGACTGGAATAAGAATTCTGAAGTGAACCAAATAAATATTTGTACTCAATTAAGTAGTAGCACAATTTTCGAGGAAAAAAATTTTTGGAGTTAGGGAGAATGTAAGACCTACAATAAATAAAATATTTATAGATTTGAGTATTTTATTTATTAAGACTATTTATAATATTACTTGATAATATTGGTGTGTTATTAGGTGATGAATTTATAGTGGAGTTGAATGGAATTGACTTGAATTGAGTTTTAATATTAAACTTTCGAAGTTTGTTAAGGTAATGGTTACATATGAATTTTTGTGAGGTGTATGTTTTCTAATCATTGTAATTTTCAGGGACGAAAATTCTTTTGTGAAGGGGTGAATATAAGATCCTGAAAAAATAGGGGTTTTAAAAATAATGTATTTTTGAGACTTTGGATTTTTATTTGGAGATTAGTGTTCTGGAGGTTATATTTTTGTTAGAACATAATTGTTATATTATTTCTTTATTTTTATATTTTTTTGCTTAGGGGCAAAAAGGGTCTTTTACCTTTATTTAATTGGTGTAGAAATTAATTAAGAAAGGATGTAGAAAGGAAAAGTATGCAAATTAAATAATTTAGATATTAAATAAAATAATATTATGTAAATCTTTTAGAAATTTAGTTGTTGTTATTTTAAAAAAAAAATTAGTTAAATGAAAATATGAGATATAATCTGGTGGGTTTAAAGATTAAAAGAACTACTATTATTAGAGAAAATCATTATTAGATATTATATATTTTAAAAAGATTTGGTGGTTGATGATATTTTTTAAAAAAGTAGTTAACAGAGAATAAGAGAGGAAATCTTGGTGGTTTTAGATATAAACTGAGATATTTTATTAAAACTAAAAGGATAGAGATAAAATAGAAGAGGATAAAAAGGAGAAGAGTAAAAAGGGTTTGTCATTTTGCTACCATAAGAGGAAAAAACGAAGATTGGAAAGATAAGGGAGAGAAAAGACGTTTTCCAAGAGAAAATAGAACCGAGAACAGGGCATAAAAAATGGGAGGACCGACCATCGGTGACGTTGTTAAGCTTTCTTGGTGATCTTGGAAACAAAAATCATATGAAACCAGGTAAGGGGAGTAACCAAGAAGTTATCATATATGTGTATAAGGGTTTTTGGGTTGTTATGTTTTTGTAGTATATTGTTTTTGATGTATTAATTGAGTATGATACTTGTAATTGCAGTCTAAAATTTATGGGTTGTGTGTTGTTGTACTATTGAAGTGCTACGTGCATAATATATATTTTGTGTTGTGGTTGACAATATAAGAGAAGGTATGCTATGATAGGCATGATTCATGCATTAGAGGGAGTTGAGAACTCTATGTGTTTAGCCTTGGAGGATTTTATGTTGATTGATACGCCCAAAATATGGGGCATGCATTGAGTGTATGTGTAATGGGATAATCTGCGAGAAGTTATGAATGCATTGATATTTAAGATTTATTTTATACGCTTGTCTAATGTGGATATATGGTAACTGGGACGTTAGAATATGTTGGAATTTTGTTGTAATGGGCGTATATATGGGAATGCATGATTTATGCATAGTAAATAATTTAGGTGAATGCATGGGTGGGAGAAAGATTGTGAGCACGTGATTGTAGGGAAATTAAAAATGAAAAAGAAAAGGAAACATATGTGATTTTGGTTAGAATTGATTTAGAGTGCAGGAGAGAGATAAATGGGCATGAGAAGCCTTTATGTTGTGGGGTCGCGGGTGGAGTTTATAGGAAAAGAGAGTTTTCTTTCATGCATTGGGTTTTATATGTTCATGGTCTGAATGGATGATTTATTAAGGAAAAGGATGAATAGAATGATAAGTTTGGGTTGTATAAGCCTAGGTGTGGTTATTGTATTATTATTTTTATGAAATGGTGGGGGTAGAAATTCATAGACCAACACTGTCAAATGCAGTATCTATTCTGACTTAGGTGTGATCATGTGGATTGGTGAAGATTTATAAAGTCTATATGGGTTGTGATATATGGGTTTTATGTGGGTTGTTCATGTTGGTATTGTTGTGATAATGGGAAAAAATGCACTATGGTGTATAACTTTGTGTGTGAGTAGGATTATATATATGTGCTTCGTGTGATCACTAAATGATAGGCAATTTCTGTAAAAAGGGAAGCATCTTTGTGTTTTGGTTGTTATTGGAAAGAAGAAGTGCAGAGTTTTATTTGTTCATGTATGCATGACCACTAAAGAGGAAGTGTAAGTTTCTTTTGTGTGTGCTTTGTTAAATAGGACCACGTGTAAGAATGAAATGTTACATGATTTATTACATATGGCATGGTGTGCTTGCATGAGTATAAAGTGAAAGAGTTATGATGAATTGGGTCTGCTGCATTAATTGCTATTATGAGAAAAATATTATTTTAAACATGGATTGTGTGAAGTATGTAGTTGAAATAAAATACCAAGTAGTGGGCCATGTGGGGAGTACTGGGAAAATGTATGAGATGGTGTCATGTAATTGGTGAGTGTTGTTAAAGGTAGGGGTGTGGAAAGTACTGAGTTGATCTCTTATGGACGGGTTATCTTTCACATTTGTGATAATGGTGTCATTATCATCATGGAATATGTATCTTTTTTTTTTATACTTCCTTATTCTGGGTTGACAATTTTTCTCTTGCGGGAGGGTAGAAAAGGAGGGATGTCTCGCCCGTAGGGTTCCGACTCATGTTGAGTTCAATGTCGTGAAGGACATTTTGGAGCAGGGGAGACAGGTCCGAAACTGCAGTGGAGGACCACTCGAATTGTTCTATTTCGGTAAAATAGAATATCCGTGGAAGTATAGAAGATGAGACAGGTAAGATAAAACTAATGAGAATGGTACAAATTCTAGTTAAAGGAATGATATAAGAGTGTGATGATAGTTGTTGTAGTCTTATTGAGTATTGTTGATTGTTGGATGTAGTAGAATTACGATAAAGACTTAACAACTAACTTATAAATGTTATATTGATTGATTTGATAATATTTATGGTTGCTCACCCTGAAAGTTGTGGTTGTGGTTTCTACCTACGATGATCGTACTTGTATGGGAGTAGATGATTTGCAGATAAGATCGGATCTGAGCAGTTGACGAGAGTTGAGATGTTATGTTCGGGGATTTGTTATTTATTTTTGAAAGTTTTTCGATTTGGTATTTTTATGTAAATGTGATATTTTGAGATTTCTAAATAACATTTATAATTATGTTTAGCTTCCGCATTTTTATTTGAATAAAAATTGTTATCTTTCATAAATAATTTATAAAAAGGTTTTTGAAAAATATTACACCCTAATGTCTCCAAATATTTAGAGTGTCTTTTTAAGCACTTTTTTAGAATTATTTTCGGTGTAATTTTGCAATTATCAATAATTAGTTTTCTTTTCATTTTTTTACTCTATTCAAATGAATATTTAAAAAAAAAAACTTGAATTATAATATTTATTTTCTTTTAACCATTATTCAGCATCATCTACTCATACTAAAACACAAACCAATAAATAAAAAGAATGGTAAGCTTATCTTATTAAAAATTATCCTCTTTACTTTAGATAAATAATTTTTATTATAATTTTTATACTTCAAAACAATACAAAATCAATAACATCAAAGTGCACCATCAATTAAGCATACCAATTCATATGGACATTAGAAATTACTTTCAAAGTATATTAAACTTATCATATTAAACACTTGTTTCACAAATACTATAACTTTATTAAACAAGTAGAATCAACGTTTCAATACACCCTAACATAGAATAATGTAGTTTTCCCTTTAAAGAATGCCTACATTATACCCATACCACAAATAAAAACATAAATATTCATAATTCTCAAAACACCACCACAAAATAATTCAAGTATAATTAGTATATATACACACACAGAATAGTATTTTTTTTCTTCACATAATTTACTTACAAGATATAATCTTCAAACAACTATAACTACAAAAAAAAAGACTTAATACATATTAAACTAAAAATAATTAAATCAGTCCTCTCCAATTTACAATGAATTAAAGATTTTTCAGTCATCATAATTAATTAGCATATGAATAGAATAAGTTAACTTTTCAAATTATATTTTTTTAAATTGTAATTTTTTTAATAAGCTCATAAATTTTTATTTATAACTTTGGCTTTTAAATAATAAAATATATAAGTGTTCTTTGTAATTTTTTTTCTTAAATCAATTTTTTAAGACTGCACGTATGTTCCTCTTTTTTTTTTTCTATTATAATAGAAGAATGCATTTTCTTTTAACAAAACAGTGTAGTAATTAGTATAAATAAATGCACTATTTCACAAAAGTTATAGTTAGTCAATCAAATAAATTTATTGAAATTGACTTAATATGTATTAAATTAAAAATATCCAAGTTAATATTTTCTTATTTATGGGGGTAATAGATTTTTCATTTATATAATTAATTAGCATGTGAATTGACTTGATTTATTTATCAAATAATATTATTTTAGATTGTATATATTTTTTTTAATAAATTTAAAACTTATACTTATTGATTTGACTTTTAAATAATAAAATATCTTAGTGTATAAATTTGATTTTCTACTCTTAAATCAACTCTTCAAGACCTCACACTTGTCCTTCATTTTTTTTCTCTTATAGCAGAATAATGCATTTTTTCTAATAAATCATGCTAGCAATCAGTATATGCAAATGCACTATTTCACAAAAACAAATACATTAATTCACAAAAAGATAAATTGACTCAATCAATTAAATTTATTGAAATTAATTTAATATATATTATATTAAAAATAATAAAAACAGTCCTCTCCAATCTAATAAGTTATAGATTTTTCAGTTACCTTAATTAATTAGCATGTGAGTTAACTAAGTTGACTTGTCAAATAATATTTTTTAAATTATAATTTTTTCAATAAACTCATAAATCTCTACTAATGACTTTGACTATAAAATAATAAAATATACATATATCATTTATAATTTTTCTACTCTTAAATCAATTATTTAAACTTCACATTTGTCCTTCATTTTTTCCTGTCATAGACGAATGATTTTTTTTAATACATTAATCTAGTAATCAGTAAAAGTGAATTCATTATTTTACGTGTGAGTCAATCAACTGAATTATTAAAATTAAATTAATATATATAAAATTAAAACCCATAAAATTAATAGTTTTCAATCAATCTACGACGAATTACAGATTTTTGAATTATAGTAAGACTAAGTTGACTTGTTAAATAATGTTTTTATAAATTAATTTTTTTAATTTATATGCATGTTGGTAATAATATTATGATACTTAAATAACTATATTAATTCAATAAAACTGAGTAAAAATGAAAAAAATAAACATGTAATCATTATAATAAATTTTAAACTTAGTCATTTATCTCTTTAAATATGAAACAAATAAAAGTTATGTAAAAGTGGGTGCACTTTTACAACCATGAAGTAAAAATGACAATATTAAATATTTTTAAATTTCGTAAATAATACACACAAAAGTTTTTCTTTAGTATTATATTATTTTTTTGTGTACTTAATTCATATATGTTTTTCTTTATTATATATAATATCTGTACAGAATAACAATTATACTATTTTAAATTATATTAATTTTTTCACTATTATTATATTTGCAAGTTTGATTTAAAAATAAAATATTCTTATTAAAGACGGGTAAGGATGCATGGTAAACTAGTCATATAATCTTATATAGCCTTTTAAGTAACTCATATTATATTTTTACAATTTTTGCTCGTTCATATTTTTATAATTTTTTTATCCTTACTTTAGTTTCTCATTATTTAAGCATTAATATTAATATAACTATAATACATTGTTGAAAAAAAAATTAAGAATCTTCTTATGTAAAATTTCTCTAACCAATCTGAAAGAGGTCAATCCGATTGAATCTGCAAATGTCAATCCAATTGAATCTGCCTAAACTTAGTTGTCAATTAATAAATGTATTGGAGTTTTGTTTTAACTCTTGCAACATTAAACACGCATACACTTGAATCATTATCAAAATTTAATACTAATTTATAGTGCGACTAAATATTCTTAAATTATTTATAAAGTAATTGATTAAATATTTTAAAATGGTTTGATCTTATTTATTAGATTTAAATAAGTATTAAATATATAATAAATTTGTATATTTTAAATTAAGTCTTTATTAAATACTTTTCATTAATTTAGTATTTAAGATATTTATACTTTTCAATAGAATCAATAACATTTAATCATTTGATTTAATCATTTGATACTGAATAATTATTATCTTGAAAGGTATTTTGCTTATTTATTTCCACCTATTAAGAAATATAAAATTATATAATTAATATAAAATAATATTGCATTGTAAAATTATAAGATATTTTATTGTTTTTATTGATACGCCTTGAATGATAAAAATTATTTAATTAACAATGATGACAATAAGGATCCTTATAAGTAATGATACGGAAAAACATTAAACATTATTTTCATCACTACATTAATATGATTTTGTTATTTAACATATTTCTAGCTAAAACAATACAAATTGCTAGTTATCTTACATAAAGTGCACTATTATTTTATATTAACTATAAAATTTTACATTTATTAGCACATATGAAAATAAATAAAAAAATAATTGAAAAATATAACATTAATATCACAATTAATCTGTATAAATAGTATAACTCAATTTAAAAAGTATAAAAGTTTTATTAAAAGATTTAAAAATTAATACTTATTTAATTATTCTTATTTTTCTTCAATGCCAATGTTATTCTATCATAGAGACAAGAGGAAAAATACTTATATCTTCATGTTGCTCTTTTTATGAAATAGTTATATTCATATATCTTTATTGTGTACTTCAAGTAATTAAAGTAATAAAATTTGAAATTTACAAATTTCTTAACAATTACAAAAGTCAAAATCATTGTCCTTTTAACAACCAATTTTCTTAATCACTTCTTCAGCAAAAAAAATTCATGTAATTTTTAAATTACCAATAATTAATTTTTTCATTTATTCACCTTTTTCAAATGAATAATTAAAAAAGATTTGAATTATAATGTATTATTTATCATAATTTCAAAATATTATTTATATATTTAAAAAAGTATTTAGTTATTATAATTTTTAATTGCAATATAATTTCTACAAATTTTAAATTTCCCATTTTAATATTAAAACAACTGTATATCATTGTGTATTTGTAAATTTCATAAAGTAATACAAACAAATGTTTTTCTTTAGTATTATACTTTTGTATACTTTATTTATATGTTTTTTTTTTATTATTATGATACTTTTGTGTTTGATTTTGAAATGAGAAAGTCTTATAAAAGCTGGTAAGAAATTTATTGTATTTTAAATGAGTCTTATATGATCTTATATCACTTTTAAGTAACTTATACTATATTTTTACAACTTTTGTTCGTTCAATTTTTTATTTTCTATCTATATTTTAGTTTCTCACCATTTAAAACATTAATATTAATACAATTATAATTAGAAGACATTGTTGAAAAGAAAAAATGAAGAAACTTTTTATGTAAAATTTCTCTAATCAATTCGAACCGTTAATCCAAATAAAGGCTTAAATTATACTTAAAAAGGAGAAGGTCAACTATTAAGGAAAGTTTAGTAGTAAAAGAAATTTAATGGGTTTGTTCCAACGCTTGCAACATTAAACACACATTTAATGCATTTAATGTTTGGATGTTTTTAAATAATTTATGAGATGATTCTGTAGGTTTTGATTTTGTATCTTCATATATTTGTTTATTTATTTATCAGAGTTAATTACGTTTTAAATTTAGAATAAGTTTGAACAATTGTAATGAATATTTATTAAATATTTTCATTAATTAAATGTTTAAATTTTATAATTTTTTAATTGAATCTTATCTTTTACCATTTTGAGTGAACCAGAAGGGTTGACTTTAATCATGATTGATTACTTTATTATGTTAATAAATACCATAATATATTATAAAATTTCTTATTTTTTAACATAATAACTAAAAATATATAAAATATAAAATATTCATCAAATAAAAGAATTGAATCAATTTTAGATGTATCCAATTTTTTCATAATATATAATATAATTAGGTAAGCTTATTTATCATCGCTATTATTTTTATAAGATGAAAAAGTATTTATATTTTAATGTTGCTTCTCTTTTGATGAATTATTACTTCTACCCAAATCTTCATTTGTGGATACACGTTAATAAAAATGGAGGAATGAGTAGTGTCACTGTCACACAAATGCCTGAAAATTACTATTCTAGTGTCACATTCTCATTTCTCACCAGCCATTTTAAAAAAAGTCTTGAGTGACAGCCAAACCAAAACGATATCACAGCAGAGACAAACAATAGCAGGAGAGAGAGAATGCAGAAAAAAAAGATCACACTATAAAGAGAAGGCCAAGCCAAACCAAAGACTGTGACAAATGTAACCACAGTTGAAACTCAAACACTTTTTTCTTGTTTTGCCTATTGCCTATGGTTTCTCTCCTGTACGTTTCTGTCAGATCTCCATTCTCCAACTCCAAGAGTTCAGCTCAACTCTGAACTCTCCTGACCTCAACTTTTTCATTTCCCATTATTTAATAAACAGTAACTGTTTCTTGCTCACTGGGTTTCCGCTATCTACATGCATTGAAATTGCTACTACACTAGCTGCTTCTTCTGCCAATTTCTCCGCATTTAACACCCTGAACTCAAAAAGTTGGTTGAGGGTAGGAGTAATAAAGTAGAGATAGGAGTTTCAGTTTGTAATTATGAAACTTTACCCGAGTGAGTGGTAAAGCCGCAAGAACTGCCCACAGTAAGGAAATGAGATAAGCACTCTGGTTTGGAAAGAGTTACAAGGAACCTTCCCTGATTTGCTGCACCTTAAAGGGCTACCTTCCAAGCTCTCAGTTATAAATCAGCAAGAGAAACAAACCATTTCAACATTGTCCAACTTTCTTGCTTTAGTTGTGTTCTTGAATTTTTGGTACTATCTTTCACACACCAAAGTCTCTTCTCTTGTCAGGTTTTAGCATATTTAGTTTAGATCCTGAGTCCGTGTGTGTATGTGTTTTAACAGATTGGAAAAAGATGTCGCGCCAGAAGCAAGGAGAAGAAGCCATGATGTCGAGTCTCACCCAAACTGTCCAGCATGAAGAGGGAGAGGAAGTCAAAGGAGAGACGTCACAATTTACCTTAAAAAATGCTTTCTGGCACGGTGGTTCTGCCTATGATGCTTGGTTCAGCTGTGCCTCAAATCAGGTAAATATGAGTCAGGAGAGTGTGATACAAATTACAGATAACTATTCTCAAGTTTTCGTGTATATAATATCATTTGCTTGAAAGGTCATTTTTTTTCAATGAATCTCAATATTTACAAATTAGCTCTGGTTCTTGGCTTGTTCTCCTAAAGAAAGGAGTGAAAGATTTCTTGTCTCAAGATACGATATGGTTGAACACAGTTTTGGTTCGTCTGAAGCAAGAAAATGTAAAAAAAAAAATGTGTCTTTTTTTTTGGTTTTGTGATGTGCAGGTTGCCCAGGTTCTGTTGACTCTGCCTTACTCTTTCGCACAGCTGGGGGTGGTTTCAGGCGTTGTATTCCAAGTGTTCTATGGCTTGCTGGGGAGTTATACTGCTTATTTAATTAGTATTCTGTACATTGAGTACAGAAGCCGGAAAGAGAAAGAGAATGTCAGCTTCAAAAACCATGTCATCCAGGTTAGATATCCAAGGAACCTAGATAACAAACAATTGAAAGACTTTACTCCCTTTTCCACCCTATACAGTGGCATTTTTGTTTTTACTCTTAATATATGAAACAAGTTTCCCTTCAATTTCTTTGCAGTGGTTTGAAGTGTTGGAAGGCTTACTGGGTCCATACTGGAAAGCCATAGGATTGGCCTTCAATTGCACTTTTCTCCTCTTTGGATCTGTTATCCAGCTCATAGCTTGTGCCAGGTTTTAATTTCCTCATTACTTAATTGTATCTACTTCTTTTATGGATCAGTAATATCTTTTGATCTATTATACCGGGTTAGAATGTGCAACACTGGCGTAATAGATGAGTGTGAATTGATTGAACCAGATATGTATCGTCGTATCCAAAAGGTTTAACTTCTTTAAGGTTACATAAACTCTTTTCTTTATATGCAGTAATATATACTACATCAATGATCACTTGGACAAGAGGACTTGGACCTACATATTTGGGGCTTGTTGTGCCACCACAGTGTTCATTCCATCATTTCACAACTACAGGATATGGTCCTTCCTTGGTCTTGGCATGACTACGTACACTGCTTGGTATTTGACCATCGCATCACTTGTTCATGGCCAGGTAAGCAAAACCAACAACAACCTCAAACGTTTTTTCTCCGGTGAGGTTTCTACTCTTTGAAATTGTCTCAACTAAACTTGGTTTGAAAACTGTTTTCATTTGCTAGGTTGAAAATGTGACACATTCGGGCCCAAAAAAGTTGGTTTTGTATTTCACAGGCGCCACCAACATACTCTACACTTTCGGTGGGCACGCCGTCACAGTGTATGTACCTTTAAATATTTTGCTTATTAAGTTGGACGAAACAATCATGATATTGTTTTTTCTTTCTTGTCTGGGGCAGACACCAAAGAAAGATAATTGGAGAATTTCACTGCACGGTCCCCTTTCTTCAACTGCACCTTTATCATCCACATTCATTTCTAATCACCCTCGGAAATAGGACAAACATTTTATGCAACACTTTTGAATAGCAATTACGATGGTGTCTTGGCTCACGGTTATACTCTGTCATTAGCAGTAAAAAATTGTTCAGACCCCACCTCAGTTTTTTTTTTACTTCGTTTTGAACTATATTTATAGCTTTCAGATTTTGCTTCACTTCACCCGGACGACTCCGTGAATATGATATAATTTTATAGTATGTAAAATAACAAGGTAGCAACATTTTACCCTGTGGTGCGTCTAGTTATGTATTTCACTCGAGTCAAAGGTGCTAGAGACACATAAGTTGGAACATAAATCCACACATTAATTATGTTTGTTTGTCTCTCCGGCATTGTTCACGGTGAATTGTTTGATTGTTCAACTAGCTAACTGGTGCCAAATGCTTATGTTTACTTTTGGCACCAACATTTTGGAAATTCAACGGGTGGCTTATTCTTCAAATTCTGATATATTTGTAGATTTAAGTTAGAATGAACAGTAATGAACAGCATGTGATACAAATATATATTTCAGGGAAATCATGCATGCAATGTGGAAGCCTCAGAAGTTCAAATATATATATTTGTATGCAACATTTTATGTGTTCACCCTCACTATCCCCTCTGCTGTTTCTGTGTACTGGGCATTCGGTGACCAACTTTTGGATCACTCCAATGCCTTCTCACTTCTCCCGCGTACTGGCTGGCGTGACGCCGGTGTCATCCTAATGCTCATTCACCAGGTTCTTATATACTTTTCCTAAATTACTAGATAATTCAGAACCATCACTCGTCTGTGTTAAGTTGAGATTAGTCTATATATCTTAGTGATAGTCCGTCTTTTTGTATGTATGTGAGTTGCAGATTATCACATTTGGCTTTGCTTGTACGCCATTGTATTTTGTGTGGGAAAAAGTGATAGGGATGCATGACACAAAGAGCATATGCTTGAGGGCTCTAGCAAGGTTGCCTGTGGTGATACCAATATGGTTTTTGGCTATTATTTTCCCTTTCTTTGGGCCCATTAATTCAGCTGTGGGGGCTCTTTTGGTGAGCTTCACCGTTTACATTATTCCCGCTTCGGCCCATATGCTCACCTTCAGATCTGCCGCCGCAAGACAGGTATCTCTATCATCAAAATTACCAATGATGTTTGTCTATGAAGACCATAATCTGATCATGACTTATTTATTATGGTATTTTAAACAGAATGCTGCGGAGAAATTGCCCTTCTTCATTCCAAACTGGACAGTGATGTACGTGATGAATGCATTGGTTGTGGTGTGGGTTCTGGTGGTGGGCTTTGGGTTTGGAGGATGGGCTAGCATGGTGAATTTCATCAAACAGGTTGACACATTCGGACTATTTGCCAAGTGCTACCAGTGTCCACCCAAACTCACCAACCATACCCTCCATCACTCATAAAAACTATGTTTCCTTCTTTCTTTTTCATGTTGTTGTATTATCCTGTTTAATCTCCTCGACATATTACTTTCAATGCTTTTGAACATATATGATATTATACAATAATTTCTTAGAATACTTCTTACATGTTAACTTAACTTTATTTCTCCAATTTTTTTTTTTAATATTTATTTTCTTAATAGCTTGGCCTCATGATAAATATCAATATGGCTAGCTTAGGGATAGATGGTAGCCATGAAGGAACAGCTAGTAAAACCTGCACAAGTCCCTAATATAGCTTCCATTTTTAATAAAACATGTTCCTCCAAACCCCTTCAATCGATGAGACTGATTACTCTGCTCAATATTTAATCGCATTAAAATACACATTATTATAAACAAAAGTCAATGAAATAGTTGAGAAGTGAGTTATACTAATTCCCATAAGGTTATGTTATGAGTAAATTTTGTTGCAGGAGGAGATTATTTTGTATTTCTATATGCTTGAAGCAGATATTTTTCTTTACAAGTTTTAATATATTTTATAAAGAAACTATTAAGTACTACAAATTTTAATCCAGACAGATTTGCTTGACATAGAAGAATATCATGAACTAAAAGTTGAATGACTGTGTTTATTAACTAAGATAAAGCTATTCTTTTATACAACCATTTACGAAAATGGCATCTCCAGTAATTTTTTAAATAAATCTGAACTATATCAACTCACCCATTCTATTAAAATTAATAATGTTTACAAATTTTATTCAATAAAAAAAGTTAATTAATACTCCATGCTTTATGATATTCTGTATCTGATTGAATTATGTAAAATTTTATATTTGCACATATAGTATAATATGCATGATTTAATATTACAAGAAAATAAAAGAAAATAAAGTACTCAACATCAAGAAATATCGAGAAAAACATTATATCGAGAAAAAACATAACATGAACCATATTTCACAAAGGAAACACGAAATACATCACAAATTTCAAAATCTCCTTATTTTAAATAAAATACAAATTTAATTGTATTTTTTATTGCACAAATAAATATTTTGAATAATGATAAAATAAAAGATGATTATTTTTAAAATTTAATTATTTGTAAATAAAACTATTATAAAATAATAAATAAGTTTACAGTAAAATATAATAATGTATTTTTTAACATCTATTGGAAACTTCTAAAGAGAGTTGTTTGTGTTCCCATTAGGAAGAATAGAAATGTGTCATGAGCATGTGGATCATATTGAATGCACTCCAAGAGAGTTGATTGATGCTTATGAAAATTGATTATAAATGTAAACACTTCAATTTCTTATACAGAACATAAGACTGTTGATATCTACATTATATATGTACCACTAAGTTTTAAAACACTAATTTCAACTGTAATTTTTTTTTTTCACCTACATCTTTAACATTTTATGATGCAACTCTATTTTTTTCAAAAAATTATTCTTTAACCATAATAAATATAATGTTTTAAATTTTTTCTTTTTCTTACTAAAATCACTCTTAAAATCTGATTTACAAGTTTTTCTTCTTCAATTTTTTTTTAAATTTAAAATTTAAAAATAATATAATATAATTTAAAATTTTAATATTATGTAATATATGTTTACATTTTAATAATTATTAAAATATAATTTCTATTACTATAATAATTATATTAAAAAATAAAATAAAAATAATTAAATTTGAATTAAATTTTAAAATAAATTAAATAATATTAAAATATTAAATTAAATTAAATAATTATTAAATTTTAAATAAAAAACAAATTTGAATTTTTTTTTCCAATTTAAAGATCCGTTAACATATATGTATGTTGTTAAATTTTAATTTTTTAAAATTTAATAATTATTTAATTTAATTTTAAATTTTAATATTATTTAATTTATTTTCGTATTTTAATAATAATTAAAATATAATTTATATTATTATGATAGTTATATTAAAAAAATTAAAAATCATTGAAATAAAAAATAATAATAATAAAAATGAAAGAAAAATAATAACATAGAATCTGATTTAATATATTTAAATATATTAAATTATATTACAATATAAATTAAATTAAATAATTATTCAATTTTACATAAAAAAATTAGAAAAAGTTATTTATCGAATTTAATTTTTTACGGAATTTTAAAATTTGATAAATCTTTTATTTGAAATTTTGGATTTCGAATCTAAGAATATTATATCTGAATTTTAAAATTGGATCAAAATAAAATCGTATTTTGAAATTTGTTGGATATTTTTCTGACAGAGCACAATGAGCATTTTAGAAAATTTTGGAGACGTAGATGGAAAGTCTTGGAGTTGTAATATGAAAACTTTTTTTTTGTATTAATTAATATACTTGTGGGCTTAAATCAAAGGGCACTTAATTTAATCTTTAAGGGAGTTATTTTATACTGTTTCTTAATTTCTTTTGTATTATATTTTTTATTTTATATATATATATATAATGGATTTGCTAACTTACGTACGCCTATTTTTCAGTTTGTATATTTTAGCAATGTTTATCGATTTTAGTAGACAAAAATACCTTAATATATTATAGATTCTATGTTTTAAGATTAAGAATATTTTAATAATTTTCATTTTCAAAACTAAAAAAAAAAAAACCTGCAAACCCTTGCTCACCTCCCTCGTTCCTCTCAACTCTTTATCTTTCATTTTTCTCACTCTAACATTTTCTTTGTCATCGCTACTGTAGCCCCAACTGACAAAAATCAGAAACAATATTTTACAAAAAAAAATGATTTTATAATGAGTTTTCATTTCATAATTTTTGTTTTATCTAATTTTCACTGCATAATGACATCCGAAGTAATTCGTAATTGGCTTAGATAAAATTAGAAACACTCACTGTTAAACAATTTCTTACAAAAAATGATTTTATAATGATTTTTCATTTTATAAATTTTGTCTTATCTAATTTTCACAAGCATAATGACATTTGAAGGAATTGGTAGTTGGCCTGAAACTTTTTTAGAGATGATGATTCAACATCCGCAGCTGATGAAATTAGAGAGGTTAATGAAGATGATGAAATTGAAGAGATTTTGAATGAACCTTTTCCTGAAATTGAAGATGATGAAATTGTTTAACAACGAGTGTTTTTTAATTTAAAACTTAAAATCTATGATGTATTAGGGTATTTTTGTCTACTAAAATATGGTACACATTGCTAAAATATACCAACTGAAAAACATAGGTACGCAAGTTAGCAAACCATATATATATATATATATATATATATATATATATATATATATATATATATATATATATATATATATATTTATTTATTTATTTATTTATTTATGTTCATCTATATTTTATTGATTATAAAGGCTAAACCATTTGCTGCATTTATTAAAAGTATTTATTGGAATTTATTAAAATTATTAATGGTAGAGTTAGAAAAGAAAATAAAAAAAACTTAGATTTAACTATCATATTGTAGGTTCAATGTTTTTATTATAGAAATATTAGCAATTAACATTTTTTTATTATAAAAAATACGAAAATACAAAAAGTATATAAATTACAAAAGAAAAAAAAAGAGTATATAAAGTATTAAGATGTAGGAGAAAATGGAGGTATAGAAAATAATTACCATCTATTTGAAAACATTCTATTTTTTCTCCAAGAGACATAAGCATACACGGAAAATAAAAGATGGAAGATGAGAAAAAGAAATCCATACTATATGTTCCTCAGTAGAGAACAAGATACATGCATGTATGATGTATAATAAGTGAGAAATTTTGCATGACATGTTCCTATAACTTACCAAAATGGGAGTCATTACATGAGAAAATTTATATGACATAGATAAACCCATACTTAGAAATATGTGATATAAGGAAACCAGCATAAAGTTTTTTAAGAGTATTTTCAAAGGAATTAAAGGGCACATGTGAAAAAGAGGAGGAAAGTGCCAAAAGAAAAAGTTTGTCTTTTCTTTTATAATAATCATTAATTATATGAGATTATTTAGAGTTTCTTTTTAATTTCCTTATAATCATGTTATTAGCCAAAGAACTTTACTTTATTTATGAAAAATTTTCTTCCAATATTAATATAGTTATTTAATTGGCATGTCCTCGTAAATAAATGTAAAGAAAAAAAGAATTAAGTCATATTAACTATATAAATGATATTAAATAAAGTAATTAACATTTAATTTAAAATTTTACAAATAAGAATAGAATAATTATTAAATTCAAAACAACTCATGAGAATGTAAATGTCCCAAACCAATAATTACTTTATAAATACAATATGTCCAAACAAATCAGTTACTTTATATTCTTTATATATTAAAAAGATGTTAATGCATCCATATTTAACATTAAACTCAATTCTCATAAACTTAATGCATTCACCAATATATTATTTGTTCTTCGCATTTATGATATATATAAATATAATAATAAATAATAGATATAATATAGGATAATTAAATCACCTGCACTACCATTGCACTACATGTACTTACATTGTCATTATAAAGGAAAACAAATGGAAAGGTTCAATTGCATATTAAATAAAATTAAATGCTCTGTAACTTAAGCAAGTCTTAGCATTGGAACTTGTAACATAAAAATAAGTAAAATAAAATAAAAAATAATACACACACATATATATATATATATATATATATATATATATATATATATAACTAAGTTTTTTAATTTATTCAGAGAATGCATAAATTTTTTGGGCATTAGAATTAGAACTAGAAGGGGTGGCAGTACCTGAATTCGAAACATGCTCTCTGCTACATTTTCAATGTCTCCTACTGCAGTCATGCCTGCAAAGGCCTCCCTAGCCTTCTCCCACCACATTGTTCCTTCCGGTAAGGGTCTTTATCCGATAACATTCACGGGCGCTTCATCCGCACGCGCTCCTCTTAAGTGGAGGTGTTCTTCATTTCCAAGCTCTTATCATGGTGAGTGTTTTTTTTTCTTCTCTGAGTAGTTTTGTTTTGAGTTCCCCACATGAAATTATAGGCAGAATGACAAAAGGGTTACTATCTTGTTCATAAAGATTCAATCTTTCATTTTCAATAAAAAAATGATGATTTGAAAATGTTTTTTTATCTTTACTTGGATCTCTGTTGGCAAAAATGACAATTGAGCTAGTATGTTGAATGAAAAGTTTTATGAACTGTTTGTCGAAGAAGAAAGAGACAAGAAAGGAAGAAAAGGATTGATGAAAAAATGTTGATATTAATAGTTTTATTTATTATTTTTAATTATTTGTTATTTACAATGAAAGAAGGTGAAAAAGACATCAATAATGGTTTTTTCTCTCACATCAACACAAACCGACTGCGACTTTCCTCATCTTTCTCACCACCTTTGAGCTGAAACAATAGTCAATGGAATCCACAAAACTTTCTTCACCAATCCCTTCAAATCAGTTCAAACAAACCACTATCATCCTTTCTGATTATTCTCTTTATCTCCATCCACTGCAACGGCCCTAGCAAACTTTTGATTTTGTCAATGGAGACTTAAATCTTTTCTCCATGTTTGAATAAACTTTTGATCATGTGCTAAATCATCGATGAGTAGAGTATCCAATGAAATATAATTATGTTTGATTAATTTTAGATGAATGAAAGAATCTTCGAATAACTTTGGGGCACTTTGGGGCTGCCATTCATGAGCATTTGGTTAACTGTTCTTGTTATTATTGATTGTAACTTTTTTTTGTTAATGTCGGGCTAAACGTGTGGCATGGATATTATATTTTTCAGTTGAGGAAGAAGCAAAGTTTGTAGAAGCTTCAAAGAATGGGAACTTGATTCCACTCTGTCAGTGTATATTCTCTGACCAGCTTACTCCTGTTCTTGCTTACCGAATTTTAGTCAAGGAAGATGATCGAGAGGCTCCAAGCTTTCTTTTTGAGTCTGCAGAGCCTAGTTATCATGCTTCAAGTGTTGTGAGTGTGCTTTTGGTGGTTTTATGATATAAAATTGTTGAGTTGAACCTGTCTTTATTAATATTCTAGACTGGATTGGTTGATTGCAGGGACGCTATAGTGTTGTGGGAGCTAACCCAACCATGGAAGTTGTGGCCAAAGAAAATAAGGTTACCATAATTGACCATGAATCTGGAAATTTAATAGAGAAAAATGTTGATGATCCTATAATGATTCCTAAAAAAATCTCAGAGGGCTGGAAACCCTGTCTCATTGATAAACTTCCGGATGCATTCTGTGGTAAGAGTTCTATGATTTATAACTTATGTATATCAAGGTAGAATATTGTCAAATTATGATTCATTGTTCATACAGACATAGTGTTGATATGAAATGATAAGGTTGAAAGGTATTTTATTTTGTGTTATAATTTATTTATGAATACATTAGCATTGACATATATGTGGGGTATTTACAATGACAAAAGATCCTAAGATAGAAGAAAACATTAAATCGACTGACTTGTGCTTTGTGCCACAGTATCTGCTTCTGAAATCTACAGGTTTTAGATGATTAAGATTCTGTTATTGGAATCTTGACTTATCCGAATTTAGGTGACCGACTGATTTAGACGTATTTGTTTGCATGCACATGTGCTTGTGCATGCACATTAAATCGCCTTTGTTGTTTATGCTTTTATATGGTATCTGCTTCTGAAATCTACACATTTTACATGATTAAGATTCTGTTATTAGAATCTTGACTTGTTTGTGGTTAGACATGTACATGTGTTTGTTTGCATGCATATGTGCGTGCAAGCACATTAAATTGCCTTGTAGTTTATGATTTTATATAGTATCTGCTTCTGAAATCTAGAGATTTTACATGATTAAGATTCTGTTATTAGAATCTTGACTTGTTAGTGCTGGGCATATACATGTGTTTGTTTGCATGCACATTAAATTGCCTTCTAGTTTTATGCTTTTATATAGTTTCTGCTTCGGAATTCTAGAGGTTTTAGATGATGAAGATTCTGTTATTGGAATCTTGACTTATCTGTACTTAGGTGACTAATTTAAACATTTGTTTGAGGCAGAGGATTCTAACTATGAAGCATTTTTGTTTATCTAGATGTATTATCCATAGTACATTAACTTGTTTCAACTGCTTATCTAGGTGGTTGGGCTGGTTATTTCTCTTATGACACAGTTCGTTATGTGGAAAAGAAAAAGTTACCATTCTCAAATGCTCCAAAAGATGATAGAAACCTTGCTGACATACATCTTGGTTTGTATGAGAGTGTGATTGTGTTTGACCATGTGGAAAAGGTATTTTTTTTTTCTCTTCACAAATATTCCATCCAGTTTGGTATTTCTCACATGACAATTTCTTAATCATTTGGAGAAAAAGTCAATTCAGATGCTTCATAAACAAAATGTTATATTCTTTTCATTTTATTTTTTTGATTGGATTTTTTTTTTCATTGAATGACTAAGGAAAAATCTTATCACTTTTTAGTGTTCACAAACACGACTTCTACATCTTTGGACATATATTTAAAGGGTAAAAATAGTGAAATGACTTTAATTATTTCAGTGTTATTTAACTGCATTGATATGGATTACATTTAAGACTAATCATGACTTCAATTTTTATTTGATACTCGTATTGTATGTAACAGAAAGCATATGTGATTCTTTGGATAAGAACTGATAGGTACTCCTCAGTTGAGAGGGCCTACAAGGATGGAACCGCAAGATTAGAAAAATTGGTGGCCAAATTACAATATGGCCAACCGTAAGTAATCTATTACTTTTCCCTCTAATGATATACATGTTATGATTGAGGCAAAATTAATTTAAAGTGTGGTTTTCCTAGTCCAAGGTTGGCTCCAGGCTCTGTGGATTTACAGACTCACCATTTTGGTCCACAATTAAAGAGGTCGAGCATGACTAAAGAAGCATACAAAGAGGCAGTACTTCAGGCAAAAGAGCATATTAAAGCAGGGGATATTTTCCAGATTGTGATAAGTCAGAGATTTGAGCGAAGAACATTTGCTGATCCATTTGAAGTTTATAGAGCATTGAGAGTTGTGAACCCAAGTCCATATATGGCCTATTTGCAGGTTTATTATTGTGTAGCATCTTAAATTGCTTAAGAAGGTTTTGTGGGTTCATCTCCTATCATCTTTTGATGACAATCTATTTGCTAAACAGGCCAGGGGATGTATTTTAGTTGCTTCAAGTCCAGAGATTCTTACGCGTATAAAGAAGGTATGTTCCTTATATGTTATAGATTTTTCAATTAAATTATACTGCTTTCTTGGCTATTTTAAATTACTAACATATAGTTATTTTGTATTTTTTTTCTGAAACAGAATAAGATTGTGAACCGTCCATTGGCTGGGACAGCTAGAAGGGGAAAAACACCAGAAGAAGATGCAAGGTTAGAATCATTACTTCTGAAAGATGAAAAGCAGTGTGCAGAGCATGTCATGTTGGTCGATTTGGGACGCAATGACGTTGGAAAGGTTTGTGTTTCATATTCATTTTACTACGAACTTATGACTAACAAAGTTTTTGTATATTGTTACATTTTGAATAGATGGTTTTGAAAACAAGAATTGCCTTTGGTAGGTTGCGAAAAGTGGTTCTGTGAGAGTGGAACAACTCATGAATATTGAACGATACTCGCATGTGATGCACATAAGCTCAACGGTAAGTGGAGAGTTGCAAGAGCATTTGAGTAGCTGGGATGCCCTGCGTAGTGCATTGCCAGTGGGAACTGTGAGTGGAGCACCAAAGGTGAAGGCGATGGAGTTGATTGATGAGTTAGAGGTGACAAGAAGAGGGCCTTACAGCGGAGGATTTGGATACATATGTTTCTCCGGCGAGATGGATGTGGCTCTTGCTCTGAGGACAATGGTATTTCCGACAGGAACAAGGTATGACACAATGTACTCATACAAAGATCTCAACCAGCGACGCGAGTGGATTGCTTACCTTCAAGCTGGTGCTGGTATAGTTGCTGACAGTGTTCCTGAAGATGAACACCAAGAGTGTCAAAACAAAGCTGCTGCTCTTGCTCGTGCCATTGACTTGGCTGAGTCCTCATTTGTTGATAATTAATTAATCACTGCTTCTTTGCATACAAACTTTATGGACCTTACCAATACACTACTGTGTCGCATTTGAACTTTTTAGTAAATTATTTGTCGTAAGGTGACTTAGACTAAGGATTTATATCTGTTTTGAAGGGTCTGGATTTAGTTAATAAGAATATATTAATAACTTTAGTAAAAATTGCAAGGAATATGTTGGTATAACTTTATTCTTAGAAATAAAATAATTAAATAACGACAAGTAAGCTTGTTGTACAAATTTTGAAACGCATCTAAAATACTACTGGGTTGTTAATAAGATTTTTGTTCACTATGGTTGTTAGAAAAAGAATGATAATTTAAACATGGAAAATTAGTATTTTCTCACATAAGAATTAAAATACAAACAATCTTT
Organism: Vigna reflexopilosa; assembly: GCA_027742785.1. Classification (NCBI taxonomy): domain Eukaryota; kingdom Viridiplantae; phylum Streptophyta; class Magnoliopsida; order Fabales; family Fabaceae; genus Vigna; species Vigna reflexopilosa. The sequence goes on along the minus strand of CM050914.1, from coordinate 2,016,976 downwards.
ATAATAAAAAACCATAAAGATAAATATAATAGCGGACAAAACATATTGAAAATTATTTCCGACCTACGCAAAAAGAAAAGTTCAACATGATTATCCTAAAAATTAGGATGGAAAAGATTAATTGTGAACTGAATGCATAATATTATTACATGTTTTGATTAGAAGCAGAAGTTGTTAAAGTAACAGAGTTTACACAGATGTTTTCTGCGACAATTTCAATGTCTCTTACTTCCTCCACTCCTGCAAATGCCTCTCTATCTTTCTCCCGGCGCGTGGTCCCCCCCGGAAGCCGTTTTTCTCCGGTTGCATTCACTGGCATATCCTTCTCACGCGCTCCTTTCACGTTGAGGTGCTCTTCCCTCAAAAATTCTTCCCATCGTAAGTGTTTTTTTTCGTAATCTTGATCCCAGATTCCCACGTTAAATTATAGGAATAGAATGACAAAAGGTGACTATCTTTTTATAAAGATTTACCATTGTTCCATGTTTGAATACATTCTACTATGTCTGAATGGGTATTTTGTTGTGCTTTCACTCTTAAGGAAAACATGACAAATGGGTTAGTAGACTGATCATCAAGTCATAATCTTTTGGACAAAACATGTATGATGGATAATTTACTTTTTTTATTTTGCATTTGGTAAGGAACAAAGTTTGCAGAGGCTGCAAAGAAGGCGAACTTGATTCCTCTCTATCAGTGCATTTTCTCCGACCACCTTACCCCGGTCGTTGCTCACCAGATTTTGCTTGAAGATGATGATAGGGAAGCTCCAAGCTTTCTCTTTGAGTCTGATGAATTAAGTTGTGATGTGGTGAGTACGCTTTTAGCAGTTTCAAGATTTTGAATTTGTGATATGTTTTACTTGAATTTCTTGATTGTAGGGGCGCTATAGTGTTGTTGGAGCTCATCCTTCAATGGAGGTTCTGGCAAAAGAAAACACGGTTGCGATTATTGATCATGTAACTGAAACTTTATCTGATAAAACGGTTGATGATCCTATCATGATTCCGAGAGAAATCTCAGAGGGTTGGAAACCCTATCTCATAGATGAACTTCCTGATGCATTTTGTGGTAAAATTCTCTGACCGTATCATCTTTCTTATAATCATGCATTAATGTTGACTTTGTCATAGCATATATAGCATCTTTCACTTTTGTTTTAGATACAAACTTTCTAAAGAAGAAAGATATATTGATAACTCCATTTACCCATATTATATTATAATACTATTATACAAACTTCTCAAGAAGATATATTGATAATTCCATTTACCCATATTATATTATAATATTATTACATGTTTTGATTATAAATAAAATAGTACACTGATATAGAAATTTCTATGGAACAATTTTACCACCGGATTTAATGGTGATGTAATTATTAAAAAGCAAAGTAAAGTTTTGTAATTATAAAAAAAGTTGGAGAACCAATACTTTGTCTAAATCTATTACTGTGTCAATATATCATTCCTTTATACAATCACTTGTTATATATATATATATATATATATATATATATATATATATATATATATGGGTTTGTTAACGCGCGTACGCTCGTTTTTCAATTGGTACATTTTAACAATGTGTACCGGATTATAATAGATAAAAATATCCTCACATATTATGGATTCTAAATTTTAAAAGTCAAAGATATTTAAATAATTTTCATTCTCAAAACTAAACAAAAAAAAAGAAATTCCCAAACCCTTACTCACCTTCTTCATTCCTCTCAACCATTTATCTTTCATCTCTCTCAACATTTTCTCTCTATCTTATGGTAGATCCAACTGAAAAAAAAAAATAGAAATATTTGTCGTTAAACAATTTACCTTTGTAAAGAGTTGAGTATTGGCATATTTGCTTTCAGTCAAAGGTTTATTCAAGATCTCTTCAATTTCATCATCTTCACTAATCTCTCTAATTTCATCATCTACAGATGTTGAATCGTCATCTCTTAAAAAACCTTGAGGCCAATTACCAATTCCTTTTGATGTCATTATGTTTGTGAAAATTAGATAAAATTAGATAAGACAAAAATTATAAAATGAAAACTTATTATAAAATCATTTTTTGTAAGAAATTATTTAATAAGGAGTGTTTCTGATTTTTTCCGGCGAACCAATTTCTTCATATGTCATTATGCTTAGATAAAATTAGATAAGACAAAAATTATAGAATGAAAATTCATTATAAAATCATTTTTTTTTGTAAGAAATTGCTTAATATAGTAGAGATAATAGAGAAAAGGTTGGAGTGAGAGAGATGAGAGAGAAAGGATATTGAGAGGAATGAGAGAGGTGAGTAAGGGTTTGGGGTTTTTTTTTTTTTAGTTTTGAGAATGAAAATTATTTAAATATCCTTGACTTTAAAACTTAGAATCCATAATATATGAGGGTATTTTTGTCTATTATAATCCAGTACATATTCTTAAAATGTATCAACTGAAAAACAGGCCTACACGCGTTAACAAACCCATATATATATATATATATATATATATAGAAACATTTAATTAAAAAATTAATTTGTTATGTAAATAATTTGAAATTTTTAATTCATTAATGTATTTAATTGAATAAACTGAAATATTATTATTTCATTACAAACAAGAACTGAAAATTTAATTTACAAGGTTGATGATTGAAATTATTATATTTTTTTTCATATGTGTATCTTTCAAACACTTCAATAGAAAAAAAAGATTTTTATTTTAATTTTAATTAGAAAATGATCTATCTACCAAATTCAGTTTCAAACTTATGAAATTCATTCTATATCATTACTATTTTTTTCCAATAAAAATGGAATAATAAAACTAAAGCGTTTTTGCTATAATCCCAAATTAGCAAGGAGAAAAGTTGCGAAAATTAACGTTATGTACAAAGATCTTGTCTTATACCATTATTTAGAATAATAAAAATGATTTCTTAAAACATATTAGAAGATTACTAAAATATGTTTACAGCCACCTCTCAAAATAATCTAATTAATAAAATAAAGAATTTAATCATTTAAAATATAACAAATAACAAAACATACAACAATCACCAACATATTTCAAAAGTCTAAAGTAAGTATATAATAATTTCTTGGAGTTTTCTTTCTTCGTATAATACATCATATTTTATTTATGTACCAAACTATATGAGTTATATCTAAATTAGTAAAATTTAATACAATATTTATATAGTAAATCAGAAAAAATAATCTTAAAATAGATGTTGAAGTCAGCTAATCCACCACAAATAATTAGTTCATTACAAATAAAAAAACTAAGTCACCTGGATTCAACCTAACATGAATTTGTGGCTTAGTCAATTGATTCATTTAAGAATGGTTTATTATTTTAATTTCTTTTATATATTTGTACTTTCAAACTTATTTTTTATTTAATAGTAATACAATATTTACCTATTTTATTAAATATTATTATAAAAATAATGTTTAAAAATTAAAATATCAATTTATATGCAAACAAATAAATTAAACACAAAAACTAATTTACAATAAAAAAAATCAAATTATCAACTTACATAATTAAAAATAATAAATAATTATAATAAAAATGCCTTAAAAAATAATAAAAAATTTAGTGGATTACGATTCAACTCATTCTAGCTTAACCAATTTAATATGTGAGTTAAGTCAATTTAATTCATATTTAAAAAAATTTAATTTTTTCTAAACTTCAACTTGAATCTAGATAGATTGACTCATAAGATTGAAACTCTATCTATATGTGTATCAATCGTACTACACCTTTAATCCTTCTTGTTAATGTACAATCATAAAGTCATGGAAATATATCCAAATATACTAATATTTTAAAAATCTAATTATATTAATCTTACATAAGGAACTTTATTTAATACTCATAATTGATTTCACCATATCAACATATGTATTTTTTTTAAGTTATACAATGCCCCTTCAAGAGATATTAAATTTGTTAAACATATAACTTTCTTAGAATCATGTAAAACTTAATTATAGAGTTTAATCTCTTAGTGTTGCATTGTTTAGCATCTTCTCAAATCATATAGAAAATGGCTGAAACTTATAATTTATTAATTTAAGTCAATTTATAATGCTAGAAAAAACTAGTAAATGATTTATTGTTAAACTTTATTCATTTGATATTTTGTTATTGTGTTTTTAATTGCCTTGAGTTTTTTTCCATTCAATGTTTAATACAGTAACCGAAAGCACTATAAATTCTAATTTCATAATATTTTTACTATAACAAAGTGACATGCAACAATAATATGAAGTAACATGCAATAACCATTCACACTCAAACAACAACACTCGTGTATTATTTTATTTCTCATTTGGACTAAAAATAAATTACTGAATTTTTTTTTCTACAATGGAAATACACCATACCATAATTTAAATTACTTCTTAATTATCCATATTATAAAATGAATTAAAACACCTTTTAATTCATACTATGCATACAACATAACCAAATTAACCCTTTTCTATAAAATCCAATCTATAGAAACATGTTCTATCATCAAATCCATTTTTTTTTTTAAATTTAAATTGTTTTAGTCACTTTAAAATCAATGAAATATCTTTCAAAAAGGAGCTAAAATAGTTATTTACGTACCCCTACATTGATCAAACTTAAATAATTAAATTACCCATTTGCATATCAAAGTTTCACTCTTTATCCAAGCCTCACCGATAAAATAAAATAAATCAACATTAAATTACAAGTAGTTTACAGAAAATCCATCACACCATCTACATAGAAATAACATGAAGACTAATACGTAAAATATCTATTTTTTCTAACCGTTAAAATAAAATACTATAAATTTTTAACGACCACTTAAAATAATTTAATTTAATCGAAGTGTATCAAATTATCCGACTCAAATAATTTATTGAAAACAAAAAAATCTTTAAGATTTGTATTTTCTGATTTTGATTTGTTTGGTTTAAGACGATTAAGAGATTTTGGTTTTGTAATTGATCCATTGTACATTAACTATTGAAGCTACTGTTCTAGGTGGTTGGGCAGGTTTTTTCTCATACGATACAGTTCGTTACGTGGAAAAGAAAAAACTATCATTTTCAAATGCTCCAACGAATGATAAGAACTTTTTGGACATGCATCTGGGCCTCTACGAGAGTGTCATTGTGTTTGACCATGTCGAAAAGGTACCTTTAAAAATGCTCTCTCAATGTTGGTATCTACCTTGGTAATTCTTCCACATGACAGTCTTTAGTTTCTGATGTCGAAATTTGCAGTCATTTCAACAAAAACTGGATTCACACACTTATACAAAATGTTAGGATTGCATCATGTAATTGCATTGATATGGGTTGTATTTAGGACTAATTCATAACTGATAACAGAAAGCATTTTTGATTCAATGGGTGAGGATTGATCGCTACTCCACGGTTGAGAGTGCTTACAATGATGGAATGGAAAAATTAGAAAAATTAGCTGCCAAATTACAAGATGTTAAAGCGTAAGTCATTTGTGTCTGTCGTTTCTCTCTTTGATGATGTCCATGTTATGATTAAAATGGGTATTTCTCAGTCGAAGGCTGGAGCCAGGCTTTGTGGATTTACACACTCACCATTTTGGTCCACCTTTGAAGAAGTCGAGCATGACAACTGAAGCATACAAGGAAGCAGTCCTTCGGGCCAAAGAACACATTAATGCAGGGGATATTTTCCAGATTGTGTTAAGTCAGAGATTTGAACGAAGAACATTTGCCGATCCATTTGAAATTTACAGAGCACTCAGAGTTGTGAACCCAAGTCCATATATGGCCTATTTGCAGGTTTATTTCTCTGCATCCTTCATTCAAGAAAGTTTTTGTTGTTTTGCCTTTTCCTTTTCTGATGATTATGTAATTCCTAAACAGGCTAGGGGGTGTATTCTGGTTGCTTCAAGTCCAGAGATTCTTACTCGTATAAAGAAGGTAGAATTATGTACATATCTATTTGATCTATAAAATAAATTAAACAAAATCATATTAGGTTTGCTAGATTAATCTGATTTATTTTTTAATACAATTGGGATATTTTCATGAACAGAATAAGATTGTGAATCGTCCTTTGGCTGGGACAACCAGAAGGGGAAATACACCTGAAGAAGACGCAAGGTTAGAAGAAATGCTACTGAAAGACGAAAAGCAACGTGCAGAGCATGTAATGTTGGTTGATTTGGGACGCAATGATGTTGGAAAGGTTTGTTATAGATAGTCATTTTACTGAATAATCCTATTAGAAACTAATTTACTCCGACATTCTGAAAAGATGTTTTATTTGGTACTTAAAGTTGTGATGGTTCTGAAAAAAGATGACCTTTTGTAGGTTTCAAAATCTGGTTCTGTGAAAGTGGAGCAACTTATGAATATCGAACGATATTCCCATGTCATGCACATAAGCTCAACGGTAAGTAAAGTGGTTGTTGGTATTGAATTGAATGTTCATATTTGAGCATAAAAGTTTGATTATTTATTGCAGATAACGGGAGAGATGCAAGAAGATTTGAGTTGCTGGGATGTGCTGCGTTCTGCATTGCCGGTTGGAACCGTGAGTGGAGCACCAAAGGTTAGTGTAAGTTTGAGGTGGTTTTGGTTGAGATAGGAAGATTATCTAATGCAATGGATGGTGGATGCAGGTGAAGGCGATGGAGTTGATCGATAAGATGGAGGTGACAAGGAGAGGGCCCTACGGTGGAGGATTTGGATACATATCTTTCTATGGGGAAATGGACATTGCCCTTGCTCTAAGGACAATGGTAATTCCGACAACAAAGTATGACCGAAACCTCGACCAACGTCAGGAGTGGGTTGCTTATCTTCAAGCTGGCGCTGGTATTGTTGCTGATAGTGTTCCTGCTGATGAGTACCAAGAGTGTCAGAACAAAGCTGCTGCTCTTGCTCGTGCTATTGACTTGGCCGAGTCAGCTTTTGTTCATCATTGAATTCAATAAGCAAATTCTTACGCTCAACTTCCTGATTACAAACCTCATAAACCTCCAAAATTAAACTTCATTCAGATAGCTATCTGTTTTCTTTAAATTCAATTTTCATTTGTGGAATGAAATTAGTTTCTTGTTTGAATCTATACGCATCACACTCTTGCACGCCAACATTCAATCATTACAACATCACGGCTATCTTTTTAAATTTTCACTTTGTGGTATGAATTTTATGCCATGATATATACCTGAAGCTTTTGTTTTTCGCAAAATAGAATTCAGGTACTTTTGTAGCGTAGATTATTTAATGAATAATAAGAGGAAGACACATTTATCTTTATTTATTTGAAACATGATATAAAGATAAAATAATAATAAAGGAGTACATTTAAATATATTTTTTAATAAATATAATATTAAATTAATATAAAAAAAATTATGTGTGACAAAGTAATATTTTTTATACTTAATTGAATAATGATATACATACATATTTATATACATTTAATTTTTCTTTTTATCTTTCTCTTATTACATTATATAACCTATAAATCGATCATTTTACTATCTCTTTATGTTTATATTAAGTGTTGAAATACTTTTTTTTTTGTCCATGAATCATTTTTCTACTTAATTATCTGTATTACAGTTCATGAAAAAAGGTAAAAGAGTTGTGATAGATGTATCTCACGTATACATCGAATTGTCACTACTTATTTATACTTAATTTACAATTATATTAATTTAATCAAAACATTACACTGATTTAACTAAAATGTTATGGTGTAGAAAAAAAAATATTACGACATTATATGTCTCCATCATAATCAGATAATAATTGATTTTTCATTATCACAAGGTTGATGATGATTATAAAGATTTTAGAAGGTCTTATGTAATGGATGGATGTGTTACAGTTTACACATTGGTTCATATATGAAATTAACAAATAATTATAATAATTTTTAACTTGTAAAAGTGCAGAATAGATATATCCACATGGAGGTGTATGTTTATCAATTTTTAAAGAAAAATAGTGATTGCTCAGTTCTATAACTCATCTGGATGACAATAAATATTTCCTATTAATTAATAGCATTTAAAAATAAATATTAAATCATTTATATATTTAATACAAAAATAATTTGGTAAAAATATATATATGTTTTTCATTAAAGTTGCATGTTCTTTATATTTTTTTTTTTGTTTTAAAACCAGAGACGTATTTTGTATATACGTCTTTGATTTTTACTTTTTCCAACATTTTATCTAAAATGTATTTTTAGTTTTAAAAATACAATCATATTTTGATTTTATCTCTAAAAGAACTTTTGCTTAAAGGTTGGTTGTTTTTCGTCCTTGTATTATGATTTAATTTTCTTTATCTATCTTTTTTTTATTTAGTTCTGAATATTATAAAAAGTAATTACAATATCCACTTTAATTTATTTCAATGAGTACAACTCATTTAATGATAGTCAACAAATATGTACATGCCTCAATAGTTAACTTATAAGAAATGTTGTTTGGCAAAATCTCTTATTTTTCATCCATTTCATTCATTCTTATGATTATAAAGCTGTCAATTTAAAAAAAAAAAGGAAAAAAAGGAAAGAAAGAAAGTGAAGCCTAATGCGAATTTGTGAAGCATTTACATCGAAATGACATAGGATATGATCTGGCTTACCGTTTCCAGATACTAACTAAGCTCAATTTTCATAAATGGAGGAGAAACCTCGGTTTGTTTCAAAAAATGAGCATTACCGCTACAACAGATAACCCATCATCTAACTTAAAATCAGAGTACCTCCCATTACACGAGGTTACATCGCTTCCAAGAAGCTTTACATTAATTAGTACAAGCGTGGTTAGCTGATCTACAACGCAAATCCGCTATGGCTGAAACTAGGATAAGAGCACTGGTGCTATTTAAATACGCAGAATTCCCTAAGTGCAAAAGGTTTACCTTCCTCGAACACTAGCAGGGGATTGACCACATCTCTCACTGCCAATATCATCATCTACTTCACTGCTATCTAAACAAATTCCATTCTGGTTTACGCTCAGTTCAGAACTAGCATTACTGCTTGTGGCATGTGGAGAGCCTGAAACACTGATTGTTCGGCCATGATGAGATCCAGACCTCACGCTATACAAAGAAGATGCCGGAATATTTGTCATCAATGGCCGTAAATTGCCTGGAATGGTTCTCCTTATATCCTATTCAAAAGATAAAACAATTAGTGAAGGCACTAAATAAGAAAATTGAATTACAGCACGCATCAAGAACAGATAATTAGCAATTATAAAAAATTATTTATATGCAGGTATGGCATGGTAAGTAAGTTTATTTTCATCAGGAAAGACAATAAATAGGATGCAGAGAGGATGTTCACCATATGCCTAATCGCCATATCCAACGACTTCTTTGAAAGTGTTCTTCCAAAACCTGAGCTATCTGGAGATGAGGTTGACTTGCCGGACAGATTACTACGCGGAGAGTTTTTGTCATCAATCATTGGCGGTGCTAGTTTTCGCATATTTATTACCCTCTCAACCATTTTGTTGCCCATTACAACGGGACTGACATTGTCATTTACTTTGGAGCGCCCACGACTAACTGCCGGCATAGAGTTTCCACTGATATGAACAACACCATTGGAAGTCCGTCCTCTTGAAGGAGAGCATGACTGTCTCCTGGGTCTTCCACTAGAAGAAGGCTCAACAGATGAAGACCGAGAAGTTGGTGCTCCAGGTCTGCCCCTAGTTGCTGACAGAGGCCTATCAGGTAATGTTGTTCTCAAATTAGGTGGGGCATCAAGTGAAAAGCCTGGCATGTCAGATGGCTTCCATGGTCTTGATCTCACTGTTGGTGAACTGCCACGTGATGGTACTGCTGGCTGCCTTGAGTTCACAGGAGCTGGCTTTCTTGTTGTCACAGGAGTTGACTGCCTTGACGTCACAGTAGTTGGCTTGGGGCTCAAAGAAGCTTTAACTGAAGAAGCAGATATGATGGATTCATTTGATGGTAATGAGGGTCGCCGGGTTGGGGTAGATGCTCTTGATGTGGACCTGGAAGGAGGTAAAGAGGGTCTGCTAGTAGGCGTAGAAGATCTTGCAGCAGATCTTGACATGGGCGTAGAGGATCTTGAAGGAATTGTGGATTTAGCGGCAGGGACTGGAGTCTTAGCGGCAGAACTCAAAGGCTTTGTAGTAGAAACTGCAGGCTTGGTTGTGGAAACTGTGTTCTTGGATGCAGCTGCCATGGACCTAGTTGAAGGTATGGTGGACCGTGTAGGTGTTGAAGGTCTTGATGATTTTGAAGATGCAGTTAGTGTAGGGCGCCCAGAAGGAGTTCCAGGTCGTGATCCCGGACCTCCTGATGATGAAGGCCTCCTGGTTCCCCCACTTGAAGAGCTCAACCCAGGAGAAGAAGCAGGTTGTTTAGATACAAAATTAGTCCTCCCAGCAGGCTCTGACTGATGATTTGCTAACTATAACCACAAGGAAGGAATAAAAAATATTGAAATACTGACACTAACAACAGCCAAGCCAATTCTCACTGAGAGAGAGATCAGTGACAACAACAATCAAAGAGCGTCATCATTTTTATCATCATATAAAGTTTAATAAAAATAATAGACAATTTACCTGAATCTAAAAGTCTTGATACATATTCAACGCAATGTGATTCTTAGAAGTTATACCCCAACCAAAGCATGTGGAAAATAGGTAAACAATGCAATATGACGAGAAGCTATTTTCTTATAGGCTAAGGGCGTTATTGTTACGAGAGGCAGAAAATGATAACAAATCATATCTAGTAGGTCATCAGTAACCCAAAATATTGATCACATGTTAAGCATATCAACTACTTTTGCTGAAAGTCCAGACCACATTCATCATGTATACAGCATAATAATAATGATAAAATTTCTAAGACCAAAAATTAAAAGGAAAAGTACCACTCCATTTTCAAACCAGACACAAAAAGACATTCACCCACGATGAATAAAATAAATCACATAATCTGAAAGCTTCACTGAAATGCTTACCCTGGATTTTAATGCTACAGGACGTGTGGTTGGAGTACCAAGCTGACTCATAACAGTCTTTCGACTTTCCATTTCCAAAGAAGGGAAAAGAGGAGTACCAGGAGGAGTGAGAAGCCTGAAACAAATTAAACATACTAAGCATCAATTTTAATAACTCTATATGTTCTCATATATAACCAAAAGAAGTTATCTTCCCACAAATTGAGGAAATCAGTTAATGCATTAAATTTTACTAATCTCTTAATATTTTTCTTTCTAAAACGGTGGTGGTATCGTGAAACAAAAAATACATATTATGGTAGCATAACCAAAAGTCAAAACATTAATTATAGTTAAGATATGAGAACAAGAAAATTGTGACTTTTTTTCTTATAAATGAGAACAGAGGTAGTAATAATTTATTTGGCTTTACTTTGCATTTTGAGTCACAGTTAGAACAAAGTCCTCAATAAGCACTACTGAATAATGAGGGGAAATTAAAGAGGTAAAATGAATCAAACTTCTTCCATAAATAAAATCAACTTTTAGATCACATCTAGTGGAAATATTAGATGAGGGAGTTTACAAAAAAATTTACAGGTGTACAAGTAAATTTTAGGAGAGACATTCTTTTACCTCATTAATTCATTATAGTTCATCCACATTGACTCTTAAAAATCTATCATGCTATTTGGTTACATAAATAGCAATTGAACTTAAGATAAATAAATTATAATCAACAGTAGACACAGAAGCAATAGAATTTAAAATATTATATATATATATATATATATATATATATATATATATATATGGAGTTTTACATCCTAATGCAATCCATTAGTAGCAAGTGTCATTGATTACATTTTACAAATTGTTTTTGTGAAACTTCTTCAAACAACCATTATCTGTTAAGGAAAACATACTAGAAGTATAACTAAAAGAAAGGTTATTATAAGCAAAAAATAATTACATTCAACTGAAATATTGAAATTATCCAAATATATTTAGCACTATGATCTTCTCTTTTATTTGATAATATCAGGGTAAAAAAATACTACATCATTAGTCCACACACCCAGATCTTGAGGATTTTGTTTATGCATTGAAGCAAACCATACTCCGTTTCTTACATTCTCTTTTGTCTTTTACTGAGAGCATAAGTGAACAAGCTCAGCCCCATGGTACCAGATTTGTTCAGAGAAGTTTCTATCACCAGATGCTAGGATCAAATTGCAAGGTGTGGGAATTGAGTCCCACACTAGAAGTATGTTTCACCTAAGCTAAGTTTAATATCAATAGCTAACCATATCTCTCACAGATGCAATCAAGCAACTTGCGTGATGAGGAAACCAGCATATCACAGATTGCCTAGGATTCTAGTGTGGGGTAAGGCCTTTTTGTAACCACAACACCTAGCTCTCATGGTGTAGTTTTCCAAAAGTTTTCATCAAATACTAGCAGCGGTGTTGTTTAAATCAAAAGGTGTTGTTTAAATTAAAAAGGAAAACCACAAAGAGTCAAGGACCATAACAATAAAAAGGCCATATATTTCATACTTATATGAAATATGGTACCAAAAAATGTGTACTATTAACCAACCACGAGCTGCTTGATAAAAGGAAAAAGAAAAGACTTCTCCATAAGGAAATGCTCTAGAAACACAATGAATGAGGAGTTATAAAGCATGTTAAGAACTCGTGAAACATCAAACCTTCCTTGTGCATGAGCTAGTGTGATTAGGGGTCGTGCCTATTAATGGTGCTCTCTCGAAGGCCACCATATTGGGATGTCATATAGTCATACAACAAAAACTCATTATTGGACAAATATACACATGGAATCAAAATGCTACTAGAAGGGTACAACTTACCAGTCATAGTCATTCTTATCATTCTCCGAATTGAGAAAATCATCAACACCAGTCTTTCTCACAGGTGCCGGTGTAGACGAAGAAATGTTAAATATGGGATTTGAGCTGGCATTCAACCCTGCAACCATGAAACATGCAAGATAACAAGCAGAAATCCAAAACAACACAATCATTTTCTAGTTCTTCATCCACACAGACACAAGTTCACATGCTCGTCTCAGTTCACTAAAACACTGCACAAATTCTCTAAAATCTCAAACAAAAACACGTAAAGAAACTTATAAGCATACCTAGAGGTGCATCGAACTCCTCAGACCCATTAAGCAGAAGATCACTCCGTTCCTTCTCACGCTTCTTCATCTCCAGAAACAATGCTAGCTCCTCCTCCTTATCCTTCATCACTGAAGCTCTAAAACCCCCAAATTGCTGCTCCCTCCGCTTCAAGGCAGAGTGCATTTGCGACTCCTGAGCCCTGAAACTCCGATTCATCCTCACAATCCAAAATACAGGAACCCTAAATTTCCAACCGAAAAACTTAACAGAGTGTCTCACTCACCCAACAGACAATCACAGACAACCACTATTTCCTACTCAGAGAACTCTACAAAAGCTATAAAGAAAGAAAGTGGCTGAATCTCTCACAAAGTTCAAATCTCAGCGAGAAAAACAAATCCCTCGCAGCTAGAACAAAACGACATTGTCATAAAGAGATAAAAAAAAAAAGAACCGCGTTCTAGAAAACGCCAACGTCGAACGCCAAAATCGCGTGGAGAAGTAGGAGCAAGAAGCGCGTGGGGGAGAGAGACCGGAAAACGGAAAGGTTGAGTTTGACGGTGGAGACACAGTGGCTGTGAGTGTAATATGAGTAACTGTTGAGATGCAAAATTGGGAATATATTGTGGATAGGACACAGTAAAGATGTTGGTTTCTATTGGTTTGATGCCACATTCCATGGTTCAGTGGATAATTACCAAAATGTCCCTCTCTTAGGAGTTCTTTTTTTGAATTTTAGCAACCTGTGACTTTGGTCAGAAGCCATGCACTGTCCCCAATTTGAATATTTTAATGAGTTCATATTTATTGCTTAAATTAATCATATCACAAAAGAAAAAATATACATTAATATTATTATTTATTTTTGAAATGGAAAACGTCTCCGGAAAACAGTGGTTTGCATCCTTTGTCTTCCTTGGAGACTTGGTCTCTTCTTGATATACTCCAATTATATTAAATTTTCCTAATTTTTCTAGCATTAATATATTTTTTAGATTTTCCTGTTTTAAACATTTTTTTTTCTTCTGTGTAACATAGCAGCACAAATTGTAGTTTAAGATTGAAATAGGAAAGAGAACAGCAATGTCCCATCAAAATAGTGAATCAGATTATTCTTTTTAACTTATAGAAATAAATATGGTTCCATGTGTAATAATTTTTGAGTATATCTGGAGTGAAACTTCCAAAGTTATTATTTTCATTCTAAAACAGAACACTAATACAAAACTAAGGCACGTGTCTGTCTTAAACTTTAATATTTTAATAGTATGATAATTATTTCTTGAACTAATAAATTATATTATAATTATTTACTTTAATGAAGAATGTCACGTGAAATTTTACTTTGTTTAGAATAGTGACGTATATAAGAAAAGTTTAATATTAGTTTCAGGCTACTCTTAAAAAAACACTCCAGGTGATTGAATTAGTCAAAATAAACTAATAAAATTTATGCAAACCAATTTTTTTCTTTCAAATAGAAAAATTGAAATCAAGATAAAAAAACTAAAATTATCAATAAGAAATTAGTCAAATTAATACTATAAAAAAATATTTTAATAAAGGAATACTTTTTGGTTAGGTTACAAACTTAACTCGCCAAATGGGAGATAAAGATTTTAGAGAGTATTGGAAAATAAAGAAGAATGAGACATATTTTTTAATTTCAAAAGGTAGAGAGAATGAAACTGATGAGATTGTTATAATGTTGTCTCTTTTGCTAAGCTTAAACATTCTTTTTGTTTGGTACTCGAAAATTAATATTTTTCAGTTGAATTTTGAAGCAAAACTTTTACTTCTATATGCAACAACTCAAATTACTATTTTTCACCTCATTATTTTAATAATAATATTAAATAGTTCACTTATAATATATATTTTGAAATAACCATTTTCACCTATATATTAAAATAATAATAAAAATTGTAATGATAGATATATATTATAAGTTGTTATCTACTGTGAAAATTTACATAACTGAAGAGTGTAATTTTTTTCTACCAGTTGTATAAAATAATAAATTAAAAAATTATCATTACTAAAACTATATAGATCAACAACAAATGTTTTATAAATTATTTAATGAACTAAAATAATTTATGTATTTTATTTTCAATACCTGATAAAACATTATTTAGAGTAAATAATTGATTTAATACAATAAATGCTGGTATTTTTCTTTTTTAATATAATAAAACAAAAATTTTAATTTTAATTCAACAAATTTATATTATTAATCTTAACTACTTAATATATACAGTTATCTTGCGTTGAATGAATTATTATAAACAGTTAATTAATAATTTTTTTTTCATATTCAGTCAAACAAATACAACACATTAAATTTATCTTTGTATAATTTTAACATCATCTTTTCAAACTAATTTTGTTGGGGTAAATGTTAATTTATATATATATATATATATATATATATATATATAATTACTTCTATATATAAATTATTTATCAGTATAATAATAACATAATAATAATTTTAGATAAAATAGAAATATAAATTAATTCATAGTTAATTAAGTGTTAAGTTTTTTATAAATTTATCTATTTTCAGTTTCTATTTATTTTACTTTATTGAATATTCAATATATTATTATATTTTTCAACTAAATCTTATCATTTATTTTATGGTCGTTGAGTGATATAAATGAATTTTTGTCCTCTCATTTACTTATCTCTATGTGTTAAAAGTGATAAGATTTTATGATTGATATAAAATGATAACGTCTATAAACATGTTATCTAATACAATTTTAATTAAAATAATAAAAAATATTTCTTATTTTATACTAATTAGTATTTTATTTATATTAGATACAAAATCTCATAATTTTTTATTGGAAAGACAAATAAGTAATAAATAAGATGACGAAATAAAATAATTATTATATCATTTAATTAATAGAATTTTTTTCTTGAAGACTCAATTAAAAAATATTATATAAAAACATTTAATAAAAATTTTATTAAAATATAAAATTTATCAAAATTAAAAATTTAATTACTCCTTAAATTCAATTTTCTTTAATTACAATAAAAAAGTTACAATCTCATTCAATTATAAAGAATTATATCCTTGTAAGAACACCCAACTGAGTTGTTTGTTGTTGTGGTTTGAGGTTTGAGGTTGACGCCTTCCTCTGTGTGTACTGCGTAATTCTTTAGATCTCCAAACAAACAAAAATTGGAAAACCTGTTTGAAGGAAAGAACTCTCTGTTTATTAAGAATGCACTGGCATCAATGAATATCCATTAATACTACGTCGTTTCACCCCAAAACCTCTGAACCTAACTCGAAGAAGAAATGGCGAGTAGCAGCACTAACATGCCGAAGGAAAGCGTGGTTGAGGATTGCGGAAGGCGTCGAACCTCTTGCGGCTATTGCAGATCCTCGCGTCACAACAGCATCTCTCATGGTCCCTTCCCTTTCTCTCTCTCTTCAATTTGATTCTGTTCGTTAATTGTCCTTGTTTTTTACCATGAACTGTGTTTTCGGTTCTTTATTGGATTCGATTCTCGTTTTCTCCGTCAATTTGATGAAAGCTGGTTTGGTTGGTAGAAATGAATAATCTTCTGCAGAAAGATAGCGATTTTAATTTAAAAACGTAAACGCATCCTTCTAATCTGCTTTGCATAGTTAGTTAATCACTTAATCCTGCTATGACTATGTGAACTTAGAAAATTGCTTTCATTTATTGTTCAAAGGTCCCGTATTTTTCAATTTTTGTTTACTTCAATAATCTTATACAACTGAGTCATGGATTCTATAGGTTAATTTGATTGTTCTGAGTAGATTATAAATTGTTGATAGACATGTTTTAACTGTGAATTAACATTATGTTATGGGCATATGAATTATAAACGGATGAGGGGACAAATGATCTACATTCAGACATACACTTCTGCTAAGCTTGGCAAGAGCACTGAGTTGTTAATGCCTCTGAAGGATTGTGGGTGTTTAATTTCCTTTTGGAAAATGCATTTCCAATTTTATTGATAGATGAGAGTAGATATCGTGTTTTTATTATTTTCTTGCCTTCTCCAGACTTATTACACTAATGTGATTAATCAGTTGTCTAATTAGTTATGTTTTTTTCCCTCTTATCATAGGGATGTGGGCACATAGCCTTACAGTGGATGACTACCAAGGTCAGTACAGTTTGTTCTTTGCTCATGCTTGACACTCTACTCAATTCTAGAATGGTCATTTTTTTCTCTTTTGCATTATGTAACGTCTAATTTCCAACTATGAGTAAGATAATTCTCGAAGCTTAGATTAACAGGTCTGCTTTTTGCTTCATGAAGTATAGCTACGTGACATGCTTTGGAACCCTATATTCTTTGTTGCAAATCAAAATTGATGCTTTTGTGTTGAATATTTTCCGCTTTGAAGTGTTCATGTGCGAGTTTAAAGAGGTTTTAATAAAAGGCCTCCAAAGTAAGCATTTTAAAAAAATGATTATTTGTCCTAAAAAAAATGTTTCTAATGATAGTGCTGCTTTCTAATTGAAATCATGATCTTTGCTTCATGGTTTAATTTTCTCTTTCTTTCTTGACCTTCACATTTATGTTCCAAACTTCTGTTTTCAGAGAGATGTATAGCTTTTATCTCTTAGCTGTTGGTTAGTAGAACTTTGATTTGAATGAATTTGTGGGTATTTTGTTCAGACTATTTAAATTTCACTTTATTTTCTTTTTCTAGATCTGCTTGATCAGGGCTGGAGAAGGTCTGGATCTTTTCTTTATAAACCAGAGATGGAAAGGACATGCTGCCCTTCTTATACAATTCGATTGAAAGCAAGTGACTATGTTCCCTCTAAGGAACAACTTCGTGTATCTAGACGAATGCAAAGGTATGCATGTTTGATCTGATTTTCTTAATGATTTGAGCCACATTTTTTTTAAAATCGAAAATGTTGAAATTAAAAAGTGTTATTTTTGTTAACTATTTTATAAGTTTAGATGTTTAAGCATCTCTATAGACATAATATGAGAAACAATTATTACATTATTTTACAAAAGAAAAACTTTTTTTCTGACTTCATTCTATTTTCTTTTGGGATTGAGAATAGGTGGTTGGAATTTTGAAGTGCTTCAATATATATTAGCTTAAGACGTTGCTTCTCCTTTCTTTCCTTCATTTATTTGTGTGGGAGTTATCAAGTAGGTAGGGTACATTGGAATTGTATTTTCTAGCACAGGAAATTCACTTTATTTGACATTTGTGACCCATAAACATGCACATATTCTTTGTCCATCCATAAACTGTATTTTTCATCAGCAATTCTCTCTGCCTAGGTTTTTAGATGGAGCCTTGGATGTAAAAAGAGTTGAGGCTATGGAGGACCGAAATACTTCAACCAAATCAGAAAACCACTCCAGACCTATGTCAGGAGAATCCCTAGCTGCTGGCAATGATGACAAGGATGAAGTTGAAAAATCTCTGCACTATTTATCAAACAAAATTGATAGTGTAATACACATCTTCATCGAGAAGGGGGAATTTCCTTCTGGTATTCAATTACCAAAAGCTTCAGTAAACATAGTCTCACAGGGAAAAAGAAAGTCCCTAGCCAATGGATCTGAAGATCTCTTATACAGTAGCAATATAGCCTTCCAAATTGCAGCATCTATTAAACGAGCACAATCATGTGACAAGGTTGGCAACGCTTCCAACCCATCAATAGTTTGCGAAAAGGAGAATGAATTGTCTCCTAAAATTATTGCAGAAAAGCTAGTGGCGTCTTTAGATCCAACAGTGAATGGTCTTTCAATCAGGGCTTGCAATGGACATATTAATTTCTATGCTTCTAGTAAGCACTTTTCCCTAACCGGAAGTGGTAAAATTGCTTCCATTCCCAAAAAGTCTAGAATGGAGCATGATGTTGGAAGAAATGGTTTGATTGGTTCTCAACATTGTCAAGTAAAAAGGCAAAAGCTCGAGATCCGTTTAAACAGATCCAGTTTTGATCCAGAAGAATTTGCTTTGTACAGAAGATATCAGCTCAAAGTACATAATGATAAACCACAAAAGGTCACAGAGAACTCATATCGCATGTTTTTGGTTGATTCTCCATTATTACAAGTTTTTCCCAATGGTGATAGCACAGTTCCTCCTTGTGGTTTTGGCTCTTTCCATCAACAATATCTAATAGATGGCCAGTTAGTGGCAGTTGGTGTTATAGATATCCTTCCTAAATGTTTGTCAAGTAAATATTTGTTCTGGGATCCAGATTTTGCCTTTCTATCACTAGGCAAGTACTCAGCGTTTCAAGAAATAGGTTTGGTGAAAGAAAACCAGGTTTATTGTCCTAGTTTACAATACTATTATCTTGGCTACTATATTCACTCTTGCAGCAAGATGAGATACAAAGCTGCATATCGCCCTTCAGAACTTCTATGCCCTCTTCGCTATCAGTAAGTTATTCCATTTCAGTGAGCTAATAAAACCACTTCTTCACCATGCTTGCACTTTATTCTAGAATTTATAGAGCATTTAGTTTGTCCAAAACCCTTGGGTTTGCTATCAATTATATCCATTCTCCTCCTCTTTGACTACAAATCTTGGTGTAATCGCTTGAGGAATAAATAATGTAAAATGATAGTTGTATCTTTGTATTCTTCTGGTATATGTACACAGATCATACTATGTTTTTCCGTGAACTTTGACCACTTTTTCTCTGCTCCCTTGTCCCTACATATTATACAAGTCTGACAGCAATGCACGTCCTCCAGGTGGGTTCCATTTGATGTTGCAAGGCCTCTGCTTGATAGAAGACCTTATGTTGTATTATCAGATGCTTCCATTTCACAAAAAGGAGAGTCATCCCTACCTCAAGTTACTGATGACATAATGGGAAGGGAGTTTGATGACGGTGGCCAAGAAGATGCAAATGATGTTCCAATGCTTGAAGACGAAGAAACAGTTGACTCCGAATCAGAATGCTCTGATGATGAACCTGACCTAGAAACTACTTCATATGATGATCCAGAAATTGCTGAGGTCAGCAAGGTTTTGCTGGGGATAAAGGGATCGCATGTGAGATACAAGGTATGCTTAATGGTTGTTGAATAAAAACCTCTATTACTTCCTGCACTTTAAGCACCTGATTGTTCTTAAAGAGCATATAACATTTTCCATTTTAACATGTTTGACTTGGCCACAATGGAAGTGCTTTATTAACGAATTTATCTCACTAATTTATAGCATTTTTTCAGACGCTATTTGAAATGGCGTTTGAACATATGATATAAGTTAAAAAGGAAGGAAATGGTGAAAATAACAATCTTCTTTCATCATTTTGGGTACAAATATTTGAATAAAGAAAGTGAAAACATAACATTCCTGTAATTATTTGTAAATCATGAAATGAAAACAAATAATGCATTGTCAAACAGAACAGGATTACATGGGATACTAGTCAGATTTGGCTGGCCTTTATGTTTAACAACAGGTAATTGCTGTATGATTTGTTCCTTTTCAGTCTGACTTTCCTTTTGTCTACTTTTTTTCTTTGCATATGCTGCCGTTTTTATTTCTGAAGGATCTGCGGATTGCCTTGGGTCCTGAGCAGCGAAGTTACTTGGAATCACAATTGCGGAGATACAGGAAGGTTGTGGGTACAGTGCTATCTGAGCGAATGGTCTATTCTCTTGGATAATATAAATCTCAGTACTTGAATTTAATAAGAAGCTACTGCCAATCTCCTAGGGAAGGAAGGAAACCACTGCAAATATAATTCACGCGTTCTTCTCTGAGATAGTCTAATGATAATGGCAATAGCAATTGTGTGAGCCCTAAGTTTTTGGTTAATGGATTGTTTCATTTTATATCTTGCTTAATCAAATTTCTCGTGTTTGCATAAATGGAGTTCAATGGTATTTATTTTCCGGTGCATTAGGTAAGGCTCTTTTTTTTTCCATGTATATTTAGTATATAACAAAAAAGAAGAAAAAATAATTCTTTTATAAGTAAATGTTAATTTTTGTATAAATTCTTGTGTAAAAGTTAATCTCGTTAATCTATGCACAATCTAAATTTAGTTTATGAGAAAAATATATTCTTATGAGTACGTAGAAATGAGGAAGGAATGTCTTCATTTCTGTTAATAGCGAGTCTAGAGGTGTATATTTTTTTTGTTTTTGGAATAAAATTAAATTATACTCAGTTTGAAAATTACTATATATTAAAATCTTCTTTAGATAATGAATTTAAAAACATTTTCAAATGGTAATTAAACATTTTAAATCCTACTCGACTGGATTGATCTGCAAAGATTGGAACTCGTCAAACCAGTTATAATTATGTTAAGAAAATATGAGATATGGATTCTTAAAACAACTACTTATTAACAAAATTATCCTTTTGTTAAATTTATAAATTAAAAGTTTTCAAATTTGGTGTCAATGTTTTTTTTCTTCAACATCGACGAAGAAGTTGACTCTATATAATACACTATTAAAAGTACTTCTTTTAGAAAAAATGTGAGGTAATTTATATGAAATAATTTATAAATAAACTGAATTTAATTTATGAAGAAGTTTACTTTGTTTATTTATTTTCTTTTAAAAAAACGTTTATGAATAAAATTGTGGAAAGATATAAGAGATGAAACATTAAGGTCAATGGATGTTGAAGTAACAGTGACTTTTGCTTCATCTTGCATTCGTGGTGATGTGTTGTTGCTTGAGAAAACATTATAAACTGTTACTCTAATCATTGATTAAAACTTCTCATCACGTAATTGAAGTCGATGATGTTTGATTTAATGTAAATACCACGTGACATTTCATTAACAACTTTATTTTAAAATATGATATATCTTTTAAAATATTAATAAATGTCAGTATTATTATTGTATTAAAATTTTCATAATACATTAAGCTTGTAAATTTTTTTCACTTCTTGATTATTAAGCATATTCACCCATCTGAAAAAGATTAGTCTTATGAGATTATTAAAGATATATTTATATCTTGTTATACCATACATACATAATTATATTCAATATATATATATATATATATATATATATATATTGTATATAATTATGTATGCATAATAAATATGTTACACAAATATGAAGATCTTTCTAGTAAGCCAATTTGGGCCAATAATAGAGAAGTTTAGCTGTCTTTCAAGAACTTACAACAAAATCGGTGTATCTTTTTCCCCCTGGTCACATGTATATCCATCCATTCACTGTTGAAAAGGTTTAAATGGTTCATGAGTCAAATTTTCAGGGTATGCAAGAAATATATATATTATAAATTCTATAATCTAATATTTTTCTATGGAAATGTATTTCGAATTTTTTGAATATACAATTTATGATACATTTCTAAATCTAAAAATATATTTAAAATTACATAATTTCGAAATACATTATAAATTATAGCATTTGAGAAGTAATTTAGATTATAGATTATGCAATCCAAAATGTTTTCAATCTATGGACAATTTGGATTTTCCTCACACCTATAGAGGTACAGGAAGAAACCAAGGAGGTGCTAAAAGAAATAGTCCAAAATAAGATTTTTAACCGTTCTAAACAAAAGACCAAACATTTATACAGATCGGATCAGACTATAAAAGAACATTTATAACAGATAAATAGAACTTATTCAAACTTTGTTTTCTTTACAAAGGTTAGATTAAAGTTAGGCCTGGCCAGCCTGATTCCACACTAGCTAGAAGCTACCAACAATAACTGGAGAATATAGAATAAGGGAATCAATAATAGCTATCTCAAAAATAGGAAGAATTACTTTCCAGCCAACTGACTTTAATGATATTGTCTTATGTACTTTTGATGTTTTACCAACCAAATTAAGAATTTTACCAAATAACATCTTAATGTCAGCTCAAATTAACAACATGAAATTGTAATTTCAATTATTGAAAACCATACACTAGTAACTTAAATACATTCAAGTTTTCTCCTTTCAGTATATCTCACTCAACCACTCATGCACTAAGACTAAGACACATCCGGTTAGGTCAATATACATTCAAGCATAGTCTACTTGGCATCAGAATTGATGAAAATCTGTTTCAAGAAGAAACTAGAGTGAGTTCAGCCAACAAAGTTTTAGTTATACATTTTTGAAGCAGTCTTTTATTTCAGAACATACTAATTAGTGAGTCATAATCAGGGCACTTGAAAGACTTTCTTCATCCAAATATGTGCTACAAATTAAAAAAACAGGATACATTAGAAGTTTGAATCAGTTTTTTATTTTAAAATAAAGCATTAAACCAAGAATTAGATGTACTTAAATAACGTTATTGACAACAGAATTTGACAATGTGTTGTTTTTGTGAAATTTCCCCCATAAAGCTAAACTCATTGAACAACACAGGGTTGAGGAATGTACAATTGTGAATGGTAGGATGACTAAGCATCATCTGCATCACTTCCACCAACATGTGCCTCATGACTGATCCAATAATTGCTACCATCCGGACCTGACACTTTGTACCTGCTCAATAATAGAGCTTATCTAAACCACTGCATACTTAACACTAAAAGATGACTTCACTTTGATTATATTATTATCAATGTTTTCTCACTACATTTCTACTAACCGTTCAAGCACGGATTTTCCTTCCTTGTACTTCTGGTTTTTTTCATAGGCAGTTTCCTGAAAAGCATCATTTGAGTAACTAAGAACTACATAGACACAGGCAATATACCATCATGTTTGAAGCAGTGCTTCATAATCTTACATATTGCCAACCCACAATCGATCCACAACCCACACAGAAAATGTCAGCCACGGTATGTAACCCTGTTATCATCTGTCTGTCCTCCATTTCTCCAATAGAAACATTCACACTGACAAAGAATAAAAGTTTAAACTGTACCCGAGAAAAGAACCGACTGCAATATTATAATGTGACACCTTTAAAGGTCCAAGAGCCAAGTAGTCATGAATAACTTAACTGTTATGGTTGCCAGTTTTCTTACACATGCTACACACAATCACTGAAACAGTTCACAAAACTGATAGCCGTAACGCAATGTTTTTGTCACGCATTTGTGATTCACATACAATTTTATGATTTCCAATATGATTAACGTGTACTAAACGCACACGAGAATTTACCAGTGGTAAGATGCGCAAAGTAAGGATAACTTACACCTTATTGAAGAGATAAGCTTTCCCATGTCTGCAGTGGAATGTCTGAATATAACAAAGGAAAAAATGAGAGTCAGATAATGTGTTCTTATGAAAAAAACTAAATTCAGAATTGGGGTCCAAGCAATAAAATCACAGAAAAAAAATGAAAATATAAATTTTGGAGAAACTAAACTCTACAGCATCTGAAAGGTAATGTACTTCATATGACAATCTATTAGGTGCCCAGATGAGTGGCCCTTGTGAACCGATAGAAGCAGACTTATATCTGATATTACTTATAAATGCAGGTAATAAATTGCAACAATTGAAGATGCATCTATGCTAATGCAACCAAAGTCTGCCTAAACATAACTAAATACACTAGAGGTAAAAAATTGCAACATTTAGAGATGTGAAAGCCGATTGAGGTCTCCCTTCGTTCTACTCAGTAAACAGGAACCTTGAGTGGACACCAACCTACACTTGATTAATTAAAATGCTACACAAGTTACTAAACGCCATCAGCTTTCTCTAACCAAGATCATAAATACAGTGCAAATTCTAATGGAGAAGAAGAGAAATGTTACAAGTTGGAACACTCTTTGAAAAGGGGCAAGGATGTCTAAAACTCTATCACATTCGTTTGCAACAAAATTCCAAAGAAATCGGATTTATACAGTTTCCCTGTGAAATAGCCATGTCTCATCTCTGGAGAAGGTTAAATTTCTAAAGGACATCCATCATTTTACCGTATAAAGAAATCCATAAATTTATCTGCTTTCTTCTGCACCGTTTTCATAAAAAAAAATTAAAAAAAAAATTAATAATAAAAAATCAGAAAAACACAGCAAGTATCAATGTATTATAGTTCAGAATTAGATAAGGGAAAAATACCACACCTCTCTAGTCACTTCGGTCCATTCACTAAAAAGAATGACAAACAAACATATAATAATCGATATCCCCATGGCTTCAGGGGGGCATTAGTTGCTAAATAAACAGTCTAAAACCACCAAAAGCATGACATGAGAAGTAATAACCATTTCAAAGGTTGTTACAGGCTAAGCGCCTTAACCAAACAATCGGGCAAAGAGGAACAAAATCTACATCTCCTTTAACAAAGAGTAACAAAATCCACGTCTCCACCCGAACACGTAACTACAGCTGTAAATATGATCAGTTTTATCTCATAAGCAGCTAAGAGTAAATGAATACAATTTTATACAATTATCGAATTGTGCTTGCGACTAATGGTTATGCATGTTTTAGCAATGGCTATGGCTTATCAGAATCACGAAGTTATTGAAATGTCTGGTGGTGGTTATTCTTTAACAAACCAACTCTGGTTAAGTCAAACATCAAATTTGGTAAAGGAATAGCCAATCAAGGAAACAGAAAAACATTACACAGCAAGACCATCCATTCGAATTTTCAAGAGATGAATGAAGAAGAAGGGGATTGAAAATGTTATACCCAGAACAGATATAGAGGAGAGAAAAGAGGGGAACGGATAAAGATGGAACCTTTGAGTAGATGTCATCGTAAAGAGCAAGATGGGTATGACAGTGTTTGCAGCTATAGATCTTCCCTTCCAGATTCACCACAAACAATCTCCCCATTAGTCTGCACAGTAAAGACAACTGGGATAAAGAAGAAAAAGGAACAAGAACAAGAGGAGAAGAATGATTGAAGATTATTTACCTGTGTTGTGACAATTGCTACAATGTAGATGCAAAAAATAAAATAAAATTATGGACTCGATGGTTGAAGATCATTGTGTTTTTTAATATTTGTATTTTCATATTTTTGTGAAAGGCGATAAGGCATAGGACGACACTGCTAAGGTTGTTCGTTTGTTGGTTGTTATATTTTATTTATTTTGTTCAATCGTTTATGATGCATATAAGGAACATACCTACCTACTTTACACACCTTACTTGCACTTAAATAATATAAAATGGTTCATTCACTTGTCATCATCATATATCAATCATAAACATAATAAATTTGGAAGTTAAAAGAGGTTAGGTCATTCTAGTTTTATTTTTAGGCTGGTTTGGATTTTAGAAAATTAAATTTGATTGAAATGTATATTTAAACAAATCTTAATTAAAACTTTTTTAATGAAATATGAGTTAATATACTTGTATCCATAGGATTTAGTATATCATTAAAATATTAATAACATAATACTTATATCGCACAATAACTTCTCAATAGTGTATATCTCCAATTAGATATACATGTTTATCAGAGTAATACTATTTTAGTTGTTTTTAACAAACATTACAATATGTTAAATTTCACTTCATCAACTATAACACAAGAAGTATAAAAAATATGTATGAAGAAAACATGATTGATTTTATATTACTTAATTGAAAAATCAATATTTAATTGTGCCTAAACCTGTAATGAATAAATAGCCCACACTAACTCTCTCAGCTAAATGTGAAACCATCGTTTAAATAAAAAGAATTCCAAATAAAAAAAATTATCTTAACATAAATCATTTAAACTGTAAAGTATGAACAAGAAATAATATTCTTTATGTAATAAAATCAACACTTGAACACTAATAATCTAAAATGAAATTATACAGGAAAACAACAAAATCCAGCACATTACACAAAACAAATCCAAATTCAATTTTACCATTTTAAAAATCTAAATTTTATTAACAAATCCAACTGAGTTTATAAAACCCAAACCATAAAAACTAATACAATATTATGTTGGTGCAATTCAATTTACGTAACAAATTTTTAAAGTGAAGAATGTTTTTATGTGTCTTCTTTTTTGAACTCTACGAAATGATGTTTTAGGTATAATTTTTCTAAAGAATTTTAATAGATTTTAATAAGTAATCAAAATGTTACTTTATTTACTAAAAATATAATAACATTATTTTATTAATGTAATATTTAAGATAAAATCAAACAATATAAAAACACATAGATGCTAATAAGTAACCCAAAGAGAGCACCGTTTCAACGAAAACAGCACACTTCACTCTACCCAATTGGACCCAATTAAATTTACATATTAATAAATAAAAATAATTAAAACATTATTTATATCAATTATGTGATTAATATTTAAACTATATTTTAATAATAAATTACTTTTTCTCCTTCATATTCTTAAATAAAATTATTAACTTCAAATTAATTTTAATAATTTAAATTATTATTGTACATTATTTCTTCATGTATAACAAAAAATTAATTAAAAAATTGCGTATGCTTATTTGAGTTTTTCAGTGAAAAATTCAGGCAATCAACTTTATTATATGCTTATTTATTATTCAATGATTGACTTAAATACATTAAATCTAATTTAAAATGAATAATAAAATAAAAAAATTTGGGGTGAACCGTGGAATCCATTTAAGAAAATTGTAAAATTGTTAGACAGGAGAAAAAAAAATTTAAATAATAAAAAATATTATTATAAAGCGTCTTGGTTCAAAGTTTATATGATTTAAAATCAAAGTACTCAAGTCTTTTTTTAGGTTAGAGTTGTCTAATAAGGAAGATTCTTCTTTAAAAAAAATTGAGACTAATTATAAAATAGTAAAAAATAAACTCAAAACTTAGAATACTAAAAATTGAAGATATAATTTACAATTTGATTTGATTATGGGACAGTTTAATCCCTTAGATATGAATGCCCAATTACTAATTAATCAGACATGACTTTATCTTATCTATACATTGAAATCAGAAAAATGATAAGATATTAGATATAGAAACTAAAGTGCCCCTAATTATTATAATTAAAATATTAATATAGTAGTGGTTAAATGAGTTTTTTTTTTTTTTTTAAATCTCAAAATATCATTCCCAGTTAGTATAATAACGTTTTACAAGTTTCTTATTTCATTGACTATAGTTTCATCACCACCCACAAAGTTGTTTTTGTTCGGTACGTATGATCTATAATCCATTCACAGTTGTGAATAATTAATTCAATCAATACAATTAATATATTTTTTCCATATGATAAAAAAGAAGGTATAATATTAATTCAAATTAACTTAACATCATGCTACTAATTTTCTATCTCATGTTCTATTCCGGTGAATAATTGTAAAGAACAAATAACAAGAGACATCATGTTTCGTTTTACCAAATTACTAGAAAATACCGCACAACAGGTAGAAACGTACATAACATTGGGCATGATATTATAGGTAGCAGTTTTCATAGTTTGAGTGTCCCGAAAAGAATTAATAAAATTAGAGGAGTAAAGTTATATTATATAATACATGTATGTCACTTGTTGAAGGTAGCAATAAAACTGATAGGACCTTTTCCAGTGACAGCAGCTTGAATGGCAAAGATGAGGAAGACGACCATGGCCAAGCGGGAATGCTTGATCTCTGCAAGTTGAAGTCTGGCTTTTTCTTCAGGGTCATTGGCCAAACCCAAAGGATCGAAGAACTTGCCTCCGGGGTACAACCTTTTCTCTGGGTCAAGTTCTGCGTTTCTTTGAAACTCTATGTATCCTATCACTATCACCTCGATCCATATCAGTGTTGTCAATGAAAACGGAAGTGGAAGTCCCAGGTAAGATGATCCTTCCACCAGTTCTACCTGAAACCAAACAACAACAATTTCATAACGCCATCTAAACCCTTCTCTTTACCTTCTTCTTTTATTATCAGCTCATCAAAATTACTTTATTTAGAGTATATAATATCCGTCTTAAATTCAGAGTGAAGTTTGCTTTTACAATTTTTCTGTATTAACTCTAATTTGTAGAATATTATAATGATTTATTGAAAATATCTGGTGGCACTATGTGGATTACAATAAGACACGTCGAAGGTATTTTCCTGTATTATGCTGTCACTGACATGGGGACACGCTACGTTGTCTGAAACTCATATACACAACACAACAAAACACAAACACCATCATCCCACAAAATAAAATAAGAAAATCAACATCTCCATCCAAATTCAATGATCTTGTCGAAAAAGTTCAGCGTCCAAGTTTCCACACGCAAATAGATATCCTTTCACTATGTCGTTAACCAAAGGAGAATCGAACAAACCAAAATGTAAAATCACGCAAAAGAGTAATCAAAGTTCACAGCCATCAAATGTTCGATATCTTGGCTGACAAAAAAATAACGCCCAGTTTCTAGAAAATGGCGAAATCCAAAACAGAAAGAGCAAAAGGGTATCGAAAAGAAGAATCAGTTTAAGGAAAGTAACACTAAAACGGTACCTTTCCGGCGTCTTGCCATGCGACTCCAGTGAGAGCCTCAACGGCCAAAGCACCGAGAGCACCCAGCATTGCCCACCTTCCGTGAATGACTTCGCACTCGCGGAACCTCTGAATCCCGAAAACCTCCGTGTAGGGCTGAAACGGCGTCGGTTTGACCTCTGCAACCTCCACCCTTGTTCCGATGATTTCGCCGGCGACGTTCTTCGCGAGGTTCTGATCCAGCGAGTCCAGGTCAAACTGCAGGTACTCCGCGGGCTTTGAGAACCCGAACGGATCGAACCCGCGGTCGCCGATCAAGCTTCCGTCGAGCCACTCCGGTGGCTCTGCATTCGGGAACCACACCAGGCGATCGCCGGAGGAGGGTTTCACTTTCACTTCCTTTTTCTTCGGCGGCGGCGGCGGCGGCGTCTTCTTTGTGCCGAAGTTGAAGAACGCGTGGAACCTTCCGGTGTCTAAGGTTGTTGGGCTGTAGAGACGGGTGCCGAAGAAGTATGATGTGGTGGCGGCGATGGAGGCCATGTCGGTGTTTTGAAGAGTAGTGAGGTGTTGTTTATGGGTGGAAAAAGTGTGGGAAAAGGATGTTTATATATGAATATGGTAAGTATGTTTTTTAGGTGTGGGTGAGTTTTGTGATGGATGCAGTGAGGAGTGAGTGTGTGAGCATAAAATGTGGCTTATCTCTCAGCCTTATCTGCCATGGGTGTTCTTAGATGGTTGGTTGATTGCTGCTTCACATTTATTTTGTGGTCCTGGTGGAAAAACATCATTTTTTTTACATTCACATTTGTTGCTTTCCCTTGATTTTTTTTTTATGCCTTCCAATTATTATTTATTTTCTACTTGCAAAATAAAAACAATTAATACGTGAAATAATCTGAAATCACCATGTATCTACGATTTCAACAAAAATGTTACCTACAATAAAGCCGAGTTTTGTATGAAACGTTTACATACGTCATATAGAAATTACTCGACATTATACAGCGTGTTTGTGTGATGTGAATTTTTAGTACTTTAGCTTTTGCACTATTCTTAGATGTTTGCATGAATACTCTGTTCAAAACATTCTCAAATACGCCGTTTTTTTTTATACCAATATTCTTAGATGTCCGTTTTTTTTTATAAAACTGGGACATTGACTAATATATTACATGGCAGGACCAAGTTACATGGAGTCCAGACGAATTCTACAAAAGTGAGTGAAGATGAGTTTTTCATTGAATTAAAAAAAATTAAAGTTGGTATTTCAATTTAATTATTTTGTATTAAAATTGTTAACTGTGGGAGCGATTTCCAATTTATAAGATGCGGTCTGCAATTCTAATGACTTTCAATTGAATTGAAGTTTCAATTGGACTGAAGTTTCAATTGAATTGAAGCTGTCTTCTATTATGATCATTTCAATTTTTGTTTACTTTTTAGATTTTTCTTTTTTTTTTTAAATATAACTGAGTGTAGATTAATTTTAAACTCAGGTAGTGTTAGAAATATAAACTTCGGGATTAAAAATAATAATAAAGTCTTTAAGAATTAATGTTACATAAAACTGTAGAGGAAAAAATGGCATTGATGAGGTCTCTATATTATATGCAAACGATGATGTCATATTTGAAGTAAAAACCATTTGTGATGGTCTTGCACCAAAGCTTGAGTGAGATGGAAAGAATGGGTACAAGAAGGGACTTATTGGAATGGGGTGTTTGATGGGTTACCAGACTGAGGATGACAATATTCACACATTTGACCGTGATCTATAGATGATTAACCAAAAGATTATGGATGATATAGAAAATCTCTAAAAGACCTGATAATAAAAAATATATAAAATGAGGAGGTTCTTATGGCATATCATATTGTAACATAAACAATAGAATTTTAACATAGATAAAATGATAATAAAAAATATTGTATTAAAGATAAGTTAACCTTGTTGTCCAAAGATTGTAGAGATGGAGATATGTGGATAATGTGATTTATGTACCACGGCATTTACGGTATATTATCACGCAAATGGCCGTTTTCGATGAATGGTATTCCTTGAATAAATTATTAGAAAAAATTCAACAACAAGTAGGCTTGTTTCAGTACATAAATATTATAAAAAAATGTTTTTTTAATCACTTTTTTTTATAACCTTTTTACCATGGTTATGTGGTGATTTGATATTACTTCAATAAAATTAAACGGGCAAATAAAGTAATAATATGTAATTTATTGTCAAAAAATTGTTATGAAAAGTTGTTAACATATTGGAGTCCAAAAAAAAATTATGAATTTAAGGTTCAAAAGATATTTTCTCAACATGACCACTTTCGTCCATGTCTTTCCTGATTAAATTATATTACCTCCATGTCTTTCCTGATTAAATTATATTACTAATGGTGTGATTGTGGTCATTTTCTTTCTTCCATTTAGACTTGACCACAATAATCCATCTTGTTTATAGTCTATACCATCAACAAGACATATAAACTCTAGTTTCATCTGGTTAAGAATAAAGATTATTGATCCACCTATATCTTATCTAATTTTATTCCAAACTCATATGTTAGTTGTGAGTGTTCCTCCCTGCACCTCACCTCCTTCTTCATGCACCTCCCAGTATTTCTCAGTTTTACTTTAATTCCCATTATACCCCTAATCCCTATAAGTCTACTTGTGTGAGCCTATTAATTGGTTTTATAAAACTTTAATGTACTATACCGCAACTCATGTCAAAATAAACCCTAAACCCCTTTTCTGCTTTCTATTAACAAATAATAAAGAATAAAAAATTTTAAAATTAATAATAATATATTATAAAAATTAATAAAATAACAAAAGTATTTACGGATAAATACAAATAAAAAAATATAATATGTAACAAAATAAAATTTACGGGATAATAATTATTATTTAATTAATAAATAATTTAATAAAATTTCTAAATTCATAAAAAAAATAAAAAAAATTAACTAAAATTATATACATAAAAAATAATATAAAAAAATATTTAACAAACAAATAAACCAATATAAGAAAATATAGTCTACTTATAATAAAAATTATTTAATTCAATAAATTAATTAATACTTAATCTAAATTAATAAATAAAAATAAAAACACAATAAATTAATTAATACTTAATGTAAATTAATAAATAAAAATAAAAACATTGAATAAAATTACATTAATAATAAATAATATATAAATTTTATAAATTTAAAAAACAACAATTTAAAAAAAATTAACAAACAAAAAAAATTACAAATTTAATCAGAAAACAATAATTAAACATAAAAAATAAACCCAAAACAAAATTGCAAGACGAACTGCGATTCGTTTAGCTGCACCCCCAAAACCAAACCAACCGCAGATCAAGCGACGGTTGCCATCAACCGCTGATCCAGCGGCGGCGCGATCTCATCCGCCCTTCGTACTGCGGACAACCAGCATGCACCCCCCAAAACTAATCGCAGATCCACCTGTGGTTGCTGCCGGTCGCTGATCCAGCTGCGGCAAACCAGATCCGCCCTTCGTACTGCGGCAGGCGTTAACCGTAGTGACATTTGCGGTTAACCCTGCATCTCCCCGCCCCGTTCCCATCCACACAGTTTATAGACACACAGTTCATATAATTTTCATACACATACACAGTTTGTATACACAGAAAAAAATGCGACCACATATCAACCACCAAAACATGATTCTCACACCACAACATCAGCAACATCTACGAAAAAACCTAGAAAAGCTTGATACACGATCTCTGAGAAGAAGATCTCCTACCCAACTATGCTAACAGCACACTCCACAAACACGAACGCCAACAAAGACAGAAGAGGAAAGCAGGTGCACTATCAAATATGGTAAATAATAGGTTGGAGGGGAGGAGAGGAAGAGGGGCAAAGGGAGAAAGCAGAAAGGGATTTAGGGTTTCTTTTGATATGAGTTGCGGCAGAGTAATTTAAATTTTTATGACACAAGTAGACTTATAGAGAGTAAGGATACAGTGAAAATTAAAGTAAAACTGGAAAGTACTGAGAGGTGCAGGAAGAAGGTGAGATACAGGGAGGAACACTCGTTACTTGTAAGGCATCACGATGACCAACAACTATTGGTATCCATAATGAAATGGATTAACAAATTCTCAATTAACTAAATAAATGTTGATATTGTAGAAATGAAACCCATCACATGGGAACTTGTTCGCTTAGGTTTTCATATAATCTATAATGATGTTGTATTATGAAATTCACAAATTATAACTTTTATTATCTTTTCATTGTGTAATATTAATTCTTAAAAAATTTATTATTATTATTTCTAGATATTTATATTTCTAACACTATCTAAGTTTAAAATTCATCCACAGTTGATCATATTTAAAAAAATATCAAAAATTGAATTGAATTCACTGGCATATTTTGAAACGACATTTTATAAATTGAAAATCTTTTTCATATATAACGACTTTAGTGCAAAATAATTAAACTAAAGTTGTTAAGATCAATAACAATTTTACTTTTTTAATTTAATGAAAAAATCGTCCTCAATTACTACGATTTCAAACTTTAAAAGTCATATACTTGTTCATATGAGGTAATATATTAGTCAATTGTTTCATTTTTTTTATATTTGTAATTAACGGACAAAGTTGTACGATTGATGTAGAAAAAAACCCAAACACGCACATAGTAGTGAAATGTGCAGATCCTATAATAATTGCTCATATTCAACAAGTCGTGGAGTTTTGTGACAGCAGAATTCAAATAGTGAAACATCATGTTGCTCTGGCCAGAGAAAGTTGGGTGAAAGGGGAACACGGGCTTATAATACTGTAACATTACACTATTGCATACTCATAATTTAAACTCCAGATTACTGGTTAAATAATTTTCCTGGTGACAGGGTACCTAATTCAGTAATTGAATATTAACCCAGATATGCGATTTGGTATATCAGGCTTATGCTTATTATACTTATGCATGAAATATCGACCAGACATTGTCTTAACACGCAGAGAAGTAAATAAATTTCTGAAAATAATCTTGAAATAAATAATGACTAAGATGTGTTGGTGATAAATACAGCCTACATAAAGACTAATAGCTTCTTCAATTAGCTTTTCTAGATCTGGTTAGTTTCCTAGATTAGCATTCTTCAGTATTATGCTGTCACATAAAACCAGTATAATTCCTCAATTCATGCTCAGCAAGGCTCAGTTTTGCGAAAGAGCTGCGAAATATTGGAGTATAATGTTTGATTCAATGTATAGTGTCAATTAGTATAGGTATGTTGCATGAATTATTCAAATTCTGGTGACCTGGTCCATGAAGCCCAAATATCAGAATTTAAAATGAAGCCCATCAAGTTGAGAGTCCATGCACTGGTGCATGCCCATGGCCACCAAGGGCAAATGAGAAAAATTTTCGAGCTCAACTTTTTACTATAAAAGATAACATGGCAAAAGGAATAGTGACGCTTAAACAGAAAAATAGATGTTATTTTCTTGACATGCCAATAATGAACCATTTTTTACTCACTCACTAACATGAAGTAAAAAGCCATTACCTTAGCTTAATTCTCACTCTAACGTGTGCCATGCATTCTTACAGGCTTATAACCCCAGCAAATACACATGCATGAACAGTGGATGTATGGATCAGGAACTGTTGTGAAAAAAGGAAACCTCTTTCTAAATATTCTGAATAATGCTGACAGTGAGAACAAATCGGGACTATCGTTTTCTGAACAGCTTTAGATTACCGAGATTGTTCTTATCAGAATTCACATGAACCACAGAGATAAAACACTGACTTTGATTAGTGAACAGCAAACTCTATTCATATTTGTGTTTTTTAATATTAGATTGTTATAAAATATTTTAAAGTGGAGTGATGATTATACACGTGTTGGGTGTCGGAGAGTGTCACTGGAAAGTGAAGAATGGTGATGGGCACAAAGGTTGCAAGGACATGCCTAAGTGGAGTAGATGGGGCCATAATCTGTGCATTAAGAAAAAAAAAAGTCAAAACAGGAATTAGAAATATGAATACCTCCCACAATGGCTACACATTCAGCACCATGATTTTGCAGGTGTGTTTGTTTGGTGATAATCATGATTTCACCTATAATTTTAGTCCTTTGTCAAATCCCATCGTCCTCGACAGTAATCATTCCCAATGTCAGTTCCAAACTGTTTCTAATCCTCCCATGTTAGTGCTTTCTCATTTCCACGTCTCGTCTACAATGCTTACTTCACACTGAACTAATTCATTACTTAGCTCCCCATCATCGAAATTGGATGTATTAAGATCATTTTTTGCAAAATTTTCTTGTTTGAAAGAAGAAAAGGAAAAGTAGAGTTGGAAAAAGTCACACACATGAGACTTGTGATTAAAGAGATATGATAGTCAAAGATGTGAATGGCATATTAGGATACCATAAAACTACAACTATGACTATGCCATAATTTTAGAAAAATGGTGAAAAGAAAAGAGCATGCCGACCATAGATGGTACACTTTTGTAATATCTGCTCCCTCGTTTACGTTAGGCAGCTTGCAAGTCACAAGATCATCACTAGTACACTGTAACCAAGTACTTTAGTCTTTTCAACTTCTAATCACTTTCTTTCAACACCATAAATAATCTGACGCCAAACCAACTTCATTGGTTTATGCTACCCATAGTCGAATGAACAATGATTGGAGAGGAATAAATTTTCAATCTTGCAAATTGCACGAAGGATTTGAAAAAAAAAAAAGAGAGAGAATACAGATGGTAGTTGGAAACAAAAGTAACCACAACAGAAAAAGATTAACAGTAGTTTAGCCCGCAATTAATGTCCATCAAGGTAATATAATTATCACTGGTTTAATCAGAAAGTCTTCCGATAATTATTGGTGTTCATTTAAGATTATAAAAAGCTAACATTTTTCCCATATCCTTGTCCAATCAGAGGTCTTCCAGTGCTTTTGCTACCTAGAAATTAATAGAGGGTTAGGAACATTTTTCTGGTTCACTCTTTCTTCTGTTTTACCTTTACGCAAACTCAATTTCTTTGCTTTCAATAAGGCCAAATTATTTTGCAGTGCATTTAGGCTTTGTTCTTTTTGTAAGATTTGTGGAAGATGATTTAAATGGATTTGAATGGATTTGAGGATAATTTTCTTTTGTTTTTTTTTAATAGATTTGTGGGTAATTGAGAGTGAATTTGAGAGTAAAGTTTATGAAAATTAGTGTAGGATTTGATTGATGTGACAGATTGAAAAAATTAGTTTAATTGATAGAAATGAAAAATTACCAAAATGTCTCTAGTTATATATTAATATAAAATATTATTTTTTAATGTTATATTTAAATGTAAAAAATTTTATAAAGAGACCAAAATTATTATTAATTATTAAAATTAATTTTTAAATATTATAAAAATTATAATGTGATAAAATGAATTTATTTTTAAACATGGAGTGTGAAAATGAAACAGGGACTACAAGGAGGTAATCAAAAAGAGAAAAAAAGATAAAAGAAAAGAAGAAAAGAAAACAAATAAAAAAACAAAAATGGCCCTGACCCAGGCCCAAACCCTTTTTTTTTTCTTCCAATTCAGAAAACCTTAGGGTTAAGTTACATTTAGAGCTGTCAAAATGGGTCACAACCCGCAGGCCAACCTGGTCTACCATGGGTTTGAGCCGGGTTGGATTTGAAAAAATTGTATTTTTTTAAGCGGGTCAGATTTCAACCCGACTCATTTAAACTCGACTCATGCGGGTTAAACCCGTGGTGGGCCGGGTTGGCCCACCAACCCACCTACCTTATTTTATTTTATTAAAATTTAATTTTAATTTTATAAAAAGATATTTATTATTATTTTTTTGCTTAAAACAATTATTTAAGTTTCCTATTTTGAAAATTAATTAAACACCCATGTTGGGGTGAAATTTGGGAGTGAAATTTGTTTAGATTTGAATTATAAAAAGTTAGTAATTTTTTTATTTTAAAAAAATTGTAATTAAGTGAGCCAACGAGCCAACCCGTTTACCCACCAACCCGTGGTGGGTCAGACCGGGTTCAGATTTTTCTGGCTCGCTACTAAATGAACCGGGTTGGGTTGGCTCACTAAGTGACCAACCCGTGGTGAGCCGGACCGGGTTACCCGTTTTGACAGCTCTAGTTACATCTCCTTCATTTCGCCCAAAGAGGCTACGAGACCCAGGGTCTCTTCTCTAATCTAAAGAGCCTTAGGAAGATCACACACATCACCGCCTCTGCCACTGACGCCCCACTCCGCCACTCACGCACCCCGTCGGTCACTGCGGGCCGCCGTCGATGGCGTCGCCGTGGTTACACCCACCGCAAGAGCCGTCAAAGGCCACGATACCAAGTCGGCCCTTGTAAAGCTTTTCAACTTGCGCAGAGCTTTGGCAAATCCATTAAGTTCTTTAACCACAACAGTCATTGCAACAAGGTAACTATAGACCTCTGGCCTCAAGCCAGATTCTCTAAACCGAATCACTAATCTAAGTGCACATCGAATCCATAATTATTATTTATTAACATGATTGGAATGCTTCCTCAGTAGTAGAATCGAATATGTTGCAGGTTGTGAGCTGGTAATGTGAAATGTATTAAGGGTAGAATAGTCAATTTCCTTCGTTTCATCGCAAATCTTCTCATAAGAACGAGTGATACAAAAAAGTGTCATCTCACAAATCTTCGCAATTCAATTGACGCAAATCCAAGAAAACAAACATGACTATTCATTCAATTCATCGCTCGCAAATTCGGTTAAACAATAATATCTGAACACAGCATTCACCTTCTCTTTTATGAGCAAAAATAAAAAAAGGCAGTTGCGTCAAAAAAGAGAC
The DNA here is from genome assembly GCA_027742785.1 of Vigna reflexopilosa. Lineage (NCBI taxonomy): Eukaryota > Viridiplantae > Streptophyta > Magnoliopsida > Fabales > Fabaceae > Vigna > Vigna reflexopilosa. Next base: position 1,978,608 of record CM050914.1, on the reverse strand, counting down.
ATTATTGTTTATATGATGTTTAAAATAGTTACTAGAAAAGTTAGAAAACTTATAATCATAAATACTAAAGTTTTCGAACATTGTTTTCGAGTATTGAACATAGGACGATGCTAATAAGAGTACCTCGAGTACAAATTCCTCTATCAAGACAAGCGTTATTAGTGCATGGAAGGAATATATATTGAATTTCAATTTTATAACTAAATCATATTAAGGTAAAAAAAAGAGAGAATGAATTCGGATATCCTAGAATTTTTTTTTTGTTCAATAAAAATATAAACAATAAATAAAAATGTGTATTTGGTCCAGTTTTACTGATAATCAAAACAAAATCCATTTTATGCTCCGATTATCTTAATAACAGATTTAAATATAATTTTTTTAAAATACTTTTTCTAAAGAGGTATTCGACTTCAGTTACAATCTGAATTGAAATCAAATACTCATTTTTACTTCAGTTTTTTTACAAAGCTTGAAGATTATACATAATTTTTGTATTAAATTTTAAATGGAAAATAAGACTAACTCAATAACAATTCTCATATAAACACAATATAAGGACATATAATTATGAATTATAGAGAAAATAATGTAGCATATATCACAAACATAAAAAAAATATACTAAACATACAAAAAAAATACCTTAATATAAATATACAAAAGTATATTGAAAACATATATAAAAATAAATAATTTTTTATGAATCTAGGAACTTGAAACTAGTTAGTTGTATCCGAACTTTTAAATGTTTAGAGTATGAAGTGAGCAACTAAAGAAAAAACACAAAAAATTGCATTTTAGATAATATATATATATATATAATATGGAGAAAAATGATATCATATGCATTGGAAAGAAAAAGTTGAGACAGTAAGTAGATTGAAAAGTGGTGACCTTGATTATGGTCTTGGTTCTTTTGGCAAGTGAAAACATATACCTTTTCTCAGTTAAAATATTTAAATAAAAAGTGAGACTTTTGAAATTTTTAACACATATTTTGACCAAGACAAAATCTCTACTCTTAAAAAAAATAATTAAAAATAATAATGAGAATTTTGAAAAACTTCATGTATTTTTTTTTAAGAAAATATCTTATTATACTTACTCAGATACTTTTCTAGAATTGAGTCCACTTTTTATTGATAATTAATCTAAGATAAAATCTCTTATTTTAAATAAAATAATTAAAAAATAATAATAATTTTAAAAATTTCATACATCTTTTTGTTAAAAAAATATTTTATTATACATACTCGAATACTTTTCTAAAATTAAGTTTACTATCCATTCATAATTAAAGAGTTTTAAATAATAAAAAACTGAAATCCTAACAAATCATATCATATTTTTCCTTTTTTTATCTTAAGAAAATAAAAACTAAAATTACATCAACATATCCTCTATCACTCTTCAATTTAAAATAAAAACAAAAAAAATGATATGAACACTGTTTTCTTAATTTATGTTTATTCCAACATCTTTCAAAAATAATGAAAATATATATATATATATATATATATATAATTACATTTTTTATATATTTAATTTTCTTCAAAACCGATATATATCACATGAATTAAAATAGCAATTTGCATGTTAAGTTGACGTTCCTATTAAAGGTGTCTGGATGGACAAAGATGTTTTTCTGTAAAAGTTAAAAACATATGTGAAAAAATTAAATTATTTTATAGAGAAAAAGAGAATGAAATGGTGACGCAAAAGATCACTATATGAATAAGATAATAATACTTACACAATATTTTTTTAATAATATTTAAACATTATTTATATGTTTGTGATTGATTCATGATAGTGTTTATAATTATTATTAATTATAAAATAAATTTGAACCAATCATAAAATAACACATAAATAATGTTTAAATATTATAAAAAAATGTTGTGAAAATATCATTATCCATAAGAAAAAATAAAGAAAATCAAATATATATTTAGTGACAGTAACACAGTAGTGTGGCCTAGCTAAATTTGCATGCATGTGCCTGCATAATGGATGAATGTGGTACACGGACATTATACGTGGATTATTATTATTCGTCAAATATATAAGAAGTTCCATCAAAATTATTTAAATAAAGATTGAAAAGAAAACTGGGGTACACGTGCGAGGACTGACATGTACGACAGGCATTCGTGAGAAGAAGGAAACCAGAAGCGGACACGTGAGGGTGTTTGCTGATCAGGGACCATCTTTGTTTTGACTGTGTGACATCATCATTGTCTCATGCTATCTTAAAATTTTGTAAAACTTTTATTTGACGACTTCGTTAAAATGAGGTAAGTTCCAGCTTTATTAATTATATATTTTTTACATTTTTTTTCTAAATTTAAGACTAAAGTATAATTGTTGCGTTTCTTTTAACTAAACTTTTGATTGTAATGTTGTTATTAAATTCGTTATTTTATAAATTAATTTTACTGACAAAATATTAAACGTATACACATTTTAATGTTAATTTAATAATAGTGATAGTTGTGATGATATGATCTATCACTTCATTAGAAACATTTCATGTTATTCTATTTAGAAATAATGATGGAACGCTCACATAATAACTTATGTGATAATATCTAAGACGTTTATTTAGCTAAAATGAACCATTTTAATAACAAATATTTAAAATGAATGATATGTAATAATAATAAACAAAATAAGTTAGAATTTATTTTCTAAAATAAAATATTTTAATATTTACCAATTAATTTTTAAAAAAATTAAAATAACTACAAACTTTTCATTATTTTTTCTTTATTCTTTTGTTATTTTTCTTTTAATTTAAATAGCTACATTTTCTACTGTCTTTCTTTCCTTTATTTTATTTTTGACTCCCTCTGTAATCTAAGAAAAAGGCAAAGGGTAACAGAGGAATAAAAGAATTTGGCTCTGAAATCAAAAGAGAAAAAGGGACATTTGCGAAGAAAGCAAAGTTTACAATAGTTAACAAGAGAGCAATGAAGTCTTCATACATCTATTTGTACCCTTATTTCACTAAGTGCACTCTCTTTATTTCCAGCCCAAAATTCAAATCTTATATAATTTTACTATTCTCACCCATAACTTGAAACTTTTTTAAATTTACATTAACCCACGTACATCAATACATGCCTTAAATAAATAACTAATTAAATTAAAGCTTAGATATAGAATAAGTCTTAGTTATCATTCTTTATATTTATTTCTCACACCTTTATTAAACCACAAAAACACGTCCTTAGATAAACTCGTTAAAATACCCTTAACAATTAAATTTACTAACTTGGTGAATTAGACTATTAGTAAAGTAAGTATTATGTAATTTTCGTATATCTCTTTTGTTTTCATATTAATTATATTCTATATATATATATAAAAGCATAGAGGAAGACAAATAAATTTTATAAAAATAACGATGCTAGAAAATAATTCAACATGCTAGCAAAAAGTTAACCTTAAGTTTCATTACTATTCCATTTCATTGAAATTGTTTTAATTATTGTGTCGTGTCAAGTATTAGTTTTACAAATTTTGTTGAAATATGACAAGTATTACTGATTTGTTCGACTTAAGTAGACTGTAAACAGCCAATACAAATATATAAATATTAGTAGATAAAAATAAATTTATTATCCGCATAAATATAAAAACTATTACAGAGGTTTTTATACTTTGCGAATTGTGATTTTATTTCAGATGTTTAAACTGAGAAACTAATTAAGAAAGTGAGATTTCATCCAAATCCCGCAAATTTGGATCTTAATCTGTCTCTAAGCCACTAACATACCTACTACTACATTCCAGCATGCAATAATATAATAATATATTTTTTCATAAAATCACAATATGTGCTCTTTTTAAAGGATGTTCTGTTTTGAAATATAAATTAATCCATATGATGAAGCATATAGTTGTAAGAAGTGAGTTGAAAATCAGATAGACGTGTCCTTTAGGTTGTTCCGGTGGAATACTTTATAGATCGAAGATTATTATTATGATTAATTAATTAGTAGGATAAACAAGAGTATAAGGATGTGCATTATGGCAATGATACGAGGTGATGTGTTGAACCACATGTTCCCTATATAACAAAAGAAAACAAATGCATGGACCCTTCTAAAGGGACATCAACCCATTTGCTCCTTCGACAAATCCATTATCCCCAATAAACTTTTTCTTTTTTTACTTTTTAAACATGTTAAACTGTCTGTTACAAAAAAACGTAAATCAAATAAATAGTGCAAGTAATAAGTCTAAATTGTTTCTTACATAAACTCATGTTATTCAGTAAAATTATATTTATTTAATTAATTAAGGTTAACAAAACTTTGAAATAATAAAAAATATTAATTTTTAGTTATAAAATAATTTCAATACTGTAAAAAAAGCAATTAAATTGATTTAATAAAATATATAGTAAATGTTTTGTCATGAATGAGTTTTATGATTCAATTTGATGTAAAAATATCAAAAGATATATTTATAATTCCTACTAAATGATTTAACATGTACTAAACTCTGTTGCAGTTTTCATTATTAGATGTCATATCTTTATCGAGTTTTTAAATTATTTTTCAATCAATAAGTATTATCAAATATACAATAATTATGAACTTAAGAATAAAAATAAAACACAAGACAAATGGGAAAAAAATATATTGAATAATAGAAATTAAAAAATTAAGGTAAATTACATTTAACTTTTTCAATGAAGAGTTAATTACTCTTATACATTTTAAACATTATAAAATAATAATGAATCTTGTTTCTAACTTTCAAAATAAATCTACGTTTTATCTATCTTGGAGTTAGTTTTATATGTTTTTCTAACTCTGTTGAATCTTATATTTATAGGATCTAGGCAAGTTTAACTTATTTGCACAATATTTTTATAAATAAGAACTAAATATTTTTATTTCTCAATTTATTAAATAAAAACATTAATTATTTAAAAAGTAATAATAAAAATACTAATAAAGAATAAAACTAAACAAAAAAAAGCATTGCTTAAATCAACAAAATTTAGTTCATCAAATCTTTGTATATTAAATTAGATTTTCTATTTTCAAATATGATATTTTTTTCCACAATTTGGTATTGTATAGTATAAACCTTTCAATCAAACATGAAAAGGTAGTTTATCAAGCTAAAATTGGTTGAATGGTTTAAAGTTTTGTATTTGATTAACAAAATCTCAATTGCAATATTTGATTAAGAATTACAGTATACAAATTATAGTAAATCGGAATTTAACAAGAAACGCAATAATCACAAAATAAGAAAAAATGACAGGAAAAATTAACACACTTTTTAGACTAATTTAATTTTTTAAATTTATATTTTCAGTCAATGACTATAATCTAACATTGTTTTACTATTTTGAATATAAATTTATAAATATGAATAACATATTTTTGTACACTGTGTTAAAAACAATGTTTATTAACAAAAAAAAATACATCTTATTTTAAATTTTTTACGTCCATTGAAAGTCAGACGTTATCCCTATAACATATGTAAACTAACCGAAAAAGAACGTAAATTATTATTTTCTGCATTTATAACATTCGAGTAACGAATTATGTTTTAAAAATTAAATATGTTTTTAATTCTTTATAATTGTGATATTTTTAAAAAAATTAAATATGTTTTTGATTATTTGATTTTTTTATTAAAGAATAGAATTATTTTGTATCTGAAACTCTGGTTCAATTTAAATTCTTAATCTTAAAAGTATGTAAATTTAGTTTTTTTAACAAACTATATTGAGTATATTTAGAATTTAGATTTTAAGATAAATTTAACAAAATTTGGTTAAAAAAATAAATTTACACAGTTTTAAAATTAAAAAATTAAATTGAGTTAAATTAAGGAATAATTTTTTTTTAATTTAAAGTTAAAATTTAGTCTCTCTGAAAGCATTAGAAATCAATATACATGATACAATAATATACCAGAAAAATTTCCAAAATATTCTAAGTAGTATAGGTATTTTAAATAAAGTTGTGCAGTATAGAAAAATAGATAAAAAAATACTAAGAAAATAAAAAATATATATGATGGAATTTTTAAAATATCTAACATATAATTGGTAAGGTTAATTATTTTTTGTGTTAGTGCTTACGTGAAACAAGTAATTATAAATGTACAAACTAATAATTAAAAGTAAAAAACTAAAGGTATTATTTTATACTGTGGATAATAAGAGTATGATAAAAGAAGAGTTTACGAAAATATATCATTTACTGGCTTTAAGTACAATTTTATGAAGGAAAACAATTTTTTATTTTAGGATAGTTATTAAAAATTAACATAAATTTAATGCCTTTAAGTAATTATTTTTCATTCGTTGTTGTTTTTTGAGAAATAAACATATTAAATATTTTTAAATTTTATAAAACAGAATACAACTTTAAATCGATTCGAAGAAAATATGTATATTGATTATACTCAATATATTTGATACGCGGGGTTTAGAGGTTTAAAAGTACAAAATATTTGATAAGCATAACAAAAAATCAAAAGAATCATACCTAAATATGAATCCTATTTAATTAATCAACTAAAATGATTATATAAATCAATTTAAAATATCATTTATTCAATTACATATTTAATTATTAAATGAAGGTTTAATCAATTTCTAATTTATTTTTTAAATTCAAACACACAAATTTCAATCCAAAAAACAAATTCAAGAAAAATAAAAAACTTTGAGCAATATAAAACTCAGTTCAACTTATATGATTTTGATTAAAAAAATTAAGATAAAAGAGTAAAAAAATCAATAAATAAAAATTAAAACTCTAAAATTTACTAAATGATTTATGTTTATCAATTTAAAGAACATTTCAGTCATACTCTGAAACTTAAAGTAAACATATTTGTAAAAAAATATCATTAAATGATAAATAAGTTTAGAGATAGAATATAAGTTGTCATTATTAAGTTAGACACTATTTAAATTCCATTTCACATTTTAATTATAGTTTTTTTATTAATAATAAATATTATTTTAGATAATAATACTTTTTACTTTATAAAACGGCGTATAGAAGATTAACTACTCTAACTGGAATGTTAACTTCTCGATAAAACTGTAAAATCTTTTTACAAACCTAAATTTTATGGAGCACTTAAAATTTATCCTTTATATTTAACTTACTAAGAATACATTTTTTTATTAAATCTGTCCGCGTAAATTGTGTTGATTAAATTATAGAATTTTTTTAAAACTTATTTGTAAAAGAAAAACATTACAATGTTTTCATATGAAAATTATTAAACATGTTTACTTAATTTATCTTTTAAACTTTATTAATTAATACTTATAATTAATATTACATAATAAATATATAATGTAAAATCTCAACAAACATGTTCTAGAACTTTTAATTTTGAGAGTATTCATTCTTATTAAGTACTTGTCATCTTTTAGTTAAATAAGATTTCTCTTTGTAGAAAATACTTCAACTTCTAAGTCAATTAAGTGTGTCGGAAAATAACAAATACAATAATTAACATACTTCATAAAAATATATTATTTATTGATCCTTACTTATATGGATCTAAGCCACATGATCTAATTACCTGTTAATATTGAATTTTAATACTTAATTATTTAATATTTTGACTTTAATTTGGGAATTATTGTGACTAATAGGTAGTTTATATGATCTTACCTTGGTAGAATAAACATCGGTCGAATACATGTCGACTTAATCCAAAAACAGTTTGTATGTTATCATGACTAGTTAGACTTAAACATATATAGTACAAATGTAAATTAAAATAATTTCAAAATTAATTCTAATAAAAAAATCATGAATAATTATGTATTATTTTATTATTTTTCTCTTTAGAACAAATATTTATAATTATTAATGTTAATTTTAATTATTTACTCAATACTTTTTTTTAAAACATGAAGAAGAAATATAACGTAAACTGCTTAAGAACGCGAATAAAAATGTCAAATGAAAAAGAATTCCTTAATCATAAAAAATATATTATTTGTCGGTTATCAAATTAACTATTTATAATAACTATGTTTGAATAACTGATACAATATTTTTCTTATAATTATTACTGTGTTACCTCGTCTCACTAATTATTACAAGTCCATTACAATAAGTAAGTTAATCATTTACTATACAAATGTCACTAAGCTTCACTTATGATTTAATTCACTTCCACCCATCATAATAAATTTAACATTTATTGCAAAAATTTCATTAATTAATTTATAATAACAAGTGCAATAAATATTTCATAATAAGTAGTCATTAATTACTATTTTTTTTAATTAGTGTAAACAAAAAATACTTACATTTATCACACTATTAATTAAAATAAGATTATAAATTAATTTTTAAATATTAGAATTGTTAAAACGAATCATTTTGATATAATTTATTATAGGTTAACTATCAAATGAGTCAACCTAACACAAACTTATTAGAGAATTCAAAAAAATTGAATTCGACTGGATCCATTATAATTTGATGAATTAAATAGTTAACTCACTTAATTAAAAAAAATTACACATTTTTTTCTTCAATCTAACATTTCTTTTAATATATGAAAATAAATAAAATTTATTTTAAAAATTTGTTTTGAAGTGTCACGAACATGAGTCTTTTTTTTCCTATTTTTTTTTTAAGTTTGTTTTTGTTTTGGGTCAGACATTTAAGTTAAGAGTAATGTGAGATTTTTTTTTTTATGTTTGGATTAGTCAATCAACGTGGCTAATCACGTGTTCAACTAATGTGAATTGGAATTTTTTTGATGAATTTGATCCATTTTTATTGTATTAACTATAACCACAATAATTGATTATATTAATTTATTTTTATTTCATAATTTAATTGTATTTATATTTAGAAAATTATTATTATTATTGATGAAGATTTTTGATTAATTGTTTAATAGTACAAATATTAAAAAGTACGTACTTTTTCACGTGTGTATTTATTATTTTTAATATTACCATTTAAGTATAATTAAATAAATATGAATTATGAATTTAATCCCATTTAAGACTTGTGTACTTCGACTGAGAGATATTTCTACAGCAACCACAGGAACTAAAGAAGTACACAGGCAATATGGATATTCAACTTAACACATTGGTACAACTAGTCAATACACGGTGCTATTTTCACCTCATCCAGTCTTCAATGGCTTCTTCTTTTTTTCACAATGAAAAAGTAAAAAAAAAAAAAAAGGTAAAAAGAAAAAAAGCTTTTTAATTCTTTACCGAGTTTCCTTTGTCACACCCCAAAGTCTTGTCCTAGAATGAATTCCACGTTAATTTCATACAATATTGCTTTCAATTTTAAAAAAATAATAATAAATGCTATGAATGAATTCAACAATTAATTAATTATAATAAATGCTTTTAATTATAAATTATAACATAAAATAAAACGAATGTAAAAATTGAAAAGGAAAAAAAAAAGGTGTTGTGAGATAATTTGTTTGGCCAGAACAGATCCTTTTCTTCTTCATCTTCTAGACTCTGAGCACTGGGCACTCACACACAGAGGTACCCCCACCCCCTCGTGGGCTCCTCCGCTCTTCTATTAATACCCTTTCTCTTTCTCTCTCTTCTCTCTCTCTCCAACCATTCAAAACGGTTTGGTTGGGTTTATATCCACAACACTTCCTCTTTTCTCTACTTCTTCTGTTGCAGCAATGGTTTCTCTGCCAACACTCCTCCTATTGTTCGCCGCCTCCGCCGCCGCGATCTTCCTCCATCGCGCGTTCAGCCGGCGGAAGTTTCGGCTGCCGCCGGGGAGCTATGGCCTGCCGTTCATTGGCGAGACGCTGCAGCTGATATCTGCGTACAAGAGTTCCAATCCGGAGCCGTTCATGGACGAGCGCGTGAGGCGCTACGGGTCGATCTTCATGACGCACGTATTCGGCGAGCCGACGGTGTTCTCGGCGGACCCGGAGCTGAACCGGTTCATTCTGCAGAACGAAGGGAAGCTGTTGGATTGCAGTTACCCCGGTTCCATATCGAACCTGCTCGGAAAACACTCTCTTCTCTTGATGAAAGGCGCTCTGCATAAGAGAATGCACTCGCTCACCATGAGCTTCGCCAACTCCTCCATCATCAAGGATCACCTTCTCCACCACATCGACCGCCTCATCGGCCTCAACCTCGATACCTGGTCCGATCGTGTTACTCTCATGGACCAGGCAAAAAAGGTTAAATACTTATAACAGAACATGAGAATATAAAATAATTTTAAGTTTTTTACATAAACCAACATGTATATTTTATGTTTTTGTACAAGTTTTTTTTGTCTCTTAACTTATGTATTTGTTTGCACCTTTTTAAGTTGTTGATGTTGTTCGTCACTTAAGCTGTGTTAGTGTTTTGTGGTTTCCTTGTGAGAATTGAAGCTTTATTTCGATTTTTTAATTTATTTTTTTCATATATGAATCACTGAGGTTTTAAATTTCTGTCGTGGTCACGGTTATGTTGAGTTTAGTCTACAGTATGGAATTGTCCAAGGTTTTAAATATGGTTTCTTTGTATTTATTGATTTTGCAGAAAAGATATGATCACAACAGTAGCAGTAGTCGCGGATATTTCAAGAATATTATGTTTGTAACGTTTTTTTTTTCATGAGTTTGTGGATTACGAACGTGAAATTTTGAATTCTGATTAGAAAAGGTGTTACTAATAGTGTTTTAACTTTCCCAAATCATTACCAGGGAATAACATATACATGTGTGTTGCTGAGTCAACTCAGCGATGGCTCGGACGAGTTTGGCTGGTTGACTCACCACATAATGTACCTTATGGGGACTGTGAGTGAGAGAAAAGTGGTGGACCAGGTCCTCCTTATTGCACCTCAATTCCTCTGATTTTATTATCTAAATCTAGTTTTGTTTGTTTACTTGTTTAGTGGAAAGCTAATTAGCAACTTTCGTGTATGTGTCTAACCAGCACTGGAAAGTTTTAAAGCTTTCTCTTTCGTGTCTCTGATTGAGTATTTTTCTTTTTCTTTTTCTTTTTCTTCTTCTTCTTCTTCTTCTTTTTGTTTTGATTTATTTAATTTTGGTTTAATTGGAAAAAGTTGTTGGTAATTAAAAAAGTAATATGGGTGTGTTAGCATGTGATAGTGATGTGCGTGATGGAAATGGGTGTGGTGACTCAGATTCCATGGTTCGGTACAATGTGTCCAATTTTCTTGCACATGAGCCTTTGTATGAGACGTTAATTTAAGCGAAAAAGGTTTCCTTGGGCTACAAAGGATAATAATCACACTCTGCATATTAAACGTTGGGTCATCATCATGTAGGGTGAGCATGCACATGTATGAAGATGTTTGTATGAATGATATAAGACATGTGGAAAGGGAAGGGGTTGTTGCCTTTTAGTAATTCCTTTTCAACTACTCGTGTTTTTTAATTCCCCAAATTGGTAACAATGTTTGTGCAAATGATGATTATGGATAATTGTTTTGACAAGGCTACTTTTCCAGATAACGTTTGAGCTAACAGTGAAGCAATTGATGAGCTTTGACCCTGATGAATGGACTGAGAGTTTAAGAAAAGAGTATGTTCTTGTCATTGAAGGCTTCTTCACTCTCCCTTTACCTCTCTTCTCCACCACATACCGGAGAGCCATCAAGGTTTCCCTCTCCTTTTCAAAACGTTTCATGGGTTAATCACAATATTAAATCTTTTTAGTATGTGATTACTGAATATGAATTGAGTTTGCAGGCAAGAACAAAGGTGGCAGAGGCACTCACGTTGGTAGTGAGGCAGAGGAGAGAAGAGTATAACCAAGGGAAAGAGAAAAAGAGTGACATGCTAGGGGCACTGTTGGCCTCCGGTGACCACTTTTCCGACGAGCAAATAGTCGATTTCTTGTTGGCTTTGCTCGTCGCCGGTTACGAGACCACCTCTACCATAATGACTCTTGCAGTCAAGTTCCTCACTGAGACTCCTCTGGCTCTGGCACAGCTCAAGGTACGTCACAAACCTAAGCACCCACCATACTACTATTACCTTATTTATATGATCATCAGAATATTCGTTACTGTCTTTATATGTGCCTTTTTCAAGTTTGTTTACGTAAAACATGATTCCACAAATATCTTTATTTTTAAGCATTTTTGTTTTTATTATAATTCTGGAATTTTGATGAGATGATTTGATTTGGGTTTTCTTGACCGAATGGTTGTGGCTGCAAGCAACCCCACCACCCTGTCTATGTCCATGACCACCGCCACTCCACCGTGTGTGGTGTGCTTCCGTTGGGACCTCGTTTTCGTTATCTGATCCTTTATACTCTCTGTCTCCACCTCCTCCGGGATTGACTTTTCCTTCTAATAAACGCCCATTCTAAACATTAATTATGGAAAGGTATTTTGCTTTAAAAAAATATTTGGCTGACATGGTTACTACCTCCACAAGATTATTCTACGCCTACATAAATATACTACTGCTATTTTTATTTTTTGGAATAATTCTATCTTTTCATGAATAAAAGAAATAATTGATTTGAGAACGTATTAAGAAGGAAAAGAAATGCTTTATTGGATGATTCAATTATTTTGAAACATTTTTTTTTATTTCTAAAATTGCAGTTATCTTAGAATAGAAGTAGTAACCAGAGTTTTTTCTTTTATATTCAAATATCGTATGTTATTACTCTCTATTTTTAAATATCATGGTTTTTATTACTCTCTCTTGCATTCCATCAGTCATAATTATGGGAAGGAATTATTTTTTATCTGCTGAATTTTAAATATATATTATTATACTATTATGTGTCTTCTAATTTTAAATATTTTATATTGTGTCTTTTTATTCTGCAAAGTAATCTTACAAATATAAAAGAAGCAAAATAAAGAAGTAAATTCTTTATCTATCGTGATTTCTGACTATATTATGACAATCATTAGGAAAACCAAATTTTGTTAAGTTGTTTATAAAAGAAATGGTCAGTTCTATAATCCAAATTTGGAAAAGTATGTCTATGAAGTTGTAATTAATGTAGGATTTCTTTTTTGTTTTCCCTAGGACACTGGAAGACACAGGAAAAAGATTTTATGTCTGGTTTTTGTTGTTTTGTGCACGTAAAAAATAAATACTGAATTGAAACCCTGTAGTTAAAGCCTGGGTCTTTCAAACTTTTACCGTAGACAGAAAAGAGGGTGGTTTGGGAGGGGAATATGGGGAGGTTTTTTGGTGGTCAGATTGAGATGGTGATCTATCCAAGGTCATTTCACCATTGACTCCATATTTTCATTTCACCAATCAATTATTCTTACTCACCGCCCGTGTCCAAGTCCTTTGTCATTTTCTGTCATGATCCATATCACACTATACTTGACATCGCAACAAAATCCCAACACAAGTGCTTTCAAATAATTGGATCTTCTAAATATATTACAAACACTTTGATTCTTATATACGTGGAGAGATAATCTTTTATTAGAAAAGAAAAATCTTTATAGCCAGGATTTCGTTTAACAGGGGAAATAAATGATGGTGTGAAAACGTAGTAGAAAAGTAGACAAGAAAAAAAAGGCACAGGAGACAATGGTGGAACCAAGAGGCAAAATTATTACATTCAAACCTCACGCTTGGTATTGGTCTTTTTGACCTGATCACGGCCGTGTGTGCTGCGGAAAGACGGAAAGGCCCTTGCCACCGTGCGTCTGCTTCTGCATCTGCATCATCTGCTGCACTCTGCAGAAAGTACTTTTTGTGTTTGCAGAACTTGTTTTGCCGTGGACTTATCTCCTTGGACCTCTCGGTCCCATGCTCATGTCTGGGAATTCGTGTGGCTCTAATTTCAACGCCTATTTATGATCACACGTTCGTAGTTAAGTGAAAGGTGACAGTGTCATCTTAGTCTCAAACCCCACGTGGAGGATGACTATAACTTTGACTCCTTCAACTATTTGCAATACCAGTAAATCCATTTTTTATTTAATCTGGTATCAGCATGTTAATCAGGATAACTTTTTCCTTAATCTCACATTAGTCTTTGTTCATATTGGTGATCCATCTATAAACCGACATATAACCGAGATTTTTAATGTGGCCGTTGATTAATAACACACAATTAACAATAAAACCGTCTCTGTCTTTGACACTGGACTATTTTTTTAGACTTTGATTGTGTTATTTACAGGAAGAGCATGACCAAATCAGAGCAAGGAGTGACCCCGGGGCTCCACTGGAATGGACAGATTACAAGTCAATGGTTTTTACCCAACATGTAAGCATACAGTATATACATATATTACCTCAATGCTGAATGTAAAATGAAATTAACAGTATAAGGATGTCGAACAACAGCTACTGTTGATTTTGTCGGTGTTTTAAATCATGTCCTTTCCTTGTTTTTTAATCATTTGTGCAATACAGGTTGTGAATGAGACCTTGAGGGTGGCAAACATAATTGGTGGGATATTTAGAAGAGCAACGACAGACATCGACATAAAAGGTATAACCCACAACAAAAAGGTTGTGGAATTTAGCCTTATGAGAAAATGCACATTGCAATTTACCCACTGCAACAAAATTTGAATGCCGTACTTGTAATAGGTTACACTATTCCTAAGGGATGGAAAGTATTTGCTTCATTTCGTGCTGTACATCTGAATCCTGAATATTACAAAGATGCACGCACCTTCAACCCCTGGAGATGGCAGGTATTTCAGTCTTTATCACTAATCTGAGTTCGGTCTCAAATAAATTTTTGTTCTTGTCACACTTACCAGTGATCAATATTTATCAGAGTAACTCATCGGAAGCAGCAAACCCTGCAAATGTTTATACACCTTTTGGTGGAGGGCCACGGTTGTGCCCTGGTTATGAGCTAGCCAGAGTTGTACTTTCTGTCTTCCTTCACCGCATTGTCACCCGCTTCAGGTACGAACATTATGCATGTTAATAATTATGGTGCACGTGTTAAGAGTTTAATATTTTAATCTATTTCTAATTTCGTGCTTTGAATTCATGGCAGCTGGGTTCCTGCTGAGGAAGATAACTTGGTGTTTTTCCCAACAACCAGGACGCAAAAGAGGTACCCTATTATTGTCAAGCGTAGAAATGCAAACCATGTATAGCAACATGAGAAATTAAGACCGTAACAGGTAGAGAAGACACAGAGGAAGCTCAGCGTAGATCGATTTAATAAGTTCATCTTCATCATATATGAATAAATAATTAAATTATATTTCAGTTTTAGCAATTCATATATGATTTTAGTTAGTTCTTTCTCGAAAAAGTTTGCAATAAATTTGGCACAGTTTCGACTTGCTTTAATTATAACCTGCAATGGTTTTATCGATACCTAAGGCATTCAATTAAAAAGATAAATATTACGAATATCACTAATCTACGAGAACTCGTAAAACAGGGAACTATATCATGATTTTTTTTCCGTGTTAAGATAAATAATAAATATCATTTTCTTTTTGTAAAAGATTTTGAATGATTATTTTGAGAATACACTAAAAATAAAAAAAGTTTATTAAAACTATTCAAATAAAAAAAATGTAGTTGAAATTTACATACAGTTTTCATTCTTTCAATTGCTTTCAAACACAATGATCATACTGGGGCAAACAAAAAAAAGGCCTTATCGTTCTAATTTATTGCATGGACAAAAATCAACCAATAAAATAAAAAATAAACTGTGATGGGCCCGCTATGTTTTATGAATTGCAATGCTAATTGAAATGTATTGGACCTGGACGTCTTTCATGACCAATCCAAAGAAAATAAACAAAAATACTTCTCTCAGAAGAAAAACATTTTTTAAAGTTAAATCTAATTTTATATATAACTTTCAAAAAAGTAAATTTTAACAATTAGTTCATGCACCAATTATTTAGTTAAAAAATCGGTTTAAAAAGATATAAAAATAATGTTTCTAATTTTCGCATTATGTAAGAATCATCATTGTTCATTTAGAAACCTAATTCCTGTGTATCTATTAATCTCACATAATATAAGTATCGAGATTAAAAGTAATTTATATACAGCTTATCTTTTGAAGTATCTCTTTTTCGAATATAGTAATTTATTCTAACAGACCTATCTTGTACACTCGACGTTGGAACATTTATAATTTATTCTATGCTGAACAATGAAAACTACTCTGCGTTATTTATTAGTATGTACTGTACAGGCGCTATCTGTTGTTGCTTAGAATTGCCGGTGTGTTTTACTATTCTAGTTTGTTTCATCATCTCTCTTCAGGAAATTATTTTCTAAAAGCTTTTGTTTTTTTTTCTTCAAGAAATTACTTCTAAAAACATGCTATCAGATGTTTCAGTTGGCTCATGAATAAATAGAATGGGTATATTCATCAACAACTTCAGTTACAGCTAGACTGTAAAATAATAGAACTAAACAAAGACTGTCTAGAAGAATAAAACTAAACCAAACTTTGTAAAACAAAACTAATCTGCATTCAAAAAATTGAACAGGCTTAAAATGTCTGAACCAAACTACTCCAGTTTAGATTTTAGAATTGATTTTTCTCTAAATTAAACTGTTTAAATTTATTTGTACTTTGTGTAATTCAAAAATATATTTAAGAAAAAGGGTTCCAAAGTAAGATATATGTTTAAAGTATTTCGACAGTTTAGATTGTTCAACCAATTTATATAATTATGTTCGAATTACGTAATTCAGTTTAGTTATGTTTAATTCATCCATTTTACTCATTGCTAATTATAATGATTTTAATAAACTTTTTTTTCTTTGTTTTTTACATTCACATATAGCCGAGATTGTTCACCAAGGTATGTTAAGGACCCGTACAGCTCATACAGCAGAACAAATTCAAGTAAATGATTTTTTGGCAACTCTAATTTCCGTGAAGGCAATTGAAAAGCCAGTCTCTTGCATGTTCTATTCTAATCAAAATGGAAATACCATGGATTCCTGGCATTTCTTCTCTGACACTGACAATGAAAAGGGAGTTCGGTACAAGTATACGACAGAGTTTGCTACCTTCTTTTTCCTATTGATGTTGACATGAAGGTATTTTCTAATGTAAATATGTTAACTTCACTCCCAAATTTTGGAGAGACAATTGGAGGTGACTAAACTAGTGGAGTGCATCAGCAGGATCATAATTCAAACCTCACCGGTCCGGATAAGAAAGCAAATACCACAGGACGGTTTTAGGGCAAAGGCAGGCTTGATTCTCTGCCGCTATTTCTTTCTTTGTTTCTCAATGTAGACTCCACAAGTTTAAGTTTCTTTGAATTCTCAGTATTTACAAGAGAGAGTTTTTCAAGAGACGATTTGAGCATGAATATCTTACTGTCTACAGCATGAATTTTCTTCCCAGCTGTTTTCTGTTGCTGATTTGCTTTCGAAGCTTGCAAGTGCCTTCTCAGCCTTGCACTTACCGCATCAACAGAAGAATGCAAAGCATCCAACTCAACTTCCCTAAAGCGGTCTGGAAAAAAAAAGGATGATTTAGTGCTTTTGAAAAAAATTCTCAGTAGACAGAAAGAAATTACCATAGATTATGCAGAATAGGGAATGATGCATCAGGCAAAGGAAAAGAGATAGAAAGTAAACATGTCTAGATTCAGAAAGAGCTCTTGTGAAAAGCATATTATTATTGCAAGCCATTAAGTTTATGTATATACTTCTCCATAAAAACTTGTAAAAAAAGAAAATAAGAAAGTAAAATGAATAGAACTTCTATAAACTATCAACTTATGCAATTAATTTGTATCATAACTTTCATCTAACCTTTTTACAAATTACAATATATAAGCTGATTTTAATCTATTAGAAAAACTTCATTTTTTTCTCCTATAAGTATTAATTTTATCCTATCAGGATTTAAATATGAATCTGTTGGAAAATGTATTCAAAATTTTATGAACAGACAAGTACTGAAGATAAGGGATCAAACATCCATTACCAAGCTCCGATTTAAACTGCCGCTCTGCTCTGGACAGCGGTTTTTTGTGAGCACAAGGTAAGTTCCTTAATTGTTGCAAGCGCTCTTCCAAAGAATTGTGCATTTGAATAGCACGACCTAGCCTTTTCTGTAATATAGCCTCTTTCTTCTCAACGTTCACAAGTTTCTGCTGTGCTTCGCCTAAGCGAGAATGTTGGTCGTTAATGATTTTATTCAACTGAGGTGCGTGATGCTTGAGCTCCAGGTACACCTATTATGACAAAATGCAATGGAAGAGATTCAACAGTTATTATAAAAAATCATAGCTGATTTTAGAAATCCCCTATAGAGTACATATGATATAGAATATAAAACTAATGAATTAAATTATAATGAACTACTTCAGTTCACACATTAACATGCAATGTCTATTTTTTCCTAAAGCGATCTTCTAGTGCAAATATATTGCACAGGTAGTCATAAAAAACTTTGAAGTTCGTTTGAAAGAATTTATAGTCCACTAATTACGCTACATTCAGCTCTCTGTAAAAATATTAATAACTCTTGGCAGAAGTATTACATCAATTTTGGCCAAAATTTACTAGATAATACTACCGAATGAGCAAATATGATAAAATACAAAAGGTCAGAATAAGGACTTGGATGAATCAGAATCAAGATGAAAAGGCTGGGACACTATGGTAGTCCTACCTTATGTCCATACTCCACGTAAGTTTCATGAAACAGCTTGAAATACTGATGTAATGTTGATCGACCTTCAATTGAATCAGCTGCAACAGAACGCAAACTTGGAGAGGCATGGGGAACAAGTACCTCCTTCGGTCCACTAAGTAGTTCTTTGCTAATTATTGTTGGTATATCCCTCTCCTTTGATTCCCCCTCCGATGAAATGGGTTTCTTCTCCATATCAATGCTTACAGGAAGCAAGAGATTCCAACTTTTCATCTCAAGCACAACACACTCAAGAGAAAGTGTAATAGCTACAATCCATGAATATCCAAATGAATCCGATAAAGACACAAAGCCACAAAATGAGGGTTCTGAGGTGTATCCACTCTGGCAAGTATTTAACACAGGGTGCACAGACGGTGTCTTCATTGTATCATCCTTGCCATTTGACTGACTTGTAAAAGGAAGAAAATGTAAAACTATCGAGTCAATCCCTCCATCATGAAGGGAAAATATTCTTTCTGGCATAAGCATATCAATGAACAAAGAAATATTATAACCACTTTCTGCTCTTCGTGGCAGAGCCAAATCAACAATAGCCAGTCTCAGCAAAGGGGGTGGATTACCCAACCAGGCATTATGATCAACCTTCCCCAGACTGCTGCAGGTAATTGACTCACAAATCATAGCAAGGCCAAGAATTTGGTCATGGGAATCAACACGGAGACGAGGCGGACTACCAACACACCAGACAGGTTGGATCTCATCGGCAAGAGCATCTATTTGCAATTGCCCACCACTCCAGGCAGTCACCAAAATTGAGTCTTTGCTGACTAAATTGTAGAGAAAACTAACTGCACGACCTTCGCATTCTGTGCTACAACCTACTGAATCTCCATTTCCATCCTGACCTACTCTTTGCAGAGGTCCCTACAAATTCAAAAAGCATAACATACAATCATATTATGTAACACTGCAACTGATAGAACAATCTGACAGGCACTTTTCCATCTATTGATAACACAGCCGACAAAAGTCTAGTTCATAGTATATGTATACCTGCAAGACAAGAGATGCATCAAACAAAGAATATGCATGAGCTCTTAGCAAGGACAGACTGTCTCCTTCAGTATCTTGGTTCTGTAACTCAGGAAATGATGCTTCTAACCAGGAAATTGCCAACTTTGAATTACTCGCAGCAACAGAGTTGGCTGATATTATTCCAAATGTGTGAGCATCATTGTATATTTCTACCAAAGACTCACATTTGAAGAGACTGTGGAGAAGCAGAGAAAACAGTCACGGATTAGAAAATATCTGCGTAGGTTACAAACAATTTTTAGAAATAACTTCATCTACCATCATGAAACAACAACCATTAAAAAATGGCCAAAAGACATCAAGGTTTCATTTGGGTAAACCGTTTAAGTAAGCAATTATTGAATAAGTTCTTATACAAGTTGTTTCTATAGTTGAAGAGGAAATAAAGTTTATTATTTTCATATTCTCTCCCAGATATTCATACAAATGCTTATGTCGCTATATATGCTTTTTTCAAACGTAACCATAATGCAGCAAGTACTGGTGATATTTCTGCAATAAAAGAGAGATAGATAAAATAAGAGCAGTAAAATACCTTCCAAATGGCACAACTGGGCAAAGTACATAGATAGCCCCATTACTGAACAAAATAAAAACCTGTTGTGTAGCACAATAAATAAAATGTTTAAAACTAATATGTAATGTCAGTAGATAATGTAAAATGGACCAAAAGAAAAATACTTAGTAGTTAAATAAAAATAATATCAGAACTTACACTGAACCTGTCCCATAAGTGGTCACCCCCAAAAGAAAAATCAACCGGGCACACTGATGAGGCATTTCTAAATCTACCAGGCTCGACAGGCTGTAAATAATATTCTTGCTCTGGTTGCAAAGGATCCACAGCAAGGTTGAAAAGTCTACAAAGATGAGTTTGCAATTAGAGGGAAACACGACCACATAACTCACAGTTAAATAACGTCTTATCCAACCAAGAAAGAACAGACATACACAAAATAAAACAAAAGGCATCAGTACGAAATTTTGATGTTAAAACAAGTACAAACCTATTATATTTATATGACTACGGAACGCATTGTGCATGTGAAACTAATCCAATCAAATTCCAAGAAAATGAAATTTAAAACGTATTGATAAAATTTAACTAGAGATATAAGGATGAACAAAATTAGAAAAGACATAAAAACCAATAGCTGGATGAAAATTTTCATTTTCTTATGACAGATGGGATGGGAGCCTATATCAGCTAGGCTTGTTATACTCTTATACTAATGTAGATAAAAGGATTAGAAAGACTACGCAATATACCATGAATTTTTTTTAACCTATTACAGTACCAAGCTGATATATTTATTCCCTTGTAGAATTGTAGCCTTTCATTTTCTAAATTTCAGCATTGCATTTGAAGCCATTCCAAAACTCTAGCATAAACCAAGATGACCCATTGAATAACCAAAATCCACGCTTTGTATGTCACACAGTAGTAAATAATATTTAATATTTTACCTCGTTATAAAAATAGCTTACCTGAAAACTGAGTCAGAAGAAAGAATCCCCAAATGAGTATCACTGTAAGGGTGCCATAATGCTTGTAACACCCGAATATTATTGCCACCACCAGTGGAATATGTCTGAGAACCAACAGTAATAGTCCTGCAACAAGATATCCAGAAAAAAAAAAGGGGGGGGGGGGGGGGGGGGGGGGAGGGGTTAAAAACTCTATGATGGTAAGGAAAAGCTCACAACTCCAGCAGCATAAAAAAAATTGCACACACTCATTATAGTTTAGAGTATTGATACGTTGAGAAACCTGAATAGTTTATATATCTAATTGACGCTCTTCCCTTCTCTCTATTCCCTTTTCATCATATCATATCATATCTACCTTTCTTTCCCGCCTGTCTCTATCCCTCTTTGGGTATCTAGCTCAAGCAGCACATAGGTGCCCCTCTATCATTTTTCCTATAATTTATAACCATAACCTTCTTCCTATGTCTCAAGAATAAACTTGAAAATCCGATAAACATAAATCCAAAACAATAAATATTTAAGAAAAAACATATTATAGTAGTAAATTCAACTTGCAATTGTACCTGCAAATCAAGTTCACGTCCTTCTTAGATGCGCGTCCGTAAAGATACATAACAGAGAGCGTTTCGGAACCGAAAAGGAGTATCGCTGTTCCGTTCCTGTTGACGGAGATTTTGTGGACGTCGAAATCGAGCTCGGCGTCTGCTTGCAACACCTGTTTCAAATTCCATAACGAATAGCATACACAGGATTCCGTTTGTACGAACATCTAAATGCACAGAGAGAGAGAGAGAGAGAGAGAGCTACCTTCGAGGGAGAAGAGGCGAGGACGGAAGAGGGATCGGGGTCGCCGAGTCGGAGAGATAGGCGGTGGAGAATGCGGCTGTTCGTGTCCCAGAAGTAGAGGCGCGAGGCTCCATCCCAGGCCAGGAGATTCCGGTAACCGGAAATGGTGGCGCCGCCGTGTGCGGTGTAGAGAGGGTGCTTAGCAAGTGGGACCCACTCGACTTCGTCTTTGGGAGTTTGGGAGCGGCTTGGGCTCGGCTCCGAGCTCGGCTCCAACGTGATTCTCATCGTTGTTGCTGTTTTGTGCTTCGTTCTTTCTTCCTTTGAGTTTTACTTTCACAGTTCGAACCCTTCCTGCTTTTCTTTCCGGAAGGGTGGTTCCTTGATGCGTAAGAACGACGTCGTACCCGCTCTTTGCTTTTGAAAAATTTGAAACATTTTTTGTTTGTCCTCCTATCTGAGTTGATTATGGATTGAAGAGGCCCAAAAGACCACATCAGCCCTTTGGAGGATTTATATATTTCGGATGCGGCTTCTTCTTGGACTTTTCTTCCTGTACTTCCCTTTTTTCTTCTTGTACCCCCATCCAACTTGTAATTTCCAAACTAACGCTCATTAAAATTATAAAATTATAACAGGGAGGGAGGGAGTTCCCTTGTAAATATAAGGATGTTATCACATAAATCTATTATTGTATGAAAAATTTATAATTATAATAATAATGGAAATAACATCCGTAATTGTCATTACTATAATTGGTTTATTTGTAAGTTTATTGTCTATGCCTTATATATATACTTTCTTTGGGCAATCCTCCCAACAACTAAGAGATCCATTTGAACAAATGTCTCCTATCATAAATAAATTCATGTTAGATAGTAAGACACAATTTTTAACTCAAAATTTTAAAACAATATTTTTTTTCTTTTTTTTCCTTTTATTTCAATTCACTTGAATTCTTAATAATATTTTCTTTTGAGTTCCTTCCACATTATTTATCTATCACTTATGAGTTCTATGAGGAAAAGCACTTAAAAAATTCATTTTCAATGAATAATGAATAAACTCATATAATATGAGACACCACTTTCAACTTTTCTTTTTATATATTGTTTTCATTTAATTAATTCATATCAAATGCGATACTTTCAATTTACGCTTAAATTCATAACAAATAATTGTTGTATTTGAATGATCAAAATAAGGTAAGGTAATAGTTAGAATGAAATTTGAATTCTTTTAAATTGATATGCAATGTTATTGTTGTACACATTTTCCTTGAGAACTGAGTTATTGCTCGAGCGAAAGTAAAGTAGAAAAAAAGTGTTTGCACAAAGAGTATCACTCAAGATTTTGGTTTGTTTTTAAAATCAAATCCATATATTATTTGATTACCAGTTCTAGGCTTAATCCAAACACGTAGTAACTTAGCTCCAACGCTTAACTATTAACTAAACCAATGATTAGATTAATTTAGTCTTGTTATCAATAATACTAACTTTTTCTCTTTTAATTTACATACATACAATATTTTCTAAAAGGAATGTAAACGACAAGTTTTCTTATTATTGAGAACCAAATAACAAGACATAGTCATTGATTTTTAGCAAGGGTTAAGCCGATGAATTAAAAAATAAAAATATAGTTTCCAAGATTAATGTATTTAACTTCATGTATTAATGATTAAAAAATTTATATAAAATTTAAACTAAAAGTAACATATAAAATCAAAGAATAACTCGCTGTGATCACTAAGCAAGTTTGGTTTGACAGCGTTTATTCAATGCAAATTCCTCAATAATTTACTTTGTACTAAGAACGTTATATATCGATGTCATTGACAACGTGGAAAAATTAATGATTTATATTGCCAAACCTTTTAATATTTATTTTATGATCGTTACATGATTATTGGTTTAACTATTTTTTTTTTAAAAAAAATAATTTGAAAAGTATATATGGGCGGAAGAAAACGTCAATTTAAAAAGCAAAATGTAAACCTCTTGAAAGCAAAATTAGAAGACCGAGTTAGTGCAACAATTGGAAATGAAGGTCACATGGTAATTAGAATCCAGCACTGACGATGCATTCAGTTGTTTTTATATATATGTACAGAAAGATATACACGAAATAATTTCAAAAGAAGAACATAAATACCAAAACAAAATACATATACATATAAATCGCCAACACGAAGCTCTATTGCATATATTCATTATAATTATTACCTAAAAACACCATTCAACAATTTTATGTATCCTGGTAGCGGTAAACTGACAGTATCCGAGGTTAGAAAGTTAGGTGTCGAGGTTGCTGGCATCCTTTGGATAAACCTGAAAAATAACAGAAATAAAAAGAAAACAGTTAGATTTTTTTTTAATTTTTTTTATTTCACTAATCACTGTTTAATTTTACAAAAAAAGTTAAGTATTTCGTGATTAAAGATAATTACCGTAGCAAGCCTTGACGCACGCAAAACATATGTAATATGAATAGCTGAAGTTGTTAGTCGACAATCCATAGATGATATATTTACTTTAATGTTGGAGCGACACAGTGAGTTTATTTGATTCGTTCTTCCTGAGGAATCTTGGGATACCTGGGATACCCATTTTTGCAAGCTGAAATCTGCATCAAAAGCGGAACATGGTTAATGTCTTGATCAATTTGTATCTGTTTATTCAGATAAACATGTAAAAATATGAGAATATAAGAATAATATTATTATTATTATTATATATGGTATGAGGTAAGCACGTGGGAATAACTTGTTTATGTCGGGTAACTAACTAGGTGAGAGAAACCCTTCTATCAGTAATAGTTGTTAGTGGGAACCCTCAACTTGCAGGGTGCCAACAGGGATGGCAATATTGAAGGCCGTGATCTTAGGTAAGAAAAAAAATAATAGTGATATTTAACACCAAAATAAGTTAACGGTTAAGCATAACTCTGCATACGCACATGATCAAATGCATATCTAGATATTTGTAAACTATATATTATATTATATTGTGGACTTTAGTCATCCATATAAGGGCGGCTATTGTTCAAACACAAGGCTGAAGAGACTTCAAAAGAGGATTTATATGTAGGAGACCAAGTCTTGTTTCGATCAAAGAAAGAAAATGTTTTTAATAAACAAATTTTAGGATCCAAGAATTTTTAAGAATAATTTGCCATAGACGATTTATTGAGGAGTCCAACATCCCCATATGACCGCACTCTGTGGCCAATTTCCAACCAGCTCAATTTGGCTGTTTAGAAAAGTCAACGAGCTCTGTTGCCAAAGCTGAAAATAAAATAGAATGTACGACTTGATTTGAATTTTGCTGTTGTGCATTCAAGGGGAGTTGTCAACAAACCAAACTATTGACCTTTAAGAGAGGCGGGGAAAATCAAAACCAACCCTACAGTAGTTTTCTGTGCAAGAGATTATCCTAAACCATCAATTCATACACTAATAAAACACCATAATTGTTGGTAGAGAATTACTAGACAAAGTTTTATACTGTACTAATGCCCCTATTGAAGTTTCCTTGATCATAAAAAACGGTACTTGGTGGGTCCTTCCTACCACACAAAAATTCCCATTAGTTTCCCTCCGTGTAAACCCCGCGTCACCAAAAACGATTAAGAAAAGAGAAATTGGCTTAAACTTTCACTAGAAAAAAGATACGAATTTCCAAAAGTACGCTGTTATGCAAAACTATCTTGTTCCACTAACACACGCAATAATTTTAATTTTAAAGTTTAATTTAGCTTTGTTGGAAAGGAAAATGGCGTGTGCAAGAGGAGGAGACACTTACAGCTTCAATGTCAATTTTGTAGACCAAAAGCTTTCTTCTTTCCCTGCAACTTGTTCTGTAAGCCACGACAACATGCCCCACGGCCAACGCACAAGAGCATACGAACAGAGCTATTTCGGTCCCTCCAATATACCCACTTCGATCAATCCCCCGAACACTGAAGATGTAAACAGCCTTCAACGACACAAACATCAGAGACAATACAGAACACATGGTCGTAATCCCCAAATAAGGTCCGTGCGAAAGCCTGGGTCCGTCACACAAGCTATAAACACCTACAAAAATTAAAATTAACAACCCATTAAACAACCTTCAAAAGGGTCCTCGAAAATCAGGACAAAACTTCACCTTGATTAAAATCAAAAGAAAAATTGATTTCGATCACTGGTGGCTAATTATAGTTTTTGTGGTGTGAATAGGAGTGTGTGTACTTACAGAAGATGATGAAGGATCGTATTATGGAGATGAGGGGTATATCAATGAGGGAGTATCGGAAATCGTAGTCGTTGAAATGGGAAGCGAGATTTTCCAAGGAGAGAGAAGAGGAGGAAATGGTGGAGAGAAGAGCGGAAGGAAGAAGCGCATCGGCGATAACAAGAAGAACCGGGGCAGAGAAAAGAAGAAGCGATATAACCATAGTGATCAAGAAGAAGAGAGTCTTGAAGCCCCTCATTATTCTCTTGGATTTCTCTTCTTTTGAGGAAAAAGCCATGATTGTGTTGCAGAAAGGAAAGAGTATGTGATGTTGTTGTGTTGTGTTGTGATGACAAGGGGAACGAGGGAGAAGGGTTTAATTAAGAGGGTGAAGAATTAGAGGAAGAGGAGGTTGAAGGAAGGTGCAGGCCAAGGTGCAACAAATTTGACCGGACTTGTCCACTCTTTGAGTGATGACAAATGCTTAGTTTGGGACTTTACACGCACATATAGAGGGACCCTGATGATGATACTCTTTCTCTCTCCAAACCAACGGCAATACCTAAAAGCTTACACCACAATCCACTTTATATCTCTCTTCTTTTCATTTTCCTTTTTTCTTTTTTTTTAATTTGGTGTGGGTTATTCCCTGTCTATGCACCAGCTACTTATTTCACTTCTAAGTTTTTGACACGTGTCCCATGATTGTTGCTGTATGGTCGTTTGTGCTGGGAATTGGGATGAAACATGAATCTTTATCATTCTGAAAAAGATTTTTCTGATATTTTCCCTATTAAAATATCCCTAATGGGAGAGTGAAGGATGAAGTATAAACCTATTCCATTTTAAATGGTAAGAAAAGAAAGACAATAAATTAAAATAAAATCTGTATCTATATCTGATAGAAAAAAATTATGTCACAAAATCCACATATACAAATGTTGTTCAATGTTACGCCAAACTATTTCCAGTATATGAAAGTTTAGTAAAAGATAAACTTTTGTTTCTCGAAATATGAGCCTGTAAAAACTGTTTTTTTATTTAATATCTTTTTGAAAAATATAAATTTCTCTCTACTTTTTTTTTTAAAATAGAAAGAAAGAGAAAATTAAATTTTTAATAGGTTGCTTTTGCTTACCACAAATAATAAGCATTTAATTAATATTTTCGTCCTGAATTGTTTTCTTAATATTTGAGTATTTTTGTTGTACTCCATTTTATAACCAAACATAGAAGAGGTTGAGATGGAAAGACATCAAATTTGTTTTTGATTTGGTGGTCAGAAAGTTTGTGATTACAATATAGGTCTGGTAATCAAGCGGGTATGGTGGAACCGAAAGATTGTAAGCATGTGATCACATGCTGCATTTTGTCTTTTCGAGTCATACACATTTTTATTTTAAAAAACATGCATACAATGAATTTTGTTTTGTTCTGTATATACATCAACATATTCAAAGTACAAAACCTAAACAATTACAGACTCTAAGACTATGCTGATAATGTACTATTGTGTGGTGTTGTTCATGCAGCTGTTCGAGCCATCACTCAATCATTTTTAGCATGTTCTTCGTTGGCATTGGATTCTCTTTGTTCACTTTTTTTTTAAATGTTTTCTTTTTGTTACAGTTATGGATTTAGATTTTGAATCTGTTTGACCAACCGAAGTGACAGAGAAAACGCAGTTTCATTAATGTGTATCTACTTACGTTATGGTATATATTATAATTCAGATTTTTTTAAATATCTCAATTGTATTCTATTAAAACATTCCTTCTAATAAGTAAATTTGTTATGAACCACTTTCTATTTTAAAATGTTTAATTTGGTAATACATTATGTCTGTTTTTTGCTTCTTCTATGTCTTATGTCAGCCTGGACCAAATGAAAAGAGTTAGGTTTCAAAGAGTTGAGGGCTCAATCAATCCATTATTTGAATTTATAACGGAGTCAGATACTAATAATGATAATAAAATATTTTTAATATATATTTTTTAAAATTATTGTAATCACATAAAAATTTGTAGTTTCGACATTTAATTTAATAAATTGAATTGAATTGAATGTTTTTTTCTTTTTTTAAATTAAGGGATATGGTTATGGAAGTTTTTTCTTTTTTTTTTTTTCAGACGGGATTATTATGATCTCTGGGAATCGCAGATTTTAAAAGTGACTAAAATATGTTTGATTGGTAAAAAGTATTATTAAAAAGTTATATATTTTCTAAAACAAAAATCAAGGTGTAGCATTTATTTGTTATTAAAATATTTAATCTTTTTTTTTATTTTTTTATTAAATGATTTGATATTTAAGATCTTCTTATTTTAACTCGATAAAGATTCCTATCGCTTTCATAATATGATCTCTAACTAGAAACTTGACACGAAATTATTTTTTGAAAATAATGATTTGTTAAAAATGTTATTTTGAATAAAGTATATGAAACCCATAACACATGCTTTCTAAACTTAAATTCCATGAAAAAAAATTAAAAAACTAAATATCATTAGTATAACTAGCAATCAACGTCAACTGGATATGTGTGATTTTCCCAATTTAAATTTTGTTTAAATAATTTTACTCTGGTTTTTAAGAAACCAATTTAAAAAATTAAATGAATTTTTCTCATATTGACCGTTTGATCGAATTAATCTAACTAATAAATTCATTCTTACTTTATTTTTGTTTGTTTTCCTCTGCCCTATGCTATGTTTTATCTCCATCGAATAAACAAATAGGTGTAGTCTAATTTTGACAATAAAGAAAATTGCTTACATGTGAAAGGTATATAACTAACAGGAGCTAGACAAAAGCAATTTTGGCCTAAACTTGCTGACCAGCTCTCTCTTAAATTATACGTTCAAACTGACGTTTTATATCTTTCAATAATTGAAGTAAAGAATGATTTATAAGATTTTTTATTTTATGACAAAATCGTGAAAGGATCATTGAATACCAATTAAACAAACAACATTTAAATATAACTAATTAATAATATTAACTTATTGAGGATATCAATTTATTAAAATAAGAAATTAATCAGTTCTGTCCCTTAATTTTAACAGAAAAGCTGTGTTTTATATGTTAAAAATTCTACTACGGTTAAAATAATAATAATAATAATAATAATAATTTTGTGTAATTGAAATAATGAGTTGAAGGTGGTGGTTAATGAATTAATGTTGGAGAGTAACTGTAGAGAGCAGTTAAGTCAAGCGCGCCAAATATGAAAAAGGAGGAAGTGCAGCAGTCACACGAAGACACGCAAAAGCCTCCATATTGCTTCTAGATACATTGTCACACTATCTTCAATCGTACAAATACTTAATACAAAACTTTAAATACTTTATTACGATAGTAATGGTTAGGGAGGATAATCGTTATGGTTTATTACTTATGTTTTATGTAAAAAATTGTTATTTTTATTATAGTTTTACTATTCATACTTCTTCTTTTCTTTTCTTTTTTACTTTTTCAAATATTAGTTAAGCAATTATTTTATATAAAATAAAAGTCAAAGTAGATAAAATATAATTTTATTAATCATATAAATATTAAATAAAAGTAACAACTTATAATTAAATCAATTATATAAAAAATTAAAATAATTAAATATGGGTTCTATAATAAATCAAGAAATTAAAAACAAAAAAAAATTAATATAAGTTTTCTAAATTAACTAATAAATAAAATATGTTTTAGTAATTTATGATAAAATGAATGTAAGGTCAAAAATAAATATATTCAATTTAGAAAGTTAAATGTTATTCATAATCATACCTAATCAAATGTAATATTTTTTCATCATTTCCAAACATATTCAAATAATACTTACGTTCATTTTATTCCTATTAATAGTAGAGAAATTTTGTTCATTGAGCCGTCATTTCAATTATATTTAAAAGAAAAGTTTTTTTTATACTAGTATTACATCCATTTGTTTACTTAATATAAGTAATTTAACTTTTTTTTTTAAATGTTAGACTATCGTGAGCGTGTATTTAAAAATATGTTATGTAATAAAACTATTTTTAAATATGTTTTCTGTATTTTAAATTAGGAGATTACTTGTTATAGTTTAATTTTTTTTAAAGATAATTTACTAATTATAGGAAATGTTTGTTTTAGTGTATGAAATTATACATTTGATATATAAAGATTAGTCACATATATTTGATATAACTTTTAAAAAATGATAAGAATTAAAATATATTATTAAATCTCCACTTTGGGGATATTGTTACCTTTATTTTTAAGTTTTATAAAATGTTTTTTAATCTCTAGAATAGACAACGTTGGTAACTTTTTTTAAAATGTTATAATAACGAGAAAATTTATTCACAAATATACTACATAAACAAAATTATGCTTTTGGCCTTAAAAAATAAAGACACATTTCATATTTTAATTTTCTAACTAAGAAATCTCTTTTTTGTATTATTCTTTATTTTTTTTTCAAAATGTTTTTTTTTAATTCTGAAATTAGACACATGGGACACACTATCAATGTGACAAATGGTGACCTACTCACTGTTTCAAAATCATCACAGTCAAAGGTAACCTTATTTATGTGACTTAAATAACTCTGTCATAAATTTCAAAATCACTGTTTCAAAGATTGTTTTACTCTTAGGTATGTACAATTTGTGTTGTCTATGTTAGCCATTAGACTTAAATCATCGGTTAAAAGTAGTTTCTATTCTCCTTTATTGTAATTTTTTCTTAAGTGTTATTTTTATATTTTTAAAATTCTCTAAATTAGTTTATTAACAATCTTTTTAGAACATTATTTTGAAAAACAAACTAATTTTTAATATCAAAATTCAAAATCTTAAGCAAACCTGTATGTCGAAAAGTTTGAAGTTTGATGTAACATTAATTAAGTTTTGAATTAAAAGATACACGTACGCAAGCGTCGTCACAAATAAAATACTCGTTGAAGTCATTGAGTTTCTGTTTTGAACAAAATTGTTTTTGGACTATATATATGTATATATAATGATGATAACTCTGCAATGAAAAATTATATCATACAATTTTCGCGTAAGAAATTATACAACAGATTGGGATGAAATAAAATTATTAATTTATCTGATACAGAGATAAATAAAATATATATTTTTAAATATATCGTGTAAACAATAACGTTAACTGTCAATGTCACCTCTCACCGTAACTTCATTCTTTGATTTAGTTGACATAAATGTTCAACTAGAAGGTTGATTTAATACTGTTTGACTTTCACTCAAACAGAGAAAACACATCAGTTTAAATTCAAATTGGCGACATCATATTAATAGTGGTAATGTCAAAAGTAAGAATTTCCAGAAGCAATTTCTGGATGCAAAAGTTTTTCAGATTGAAAAATTGGAAAAGTCATAGTTTGTGTGGAAAGTTTTGAATAACCGTGATATACGTGTGGGCGTTATGACTAATAACTTTCTACTTTTTAGAGATTTCTAAGAGATTTTTCATTTTTCTTTATTATAACTTTAAAGAGATTTTTCTTTCCGTAGAGACGTGGTCAATATATACATCATCATATTAAAAAACTATAATAATAACGTGACAAGTCATTAAAAGAAAAAAATCCTTTAAAGAATCTTTTAGTTCGCTAAAAAAACATAACTTTTATTTATTTTTTGTATAAAAAGTTATTGAATCCATAGTTGACCAAACAGATTGTTCCTCTCCTTTGATCCTTATCCAAACTGTGTTACCAACTTTGGTGTTTTGTACTTTGTTTCAACTCCCATGACCAAATGCACATAATATATTGTGAGCTTTGTGTTGAAAAACATAAATGACAAAACACAAAACACAAAACTTTAGTGAGAAAAGAAAGGGAAATGCATGATTCGATTACGTATATTGAATTGAAACATTAGCTTAAAGATATGATAAAATCCAATTCCTCAGTGTCTTTACGATGACCTTCTTTGTAACCTTCTTTATAGCATAAATGCATGGGTATTTTTTTTTAATTATATTTAGTTTTTAACAATGAAAGTAAATTTTACAGAATTGATTAATTTTATATGTTATGTTTTAAATCATCATAATAATAATTAAAGTAATAAATAATAATAAATTATCAAAATCTTGTGTATATATTAATTTTTTTTATATAATGATTAGACCTAATATAACGTGTTAAGTTTGAAATAGATTAAATGAAAAAATAATTTTGTGTAAAAAGAGTCATCCTCTAACTATAATAAATAATTAAACTTTTGTTTTTATTTTTAGTGAATGAATTAATTTTTCAAAAAATTTAATAGTAAGAAATAACATATAAAAATTAATGTAATAAAGTGATAATTTTAAATATTTTATTTGAATTGTATAACTGAGACTTAAATCAATTATAGAAATCTTGTAAATATTTATAAAAGTTATAAATTTGTATTTCATTCAGAAAGTAATTGCAGATTTAGATTTTAGAAAAGGTAAATAATAAATAAATAAACATGTTATAAATATGTGTTACCATATTTTTAATTTTTTTTTAAATATTGATATGCATGTAATTACTTTTAAAAATTATTTAAATCATTCTCGCGAATAGTTTCATTCCATGATATTTTCACACAGTCAATATTAATATTGATTGCGGAAAATTTATTTTAATTGTTCAACCCACAATTAAAACCACTCTTAAAATAAATCACTCGGATTTATATAATTGTTGTGTGAGAAAAAGAAAAAAAAAAAGAGAAGAGAAAGGAGAAACCCAATGAACAACGACAACATTGCAACGACGAGAACAATAAAAAATAATACTGACAATAAAGGAAAAAAAGGAAAAACGAGAGAAGGAAAAGCTTAAAATAACAACAATAAAACCAAAGTAACCTACGACAATGACGACAACTTTGTTGGAAGAAGAGGACTAGGATAAAAGAGATAATAAAGAGAAGGAAAAAAAGGAAAAAATTGTAAAAATAAGTAGAATAAGAAAGAAAAGGAAGAAAATATAAATTATAATATTTACCAACAAATATGTTTATCAACATATTTTTCTCATCAATAATTATTAATATTTTTTAAAATTTTATCAATAAATTTTTTTTATCATTGATAGATTGTTGATAATTTTTATATTGATGAATTTTAAAGATTATCAACTAATTTTGACAATCGATAATATTATTATTTTGAGTGTGACTTGTTTCTTAAATTACTAACATCCATTTAACTATTAAATTATTAACATCCATTTAACTATTAAGTAGTAAAAAAATAAATAATTGATATAATTTTTTTTTCTCGTTCACCTTATTAAACTTAAACATAAAAAAATTCTTATATTCTGAGTTGACAATGCATGCAACAACCCTTAAACCAAAATAACACAATTAGAAAAAGTTATTCCAAGGAAAGCACACCCATATAAATTTAATGTGATGTGATAACTCAAAACTCACATTTATAAACATTTAACATAAGCATCTTTATTACCTAACATGCAACTTTTATCAGTAAAAAGTTACAAATTAAAATTACAAACTCTCTTAACACACTTGAATATCTCATCCATACAATTTGAAAACTTATTGAATTGTAGTAATAGTACTCAAATTAACTTTTCATTTATAATAAATTTTTATTTTTTTAATTATATTACTTAATGAAACTTTAGTGAATATTTAATTAAAAGTATCATCACACATGTAAAATATAAAAGAAAAAGATATTTCAAATCAAAGAGAACAACAAAGATTATTCTAATTAGAGTTGTTTTTAATTAAGTTAGACTTATTTTCAACATTTATATTAACTTCAGACATCAAAAAGTGAAAAAAAAAAGCATCATCAAATAACTATAAAGAGAAATTATATATATATATATATATATATATATATATATATATATATATATATATATATATATATGTATATGGAAATGTTAGAAAAGTTCAAATGAATTAAGTTTTAAGATGTAATGATTTTTTAAAATTAAAAAATAAAATTATTTATAACATTTAAAATATAATTTAAAAATTCAATTATTAATTTTTAGCATCCTTAAATATTGTTATCTAATATTCATAGAAGCATGCGTGTCCTTACACTCGTAGTCAAATAAATGGTTTTTGTTTATAATAAAGATTAACAATTCGCATAAAGAGAATTTATTTATACAAATTTTTTTCCAATTTTATCCTTAAAGTAATTGTTATTTTAACCTTAAATAATTAAATGCTTATGTCTACCCTTTAAATGACTGTTAATTTAAATTTAATTATTTTATACATTTAAATAATTATTTACTATTTTATCTTTTTAATAGTTTTTAATTTAAATAATTATTTATAATAAAACTGTTTAATAATAAAAAAGTATATATAAATTATTTACTTTATAATTATTTTTAATAAAAATTAGTTTATAGTTTGAAAAAAATGGACAATGTGTTTCCACTAATTTATTTTAATTTTTAATACGCTTACTCGGGTAAATAGTTTTTGTTTTCAATGAACACTCACAACTCACTTAAGTAATATATTATTTATTTTAGTACGAATATGTGAAGAACTTTCTTGTATTGATTATACGATTTCATTTCATTTTATTTTTTTAAAAAAAAAAGTGTTTCTAATGGAATAAAAATTTCAATTTCAACTTCTCCGTTATTTTCTTTACTTTACCAAACATTGAGTTAGTCATGAAGAATTCGGCTCAAATTGCTAAAACACTTGTTTGATACAAATTTAAAGTTCCGCAGAAAAATTTACAAGAGTATATAACTAGAGTAAGAATATCAAGAAAATTAGAAGGAAGGAATTTCTGTAACTGTTAATAAGCCTTATTTAAACTAACGTATATTTTAAATCAAGGAAATTAAAATAAGAGGAGTAGCAGTTTAACTTTATAAACCTTTTTATTTATATCATTATATTAAAAGGAAATAGGCATTTTGATGTCATATTTTAATTGGATAGTTTTTGTTTTTAATTAATTACTCATAAAAATCGTAAGATTGTATATACTTTATGCGTGAAATGACACGTGTTTTTGTTAGTTTTTCTAAAGTTCATAAAGTTTTTTTTTATATAGAAAAACCACCTTTCTTTTCCTTTTTTTCTTCCTGAAAATCTTTTTCAGCATGTCCCCACGCTACGTGTTCTTCGGTTAGGGAAGCCAACAAGAAGAAAAATCGAGATCATAACGATATATAGTTCCACTCCATTAACAATTGAAAAAGACGATTTTCATATATTTTTGGGGCTAACGGAAATCTTTGATCGTTCCGAATACAATATTGCTTAGCCAAGAAAAACCAAATGACAGTGTTGTCACAAACCCAAACGAAGAAGCATCATAAACAAAAGTACAATGTATACATTTGCTTCCTGAAAATTGAAACTTGTGTGCGTGGCCCTTTTAAATCCTATTTGCAAGCAAGATCATGCACGTAAGACTTACACACGTATATCACACGGAGAAGTTAGGGATCTGAATAATTACAACAAATTAAGATAAAAATAAACGAGTTTCTTTTGAAGAAAGGGACGTGTGGGATACGACATAAGACTTAGTCATTTTTGCATTTAAGATAAGTTTGGAGAATAAAATATCTCTTTTGTGTTGCAATGCTTTTTAAATGGCTGCTATTTCTAAAAATCTTCCAATAATGCAAGTGTTGTGTGTATTAAGCATTCAAAAATATATTATCATTGAGTGATCAATCATACAATTAAACAAAAGTGTCATGTGATATATTTAATATTACCAGTTAAATGTCACTCAAATAACCAATCCAATTATATACAGATATCATGACAGAATATAGTTCTTCAAAAACATATTATCATAGCTTTTAAAACAAGAATCATCAATCTCGACTTATTATCTTAGTTTTAATCACTATAATACACTATTTAAATTAACCTATCACAATTTTTACAGACATATCTTGATTTTGATTTCAAAATATTTAAAACTATATTTGTATTATATGATTGTCCAGTCAGTCATAAGTCAAACGGTCGTTTATTTGACAACAAAGTGATCAGAAAAGCCGATTGGTATAATCGAATCAGATTAGTTATCAAAGGTAATTAGGTTAACTTTAATCTAAGTTATGGGCATATGGATTATAATTGGGTTGGCTCTAATCAAAGATCAATTTTAAAAATCTATAAACCAAATTTGATATTCTATTAGTCAGTGTTGTTTTAACTATACATTTATTCTTAAAGTTGACTAAACAAATATTGACTTGAGCATAAAGTGTTTTCTGTATTTGAGATCCAATTTGATCGAATGGTGTGAGAAAAACTAAATACAAAACTAAAACCTAAGCTTAGAACTAAAAGATAATCCGTGTGAGAAAACTCAACATCTACCCACCAATGGAAACAATATCAATTACAATAATATAATAATATGTTCAATTTAATTGGTATATAATCATTATTATCACTAGTTTAAACTAGGATTGTTATCATCGTTCGCGATTCTAGAAAGCTTAAAGTGACTTCCATTGCTTAAAGTAACTTATTCTTGAAGAAAAGATAACTTCCAAAACTACAAAAGCTTTCACACAACCTATAGAGTACACACCTAAAAATCAAAGTATAACCATAAAATTAACCTCGTAAGAATCTTACCCATATCAATGTTTTCTTCGAATAACTTCATCTCCTTCCTGTTACCTTCTATACGTTATTCAATATGAACTTTATTTTTTAAACTCATAGATGCTGAAAACCGACAATCTCGTACCATGTTATAAATGTAGTTTAAACCCATTTTCATTATATTTAGAATAACCCATTCCTATATGTTAGTTTGTTCATCATTAAGTATTATTTATTCGTGTTCATCAAATTATTCTTCATTGTAAGTTAAGTTAAATTATTCATCTATATTACTATCATGCAAGATAATAACTCAACTAAAAAGTTTAGCCGTATTAATATGAGTATTGTTAAAATCTAATCATGATATATAAATATATTATAAACCACTTATTCTAATTTGAGTGAATGTAATTTTAAAGTTATTTGTTTTACCTCTCAAAATATTACTTGCAAAAAAGATCTAAGTTTTCAACAGGTATATTTTGATATAGTAAAATATTAAAATATTTTTCTCCATTTGTAAGGAAAATGTTTATTTTTCAAAGAGAAGAAAACGTCAGACAGGGCCCTTATTTGTTTCATGAAAAGGATTGAACAGGACTACGTGTGTGTACAGTGTTGATTTTTTCATTCTAAAAAAAATATAAATTTGAAAAATTAAAACTGTAGGAGAAATATGATTAATTAATTCAAATAAACAACTAGAAAAGTATAAGCAGCGTTGTTTTTTAAAAATTAAAAAAAAAAATTGAGAGTATACGTACAAAGAAGGTTGAGATTTATTATGAGATTAAAATAACTAATTTGGAAAACAATTTGACAAAAAGAAATATTCAGAAGTAATAATAATAATCTAAATATTTGAAAATATAAAAATAACTAATGAATTACAATACTAATACAAAAA
Source organism: Vigna reflexopilosa (assembly GCA_027742785.1). Classification (NCBI taxonomy): domain Eukaryota; kingdom Viridiplantae; phylum Streptophyta; class Magnoliopsida; order Fabales; family Fabaceae; genus Vigna; species Vigna reflexopilosa. The sequence continues at coordinate 1,940,917 of CM050914.1, read as the reverse complement.
ATAAAAGGAACGAATACACCGCAAGTAAATTAATACTTTCTTAATTTTTTTATTTCTTTTAATAATATCTCAATCGTGCAAGAAATAAATGTTTTTTTTCTCATATAATTTACACATGAATAGCTTGTAGGCAACGCCATCTATATAGAAAGATTAAGATGTGAGTCACATCATAACATAACACATATGCCACTCAAGAAGGAACCACAGGACAACTGATTTCAAATAACAGACCACTTTCCTCGTAAGATCCAATTCCCAAACGTTGTCTAACCCAACTGTTAAGAGAACATTCTCGACTGCAACACAAACATTGGGCCTAGCCCACCATTCTTCCTCGCATTGTCATAACACTCGTTTACTGTTTTCTTAAGTAACAAAAAGAAATCCTAAACATATTTCAGAATAAGCCATCCTTAGTTAGCCAAAACATTCAAATTCGAAACCTGATGTGTATGAGTTATCAATCTAATATCAATTCTTAAGTACAATAATTTTAATCGATGCCACTCTAATTTGTATTTAAAAATGAATATAATAACTCTCATGACAAATTTTTTGCCAATAAATATGTTGAAAAATTGAGCAACAGATTATCTACCTAGTTTGTTGGACATTAAATTCAAAATACCTATCCCAAATTCATCATCCAAAACATATAAACAAAAAAAAAAAAAAACAAAACAAAAAAAATCCTATTAGGATAAGTCCTCCCTACATCACTTAGTCAAAACATTTAAATTCGAAACCTAATGTGTATGAATTATCAATCCAATATAAAAATTATTCATGTATTTGCATATCAATCCTTAATTATAATAATTTTAATTGATGTCACTTTAATTTGTATTTAAAGATGAATATTATAACTCTCAATTTTGATAAATTTTTTATCGATAAATATATTGATAAATTGAACCATAGATTATCCGTCTAGTCTAATGGAAATTTTTATATATTAAAGGATGATTGATGCGAAGAAGAGAAAAAAAAAAGAGAAAAATAAGAAGTGAAGGACGAGGAGAAGGTTAAAGTTGGTGGCGATAGCAAAAGCGTGACAACTCTGTGGCAATGCGAAAGTGCATCAGTGATGCAAATGTGTGATAATGGTTACCAAAGTTAAAGAAGGTATGTGAAGAAGAATAAGAGGAAAAAAAAAGAAAGAAAAGGATGAGTTAGAGGTGATAACAGTTAACACAATAACAATGGCGTGGAGGCACGACAAGGAAAATATAAAGAATAAAAAGAAAAGAAAAAAAAATCCAATCATAATTTTTATCGATAAATATTTAATGACATATATTTATTTAAAGATTTGTGGTTGCATTAATTATCAAAAAAATCACAACATTTATTAATAAATTACAAGTAAAATCATTATTCATTTCAAGATTTTGATGGTAGTTAGAACAAGAGAATAAATAATGATTTAATGTTTTAACAACACAAAAAATACAAAAAAATAAATATTACATTACTTTGTTAAAACAAATATTAAAGTTAATTAAAAACTTTCGACATAAAAAAACACTTAAAAAAAGAAAAAGATAAAAAATAAAATAAAAAAATATTTTAGTAGCATTGCGATAATAAGCGAGAAATATATTTTTGTCATTTAGTTTAGTAATGACCCGATTTAAAAATACTTGAGGAAGAATAAAATAGAGTATGTTTGGACCTTTTCTTAGACAAATCGAATTTTAAGAGTTAACTATAATAAATACCTACGACTAATTCACCAATGAAATTCTTATATAGAGAGCAGAATTCAATTTTTATTTGTTATAATATTTAAAATTATCTTTGTTTACTCAAGGAACAAATAAGATATTTTAGACTACTAGCATTATGAAGTACATATTTATGAAATTGGAACATGGTTGATTCCTCTTCAGTTATTTTGACTTTGTTATATCTAAATTTGGAATGAACAATCTTTACTAAAAAAAAATAAGCATTTTTAAATTCAATCTATGCTAACAAAAGTCTTCGTTGCTTCAAATATTTATATATATTTGTACAAATAGAAAAATTAAAAAAAAAATTATTTGGAAAATTTTAAAATATGAAATATTAATAAGTATTTAAGTTGATGTTTAGTTCATACCTTTTTTTTTAAAGTATAATTAATATATGTTTTTACAAAATCATATTGATTCTACAAGATCACTTTAGGACTCATCAATTTTCAATCTTCTCAGTCCTACGAAGTTCAATCAATATTGCTAAAATAATTATTTTAATTTAAATAACATTTAAATATTAAAATTAGAAAACAAATATTATATTAAAAAATATAATTACAAAGGATATTAAATAAATATTAAAATTAATAAAATTAGAGCACACTGTAATTTAATTTATAAATATGAAATTGAAGGATTTATTTTAACTTATGATAAAAATTTATTAAATTTGTAAAAATATATTTTTAAAAAATAATTATAAAAAATAGTTATAAAATCTAAAAGATAAAACAATTAATAAAAAAGTTTATATTGATAACAACAACATAAAGAAAGAAATGTATAGCAAAAATCGATTATTCATCGATTACAAAAACAATTCTAAAACAATCCCTTTATTAACAGTTAAATATTAATAGTTATAGATTTAGAATAAAAACCAAACAAAATAAAACACATAGATTAAATCGTATTTTGGCTTATTACGGTAATACCCATGTTTATTCTCGTTACACTTTGATACATTAGGGATGTCATTGGCATATTAGTCCCCCGAACAAACATGGCCTGGTTATGGCGCGCAGGTGCCAAGTTCTCTCTGGTTGCCTCCGCCGTTGGCGGCGGAGTCACCACGGCGCTCATTGCCACTTCCGACGATACCGAGACGGCTCTCAAGCTTTGCGCCACCGTCCCACATCGCCTCTTCCGCGACGCGGTCACGGCTGCTAACATTGCTTTCGGTACTTTCGATCTAACTTAACCTCCTTTGTTCTCGAGAACTTTCTATGAACGCTTATTCAATCTTCCTTTTGTCTTTTTGCTGCTTTTTCAATTCAATTTTCAGCCTCATGAAATCGATTACTAAAGCGTGATTACTGATCAGTTGTTAAGACAATTGAACTTGTTGGAAACTTATGTACGTTTACAGTTTAGGCTAAAATGGTTCAATAGTTAGATTTATGTGCGATTCTTTACCGAATTATGGATTTTTGAGTAAACTATCCTTCTAGCTTCTCAAATTTTACCGCGCTCTCAAAGTAGTCTCCAAAACTAACGAAACTGCATTCCTACAATCAAATTAATAAAAAATCCAAAAAAATGTATCACTTAAGATATAATATTATTATATATGTTCTGAGACTAAATAATAATAAGCTGCTAAATTTCGAGACTTTGGCGAAACAATTGATCACTTTAGAGACTAGTTTGAATTTTCTTAAATTTTATACATTAATGTAACAGTCCGTTCAATTCAAGGACAAAGTGGTGATTTACTCAATTATGATTTGTGTGATTGTGTTGTGTGTGTGGGATAGTAAACATATTTTTAACTTGAAAATGAATCTTGTATTACTAAAGCTGGTTATGATTTTGTTTTATTTGAAGATTATGAATATTCACTGTGGGGACTGCCGGAAGGGAGTATTGAGAGGGAGAGAATCAAGCATGAAGTTCACCTCAGGTCAGCACAAAAGCTTCAAGACCTTTGTTTTAAGAATGGAGGGGTTTATATAAAGCTTGGGCAACATCTTGGGCAATTGGTATGATTTGATTTCCCCTCCTATTGGTTTTGAAGAGAAAAATAAATACAAGACCATCGACTTCTTTAATTTCTGTTGTTGTCCATCTATTGCACATTAGGCAATGATGATTTGTTTGATTATTTATTTATTTACAGGAATATTTAGTTCCTCAGGAATATGTTCAGACGATGAGGGAATCTATGCTAAATAAATGTCCAGTTTCTTCCTATGAGCAAGTATGCAACGTATTCAAGAAAGAGCTTGGTGATACTCCAGATAAAGTATATATTATTTGTTTCACTCCTAATAGACAAAGACATTATTTTTCTTTAATTAGTTTCCTTGGTGATTGATTTTGTCTATTGCGGTGAATGGGTTTTTCTTTTTAATGTAGATATTTTCTGAGTTTGATCCGATTCCAATAGCAAGTGCTTCCCTTGCACAAGTTCATGTAGCTCGCATGCATGATGGACAAAAAGTTGCTGTCAAGGTTCTGCTTATTGCTAATATTTTGTTATATGTGTGAAAAGAGCATTTTGGATCAGTTTGGTTCTATGTCAGTCTTAATGCTTTATTTTAATTTTTTTTTCTTATTTGCATCTATCAATGAATGTTCAGGTTCAGCATACTCACATGACTGATACAGCAGCTGCTGATCATGCCACTGTGGAATTGGTTGTAAACACATTGCACAGATTTTTTCCTAGTTTTGATTATAGGTACAGCTTTGATGCTATTGGCAGTGAAATTTACCATATCATTATTGTGGGAAGTTTTAAAAGCCATTTGATGGACGAGTGCATTTAATTATTGGAAAAATGAATGGTCTACGTTGTCTCTATAGCTATAGTTTTTATGTCCCCAGTTTCTATAGGTTGCTATGTACTGATCTTGTAGTAATGTTCTGTTTACTTCTGTCTACAGGTGGTTGATTGATGAGATTAGCGAAAGTTTGCCCAAGGCAAGTTACTATTTAACTCTGAAGCAATATGTATGCCTAAAAATATATCCATGCTTATTTAGTGGATTATGTTTAGTGGACTGGTTTAACTTTCAAGATTGATTTCGTTGTTTATTATGGTGATGTACTCCTTTAGTGTTGGAATAAAGTTAATGTATAGTTAAAATCATTTAACCAAAATTTGTCAGGAACCTTAAATACATGTTGAATTCAGTTATATTATGATCATATTAATAAGCAAAGTCATTATTTTCCTTTTAACAAACCAATACGTAAATTGTTTAACAAATAAACCACAGGGGTCAAAGAAAACCTAGGTTTGGAAAAGTCCAAGGTTTTATGCTTACCTTCCCCCTAAAAAAATAAATAATGTAGGGTAAAATGTTACTTCTTTCTTTGGTTTGGAAAAGGTTGTTTAAAATGTTGTGGATTTAAGCTTGATAATCCTCCGGTATGTTTCATACTTGATAGGTTTCAAGTTAGGATTAAATCTTATATTCAGTTTCTGTTAGTTTCAATTGACTTTCTCTATTGTCTTTTTAGGCCGGAGCTGAGATCAAATATTTGAATTTCGTTTATAAATTCATTTGTTTCCATTACATTGCATTAAAGCCTTGATCTGTTTTTCTGTAGATGTTGTCTAAAATGTATTTACTTATCTTGTTAACCTTATTATATTTTATTCATTCACGACATGACATTCACAATATTTTGCTTGCCTAAGATTATTTCGAGACACATGTATAACCATACCTCAATTGTTATGGCTACGAGATATGATGTTCTAGCATGATTTATATTTGTTTACTCGTAAAATTTGCTTTGAGATATGTTGGATTTTGGAATTTTATGTTTCTCATTCATCATCATTAGATATTGTTTTATTTTCTTCATGTTTTCCCTGTTTTCTGTTTACTTTCCTAACATTATTACTGCAGGAATTAGATTTTTTAACTGAGGCAAAGAACAGTGAGAGGTGTTTGGATAACTTCCACAAATTGTCTCCTCATATTGCAAATTATGTATATGCACCAAAAGTATATTGGAACCTGAGCACCTCGAAGCTCCTGACAATGGAATTCATGGACGGTGCTTATGTAAATGATGTAAAAACCATTCAGAAACTTGGGATCAACTTGCATGAACTTTCAACATTGGTAAGTTCATGTTTATGGGCTTCATTATAGTCACTTGTACAGCGATCAACAATAGGTGTTGATAGTGTGTAGGTTGTTTTGTAACTTCATTGTATGCGTTGAGATATCTTTGATACGGCAACATATGTCAATGAAGTTGAGGGAGTTAATGATGAGCATTTTGGTTGCCTCATGCAATTAGTTCCATTCCATATGTGGCTTATAAGCAAAATTAAGGTCACCATAGTACCACAAACTCATAAACCTCCTGCACTTAGGATTGCCCGGTCTCTGTGTGGGTTTAAACTGTATAGTAGACAGTCTTAAACTGTATAGTAGACAGTCTTTTCTTTGTATTTTCAATATTCTTAACTCAAACCTGTGACTTCTTGGTCACATGTGATAACTTCAACTGTTACGCCAAGACTCACTTTCATTTATTAAGTAATTTAGTAAAATCTGATCAACATTTTGCAGGTTAGTCAAACTTTTGCTGAAATGATGTTCAAACATGGGTTTGTGCATTGTGATCCTCATGCTGCTAACTTGTTGGTGCGCCCATTGCCTTCCAGTAAAGCTAGCATTTGGGGTAATTATTCCTTCCCTTCACCTTCCTCGCCAATCTATAACTATGTTCTATCAGTTATTGCCCGGAATTAGGTTTAGTTGTTTTTTTTTAAATCATGTAGGCTACTGTTTTTCTAATTTAAAAATAATCTATAAATTTCTCAAGTATGAGATGGTGTCACCCTTAACATTTGGATTTTGTGGGCAAAAGCTTGCACCAACTAAATTTGGCTTTTCCAAGAGAAAGTTTCAAGTACTCATTTAATATGGGATGAACAATTGACATCTGTTTTCTAGAATTATGGTGGCATTGGAAAATCCTTTGATTTGATTTGGGGGTCTTTTTTAGTTTCCAAGGAAAAATAAATAGCTATGGTTGGCATTAAAAAATGTTATTTGAAGACTAGACTAATAAAATATCATTGAGCAGGCTGCAATAATAGTTCTCCACTGTTATTTTCAGAGATATTTAGGACGTTAATGTGACTGCAGAAGGATTAATACCATCCCATGCTGTCTTTGTAGATTAAAATTGAAAGTTGATATGCATGTGTAAATGTATGATTATCAATTTGATAATGATACTATTCTGAAAAATGGTTGTTTCTTTCAATTGTTAACAAAAGTATTGAAGTACCATTTCTGATTTCCAAGTTAATAAATATGCAATTTCAAGTTGCATATACCATAATGTTTTGCATGCTTTGCATTATAAACCATCCAAATGCAGATATCCACTCTCTCCATAAATATCTATACGCTTGTTCTATTCCATTAATGTTTTGGTTTGTTTGCTCACCTCTTGGCTCCAACTTCTTGTTTGATTTTTACAAAGCTGCATTGCTGGTTTCATGCAACGAGTTTTTCTTTATTTTTTTAATTTGGATATTTATTTCTCATATAGGCAGGAGAAAACCACAATTGATCCTTTTAGACCATGGACTCTATAAAGAGCTTGACTTCCAAACAAGAACTAACTATGCTTCACTATGGAAGGGGTTGGTATTTGCTGATGCTAATGCAATCAAAGAATATAGTGCAAAGTTGGGAGCTGGGGAGGATTTATATGCACTCTTTGCTGGAGTTCTAACGATGAGGCCGTGGAATAGAGTTGTTGACCCATCTATGGATCATTTAGTTATACAGGGAAATGAGAGTGAACGATTAGAACTGCAGGTAAAGATATAATTTAAGGGAAAATTTTCGCAAGAGTTTCTATTTCAGTCTCAGGTTCATTTTTTTTTTGGAATTATAATACTTGCACTTTACTTCTATTCTAATAACAATAAGTAATAATAAAGTTCGTGCTGGTTTTCTTACCGAAATAGGTAAAATTCTTAATTCTTCTGTTTTTTGTATCCTGAATCCTGTGATCTGCAGTTTAAGCACTTGTTTTAAAAAATTGGTCAACTAACGTTGTTCACTTTTTACTAAGTATAAGAAGTTAGTCTGTTTTTAGGGTTCAGGGTTTTGCATGGTCAAATTTCCTTGCTTAGCATGCCCTTGAAGGAAAAGAAGCTAAAAAATGACTCTCCTAATTGTTTTGCAGATGTACGCATCTCAATATTTCCATCAAATCTCTGAGCTTTTAAGGCGATTACCGCGTGTGATTCTGCTAATGCTAAAGACAAATGATTGTTTACGAGCGGTCAATAATTCTCTGGTAAATACAACTGTGTTTTCCATTTATTACATTGCGTGCCATGTGATTGATTGATAGACACTCTTCAAACAAATGTAGCTTGTGTCTAATTGTAAAATATCCAGTCGGCGCATAGAAGTAGAAATAACAATTGAAGCAATACACCTATTTGATGTGTTTGTGTATAATATATTTTTTTTTTCTTTTTGGGTATCATGATCAGTTACAGGGATCATCTTTGGAGACTTTTTTTATCATTGGAAAGGTTTCGTCGGAGGCTGTCATTGAAGCAAAGATGTTGAAAAGCAAATCACTTTTAACATGGTTAAACGTTAAATTGGATAAGATTTTGCTAGAAGTACGACTCTGGGGGATGCAGGTGGCCTTGTGGCTTTTACAACTAAGAAAGGCTTTGTCTTGGTCTAACCAACTATTTTAGAAGAATTAATCTGCCTCATTATTTGCTACATTTTATTCTTTTGGAAAATAAGCTCTTATATTTTTTTTGTGTCCGAGGTCACAAATTCCCTCACAATATGTAGCTTATGTTTGAGCGCGGATTGACGAATGGTTTTAGTACTTGTTTGGTTTTCTTCGTTTGAAATCTCAAAAACATGCACTTTATAGGTTGAAGAGGGTGAAAGTAAAGGAGCAAGTCATTCTTGTGTTAGTCTGTACCCTTTACTGTATTCATGTGGGCGACGCAGAATGTTGTTGTAGACTCCCATTAATGTATGGGGAAACTGTGAAATATATAGATGACTTTTCACATCAGTTTCAATGGTTGTTTTCGGGTCTATTCGGATGGCTATTCTACATGCTTTCTTTCTTGTGTTACATGAAAAACAGTAGTAATATACAAATAAAGATTGACATGAAGATAACACGTTTGAAAATAAAGATGTTTTTTATAATTAGAATTGCTTCTCCTATATCTTGTAGGAAAAAAAGATTGACATGAAGATTACATGTATGAAAATTGAATTTACTTCCATAGTCAACAATTCTCCTAATTCTTCACCTAACTCAAACAAACGACTCAGCCTTACAAACAGTTGTTTATCGTCTAAGTCATACCCAAGCAAGTGACATTCCAATAAACAACCATTATTGATGCCATTCTACCTCCACAAAAACTTGCCCATCTTCAATGTTTGATGGTACTACTTCATTAGGCTTCTGTGTGGTATTACTGTTCTCAAACACCATTTCCCCAAACCCATATTGCTGTATAATAAGCAGTGAAGAGCTTGAACCAAAGTTATTGGATGCCACAATGTCCCCTATGACACCAAGTTCCGGACAATCTGTCCATTTCATCAACTCCGTCAATATCAAACAGTTCCTACCTCCCCCTCGTCCTAAAATATACAAATCATAACCAATTTGGTCAACCTCATGGAGCACCTCAGGAATATCATCACGACTTCGAACTTCTTTTTCTGAATACTTTATAGAATCCTCATTGCTCACTGCTTTCAGTCTGAATGCACTCACATACTCATCATCCAACTCCCTTTGCTTCTCACTATCTACTACCACAGATAATAGTCCATGATTCTCAACGTGTGACATAACATCAATCTCAGCAGCTTCACCAAACATAAGGATCCTCACCACAGAAAGTTGCACCCCTTGATGCTTTGACATCCTCCATGCAACAGCCAAGGCTTCACGATCATCAGGACCACCGATATAAACCATAACCACTCGCAAGTTCACTTTGAACAATGAGGCAAGTCCACGGTCAACAAAGATTCCCACAGTGCATGGTGCATCTCTCGTCACATTGCGGTTTATTTCTTGGAATGCAGTGTTGGCTGTCTCTAGAATGCCTTCTATGTTTGATTGTTTGTGGTAAGGAAGGAGAATGAGGTTGGCATGTTTCTCCTGTGACAAGTTGTATATGTCCTCGTGAATGGTTGAATAGGAGGATGCAGCTGCAATGGTCTCCACTGTACTGTTCTCATTTATTGCTGCGTATGTTTCAAAAATGTTTGTGATGCTCTCCAAGTCTTGCTGTGCTTTGGTGAGGGCTTGTTCACCACCGCTTTGCTGTTGGTTGTTCTGATTGACATGGGAAACAAAAAGGGAAGCGGTGTGTCCAGTTAGTTCAACAAGCTGAAGTGCAAACACACGTAGAGGGGGGAGTTTTGTGGTGTGGCATGCTTCAAGGATGTTGATCATTCCTGTGGCTTGCCGAGGGTTGTGGACACAAGCTAATATACGCAGCTGTGCTTCGGCCTTTAAGTTTTGTAGGGTCTTAAGTTTATTTTGTTTGTATAGCTTTCTTGGCTTGTATATAGCATTGATGATAAGAGGCACCATCATAGTCATTACTAGAACAGCTATTGTCAAAATTGAGAAGGACTCCACACTCAAAATCTGATAGCAAAACAAAAATAATGGTCATTTATCAACTATGACTAATGAGTGCTTTGCAGTATTTTGTTTTCAATATTCATGTCCACCATAAAAGCAAACAATTTAGAATGAAATTACTCGATACCTGTTTGTCCCAGGCACTGTTGAGCATTAATATTGGTAGGATGCCTTTGGTGTTCATTAGCAGTCCAATAGACACACCATCAAGAACAGGCATACCATAAAACTGAGTGGCTATTACAGTGCTTAAAATCTTCGGAAGGATTGAGAGGAGCAAAATGAACAGCACCAGGCCCAAACCCTGAGTTTTTATGACATATATTGCTCTGAGCCTTATGCCACAGCTACCAAAGAACAATGGAGCCAGATAAACAACTCCAAAATCCTCTGACTTCTCTATGAGCAAGTGGGTAAATTTACCACGAGGTATCATGATTCCATAAACCAGAGCCCCAACAACAGGGTGTGTCCCTAGCAGATCCGTGACCGCTGCAGAAGCATATGCTCCCATGACCACAATGAGCAACCCATTATTGTTCCACTCATTCTGATTGGTTTTGCGCACTATTATCTCCACCAAATAAGGACGAATAACAACGAAGCAGAAAACCACATAAACTATAGTGCTCACCACGGCGTAGATGGCACTTCCACCGTTTATGGCAAATGGAACTAACATTGCAAACATGACCCAATTATAGAAGTCACTGATCATGGCTGTTGTTAAGGTCACTCTGCCAAGTCCCGTGTAGAGGAGCTTGAGATCTGCAAGAATGTGACTAACCATAGGAAAACCTGTGACACTCAAAATTAAGGTCCAAAACATATAAGCCTTTGGCGTGTCGTAATTTGCCCAATACTCTGGAGGTCCCTTGTACATTTTTAGAGCCAAAGCATATATGATACCCCCACACAGCATTGGAATCAAAACTCCAGCAATGGCAATGCTTGTGGCCTTCTTTCTTCCTCGTAGGATTGTGTCAATATTCATGTCCAAACCAGCCAGGAAGACAGTGTAAATGAGTCCCACGTATGATATTGTTTCAGTTGTTAGGATTGACTTCAAAGGGGTGAGAACCTCAGATAAAGCTGATGATCCAAATAGTTCTGGACTTATCAGAATACCCATCTGTTAAAAATAGTTACCCACAAATTAATCAGTGTAAAACTTTTTTCTGAATTTACTTAGGACAAAATTTACATGCAATTTCTGTAAAGTTTCATCGTAATAATTATAATATAATCATTTGATACAAACCTTTACATGATTATCAAAATAAAACTACAATTCTGATTGGAAAAATTACAAACAACTTCTATTTAACTGTATCTAGGGTTTTTTCCTTCACCCAGGAAATACATTTCTCCAGATGTTTTTCTCTAACTAGAATTCTCAATGATGTTTGTTATCGTTCATTTAAGTCAAACCTTTATTATATGTGTATTATCAGGTAAAATGAATGCTAAAAGCACCTAACTACCACATCTAAATTTTGTTTTGTTTGTAATCATGCATGTATATATGTGTATATGTAGTATGGATGCATGATTGAATGCAACTATACGAGCACTGAAAGAAGCAAATTGAGGAATAGATGATGCACTTGCCAAAATCTCAGAAACAAGACGTGGTTGGTTTAAGGGTTTGAGGATGTAGTACAAAAAACGAGTGGATAACAACATGAAAGCAATTTGGGCAGCCAAGGTAGGAAGGTAAAAGAACAGGACGGTTTCACTTTTCCATATGTCATTGGCATTTGAGACATCTACGTCGTAACATCCTGTAGTAACGCGTCGTTTTAAGTATTGATCTTCCGTTCCAGGATCAATCATAGCTGCTTTCTTTTAAGCAGTAAATAAAGCTTTGAATAATGTTGGTGATTGTGATGATATAATGGCTTTTCCTTTGAAGTCTCTTTGCAGAGAATGTTATAGACACCTTTGTGGGCAACATAGATCAATCAACCAATGATAAGGGGATGAATTGAAGCACAGACATGTCATGTTTGATGTTAGGGTTTACGTTCTTTCTGGAATCTCAGAAATCCAGTTGCAAAGTTTTAACTGTCCCTATTTCTGTCCATTTCATATGAAGAAAGTAAACAACCTTCAACGATTCTTTTAGCTGTTATACCTCTGGATTTTCTAATCCCTACCTGTGAAAATGGGCTATATATAAAACCTACTTTTAACTGCCAATAACAAAAACTAACTTATATATTAAAATTCTCATGTTACAATTATTTTAATATTGAGATTCCACAATTTATTAATGAATGCTTAGTCAACAATTATATAAAATACTTATTTAGTCTCCGTATCTGTATTATTATTTAATTTGTATTATATAAAAATTATCATGTTCTTCCTTCAATTACGAGAAAATATGTTATCAAACCATATAATGACTAGAGGAGCAAATTGATGCTAATTAAAAATCAATTAGAGTTTTTAGTAATTTAGGAATAAAGTTAAACACATATAAATCAAATTGAAGAAATTATATTAACAAATGGACGAGAAGTTAATAAATTTATAATTAATGGTTTACTAAGATGTCTGCGTTACATTTGTATGATGGAGATAGTATTACATTTGAAATTGATTTTTATTCTCTGTATTTTATCGAATTTATCTTCTGTATTATTAAATATTTCAATTAAACTCTCTTTTTATAACTGACACCAATTTGATACCTTTTATTTTTATGTTGTAACAATCTCACTATAATAACTTTCATTAAACTTGATAACATAAAATATCATAATATATATTTACTCACAAATATAAAAGTTCTGTGTGTTAATTATAGCACTAAAAACTTAATTTACTTCAAAACGCTAACTTATTACTTCATATTAAATATCTCTCTCTCTCTCTCTCTCTTTATATATATATATATATATATATATATATATATATATATATATCTTTTTTTTGCTGCAAATGATTTTACAGTACTAAAATCTTTTAGGTTTAATTAAGTTTTAAATTTTGTACATTTTTTATTTTAAATGTTCAAAATTTTAATATCTGAATTGAAACCATCTCGTTTAATTTTTATTCTTAAAAATGGCATTATTGGTATATTGTTTCATTATTTCATGTACTAATAATCTTCATATTGGATTATATATATATATATATATATATATATATATATATATATAGTTCATATAAAAGTAATAACCATCAATATAAAACGGCAAATAATTTTTATTATTCTCATAATTGAGTGCATGTTGGTAACAAAATCGTCAAATATTTTGATGTCTTTTAAAGTAATAGTAGTAAGAAAAACATCATCATCGATATATAAAACTTTCTTTATTATTTCATTATCAATTAATACAAAAAAAATCACTTATTATTTTATATTAGTTATAGAAAAAATTATTTCGTAACATTTAAACATAAATAGGTAAGATGACAATGCAAAATAACAAATATGTCACTCAATTAATTTAGATACTCGATTTAAAAGTATACAATTTTTAAATCATAAACCAAAAGAAAAATATGAAATAAATTAAAAATACTTAAATTTATTTGTAACTATGAGTAAACCAACTTTTTAGCAACGTCAGGATTATCAAAATTATATTCCACAAAAGTTTAATAAACATCATAATATTAATAATAAAAAACATTTGACAACAACTTCAAATGTTTTCAAAAGTCAAAGTTCATTTTATTCCACTTCAACGTATCTCGATTTCAAATATAAAATCTAACTTACTACATAATTTTCCTTATAATTTGAATCTATCCAAATAACTTAACCTAACTTCTCGTATTGTTTTTAAAATGTTTACTTAATTTTATTTTTTTTACTTTTTTTTTATCTTCTTTTCAACAATATTCTAATATAATTAAGAATGATTATTACACTAAGTTTGTATCAAAAAGACACACAATGACTAAAATTTTTGGATAATTGTTACAAAAATTGTATTAATAATTGTTTTTAAACGGAATGAGTAATATTTACAAAAACCTGACTTTAACAAAAGTTTTCAAATAATTTTAGATAAGTTACTGTATATTTAAATTACAAAAATATATGATCTAAATGTTTAGAAATTTTAATAATTTCATTACATATAATAATTTATAATTGTTAATACTTATTTTAAAAAGTTAAATTGTATACTTGTTAAAAGACCTTATTGGTCGTTTAGGCCGCCAGAGTTGACAATTGAAGAAGTGACAGAGTTAATTATGATGTTATATAAATGTCTCACCTGCCTTTCCGGCAACATTCAATTCCCAAGATCTTCCTGTTATGTCGTAATCTTTTTAATTCATTTAAAGATTAATTTTTTTAGTCGTTTCTATTTTTATTAGGTATTTTTAATTTGGTCTCTTTATTTTAAAATTTTTTAATTAAGTCTTTATAAATATTAATTTGAAACAATTTAGTTCTTATCGTTAAAAATCGTTAACAGTGTTAAAATTTTACACAGATGGAATGATGATGTGTCAATTTTTTGCCACGTGAAATCTCCCTTTTTCCCAAATTAGGATTCAGATTGGGGAGAGGACTTTCCCTGCACTGCATCTGAGATTCCTAATTGCGAATAGGGTTTCGCTCCTCCTCCTTCACGCGGCTTGTGGACGACATGGAGGCACTGCTGGTGAGTTGCGCTGATGGAGGCACAGCAGTCACGGCGCTACGACGCTCGATGGTGGAGATGAAGGAAACAACCAGCCACGCCAACGACGCAATTCTCGATTTCGTACGTTTCTCTGCAGATGCGTGTTGATGGGATGAAATGGTTTGGATTTGCAGGTCTGGCGATGGTGATTTGGATGGTGGTCATGGATTCTCGCTACTTGGTTGTTGGTCCTCTGGTTTTTCTGAGCGTAAGTTTGAGAATGGAGAATGGCGCTGGGTTTGTGATGTGCGAGGAAGATGGTGATGTGCATTGATGGAGGAGCGACCGCCATGGCTGAGGCGCTACGGTGGTTGCTTCGCGACCTTGATGGCTGGTGATGGTGGGTTCTGTTCTTCTCTGCTTTTGGGTTTCGTAGGTCTGGTGATGGTGAGAATGATGGAGCGGTTGGCGGTTCGTTGCGGTGGAGATTGAGCGGCGCGACGGTGATTTGCAATTGAGAAGACATCCTCGCGTGGTGGCCTGTGATGGTTTGATGAGCTGCCATGGTCGCCGGATGCGAGGAAGATGGTTGCGTCGTTTCGGTCCGACGCGGTTCCTTTAGTGGAGATTGGGCTTGATGGAGACGCGAATGGTTTCTGGATTGGAGGAGGAGCTCGCAACGGCGCTTGTCGTTGACGGCGGCTAGGGTTTGGGAGTTTAGGGTTTTTGTGAAGAAGATGAAGATGACGTGTCCAAGGTGATGATGTGGCAAAATCTGGTTGGTTCACTGATTAGTGGTGGAGTGTCACGTTTAAATAATTTAACACATCATCCTTCCATGTGTGCAAAATTTTAACACCGTTAACAATTTTTAACGGTAGGGACTAAATTGTTTCAAATTATCACTTATAAGGACTCAATTGGAAAACTTTAAAAGAAGGGGACCAAATTAGAAATACCTAACAAAAATAGGGAGTTTAAACCTTCATTTAAAATATAAGTTTCCATGTTAGTTTGTCAAATGTATTCTTTAATTTGTGGGACCCGTGAATAATTTTTTAATAAACAACATGAAAAAAATATGGTAAAGAAAAAAAATTGTTAAAATAATTAATTTTAAAGGAAAAAGTTTAAATTAAGCTTTTTATCTTTAACTTTTAGATGTTTTAATAAGTTTTAATTAATTTTATAGCGTACTTTATTAATTTTGATACAATGTAATTAGTATAATAAATTCTATATAATATATTTGTGTAAATTTATGATAACCATCTACATTTATAATTAATTCCCAGTTATTGAAATAGAGTTTACAAAAATAAAATGGGAGAGTTAATAAGAGAGCTTATTTTACAAGGATTGAAGAATAGCAATTTAGATTCAGTTTTTCTAAAAATATAATGTGAAATGAATAGGTGGAAATGCATGAATGTCAGTACTATAAAAGATATGAAAGGGATGTGACTAAGTTGTCCTTAAAAAGATAAATTGGTTTAAATCACATGTAAATAATTAATAGAAAAAAAATAAAAATAAAAAGTTAAATGGTAACTAAGTCAAGATAAAAACAAAATTGTTTTGTAAATTTATCTTTTAATTATTTTTTATTTAAAATTAGTATTAATTGAATCACTTCTTTAAATTTAACCATTTTTTCCAATTTAATAATATTTTTAAATTTAATTATCTTTTTAATTATAAAATAACTTATAAAAAATATTTACAATTCTATATTTAATTTTATAATGATAGTAATAATAATGATAATAATAATAATAATTTTATTATAATAAAAAGGTAAACACATGCGTGTTTTCACTAATAATTTTTAATTAATTAATTAACTTAGTTATCTATTGTACTCTAATATCTATATTCAAATATAATTTAACTTATTAAAAATATTATATTGTCAATAAAATATTGGTATGAGTTTAATATGTGAGATTTAGTTTTTTTCTTTTTTTATTAAGGACGATGAGAAGTCTAGCAAAATTACAAAACATGTTTACTGTTCTCAATATACTATTTATTTAAGAAATTATTTTCTTTTCAAAAATGACAGATCCATATAGAAAAAATAATAATATTATTTAAGTGGAAAAGTATCACAAAATCATTGTTTTATTATTGTAGATATTTTCTTTGAGAAAGATTTTAAGTTTTTTTAAAATAATATTATTAAGACCATTTAACAATATTAGTTTTATTTATAAAATATGTATATTAAATTTTCTTTAACCTAGACTCATAAATAATATAGAATTATTAATAGTATCAAAATATTATATATGCTTTAAATTTTTTTGTTAACAATATAATATAATGTAATTAGCCATTGATAATTTATATAAATTTGAAATAAAATATTCAACCACAATGAGGAATATAAATTCTACATTTTTTTTATATTCCCGTATTGAAAATTGAATGTACAAGATAGTTTATATATATATATATATATATATATATCAATTGTGATTAATTTATATATCAATTCTAAGACTAAAATGTAGTATTTTATGCTGTAACCAAATTCATTAACATTTACGAGAAAGGAAATATTAAAAAGCGACTTAAAAAAAAATAATCTTATTTGGTATTAAGATTATTAGATGATGATGAGTGGATAGGTTGAGTTATATAAATATAATATATTTTTACTCTATTTGTATTTATTTTATTTAGGTTTGAGTTAACTGAATATGAAGAAATCTGAGATAAATTTAAGTATACAATTGGATGGATGGATGAAGTGAAGGAGTAATATTGAATAAACATAATTAAGCAAAATAAATAATTATAATAGGACATGGATAGGAAACTAGGATTCTATGAATATTTGATTCAACTCAATTTTTATTTTAATATTTACAAAATTTGTAGTTATATTTTAAATTTTACTTTTGGTACTATGTTTTTTTTAATTTAATTATAAATTATATAAAATATAATCTATTACAATAGATTACAAATATATATTTTTTAAGAATTAAATATGTTTTTTATTCGAAAATTGAAATTAGTTGAAATTTTGGATTAATTTAACCTATTGTTTTTATAATAAGTAAATTTAGTCTCTTTAATCAAAATTTATTAAATTTATTTAATATTTTAAATATATTTTGATTAATTTATTTTATGTTTTAAACGTATTTCATTATATTATTTAAGTTATTTACATTAATTTGATATTTTTGTTCTTTCTAAAAACTCATTTAAAATCTTAAATAAATTTAATAAAATTTGGTTAATATCGTTAAATTCATATAATTATATAAATAAGAGGTTAAATTAAACAAAAGTTTTAAAAATAGTATAATTATCATTTTTACTAAAAGTTAATAAACAAAATAAATTGTAACCTTATTTTAATATTCATTATATTTATTAAAAACAATTTATTTTTACATTGACTTAATATAAACCCTCAATCTGACTAATCTGTTTAAATTAATTTTTTATTTAAACAAGTCATATATCACTAACCCAATTAATTAAATAGTTAGATATAAATTTTGAAATGTTAAATTTAGACTATATTAGATTAGTGACGCTGCTGATCCAACATAATGCCTATGGCTAATTTTATATTTGTTTTCTCTACGTTACTCTGGATGCTGAGTTAAACAAGAAATAGTCCTTTATAAAAAAAGTTATTTTTAACATAAATCTACTTTTTGTAGTATATAAAAATTATTTAATTTATTTATTCAAGTTTTCTCAAAATCAATCTTAAGTATGAAACAATCTCATTTGAGTCTTTTGACTTGATCCATTGCTTCATTTACTACTATAGTACACATTATATACAAAATTTATTAATTCCTCTTTAAAATATCTTTTAGGCCTTGATGTCTAACATTTAATAGCACTTTCTTGAACCTCTTTCCTAAAATATTTAGATAATTTTATACTCACAACCCATAAAAAATACAGGCCTATAACCCCCTTATCATTTTTGGGTTTCCTACCTTTGGACACCAATATCGTAAAAAAAGTTACTTTCTATTGAAAATTTTCCTCCAATAAAGAACTTATCTATATTACCATTTAAAATCTCTCAACTTTTTAATAATTTGTTTAAGTTAAGAGATTACACTAAAAAGGATATTTGGTGTTTTTTCCTTTTGGGAAAGATGAAAGAAAAAATGTGAAGACATCAACTTTATAATCAATCATATTAAAAACAAATTTGGTGCTTTTAGACTTAAAAGAAAAATATAAAAATTGATGCAAAACTAGTGTAGAGATTGTTATGTGCGTCCTGCCCTTAACGCTTGCTTGTGATTCAAATATTCATACATGTATATTTTATTCACTCACTCGTGACATATATTCCTTTCTACTTAAGTGGAAGGAAGTTAGCAAAATTCAAACAACATTATTTGTTTTTTTTTAATAAAAGAAATTAAACTCATAAACTCTTTCATACTTTTTTCTAATTTTTCCAATAAACTACTTTATAATTCCTAACCAACATTATTTGATCCTACAAAAAACTCAACATTATAATAACAAACACTTCCCCAGGCTTAAGCAAAATAAATGGGGAAATATTTTTTTAAAAAGTGTTACAAGAACATTAGATAAATAAATAATAAATAACTATATATATATATATATATATATATATATATATAATACCTGACTCTTTTGGGTTATAAATCAAATTTATTAATGAATTTACAAAGAAATTTTTCTTTAGTGATAAAAATAAAATTGTCAATAAATATAAATTTATTATAACTTTTAAAATTTAAATCATCGATAAATACTTTTATTGATAACTAAGTTGTCAAGTAAAATTTATCGATAAATAAAAAATTGTTATAAATAAAAATACTTGTCAATAATATATCCGATGATTAATTTCACGTGTAATTTGTGATTCTTGTTACCTACTAATATTTTTGTCATTAAATTTTCTAATAAAATAAACAACACTTTACTAGTCAAATTTGATGATTCTTTTTTAGTAATAATATAGATAATTGAAAACAAAAAAGGAATAGAAGGAGGACGATGAGGAAAAGAGTGACGCGTGATGGTGGCACAATGTAGGTGGTATGGTCGCGACTCGACAACAATGATAGTCAAAGTTAAGAGAAGAGGTAAGAATGATAGACGTGAGGACAATGACAATGAATGAAGAAATGATAAGTAAAAATAAAAAAAATGAAGAAAAAAAAGAAGAAAGGAAAGAAGAAGAAAGAAAAAGACATAGTCACAATATTTATCGACTCATTTGATGTCATCAATAGTTATCAATGAATTTCACAATTAGTAAAATTTATAGACTATAATTTTATTGATGATTTTTTTTATGCCAATCATCCGTGTATAAACTTAAATTATCAATAAATTTTTACTATTATCGACAAATGAAATTAAATTTATTTTTAAATAACTAATTTTATTTAAATCTACATTTTAATTTAACTAATTTAAAATTAATAAAAAAAATAATGGAGTTTTGGACGATGATAATGGAGAAGGTTATGAGATGTAGCATTGCCTATCTATAACATGTTTTGTAGATATGAGATGTGATTATGGTAGCCATAAAGGATAACCTACTCACATCCTTTCCATGTCTCTTTTATTGTACCATTCATTCATTCATTCCTAACTTCCCCACCTAACCTACGAATCATTTTTTTAGAAAACTCGAAATTTGTAAGCAGTGGATGCTATTCATTCATCAATGGTTATAAAATAATGTGCCCTATGTATTTCACCTTTAATTTCTTTACTCATGGACCCTATTTCTTTTCCTAACTTCTTTTCTTAAAGATTTCAGACTCCTCATTTCGTTTGGTGTATCCAATATTGAAACTCAATATGTTCATAGCTTTTTATTACTTGGATTTGGTGAGAATCTTTAGAATAGGTAAGATCTATAATGAATATAAGTAATACTAAAAATAATGATAAATATATATTATAAAGTTTCATAACTTTCTTTGTAAATTTCACATATATTAATTACATTTTTCAATGCCTGTATCAAAATTTTAAACATAATCATGACAACTATAAAATATAATACATTTATTATAAATATTAAATAAATTAAAATTTAAAGTTGAAAAAATAATTAATAATTGGAATGTAAAGATTTAAAACGTTATTATTAAAGTAATGGATTAAACATAAGTAGCTTATATTAAAAATATATGTTTTTGTGATATTATAATAACTATATATATATATATATATATATATATATATATATATTAAATATTTACACCAATTCATTAATGGTTACTTTTAATTTTCAAAAGTATCCCTTCCTCTTACTAATTTTTATAATTCCATCCTTTTACCATCTATCAATTTGAAATATAGAAGTATTTACATATAATTTTTTTATTTTATATAATTTATTTTTATTTCTAAAATAGTTACTGATTAACCTTTACAATGTAATTCATAATTTTTTAAATTATAAGTTTATTGGATAAACCATCTTATCACAAGTCTCAGCCAACACTTTAGTTGATAAATTACTAACTCGTAAAATTCGAGTCAATAATTTTTTTATCAAAGATTAATTATTAGTCTTAATTAATATAACTTAATCAAGATTTCAAATAACTCGAACAACCGTCCTTTTAGTTTCAAATAACCTTACGTACCTTCATCAATATGCTTTCATGTAAAAAAATAAAAAATTTAGTAAATTTTTCATGTGATAGTAAATTTTTTATAATAGAAAAAAGAAATAAACGAACTAATCGCCAATCCGATATCGGACTAACCCACTGGTCCGATCCTGCTAGTCCATAAGTCCAGACTAAATCGAATTATAAAGTTTAAAATTTAAATTATTTTTAATTCACAGATCAATCTAACTCAAATTGTTTTTAGTAGATAAATATTGGGCCGAAATTAAATAGGTGAGCGTGTTCCCTCCTTACCATCGTAAAATTTTATCATTAATGTACTTTTATGTTATATAGATTTTTTTTTTTTTTATGAAAAATGACAAAACCATTTATAACCATAACCAAACAACCTTTGATTTGTTGGGTTTAGGATATGACAAATACAAAGTCTTTCTTGACCCTCCTCTACTCTTGTACAGGTGCAAACACTCACTCCTTCCATTCTATTTTTTTTTTCTCTCATTCTTAATCTGAACCTCACAGACATGGTTGCACCTGCGAGACCTCAGTTTGTTCTCTTCGGATCCTCCATCGTTCAGCTTAGTTTCGGCCATGGCGGTTGGGGCGCCCATCTTTCTGACATCTACGCTCGTAAGGTATCTTCCTTCAACTGCATTCATTTATTGTCTTTTCTTTTACCTCTCAGCGCTGCTTTCTTCCATTGTTGCTCCACATTACAATCCATCATCATCACATGCATCCTTCCATCACATCTATGATATCGTATATGTAATGTCACGTCGTTCTCTCAACGAGCTTAGTGCTACTTTTTTTTCCCCACTTTTCTGTGGAGAGGCGGTTACCAATTCTTCATTTTAAAACGCCATTGCATTCTCGTGCATATTCCGACAGCATATACATGATCTGATGCCTCTATAAATTCTTTATGGGAGGCAAGGTTTTAATGAAAATCCTGCCTCTGAAATTTTGGCCTCAACTCTTTTAAGGTTTTTGGGTGTCTGTCATTGCAATTGTGGCTGTATCTCTTTGCAATTTCCTGTAATACAAACCGCAACTGCAGCAGGAATTGAACTGTTTAATCTCTCAATAATGAAAAGTAGCATAAAAAAATAATCCTTTTGCAAACGAGATTGAATGATTAAATTTGTGTCTTTTTTCTAATGTTCATGTTATTTGCTCCAAAGGATTCCAGTCGAGTCACTTATCTTTGACTTTTTTTCTCATTAATTGAGTATAATATTCCAAACAAAGAAGTGAATTGGAATGAATTTACTTCAGTACATAAATTCGTGTTGATTCAAGTGTGGCACCACTATTGACTTCTAAGTATTGCCATCATTGAACGTTGCTAAGTATTCCCTCATTTTGTTAGAGGCAATTCGGGCAACGTTCTTTACGTGAACTTATAGGAGAAGAAAATAAGATGAAGTAATGCAGTAAAATGAACCTACCAGCTCTGTTTGTTAAAACAAACTTCCAAAAATTAGCTTATGAAAAGGTCCAACACCATCC
Organism: Vigna reflexopilosa; assembly: GCA_027742785.1. Taxonomy (NCBI): domain Eukaryota; kingdom Viridiplantae; phylum Streptophyta; class Magnoliopsida; order Fabales; family Fabaceae; genus Vigna; species Vigna reflexopilosa. The sequence continues at coordinate 1,917,775 of CM050914.1, read as the reverse complement.
AAGATTGTTGAGGTCCATAAGTTGATGATAACTTGTATGAGAAGATTGATTTATAGTTTTTCGTTTCGTTTCTTTTCTTAGACGTGCTTATGAAAAGTTTATCAAAATTGAGCCGAATGAAATCATTTTGGTTGGCTTCCGTTGTGGTTACGACTGTCTTTGTCCTAGTAATGCATTCAAATTTTTGTATTTTAACCTTTTTAAGGGCCTCCTAAACGACGCTCTGGATGGTTACAAGTAGAAAGCCTGTGCAAAGACTGTATCCAGGCATTTATATTTCATAAGTGTGTGTAAAGAGGAGATATAAGTATACACTCTCTTCTGTGGGAGTGTGTCCATATCAAGAACCTTTTCTTTGTTTTTCTTTCACTAATGAACTATTGAGAATGGTCATTTTTAGACTATGATGATACAATTTTATTTTTTTGTGTAGGCTGACATATTGTTGCGGGGATACTACGGATGGAACTCTCGACGTGCCCTCCAAGTGCTGGATCAAGTTTTCCCAAAGGTATTGTACCTAAAAAGAAACCATTCACGTGACAGAACTCAATCAAAATTAGGCATATCGTGTAGCTATTCTTCACTTTATCTGATGTTTGATTGCCTTGTGCTTTAGTCTAAAATGGCGTATGGGTCAAAGAACACAGTTTCTTGAAATAATGCATGATCCTTCTCTGGTTCTTAATGTGATTTCCATGTGGAATATGTTGCTAACTTTATGCTCTCTCAATTCATTCTTGAATAATTCCTTTGATGTAGCCTATTATCCTTCCTACGTTATATAATTTGATTTATGGGACTTTCCAGGATGCTGCAACCCAGCCTTCTCTTGTGATAGTTTATTTTGGAGGTAATGATTCCATGGGCCCTCATTTTTCTGGCCTAGGCCCTCATGTTCCTCTTCACGAATATATTGAAAACATGAGAAAGATTCTGATTCATATTCAGGTACTTCTGCAGCTATGTTAATCATTTGGTTCTTTTTTCATAAGTGCACACTGCCTTTCAATAGAAACTGATATGCTCACTTCAAGACACAGAGCTCTACAATCTTGATTTTCTCAATATGTCGGCTACACCATTTTTTTAAAATGTGAAGGTTTAGGAAATAAATTGATATATTGAAGGACCTTTTGTTGACAAACATAATGTAATGCAGAAAACCAGCCATCATCACATTGTTTTTTATCTTGCCTATTCTTGGTTTTCTAAAGCTGTTTCTCCAATGTTTCTCATAACATAAAATTAACATAAATCAACTATGCATTCGTATTCAGTTATGAAATTTAGTTTACTTGAGAACGCCGGTTGCAGAATTAAGACGAAGAAGTGCCAAGAAAATATAGTCTGTGGATAATAATGGCCACCCTTTCAAATGGGCTGCTTATTGTTCTATTTCATAGTCTTTTCCACATATTACCAGGTCAAATGAATCGGGTAAAGATGAAAAGAGAAAACAACTAAAAGAAAAAGGATATCTTTGAAAAATCTGAAAAATGATTTGCAGTTATGCAGGAATGCAGCAGATTGTAACTTCTATACTGAAGAAAAATAGATCTTACGCATGATGTTTTTTGCCTACAGTGATGATCATAAATGCGTTTTTGGAAGTGAAACTATTACTTGTAATTTAATGTGAGAATCTTGACTGTCAGGGTCTTTCTGAAAGGACACGGATCATCGTTCTCAGTTGTCCTCCTGTCAATGAGGAAAAAGTGCGTGGAAACACTAGGTAGCCTGAAGATATTTTTTCTTTCACATTTTCAATTCTGTAGTTTACTTATTCAGATAACTATTAAGTTCCAATCTTATCTTTTTATTTCCATTTCTTAATCAGTGGAGTTCTTAGTGAGCTGGTAAGAACGAATGAATTGTGCCAAAGCTATTCAGAAGCTTGTATTAAGCTATGCAAGGAACTGGATGTCAAAGTTGTTGATCTTTTTAATGCATTACAGAAGAGAGATGACTGGAGGAATGCTTGTTTTACGTAAGTTTCATTACCTCTACGACTTATCTTTTATTTTTCTAAAATATTGAGATTTCAGAATGGTGTCATATATAAATCTAATTGTTTAATACCCAAATCCTTTAGTTGCTCTTTCCCGGCATCTTGCTTTTATTTCAAGATCATTCCTGCAATCTTCCAATCTTAAAGGCATGTTGACTGATGCTATCTTTTTGTTAATTTGAACTTGCATTTATCTTCAATTCACTGGGCTTTTATGTCCATAAAATTTAAACCATTGATGCTTGAAAGATTATTATGACATTGAATTGGCTTTTGATCTTAATAAATGAGATATTAATGTAGTTATGGAAAGTTGGAAATTACATGTCCTCTAAATAAATTGACATCAATTTAGATACTCATTAAAAGAAAAATGACATCAAATTAGTCCCTAAATTCTGCCTTTTGTGCATAGAAGGATGATTTCTGTCTTAATTTATTTCCACGACCTGAGGCACTAAATTGATGCACATATCTCTCAGGGAGTTAGGGGCCAAAGTGATGTAAACCAAACATTCTGAGGACCACATGGATTTTTTCTCTAGAAATTATATGCACTCCATATTTAGTTTTAGAAAAATCTAAAATAGAGTTAACAATAAAGTCACACCAGTGCTAAAACCAAAGTTCATACGATTCTTCTTTTTATCTCCTTATGCTTGAAATTGTTGCTTGTTCCGATCTCTTGTGAAATATATTAAAGAACACGTGAATGAGAATGATGTAAATAGACTAGTTTACCTAAAAAATATCCATAATTGTTGCCATCTTCAATGAATTTTGCAGTGATGGTATCCATTTAGCAGCGGAGGGAAGCAAAATAGTGGTGAAAGAGATACTGAACGTGCTTAAGGAGGCTGACTGGGAGCCATGCCTCCACTGGAAATCTTTGTCCACTGAATTTGCAGAAGACTCACCATATGATCTGGTTGCTGCTGATGACAAAACTACATTGAATCCTTCTGAGTGGACTTTTTACAGAGAGATTCAGTGGGATTAGGTTGTTCGCGTATTGACTTTAATAATATCTATTTGCTCTGACCTCCATCCAGGAGTCAACCTGTCTGCCAAATCCTAACAGTATTTAGCAGATTCCTATACTATTTAAGTTTTTTTATCAAACATCTTGATTGACTATTTGGTGATAGTATTGTCCTATATTTTAGATAGTATGTTATTTCATGATGGTTTAGTTGAAGACAAGTTTAATAGAATTTAGACATTGGATATGACTATTATATTTGGGGAGGGAAAAAGTAGCCACTTATATTTAACCATAAGAAAAATTGAATGGAACTTTTACAATAACTATAACTTTTGATGCATTGCTCAAATATTTCTCAAATTCTAATTGATCATATAAAACGTGTAAAAATATAGTAGACATATGTGAAAATATTTAATTATAAATATATACTTACTTTTTAAAAGCAATTATATTTGTCAAAGTAAAAAAGTAAAATAATGGAGACTCCTTTGTGGGACATGTGGACCTTATCAATTTTTTAGAAGTATGACGATTTTATTGATCTTGAAAAACATATGAGAATGTTCATGAACCAAATAGTATTCTACACCTTGAGAGATCTCATATAGTGTATAACCTTCTTCATCTCGCTGAAGGGGGAGAAGTGTTAGTCTAGTTCAATTCCTTTCCACTCAACTCTATTGATAACTTTGCCACCATTCGTTCTAAGTTTTGGGCACAATTCATAACAAGTCGGCCACATCACTTAACGTCTTAGTGAAAGTTAGATAGGAGAAGGAGGAATCACTCCAAGTGCTCATGGAGCTATTTGGAAAGGTGGCAAGGCATGTCCAAAACCTTAGTCATAAGGTGACCATGCATCACATGATGACGACCTTACGACCTGGAGCTTTTGCTGATAACCTTTGCATGAGGCCAATAGAGAACATGAACGAGTTGAGGTAGAGAGTTACTCAGTTCATGTAGGTAGAAGAGATCCGAGACTTTCGGAGACAGATGAGACAAGAAGCCTTATCCAGTGATAAGAAGGCATATAAAAAACCACACGGGGAAGGGTATGATACCCACTCCAAGGAGCCAACCAAAAGGCCATGCTTTTATTAGTATATTCCTCTCAATGCGCCCTCGACAAGGATCCTCAAAGAAGCTTTGAGTGCGAAGTTGTTGCCTCCTCCTTAGAAGAAGCCTACTCCTTGAAATGTTGATAGCAATAAGCATTGCCTATTTCACAAGAATATGGGATATACAATGTAGGAGTGCACCATCCTACACGACAAGATAGAAGAGTTTATCAGAGTGAGTTACCTGAAGAAATATATCAAGATTGAGCCGGAGGAGAGGAGCTCGCCTCGCAAGCACAACCTTGAAAGAAGTTCGCAACATGAGTCGAAAACAAAACATCATAGAGAGCCTTCTAGGCGTAAGAGCTTAAGTAGAATGAGGGATTGTCCGCTCAAAGGGCATATTAATACAATAATAACATCAAAGTGTCATTGTCAAAATTACATAACATATCTTCTCCTTGGTCGTTCGCTTAATCGGGAATGGATATTGTTAGGCCTTTCCTGGTCGGTCGAGCTCATAAGAAGTTTATGTTCATCGTTATAACTACTTTACCAAGTGGGTGGAGGCAGAACTTTTAGCGACCATAACAACTTAGCAAGTGCAAACCTTCGTATGAAAGACCATATGTCACTTTGATCTTCCCCACACGATCATTACCAACAACGGCTAACAATTTATCGACAAAAAGTTAGAGGATTTCTACAATAACTTGTGGAGCACCTTTAGACGAACGACCAAGCTGAAGCTCTCAACAAATCTATAGTGGTCGAGCTCAAGCAACTTTTAGAAGAGGCGAAAATAGTTTGGGTGGATGAGCTACCTGAAATCTATGGGCTTACCAGTGTTCCCTGCATGGTACAACTGGAGAAACACCATTCAACTTGACATATGGTATTGATGTCATGTTTCTCGTAGAGGTCAGTGAACCTTCTCTTAAAAGACAGGTAAACGACATAAGCCTTAACGATGCACAACTGAGGGTGAAGTTGGATAGCTTAGAAGAGGAAAAGAAAGTGGTCATCGTCCAGGTAGAAACGTACAAGAGAGTGATGGCACAAAGATACAATACCAAGGTTAGGCTGAGAAGCTTCAACGAAGAAGTCATAGTTTAAAGAAAAACCAACGAAACTCATAAAAGGCCGACACATGATAAGCTCACGCCGAATTGGAAGGATCTTTCGAGATTGTAAAAGATATAAAGAATGGAGCATAACGCCTTGAACACCTGAATGGCAAGAGTGTCATCAACACTTGGAATGCTTCATAGTTAAAGTTTTATTTGATTTAAAACATTGTAATGTATGACCGATATACTCTTTCCTACCACTAACACTTTTCTATGAGGATTTTGGTTGATGAGGTTTTAACGAGGTATATGAATAAAGCAATAAAACTATCGCTCTAATTCTAAGCGTTCAAGGAAGAGTTCTGCAAAGAACTCCTACAGATGTCTAATTGCAAGCAATCAAAGAAAAGTTTTGCAAATAACTCCTACCACTCTTTCTAATTCCCCGCGGTTAAGGAAGAGTTACGAAAAGAATCCCTACCGTTGAGAATTAGATAGCTTCGTTCATATCCACATGAGAATTAGATAGCTCCTTTTTAAGCCGCTTGGCTTGTGCTTCGACACCCATAGTAATCTTGATGTTCAACAACGCACGCACGGTTCAAGAGACTAGTTTCTTTCTAAATTGTAATCACAAACTCTAAGTTGTTGGAGCAAGTTTCCACGTTTGAATTCCACGGTTTCATCCCATTAAAGTCATTACACCTCTGCCTCGTGTGACCCAACATTAAACAAGATTTCCTTTTAGTCTTGCCCAGTTTTTCCATCATATCATGTGTTACGCTTTTTTAATGACAACCGAACACATCCAACGCCCTAAGGTCATTATTACCGCTGGAAATTTTAGCTGTAAAGAAAATAATTTGTTAACCTGTATCGGACACGGATTCTGGTGCTAATGCCTAATGAAAAAGGAACATACATAGTTGTTCCTGTTAGTATTATTATCTAGTTGACCAAATTGTCTCATCGCACTCCTCCAACATTTAGATTCCGAATCCTATTTCACTTGTTTACTGCCTTGTAAACAATGTAATGTTAACTCCCTTGAAAACATGAAAAGAACAATAGATAAAAACGGAGGAGAAAACAATATGTTCGTCCAAGAGAGTGTGTTTGTCCGTGTTCACTGATCTAATACTACAATATTGCTAAAGCATGAAAAAATACAGTGGGAAAACAAATAATAGGGATCCCCGTAGCGACAAATATCGTCCATCAAGAAAAAATTTGGCTTTTGCAGAGGCAATAGAAGTGCAAACTCATTCGTGTGTCCTTTACCTATTGGGCCGAAGTAAGAGCCAGAAAACATAGGCAGTAGCAGACATTTGTTACAGAACAAGAAGACCTCAGCCTCTGTCTCCTTGTGTGCCTATTCGGAAAAAACACCATCAGGACCGCCAATCACTCATCCTTCCGCTCCTTTCGGCAATTCCCCCAACCTCACCCAAATTCTTGTTCCCTACACTCCCAAATCCTCCCTTTTCCCCTCAGATCCACACCCTAATCTATTCTTCCAACCCCCAAAACAAGAAATTTAAAACATCGTCGTAGTCATAAATCATGGAGATACAAATACATTCCAATATTCATATATATTATATTATTAATCAAATCAAAGTACATACATACAGGTTACAAAACACATCCAGCTTAGACTAATTGCCTGAATTAAAAGCAGATCTGGCAACTGAAATCTAAAAATCGCACCAAATAAAAGAGTGTCGAAAGCCGAAATTAGGTTTAGAAAAGGTAACACATCGAATGGATTACGGGGATAATGGATAGTAGAATAATAAGGAATCATCTGGTCCGGTTATTGAAATTCATCTTCTCGTAGTAGCGAATGGAGAGAAGGGAAAGAGAGAGGTGAACCTCGTCCTTCCCCAAACGTAGGGGCTTTGATCGAATGACCTGGGGGATGGTGGGGCCCCAGGGAGAGGAGGAGCATGATGAAGATGAGGAAGATGTCTGAGGCTTGGAGAGAGGGAAGAGATAAAGCGCGTGGAGGCGACGGAAGCCACCGAGGGCGAGAACCACGGATCGTAGCTGTTGTTCCCCACATCCAGTGTTAGCCCACTGCTTCGTGCAGATCAGTTCCCACAGCCTTTCGTCCTGCGCCGTCTTGTGCCACTGCTTGTTCACACACCCTGCCATAGCTAGAGTACGCGCGTCCACGTGCTTCAAAACCTCGAACAGCAGGTTGTCGTCAAAACACCCTAATCCCTCCACGTGATCCCCCTCCTCATCCCCATCCTCTATCACCACCGCCTTGGCCTTCTTCATCCTGGTCTCGTCATGGTGGGCGGTGGCGGACAGAAGTGGACGCTTCATCGGCAAGAAAAAGAAAGAAAAAGAGGGTTTTGTGGTTTGTGTGTGGGGGTGGCAGAAAGTGAGTCGCTTGATGGAGGAGGAGGAAAGGGGAGAAAGAGAAGGAGAATAATTAAATAAATGGGGGTGAGAAGATGATTGAGAGGGTTGGATTTTGGTGGGAAGAGAAGGGATAGGGTAATGGGGCAGGTGAAGTAAAGGTTAAGATTAGGGGGGTGCACCTGCTTTTGATGGTTTTCGAAGACGACAAAGAGAAAAATGAATGCGTTTGGATTCTTTTATGTGATGGACAATTTTGTCCTTATCCTTCTGGCCTTGTCTTTATTTTCCCATTCGCCTTCTCAGAGGGGGAATCCATGAATTAATGAAAACAAAGAAAAAGTAAAGAAAAGATAGTGGTAGTCCTGGCGGTGGGTGGGTAAGAATTAATGTATTCAGACATTTATATTTCATAAGTGTGTGTAAATAACAGATATAAGTATGCACTCTCTTCTTTGGAGTGTGTCCATATTAAGTAACTTTTTTTTTTCCTTCACCAATGAATTATTGAAAATGGTCATTTTTAGACTATGATGATACAATTTTATTTTTTTGTCTAGGCTGACATAATGTTGTCAGGATACTACTGACGTGCCCTCCAAGTGCTGGATCAAGTTTTACCAAAGGTATTGTACCTAAAAACAAACCATTCACTTGACAGAACTCAATCAAAATTATGCATATCGTGTAGCTATTCTTCACTTTATCTGATGTTTGATTGCCTTACGCTTTAGTCTAAAATGGTGTATGGGTCAAAGAACACAATTTCTTGAAATAATGCGTGATCCTTTTCTGGTTCTTAATGTGATTTCCATCTGGGATATGTTGCTAACTTTATGCTCTCTCAATTCATTCTTGAATAATTCCTTTGATGTAGCCTATCATCCTTCCTACGTTATATAATTTGATTTATCGGACTTCCCAGGATGTTGCAACCCAGCCTTCTGTTGTGACAGTTTATTTTGGAGTTAATGATTCCATGGGCCCTCATTTGTCTGGCCTAGGCCCTCATGTTCCTCTTCACGAATATATTGAAAACATGAGAAAGATTCTGATTCATATTCAGGTACTTCTGCAGCTATGTTAATCATTTGGTTCTTTTTTCATAAGTGCACACTGCCTTTCAGTAGAAACTGATATGCTCACTTCAAGACACAGAGCTCTACAATCTTTATTTTCTCAATATGAAGGCTACACCATTTCTTTAATATGTGAAGGTTTGGGAAATAAATTGATATATTGAAGGAGACAAACATAATGTAATGCAGATAAGAAAACCAGCCATCATCACATTGTTTTTTATCTTGCCTATTCTTGGTTTTCTAAAGCTGTTTCTCCAATGTTTCTCATAACATAAAATTAATTAACATAAATCAACTATTCAGTTATGAAATTTAGTTTGCTTGAGAACGCCGATTGCAGAATTAAGACGAAAAGGTGTCAAGAAAATATAGTCTGTGGATAATAATGACCACCCTTTCAAATGGGCTGCTTATTTTCCTCCTGTCAATGAGGAAAAAGTGCGTGGAACACTAGGTAGCCTGAAGATATTTTCTTTCACATTTTCAATTCTGTAGTTTACTTATTCAGATAATTATTAAGTTCCAATCTTATCTTTTTATTTCCATTTCTTAATCAGTGGAGTTCTTAGTGAGCTGGTAAGAACGAATGAATTGTGCCAAAGCTATTCAGAAGCTTGTATTAAGCTATGCAAGGAACGGGATGTCAAAGTTGTTGATCTTTTTAATGCATTACAGAAGAGAGATGACTGGAGGAATGCTTGTTTTACGTAAGTTTCATTACCTCTACGACTTATCTTTTATTTTTCTAAAATATTATGAGATTTCAGAATGGTGTCATATTGAAATGTAATTGTTTAATACCCAAATCCTTTAGTTGCACTTTCCCAGTATCTTGCTTTCTTTTCAAGATGATTCCTGCAATCTTCCATCTTAGAGACATGTTGACCGATGCTATCTGTTGGTTAATTTAAACTTGCATTTATCTTCAATTCACTGGGTTTTCATGTCCATTAAATTTAAACCATTGATGCTTGAAAGATTAATATGACATTGATTTGGCTTTTGATCTTAATAAATAAGTGATATTGATGTAATTATGGAAGGTTGGGGATTACATGTCCTCTAAATAAATTGACATCAATTTAGATACTCATTAAAAGAAAAATGACATCAAATTAGTCCCTAAATCCTGCCTTTTGTGCATACAAGGATGATTTCTGTCTTAATTTCCACGACCTGAGGCACTAAATTGATGCACATATCTCTAAGGACCACGTGGATTTTTTCATATGCACTCCATATTCAGTTTTAGAAAAATCTAAAATAGAGTTAACAATAAAGTCACACCAGATGCTAAAACCAAAGTTCATACGATTCTTCTTTTTATCTCCTTATGCTTGAAATTGTTGCTTATTCTGATCTCTTGTGAAATATATTAAAGAGCATGTGAATGCGAATGATGTAAATAGACTAGTTTACCTAAACAATATCCATAATTGTTGTCATCTTCAATGAATTTTGCAGTGATGGTATCCATTGAGCAGCTGAGGGAAGCAAAATAGTGGTGAAAGATATACCGAGCGTGCTTAAGGAGGCTGACTGGGAGCCATGGCTCCACTGGAAATTTTTGTCCACTGAATTTGCAGAAGAGACACCATATGATCTGGTTGCTGCTGATGGCAGAACTACATTGAATTCTGAGTGGACTTTTTACAGCGAGACTCAGTGGGATTAGGTTGTTCGCTTATTGACTTTAATAATATCTATTTGCTCTTACCTCCATTCAGAGTCAACCTGTCTGTCAAATCCTACAGTATTTAGCAGATTCCTATATCATTTAAATTTTGTATCAGACATCTTGATTGACTATTTGGTGATAGTATTGTCCTATATTTTAGATAATCTGTTATTTCATGATGGTTCAGTTGAAGACAAGTTTAATAGAATTTAGACATTGGATATGGCTATTATATGTGGGAAGGGAAAATGTAGCCACTTATATTTAACCATAAGAAAAATTGAATGCAACTTTTACAATAACTAGAACTTTTGATGCATTACACAAATATTTCTCAAATTTGAATTTAACATATAAGAAGTGTTAAAAATATAGTAGACATCTGTGAAAATATTTAATCATAAATATATACTTTTTAAAAACAATCATATCTGTCAAAGTAAAATAACATTAGTTTTTGTTTTGTTGAATGTGATTTAAGTTGTTTGAGTAGCAGGCAAGGCAAGACAAGTGCTTGAAAAAATGGAGCACTGTTGCACACGTGGAGGGGCTACAAATGCCTTGCATAAATAGCTTGGTCTAGACCTTTGTATCCATACCAACTTGATCATAGTTAAATTCATTGCTGTCTTCCTCATCAAGTTTCTGCTGTCATCATCAGTCTGTCTCTCTGTTCTCACCAATGATAATATCCTATTCCATCTGTCTATTTTTTTAATTGCTTCTTTAGGTGGAGAAAAAACAATAAAAGATAAACAACCAATAAATAAATAAAAAATCATATAAAACAATGAAAAAAATTAAAAAAACAATAAATTAACTTTATGTACAGAGATAAAGAAATTTACACAAAAACTTATGTATAATCAAATTATATGAATACATATTCTATATATATATATATATATATATATATATATATATATGTGTGTGTGTGTGTGTATAGAATGTCTAAAAGACCTGAATTTGATTAGGGTAAATAATATTTTCCATAGCAATTCTAATTTTTCATTAATAAATTTTGAGAAATCAGTTATTGAAATGCTAAGCAATTCTGTCATATTGATGTACCTTTATATACTCTAATTGATGTAGCTTATTATATTCTAATGACAAATTATAATTTTAGTTTTTTACAGGTTAAAATGTTATGATTAACCTGTTACTGATTTTTGGCAATTAGGTTAGTAAATGGTGCCATAGGGTGCACATTGGAGGAGCAATTTGTTAAATTTCTATTCATAGTTGGGCATAATGTGAAGAATTGTAGTGTGTATTTTTCTTTTATAGTCAGGGTTAACTGCTAGCAAACATTTCTATAACATATTATATGCAATTTTAACATTAGAATAACACTTTTTAATTCAGTCGTCAAAGACAAAGATACATCATCATATCTTTCACAATAGTCGAATTAGAATAACACTTTTTAATTCAGTCGTCAAAGACAAAGATACATCATCATATCTTTCACAATAGTCGATTTTACTTGTAATTTAAGGTAACATACACCATAATTATATTTATAATTTTAGAATTTAGAGAAATGAAATGATCTTCATTTTACACTTAATTTAAGGTAACATATATCACGAACATGAACCATACACATACTTGCCATACAAATTTTAAAACTCACCTAGTTTGAGCAAACACCAGATATTTTCAAAGCTTTCAGTAAATACCATAACACAGAGCGATACCAAGTTATGTTAGAGGAAACACCACAACACAGATCTCCACCAGCACTACTCAACTAATAATATACATCAATCCACCAACAAACTATTTAATGACGCATTCAAGGCACAAATTCAAGACTCACCTATGTTTGGTCAATATTTAAAAGTTGTATGATCACCTAGTAAGGAATCTCTCTTGTATACTTAAGCAATCTCTTTGTTACATGTCAAAAGTAGATGTGGTCATCGACACGTCAAAAGAAAGCAAACGAATGATAATTGCGTAAAAACACAATAATCACTCTTAAATATTTTCTTTGCAGCAGGATGCGAAATTCGCAATAATCTCCCAAATCCTCTCTTTGCGTCTCGCTCATCTCAAGAGAAGACGAAAAATCCTTCAAATTATCACTCTCTATTCTTCCACAATAGTAGTTTATCTCAAAAGAACACGATTCACTAGTGGAAAAACGCTGTTTAACGTCGGTTATTTTTTGTTTTTAACGTCTACTAAACAATCGACGTCATTGTCGGTGACGTCAATGGGACGTCGGACATGAATATAACCGACGTCTATAATGACGTCAGTCAGTGCCATGTCCGACGTCACTAAACGTCGAAACTGGACGTCTAAAGACATTATATAGACGTCGGTTTAAGCAATAACCGACATCTAATACAATGGTTATGTTTTAGTGCAGTTTTGTTCCCGTCTTTGGATAGCCTAGTAGCACAATCTCCTTTTGCTAGTTTTTCCCCAAAAAAAGCTTGCGTCTTTTGAATTTCTTATGGCATTTCAACCAAAAACTAAACCTGGGTTGTTGCTTAGTTCCATTTTCATCCGCAAGAGGGAAAAATCACGGTGAAACGATAACCCAGGGTTGTTTTTGGGTTGAAACGACCAAAAGAAATTCACAAAACGCCGTTTTTTCTGGAAGGCAGCTAGCAAATGGAGAATGTGTTACTACGTTACCCCAAGAAAGGAACAAAATTGCACTAAAATACAACACAGAAAGCAAATTTTAATCAGTTGAACCAGAAGATAATCGATGAAAAACTAAACAAAGTTTAAACAATAAGCATAAAAAAAAAATCACCTGGGATGCAATGTCGGAAGAGAGAAAAAGAAGAGGAGGAAGACGATAAAGATATCAGAAACAATAATGCAATGCCGCAAGAGAGAAACAAGAGAAAAAAAAGAAAAGAGGAAGACAATATCAGAAACTAAATGTCGTGAAGAGTCTGCTGTTTATTTAAAATGAAATTGAGCGTCAGTTGCTTGCGAAACCGACGTCTATAATAATTTAGACATCGGTTGTCTAACTAATTTGACGACCAAGTTAACATTTAAACTAACTTTTTGAATGCCCATTAGAAGTCGGTTGTGAAGGGGCACCAACGTCTAGGGCGCTGAACCGATTGACATTTCACTTCCTGTCAGGGACGTAGACGACAGTTGTGAAGGGGCACCGACGTATATATTAATACAGACGTCGGTTTTCTGCTGTCGGACATGGAAGTGCCTCGTAGTTTGATGCACATAATTAATTACAGGAACATAGACGTCACGCACCCAGAAATGCGACGTATATTTTGCAGAAAATTTTTGTCTTCCCGCCTTCGAAACAGGCCATAGACGTCGGTTTTTGACAATCTGACGTCTAATAGCCTGAGAATCAGGTGACCAACATTAACTGCACCCAAGTAGACGTCGACCCCATCACAACCGACGTCAAATGCGCAGGAGAAGTCTGTCTTCTCGCCTACCTCATTACATTGGACGTCGGCTTACGGCAGAGCTGACATGTACTGCTTAATAGACGTTGTATTATCTTGAAACCGATGTCTAGGTTACCATCTTATATACGATAATGCCACTGGTCATCATATGACGTCGATAGAGCTCTAACAGACGTATATGAGCTTACGTTAAACATTGTTTTTTCACTAGTGATTTAAAGGTTATTTAGTGACGATAAAGATAAAATTTAGAAGGCCTTACGTAGAGGATGTATATCAATATATAATTTTTTATTGATAATTGACTTTTATCGATGAGAATTTTTTTTTAATGGAGTTATAAAATTTTAAATTTGATTTTATTAGGATTTTTTTTATGAGTGTTGATCTTATTAGGATAATTAATGGTGATTAATCCCATTACATGTTAATATTACATTACATAATTAAATCATTTTTCGAATTAAATATGATAATGATCTTTCTATTTTCTCATTAATTAATATAAGAATTTTAGTAATTGATATTTTGAGTTTTTTTGTTTTCGCTGTTAATTTTTTTATTTAAAAGGATTTTAGACTTATAACAGAAATTAGTGTCAGAGTATTTTTTTTCCAGCTTAATGTATACAGCAAATTGTTTATTGATTATTTTCTTTCACAAAAGAGGTGAAATTGAAAAAGAACCGTAATGAGAGAAAAAAGAAAGAAAAAAGTAAAGATAAAGAAATTATGTTTTATAAATATCTAAAAATATGTTGTAATTATGATGTGAGAAAGAGAGACAGAGAGAAAAATATAGAGGTTCTATAAAACAAACTAGTGAAAAAAATTTGAAAAAGAAAGAGTTGAGATGAAAAGATATCAAAGAGAAGGAATGGAAGGGATAAGAAAATTTATGACAAAAATATATAAGGAAAGAGAAAGGGGTAATTAAACAAAAAAAAAAGTGAAAAAAAAGTACAAAAATAATCTAAGATCGGTTTTTCTTATTTGCTTTTGCAGAGGTGCTAACATAGATTGAAATATAATTTATTCACTCAACATTTTATTTAGAATAAGTTTGTCTTTCTATTTCTTTTTATTATTTGCACACTTAGAGGTAGAGGCTTGCATCTGGAAAATGACAGGCAAATTAATATTTATTCTAGTCATATATATATATAATATTATAATTCAGTTGTATTTTTAATTATGTAGAGTTTTTTAACATTTTTCATGTTGAAGTGATCGTAAAATCGTGTCAAGGACATCGAGAATAATAATCGAAGAGACATAACAACGAATGACACGATAGAGTTGAATCTCAATCAGAATAAACTTTTATGGTTGTGATTTGATATTAAAATAATAAGTTTTAGTATGATTAATTTTAAT
Source organism: Vigna reflexopilosa (assembly GCA_027742785.1). Classification (NCBI taxonomy): domain Eukaryota; kingdom Viridiplantae; phylum Streptophyta; class Magnoliopsida; order Fabales; family Fabaceae; genus Vigna; species Vigna reflexopilosa. The sequence goes on along the minus strand of CM050914.1, from coordinate 1,902,717 downwards.
TAAATTAATTTTATAAGATAAAATTTGTTATATTTATATATTATATAATCTGGTTTTATATTTAGTTGACGTAAGATTTTAAATAAAGTTTGAACCTCTTGTGTTAAAAATAAGAGTCATTGAGTTTTGATTTAGAGTAATTATATTTTTCAGAATAAAGTCCAATTATCTTGGATGGACTTTTGGTGATGAATTTGAAGTAGATTTTAGTTTAGTTGTGAATATCTTTACTATACTAGTTATAATGCTTGAGTTTTTCACTTTGAGGCAATGTGGGATTATGCTACTGTTGCTTTTGCTTCGGTTAGGTATATTTGATTTCCATGTTCAATAGCACAACTGTGTTGGTATCGATAAATAGTAGGAAAACTTATCTTTTGAATTTTGTTTCCATGTTTACTTTTATTTAGAATTGTTTGTTGTTGTTGATCGTATGTTTTTTTATTGTATTCTTGTGTGTGTGTATTGTACCCAATAACGTAAGCATATAGTGCAAACTTGTTTTAAATAAAAAGTGTCGATCAAGACATCTAATTTACCTTTTTATTAGTGTAATAGGTTAAGTTGATGGGAATGAATAATGAAAATAGGTTAAATTGACGGTAGATGCAGATAATGAGAATTGATTAGAGAAACAATGTTATTGATTGTATTTTGTAATGAACAGTGTTGTGTGTTGAAGTAAAAATACTGTTTTGAGTTAAAAAGGGTGAAATTTTGAACTCTGAGTTATAGATAATTAGTTTGGAGTGGTTTAAACTAATTAGCATTATTGGAATATTGGTTAAATGAAAAAAAAAAAAATTGCATAAGGTAGTTTTTACAATGTGGGTATGAGCATTCTTTCCTACACCTCACCATCCTCGTCATGCATCTCCTCCTTCACAGTTTTGTCCTTCTTTTTCATTCTCTTTTCGGATTTTATCTCTGAAATTTTATACCCCCCTTTTTTTCTATCTCTATTGACATTGCTTCCTCTTTCCCTCCTCTCTCGTTTTTTTAACTGTTGGGAAAGTTTTTTGATTTTGTAGGTTACGAGAGGTGTTTGTTTCTGGGATTGACTTTCATGATGTTGAGGCAAGGTTGTAGCAGCGGTTGGCGGCAGAGATCGGGCATATGTGTGGCGCAGGGAAGTGCGGTTGAGAGGGTTTGGAAGCTGCACTTGGAATTGTTCATCTTCTCCGCACTTGGGAGGTGCAATTTCGCCTTCTCCTTCTCCGCGAGCTACGACTTTTTGCACTTGGGAGCTGCTTCTTCCTCTTCTCCTTCTCTGCTTCTCCGCACTTGGATATGAGATAATTGAAATTGGGATTTAGGGTTTTTTTATTGCTTTTTTTTTTCTTACTTTGTTACATTTAATTAAGTTTTTGTTTGATGAGATGCATACAGAGATTGAAGGGTCATGAATGGCTTTTGTCACAAAAATGGTTATATTTTGAAGACTTTCCCAATAGTTTACTGTTTAAAAAAATAAGGGAGGAGGGAAAGAGAGAGAAGTGCAAATAAAGAGAGAAAGAAATGAGGTGTAGAATTTTAAAGATGAAATGCGGAAAGAGAGTGAAAAAGGAGGGTAAAACTGTTAATAAGGAGGTGTAGGACGAGACAAGTGAGGTGTAAGGAGGAATGCTCTGTGTGTATTGATTTTAAAATGTAGTATGAATGAATGTTATATTAAGTTTGAATAGTCTAAAATGAGTTGAAACGAGTGAAGTATAACAATTAAATATATATTCAACCATTTTTAATTTGTTAAGAATGTCTGACATGTTAGAAAGAAAATGATGATTTTCTAAAGCTATTTTAGTTATGTTATCTATGTACATTATTTGATATTTTTGTTTAAGTAACATCATAGTCGTTCAAGTAAAATTAAAATTAATGATGTGTTTGTTTTCATATGTCAACTATTTAAAAGGATGTTGAAGATGGATTTTTCATTTGCTTTCGCGTCTGTTTCAATGCATACGAGGGAATTTAAGAAAGCTAACCCACCTGAGAGAGAGATAATAAGTGATCCACGCAAGTTGCAAAGACTAGAAAATGTGGACTTCTCATTTAAATGAAAAGACCAATGCACCTTTGTTTTATTTTTTATCTGAAAAAAATACTTAATATTCTTGGAGAGGGATTGAATCGATTTTATGAGGGGTTGAATCAATTGTGGTGGTGGTAATATAATGGTGGAATAAGAGAGGAACAAAATTTGTGAAATCAACTATGTAGTCTTTGAAGCAGTATACTCAAATCTGGTCTGGTAGAATCAGTTGTGGCGTGATAGAATTCATTATGTTTATGTTCAACATGTGGTAGAATTGATTTTGGAAGTGGTGGAATCGATTTCATTGTTGTTGGAATCGATTATGATCACTGAAACTGAGTTTGTCGAACTTGCTTGTTGTCTTGTCGAGCTAAATCGAGCTTACCAAGTTTGATTAACTTCTTCTTTCTTGTTGAGCTTAACGACCTTTTCTTTATCAAACTTTACTAATGAAACTAAATTTGACGAACTTAAACCGAGTTTGACAATTGGAGAGCATCCTTTTATTTTTGCAGTTTTATTTTATTTTATCATTGACAAATTCAATTTCACTTTAATATAATTTTCACAATTTAAATTTAAATTTATATTAAATTTCAATGTAAAGACAAATGGTTAATAATTTATTTTTATTAATTAAAACATTTTTTTAATCTATCACATCTATTACATCATTCACAAATTTTTATAAATTTTTTCTTGAAGTTCTTTCCTCTATCTCTTTAAATCTCTCAACCCAAACAACACTACAATCATCTTTTCACATCCACTTCTTAATCTAATCATTATTTAATTGAGATATTCTCACGTATACTTTTTGCTTAAGTGAAAATGAGTTAAATTTTGAGTGTTTACATTTTTGTCCAAATAGAAATCACTTTTAGATTATATAAATCATTAGATGTGTTAGAACGAAAGTGATAAACCTTCAATACTAACGCTATTTTTTGTTGGTTTGTTGTATAAATGTGTCATTTAATATTCTATTTCAAACAAAATTAAAATCGATAGTTGAATAACTTTCAAGTATAGTTTTGTTCAAACAAAATTATCTTCATTGAACTGAAATTAACGTTTAAAGTTGAGTTGTTATTTTATTATAATTTTCTTTAAGCATTATCAATCATGAGAATTTAAGTTGGTTTTGAGTCAATTATGCTTTAACAAAAAATCATCTCAATTAAGTGAAAAAAAAGGTAAATTAAGTGAAAAAAAAGGTAAATTTCTTTAAAAAAAAGGTAAATTTCGTTAATTTTAAAGGTATATTTCTTTATCAAACAAGTTTAAGTATTTTTAAATTTCACTAAAATATCAAATGAAATAAATTAATTACATAAATAAAAAATACTAGGGAATAAAGAAAAAAAGCTTACGATAATAAAAAACTTATTTAAATTAAATTAAAAACATAAAGCTTCAAACGTTGCAAATACACCACTGGCGAGCTAAAGTAATAAAAATGAATAAAACGTACTAATAAGTAATATATATTTTTTCATATATAGAAATTAAGTTTTAAACATAACCTTCCTAAAAATAATGAAAATATTTTTTAACATTGAATACGTTATAAGTTTAATTTATTTTACTCCTCGTGATTACATTTATTTTAAATTACAAAATAGTTACCCTATTTTTAATTTCCTTAATATTTACAAAAATTTGTAAATAGCACGTTGAAAAGAAAAGTTATTTCTTCAAAATAATTAAAAATAAGTGACGATTTTTTAATTGAAAAATTGAAATAATAAGTACAACAAAGATCTTTAACTTTTATAAATTATCCTGAATAGTTTTGTAGTCCCTATTATCATTTTTTTTTCATAACTTTAATTTTGGTTGTCATAATTTTTATTTAATAATATTTCCATTTGATTAGATGGTTAATCTAATAGGAGAATCTCAAATCAAATAAGATAAAAGTAAAAATAAAGCTATACACTTGTGAAATAATTTTATCCCTTAGGCAGCATTATCATAAAAAAAAAAATTCATTATCAAATAAAAATATCGAGAAATGGATTTTTATATAGTTTTGCACCAGAGGAGGCCAATCTGTACACTACAAATTTCGAAGGCGCCATCACTAAAACTGAAATGTTGAAAACGCGCCAAGATTCAAATCACAAAAATTCCAAGAAAAACAAACCCTAGTTTTCTTCCCCAAAATCAAACGCATTTCCTTTTTTACTTTCATCTTAATCACTTCGTCACTTCATTCTTTCATTTTGATTTTGTTACTTCGATCTCCAATTTCTTACCCTAACTCACTATCACAGTAACCCCAATCAGCACTCCGCAGTAGCTATCGTCGCTGCTTACTCTGTCAGTAACTTGCGGCGGCACGATTCACTCCGTCATAGCTCAGGTGCATTTCCTTCTCTAAGATGAACCAATGTATTCTCATTAAAACTTTGTTCAAGTATTTATCAAAGATTCAAATCTTCTACATTCTATTATTCGCCGCTTCTTATCTCTATGGTCCAAATTTTTTTACAAGTAAATATGTGCATACGAGGTAATTTGAAACTTGATTTTTTCCATGTTGGTTATTGTGCTTTCTAGAAATTGGGGCGGTCGTCCCCTGTGCACAACCACAAACAGCTCTGTCCTTTTTTTTTTCCTTCTGAGATCGAGTTCATAAAATAAAGCAATCATGGATAGCCTGAAGAAAGACAAGTGTTGCATAAGACGAATGATGTGATAGAAAGAAGAAGTATTGTTTAAGGAATCGTGATTTTTGGTTTTGTGAGATTTTCGGCCTTGACTTGTGCAACTGGTCTGGGTCTCGGGCTGGTTTCATATTGATGGCTCGAATTGAAAAGAAGGATTTTTTTTTCTTGCTCAAATTTCTTCTCTTTCACAGTAACGTGTTCCACCACTTCAGATTGAAGTCCTAATTGTAGAAACAGATTTCCACTTTCAATTAGGTGGTAGATTTTTGCTTTGCTTGATTCACCTCTCCACTGTTTCCTATATTATTGACTCTTGTTTTGCTATTTTTTGACAGTTATTATTCCCCCCTATCAGTATGATACGCATATTTCAATATTTCGTGGTTATGAATTTCTTTTAAATGGAAGTGCAACAACAGATACTGTGGGCGTGTTTCATACTGAGTTTATTTTAATAAAACATCAATACTAATGAATGAAATTTTGTCATTTGAACAACGGCTTCGGGTTTTCTGTGCTGATTGGTTTTGTTGTTTTTATTGTTAGTTGAAGAAGACATATTTTTTTATTTAATGAAATAATGAAGAGGAGTTTAGTCATTCTAATAGTAGCTCTAATTCTCACCTTTGATTTTCATAAGATCCAATGATTAAAATTGGTTACTCGTCAAAACCATTAGATTTTAAATAAAATGAGTAGTGATAATGTTAGAGTTACTCTTTTTGAATAACTATCTTTTATGTGTGTGTGTGTGTGTATATTAAATGTATGGCATATTTCAAACGCTATTTTTAATTTTCAGTTCACTCTTTCGATGAGTTAAGTGAAGTGCGGAAGCAACAGGCAGGAGGATATGAATACTAAGTACTATGATATTGATGATATTATTATGGAGGAAGAGGTAGGCTTCAGATTCTTCGTTTTTTTTTTAAGTTGCTGTAAATTGATATGCAAGGGAATGACATCGCATGATATTTTATGCTGTTGCTAACTTTAACAGAATCAACTATCAATTCATCGTCTTTACAATTAAGATACAGAATGCAACCTGAATTTCTTATTCTAATACTACGGTTTGATATGTTGTGGTCACAGACTGTGTCAGTTATATTTCAGAAGACTGCATCTGGAGTGGGAATAGATCCCAGTTCTGAAAAGGACTTTGTAAGACACTCGTCTTTAGATTTCCAAAAGAAAAAAGATTATTTGTAGTGGCACTAGATATGTGCTCTGTGGAGCTTAGTAATTTGACCTGACATTACATTGTTTAATTTTCAGATTGAAACTGGTTCAAAAGTTGAATTGCCCTTTTGGCTTGCTCATGAGTTACAGATGAGACAGGCAGTATCAGTCAACATTCCCTCTTGTTTTGATAAAACGTAGTGGTTATTTAATGTCTTTTTGTTACTTATGAGTGCTTTTTATCATATAATGGATCATTTCATGACGCTGACGAGTTCATAGGCACTTTTTAAGTGTACTACTATTTCTGTTGCGCCTGAAGTTTTTTGGCAGACCTTTCCTGTTAGTATCTTCCCTCATTGGTTTTAAATGGATTTTGGAACCAAATTTTTTTTTCTCATCCTTAATTTTCTTGTTGGTTTTAATAATTAGTGCATGTTGTTGGGTAACAACAAATTCAATAATCAATGTACATGGCTTTCAAAGTAATAGTTAAAAAACGGATATTGGCTTACGCACGCTAAGTTGCATTACCATTTATATCGAATTGTACTTCAGGAATTTCTGATGTCTTGAAAGTGTCACATTTTTTTTATCTTATAGAATATGATTCTTAACTTCAGAACAAGGCTAGAGATTCAAGCTGATTCGGCCGGTGTGGATCTGAGGTCCAGATGTCCATTCTTTTATGAGTTTGGTTGCAAGATAGCACCCATGTAAGTCTTGCTTATGCTTGTATGAAATAGCTTTTTATTTCTCTTTTGGTTTAAACTTTACTGACTCATTTTACTGTTTTCCTATATTTTGTTGATTAAATATTTCATTGCTGTCTCTGAAGATAGTATGTGGCTGTCAGAAACTTTCTTGTATTACATGGTTCATGCAGCATCTCATTCAAGTATTTATTATCATAAATTTCGTCATGACGGTCAACCTAATAAATGTAAGATAGCCAAATGTTCAAAAATTGGATTTGGTCCAGCAACATCTCAGCCCTTGATTCGTAATAACACATTAATCAAACAGGAGAGATAACATAATATATGGTCTTAATTTTTGAGGGAGAGAATCCACAAATTTACCTTCCGACTACAAATTCCCGGAACCATTTTTCTCAACATTGGCAACATGTTTTGCGTACCTTCCTGATTTGTTTTTCATTTATGGCAGAGTTGGCGACCGAACCATTGGGTTTCTGTTGTTGTCTGCTTTTAAGAGTAGGTACAAGGAAATTCTCACGAAGGCCCATTCTGTAGCATTTGCTGCTGGTTCCAAATTTTGGTCTATTCTGACCAAAGAAGAGATCAACTGTGAGACGGGTTATCCTTTCTAAATGAAATATGTGATCACATCTCTTTTCCTCGAGACATTCTTTTTAATTTTTATTCTAATCCTTTATGTAGTGTATGAGACAGCTCAATCCGAAATGGCATCCTTCAAAAAGTGGCGAATGGGAGGGCCCAGATTTCAGATAGCTTCTGTTCTGGGAAAAAAGAGAAAACCCACTGAATAGTTGCTTTGCTTTAAACCTTGTAAGCATCTGTTTGTCCCAATGTTATGCTGTTCTGAATATGTATAAAAAATGTCAGTTTTTTGTGTTCATGTAGACTTGAAATATAATGCGTTGTAATTTCCAATTACGGATACATAAACGTAGAAATGAATTTACTGACCACCTTGTGGCTATGTTGTGTGCCAGTGAGTCATAGTCAAATTATCTGTACCATAACACTGATCACGGGTTGTGCCTATAGTGTACTAAGTTGCTCGGGTGTGATTTTTTGAATTTTTCACACACAGCACACTTTTCACCAAAATAGCATTCTGATGACAGGTGATGGTTTTATTTATCAAGATAACACTTTTACTGTGCTAGTTCAAAATTTAGCTACCGAAAAACTAAATTCTGAACATGTTTTTAGTGTTTCTCTAAAAAATGTACGCTAATCTAAAATCATGTTCAGAATTTAGTTTTCTTCTTAACTAGTACAGTAAAAGTGTGCTTCGTGGTAAATAAAATCTACATACATACTATTTTGTTAAAAGAAGAAAGTCAAAGTCAGCTATATGTGTGAAAAATTCGTGATTTTCCCCCTTAACTGATACTCTTTCAAAAAAAATCTGCAGCTGGACTCTGGAAATTTAACTTCCTAATTAGCACCTTTTACTGTTTATGATTGAAATTCGATCCTGAGAAACTGAATTTCGACTTCAATATGCGTTTTTTTTTTGTTTTTTTAATGCCAGGTGAGGTGAAGATTGTAGCACTGTGGCATGTCAGAATTCGGTCTTTGAGAAGTTGGATTTTTACCTTTTATTGTGTTCTAACAGGAATTTGGTCTTGTAACTAGAAAAGCAAAACGGACGTGGAATTTGGCTCTTTGAATATTGAATTCCCACTGTGAACAGTAACAAGTGTTAACTGGATAAATAAAATCTAGATAGATTAGAAAAATTCACAGGTTGTTTGAAGGTTGAATTAACAAACACGGCTAAAAGCCTAAGAACGTTCTTTGAATGGGTATATAAACTAATTTTAATTTATGAAAAAATATATTTTTTAGAAAAGTATTTATACAAAAGTTAGTCCAATTTTAATTATATGTAAATACAACCGATAGCCTGAGTTCAGTATGAAAAAAAAGGAAGAAACATGTAAGAAAGATAAAATGAGAGAAGACATTAAAAAACAAGAAAGAATAAGTTCAAATGCTTGAAAATCCTTTTTCGATGGTCGTACAATAATAATATGAAATATCACAAATGTCAAAATCCACATTAAGTTCAATAACTGTTATCATGCATAATACTCTTGTAACAAATAAAAAAAATAGTTGTAGCAATGTTAAAAGACAAAAGCAAAAAAGAGAAGTTTATGAAGATATTTTTTCAGCAGATCCAAGATATTTTGGTTCAAATGGAATCTAGTTGATGAAGTTAACGATGGCATAGTGAAATTGATAACATAATTTATCCCTAAAACTAATAATGTTATGTTCTCTGTTTGGGACCAAATGTGTTCCCTTTTTTCATTTTTCGTTTGAAGGTATATATTCGTCTTCGATCGTGCGTGTGCGTTGGAATTTTGTTTTTCCCTTTTTTAACTGTGGGAGATATTTTGGTGTATCTATCTATCTTAGATGTGTGGCGCGTGACACATGAAATTAGATATTTTATGCACTTTCTATCCACGCAGGCAGAAACATGGTTCTTTTAATCGTCGTGGCAATGCACTTTTCGCTTTTTGCATCCAATCCTCTAGATATTTTCAACCTAATGCTTTCCCCACTCCCACCTTGCCGCGTGCAACTTCCTCAACATTTTCTTCTGTTGACTATCCTTTTTCTTTTTTCTTAATGGACCACGGATACATTCATTTCCAGTACGTTTTTAATATAATTAAGGGAAACTAATCAAACTTAACTTAATTTTAATTTACATAACTGTAGTTTTCACTCTTATTTTTTCCATTTTGGAATTTGATAGATTTTATTCTTTATCTACAATTTTCAAATTCTTATTTATTCTTCAAAATGTTTTCGAATTCAATTGCTAAATATTTTATTTTATTCAAAAGTCACCAACTAAAATACCCACTTTTTTTTTTCTTTTCGAACCCTAACTTTACATCAAAATGCCCACTTTTCCTTTTCAAACCCAAACTTCACATCAAATCCTTTAAAATTTACTAATTTTATACTACTTTTCTAACTTCTAAACTGTAGCTATATTTTTTGTTCTAAACTCATTATGAAACGGTAGATATTTGAATTAAAATTGTAAATTTGGGAAATTTACATGAAAATTTGATAACATGGAAGGACTTGATTTTAAAAATCGGAAAATTTTAGTTGAATAAAAAAAAATTAAAGCTAAGATGTGAAGAGATTTTAAAAAATTGTATTTAAATATTTTTCGTTCAGGGTTCACAAAAATATATATTTTAATAGCTTTGTGGCATTATTCAATTATAAAGTATAGTTACGATAAACTGTTGGCACTTATAATAACTTTTTTAATAAATATAATTTATTTTTTTATGTGTCTAATTCTTTTTAGAAATTTGATTGTGCAATACACTATGAATTAAATTCAATACTTATTTTACTAAAGATTTATCAAATATAAAACTCCTATGTAAAGTTGGCCTAAAATAATATTCTATTGCACTTTTGACTTTTTCCTTCCAAATCTATCTTTCTTTTCCTTACTTTATTTCCATCTGTAAAGTTGTGCTGCACGCGCCAATGGATAGTCGCGTAAGCTCATCTTATGAAACGTATCACGGCACGTGCGAATGTGTGATTCTCTCTGTAGATCCAATTGCTAAATGGGGCTCATACTGTTTCATATCCAAATTTGGCTAAAAGCCACTTACCATAGTTTATTATGTCTCTGTGATATTAAAATAATAATATTCCAAACAAAATATATATTATAATAATTAAATTATTTTCAAATTTATAAAAAACTGAAATAAGAAAATGGGAAAAATGTAAATTTTATTAGTCTTCGCTGTTTAATAAACAAAATCGGATATTTTCTGTAAAAAACTTGTATTAAAATACTTTCATAATACCCTTGCCCTGAGTTAAATTTAAATTAAAAATATACAGGTAAGTGAAGTACATTTTTATTGTTTATTAATAATACCATACTATTAAAATTAAATATGTTTGATAAAACATAGAAATGATTATAGTAAAAAGAGAAAAATAATGGCCTTGTTATATTTGATCTGAAATGTGAGAAGTTTTGAAGAATAACATGTTTGCCCTTGCAGTGCTGTATATATATAGCATTGCCCCTTCCTCGTGAAGTCACAAAAAATTTGCAATGTCTAACTCATCAAGACTTGGTTGAGTCGTCTCTGTGTTTCATGCACAGCACATGAACTCATCTTGCTCCGCTGCAGACTCCACCATGGAAGATCCCTCCAACCACCGCCGCTCCAAGAAGCACCACCGCCGCCACAACAGCCGCCACCCCGCCGCCACCAACACCACGGTGAGCACGACCACCGGGGAGTCAGACGGGGAGGTGGAGGAGGCCGAGGACGGCGACCCGGAGGTGTGGGCGACCCTGAACAAGGGGTTCCGGCAGGTGCAGTCGGTGCTGGACCGGAACCGGCAACTGATTCAGCAGGTGAACGAGAACCAGCAGTCTCGGATGCACGACAACATGGTAAAAAACGTGTCCCTCATTCAGGAACTCAACGGCAACATCTCCAAGGTTGTCTCTCTCTACTCTGATCTCAACTCCAATTTCACCAACGTTTGCCAACACCGCTCCAAAAACGCTTCCAAATAAATCCAGTCATGTTTCCTTCTTTTTTAATCGTGTCTGTCTCTCTCTATATATGTATGTGTCTGTTGTTGAAGTTGAAGATTTGTGATGGTAATTTTTGGCTTTGTTTCCTCATCAATTGTCAATAAGGACGGTGAAAAGCGAAGCATACTATCGTCTTATTTACTTCTTTCTACACATACTATTACTGTTGTCGACTCTAGTCCTACTTTTCTGTAACTTCACTTTCTCTGTACTTCTAAATCAATAAATTAACTTTTTATTGGATAATAACGTGTTCTTGCTCATTGCATGTGAATGGAAGATTCATCTGAGTTGTAATCTTTACTTTTGTTCATAGCGAAAAGATCAGTCTTTTGCTCTTTACTCACCATCATCAGCACGTGAAGTTACAACACAACAGTTTTGAAAGATCTGATATTCACAGTGCCTAACTAACCTCATTAAGACAAAGTTGAATAACCTGAAGAAAGTAGTCTCTTATAATGTGACAAATCAAAAGTTTAAATCTCAATTCGAAGATATGTTAATATTTATTCATTGGTTAAAGCAGTTTGCTTAGAAGGAAAATAATGTAAAAAAAAGTGACCATTTAAAGGAGTACAACACTCTTGGAGTGGTGCAATATCATTTGTGTAAAATATAGATAATGATGAGCTCTGCCATTTTCACAGGACAAGGTAAGAGATAACATTTTGTTAATATTATTTTATTTTATGATGGTCCATTTGTACTTTGGATTTAAATTGCAGTGGTGGAAGTGGAGAATGTAGCACGACATGATGCACTTGAATAAATAATTTATCCTCGTACCTATTACATAAGAAAAGTTCAGATAACAAACTACAGCCTGATGCATATTGTTAATGAGTATCCCCACTCTGGCAATCTCTAATTTTTTTTCCCTTATAGCAAGACTAGTGTGGACAAACAAACATGCAAAAACAACAATCCAGACTTAAATTACACTAATATCTGCAAACTTATTCATTTACTGAATGATGAAATATGCAGAGTTTGTGAATCATGGTGTTGGGCAAAGATGGTTCGTTAACACAGTAGAATAATCTCAACTTGTATAAATAAACCATGTCATGAAGTTAATTCTCCACTGTCTGATATGACTACCTTGTTCTTAGGCGAGCCACTTTCACTTCCTTCTGCTTCAATCTTGTACAATACGTCCATACCAGAAAGTACCTTGCCAAATACAACATGGCGTCCATCCAGCCTTCCAAGAAACAATTGGAAGAATGAGTTTGTTGAAAAGGAATAGCCATAAAAGCTTGAAAAGTTACCTTTTCATCTCAGGCTTTTTTTTGTTAGACATAAATGTTTAAAAGCGTGTCTATTCTATATTAGGAAGTTGAATCATGAATGTCTAAGTTCAGCTTTATACTCATTTATGTTCAAAATAAAATCCATTCTTGATAAGTGAAAGGAAAATGGACCTTTCTAACACAGTTTCTGCTTGTGCACAGAATGGAATAAACTTTTCCTTTCAAACTTTTCTTTTCCACCAAAACTAGAATCGCGTTTTATTCAAAGACAATAAAACCATTAAGAAAAACAAAATCATATTTATACCTGTCACGGTAAGGTTTTCACAAGTTAATTCTATTCAAATTCAAGAGCATGCAAAATAAGTAAAAAAAAAAAAATACCAGCTGGTTTTAACCGTGGTTATGAAAAACTGGGAGCCATTGGTGTCTTGCCCAGAATTCGCCATAGATAAATATCCTGAAAGGTGACAATCATGCAAGGGTGAAGAGGTGCAATAATATAAATTATATTAACATTGTCATAATAATGGATATAAATATAATACCAGTAACAAAGACATAAAAGTTCACCTGGTCCAGAATGCTTCAGCTTGAAGTTTTCATCAGCAAACTTTTCACCATAGATTGATTCTCCTCCTCTTCCATCACCACGGGTGAAATCACCACCCTGGACCATAAAGCTTGGTATAATCCTATGGAATGTGCTTCCTTTATAATGAAGAGACATCCCACTTCTTCCCTTTCCTTTCTCTCCTGAAATGAGATGCTGTTCAAATTTGTAGTTTTTACAACCAAGAGAATTTATACAGATCATGATTAATTCCAACTGATCATATATATAAGGGAGAAAACTATCAGCAACATAAGTAGTGGCACCAGTTTAAAGTCAAACAACCAAAGTAACTACAGTTGCAGAGCTACCCGTACAAAGCGCCCGAAAGTTTTCTGCACAAAAGGGATAACATGATCAGTACCCAAATCCTGTACATGACACTAAAATCTGTCTAAATAAACATCTTAAGCATTTCATTATAGTATAGCATGCCTTACCTACAGTTTTCGGAACTGTGTTTCCAAAAAGGCCCATGACTATGCGACCTGAAGTAAGAAACAAGATTTTTACTGATGAGTGACCCATTCAGGATCATAACGTAATGCTATAATAATTAAGCCCTAAACCGTAAAAAGAACACAACAACTAAGGCAGAAAAGAAGGGGAAAATATTGCACAAATTAACTTGTACACAAACTAAAAGTCAATTTTTCAACAAGTTAGCATAAGAACACTATTACAAATTAGCTGATAAGTTAACTAAATTTAGGATACGAAGAAATTTTTTTCATCTTTTTTGCTTCATACTTTTCTTTCATACAAATGTTTTGGAAGCTTGTATCTAAAGATATCCTAAACCATTCAGATGGCAGCTGGCTAGTGCTTTGCAAAAGTTTGCATTTTAGACTGCCGTGAAACAGAACTACCCATCGAATCATCCATCACAATGCGAATGCACTTCCATCACGTTCAATTCCACTTCAGAATGAAATAACCCTTTTTTCCGGACCATGGCACCGCTTCTGATGCACAATTCCTTACATATAATTATCAAAGGAGTGCGTCCTAACACAAACCATCTTAAATCAGTGAGTGGTGTGTCGATTTAATGCAACTAAAATCCCAGCCAACACTCAATCTGCTATCACATTCCAAATCATAATATAAAAATAATTGGCATAATCCAACATATGCAAATAAATGCGAAACAGTGAAATATCTTTCTAATGAATGAAGCATACCCGCTAATTTCCCATGGATCTCTATGTCGAAATACACCTTGTGAGTGACACCCTCCAAATCTTGGCCCAAAGGGATATCCTAGAAAGCAAGGGAAAGGGCTAATATGCATCAATCGATGATTGACCCACTAGACCCAAGAGAAGGGAACGAAGGAAAATAGTGGCAGAAAGATGAATTCTTACCGAGCGCTGATCACGAGAGTGAGGTTGATTGGTTCTGTTGTCTACCAAGTGGAGCTGAAAGAAAGCAATGGTGGCGCAGAGGAAGAAAAGCCATAACAGACACACCCAAATCAGCGTTCCAGTTCCTCTGGAGGCCATTGCAGTCAGCTGACGCAAAACCTCAATCAATTGCTAAACATAGTTCGTGTTAACCAATTACAATTATAATTTATTGATCATATACAAGATTTTGGATATTTTCCTTTTGTTCATTTTTATACTATATCTGCTATCAGTCATTTTCCCAACCTTAAAAAACAAGTATTTTAGTTTCAATAATTTATACTATTCGAAGTGTCTATTCACCTAAAGTCTAATTTAATCCATGTAATCAGAAAAAAAAAAGTAGATTGGATGTTTAGTTAAATGGAAATAGATTATTTTTTAAATAAAAAATATCATTGAATTGAGGATGTATTCGATTACAGTTTTGTTAAAGACTTTTTTATAAAAGAAAAATTGTAAATTTTAAAAGAGTTTGCGATGGTGTAATTACTTTTTTTTTAGATTTTTTAATTTAAATTGTAAAGAATTATTAAATATGAAATTATAAGAATTAAAATCTTGTAAACTTACAATTAATTAAAGAAATTTTGTAAACTTTCAATTATTTAAAGAAATTTTGTAAAAAATAATCATAAAATATTTTTTATTTTTACTTGTTTATAATTATATATATTAGGTGTCACTAATTTTTATTACAGAAAAAAAAATTTAAGGGATCCAAATTATCTTAGCAAATAGCGAAATGGATCAATTCAGTCCCTTCATTTCTAACCTCTTATCGACTTACTAAGAATCGATCTATTGACATATCAACAAAAAGGAAAAAAAATGCAAAATAAAACTTCAAACTTAAAAACTGTAGTATATTATTCATTTATTTTTATTTTTAAAAGTGTGAGTTAGTTGGTTGTTCTAGTCCGATGAATAAAATTATAAAATAATTTAAAATGTATAAAATAATTTAATCTGACAATTACATAATAATACTTATCTTTTTTATCTTTAATGAATGACTCCATATAATATTTAATGTTATTCAACAATCAAATTAACACTAATACATTAATTATGATATTTATTGGACAATATATTCATTATTTCCATAGATTTATTGGACAATATATTTACTAAAGTGTATTTTCTATAGAAATAATACACACAGAAATGGTTTCGTTTATAACTGTATTTTAAAATAAGAAATTTCGAACATATACCAAAAATGAAAATATATCTATCATGACATTAGTTTATTTATTATGATTAATTTAGTACGTAAACATAAAACAGAAGTTTTAAAAATAAAGTAGTTTTGAAATTTTGAATTTTTGTTTGAAAATTAATATTTTTAATTAAGTGTATATTTTTGTTATAACGTTATGTTATTTATTTTATTTATAATTTTGTTTATGGATAAAATGATTTTTTTACCTGCAAAAAATTAAAATAGAAGATAGAGAGAAAAAACATGTAAATTAAATAATTTGAAAAATTAATAAAAGGATATTATGTTGATTTTTTAGAAGATTTAGTTGTTATTATGTTAATCATTAATTAAATAAAAATAATAGATATAATTTTAGTGAGTTTAAAGATTAAAAAAGATATTATTATTAGATAAAATCATTATTAAGTATTGTTAGATGATTTAAAAGATATTTTGAGATATTGTTTGATGTAATTAGATATTATTATTAGATAATAATAATAATAATATATTATTGATAGACTCGTTAGAATTAGAATAAAATATATTATTATAAGTGAGAAATATCAGATATAGAGTTGAGTTATTTATAAATAATAACATATAGAAGGAGGGGATAATTTTTGGTGTGTTTATAAACCATGGAAAACTCTTAAATCAAATAGAGAAAACAGAGGAATAGAGGAGATTGACATTTTGGGGGAAGAATAGATAAAAGAACATAAACTCTTAAGTGCAAAGAAAGATTAGTGGTGTTTTGGGGTTGTAGATAAAACCCTAGTATTAAGGTATGTGTTATTGATTATCTTGATTGATAATCTTTGTGTTGATGCATGTATATATGAATATTGTTATTGTTGGGTAAGGGTGTGTGTATACATGAGGATAGAGTTTATGTAACATTTGTGTTGGATTTTTCCTATGAATGTATATATGGCTTGTTGGGTTATTCCAACAGAGGGTTTGATGCTAAGGGAGAACAAAGTTATCATGCTTAGGAGTTTCCATGCAAATATGTTGTAAGAGTTGGGTTATTGGGATTCCTTCGTATTGTTGTGTGTTTGATTATGGTTGATATAATCATTATGTATGTATCTTGTTGTTATGATTATTTTATGAGGAGTTTATCCTATACATGTTTGTGTTTGTGAATGAAATTATCGGTGATGATCATATAATATGTTATACGTGAGTATATAATATTGTAGATGTTTCATAGACATGATAGATTTGTAAGATAACAGTGAAAAATATTTAATTTTTTTAAAAAAATTCTTTTAGTATAGACTTTTGAAATAAATAATTGTTTTATTCTTTTAGTCATTTTAATTTGAAGATGGGTTGTAAAATATAAAAAAAACTAGCATATTCTAAAACTTGGAATATAATTAATATATTAGAATAAGTCTAGATTTAGACTAGTTCTATATGGTACTTTGAAGAAGGTTTCACACTATATTTAAATCTATGATATGTGGAAATTATGGAAGATACTATATTCACATGCATATGAAATTGATGCTAAAATAAATGTAACGTTTAAATAGAAATGTACGAGTTAGAAGGTGGCAAAGTTATATAGGAAATTGAAATATTGTTCTTATGTGAAATTTTTAACTACTCCATAAAATAACTTTTTTTTAATGAGACTCAATTTAAAAGGCCAAAATTTATAAAATACCTATTGAATCTCCTTTGTCCTTAATTTAATGACATTGTAATCCCAACTTGACAACATCAAATTTTAAGCGAGTATTTAATTAAATATTTAATTAAAAGGATTTTTAAGCAAAAGTTCAACCAAATGTACTTGAGGAAACCCTAAGCATTTATGTCCCTTTTGCATTTACATCTAGACATTCTACAATTAACTTTCTCTCACCCTTTTATTTGCATCGATAATACGTTTCAGCTTTTTGTCCAAGTAGCAGTTTCAACGCTTTCGCTCCAACGCTTATTCGCCAAAATTTGTCAGACTCAGAGGCATACATTATTGCCTTCCAAAGGTGTGTTCTTATTTTTGTTCGAAAACACGAAACGGACGTTCTCCAATGTCACCACCACGCATTCATTGCCTTCAATGTGCACTCATCTTATTATAAGATTTTACTCATTTATGCAATTTAATTAGTGGACTTTCTCACAATTAATATTTTAACCTAGTCAATCCAACAACTCTAGGTTTTATCTCAAAACACTAACAACCTTAGACACTTTCCCACCATGGAAGCATACTTCTGCAATGTTTGGATATCCGTTTCCAACAACACACACAGAATTTTACACATTAAGGAAGTATTTTACTAAAACTAAAATTACATTTAATAGAAAATTTTGAGTTATTCCTTTTTATAATTATGTTAAATAGAAGATTTTATAAATTAAAGTGATCCTATTCACTTTAACAGGATTGTCCTTTGTAAAAATGGTGAATGTGAATGTGAATGTGAACATGGAATATAGCCCACCTAACCAGAAGTCAGTGGTAGTCTGTCCCAGTTTTATTACAAAAGTAAAGACATAACAAACGTTACTTTTACTGGTCTGACAATGTGCAAAGCATCAACTTGAATTAAAATAACCTTTCCAACAGCTTTCATTAAGTACATTTTATATTCAGGTCCATGCATTAATTTTATTTTAATGGCTAACCTCATGGAAAAAGATAAAGAAATAAGTTTGTTGTGTGAACGTTAAATTTACTAACTTTATTTTCTTCGACTTTGATCGGATGCTTAAATGTATAATTATTCAAATTTGCAGAATCAGCCTGCACAACAAAACTTCCTCAGTACGACACAGGAAACAAAGGTTTTTAGCCAATGAAACCAGATAAAAACAGAGGCTCTTTTACCAAGGTGACCCATTTGTTTTACTCTTGGACTGTACATATTGGTTAGAGAAAATATATTTTTACACGGTTATACACTCATTTGACAAGTTATTTTTCACTTTCTTACTGTAAAAATCATGTTAAAGGACTATAGGTGTCTCAATCTACCATTGTTCTATTGGTTAGTTACACGTGTTTGTTTTCTCACAGTTCCATATATATATATATATATATATATATATATATATTTCTGTTGGCAGGGAAGGGTGAGAATGAAAATTGAAGCATTCAAGATCAAGATGTTAAATTTCTTGACCAAAAGGGAGAAAGCTTGCAAGGCAGAACATCCTTTGGACCTTAAGGAAGCCTTTTCCAAGTTTGCGAGAGGAGGGAGCCAAATGAACAAGGATCAGCTTCTTCGGTTCATTGTGGAGCACCAGGGAGATAATATCAGCGGCCAAGAGGATTTGGATAAAATAGTTGAGAGTTTTTTAGTAGCACGGAGTTGTAGCTCTAGCTCTAGAACCAGATCTGCAAGATTTCCTGATGTGTACAATAAACAAGGGTTAACTCTCAATGACTTCGTCGATTTTCTGCTTCTGCATGATTTCAATGCCGCCTTGAATGACAAGGTTTGCTCTTTCTCTGACTGTTTTAGGACTTACAAACAGAACCAGATAGTTTCTTCAAGATGCCAACATTCTGTTTCCTACTTTATTAATTATTTACACAATGCTAAAGTCTACCTTGTCTTGTCTTGCTTTGTTTATTTTCTGGTTTCTACGTATCTTTATTGAGTTTCACTTACATGTAATAATAATGTCAATATTGTCGTTCAAGATAGATTACAGTATATGGAGAGTTTGTCTGTTTTCTGTGTATTGATAGTGTAACAGTCTTTACCCTGACCGTGTATGAAAAATTAACTCGGGTGATACCAAAGACTAGACAAACATAGTTTGACAAGTGGTAAATTTTTGCCATATATAACTTGCTTGATTGCAGAAAGTTGTCTGGTCACGGGATAGTGTTTGGAGCACAGAAATTTTGCTGCACACAGAAACGTGTGCTTATTCAAAAACATTCTTAAATCACAGAAGTTTATAGCAACATATGTTCTTTGTTTCATATGGTCTCTTTTATTGTCAATATCTGTAATTTGCACTGGACTTTATAAATGAGTTTCTAAATTTTAACCTTTCCTGACAATTAATAAGAAATCATATATATTTCCAGGTACATCATGATATGAATGCTCCCATGTCACATTATTTTATGTATACGGGACACAATTCCTATCTCACTGGGAATCAATTTACTAGTGAGAGCAGTGACGAGCCAATTATTGAGGCTTTGAAACAAGGTGTACGAGTAATAGAACTAGATTTATGGCCATCTAAATCTTCAACTAAAGATGGCATTAAAGTGGTTCATGGAAGGTACTAGCTGGTTATTAAAACCATATCTAGTGAGAATTCTTAGCAGAGGAAAAAAAAAGGAATAAGTAGTTCGTCTTATAGAGTTGGATGATTGTTTTCTTACGTATATTTTTCATCAATGCAGGACTTTTACCACTCCAGTCGCCCTACGCACATGTCTAAAATCCATAAAGAAATATGCATTTTATAAATCAGATTATCCAGTAATTCTTACTTTGGAAGACCACCTAAAACCAAAACATCAGGATAAATTTGCAGAAGTAAGCACTCATTGTCAATTACCCTCTAAATAAGAAAATAAAAACTAGGGATCTTGACCATTTTTTATTGCTTTTTTCCTCTAATCATGCAGATGGCATTTGAAATATTTGGAGAAATGCTTTATTGTCCCCAAACAGAGTCTTTGACAGAATTCCCCTCACCAGAATCGTTGAAAAAACGGATAATTATATCAACCAAACCCCCAAAGGAATTTCAGCAATCTGATAGTATCAGCAAAAGCAAAGCTGGGCCAAATGAATGTGAAACCCCTGACGAAGAATTTTGGGGACTGGAATTGTCAGATTCTGTGTCTAAACTAACTGAGGACAAGGTGAGAGAAAAAAATACTTTCATCACTTTTAACCAAGGTGTAAAAGTAGAAAAATAAAATTATATATGCTAAACCAAAGGTGAAATTTCAATTGTTAGTCCTTTGAATTCACGTTCTCTCGTTTGGCAGGGGAATGCACGTGATGCAGATCGGGAAAATATAAACACAAGCAATAACATTCCAAACAAACAAGGTGTATTGCCATACAAACACTTGATCACAATCCATGGTGGGAAAACAAAAGGTTCCATCAAGGATCAACTAAAAGATGATACTAAAGTTAAACGGCTGAGTTTGAGTGAGAAGAAACTAAAAAGTGCTTCTGAGTCTCATGGAGCCGACCTTATTAGGTACCTATCAAACTTATTTGAGCGTTACCAGTAGTTGAAGAGATTATCAGCATTTCTATACTTGACAATACCCATTTCACACTTACACAAGGTTTGATAGAAATTGTTATCCTTTCCAGGTTCACACAGAAAAATATCCTCAGGGTTTATCCTAAAGGAGAACGTGTCAAATCCTCAAATTTCAGGCCACATTTAGGGTGGATGTATGGAGCTCAGATGGTTGCATTCAATATGCAGGTTGGAAATTCATGACAGATCAGTAAAGCAAAGTCTCAGATAAAATGGTGTTTCAGCACATTTTAATTTGATATCATGGTGCTAGTGCAATACAATATGCATGTTGAAGTATTATCGTGTGATTGTTATAGAAAATGTGTCAAGGAGTAGTCTTTTTACCTAAAAGTTTAAGCTCTTGGGTTAAAGGCAGAGTCTTTATCCAAATATGCTAGAAAGATCGGGAATATAAACCTTTCCGGCATTAACACTTGTTGTCTTGTGACAGGGGCATGGAAAATCACTCCGGTTGATGCAGGGAATGTTCAGAGCAAATGGAGGGTGTGGTTATGTTAAAAAGCCTGAATTTATAACCCGAACACTTCCACATGATGAGGTGTTTGATCCTAAAAAACAACTGCCAGTGAAAGAGATCTTAAGAGTAAGCACATGCCTATTCACTTTGCTGAAAGGAAATTGAGTTGTTTCATAACATCCGCACATTTTCATATTCAACAACAGGTAAAAGTCTACAAAGGAGATGGTTGGAATTTAGATTTCAGTCCAACACACTTTGATCGATTCTCTCCACCAGACTTTTACACAAAGGTCAGTTGCACAATTATTTGATAGATTTGGAGCAATATTGTTGCAAACTAAGGTGAACCTAATACCATGAATGATCTTTTACCATCAAATTCAATGCTAGTTTTTCATAATTGAATATTGATCTTGACTACGGTTACCTATAACAAAGTGGACAAAAACATCAAAGTGGTGCAATTTTGACTTCAAAATTATCAAAATGGTGTAATTTTGAAGTTGGACCAGCTTGGTATGACTCAACTAAAATTAAAAAAAATTACAATGAAATGAAGTCGTGTCAATTTTGTATGATTTCAATTTATATTACACTACACTAAATTATACTAAACTCATTCGACTTCGGTTTATATCATAATACACCGAAATCGTATAAAGTTGACATGACTTCAATTTATATCACAATACACTGAAGTTATATTAAGTTGACACGATTTTAGTTTATAACACAATACATCAAGTTGTACAAGTTAACACTACTTCAAATTATATATAATAGCTTAAGTTGTTTCAAACTCGCGACATTTTTATAATGAAGTTGTACCAAGTTGGTATGACTTCAGAATTCAACCATTTTTATAATTTTGAAGTTAAAATTGCATCATTTTTGTACTTTTTCCTAATAAAGTGTCAATGTTTGAACAAATTGTTGAACAGGTGTGCATTGTTGGAGTGCCATCTGATTGTGTGAAGAAGAAAACAAGTGTAAATTCGGACACATGGTATCCTGTTTGGGATGAAGAGTTTAAATTCGAATTGAGGGTTCCTGAGCTTGCTTTACTTTGGATAGAAGTGAAGGACAAAGATAAGGGAAAAGATGACTTTGCAGGACAAACTTGTTTGCCAGTATCAGAGCTCAGGCAGGGATTTCGGTCAGTCCCTCTGTTTGACCCCAAGGGAAAGAAATTGAATTCTGTGAAACTTCTAATGCGCTTCAAGATTGAAACTTTAAATAACTTGTCGATATCACTCATTTAAATATTTTGTATTGTTGTAAAACGCAATGCATGGAAAGAACCTTTAACCAGCTAGAAACAGTAGCAAAGTTTTAGGCAAATTTGTCTATGTTCAACATCACATAGTTCAGTGTTCGTAGTTTTTACAGTTAATCAATGAATTATAGCATGCTTCTAAGCTGTTTTTCATCAAATACTCAATTTTGCAAAAATAAACCAGACTCAATTAATTATATATATATATATATATATATATATATATATTTTGAAATATTTGATATTTTTTGAATTGAAATTTGGATTAATATTTACCTATATCATATATAATATATATGTAGTTCAGATTTTTTAAAATAAAATGAAAAAAATAAATATTAGATAAATAATTAAAAAATCTATTTTGAAGTTGAAGTTTAAATTTATGTTATATGCATTGTTATGATCAATATAATAATTGCTTAAAAACTATATTTACAGTTGTAGTACATAATTATTATATTAATATATATTATTATTATGATGTAGAACATGTTTTTGAAAAAGCAAAATATTTTATTTTTGAAAATGATGAATTAAAAGTTTTAAACTAAATTAAATTTGTATAAATTAAAACTATTATAATCTCACTTTTTGATGTATACATTTTTTTTTATATTTTAGCTTCAACTAAATATACATTTTTTTTTTATATTTTAGCTTCAACTAAATATACATTTTTTTTTTCAAATACTAACGGTTTATTATGATTTTAGAGTGTTTATAATTAAAAACCCTCGAGGAATGATTGTGTACTCATGTTTTGTGGAGTAACATATTAGAAGCTGTCTTTGTTACAATAAATATTACTGATTAATTTAATTCTCTATTAAGGATAAATTTGATTAAATAAAATCAAGTTATTGAAATCTCCTTAACATATGATACGATATTTTATTAGACATTATATGTTATCTTCACTGATACAAAAGTATTCTTTTATTGTTCATGTAGTTATAAATTATAATTATAGAGAAAATTGTAAACTTTTTTTTTGATTATACATTTTTTTTTTCAATAGTTCAAGTATCTTTTAAATAGAAAAAGTGGAGTGATTTTCTAAAAATATATGGCTTACATATATTTCAAATATAATATATTAAAAATTTAAATAATTGGTATTAAAGCCTAGACATTTAAAAATTATCCTGCTAACAAGTTAAAGTGTATACATTTATAAGAAGTTACTTAAGCATTAACTATAACAAATAGTTAAATATTAATAAATTTAAGTTGTTTACTGGTTAAACATTATTAAGAATATAAATATCCATTGAATTGAGTAAACATAGCAAAATTAAGAGATATTTAAAGAAAAATATAACACAAACTTGATTAGAAGTGTTATGATACGTTAGATAATTAACTTATACTTATTAGTCTTAAATCTTCCTATTATAAATCTTTAAAAAATCCAATAAAAAAGTTAGACAGTTTAGATCTTAACAAGTGACTTAGTAGAATATCAGACACATAAGAAAATCATCTAAAAAATAGATATGCTTTATATTTTGAGAGACTAAATTATAACATTGTAATATATGTATTTAGTTTGCATATACTTTGAACGTTTATCTTAAAAATGGTTTATTATTTATAAACTAACTTATAACTCATAACTATTATCAATAAATAATGTAAATATAAATATTTATTTTAAATTTTTTATATCAAGGGATGATTCTTTCGGTTTATAAAGTAATTAAGTTTCGAAACTTCAAAATTGAATGGTGTAATAAATTGTATTGATGTGTAGAGATTGATTATTTGTGTATGTTGAATATTATTAAAAGAAATAAGTGGTATGTAAGAACTTAAATTTCTATCTACATGATAATTATGCGTTACGTTCAAGTCTCTTTTGTTGATTAAATAACTTGAAACTTCAATATTTGATTCTACCATCTATTTTGGTTGTTTCATACTGTGTTCTTGAGTTGTAATCTTTATATTTAATTTAATAGTATGTAACTGATACTTTTACTTTTAATCTAGAATAAAATGTATATATAAATCATTTTAGGTTCTTGTTGTAAAAGGTTCAGAGAGAAAGAGGATTTTTAATGAATTTAAAATACTTTTAATGTATTAAAATGTTGTTTCAGTGTGGTTGAAACAAAAAGAAGAGATTTTTTATTAGTTAAAAGCTCATTTTAATAAATTAATTTCACTTAAGCCTTTTAATTTATTATTTTCAATTTGCTTGAAATAAAAAGAAGAGTATCTTGATTAGTTAAAAGAACACTTTAATTAAATCATTTCACTTAAGCCTTTTTAATCTACAGACTTTAATTTATTAAAACCACCAAAGACAACTCTTTTAATTATTTTAATGAATTAAAATCGTATTTGTTTTTAATTTTGAATTTGTGTTAGAAAGAAAACTCCATATATCATGTAACTTGTAATTAGTAGTGTGAACCATAAGTTTCTATTGGGACCGCATTTAGTTCCTATATTTGACCAAAAACGATGCTACTGAAAAGCACTTCTCATCAACCTCCATTAAAATTTCTGACCACGACATGACTCCTAAGCAATCAAACATCATGCAATGCATAATTGCAACCTAAAATGTCACATAAAAATAAATGTTTTTCACCTAAGAAATACGATAGAAATAATTACAAAAGAAAATAGAAAACAAATAAGTTAAAAAAAAACATTTTTTTTAATATTTAATTGTTTGATAATGTATAAATAAAGAAAAAATAGATAAAAAATATTTTAAGAGTAATGTAGTTTGATTATTTTATTAAAAAATAAAAGAGAGAGAAAAATATGAATAGAATTAAATGAGAATTCTCATTCCTACTATAATTTTTTAAAATTATTAATTTTTCATATTCTTTCAATCAAACAAACAAAATTAACCCTTTTTTGTACCTCCTTCCATCCCTCCCTTGCTCTTTACCAAAAAGAAACTAGAACACAATGTTTCACTTTCTTTGTAAACAAGTTCGAAATTAGATCGTGGACTTAGGTGTTAAAAAAAATCTTTTATTACGATTTTTTATTGAATTATTTGGCAAAGGAAAAAGGTATGATGATTGATTTAATTATAGGTTTATCAGCCGACACTAAAACCGATATTCAACGATTCAACATGTTAAAAATTGGTAAGACCAACTAATAAAATAATTTAGATTTTATTGATTAGCTCAAGACTGGTTATTAAAATTCAAACCATAATATCTAGCTTAAATCAGTTAGTTACATATATTTAGTACTCTTATTTTTAAATATATAAAAAAATGTAAATAATTAGTGAATGTGTACATTAAATATATATATATATATATATATATATATATATATATATATATATTATTCTATGTGTTGAAACATTATCCATTATTTTAAAATTATAAACTAAAAGTAGAAAAATTCTTTAAAGTTTTTAAACCTTTTAATAAATTAACTTTTATGTGGCGGAGAAAAAAAATGTTTGAATAGTAATTATAAATTAATTTGAAAATATTAAAAATAAATATTTTGCCATTAATGGCCGCGCGTGTCCTTCGTTTCTGTCCTGATGTAACCTTCACACTCACACGTATTATATTGCAATTCCATTAATGTGATCACTTTGATCGCCATTTCTTTTCTGAAACACACCAAATCCAAGAACGCTCTCTCCTCTATTTTATTCATGCCATTAGATTAGGTTTCATTTCGCCATGGCCACCCACAACTACAAAGTCTTCAGCTGCTTCAACAGAAAGTTCACCGTCACCGAACCGGAACCACCGCCCGACGTCCAAAAAGCCTTTTCTGAATTCTCCGAAGGCGCCTCCTCCATGTCCGCCGACCACCTGCTCCGGTTCCTGGCGGAGCATCAGGGCGAAGTGGACTGCACCGTTTCCGATTCCGAGAAGATCCTCCAGCAATCGAGGAAAGAGGACGGGGAAACTGGATTCGATCTCCACTACTTCTTCCATTTCCTGCAAGACAGCGATTTGAACGTCCCCTTGAAATCTCAGGTGAGTTCTTGTTATTCCACTCTGTTTCCCAGAAAGTTAAGTTTCCAATCATTTTCTTTAGGATCATTCATTTTTGCCCTACTCAACGTCATGATTTGATTTATTTTACTAGCCGAAATAGAAAAGAAACACTAAACAAGAGAAAAAAAAAATTATAGTTAATTAGACTCTTTTTTTTAATTATTTTTATTGTATTTTTTTGCATGATTTTTTAATTATTTAAAAATAATATTACTAATATGTGTATTGTCATAAATATTTTTTGTAATATGTAATTTGAAAAAATATAAAGGAATTAAAATATGATCCAGATTAACTTGTGTTTGAGGGATGTTTGTAAAATTAATTTTGAATGAAAATAATTTTTTAATCAAAATTTATTTAAAGGGAAATAATTTATATTTAAATATTTTGAATTTAACAAAATTAGATAATCTCCTTTAGATAAACTTCTTTGATAAAAAAATATATAAAATAGGTTAAATTTATTCATAAATTGAAATTAATTTATGTACTTTGAAGAAGTTAAACAATGCTTTATGAAAAATAAATAAATAATTTAATTTAATATATATTAAAATCTCAATTTAATTTATCTCTGTCTATATATTTATTAAAAAGTTTATGCATACAAGTCAAGTCCAAATTATTTTTCACTATCCAGAACAAATATGGCATAAAAAATCGATTTTACTGGTGATTTTTTCGCACTTTCTTCTGCTTTGCATGAACAGCGCAATTTATATGAGCTAATATTTAAAAATTGGGTCCTCTTTAAAAAATTATAAAACGATATTGGTTTATTACGTCATACTTTGAATTATTTTTGCACAGTGAGCATACTACTCTTGTAGATAAGAACTGGGACCATGTAAACAAAATAATTATGAGTATGTTTGGAAAAAGTTGACTATGGCGTGATAGTTTGGTTTAGTACTTTTTATTTAGGAAAGTGCAAACCAATGTTCGTTGGCTTTGAAATATAGGTTTTTTTAACCAAAAGAGAGGTTGATGTTTTTTTTAATGTTACACATCTGGGTTCTTTTAAACACGCGTTAGTTTTGAAGAAGTTTTTATAATAATTAAAGACTTTGTTATTTGAAACTGAAGTTGAAAAAGTATATGTTAGACTTATCTGTAAATTAAAGTTTTTAAGAAGTCGTCAAAGGATAATTTTCGTTCAAATCCAATCATATTGAAATTGTAACAGAAAATAATGACTTCAGTTCAAAGTTTTAATTTACGTAAAAATCGTCATCTATTTTGATAATTGTTTTGACGATTGATAATTTTTTGAAAGAAAACCAAATTGGTAATTCTGAAAAAGAAAATTAACTCCGTTTGATTAAAAATCCTTAAAACATAATATAAGAGAATACATTTTATCAATTGCTTAATGACAATCACTTATACAAAAATTAAAAATGAAGGATATAAATTTATTTATCTCATATTAAATATATTATATGACAAGTCTCTTCAAATGTCCTCAGATTTCATATATTTATAATAAATCTATTTAAGTTTATAAATTTATAATAAATATAAACACAAATAAAAGTAATAAGACATATTTAACATCCTATTTTATTCAAGACTTAAATCATTATCATGATATAAAAATCAAGGATTAAAGTGAGTTAAGAAAAATTATATACATATACCACATTTCATTAGGTTTAGACGGAAATTTTTACTTCCTCTTCTCACCACATGATGACTTAGTTTACATGATTTAGACTATGAGATATGGAAAAAATCTTTAGTATATTAGATTATTCACTTGATACATATTGATGCAATTTTAGTTAACTCAATTAATATAATTAAAAGACAACATACCATATACTAAATCAAGTCTTATTTAAATTCATATACTAATTAATCATCATCACACATCATTTTCAAGATAAGCCATCCAAATTCATAGAATTTTATCACAAAATTTTCTGTTGATAAAAAATTATATTAAACTTATGATTTTTTTTTCGCCTTGATTTTTGTTTGAATGAGAACTATTTGCTTGAACGAAAATCATATTAAAAACAAAGACTTGTCTTGCTTTGATTTTTACTTTATGTCGAAATTTGAAACGTTTTTGCTGTAATATTTGTTTGAGTGGAAATTGAAATCATATAGAACTCATACATAGCATACAAAACCTGCCAAAAAATATATTATTTTATTAAATATACCATAAATTCAATAAAAACATGATACGATATCAAATGATACTATATCAAAGCCAATCTATTTAGTAAAATGTCAATTCAATTTTATATAAATATTTTTTTATAACAATTAAAATTATAGTATATTTTTATATTCACAACTCTTACAAAAAAATCAACTAAACTAAAATGAAGTAAATTAAATTAACGTTTTAAAAAAAAAACTTCAAGCTTTTAACTCAAAAAATAATCAAAGTAATTTTAGAAATTAGTTGAGATGATCAAAGTTTTCAGCAACTAAAACTAGGAAAGATTGAAATTTTTTCATTACAAAGCAAAAATGAACTTTACTTCAAAAGCTAAGACGTGTCTTCATGGTAGGATCATTGTGAAAAAGATAAGAATGAAAGTAAGAATTGAAGAGAGAAAGAGTTAGAAAAGGTAAGGACGATAGCGGAGAGTGTATGTGTCTTTGATTACCTGAGTATGAAATTTGTGTTTTGTTCCTGTCCTTGTCATGGATACACTTCTATAACGACTGTTGTAATGTCTAAAATATTAATTACATAATTTTTTTACAAAATAAAAATCAATGATATTATCAATAATTTAATATTAAATCTTAGTAAAGAGTATTACCAAATAATAACTATACAATTGAATATTCTCAGTTGATAAATATATCCATGTGTTAAACAGTAAACCATAAATAAAAATACAAAAGAAGTACAAAAATTATTAAATATACGTTTTAAAAACAATTTAATTCGATAAAATTGATAATTACCTTTCTTAACCTACAATGCATCATTTACATAATAAAATTACAGAAAGAAAAATATATATTTGAGGCTCTGTTAAGAGATAAGGTATTGAATAATTTTAATCATATGTATCTTAGTAATATATATATATATATATATATATATATATATATATATATATATATATATATATATATATATATGAAAATGGAAATGAAAATTTGTATAGCAAAAGAGAAATTCTTCGTATGAAACAAAACAAGTGATCAAAGAAACTAATGAAATTTTTTTTATTTTAAATAATCTAATAAATTAAAGATATTTTGATAATTTAAACAAAAACAATAATACTATACATATATACATACAGGTTACTATCCCATATTGGATTAATTTAAAGATTGAACATTATCTGTATGTGTGTTTAATCAATGGAAGGTTTCTCCCTAAAACAAAATAAGAAATTGAAACATATAAATGAGAGTTAATTTGGCATTCTTAAGTGAGAGAGAAATTCATGCAAAGATTTTGTTTTAAGGAATATGAAAAAGAGAAAAAAGAGAGAGTAAAAGCTATTACTAGACAAAATGATAACTTTAAGATCAATGGGGAAATATTCATAAAGTACTCATAATATAATTAAATTATAATTTAAAATCAATTATATAACTAACTGTGAAAATTATATTATTAATTATAATTTTACAATCAACATATATGGATTAAATGTTTATAAGTTGATAATTAGCTATGTAACTTTTGTATATGTTTTTGCTTATTTTTTATTTTTATCTCTATGTTCTTCGTAATTGATAAAAACGCATTTTTACTAGAAAGAAAAGGAAATTACCTGACAACTTCTCAGCTCTTTTTTGACCTCTTTCGCAATTAGAAAAAGAAGAAGAAGAAAATATGTAATTGAGAGCATAAGTGTTCTCTAATTTATAATAGTATTCACACACAGTTTTCTTCAGTCCATACCCTGTTTTCAAATCCAGCAAATCCCCTGGAATATTTGGAAGAATTGTTGCATATATTGCGCACGATCCCAATTAGTCTTAAATTGCCATCTACTGCAAGAATCTCTCATGAATTGGATCAAACTTTAGGAATTGTGGTGGTTCATTTGTTAATCTGACAATGTTAAATGAACAATCAACATAAACAGTAAAATATGGAAGGAATCCATTCAATAAATATGAAGTACAAAATTAGTGGTGCATTGTGTAGTTATTTATTTTGGTGAATTTAGTATTGTCATATTCTTTTGCATATAGTACGTATATGTTTTGTCTTCCCATTTCAATGGGGAGTAATTTTGGGTTTTAATGCATATTTGCTACATGATATGAATACAACCTAACAATTCCAGGTCCATCATGATATGAATGCTCCAATGTCACATTATTTCATATACACTGGGCACAATTCCTATCTGACAGGGAATCAACTGAGCAGTGACTGCAGTGATGTGCCAATCATAAAGGCTTTGCAACGAGGTGTGCGAGTAATTGAACTAGATTTATGGCCAAATTCAGATAAAGATGATATCGATGTAGTTCATGGAAGGTGCTAGCTGATCCTCTGTTCAATTGATTGTCCTTTCAAATATTTCGATCTTTCTAGTTTTTTGAGATATTTATTGTAGTAAAACTACTTACGGACGGTTCTACTGAATTACTGCAGGACTCTTACCACTCCTGTCTCACTCCTCCAATGTTTGAAGTCCATAAAAGAGTATGCCTTTGTTAAATCTCAGTACCCACTCGTTATAACTTTAGAAGATCACCTTACTCCAGATCTTCAAGCCAAAGTTGCAAAGGTCGGACTCCTTTTTATTCTCTTCCCCCAAAGCATCTACTTCACATCCCTATTTTATTAGGTGTTGAATGCTGAGTTTCCATCTTCTTGTACGTAGATGGCCACCCAAGTATTTGGAGAATTGCTTTATTATCCTCAGACAGATTCCCTGATGGCATTCCCCTCACCAGAATCATTGAAAGGTCGAATTCTTATATCAACAAAACCACCAAAAGAATTTCTTGAATCCAGTGAAAAGGAATCAGCTGACGAGGTTTCCTCATTGCGAGAAAATGCTAATGAACAAAGAACGGATAATGAGGTGAGCATATTGACAAAAGTTGATTTATAGTTTTTCCCTAAATCCATAGAATTGAGACTTATGACCTTCTGATAAAAGCATCTTTAAGAAAACAGAGGAAGATAAGAAAAATTATTAAACTTTTCAAAGTTTCTTAAGAAATGTGTAGAGTCTCTCTCTACAAGGCTTCATCTTCTTTTATTCATTTTGTCAATAGTTCTGTGAGTTGATGGTTTCGAACACTTTCTACCTAAATTTTAAGTTCCCAACTACTTGAGCTATGTTATATTATATGTTTTGCATGTTTACGTAATCCTTTCCCTCCTAACTGAGGATGATTTGAATGCATACATGGTCAAAAATCCCTTTACCAGAGTGCACCTGAGTACAAACGCTTGATTACAATCCATGCTGGGAAACCGAAGGGTGAAATACAGGATGAATTAAAAGCTGCTGGTAAAGTTAGGCGCTTAAGCTTGAGTGAGCAAGCACTTGAAAAGGCTTCTGAATCTTATGGAGCTGATATAGTCAGGTAGGTTTCTAACAATGAAGTTTCGTAATGGCAAATGCAAATATTTATATATTTGGCAGTTTAAAACTTCCTAACTATAGGACATACTTTTATGTCTTTTTATAGATTTACGCACAACAATATTCTCAGAGTGTATCCAAAAGGAACACGTCTCACCTCCTCAAATTACAAACCACACATAGGGTGGACGTACGGAGCTCAGATGGTTGCGTTTAACATGCAGGTTTGAGACTAATGATCATCGTGTCCTTTTTTCAAAGGGTTATTCACTCTATATAACTTTAATCCGTACTACTTGTAGTATTTATTATATATGTGAACTTTAAAGCCTGAAACTAATGAGCCAATGTTAACTCTTTTGACAATTCGTTATTGTGAAGCAATCTTACATGTTTATTGAAATAGAATAAGTTGCGTACTGACCTTTGCTGATATGGTTTTGCCTTTATTAGGGGCATGGTAAATCACTTTGGTACATGCAAGGAATGTTTAGATCAAATGGTGGGTGCGGTTATGTGAAAAAGCCTGACTTTCTAATTCAAAAAGGTCCGCATGATGAGGTTTTTGATCCTAAAATAGCATTGCCAGTGAAAAAAACATTAAAGGTGAGATATTATATTGGAAAGAAAAACATTTAGTTTGGTGACATGTTCTGAGCATCTTCCTCTGCCTGTAGGTAAAAGTCTACCTGGGAAAAGGTTGGAGCTTAGATTTCAGCCCATCAGACTTTGATAGTTACTCACCACCAGACTTTTATGCAAAGGTGAGTGGGGCAATTATGCTAATATTGCAGATTGGGAAGTATGAATATCACAATGGAAATAGTTGAACTTTCGTTGGTTTGAGGAGACACTTTACAACTGGATTTCAGGATTTGCTCTATAACTGCATTTAAGACTACTTAAGAGATTTTATATACTTCTGATCAGGCTACTTCGTAAAAAAATTGTTTGGCCATGACTAGAATTTTGATAGAAGCAAGTTTATAGTCCATATCCTAAGCATTTGGTCAATTCATACACAGGTTTGTATCGTTGGAGTTCCGGCTGATATGATCAAGAAGAAAACAAGTGTAATTTCAAATAATTGGTTTCCTGTATGGAACGAAGAGTTTGATTTCCCTTTGACTGTTCCAGAGCTGGCCTTGCTCCGCATAGAAGTTCGAGAAGAAGATAAGCATCAAAAGGATGACTTCGGTGGACAGACGTGTTTGCCAGTCTCAGAACTAAAATCTGGATTCCGATCTGTCCCTCTGTATGATGAAAAGGGTGACAAATATAAATCTGTGAAGCTTTTAATGCGATTTCAGTTTAGATGAATTATCCGATCAGCCTTATAATAATCTAATATAATGGATATGAGGTCGTTGTAATGATAATTATCTTTATCATTAGTCGCTTACTTGCAGTTGTATTTTTGGATTTACTGTGTCATGTTTTCTGCATCATCAAACATCGTAAATGAGTGATGCACTACTGATCTGCTCTTTTCAAAGTTACTGTGGTTACTGCAGTGGTTCTAAAGATTGGTCTATTACCAGTATGATTGCTAAAACCCAGCTCCAACGTCTTGACAGTATTTTGCTAACTTTTATCATAGATTCTCGTGATTATGGTTTAGAGTGAACATAGTTCATGGAACATATTTTTCTTTTTCTTCCTCCAAGAAAATATCACATACATATCTTTTCTGGACATATCATCACAGGACTAGTATGATCCGAAATATAAATTGACCTAGTGATGAAATTAAAAAAAAAAAAGAATGGAAAATATCACTGATACTTAGAAAATATAAAATTAGTTTAATAAATTTATAAGAAAAGATGAAAGAGACTGAGTTAAACTTCCCTCACTAACAAATAATAACATAACTAATTACTAACAAAACATAACTAGTATGATCGCAATTATAAAATTGGATCGTGTGCTCCTTCAAGACAATGTGTTGAAAGGTTGATCATGAATTTAACAAGAGAAAAAGTCATTAGAAGATTTTTCGACTCATAAAATATATAAGTGTTATCTTGTTCACATAGAATGAATTTATCATGTAATCCTTATCAATAAATGAGCATCTTTAGATATTTTCTTTAAGAAGTATTGAAGGTAACATTAAGATTTCATTCCATATTTGGTTCGATATGAAGAGTTGAAAGAGGTGAGAGCCAGAAGGAGACGGCAGATTTGAAGAAAAAGACGGAACTGCCAAGTGCCAAACATCTAAAAGATTGGAGGTTGGAAGTGGGTCCCTCTCATGCATGCTGACTCTGGAAACGTATCCACGACAAGACAACCTTTTCATTGCCACCTAACACAAGAAACGTATTCATTCTCCGACCAAAGTGTTATCTTCTAGACACAGCTAACACGCACACGCACTCATCTTCGTATCTACAAACTACACGCTCCGTTGGCTTTCACCCCATTAGTTATATGTTCTTCAAGGAGTTGGGTTGAGGGAGACACACACAGAGAGTGAAGAAAAACAAAACATTGATTAAGGCATGTCCAAACAGACTTACAGCTTTTGCTTCTGCTTCCGCCGCCGCTTCAGTCTCCCCGTGTCGGAGGCCCCTCCGGAGATAAGGACCCTTTTCTACCGTTATTCCGATGAGAATGGAATCATGACAGCCTCTCACGTCCGCAGTTTCCTGGTTGAGGTGCAGAAGGAGGAGAGTGCCACTGAGGAGGAAGCACAGGCCATCATCGATGGCCACAAGCATCTCAGCATCTTTCACAGGAGGGGTCTCAATCTTGAGAGTTTCTTCAACTACCTCTTCACTAGCAATAATAATCCACCTCTCTCGCCTTCTCTTGGGGTAAATTTATGGTTTCATATACATGTGCTTTCCGTTTCTGAATGAATACATCGTTTTCTTGTGCTTTGCTTTTTAGATACTGTTAATCATGTCCTTATAGCAGCAAGTGTCTCAAGACTCTGACCGAGTGAATTTTTATATTAGAAATGTACAGTGCACACTACTCTGTAATTTCTAATGCAATTCAAGAATTAAAAACTTTTTATTTGATGATCTCTTAACAAGTATTTTAAAGCACCGTTAAGCAGGTTTTTTTTTTCTTTGTTTGTCCTCTATGTTCTATCCTTTTATAGTTTTGTGTGTCGGTATCATCTAAACACCTGCTCTTGGTCTACCAACACATTAGTCCCTATAGTTCTCAAGCTCAATTCTCAACAGTTAATACGATCGTCTCAGCTCAGTTTATTGAGTCAGTTTCATTTTGGTTATAAATCTACATCTTCCATGCTATAAAAATAATTAGCTTTGCATGGGTATTGGACTATTGATGTTGTATCATGTATTAGATTACTGTGAACTTTGTTTTTTTGGCTGTAGTGCTTGTGTGATTATGTTCTTTCTGCTCTTCCATTTGCAGGTGCACCAAGATATGTCTTTACCGTTGTCTCATTACTTCATTTATACTGGTCATAATTCCTATCTAACTGGGAACCAACTTAGCAGTGACTGCAGTGACGTCCCCATCATCAAGGCACTGCAGAAGGGTGTAAGGGTGATTGAATTAGATATATGGCCTAATGAATCAAAGGATGATGTGGATGTTCTTCATGGAAGGTTAGTTTATTGGTTCATTTTTGCTGACTTTTAAAAGGGAATTTAACACAGCTCCCTTGTTTCCCTTGCCCCTTACTCCCCTTCATCATGTATTGTTTTAAAGAAATCAATCCATTCAACTTAAGCATTCATTGCATAGAGAACAAAAAATTGTAGAGGAGATGGTATTTCCTGCAATAACATGAAGACTTATTTATGTATTTACTACTTGCAAACAAAAATGATGCAATATGGCTTGGCAGGAAAATGATACTATTCCAATGTATTATTGATGACAATCTGAATTTATATCTTTTCCCTAAACAGTTTGAAAATGTCTATGTTATTATTTTATTTTTTTTTGCAATACAGGACATTGACATCTCCTGTGGCACTCATCAAATGTTTGAGGTCTATTAAGCAGTATGCTTTTGTTGCCTCAGAATATCCAGTTGTAATAACCTTAGAAGACCACCTTACTCCCGATCTTCAGGCCAAAGTGGCTGAGGTTAGTGACTTGGGGAAATCAAAATGCTTCTTTTTCTTACTCTTATATTTGACACTTATGAGTCCTGTCCAAACTTTTAGATGGTTACTCAAACATTTGGAGACATACTATTTTCTCCTGGCTCTGAAAGCTTGAAGGAATTTCCTTCTCCTAAATCGCTTAAAAGGAGGATTATCATATCAACCAAACCACCTAAGGAGTACATTGAGGCAAAAGAAGTTCAGGAAAAGGGGGAGGGATCACAAAAGGAAAAGCCTGTAGACGATGAAGAAGCATGGGGGAAAGAAGTCCCTAGTTTGAGAGGTGGCACTATTTCTGATCACAAGGTGTGAGACTCTAAGTCAATGTTGCATACTAATTGACACTGCATTTAATTCTGTAAGGGAGGGATAGGTTTATTCATAGTTTAGTTAAACATCTTTTGTAGAAGTTCGAGGATGAGGATGATCTTGACAATGAAGATGATACTGATGAAGCAGAATATTCACGTCAAAATGCATCAGACGAATACAGACGTTTAATTGCCATTCATGCTGGGAAGCCTAAAGGTGGATTAACGGAATGCCTCAAAGTGGATCCCGATACAGTGAAACGTCTAAGTTTAAGTGAGCTACAACTTGAAAAGGCTGCTGAAACTCATGGCAAAGAAATCATAAGGTATTGCCAACCTTTTTCGGTTAGTCCTTACTTATTTGTGTTGAGTGCTTGGGTGCTCTCGATTTGTTATGAATTGGATCTAACATATTTTTGAATGAAGTTGTGATAAAACTTGATTGTTTTATGGTTTTTTGTTTATGTAATCTACGATTTCACTTGTAAGAAATGTGAGGCAGAATTAGATAGTTATTAGCTAAGATTTTCAGGCTCTTTTGATGGTTTAAAGCCTTAGTGTCTGACTACTTAATGCATGTGCTAATGGCACCTATCTGATAGAGTAGTTAACCATATTAGAAACTTCTGTGTCGTTATTTTTTAGGTGACATACATAATGGTTTTCCTATTCGTTGTAAACTGAAACATATCCAAAGCCCCTCTATTCTATTCTGCTTTGAAACAAATCCATAGCAGGATGTTTTGTTTATTTGAAAATGAAAAGAGAAGTATTACTTTCTTGGTTGTTGGCAGGTTTACTCAGCGGAATATACTGAGAGTGTATCCAAAAGGCACTCGTATTGCCTCAACAAATTTTAACCCATTGATCGGGTGGATGCATGGAGCCCAGATGGTTGCATTCAACATGCAGGTTTCTACTTCTTCCTTCCCTACTCGTTTTGCTTCATTTTTTGTATTTGTAGGATAAGTTGTACAATAAGTTCTACAAGAATGGGAGAAAGTATAATTTGTATGATAAATTAAACAATGTATTCTACAACAATGAGAGAGAAGAGACAAAAGAGAGAGAAGTGTGAGATGTAACGGGTGATTTAATGGAGAGTGGTATAGAGAAAAGGTCTTAAAACGAGTTGTATGAATAACAGAATAAATAACAAGATACAACACTAAACATTTGAAGTCTAGCTAGCACTTTTGCTCTTTGGAAGTTGGGAAAAGCTTGTATGATAGGAGATAAAATGTAATAAAAGAGATAGAGACACACAATAGTTCATATGGAGTTTCTGATATATAAATACTTTTATACATCAGAACTATTTAAATTCTGGGGCTGTACTTTTTAGGATAACTAGTGTTTCGCTGTATTCTGGGCTTACCCCATTTATATGCATGAAAGTGGGTGATGTTGGATTGTCATGAAGTTTTAGAAAGTAAAAAGGGATAGAGAGGTAGCAGACGGAGAGTGAAAAAAGAGTGAATATTTTCTTATTCAAAATTACTTAAGTTATACTGAAATGTAACATGATGGAGTGTGTTATTGACTAAATGATATTGAGGTCATGGAAGATGTCCACTAATCAGTTTTCATTGTGCGTGGTTCCATTCCATGACAGGGATACGGTAGGTCTCTTTGGTTGATGCAGGGAATGTTCAAAGCCAATGGGGGATGTGGCTATGTTAAGAAACCAGATTTTCTGTTAAAGACTGGTCTTAATAATGAGGTCTTTGATCCTAAAGCTCATTTGCCTGTGAAGAAAACTTTGAAAGTAAAAGCTCTACTGTCAGGAGAATTGAATGATGTTCCTTTGTCTGTGTCTGTAGTCTAAAATATAGATCCTAATAAAGCTCATACTTTTGTTACTCTTATCTAGGTGACTATATATATGGGGGAAGGATGGTTTCATGATTTCAAGCACACGCACTTTGATCAATACTCACCCCCTGACTTCTATGCAAGAGTATGGAATCATTATCTCACATTGATTTGATATCCATATTTTCAATTCATTTTTGCTTTCTTGCGTGTGGTTATTATGTGACAAACTCTAATGCAGGTGGGGATTGCCGGAGTCCCTTATGATACTGTTATGAAAAAAACAAAGAGCGTGGAGGATAATTGGTCTCCATCATGGAATGAGGTATTTGAGTTTCCACTTTCTGTTCCAGAACTGGCTCTGCTTCGTGTAGAAGTTCATGAGTATGACATGTCTGAGAAAGATGACTTTGGTGGCCAAACTTGCTTACCTGTGTGGGAACTGAGAAGTGGAATTCGTGCAGTTCCATTATATTCCCGCAAAGGAGAAAAGTATCAGAATGTGAAGCTTCTAATGCGCTTTGAATTCATTTGATTTTTGCATCCTTCTCCTCCGTTTTTGTACAGTCTTTAAAATCTTATAGTAAGAGTCTTTACTTAGCTGTGTGGTGTAAATGGTGCTTATGTTGAATGATGATTTCTATTTATTTTGTCCTTCACTGAAAATATAAGGGTGTGAGCTACAATGAGACTTAAATTGCTTGATTTTGATTCCTCGAACTAGATTATGTGTGCATCATATGGAAGGAAAACAAATTATAAACGCATAAAAAAACGAAAACTATTGAAATCATAAATATGGAAAAACTAAATGGAAAATTTATATTACAGTAACATATTAAGTAAAATTTACCGTCACTTTTTAGTACAATAGTTTTATGTTTTTTTTAAATTATATATAAAATAATAAAGATGTATCGATAATATAATAGATGCAATCTCTTTTATTTCATAGACTATGGTCTAATTACATTCAATTGTTAATAATGACATTTTATTCATAAATTGTTCAATATT
Organism: Vigna reflexopilosa; assembly: GCA_027742785.1. Lineage (NCBI taxonomy): Eukaryota > Viridiplantae > Streptophyta > Magnoliopsida > Fabales > Fabaceae > Vigna > Vigna reflexopilosa. The sequence continues at coordinate 1,863,188 of CM050914.1, read as the reverse complement.
AATATTAATTACTTTGTTGATTGATCTATTAGACTTTTTAATTATCGGGTCCTAGTAATAATTTATTTGTGTCTTAATAGTTTAATTTATGAATGACCGGAGAGTTATTGGGTATAAAAGATATACATTTTTCATCAAAGAGAGTTCTGTTCAATGTTTTGAGATTTTCTTATAAAATATCAATGGATTAAGACATGTTAATTATTTTTCTTAACAATTTTTTATCATAAATAAAGTGTCACAATTTTATTGATTTGTATAGAAAATTACAGTGGATCTACTTTTCATATTATAGAAAATTTTCTTTTATAATGATCTTCTTGACATAAATTTATCAAAAAGTAGAGCTTTAATACATTTTAATTATACAAATGATGTGTAAAAAATAATCGCTTTCCTCGTAGTTGTTGTGAGGTTATTTTTATTTTGATTATGTAATTTTGGTTATTTTTGTTTTAATTACCTTTTTTATCTCTGTATTTAAATATTTATGTTTTGATCTTTGTAATTGTTTTATTAGTTGTGATAAACGGATCGTTTTTTATAAACTAAAATTATAGAGATTAGAAATTTATTTTAATACTTAAAAGAGTACGTATTACTACAGATAGGAGGATTAAAAAAACCATTGCACTTTTAAAATCGAGACAAAAATGAAAATACAGAAAAAACAGTATTGAAGTAAGAAGACAAGAACATCAATTGCGTAAAATAATCTGAGGCAGAGTCCCATTAGACATCACTGCCAACATGACATCAGCCTGGACTCGTCCCCACTCTCATCCTTCCCCGCCACCGCCAACCATACCCTCCGACTCTGATTCCGACGCAGACGGCCTTTCCTCCGGCACGGAGGCACACCGCCACTCCGACCTCTCCGACTCCATATTCAAGCCATACCTCGAATTCTCCGGCAACTCCGGTGCCGACCTTTCGAAGATCCAATCATTCCTGACGTCATCCTCCGCCGGTGCCCTCTCGTGCCTCATCTGCCTCGAACGGATCAAACCCTCGGACCCCACTTGGTCATGCTCCTCCCTCTGCTTTGCCGTCTTCCACCTCATCTGCATCCAGAGCTGGGCCCGCCAGGCATCGGACCTCGCCGCCGCACGCGCTGCCACTCGCCTCCCCATCTCCGCCGCCACGGCCTCCGACACGGCCCTCTGGAACTGCCCCAAATGCAGATCGGAGTACCCCAAATCTCTCATTCCCAAAATGTATCTCTGCTTCTGCGGGAAGGTGGAGAACCCTCCCAACGATCCGTGGGTTTTGCCACATTCTTGCGGAGAGGTTTGCGGAAGACCCTTGAAGCACAATTGCGGGCACCATTGCTTGTTACTCTGCCATCCCGGGCCGTGCCCTTCTTGCCCCAAACTCGTTAAAGTTAGATGCTTTTGCGGGAGCATTGAAGATGTTCGACGATGTGGATTCAAGGAATTTTCATGTAATAATCCGTGTTCCAAGGTTTTGGATTGTGGGGCTCACCGTTGCACCGAGGTTTGCCACCGTGGCGCTTGCCCTCCTTGCCGGACACGTGGCGTGTATGCCTGCCAGTGTGGGAAGGTGAAAGAGGAGAAGGAGTGTTGTGATCGTGTTTTTCAGTGCGATCATCCGTGTGAGAAGAGGCTTAGCTGTGGGAAACATGTTTGTGAGCGAGGGTGTCATTCAGGGGAGTGTGGTGAGTGTCCCCTCAAGGGGAAGAGAACATGCCCTTGTGGGAAAAGGATTTATGAAGGAATGCCTTGTGATGCTTCTGTACAGCTTTGTGGGGCTACCTGTGATAAGATGTTGCCCTGTGGCTACCACAGGTGCCCAGAGCGGTGCCACCGTGGACAGTGCGTTGAGACTTGTAGGGTTGTTGTGAAGAAGTCCTGTCGATGCGGGAGCCTCAAGAAAGATGTAAGTGATTTCTTGTGTTTTTTTTTTGGTAATTTGGATGTGTTTTGGTTTATGGTTGGTAAGGTTGATTGAACTTAGAGTAGGTTCCTTGCTATCAAGATTTGGCATGTGAAAGGAAGTGCCAGAGGATGCGTGACTGTGGTCGGCATGCTTGCAAGCGGCGCTGCTGTGATGGGGATTGCCCTCCCTGCTCAGAGGTGCGTGCATGTTTTTGTAGCTGCTTTGTTTTGGCAAGAGACTTATGAGTTGTGATGGCGATGACATTGATTGTTTTTTCGTTTATGAAAATTGTTAGATATGCGGAAGGAAGCTTCGATGTAAGAACCATAAATGCCCTTCTCCATGCCATAGGTATGTCCTCGGTTTGTGTTACCTGGAGCTGAATCTGTAATCCTTTAGGCAACTAGGTGAATAACTGGAATACTACTTTCTTTGTTTTTTAAAAATTAGATTCATGATTCCCATATGCTATTAGATCTGAGCTGAAATCAGGTCAGCCTGTTCAATTTTTAGTCTGAAACCCATGCTAGGTCAGTTTTCGGCTGAGATCGGGTCATCCCGACTGCCTTAGGGCTGAATCCTGTTATCTGCCTGCAACTATAAGCTCTTCTAAGTTCTTATCCATATGCTGCTACCGAGGTCCTTTTGGCACATGAATCTCAATTCATGTGTCTTAAAATGTGATCACAATAGACTAGATAGAGAAGGAACATAACACTACTATTATTTAAAAAGAATATCGGAAGCAAAAGGATCTCTTATTATTAACTCTTTGGTAAACGTATCAAATTGTGCAAGTAGTAACCGGTAAGACCAAATATTGTTTCCTAAGGAACTTGTGCAATACCAAATAATTGTACCATTAATAACTAGTTTAGACTAAAGAATATTTTCATAATTTGAGATTATGTACAAGAAAGTAATTTGATGCATAAATGATAAAGATGAACTTTGGAAGTTAAAGACACTTAGACGGTGGAAAAAGACAAGAAATGATATGGAATGTTATTATTGGGATTAGAGTTCACCGAGTGCACTCTCATGCATATAAAAACTCACATCTCTCCATTAATATACTAATATCAACCTACAAGTCTACTCAAACCCTAATCCCTTAGTAGAATGAACCTATGTTTCCTTATTAAGAATCAATCCCTTGAACCCCTAATAAACAAATCTGACTTCACTCTCATGCATATAAAAACTCACATTCTCTCCATTAATATACTAATGTCAACCCACAAGTCTACTCAAACCCTAATCCCTTAGTATAGAATGAGTCTAGGTTTCCTTATTACGAGTCAATCCCTTAAACCCTTAATAAACAAACCCCCTTTATAACTAGGGTTTAAGACAACTAATGGGTCAAGCTCCATTTTTAGATGCAAGCTTCATTAGGTATCTTGTTCCAAGTGTATGTTTCAAAAGATATTTTTCAACACCTAATGAACCAAGTATCAAGCTATGAATGACCAAATCAAAGCAAGCATTAAGTTAAGAAACAAGAATACTAGCATTGAATGGAAGAGGCGTATATATATTTCAAATCATTTGCAAACTACATAAGAGTTCAGTGGTTACATCTATCCCAACAAAATAGGTTTGGCTCTCCATTGTCATGGAGAGTCCAAGCTTACAAAATGAAAGGTGGAAAAAGATGGAGATACAAGAAGGAAGAAGGGATGGTTCCCACAAGCCCTAGCAGACCTCCAAGCTCTCCAGAAGTGTACTTCGTGCTCCCAACATTCAAAAATTTGCTTCTCTTCGAGCAACCAAGTAGAAATAGGAAAAAATTGCCATGTCAGCATAAGTGGTGTCAGTTGAGTGGCGCTTGGCGTTGGTCAGCCCTCAAATGGCTGGGCTCTCTGACTTGCTGGCGCTTGACACTGTGTAGGTGCCGCCCGCCGCTGGCCAACTATGGAGCTCGATTTAGTTTCTGACTTTGTGGCACTGGGTGCAGCTTTTGTGGCGCTCAACACAACTATACTTCTCTCAATTCATGATCTTGATTGCTTCTTCACGCTTCTCAAGATTGCAAACTTGTTTGCGTGAGACAAAATCTTCTCAATACAAAATCAGCACAAAAGAATGGGGATTAGTGGTAAAATTATATTAGTGTAACCCACAATGTAATTATTTATAAAAGCAAGATAAAAATGAGAATTAAGAGAGTTAAAAGCTAGAGAAAAGTTGATTTTGTTAATAAAAGATAGCTAAGATAATGGTAAATGTTAGAAGTGGACTTTAACCCTAACTCAACTCCACAAAACTGGCTTGTAAGGTGAGGTTTGCACCCACTTATATACTATGAATTGACCTCATTTCTAGTTGATGTGGGACTTCCAACACACCCCTTCACGCCGAGGTATATACATCTCGAGCGTGAGACTAGACATTAATGGGTGGTCTGATAGCGGCCCGATAGCGGGTGGAACAATATGTCCAACAAACAACAAATATCGCTAGGATAGGCTTTTAACGATGACTCTGATACCATGTTAGTAGTGGACTTTAAGTCTAACTCAACCTCACAAAACCGGCTTGTAAGGTGAGGTTTGCACCCACTTATATACTATGAATTGACCTCATCTCTAGTCGATGTGAGACTTCCAACAATAAAAATTAACATCATCACTTATAGATATTATGTGTACAGAACTATATTTTAATCTCTAACTTGGGAAGAATACATCATCATGATACTTAAGTTTGTTCTTGCAGAGGTCCTTGTGCTCCTTGCCCAATAATGGTTACAATTTCATGTGCGTGTGGAGAGACACGATTTGAGGTATGAATGAATGCGGACATCTGGAGTTATCCATGAGAGTACGAGTACATCTAAATTGTTGCATGATCTTATCCTATTACATGACATAATTATTCAAATGTGCATGTTTGTGATTATTGGAAAGGCCAGTTATAATTGTTTTTCTGAAACTTGACATTCTTGAACTTAAATTATTGTTTAATTGTTAACACGTTTCTGTAAAATAATACTATTAACTGATTAATTCATGGAAGTCGATAGCCAGATGATGTTGGACTCGGGAGTAATTTGATAACTTTCAGAAGGAACACTTAAGAAGAATTTGTTTTACATGTTTGAAGCACCGAAAGGGAAAACCTCAATTATTTGAGGGCTGTGACTTGTAAACTCTTTTTATATGAAAAACAGAAATCAGAGCTCATAATTGTCATTAACAGGTTTGATTTAATTGTGGGGAGGTCTCTTTGGTGTTGAACAGTTGATTAACAAAATATCATGTTTGTTTTTGAACAACAGTCGTGTTGTAATACAGTGGTAATTTACATGATGGAAAGTCATTTAAAGTTTTGAAAATATTCTGGGAAACATCAAAGGTAAATGCATAGTATCAAATATGGAGGTTTATTAGTTTTAATTTATGTGCTGTATTTTGTAGTCAGTGTGATGTTCCTATTTATATATTACGTGTGAGACCAGCCTTGTCTAATGCATTTTCATTTAAAAAATTGGAAGTTAAGGGATCGTGTAAACAATGGGTTACTTTTTGCTATTTCCTTTGGACTTTTGTATTTTAATGTAAGTAAATTGATCTTAATCTTGCCAGTTGTTTGGGTCAGTAAACACGCACATAAAAACACTGGTATTCTTTATTACTTCTTCCTTTGTGTTTGTTTATGGTGGTCTATTATCTTTTTTCCTTTGGTCAAAATGGCACTATTATCTTATATGATATTCTGGAACTTGATCCTATGTGCTTGGATTTCTTCAATTTTTAGTAAAACTGGCCTGAAATGTATTATGATGAATAGTGGATTTCCTACCAGGTTCCTTGTGGTACGGAAATGGACCAAAAACCTCCTAGATGTCCCAAACCATGTCCTATCACTCTTTTATGTCGGCATGCATCAAATTGCAAGGTACCATTTGATATGACTTGTTTTTACTCAGGCATTTACATTTTCAATCAGAGATAAACTTTATTTATAGTCTGCTGAAGCTATGGTAGAGGAAAATAATTTAGAAAAAAAATTCTCTTTTTTCTTTTAATGGTAATATGATATATTTAATAGGGTGTCCATCCCCATTCTACTGTGGTATTTTTATCAAACCTTTTAGAGATTTAAAATCAAATAATTTTGATTCCCCATTATGTTCTTGGGATTTGATTCTTGGTCTCCTATACATGGTTGTGCTCTCGATATAACAAACAAATAATCTTTTTGTACGACTGTATAATTGATTGGAATATAAGGGAAAGTAGGAAAAGATAATAAGATTTAGCTCTCCTTGAGGTCTAGAATTTGAAGTAGTGCTTACTGTCAAAGATAAAATGTGCATTTGACATTTAAAATTTTATGTAAAGAAGCTTATTTCATCAGAATCATCATGAGTATCTAATTCTCGCCATTTTGGCTGGTTTCAAATATAAGACAAGACCCGTAGTATTTGAGCAGAAGTTAATCATATGAAGTATAAATTTGTCTTTGTATCCTTAATATAAGCTCTAATTTAATGGATTTAATTTGAAGTATTATCATTTTACAGTATGTTCGTTTTCTACCAAGACAAGCCTGTGATATTGTAGAGTATTTTTGAATGAGTTTGAGCAGGTTTCTGCTGTACAGCCCTTTCATTTGGTTTGAGTATAACCATTTATATGATGTTTTACCTGTTGCTATCCCTATTTCATCACTGTTATTTTCTCTTATTACAAGTCATGAATTTTTCTTTTTAACTGTTATAAAGAGATTTATGAATTTGTAGCTTTAGGTCTTTCATATTTCTTCAATCTAATTTGTAGCTTCGAGTATACTTTTTTCTTGCTTTCAGATAAAATTTTACAGTTATTTTTTAAAAAACCGGGCTGTGTATATTACTGAAGTTAAATTTTTAATCTTGTGAAAGAGCAGTAATAAGTCTGTACAATAGAATATACTTTCTTGAGGATTATCATGTTCTTGGATTTCTTCACAAATTCCACAATCGAAATAGAGCTTTCTGTTCTATTTGAAACTGTTTCTTGTGTTGAAATTTTCCATTAAATAATAAAGTTGATGTCCTTCAATGCTTGGTACAGTTAAATTTGAAAATGGAGGATTACATTTCATTATGCAATTATTTTTTATAAAATAAATATTCACAGTATATATTTAGTGTTGCTTTTCTCTAAATCTGAATGATTAGAAAGCTATCCATAGATATCATTATTATACTTAAATTTTCTCTAGTTTTACGAAATGAAGTGTATTCTTAATTTTTTCTGGTTCATGTTTTTTATTTTTATGTTGTTAACAAGTTATGTTTTTGTGTAGCCGCATAAATGCCATTATGGAGCCTGCCATCCTTGTCGGCTACCTTGTGCCAGAGAGTATCAATGTGGCCATTCATGCAAATTAAGGTTTGATAAAAGTTTCTCTTTATTTATGATAAAACTAATGCCTGCATGTTAGGACTTTGGATTTTTTGAACATTTAGCATGAATGGGAAGTCCTAAAACAAAGATTCAGCGGTCTGTACTCATGTTCTTGAGTATTGGCAAAGTAATGCATGTGACTCATAGTAGTATCAGGAGTTAACAACCAGTCCATACACTTAACTTTTAGGTATATCTTTGTCTTTGTGAAGGTGTCATGGTCCTAAGCCTCCTCCTAAACCAGAGTTTACTCTGAAACCAAAGAAAAAGAAGATTATACAACAAATTGAAGGTGTTCCTGGCACTCCATGCCCTCCTTGCCCTGAACTTGTGTGGAGATCATGTGTTGGACAACACATTGGAGCTGACAGAATGGTTTGTTTTGCATATCTTCAAAGCTCTATATGAACTTGGATGTGCAATATTTGATTAATTTGCCCAAAAGCAACTTTTATGTTGCTAATACAGTTGCTGTTTTCTTTTCACCCTACTATCAGATGGTTTGCTCTGATAAATCACAGTTCTCCTGTGAAAATTTATGTGGTAATCCTCTACCATGTGGCAATCATTATTGTACAAAAACCTGTCATGCCTTGGATAGCCAATTACGAGGAAGTGAACCATGTGAAGATTGTTATCTTCGTTGCCAGAAGGTGTTAGATCCTCCTTAATTCCATTAATCCATTTAATTTTACTATTTATATTGCACCGGTGGCTTTATTTATGGTTTTTTTATGTAATCTCTATTTTTATCACTGGATTTATGCTCAATGAAGTTTCTCATTTGTCTTCCTGTGTAAAATTGAGAAACTCTCCTGTATGCTTTCTAAAATTAGAACTGATAGTTTGTTGGTTGATGTGTTAACTGCATTGATCAGGAAAGAGAGCCTGCATGTCCACACAATTGCCCTCGGTCATGCCATCCTGGAGACTGTCCTCCATGCAAGGTGCTCATTAAGCGGTCATGCCACTGTGGTGCAATGGTTCATGTGTTTGAGTGTATATATTACAATAGCTTGTCTGCAAAGGATCAAGAGGCTGTCCGTTCATGTGGTGGGCCATGTCATAGGTAATTAGAGACTAGCAATTTTATTTTTTTAAAATCTAGTTTACCCCTTGAAACCAACTGTAAGTTCTAAATCTCTGTTAGACTTTGTTTCCTCTCTCTTCCTTGTTTCTTGTTCTATTAATTGGTTAGTAAAATTATGACAGCCCTATTTTTCTCATGGTTTGCAGAAAGTTGCCAAATTGCACGCATCTATGCCCAGAGACATGCCATCCCGGTGAGTGCACAAATACAGAGAAATGCTGTAAAAAGGTACTACATGACTCAATAGTTATAACAAAATTAGCTCAAGCGATGTTTTTGTACTAGTTTTCTTGCTACTGCATTCTAAACAAATGAATACACCTATTATTGATTCAATTTGACTTCTAAAATATGAAATCATTCTTCACAGGTCACAGTTCGTTGCAAATGCCAAACACTGAAAAAGGAGTGGGTATGTCAAGATGTTCAAGCAGCGTATCATCTTATGGGTTGCCATCCAAGGGATACACCAAAAAATCAATTTGGAATTGGACTAATTCCTTGCAATTCTGATTGTAAGAGTAAAGTGCAGGTTGTTGAGTCAGAACTACAATTGCGTAAATCTAGGGTTACTGAGGTAATCATGATTCTGTCAGAACTTTCCATATGTACTCTATAATCTTTTTTATACTTTATTTATAAGGTTTGTTCACACTTCTAAAATTCTTGCTTTTCTACAGGCATCTTTGTAGTGTCATTTATGGTCATAATAAATTTCATATAGTGTTATTTTTGGATGCTCTGTTGTTTCATCAAATTACAAATATGATAATTACTCCTTTAAGAGAGGGATGGAAAAAAGGATAGAAAGAGTGAAATTCTTCGTGTTTTTCTACCATACACGTTTATTTTACAGAAACAAATTGTCAATACCTATAAATATTATACGTTCATTACATTGTGAGAATGTTAGCCTCATTTTATACATTGACAATACCCCTATATAGATGCATACATAAGAAATCAAAGGTTCTAGAATTAAAACTTCAACCAATACGATATAAAAGTTAATAAACATACCATTTACGTCTATTTCTGGTTTGATGATACTTCGCACTGTCTGTGCATAAACTATTTACTCTAATTTCTAAATTATGTTGTTTTTCTTTGTTTGCATTAAATTGAGGAGAGGCATGCTTTTATTGAGATGTGCCGTGGCAGTGTCTAATACTTTAGTAATTATTGAAGGTACAAGATCAAGATGCAGAAAAATCAGTTCGAAAGCGAAGAAAAAGGAGAGAACGGGTTCTTGAATCCAAGGAAACATCAAAACTTCAGGTAATGTTACTTCCCTTAACAATCGAGCCATATTTAAGTTCCAGTTGTCTTTTTTCTTTGCTGACCGACTTGAGAATCATTGAACAGAAAATAATTTCCGGAGCGAAGCGGTTTCTTCTGTTTGTGTTTATATTGATCATTCTTGTTGCTGCTACATATTATTGCTACAAGGGACTTTTACGGCTCTCTGATTGGATGAATGAAGTGGATGAACAAAGACAAAGATATTCTCGAATCAAATGATTATCAGTTTGATTACCCCTTTTTGTTAATCTGATCACATTATTTTTCTTCCCTTTCAATGTGGATATGTCTGATGTAAGTTTAATGTGCTTTTTATGGTTCCATGCATTCTTTAATCCTAGACTAGGAAGAATATTTAGACCTCCTGGAGTTTCCGAAGTGGAAATTTTAGGAAATTATGGTCGAATGAATTCATCGATTTTTGAGCCACTGAAGCGTTTTTGAGTTGGACCTTCGGAGTTTATGTGTAAAAAATTTTGTTTTATGTATCCAAATCTTTAAATATTTATTTAGAGATGAGTAGTTGAAAGCTAAAAAATAGGTAGTAGAAAGTTAAGGTGAATTATTATATCATAAATGTTTGATGAAATTATTAATTAAAATTGCTGATAAATGTAAATAAGAAAAAAGGCATGTTTATATGATATTTTTATATAAATTTTTATTCTATGTGAATACCATAATCTTATATCAACATATTAATTTAGTTAATGTACTATACTAGCTTAGTTTTAGATCTACATAATCACACATACAAGTTAATTTCTTATCGTGAAATTAGAGAATTTAGTATAATTAATACAAAGAAAATATTTAAACATTATATATATATATAGAGAGAATATATTCCAATTTTCTGATTGATTGAGAGTAACAAAAGCCTGTTACATATGTTATGCATCATAACAAATATTAGTGTTCGTGTGAAATCACTTCAAGTCTTCACATCATTCAAGATTTTTTACTCAAAAAATCCATTAATACATACACATTATTGATATGTGTTATCTACTATTTGATTATTGTATATAACTTAGATAGAATAATAAATATTATAATTTTCAGATTCCTTGAAGGAATGCTTGAATCTTCTCCGAAACTTCTCTCATGGCATTATTGACTTGCGAAGAAAAGTGACTGACATTGAATGCTCCCAAGTACACTCCAATACTTTTAATAAGCACTGTTTACTGCCCAAGTAAAACTTTAAACCGTTTTCCTAGCCCACTCCTAGGTATCTTTCTTACACACCGTCTCTTCTGGGTAATCAATAACTATTAATTTCTTGTCATTCCTTGCTTGCGCCAAACTTCTGCCATACGTCAACGTGGAAGTCAGCGACGACCTTCAATACAGACAAAGTACAGCTTGTGCAAGGTGTCACTGTTAAATTTGATCCAGACATAATCGTCTAATTTTAATTTTTCACTACAAAATTAAAAAATAAACACATAATAATCATCATTGTACAGTGTGGAGAGGGGCTGCTCCTTCTTGCACCCCATTTATTTCTTTTGCACCTCCCTAAGTTTTTTAATACCCATTCTATCCCAAAGTAAAAAAAAAAACCCTATCTTTTATCCCCATTTCCTGCGCCACCCCCACCTCCTCACTTCCTTTGTTGGGAGGGAAACACAGCTTCACGGGTGCGACTGACCTTTCTGAAAAGGAGGAAAAGCTCACGCGATCCAGCAGAAGGGCGTAGGTAGTGCCATCAGCGCCGATGTAGGCGATGGTTCCGTTTGGGAGCTCTGTCCAGAGAGTGACGCGAGGGCGACACGACCAATGACAGCTACGAGATGATGGTTGACGGCGAGTGCAATGGCCAGAGGGAGTGACGCGATGGCGAGAGGGTGATGTAGCTCAGAGAACGAAGAAGAAGGGGCTTAATATAAAAGGATTGGAGCCCCAACCAGGTGATTTTTCCCCTCCAAACGACTTTGATTTGGCTTCAAAATTTTCTTCTTTCGAACTCGCCAAACCACTACAAACTCGCGAGTTCCAACGATTCCACCGATTTCACATCCGATTCCATCGATTCTAGTTGGAAAACGAGTTTGCTTCCGAGTTGACTCGGAAGCCATAACTAACTATTGCAATGCTAGGGATCCCCAACTCTCACCGGAAAAAAAAATGTCAAAAGTATTAGTATTCAACGTCATGATACTCTAATGAGTGATGGCATGTGTATATACATTGTGTAAAATTAAATTGTCATAAATAGTGCAAATGGTCTGTTTTTCTGTTATCACTGGCAAGTGATAAAGCTGTCTCCAAATTGGCCACTACCTCAGTCATAGTTGGCCTATCTTTCCTGTTCAAATTTACACAATTGACCGCTGTATGGGCCACTAATTCCAGTGCCTCTGCTTCTTCATTTCCATGGGGTGCTCCAACCCTTGGATCCAAAACGTTCACCATTTTCCCATCCAAAATAACATGTCGTGCAATGTTCACCATACGTGTGCACCTATATGTCCCATACTTGAATGTAGTTTTCTTTCCTGTTAAAAGTTCAAGCAGCACAACTCCAAGCCCGTACACATCCCTCTTTGCGGTAAGCATATCCGTGTAAACATGCTGAGCTTCTGGACTTATGAAACACGACGATTCAAAACCAGATACTCTTGCCGTCCAATTAGAATCAAGAAGAATGTTGGAAGACTTGATATCTCTGTAAATAATAGTTGGAACTACATATTTATGAAGGTGTTCTATTCCCCGGGAAGCATCCAAAGCAATCTTGATCCTCATTCTCCAAGAATTCAACACACTGCTCTCCTTGTCCACATTGTTTCTGTCATGCAAATGATCATATAACGCCCCATTCTTCATGTACTCATACACCAAGAACCTTTTATCTTTCTCTTTACAGAACCCAACTAGCCCAACCAAGTGATTATGGTGTAGGCAGGGCAAAAGGGATAAATAGCCAAATAACTCTTGAAACTCCTTCATCTTAGAACTGGTTTCAGCCCTTTTGATAGCCACCTCACGTCCATCAAACAGTTTACCTCTGTGCACAACACTAATGCTTCCAGCACCAAAAATCTTGTTGTGAAGTGAGAAATTGTTGGTGGCCGCTTTAAGCTCAGCTAGGGTGAATAATCGTGTATGAACATATCCTATCCCATCCGACACTGCATGTGATAGTCGTGCAGCAACAATTCTTTGGGTCACCGCAGAAGCAAAAGCAAAACAACTGATAGGGGGGGATGTTTCAAAATCCGCTTCAGTAGCACTGCTACTCCTTATGGCACTGTCCACTACCGAAGCAAAACTGCGGACACGAGATTCTCCCATATCTGACGCACTCTCACTCGCTATGGCACTGTCCACTGCCCAACTAAAACTCCTTGCGTCAACTACGATATCAGCCATCTCAATTATTATTTGTGCACTAGCTAAGTGAGTTTATGTATGTTATAGAACACCTATATACACAATTACACTGATATACCGCGTGGAGATATGAATACGTGTACATGTTAAGTACCATGTATTGGTTGAGAAGGTGCTGGGAAAGGAGAATATAAATACGTGTTACATGGATATTCCGCGTGGAAATAATTATATATATATTTTTTTCATTTTATCTGAGTGTTAAAGAGTATTGATAGACATCTAGTTTTGATTAATTATTAGGGACTTAGTTCTATTCCCCCGAACGCATCCAAATCAATCTTGATTCTCCTTCTCCAATAATTCAATACACTTCTCACCTTGTTCAATAACCCCCCATTCTACATCTTTTCATACACCAATAACCTTTCATCTTTCTCTTTACAGAACCCAACTAGCCCAACCAAGTGATTATGGTTTAGACGGGGCAAAGGTTGGATAAAATAAAATACACATATAAAATAAAATTATAAATCCCTAACATATCCCTTATATTTCCAAACTATATTTTCAGAAGCCATCCACCCATAATGATATGATAAGATCTACCGTAACAGATGGCCAATGCTCTCTCCAAAAAGATCACAATATCAGCCATGGATGGTCTATCTTTCCCTTTCCGATTCACACAATGGAGGGCTGTTTGGGCCACCAACTCCAATGCCTCTATCTCATTCACATCCGGTGGTCTGACCCTAGGATCCAAAATGTTGACCAATTCTCCAGCCAAAATGGCAGGCACTGCGAAGTCCACCAAACGGTGCACACTTAAGGTACCTCCATCTTCCCCATCAAGGAATATAGCTCTCTTTCCTGTTAAAAGTTCTAGCAGTACAACTCCCAGCCCATACACATCACTCTTTGCTGTCAACATATTTAGATCATAGTACTCAGGATCAATGTATCCAACTGTTCCTCCTACCTTTATTCGTGGGTAATCACACTCAGCTTCTGGACTCATCAAACACAATTTAAAATCAGACACTCTTGCCATCCAAGTGGCATCAAGAAGAATGTTGGAAGACTTGACGTCCCCGTGAATAAATAGTGGATCTGCATAGTTATGAAGATATTCTATTCCTCGGGAAGCATCCAAAGCAATAGTGATCCTCATTTTCCACCGATTCAACACATTGCTACCATTTTCATGCAAATGATCGTACAAGTTACCATTCTTCATGTACTCATACACCAACAGCCTCTCGTATTTCTCTTCACAGAATCCAACCAACCCAACCAAGTGTTTGTGGTGTAAACGGGACAAGAAGGTCAATGCAGATTTAATTGATGAGATCTTTTTCTTTTGCCAGGTTTCAACCCTCTTGATTGCAACCTCACGACCATCAACGAGTTTGCCTATGTACACAACACCAAGCCTTCCAGCACCAATCTTGTTGTTAAGTGAGAAATTGTTGGTCGCTGCTACAAGCTCAACCTGGCTGAATAATTGTAAGCCTTTAACAGCATGTTCTGTGGCATTGGACAACGCTGGTGATGACTCTTCAGAAACAGTGGTGGAGTAGACCTCAGAAGCAAAACCAGGCACAGGGAAGGTTTCTAAATCTGTTCCTCCAGTACTACTACTACTCCTGATCACATAGTCCACTCCCGAAGCAAAACTGGAGACACGGGACGTTCGAAAATCTGCTTCAGAAGCACAACTACTTCTCAATGCATAGTCCACCACCGAAGCAAAACTATGGGGAGGGGATGCTCCCAAATTTGAGGCAGTCTCACTCCTTATGGGACTGTCCACAGCCGACCAAAAACTTGTTGCATCACCCATGTAACGAGCCATGTGAAAGTATGTACTTTGGAAGAACGCCCTTTGGATATTTATACAGAGACACTACGCGTCTCAGTTGAGAATGTTCCAAGGCAATGAGAAGGGAGAATCCACTTTAATTATTAATTATAAATTACATAGAGATTAAGTCACTCACGCTGCGTGTATCTATAGGTCCCACCTCTGTACACATCAACAAAGCTTCCAGAACTAATGAATGATGTGATCGATCATTTGAGAAATTGTTGGCGGCTGATACAAGCTTGCCCACGACGAATTCTTGAAAACCGTGTACAGAGAAAAAGGGCGTCTGGAAACATATACGAGACAAGTTTATATTTATAATAAAGTATTCTGTTATCATAATTATATTCCTTAATATAATTGTTGATTTGATAAAGTGCTTCATTATAATTTAGAATTTGTTATTATATATAAGATAAAGAGAAACAAATATCTTATATCAGCCATATCAATTCTGCTAAATTTCCACTCTCTTAGCTAAGTGAATGTTTATATGTTATACAACACGGATCCAACGCGTAAAATTCACTTTAAAAGGTACCAATAAGATCGTTTTGCCAGATAAAGAAAAAGTTTAAAAGAGTGCATACCAGTTAGATAAGTTAGTGTTCTTCTGAGTTTATACTAATTCGCAATACATAAATATTAATCATTCACCTTATAATAATATTATATGTTTCTACGCGTAAAGGTAAGTAACTACTTGTCAACGACTGAAAACAAAGAAAATTTTAAAATATATTAATTCTAGAACAAATGTGCTTTTAAATATCAAAACCATATGTCTGCCCTTTCAATATATGTAAATTTAAAATAATGCTAAAAATTATTTAAAAATATTTATACTTTTTTTTCTTTTATGACCTAATGTAACTTTATTTTATTTTTCACCAAATAGAAAGGTTTATATTAACTCATTAAAAAAATAAATTAAAAACATTAAAAATAGCAGAGTTAAATTAAAAAGTATAATGATAATTGAAAACAAAAAGTTATTAAACATTAAGAAGATAATTGCAATTCATACCTATAATTTACACTCATAATTTATTATTAAAAAGTTTTAATAAAAATAAATATAGTTCAGTTTATAAAATTTATTATTTTTCTAAAAATAAGTTCTTCCACCTCTATATTTTTTTTTTAGAAATTTTAATTCTCTGTTCATATGTGAGAATATCGGAGCACACTATGAGACCTACTTATTCATCTAATTTATTTTGTTAAATAGAGTAAATTTTTATTTTATTCTTTTTATAGTAGTGTAATCTTTGTTTTATTAAGATCATTAAGATATGAAAATTGATCTAAGTTTTCTTTGTGCTCATATATATATTATGCTTTCTATGTTTATGGGTGCTTAGATATCGAAGAAGTTATGTTCTGTTATTGAAAGTTAATTATTTAAATTTGATCGTGTCTTGTTATAGGATCATGGTTTAATTTTGATTTGTATTAATTGGATTTTATGTATGGTATAAATGTTGGTTGGTTGAGGATGTGAATTTAATTAATGACTTGAGGTAAAGGTTTTTTTTGTGAAATTCTGAATTTAAAATGATTATTGTTTCGGTTAAGGTTGAGATCCTTTACACAAAGCATTTCAAGTTGTTTTGAAGATTTAATGGACTTCTTGATGATTCTTCTTTATTCAAATTGTTGTTCGTTTCTCTCTTTTTTGTCCAAGCTGTGTGAAAGGATACCTGCAAAAGGCAATCTAACGCTCAAGTCAGTTACTTCGCGTGATAATAGTAATAAGGTTTAATCATTTAGAACATCCATATTTCTGTAGGGTTTTCTCAATTAGGTCCTCGTATTTTAAATGATTTCAATTAGGTCCCTTATTGTGTAAAATCAAACCAATTTAGTCCTCGTCGTTAATTTGGGTGGATGGCATTAAAAAATGTTGTGCGTGACAGGGTGACATTATCAACTTTTACTAACGTGGCAGAATTTAGTGTGCTGAGTTGGATTTGTTTTATTTACATATTTCAAAAACTTGAATGTAATAAAAAACTCAACGTTGTTTCCAATTTCCTTTTTCTTTATTAATTTATTTTTAGAATCAAAAGCTTATTATTTTTAATTCTTTTTTACTTATAATTAGACATTTCATTGACAAGGTGTTGCTGCCCTCACCAACACAGTGACCCTATGGCGGCATCCACCACCATCTCCATTGACGTCACTCGCCAACCACCAACAACCACCGTGAAACCCCAAATCCGTGAAACAAAGGAATCCAAAACGGAAAAAAAAAACAAATTCAAGGGACAATCAAGAAACCAAAAGAAAAAAAGGAGAAGACGAAGGTGGGTACCCCCTAATCCGCTTCTCGTGTGAGACGAAGAGCCTCAGGATTGAGTTTTGTCCGAGAGAAAAAATGAACAAAGAAGGAGAAGAACCCAAAACTGGGTTTGGCTGTGAAGGAAGAGAACCCAAAATTGGAAAAAAGACTGTGATTAGGGTTCTCTGAATCTTCCAAGGGAATTAACTAAAGCTTGGAGAAGAAATATGGTGTTTTGGTTTCGTTCAAGTTTTTCTTTTTTTAAATTTGTAAATAAAACAAATCCAACTCAGCACGTCACGTGAGTAAAAGTTGGTAATGTCACCCTGTCACGCACATCATTTTTTAATGTTGTCCATCCAAATTAACAGCAAATCCTAAATTGATCTAATTTTTCACAATCAATGACCTAATTGAGAGATTTTATAATATGAGAACCTAATTGAGAAAACCCTATAGAAATAGGGATGTTATAAATGATTAAACTTAGTAATAATATTAAATAGAAAGTAAGTACTTAGAATTAGTTATGTTCGTATCAAACATATAAGTTTAGCTTTAGGCCTGATCCATTACCAATAAATGGTTAATATTTTTATTAATTGTTTATTTGTCCAATCCATTAACCTCGTAGGTATCCATAGTACAATTATATTTTAGGAATTGATAACATTGATGATAGCTATTAACGAGGGATTCTTACAATAAATGAGACATTTTAATGGTTAAATTGATGCTTCTTAAAATAAGATAAAGTTAAATTATAAATTATAAGTTATATATTTAGTGATCAATAGTTCAACAAAAATTAAATGGATTAATTAAAGCTTATAAAATCAAATTGATTCATTTGTCATAAATTTTATGAACGGATTTCAACTTGTTGATATATTGTAGATAAACACAATTTTTTGGGGACGAATTGAGTAATTTTTGAACGGAAAAAATCACGTAACTTTGTACTTAAAAGGGGATGGTCAATGAATTATTTTTTAATTATTTTTTTAAATAAATAGAATATGTTTTAATAGCATTAAAGTTACAATATTACGGAGTTTTCTTCTAGTGACATTATTCATTGGTGATGAACTTTTTCATTAATTAGCATCTTTGAATGAAACCATTCTAACAATTTACACATAAAATAATATTATAAGAAAACATAGTATAGTATATTTAAATTGAAATTTTAGGAATATACGGAAATATTCATTAATAATGAGAAATTTATATAGAAAAAAAAAAGAAAATATTGAATAGTTACAGATATCAGAATGAAGTAAATATGAAATTTAGAAAGAATGAATCAGAACTCAGAATACTTCCCCCTAGCACAAGAAATAAGCAAAAGCCCTCTCCAAATTGACCACAACTTGAGAAATGGTAGGTCTAACCTTCCCTACCACATTTACACAACTGATGGCAGTATTAGCCACTAACTTCACTGCCTCTGCTTCACCGAGATAGGGTTCTCCAATCCTTGTATCCAAAATTTTCACAAAATCTCCACCCAAAATAGCAGCCTTTGCAGAGGGTACATGTAATATGGTGCCTATGTTTTTCCCATATGCAGCTCTCTTTCCTGTTAGAAGTTCAAGCAGCACAACTCCAAATCCATACACATCACTCTTTTCTGTCAACACACCAAAAGTTGAGTACTCAGGATCAATGTATCCAATGCTTCCTGCTACCTTCCCAAAGTTACACACCTTTGCCGTCCAGGTAGCATCAAGAAGAATGTTGGAAGGCTTGATATCTCCATGAACAGTATATGGAATTCCATACTTATGAAGATATTCTATTCCTCGGGAAGCATCCAAAGCAATTTTTATCCTTATTTCCCACGAATGCAACACATTGATCCCCTTCTCATGTAAATGATCATTCAACGATCCATTCTTCATGTACTCGTACACCAACACCCTTTCATCTTTCTCTACACACAACCCAACCAGCCCAACCAAGTTCTTGGGGCGTAAACCAGGCAAAAAGGTCGAACTAGACATTCTCCTCCACCAGAAGTCCTCTTCAGGCGTTCTACTCAACACCGTTTCTACCCTTTCTATTGCAACCTTACTACCATCAACGAGTTTGCCTATGTACACAACACTATTGCTTCCAACACAAATCCTGTTGCCCGCTGAGAAATTGTCTGTTGCCGCTGCAAGCTCAACTAGGGTGAATAATTGAAAATCAGGCACAGGGGAACGAGACATTCCCAAATCTCCATTGGCATTCTCCACTGTCGAAGCAAAACCATGCTCGGGTAAGGATCTAAAATCGCCTTCAGTACTTCTCATCGCATTCTCCACTGCAGAAGCAAAACCATGCACGAGCAATGCTCCCAAATCTCCTCCAGTACTTCTCATCGCATTCTCCACTGCCGAAGCAAAACCATGCACGGGCAATGCTCCCAAATCTCCTCCAACACTTCTCATCGCATTGTTCACTATAGAAGCAAATCCATGAACAGGTAATGCTCCAAAATCTCCTCCAATACTACTCAAAGCATTCTCCACTGCCAAAGAAAAATCGTGCAAAGGAAATGCCCCCAAATCTCCTCCGATACTTCTAAGAGCATTTTCCACTATCGAAGCAAAACTGTGCACTCCTGAATTCGCCATATATGCAATGTATTTTTCTTTTTCCTCTTGCTTCAACTGTGAAACTATGTGCCTAGCGCATTGCTTTGTGAATCTACTGCGTCCTCGCTTTGGACGTATATATATTTACAGTTGCTACAAATTTTCAGAAGATTAAATACTACAACAGGAAACAATATAACTCAAAATCACTCAAAGGTCCAAGATACAAGTACTAAATTATTTTATTATCACCGACTTCGTAAATGGGCGGTGGATGGATGACTTGACTTTAAAAATAGCACTACCATTGTTAACACAGAATGGTAAGGCAGAAAAGCAATATTTTTTTTCTTATTCTACAATGTATCCACAGTTAACACAGAATGTTTTACAATATTTTAATATAATACATGTATTATGCTGAATTTAAAATATATTAGTATATTATATTAAAATATTGTAAAAAATTTATGTATATTAAAATATTGTAAAAGGTTTAGGTTAAAATCCTCAAAAGTTCTAAACGAAACTAACGCCAATAAACATTATGAAATTTTTTTTAACAATTATTATTTGAAAACTTTATTATTCGTTTTTAAATAATTTTTAAAAATAAATTTAAACAAATTAACGAAACAGAGACACATGATCTATTATTAAAAAATTATTAAAATAGGATAATCTTAAACATTAACGTTATTGACGTTATCCTTTTTTGTTTTTTTTTTAATTTTTCAAATATAAAAGGTCACCACTTTTTCTTTTACTATTTTAGTCATAGAATATGGTATAGTCATTTTCTGAAACACTGACAGTGACTGAGCCAGGGCGAATTTGTTGAGAAGGTGCGAGGCAAGACAAGGGTAACCTTCGAGCAGTTTCCTCGTTCATGGTTGTTGAAACCAACTGCTTCCACCACCCCCCAAATTACTAAAAACAAAAACCAACGTACTCATTGGGATGAAAATTGATATTTAAGAATTTTAACTATGCTTTTTAACTGTTGAATTTTGAAAATAAGCCGCAAATTATTGCCATTTAAATAGTAGAAAAACCATTTGTAAACAAATTACTTAATTTTATTCTTTCATTATTGAGTGTTTCTCTGGGCCTCCTGCATGGGCCTGGACAGGGATCAACTCATTCTTGGTTGGCCCAACATCCCCTGCCCTCGTAAATAAATTTTGGCAAGGACTTTCTCCACCCTATCAAATTTCTTGGTGCAACCCCAAAAACCCTTAAGAAATAGGTGATAGTCTACCGGAGAAAAATTTCAAGATTTGTTTTAATGTGTTCCGGAAAATGAATTCCAGAAAGATAGGGTTAGTAATAGTCATAAATTTATAATGAATATTTTCCCAACAAAATATATTCTTATATTTAAAATTGGAATATACAATATACAAATGTAAGTCAAGTTTATTCTCCTTTGACCAATTAAAAATTTAAATATTTTATTTGTTATTTCTTTTAGAGGTACATTTCACAACTTTCATAATTAAAAAAAAAAATCTCTTGATCATCTAATATATATTCACGGTGTGTATTATATATAGAATCAAATTCATTTAGTTACTCTGAATTTTATTATAATTTTAATAATATAAAAAAATATTTATTCTGTACCATGCACATAATGAACTGCTAATTATGTATATGTGTGAGTATTATCGGTAGAAAATAAAATTTTGGAATTCTCATTGGACATGAACAGGATATATTGCAGATAAGAATATATATTGAATAATAATTCTTGAAATAAAATAGAATGTTAAACATGTTCACATGTCAAACATTAATGCAAAGCGTGGCAAACATTCAAATGGGTAAATATATGTAGCTTAAACTTGACTTCTTCTTTTAAGAAAGTTGAGTCCTGTAGCTTCCAAAATGGAAATAACTTGGTTAGGGAGGAGTGAGGAAGAGACAAAATCAAAGTTGAATTTGTAGTCTGATAAATGAAGAAGACAATAATGTGAGACCAAGTCCTGAAGATATATAGAAGATAAAGTGTAGATCAGAAAAGCAGAGACAGAGAAGTGATTCAAAGGTCGTTTGGTGGGTGGCTCATTTATATTACAAAATTATTGCCGTGTAATAAAAAAGCAATTAATATGCATTAATCAAGCCGCTGCGTCACCGTGGAAGTCAACAAAGACATTTCAAAGAGAGCCAAAGCTACTAACCTGGGGACCATGGTTACAATCGTGAAAGGGATTTATCATAATGTCCCTGCAAACTCAACTTCTCAAATCAGACCGCAACTCCATACTTTTTTGCTTCTCTCTGCAATGTTCTCCTAATCCCCACAAATACATTTGAGTTTTATGTTGTAAATTCTACAATCTATAAATTACAGCATAATATACACTAAATCTTTACAGGCACAGAATACCCATATTGGAAAGAATGAATGAAGATATGAGATTGAGAAAAATGAATAAGAATTCACAAAATTTTCAATATTTTGTTCCCTTTTATCATTCTGAAACAACAGAGATAGAGCCACTGGAAATGGTATCATGGCTACTCTCACAAATAGCCAAAGCCCTCTTTAAATTGACCACAATGTCAGCCATGGTTGGTCTATCTTTCCCTTCCAAATTTACACAATGGATAGCTGTATATGCCACTAATTCCACTGCCTCTGCCTCATTCACATCGGGTGGTCCAACCCTTGCATCCAAAATTTTCACCAATTCTCCAGTCAAAATACGAGGCACTGCAAAGTCCACCACACTTAGTGGGCTGCCTCCATCTTCCCCATACTTGAATATAGCTCTCTTTCCTGTTAAAAGTTCCAGCAGTACAACTCCCAGCCCATACACATCACTCTTTGCCGTCAATACATTTAAACCGTAGTACTCCGGATCAATGTATCCAACGGTTCCTGCTGCCTTCATTGGTCGGTGATCACGGTCGGGTTCTGGACTCATCATAGACAATCCAAAATCTGATACTCTTGCCGTCCAAGTAGCATCAATAAGAATGTTAGAAGACTTTATGTCTCTGTGAATAATTGATGGAACTGCATAATTATGAAGATACTCTATTCCCCGGGCAGCATCCAAAGCAATTTTTATCCTTATTTTCCAATAATTCAACACACTGTTACCCTTCTCCACGTTGTTCTTGTCATGCAAATGATCATACAGCGCCCCATTCTTCATGTACTCATACACCAAGAGCCTCTCATCTTTCTCTTCGCAGAACCCAACCAGTCCAACCAAGTGCTTGTGGTGTAGGCGAGACAAGAAGGCCAATTCAGACTCGAATGCACTTTCCTTCTCTTGAAACTTCTTCATCTTGGAACCAGTTTCACCCCTCTTGATTGCCACCTCGCGTCCATCCGCGAGTTTGCCTTTGTACACAACACCAAAGCTTCCAGCTCCGATCTTGTTTTCTGGTGAGAAATTGTCGGTGGCTGCCACAAGCTCGGCCAGGGTGAACTCCTCAGCCCTGTCTGGGTGCTTCGTTGATGACGTTCCACTCCTCTGGCGTCTCATTATTATTGAAGTCTGACGCATAATCATAGACGATATTGAAGAATTGCTATTATTAGAAGCACCCCCACCGTTTGAACCACTGCTACCTCTTGTGATTGTAGGCTGCACAGAATTGTGAACTTTCTTCTTCCCGAAACAAACTCCACTCCACAAGCAATAAACTATAGTGCATATTCCAGCAAAAGCTCCCACAGAACCGATAATTGCAAATGCCAATAACCCGTTTGTCAAGGTCTTTGATCGCGATGACGAAGGTGGTGGCGGTGGTGGTGATGGTGGCGGCGGTGACATTGTGGGTGGAGGCGGTGACGGTGATGGCGGCGGTGGAGCTGTTGTTTGAGGCTTACAAGTCATTGGTTTATAAATGTTACCAGAGCCAGAGCATAGAGATTGAGAATCAAGATATGAACCACACTCTCCACAGGAAGATTGAACACAAGACCCTGGAAGAACAGGTGGAAAAGGAAGCTCAAACGTCGAACTATTAGACCAACCAGGACCCCAACACACCACTGTCAAATTGTTTGTTGTCAATCCACAGACAAAATTAGACCCAGAAACAATTACCTCAAAGGAAACCCCATCGGTAACATTAGTCCCCGTGAATCCCCCATTGCCACCCCAACACACAACCGAACCATTCAATCCTCTGATAGCACAGCCATGTTCGGCTCCAAGCGCCACCGCAGAATACTCAAAAGCCCCACCTTGAGGAAAATCAAGTTGTCCAGAATCGTTATTTCCGCCACATGCCACAAACCCAGTTGAGTTCAATCCACAAACATGTGAACCACCTGCGACAAGACTCAACATGGACATGTTCCCAAATGCATTCTCAATCCGTTCCGTTAAATCCGAAACGCCGGTGTCTCCCCAGCACCGAACCCGAGAATTATTCCTCAAAATTCCGCAAGAGAAGCCAGACCCAGATGAGATTGAAGAGAATGTATCAGTCACAGAAGGAAGCTGAAACGTGTCACCGGTTCTCCAGCACTTGACCGTGCCACCACCCACCTCGGTAGCGCAAACGTGGGTATCCCCAACGGCCAGATTCTCCAATGGAACAGAACTGTCGTTGTAAAGCCTTCTCCTTTCGAAGGAAGAGCTTGTGTTCCAACAAAATAAATCTGAGTAACTTGACCTTAGACCACAGAAGTAGTTCCTCCCACCCGAAATCATTGAAAAACTAACGTTGGGAATGATGTAGACATTCTGCCCCTGACGGTAACACTGAATGCGGCGAATGGACTCGCCTGCCACGACGGCGCACACGGTGGCGGAGGCGTCAGAGACGGCAAGGGTAGCGCCGGAACCGAGGCCATGAGAAGAGCGTGGCAGAGAGAGTATAAGCAGGGCGGCGACGACGAGACAGAGGGGCACGGAGGAGGAAGGTGGTGTTTTCATTTAAAAGAATGGAAAATTATGCAAAGTTGATTTTTCTGCTTCATTGGCAGAGTTGGTTTGGTTTACGAGAAGAAGGAAGAAGAAGAAGGAGAAGAAGAAGGTATATGGTGGGAACTTTGAGGGAGTAGTTGTGGACTCTTGAATCTGTAATATTGCAAAGACATTTCTTCTCTTCGTGTTCAATCTCTCTACTCCTTTTCGTTTTTTTTTTCCTTGGGTCCTGTTTGGCTTTATAATTAATAAGGCTTTATTCTTTATTCTTTTTTTTTCTCTACTTTTTATGACTACAAATTCTATATATATAAAAACCAAAAGTAAAAACCAAATATTAGATAAAAATTAAAATTTAGAAGAAGAAAAAATTACACCTATGCGTTTATTACATGTATAGCTATTTAGAGATCATTATCACATGTGCAAAATCACAGAGCTTGTTTGTTATAATTTAATTATTGAAAAAAGAGAGTAAAGTTTTAGTTCATTTTAAAACATGTAAAATATATAAATGAATCTTTACACTATCATAATCTAAAGGTAAAATGTTTTAAATTAAATTTAATGTAAAATTAATTCATACAATTATATTACGATGGCCAAATGCTATTAGAATCTTATTAATTCATTGTTTGTCGGATTATAATTGAACCAAACATGGCCTTTGGGACCAACAATGAATGAAGAAGGGCCAAAAGGACTTTCGAGGAAAGGAACGCAACGTCGTCAGTTTTATAGTTATGTGAAATGCAAGGTGTCATGTTACCATCAATTTCTATTTTTATTTTAAGTATAATTGTCGTGTCACATATATTTACTACTTTATGTAGTTTGGGTTATATGAGATTATAATATTATAACTTAAAAAT
Source organism: Vigna reflexopilosa (assembly GCA_027742785.1). Taxonomy (NCBI): domain Eukaryota; kingdom Viridiplantae; phylum Streptophyta; class Magnoliopsida; order Fabales; family Fabaceae; genus Vigna; species Vigna reflexopilosa. Next base: position 1,837,641 of record CM050914.1, on the reverse strand, counting down.
TAATAATGTGTTACATTATATTAAGATTACAAATATTCTTTTAAGTTATAAATTTATAATCTGAATATTACTGGTATGACGTCCACGTGTCTCTCTCTAATGGGAAGAAGCAGCGTGAAAGGCATGGATTTAATTATCACAGTTTGACCGTAATCATAGAACGGAAAAAAAAAACTGTTGATTTTTTTATTTTATATTTAAATCCTATGTATCTTATTTTTTATATTTTATTTTTAAATCCTACGTTTTAATTTGGATGATTGAGGTCTTGCATGGATTTTCAAATTTGGTACCTGAACGCAATTATTTAATTAATCTTCTGTTTTAATCTATCGCTAATTTAATTACAATTGACTGAGATGAATATTCTGAACCAATGGCAATGGTTTTATTATCTTTCAAATTCAAATAGGAGACCCAGACTCAGAATGAGAGGGTCAAACTAAACGACCAATTCTTTAAAGTGTTTGGTCGCAAACAGGTATCACACCCAATAACTGCTACTAGTTATGCTATAATTATCTTCCTTTATAAGGTAAAAATTTATAATTATTCATGTCTTTGATACTTCATAAATATAAAATTCGTATTTGATTTTCATTTTATTATAATAATACATATATTAAAAGCGTAATTATTTAATGTATATTTAAATGTAAAATATGTTATATTACTTAAAATTCAATATTAAATTTTTTTATGTTTAAATTAAATGATAATCAATTAATTATAATTATAATTTTTTTATAGACCATTGAATAAATTAAAGATATATCAAATAAATTAGAAATATTTTAATAATTTAAAACAGAAAATAGTTTATATATATATATATATATATATAATTTTAAATATTATATATTATTTCTACGAAATTCTTATTCAATCAATTTAGATTTTTTTTAACGACTATAAAGATGGAATTGAATAATATCTATTATTATATGTTTATTTAAATTTTAGTTACACTAAAAAAGCAACTACGAAGAAAATGAGAGGTTGGTACTTTCCTAGTGGGCCACTTCAAATTTTGGGTTGAAAACCAAATCTTGATGAGGATGAGTCAAAGAAGTACAACTAAGGGCTCAAAATTTAGTGCTAAAGTTGATTATGGTGAAAACAGACAACATTTATCCTACTTATCTTCTTTAAAAAAATGCTCAAAATGAATCACCATTGCACGTGCTTCATTATTTAAAACTTTTATTTATTTATTTTCAGTTTATTATATTCAAAGGGATAGTCTGAGTTCTCTTTAAATTAATGGTAAACAGGGTTTATTTTATGAATGTGTCGTGTGTATGATTTTTTTTTCTATACATATAGGTATAATTTAAAAAAAAGAAAAGAAAAACATGTTCCAAATTGGAAATAGTACATGTATGGTAATTTTTCTACGGCGAGCTGAGGCAGAATATGCATATATGGTATTCAAAGTATAAAACTGCTGCGAAAAACACTAATTTTTCTTTGTTTGGTGAATTTTTAAGAACGAATCTCTCACAATGTGAATTATATTATGATCCCTCTCCACTTGAATAAATAACACAAGAAATGAACTAAGAAAGGAATTCAAAAATCCAACCCATCAAACAAACTCCCATTTTAATCATACAAATTTTAACATTAATTTCATTGTAAATACGAGGAAGAGTCAAGAATAAACATTATTAGAACAGAGAACACAAATGAAGAGTCAAGATAAGGTTGAAAAAACACAACCAAAAAAGTACCCTTAGAACAGTTTTGTATGAAAAGTGAGATTCTGAGGTGCATGTGTGCGTGCCATTTTTTTAAGGTTAAAGTAATGGGACAAGAGGTAAGAAAACAGCAAACAAAAGGGTACAAGACAGTATGGTGCGAGTATAATCATAGCTGCTGCAAAAGTTTAGTGCAATGACACTACAAAAATGAAGTATAAGTTAACCATAAGTTCTTTACAAGTTAGATGCTACTAAATAAATTGTTAAATACTACTGGAATACAAACAATCATGTCTGCAATCGATGCACAGACCATGTTCGTGTGTCATTTTCAAGGGGGGTTTGAATCTAAAGTACTGAATTTGAACAATCATAACTATAACCCACAGAGCAAAACTAAATCAATATCACTGTGTGATATACCAGCCTGATGACGTGTAGAATAATTAACAATTGAAAGCAGCCTTTGAAGTCAAAAGGAGACGTTCTGGCACCAAAATTGAATTATTGCCCAAGATTAAATAAAAGCTATATAATCAATACTATTTAAACAATAGCAAAAAGAGAAAAGAACAAGAGCCACATGAAATCTTTGCACCTTTTTTTTTATCAAGGTATTAAGGGATTTTGGATAGAACTACAGAGACAGGCGAAGCTGGAAATAGTAGCTTCCCTTTTGAAAAGAAAGAAAAAAAACTCCACGTGTTAGGTTGCAAACCATTCATTAATTAATGTTTGATTTAGAATGTTTGAACCATAATTTAAAACCTTTTCAAAAGGAAAAACACATTTCAAATGTTAAAAATTGAAAACAGGTATTTTGCTTCATTGATATAAACATCAGATATGTTGAGCAATCTTTGTTCAAACGCTCCCCAAATTGTTGGAGGCCTTAAATACAATTTATATGACCAACAAATACTAAGAATTAAATGTTAGAACTTAAAATATGTTGAAGTTAGGCATCCCGAATTAATGCTTCCGTGTCAATATAATCTTCAATGCATCTTTCTGATTTTGTCAATGTTCAAAATAATCGCTCTCATGCAACGTCAATATATATATATGCCTCTTGAAGAGTTCATGCAGTGTCTTTTGAAGTAACTTGTAAGCACACTTTCATGCAGAGAGTCTTTGAATGTCATATCATCATTTAAAAAAAACGGATTGAAATTATGTTCGATCTTAACTAATAATTTTGGAGTAAAATAGTACTTTAAAATAGTAAAGGTTCGGTGGTTATTTTTCATTTTTTATATTGAATTCCCAGATAAACTTATTTGTTTCGTTTTGTTCAATATTTTTTTTTCGTGGGTGCTTTTATTTTAAGGTAGAATGGTGATTTTAAAAATAATGGAGGTGGAGTTTAAAATTATGGAGTGCAGAAAGAAAAGTTCAAAACCAGAATAGTACTTAGTTAGAGGTGGACCAAATCACTATAGTTGGGGATTTCTTTTTGCATCCCACGTTTTTTTTTTCCTACACTCCCAAAATTTTCTAAATGCTTGAGAATGTTCCTTTACTTTTATATTTAATCTTGAAGCACTCACCCCTAACTTAGTACTGCACCCAAAAGTTAGAAGGAAACGCATTTCTAAATTAGATTTATATTATCAAATTTTGAAATTCGATATAAGAACATAAAATGAAAAATAATTACAAAATATAATAAATTCTTGCTGAAAAAGTCGAAAAACAATGATGTAAATGATGAATAACAAAGTAAACGCATACTTCTAAAACTTCGACCAAAACAAACATAAAATTAAATATAAAATCCATTGAAGAAAAATAATGGTGTTGAAAGAAGAGCAAAAATATTTGAAAAGAGAAAAATGTCGTTAAGTTTGTTTATTAAAAATTACTTGAGTACTAAAAGAAATATATATAGCAACAACAATAAATATGAATAAATAAATAATAGTTATTGTTTATCTAATTAATTTAATAATTTATATATATTATGAATGATTATAATAAAATTGGGATTGTAAGAAGAAAAACATGAGACCCATAAAGAAAGTCCCTTAACTATCAACATTAAAACCAATTCTTTATACAACCTCATAATTTCAACCTATACCTCATAAATTTTTGTATTCTATATTTTTAATTTAGAATATAAATTTTCTTATCTTAAATTGTATATTCTGAAATGTAAATAAAAAATTAATTTTAAATTATACATTTCAAAATATAAATGTTTTCTAGATTTTTCTATTTCAGATTCTATATTTCGAAATATAAAATAAATAAAAATTATATTTTGAATTGTACATTTTAAAATATAAGATTTATATTTTGAATTGTAAAATTTTAAATACAGTACAAAATACAAAACTTTATAGGGTACAGGTTGAAATTATGGAAGTGCAGGGATAAATTTCTCAACGTTAAAGACACCCTCAGTCTTATTTTCCCAAGCCCAATCGTTGTCTCCTAATTCTGGAATAGGTTTTTGGTCGTTACCAATGGCACTCCCTAAACTGCTAAACTATAGCATTTTATTTAATATAAACTTGTTTTTATGAAAATATCTTTAATATTTTAGTTCATCACAAAGCTAGTTTTTATCATAGGATACATGCACAAAGAAAATATGATTTATTGTATTAAAAAATATTCTACAATGAAAACATATCTTCATATTATATTTCAACAATATTGTCTAGATTTACATTAAAAATGTGTTTATGTTGAGTATTTAAAGAAAAAATAATTCAAACACGAAGCAAAATCGTGTAAGTTTAAAAATAAATAGATATAATTATTTTAAACTAATTATGCTATTTTTTTTACATGTTAATTGTATTTTAATATCATAACTGGGCTTGGGCCAAAACTGACCACATTGTGGGAAATGAATATGTTGAAGGATAGATACTGCACAAATCGTAGTTAGTATAAGATAAGAGGAAAAAAAAATATTAGAAAGTGATTTCAAATTTTATTTTTGTCCTCTGAGAAATGTTTCTAAAACTTACTCACTCATGGTGCTGTGTTTGTCACGAGTCCATTTTCACATACAATGAAAGATGAAATAAGATTCTCTGTTACATGAATAATTCGCATAAAGCAAGACAAAAAATTTGAAATAATTCATAAATACCTGTAACATGTTTTTTCTAACCTAGTAGAGTAAAATGTGTCTTGTCAATAAACTCTTTTTACATTTATGAATCTTTAACTCCAATTAGGAAAAAAAAAAAACTATGGTGATTTTGAATATTTTTGTTGGATCTAAGAACATGGTTAAATGACAGGCAGAAAAATGAAGTTTGAATGGTTGGTACTGCCATTGATATTTCAAAGTTTATACCCACGCTTGTGGTCTGTCAGAAAAAAAAAAAAACCTGCTCTGACACAGGTCACAACAACTACTTGCCAACAATTTAAGGTACTGAATAACAGTGTTCATATCAAATCTGTTAACAAAATCAATAGAGAAAACGTCATCTATTATTATTAACTTGAATTTTATAAACTTCTATTTGTTCCTGTAACACATAATTTATCATTATTTTCCTTTTCTTCATAAAATAAGTTTCAGGTAAATAGAAAACCTATTTGTAATAATTTTTTACTTTTTACTTTTCTTCATTACATCAATTTTCTTATCACATATATCTGCTCCTGTGTAAAAATTGACATAAAAACTTAATTTGTTTATCGAAGACGATAAGAGAAGAAAAACAAGGAAGGGAGACAATAGCATATGTAATCCCATGAAAAAGTCAAACAAAATTTTGATGATAGTAGTGACTACAGTATCGTTGCAGAAGCAGAGATGCAAAGCTTTCTCTTTAGAATCATAAGGTAAAAGAATAATGAAATTGGAATTATGGAAGAAACTTAAATTTATACCTTTAAAAAAAACACTATTTGAAAATGTTATTGAACTGAAGAAAAAAAAAAAAAAAGTAAGAGGGTCCTGCAAGATATCTGAGAAGAAAGAGAAACTTCCTATTTATGGTAAGACATAGGAAGAGGAAGAAGCAGGAAGACGAAGGAAGTAGGGCACATTATGACCCCATTTCACTGTTTCACCTTTTGTGTGTCCCTGGAACAACCCTATTCCTTTCTTTCATTTCTCTAGTTATGGCATCCTTAGATCCACAACATTGCCAAATACTACATGTTACATCTTTATACATATATATTTATACACATCATATGATAAACATCATTTTTGTTTCTTGCATAGGATGTATATATATCAGTATGACCTCTGATTTAAATAGCAAGTACAACTTCATGTTGGATTTCATTTTATTATTTATCATTATTTCTGAAAATCATTTTTATAAAATCTCAAGACTTTTTATCATTTCTTAAAAAAAAAAAAAAACATGCACTTAATTTCTTGCTAGTTTATTTCAAACTAAATGTCCAACACATGAATTCAAATCATTTTGATGAATTGAGATTTTTAATTTTGGTTGGATTCATATAGTATTAATTTTAATTCATTGTTGCTTTGAAGACGTGATTTTAAAATAGTTATTGCAAAATATAATAATTCTCAATTGTGTTATGATTTATTACTATATACCAATAAAATTGTATTTTAATTTAGACATATTTTCACATGTATGTAATAATCCCTACCGCTTTGCTTCAAATTCAATTCAAATCTTATATTTCTTTATTTTCGAAAAAAAAAAGTATCCTATATTTCTAAGTAGTGCAAAATATTTGTTTACGATGATTGGATTCTACAAAATAATTCATAATTCGTTCCAAATAATTTAGTTTGAATTATTCTAAAATTATAAACTTGGATTTTTTTTTCTCACATATTCGAATACTATATGCGGTTGCTTTTTCTCTAATTCTAAAAAATAATGATTCCATTTAATTAATCATTCTAACCTTTTGAGCTTCTTCCTACATACTTAGAAAGAAAGAAAAAATGATGAAAGTGAATTTTTAAAAGTTTATTTTTAACTTTTATATATTTTTCTTTTAAAAGCCTTTCTTAAATATTTAACCCAGACACCCCAAATTGAGATATATACACAATAATAACATATCAATTTATCTCTTAAAACCCACAAGTTGTGATAGGTGGGGAGCATGGTAGGGCAAATTTAAATTATAGACACAGTTTTTCTTTCTTTTCCTTTTTTTTTATTTCAAAATCTTTGAGAAATTTGAATACAAACATGTTATTCTTTTAAATTATTCCATCCAAATATATTATTAGGGATGTGTTAGGTTTCTGATCCATTTTTTAAAAAACAGTCAATATATTATTGTCCCTTTTTTTTGAGTCAAATATACCTTTTAACATATCTAACTCCTACAGTTGATATAAAAATAAAATAAAACTTCATAAACCGATAAACTATAAGAATTAGATTAATCTTGTAAGTGGGTCACTCACATGAATGGTTGCTAAATTATTTTCCAGCCACTGTGTTTGTCTTTTCTCCAAGTTTTGGATGCAAATCACACGGAAGAAGAAGAATATATTAAAAAAACATCATTTTACATTCCCCTTATCTTTAGCGAACTTGTTGTGAAAAAATAAAAATAAAAAAGTTTGGCGTTGAAATTAGACAAAGAATAGATTCTCTTTCTTTTGTATGTGTGTGCAAATCTAAGTCTAGTGTAAAAGAAAAATAATCAGAGGATGATCACATCCAGATTACTGATCATTAAAAAGAAACTCATATTTGTGGAGTTTCATAGACCCTTATATTTTTTAATACAAAAGAATTATTGAATATAGATAAAGAAGAAATTGAATTAATTGATATTAAGTTATTCTAATGAATTAATAAAGATATTTGTTTGGGGTGGTAGAGAAAAGAAAAAAAGGAAGAAGTGGAATTAATAAAATAAAGGAAAAAGGAATAAAGTTTTGAGGAAATAAACGTAGTGTGGTAATATGAAGGGGAAAAAAAAGAGAGGTTTAAATTAAATATAAATATGGAGAGATGTTTTGTTTTGGTTGTCCTTTTATATGTTGTTTTCATATTTTTCTAGTTTACTCGAAAAAAGAAAAACTTTTTCCACAGTTCATGGATGACATAGCTGTGCTGGGACATGATCCCACGCATACCAAAGAATAGGAATCCTCACAAAACGCAACCACATTCTCTCTCTTTCTTTCTGTTCTACTAAAAAATAATTGATAGTGATTATATTATGAAATGGTGATGAGTGTGGGGACAAAAACCACTATAAACACTTGGATCATACATAAGCAAAAGGAGCATAGAAGATACTAGTAATTGTGTAAGTGTAAGTGTAAGGGTTAATAGTAATAATAAGGTGAAAGGTGGTGGTGGTGGTGATTGTTTTGGTCATGAAGTGGGGGTACCCTTGTCTGGTGCCCTTATCAAATTATTAGTATTGGTGTCATGTCTTGCTCTCTTCACCTTGTTCTCCTTCTTTTGGTGCTCATTCTGAGGGTCATGTCAGCAGTAGGGGATCCACTTTTGGCAAAAAAAATTAAACACAAAATTTGGAATTGCATGCCTTGGCCTTCTTCATTTATCTAAGAAACTAATCATCTCATTTCAAGATATGGTTCAAGCATATCAGGACATGTTTTCGGGAAAAGCGAATCAAAATTTTTGAAAGAGAAAGAGTGTAGTCCTATCTCACTCGCCCTTTATGAGACAAGCATGTTCTGCAATGGTGCTTCAGTGAGATTATTCAATCCTCCAACTCAGACTCGTTTTGAATATATTCCCTCCTCACTTTAACTCCACCCTCTCTCACCATTACAATCACCACTTATTCATTTACCATAACCATTTTCCTTTCATTTTCTATGCTTGTTCGCCTTAGAATAGACCAATCTTCACTTTTCCTAACATTAATGTTTTCTCCCTACCAATCACTTTCATTTCTCTGTCACCATTACATATATATCAGTTTAATTTCTTGATCTTTTGAAAGACTTGGTATGTTAACAAGTCTAATGAACAGAAGAAACACTTAAACAAATAAGGTGCTCTTTTGTGTTTAGTTAATAGGATTGTAGAATTGAAGCACTAACAGTCGCAAGCACATCACAAAAGGCAGTGGCATCTGTGGCCTACCCCACTTTCTGGTGAATGTATTGCCACGAAAAGGTAAACCTATAGCACATCACGTTCAAAAAATATACAAAATCCTTAGTGCTGCCGAAACGTCAAACTCTGTCTCTCTCGTTGCTTCATAATTAATTATACTATATACATGTAATTTATTTTTTCATCCAATCACAAACCCCTTTTTCATATATAATCACTTCTGTAAACTTATGTACCTCACATTAAAACTAGCACAAAAAATTAGACATGTCCATTTAAAACGATAATCTATCTGTAGTTTGTCACCTACATGCAATGTTTTTATTCATTCTACAGAAAGAAGGAAACTGTACATATATATACATATATATATATATTAGAATCACTGTACGACTTTCATTTCTTGTATAGTCAATTATTTATAACATATGATTCTAGTAAATCTGCATATCATTCACTGACGTATTATTCTTTTGGAATGCAGCTACTCATTTTTTAGCAGAAAAATATTCGCTCCACGCAATTGATATGGACACCAAAAGAAATTTGTTGATCACTAAATTTTCCTATAAAATGGTCAAAATAATATATTATACATAATGAAAAAGGGAGTTTCTGCTTAAATGGACTATTAAATTACTCTTTGGCCACGATTAAAGTGGCCATGAGAAAATCATCTGTATGAATATCATAAATACAAAAAATCTCGTCCTGATTATGAATAAATAAACAGAATCTTATACCGGATTTTTTTTTCCCACTTTTTAAAGGCATAAAATTCGGAAAGATAGCTTTAATAACATATATGGGCACTTCTTTAGTGGTGGTTTATAAATAGGTTCAAGTGATTGCCATTAACAATGAGGAGGCAGGAAAGTAGGATCAGAGTAAAGGCTTTTAGAAAAGTTTGATCGAATATTAGAGCTGGGAAAGGAAGAATTTTGCGTTATGACAAGTGACAAGTGGGTTAGAATTAGAACTCTGACTTTGGATTTCGTTTCTGAAGATGTATCTAATCTCATATTAACCCTTGTAAAAACATACAGAATATTTTCAATTTAATATTAAAGAAAAAAAAGGCTACATCATAGAGGATTCAAACAACCCTCATGAAAGAATAAAAGTCAGCACAGAGAAAGAAAAAACTTAGGAAAAGGGGTGGAATTGATTAAAAAAGCAGAAAGTGCATTTGGGAAAAAAGGCATATAGAAGAAAGGAGACAAAGGACTTAAGAATACAATTCATGCGCACTAGCCACTAATAAGAGATGGTCCATGGGCCATGAAGAAGGTGAAAGTCAAATATTATCACATCTTTATATCAAAAGTAACTTAGGAATGCAACTGCAGACTCCTTTCAACTACAAAGGAGGGTGGAACTTGTAAAACAATCTCTCCTTTTTTTCTCTTTTTCTTGTTTTTCAGTTTAATCATTTGCCTCAGTTGCACATTCCCCTATTTTTAAATTAGGCTTAGAACCTACAACAAGACAAAATTATAAATTGTTGTCTTTCCATATACCCAATTCAATAAAATGCAACTATATACATGTTTTTATTCTTTTCTAATTAAAGTTGGTTTATTTTAATGATGTAAAATAGTTTTGATAAAATATTAGACAGACATCCTTAAATCTCAGGTCTTTTTAAGGTTTACCATATCCACTGTATATCAGTCACCAAATCTAGGTGGCTGGTATATATATGATTAAGTTGAAAAGTCAGACAATATTTGGGGTAGGAAGCACTCTATGCTTTTTACCTTTAGAGGTGGATGCAGTTTTTCTTTTATGAAAAAGAAGCAGCCAATTGAAGACCACATAACAATGCAAAAAGAAAACAGAGAGACACTCAGTAATCATGCATATAAAAGGATAAACAGACGGATGAAAACTACACTTTAACTTCGAATCTCACCAACGCAGGCATAAAATTGACATTCAAAACTCAGGAACAACTTTAGAGATACGATCAACTATATATTTTCACAAAAATATTTATTTATTTTTGTGAAAAATAGTGATGTAAATTTGTAATTTCATTTTGCTGTATATTTATTAATAATGGGCATAGAATTGATTTGCATCATAAATGCAGATGCTGTGATATATGCTGATAGATTATATAATTCAGCGGTATGGTATGTATGTTTGTTAAATTTTTATGCTGGTGTCATAAATATGTATAGTATAACATAATAATAATTGATTAGAAGTGATGATTAGTTGATGACAAACACAGGAACTTTAATTTTAGTGTGAAAAGCAACGCAACAGTTAGAGATTCGTGAGCTGAGAGATCTTCCAACTGCAGATTCTCTTCCTTTTAACTTTCTTCATCAGAAAATTATGCAGATCGTTTGTTTCCCCAGAAAATCTTAGCCATTTATATTCGGTGGGACAAAGAATGTATGTCTTTTTGGTCCCCTCAGATGCCACGAAAATGACACTGCCAAGAAGCTTGTACGAAACTCTATATTAATAATAATAATAATAATAATAATAATAATAATACTATAGTACTAATAATAATATACCTTAATTGTTTTGCCATGTGTTTGTGTATATCATTTCATTTTTGTTAATAAAACAGACCAAAAGGATTTGTGGACGCAATTCGCTACACGTATCATGTGACCTTGTTCATCCTAGGCAGAAAAATATAGTGCCCAGTTAGTGGACAATCGTCTTTTATAGTGATATAGATTCCAAGGATAATGTAAATATCTCCATCATAATAATCTAATTGGTAATTGATCAACACAAAGGTATATATTTTGGAGCTGGATGCATTTCGTTATGATGTTATATTATCAATTAATTAACAAAAATAGTCAAACCATATACTTAAGCACTACAAATTAACCTCACCGAAGCATTAAGAGGCCTTTGAATTAAAAAAAAAAAAAAAGTAATTTTTCAAGTGGATAGCCTAATCTCATTATTTGGTGTTGAATTTAGCAGCGATGAGGAAGTATTTGGATTCTATATATGTTTTTCACTAGCGTTTAACTAAAAGGTAACCTTTTTTTTTTTGCATGAAATTAAAAAAAAAACATGGATATGAAACATTTTGGAGTATAGTGATGTGGTTCAAGAGCTTAACGTCACATGTGTGTTTTGGTGTGCTTGTAATGTTTCACAAAAATTGAAAAGAAAGTAGTATTGTACGTGGTAATCAAAATACTTACCAATACACAAAGATCCAAAATTCAAATACGTTCTTGCCCTTTAGTATGGGAAACTTAAGTGGAGAAATATTGGGCAGTTGCATTATTAAAATAATTTAGTGGGTGCTACCTGCTAGGGCACCAAATATTTTACTTTTTACTTTGAAGGCTAGTCAAAGTCACACCCATATATTTTTATTAAAACATTATTTTTTATACTTTTTCACTCAAAAAGAAGTTGGGACATTGCTGACCCATGTTGTAGGTAGACCTATCTATCATTCTTATTTTTATTAAAAAGATAATTGGTTTTTCGAGCAGATTTTATGTTGACAATGCAACTTTTGAGATTTTAACTATTGCTGAAGAAATAGTGTGCTATTTCCCACCCAATATAGAGATAAATATTTTTCCCTGAAAATATATGTAACCCATTTCCATATTCATGGGAGTGTAAAATTAAAATGATATATATCAATTTTGATAACTTTTATGAAAACGACATTCCATATATCATTAGAAATCACTTGCTTATTCTATTATTTTATTTTCAATAATTTGACTCAAAATAACTAAAAAGTGTTTGATTAAGCGAAATATTTTTGTAAGAGTGTCTCCTTGGCTGTAATTACAATTTTAGCGTGTTAAATGAAAAACCTAAATAGCTAAAAGAATTGTGTGGGTAGAAAAGTGCCAACAAAGTTAAATATCTACATTGATGTCATGTGAAAATGACTATTCATAATGGCCTAATTAACCCAAAAACATATATGTTTGACTGGAGAATGATCTGAAATGAGAATTTATATGTAATGGTGATAGGAGTGATTAGAGGTGATAAAAAAAGAGAAGAATGGAAATAATAATAAGAGTATATTTTGAAGAAAGAAAGGTGAGGGATGTGTTGTGCCCCCCTGGAGTAGTTAATTTGTGGGAAGACACTTGTAAGTTTTGATACATATGTTGTTGTTTGTTTGTGATGATGAAATCAATCTCCCTGTGGATCGTTATCAAACATTGTCCTACGAATCCTATGCTGCTCTTCTTTCTCTCTCACGCTCAACAATTCATCAGATTGCTGTCAATCCCATCATCGCGGTGATTGAACATTATTATTAGCTGTATGTTCCCATTTGTTTTGTAATTCTCTTAACATGCATGCACCTCCACCTCAATTCATCTTTGGTGGACATGTGCAAAAAAGAAGAAAAGTAAAGACAAACCACATTCAACAGGATTACATTTCTGTTGCATCTGTTTAATTCATCCCACCTAACTTACACATATCCTTCCCTTCTTCCTATAACCTACATAACAAATAAAGAAAAAACCACTCATGTTAGAACATTTCATGACTTCACCATGTTGATGATGCCAGTCAATTGACTCAAACAATGTTGTTTATATTTATAGTAAAAGTGGTAAAAACTGGAGAGGGTGTGTTGTATTTTGGAGTGAGGAAGAAAAAGGAAAAGGTTGGAAGGTTAGGAACAAAAATGGACGTCAAATCCATAGCTTTTTAGCTTTGGGTATGTGTGTGTGAGTTGGGGTGGGGTAAGAGAGAGAGAGTAAAAGGAAAGTTTGGTGATGGAGGATGCTTGTTGCTTGAAAACCATTGGCTTCATACCCTAACAATATTGCGCTCATGAATGACATGTGTGCGGTCCTCCTTCATTCTATTCTACCCCAACACACCTTTCACCCTTTCTCCTTTTTCTTTTCATTTTTTCAACCAACTTTCTTTAAGGTTTTCTCATAAAGAACCCACTTCCAAAAAAAAAAAAAACTTTTTTTTTACAAGTTCAGGACATAAAAATCTAATCATAACTCCCATATGTCTACATCCTTTTTTTTTTTCATAAAAATCTTTTTTTTCTTGACTATAATTTATTAAAAATCTATCAAAAATCTTTGCCACATCTCTAACACGTTATCAAAGATATTGAAAACGAATATCAATCTATGAGTCAATTTAGATTACTACAAGTTAAGCAAAATTTTATCCTTTTAAATGTAGGTTTTATATGTAGGTCAAGTTAAACCTAACTCAATTAACTTGTGAGTTAAATGAGTTCAACAATCCTTTATTAATTTTTTTTTAATTTTTTTTTTAATTTTTTTCATTATACTTATTTATTATTTTTTATTATTATGTAAGTTCATAATTTAATCAATATTTTAATATTATTAAATAATGATTGAATAATTTATGTTTAATTCACATTTTTTTTAAAGTTACATAGGATAAGATTCTAATTTTTAATTATTATAAAAATAATGTTTGATAAGATAGATATTGATTGTATAATTATAAAATACTAAATTGGATTAATTTACCTTTAAATATATAGATATAAGATAAATTAAAAGAACAAAACCATTTTTAAATGAATTAAATCACTGATTTAGCACCTTGTAATGAATGAGGTTAGTTATTTTTAGATTAATCCAAATTGATTGAATTTAACCTCCTAATAAAAAAAAATATAAACGCAAGCTTTTCGTAGTAAAAAATTATGAAAAATTAATGAAAACCATAAGACTTTTTTTTTCATTCTCCACTCTGAAAAGTTACACGATAATGGTAATACACATTGACTTGGACCTCTGACCGGTGTGAATGCTAGCCACCATTGACTCAACGAGTCCATTCCATTATTATAATTTGGAGACACTCATACGCATTATCTTTAACTTTCGACCTCACTCACTCAATTTTAGTGTAAGATTTTTCCAATTTATAAGCTGTACACAATCTCATCAAAAAAGAAAAAAATAAAATAAAATCCTTGTTACTGTTCATAATTTATGTCATACACCTTCTATCTCAGATGTTTAAGTGGACAAATATTTATTTTTTTTAAGATTTTTTCATACATCAGTGGGCAACAATAGCTTGTCTCGATTTAAAAATTAAAAGAAAAGGGTCTAATCTTACTTTAAACAATTTTTTTTATGAAAGTGTTGATTTGACTTTGGGTATTGGATTAGTGGGTAATAATAAACTCAACAACTTGATTAAAAAAAATAGAAAAGTCTTTGGAGTCTGAGTTGAATCAATTATGCACTTCCACATTTCAAAAAATGGCATTATCATTTGGGTAAACGCAAGTTGTAAATCAGTAAAATAGCAGTAAAAAAAGAAATAGCATCTCAATGCTTAAATGATGGCTCTAGCTAGGGTTGCTTTGATAGTTAGATGTACTCATTAGGATTATGACTAGTATTAATAGAGTTTTACATCTCCACGATTCTCACAAATAATAGTCAAAGAGTTTTGTATAAATTGATTTATACAAATATCTCTAATATAACTTTATTTTTAATATACACATATATTAATTATAAGTTATAAAAATTTATGCATTTTTTTTTAAATTATATACTGAATGTTACAACACCATTGCTTCTGTTATGGTCAAATATGCCATAAAGCAATAAAGTGATTGGTAAAAGAAAGTTTAAAACTTTACTCACTGCCTATATAATTAGTCGTAAAACCATTATTTTAAAAATTGGACTGAAATCATTGGTTTGACTTACTGTCCTGCTGCTAATTAAAATGGGCATGGTGATTAATTAGTTAACCCTAAAAAAATTCGAGTTTAAGAAACCAATCAAATTCTTCCAAAACTATTAAAAAAAATCTATATATTTGTACAAAAAGAAAGTGTTTAAAAAATATTTTGTTATTCATTAATACAATTATTCATTTTCAAATATATATGATGATAAGATATTGACTACCTTGAATAGGCTTAGTTCAGCCGCTGCCGTTGGAAATAAATAATTTAACTTTCATTTGTAAAACTCAAGTTTAAAATAAAAATATATATATTTTAAATTTTGATTTGATTTGTTGAGATAAACTAGTTTAACTTTTAATCAAAGTTTAAATATGCTTAATTGTATTGTTATGAGTACTTGTGCTCTCCAACTCTCCTTTAGATATTGTTTAGAGTGCAAATCATTTTCAGATAAAAAAAAAAGTATTTTTTGACGAAATATTAAATGATTTGACTAATGAATTTTGTTAAAATTGAATTGGTATAATCATATATATGCATGTATAGAAATTAGGAATTTTTTTAGAACACTCTTAAGTATGACTTTATGGTAATTGAAAGATAAATATGAATTTACTAAACTTAATTGAATGTTGGATTATAATTTTCTTTTAAGTGGATGTTCAAAATTGAAGAAAATGATTAAATTATGACTTATGAAATCGTATATGTTTTGAATTCTACATTCAATAAAAATGAATGCTATATTGAGCTTGGAATAAAAATATTGAATATTGAAATAATTGGAACAAAATGTTTTACCAATTTAGGGTTCGTGGACTCTAAGAATGTTGCACTTTTTCAACACATCATAGAACATACTTCTCAAGGAAGAGAAATTTTAGTTTAGTTTTTTTTTGGCAAAAAAAAATAAAGTTATTTTAAGTTGTTAAGGACATACATAGATAAATGACAATACGTTGAGTTGAATAAAGATAATTTTTATCCGCAATCCAACCTATCAGATAAATCTGTATCCACTATCTGCACGAGTATCTATTTAAAAAATACTCAAAATATTTTAAAACTCGCAAGTACTCAAGAATATCAAAAAAAAAATATTTTATACATTTTAAAAATAAAATTTAAAATATCCCTAGACACAAATCACTTTCTTAAGTTTACCCCTTCATTTATATTTTTTTTTCTTAATTACTTTTCACCCAAATAATTAAAAGGACTCAAAGACTGAAACTCTCCTTACTAACTTAACTCTGTCACCCATTCAGATAATAAAACATATAATAAAATAAGTTAAACTTTCAATAGAATTGAAATTTAAATATCACTTATTAACTATTTTTCATACTTGAGTTAACACCAAAAAAACATCTTTACAATATTTTTTTAATAACATTTATATATATTTTATTTGTTTCAAAATAATCATACATTTTTATAACTATTTTTCTAGTTCTATTAAAACCATGGTTGTTATTTATTTATTTTTTTATTATTTTTACAAGTCAATTATTTAAATAGAAATGTAATTTTATTTAAAATACTATTGATATGTAGTGATTAAACTGTAAATTTTTTTATAAGAATTTAACTTTATATTTTCGGATTTAGTTTTTAAATTTCATAACTTTTTATTAAGTTGGTTATCACGCAATTTTTAAAACAAATATGGGGATCATTTTATCAAAAATATATACTTTTATTAATAAACAAAAGGTGACTACTTTTAAAATTATAAAGATACGGTTGCTATTTTATTGAAAAAGTAATGAATGTGATTTATCACAAAATCATATAACTAAGTGTATGTTCTTGTCATAATCACAAATTAGGAACCGTTTATTTGACCCACAATTTCATAGGTAACAAATTCGATTTAAATATAATTTTCTTAGCTTTAGTGAGTTTAATCATGGGTTAACAAGTTGTTCGAAGACTGCTATATTTTTTAACAAAAAAAAAAAAGTACAGTGTTTTCTTTATTTTACTGAATATTTGACTAATGTGTTAAAGATATTTGATGTTTGTTTATTATTAATGAATAGTTACGTCATTTCCCCTCTTCGTTGTCTTATTAAAGTTATTTATATTTTTTTATTAACTATTTAGTTTTAAAGTAAAAGTATATATTTTTATCTTATGATTGCATTCAATAAATATTAACGAATAAAAAAACTGGTATTGGTTCAAATAAAAAAGGTGGTATTTAAAAAAAATAGTAAAATTGTGTAAAATAAATGTTGAAGGAATAAAAGAAATATTTTGTAACAGGAGGTAAGTGGAGTGCGGAGGGTGGGGCAGAGAAAGTAAGTGGAGGCAGCATCTCTCTCTCTCTTTACTGTGAGAAAAGAAAAGCAACTATAAACATGATCATGAAGACAACCACGATGCAGACATTTGATACTCCAAAAAATCTCATAGCCTCCTCTACTCTGTTTAATTATATATATCAATTTCTATTTACTTATGTCAAGAAACTGCAATATTATTCATTAATTAAATATTTAAGATTAATGTTTTTTAATATACACTTTTCCAATAGAGATATTTGTAAACGGTGTTTCAAATTAGAGGTTTAATGTCATAATAATATCTATCGTAATCAAACTGATAAGAATCATTAGATTATGGTTAATTGTTGTATTGAATGAAGCGATATTATTCTTAGATTAATTAAAAATATCTTGATTTAATATATCCATTAATGTTATTATCAGTTTTTGTACGAATATACCCAAACATTAAGAGGAAAAAAAGTGATGGAAATCCATCCCAAAGATCAATAGAATCACCTCACATAAAATTTGTCTAATTATTATTGGTAATTTTGTACCATTAATCATTTTCCTTTAATTATAGTTTTACCTCATCAAGAAACCTTAATATAAAATGTAAATAAGTATAACACTCTAATCTCGCGTCTATATCTAATTTATACGTGTATAGAAGAACCATTGTAGAAAATAACATTTCATGTGAATAATTACTTACAAGTTAGTTGAAAAAATCATGTAAACACGAGAGAGAGCCCAAAACAAACTAAGAACATGAATAGAAAAACTAGTAATAAAAAGCATTAAAATAATTGAGAAAAAAAAAGAAAACCGAATGAGTGTAACGAAAAGAAGGGAGAAAATCCATGTAAACGAGAAGACTGAAAAAATAATTTAAATACATGGGCAAAAGAAGCGTACCAATTATTGTGTTGAAAAAAAAAAAAAAAACTATTACAATAGGTATGACACGTAATGAAAACGAGTAGAAAAAAAATCATCAATGAGAATAAATAGATCAACAATTTATTATGGATAATTTTTTTTTTCAGTTTTTTTTTTTTAATTCATGGACTGTAGACATTATTATACAATTTATTATTATTCAAATGCATTATTAATATAATATATATGATTGCACTACTATAATACAGCATATAAAATAATATCCTTTTAAATGAATATTATTTGATGTAAGAATTTTCTCGTTGATATAAATATAAGTTATTAAATTCGAATGTCATATTTATTGAAGTTAAATATTTTGTTTTCACATAACCGAAGTGCAGAACCTAACTGAACGGTTATTCATAGGTCATCATGTGGCACACAAATTGACTAATTAACTATTTTTCTAACTTAGTTACAGGTTTTAATTGCAGTGTTTTTCAGAAAGAAAAAAGAAGTTATAATTCGTGAAGAAGAAAATAGTGATGCTTTTAATCAACTACTAATTAAATCTGTAGTTTAATAAGTATGGTTAGAAAACAAATTAATTAAATCAGCTTGAAGTTAGTTAAACTTTGTCGCATTAATTATATAGTTTACGAACTAAATAATATAATTGTCAAAGTTGTTACTATAAGCATTAGATTTGTTAATGAAAAATGTGAGGTTCAATTTTATTTATGACGTGTTTATTTATGTAGATGAAAACCTTTTAACCATACAAATATAAAAAGAGTTAAAAAATTGAGACAAAAAAAAAAGACAAATTTTTTTATTTATAGAGAAAAGTTACATTTTCTTTAACTTTTATATTAATTTATACTAAAAACCAATATCATAATCATTAAATAAATAAATTTAAATATAATAAATCAAATTATAATTATAATAAAATAAATTATTCATTAAAACATTTTTTTAATCTATTAATTTATATAAACTATCATCTAAAATTTCTGAAGTATAAGTTAGCAGGTAGGTAAAATTAAATTTATGATGGGGTTTGATAATACATAGATGGATTTAATTATCAGTGAAAATAATGTCACTTAATCCTTGGTTTGTTAATGGTAAGCAGCGTTACGCTAATATTTATAGAGGGTGTGGAAGCTAAACGCAAAATTACGAGTCCCCACTCTCCACACTGAGTTGAGAACACGACACAACACAAAAGCCCTTTTCAAAATTTGCATTCCCAAAATAAAAGGAGAAGAAATCTCTCGTTAATGTTTTTCCCCAATAAGGAAACTCCACCTTCGCCCAATTTCACTCAATCTCACTCCCTCCAATGCCCACGCCCGTCGCAGCGGCGCGTCAATGCCTAACCGCCGACGCCGCCCGCGCCCTCGACGAGGCCGTCTCCGTCGCACGCGGACGGGGCCACGCCCAGACCACCTCTCTACACGCTGTCTCCGCCCTCCTCTCCCTCCCATCCTCCTCCCTCCTCCGCGACGCCTGCTCACGCGCCCGAAACTGCGCGTACTCCCCACGCCTGCAGTTCAAGGCCCTCGACCTCTGCCTCTCCGTCTCACTCGACCGCGCGCCATCGTCGCACAGCCACCTCTCTTCTGACCATGATCCCCCCGTCTCCAACTCCCTCATGGCCGCCATCAAACGCTCACAGGCCAACCAGCGGCGCCACCCTGATAACTTCCACTTCTATCACCACCAACAAACTCACCATAACCAAAACCAAAACCACCAACAACCCTTTTCTGTTTCTTCCGTCAAAGTAGAGCTTCAGCATTTGATTCTTTCAATCCTGGACGACCCCGTCGTAAGCCGGGTCTTCGCCGAAGCTGGTTTCCGGAGCTCCGACATCAAACTCGCCATCCTCCGCCCTCTGCGCCCTCGCGGGCCGCCGATTTTCCTCTGCAATTTATCCGAGCCGCCGCGGCGGTTTCCTTTCTTCTTCGGCGGGGAAGACGGTGGCGGCGAGAATTACCGGCGAATCGGAGAGGTTCTGGTGCGGAGCCGGGGGCGGAATCCGCTGCTTCTTGGAGCGTGCGCCGGCGACGCTCTCCGAAGCTTTGTGGAGGCTGTGGAGAAAAGGAGGGAGGGTGTTCTGCCGGTGGAGCTATCGGGGCTGAAGGTGGTTTGCATTGCGGATGAGGTGGCTCGTGGGGATGCGGAGGGTGTGGGGAAGCGCGTGAGGGAGATTGGGAGCTTGGCAGAGCAGTGTGTGGGACCTGGTGTTGTTGTGAGTTTCGGGGACTTGAAGGGTTTTGTGAGCGACGAAGAAGGTGGTGGTGAGGGTTTGAGGGGTGTGGTTGGGGAATTGGCGAAGCTGTTGCAGGTTCATTATGATAAGTTTTGGTTAATGGGTGCTGCTGCTAGTTATGAGAGTTATTTGAAATTCGTGGGGAAGTTTTCTTGCATAGAGAAAGAGTGGGATTTGCAGCTTCTGCCTATCACCTCTGTCAAGCCTTCTGAATCCTATCACCGCCCCAGGTCCAGGTAAAACGTGCTTTTTTAAATATTATAATAATAATAATTATTATTATTATTATTCCATTTCTTGAACTTTGATGTCAGTTTTTTTTTATCAGAAATAAAAAAAAATGAAAGGGGACAATATATAAAAAAGATTAAAAGAAAAGATGTGCATGTGTCGATCACTTTTTTAATTTTTAATGTTTAATATTCAGCAAAGTTTTAAGTTCGAGGGGTCTGTTAACGTCAACGTGTGTCAAGTTTGTTTGTTTATTATTTTTTTTTCATGGGATAAGCTTTATTAATTTGACTCTGAAGTGTTTTTCAATACATACTAGCAAGTGGTTTGATTGAGTTGTGATGGGTTCGGGTTGCAAGTATTGGAGACTTGATTGTGTATGGAAAAAACCTGATTGTATGGAAGTATCTTACTTTTGATTAATTAGTGTGGTAAAAAACCAATTATACTCCTTGCAATCATATGCGTAGAAAAAGTATTTTTAAAACGCTATTGTTTGCATTTTAAAGCATTTTGGGTCAAAAAGTTTGGATTGGGTTGTTCTGGACTTGAAGTAAGAGGTTTTAGGTGATAGTTTTACTGTTATTTTGAATGACGGCGAAGTGGATCTGGATTTTTCACGCAGTGATTAGTTTTGTGCATGTTTTGTCTAAACTGTAATTTTTTGTTTTACAGCTTAATGGATTCATTTGTGCCATTTGGTGGCTTTTTTTCGTCACAGTCTGATTTAAAAGGTCCACCTAATGGATCGTTTTATTGTGTTCCGCACTGTCATCAGTGTGGTGAAAGGTGTGAACATGATGTTCTTGGTGCTTCCAAGGAAAGGCTTTCTGCTTCTTCAGCTGCTGATTCCCATCATTCTAGCTTGCCTCCGTGGTTACAGATTGCAGAATTTGGCACATCAAAGGGATTGAATGTTAAGGTGTGTGCCATTCAGATACGTCAATCTGATTCATTATAAATTTATTTGTATAGGAATTTAAAAAAACATGAGTGCGGCTATTTACCCACATCGAAAAGGAGAAAATTTAAAACAAACTAGATTTAAGGTCAAGCTATAGCCAGGGGGGGTGGAATTGCGAGCAAGTTAGAATGGGGAGATCGACCTATTTTGTATTGTGAATTTTCAAATTACTTTTTCCCGCTAAAAAAATGTTGTACACAATTATCGTAAACCCAAAGCTTGTGCAGCTCTTGAAATTACAAGCTTTTTGTTTATTTAAAATAATTGGTCAGTCTAGTAACATCTGCTTAAATTTAATGTTTCAAAAGCCTTAAAACCCCTTTGAGCAGCTCTTTTTAAGTTGTCCTGGTGTTTGGTATTAATAGCTGATCAATAAAATCGAACCGTTGTTTTTGTATCAAATATTCCATGCTGTCATTTTTTGTTTCAAATATGTCAAATGACTGGTTACACAAAAAAACAGTAACTACTTTTGCTTTGATGGGCTGACGAGTAAATTTTGTATAAGTATTCCACTGATAAGATAGGTTGATTATTTTTCTCTACAGTTGTGGTGAGTATCTGATTAATTGTTTAAAATGGGTTGATCCTTGCCTTTGTAGGGAATTGATATTTTTTTCCACAGGAACAGAAATGAGACTAAACAAGCATTTGTATGTTTACTTACTGATCCTGATTGTGTTTACAACCATATTGTACTTTGTTTGATGTCTCTCTCGGCCTTTGAGCTAAGTTCAAGTGTTCGGTTCTGTTATATCTGATACGTGATATTAAATTAATTGAAAAAATAACCGTATTGCATTATAGTTTCTTCTATTCGCTCGTTTTGTATTGGTAGTTAATAAGTTAGCACATCTCCTAAGAGACATCCTTGCAGATCACTCTTCGAATGCAGCTGTAGTTCTGTTAATTGTATTGTAAAACATCTGGAATTGATTTATGCTTTAACAATGAAGTCCTTTTTGTTTTGTTTGTGTAAAAACCACTTTTCTTTCATTCAGTGCAGACCAAAGATAATGACGTTTTGCTTGATGGTAGTGAATCTGGGCCACTGCGTAAGAACTTAGACAAGTTATCCCAGCATCTGCACCAGCAAGATGCAAATACCTTTCCAACTGTTGTGCGGTTTCAGTGTGGTGTTGACAAGAAAAAGGAAGATGCTGACAATTGCAGCAGCAAAATGACAGACAAATCACCCAGTGACTACATCAATCTCAACTCCCATGTACCTGTTGGCATGCAAATGATGCCTGCGTCACACTCAAGTAGTCCTTTTCCTGCAGTTTTCAAGGCAAAGCAGGAGAAATATACTTCAAAACTTGCTGAGATATTTCAGAAAGTGGAAGATCACGAGTCAGGTGACCTAAGATCGTGCAACATGTCCAATTCAAGCGTGTGTGATGGAAGTCAAATGTCTCCCACATCTGTAACTTCTGTAACCACAGATCTCGGGTTAGGAATATCCTCTTCTCCGACCAGCAATAAGCTAAAAACACCTACTGTTCAATACACAATGGAGCCTCCAAAGGAAATCCCAAGTCTGTTTTCTTCAAACTTAAATTTGGCTGATGGGAATATCTTGAAGCATCCATCGCAGTCTTCCTCCTGCTTAAGTTTTGACTACTGTGGACAAGTCGACGCAAAAAATCCCAAATTTCTTTTTGAAGCTCTTTCCAAGGAGGTAAGCTGGCAAGACGAAGCTTTACAGGCTATCATCAAAACAATAGTTTGCAGCTCAACAAAAAGGGTCAAACACCGTGGAGTAAATCAGCCTGGAGACATCTGGATGAATTTTGTTGGACCTGACAGACTTGGTAAAAAGAAAATTGCCGTTTCTCTAGCCGAGTTATTGTATGGCAGCCGGGAAAGCTTTATTTTTGTGGATCTGAGTTCTGAAGAAATGAAAGGATGCAATGCGAAATTCAGAGGGAAAACTACCCTTGATTTTATTGTAGGGGAGTGTTGCAAGAAACCCTTGTCTGTGGTTTTGCTTGAAAATGTAGACAAGGCAGATATTCTAGCTCAAAAAAGTTTGTCTCAAGCCATCAAGACAGGAAAAATAACAGACTCGCATGGAAGAGAAGTTAGTGTAAACAATACTGTGTTTGTTTTATCTTTCTCAGATTACCAAAATAGTTGCATTTCAACTGGTGAACCTTCCAACTATTCTGAGGAAAGAATACTGAAGGCAAAGGGGGGAGGTATCAAGCTACGCGTTAAACATGTGATTGGAGACCACAGAAGCCAAAGCATCGGTGTCACTAACAATTCAATGGATGCCATTCCTAATCTAAATTTCCTAAACAAACGTAAGTTGATTGGTGAGAAGGAATTTCATGATCAAGATATACTCTCTGATACAGCTAAAAGGGCACATACAGCATCAGGCTGGCAGTTAGATTTGAATCTCCCAGCCGAAGAAAATGAACAAAAACTAACCAATGAAGGAAACCCCGAACATGTCACAACCGAAAACAAAAGCCTTTGGTTGCAAAATTTGTGTGACCTGGTTGATGAAACAGTTGTTTTTAAACCTTATGATTTTGATGCACTTGCGGATAGATTGTTGAATGTAATCAGAGGTAACTTCAAAAAGATTCTTGGATCTGAGTGTGTATTACAGATTCAGACAGAAGTGATGGACCAATTGCTTAAAGCTCAATATGTCTCGGACAGGGATTCGGAGGTGGAGAACTGGGTGGAGGAAGTTCTATGTGGAGGATTTACAGAAATGCAGAGAAGGTACAAACTCACTGCTGGTTCTATTGTAAAACTTGCTACGTATCCAGAACAAGCTCCTGGTGTACACCTTCCCCCAAGGATAATTTTAGATTGAATTCCAAACACCAAATGTTGTCTGTTTCTGCATGGATGTATAATTTAGCTGTAGCATATAGTGAAACTAATTTAGCCTTCAATCCTATTATTTTGTCGGGTTTGTTTGTCTAGGTTTTAATTGTGTATAATATGTAATCTGCAGCTAGTGCTTTGTGTGATTATCCTTTGCATATTTAAATCAAATGCCTTCTTTGTTTTCCTTCTAAGCTGTTAGATGGTCTAAATTGATTAATAAATATACTAACGAATCTGTTTAGACCCGAAAATGTATATCTTTACCAGTTCTAATAAATGAAATTTTGCATTTTTAGAGAATGTGTGATTATAATTATTAATAAGAAAACTAGCAGTTAATTTTTTAACTATAATTTATTATTCATGTATGATTTATTGCATACATTCAATCATTGATTCTCAGTACTCCTTATCTTTTAATCTATATGTTTTAAATGAGATTATTTTTTAAAACATGGCAAGAGAGAAAAAAAAAAAAAAAGCTACAATATCTTATCCAGCAACCATCCAGCAAAAGTAACCCCAAAAGCTTGGGAACAGGGCTAAATTTAGAACTTGTAGAGTGAAAAACCCAGACAATTCTCTTTGGTTGACTCCTTAAGAATTTTATTTTATTAGTTTTTTTTTGTTAAATATATGATATATTAAAAAAAGTAAACTTTAGATGTGATTGGAGAAGAGTACTTACAATACTTAAGGTATTCTGTACTATTTTCAAATCATTGATAACATATATCTAACTTTTAACCTAGACATGAATAAAAATTATGTGACAGATATGCCTTGGCTCATTAATCTAAACTTAATAGGTTAATAAAAAAGTTTTCTCTATATCTAAGTTGACATATTTAGATAAATGTAAACAATATATTGTCACTGATGTATTTTTTCTTTTTTATTTCTTGAAATTCTGTATCTATTACTTTAATATGCATCAACGTTTGACTTTTTTAGCTTGTTTAAAAGTGAACTTACTGAGTTGTTTAAGGATGGTATTACATAATAAAGTTTTAAATAAGTTTTTGAATTAGACAATATCAGTTCTTGGTTTTTACTAAGAAAATTGGACCAAACTTTTATTGTAGAAAAAAGAAAAGTTGGGCTTATATGGACTCTCACCAGAAATTCCAGATCCGTAAGAGAATATCAATTTCGCACACAGACTGTTATCAGTGCCATATCAACTAATAAGTGTATATATGAAAAGAGTCAAAAAAGATTTATACATATGTTTGCAAATCTTATATTTTATGGTTTGAATTGTATTATCAAGTCAAAATTTATTATGTTATCTAATGAATTAGTGGTTATTAAAGAGTATGTTTTAAGGAGATATGGTTTTAGTTTAAATATAATATGTATGTATTAAATGACAAAATATATGGATGAAATATCTAAACTTTTATTAATGGGACGCCAACCACTTGTTATAAGATAAATTAATAAAAAATATTAATGTATTAGGAAATATAGTAAACTCGTATTAGTTTTTTTTATCCTTAATTTTCTAACTTATTTTTAACACATATATCATATTTTTCCTCTTTCGTAATTATTTATATTTTATTTAATTTTTATTTGATATTTATATAATTATAATTATTTTTTTATATTAGGTATGTAAAAAATAAATTTTATTTCCTTTTAAAGTTGAATATTGAATATTATCATATTTTATTTGTTGTAATTTTTATTTTTATAAAAAATATTTAATTAATATTTAAAATAATAAAAAAAATATATTTTTTGATAAAAATGAAAATGAAACATAAAATTTTATACCCTGAGATAATCAAACTCACCTCTATAATGTTCTTTATCATCATCAATATTTTTCCTTATCATCTTATTAAAATAATGATTTTTAATATCATTTATCTTTTCTATTGTAACAAATGTTCAATGTTTTTCCTTTCCTTTTGTTGACTTAATGTAAATAACAATTTAATAGCATTTTTTATCCCCGCATTTATAATTATTGTTCAATGTTTTTTTCTCTTGTTGGCTAGTAGTTCCTATATTTTCTTAAAAATTTAATAAAATATTTTCATTTGGATGAGGAGTTAATATAATTATTCATTTATTTTAAGCGTTTATTATTCAACATTAATGTTGATCTAACGAAAAGTATCCTGTTTAAAAAATATATATATAAAAGAAAAATATATAATAAAAAATAAATAGAAAAAACATTAAATTATTACTAATATATAAAGATAAAAGATAAAAGATAGTACTAAACTTAAAATAATTCAATTTTAAATATTAATTCATCGCGTATCATTCTATAGTACTTCTAAGTGTATATGATATAAAATAAAAGTATAAAAAGCTTTGCATTATTATTGTATCTCGTTTTTTTTTATCAAAAGTAAATGATTCAATAAACATGTGGTGCTAACAATTATACTAAAACATTGATCCAATCATTTAACAACCGATTATTAAAATCTGCATTATCCAGGCTTTAATAAATAAGTTATTTTCTCTAACGATAAACAGTTACGAGCATGAGATTTATTTATTTTTTCTTTTCTTTTAAGATGTTGTACGGACTTAGTCTGATTAAACACATCTAATCTAACCAACCACTTTCATTATTTGATATTTTTTTTTTTCCATAAAAATATGTAACAACTTGTAAGCACGTTGTATTGCTAAGGTTTCTCAAAATGGTGTCAATTATTTTGCAAGTACAGGAATAATTAACTTTGTTGCAGAGACCACTTGTTTGGGATAATTAACATTAATTACCTAAAGATGACAAAATTTTAAGATTGTACGAAAATTAGCTTAGGGAAAGTATGCATCTTTAGTTTAGGGGTGAGCTTTGTAATTCTGCTAGTGTTTCAATTTTCTCATTTTGAATACTTCCATGTTAAAATTGGCTTAAAAATAATTCAAAAAAAGTGAAAAACCAATTGAAAACTATAAAGTTTATTCTAACTTATATATTTTTTTATGAAAGTGATTAGCCACTGAAAGTTGAAAAATGATATATAAGAGTATGATTAATCAGGGAATAAAATCTTAATATTAAGTAATTACATATTTTTAATTTATTTTAAATTTTTATAATTTAAATAATTATATAAATTGATATTCAAGTAATATTTATGTTTCTATTACTTCCTCTTCCTTTTTTGTTTTCTTTATTATATGTATCTCTCTCTCTTCTTTTCATTTTTTTTTCTTTCTTTTTTTAAATTTACATGTGTCATCTCTTATATAAAAAGATGTATTAATCCATTATTTGGTTTCTCGACTTCTTGACACAAAATTGATTTTAGTTAATCACTCGACATTTTGATGTCGCTTGACAATATTTTACAGTGTCACTCGACTATTAGACACCTCAATATAGTTTGACAACATTTTACACAATCACTCGACCACTCGACACCTTGGTATTGCCTAACATCATTATGCACAATCACTCAAATATTTAGTACCTTGACATAGTCTTACAACATTTTACATCAGTCATTAGACCACTTGACAACTCGATATTAAATGACAACATTGTACATTGTTACTACACTCTTTCAGCCCACATGACCGTGAAAATAACTAATGCTTAACATAACTAAATGGTGATTAGGCAGAAAACAAAATCTAAATGAGGATTGAGTCATCTTTACTTGAAGGGTAAAAGTCCAACAAGAAAAATTATAAATAGGTAAACACCCAAGGTTAAAAGGGAGTGAGTTTTCTCTTAACTAGAATACCCTTTAGAGAATGATTTGTTAATACTGACTTGAGCGTTGAATTGTCTTTACAAGTATTTCCACTATCCCAGACCAACAATCAGGTCTAAAGACTGAAGATGAGAACTAAAAGACTAAAGGTATTCGTTATCCTTGAACCGAAAACCAAAGACGAAAACTAGAAGACTATAGATACTCATTGTTCTTAGAATGAAAACCAAATACCAAAGACAAAGACGTCATGAATACGCAATATATTCCTTTTACTTTAATATTTTTTATATTTTTTTCATCTAAGTAAGAAATTTGTATTCAAATTTTGATTTGATTAGCGAAATTCATGTAAGTACCTAGAACTTCGATGCATTTTTAACTCCTAATTATTAATTGGAATTCAAGTATTTTTCATGATATTTAAATTGAATTTGATTTATTGATAATATAAAAGTTATTATTAGTGAAATTAATTTTATTATGATTCTTGTTAGTAGATTGTTTTAGATCAAGTTTATTTAGCTTTTGAACTTGATATGTGATTATTAGAGTCAAATTGAGGTATAATGATTATAATTGAGAAATTGTAGTAGGACATGAAATTTTAAACTTAATACGATTAATAGTAAAACATAGGTTGGAAACGTGATGTGGATTGAAAACATTGTTGTTTCCTAAGAAATAGAGAGTAATGTAATAGAAATTAGTAAGATATATGAATTTAGTAATGTAATATTAAGAAAACTACAAAAAGAAGCCAAACAAAGGACAGTGTATTAAAGAAAATGAAAGGTTGGTTATTTTATTGATTAAAAAAAATAAAAGACAATGAAAGGTTACCCACATCAACAACTGCTTCCTCCATTAGTGAATATAATTTGGTACTGTGCTGCTAACAGCCAATTAAACTTCCCCAAATTCAAGAAAACTGCCCAATCATATAGCTAATGTGACTCATTTTTCAAAATACTTTATTTCCAGTTTTAATTAAGCACGTGATAATATACAGTATCTATGATTTTTCAAACCTTTTATATAATTTACGATGTTAATTATTTTATAATTAATGTGAGAATTCTAACTCTGGACGTCTTCGGCATTTCGAAAATTCAAATCAGAAACCTTTTATTTTAGTTTTAACTTTGGAGAAAGCTTAGTGGCGACATGAATATGTCACATTCATTTGTTTATGAAAGTATCACACATAAAATAATGTTTTTTTTACATAAGGCATAAGATAATGCAACTCAATAAACATGTTTGAAAATGATTGTTGGTTTATCTATTACTATTATTAAGATAGAAAAACACACATCTAGAACAACAACAACAACAATGTCCACACTTCAAATGTTTATTACAATCTTATGTGAGTGCTTGTGCATGCTTTGATGGGATCATTTATATTTTTAATTTGGATTGATTGTAATTTTATTTTATAAATATTTTGGTTTTTTCTATCATTTTAATACTTTCCATTTTTAAAATCCTTAATTTTGATCTAATTTTAAAATTTTGTATACTTTAATTGCTTAAACGAATATGCTAAATCTATATCTTAATTAAATAATAGTAAACAAAATAAACTATGTATAAAATTAAATATTTAATTAAAATATGAAAATTAAAAATCGCTTATCACACATTAAAACTAATATTATAACTTAACCTTTTATTTTTCAGTTTAAAGAATAATAGAATATGTGTGAGACTGATTTTGATAGAATAGAGTTTTTGCAATTAGTCACTTAGGACGAAAGTGAAAGAAAAAATTGCACATCAATTTTTGTTAAGAGTTTTGTTTGAGTGGCGGAATGAAAATATGAATTGCTTGAATTGAAATATGTTGGCTGGTTGATATATTTTGTGTTAAATGATGAATGAGTAAATATGAATTTTGTATATTTACATAGTTGTATATTTAAATTACAATATTATTATATATTTATTATTTTTTAATTTTTAATTTAAAAGACGGATTGATGGATAAGTTTATCTTAATTATTCTAAGTTTGACATGTTAGCTTGGCGAATTAAAAAATACAAATTAAAATAAACTGGTGAATTGAGAACTCCAATCTAACTTTTCAAATTTTGATAGATTAACAATGGGACGTTTGAGATTCTATAAGATATTTTTCTTTTATTTTTTTACAACTCGGATATTACTGGTAAAAGTCAAAAGTGATGAAAATATGATATATGTATGGAAAGTTACCGTAATTTATTAGTGTAATTGGTATTACGTAACATAGGTTAACTTTCAAGTTTGAGCTTAATATAATACTAAAAAAATCACCTCACTTGAGTTTTTAATTGATGTTTTGTATAGGCAACAAACGTATTTAATTTTGATTGTAAATTAAGTTTTATAAAATGTCAGACTGAGATAAAATGCTAAAAAAACAAACAAAAGTCACGTGAAACTCCTTCTAAAAAATTATTATGCACATAAATAAAATTTAATTAAATAAACTTATAGTATAAAAATAACAATATTTCTAAAATAGTGTTAAGGAACGGTGCCATCAAGGTTGCGTGTTACGACCGAGTGAGTGAAAAAAACAAAAAGATGTAAGAAGTGAAACGAACCCCATAAGAATTTCAAGATTAGAAAAATAATTTTGAAATTAAAACTTATATATAAAAAATCATTTAAACATTTAATGAGCATACAAATACAAAAAAAAAAAAAATTAGCTTACAAACTATAAACAATCAAATGTTTGTTTTCCTAATAAACTTAATTATACCTTTTTCTATTTACTATATAATTATTTAGTCAAACTAGCTTATAATTACTACACTTAACACAAACGTGTATCGTTAAAATTTTAACAGATGTATGGATCATATATAATTTTAAAAGCCTAAGACCCAATTTCAAACTTATAGAATATATTTTATCTAACCAAAAAATTTCGAATAATATAAAATATGCACGTACATTAACCCAGTCCCACATATAGCAATGCAAATTGTTGGAAGAAAATGAATTAAAAAGGGAAATATACTTTTTTTTTTACGAATAAGAATAAAGAATTGGCAAGGAAAGGAGTGGTATTTGATGAATTTAAAATATGGCTTCATAAAGCAGACAGCACTGAAAATAACGTAGATATGATTATATGTGGTGTTTTAAAATCAAGGCGTGCTTAGTTATCACCACAAATAAATTTAGACACAAAACAAATTTTCGACATCATCATCCTAAACCAAAGAAGAAAACAACTTGTCCAAATAATTACATACCAATGCCTCAATGTGCAAACAAATACCTATCTCATTACTAGATTTTGTAGCACGTTTGGGAGTAGTTGAGAAGTAATAAATTATTTCTTAAATAGTTATAACCAAGCATGGTACTAACTAATAATAATAATAATAATAATAATTATTATTGTATATTACATTTGGAAATATAGAGTTGGAAATGTGAAGAATGAATCATTTTGGAGACTTTAGAGATTCAACTTGAGATTTTCCTCGAGGTCCTCTCATTCTAATGAAGAGTCTATATTCATCGAAGGTCATTGGTGGATAAAGTGAAGGTGTATTCACTGTTACCAGCTCCTTTATTGGTTCTATGGGTATATCACTTTTCGGGTTGTAGAAAAAAGCCAGAGAAACTCTCTCCTTATCTGAATTTACTATCACTCTGTGTTCCACACTCTTGTAAATTGCATTGCTCAGTACCTACAAACAAACAAAAAACAACCAACACCGTCTTATGATTTCCTAATTAACCATAATGTTATTATTGTGAGGATGTTAGATGGAAAGCATTTCATGTTTTGCAAATTAAATAATATTCCACCTGTCCAGTTGAGTGAGAGTGAACATGTTGGCCTATGGGGCCTTCAACAGTTAAAAACACATAAATAATTTGATAGTGATGCCTAACAACGGTTACTCTGTTTTCATATGCTCCTCATATAATTGGTCACTTTATTAGTTACATACATCACTCTGCAAATTTTATAAAAAGCATAACTCACCTTTTCTCATATTTCCTTTTCACACAACCTTGGTATAAGATCATTTAGTTAACAGTCAAAAATAAATTTAACATTTTTTTTTTCAAATTACAAGATAAATATGACAGGATTATAACTTTTAACCTAATAATAACAAAGTTAATTTATTTTATTTCTTATGTTTCCTTTTCTTTTCTTTATCTACCTTTAACTGAATCATAATTGCATACTCCTTACCCTTTAACTCGATGGGCCATTTTGATATATTCTTCGACACTGTGAAGGAATCTTATCCCTTTTACATCAAATCCTATGACTCTATCCTTAAACCTTTTAGGTCAAATGTTTATCTACTTTATGTAAGTGCGTAGTTTTCAGAATTTATATTTTAGATGTCGTAAACTTGAAGAAAGTCTATCACTTATTCATCATTTTTATTCCAGAATAAATTATTCATCTAAAATAATTAAAGAATCCAATTAAAATGTAATGATATCATCATCCAATTATAAATTAACTTTATGATAGAATCATTGATGTTTATGATAATTATTTCAAAGGCAACATCTGAAATAAAAAAGATTAATATGTCATTACTTTTAATTAAAACGGTTGAAAATATTGATTGATTTAAAATATGACACGCTAACAACATATTTTTAGCATGCTTGTTAAAACACATTTTTATATACGTTGAAAAACAGTGAAAGTCACACATTTTTTTAGATTTTTCTTATTTGAGTGTATTAACAAAACTCTTCATTTTTAATTTCATCCTTTGACAATAGTGGTGTGGAAAATCATCTTAAATGCTCAAAAAGATGGTAAGGACGCGTTTCGACTCATCAATTGTTGAAAAAGGAAAAACTAAAGTAACAACTGAACTTCGCATGTGTAAGTGGGCATGGTAATGCAAACAGTGAGAAATTAATGCAAAAATCTGTGAATATGGATAACAGAGAGATTGAAAATTATTCACCTGAATTTGATCGCCAATATTAACGATGAAAGCATGGCGTGCAGGCTTCACAGTAATCCAATTGTTGAATTTTCGAACTTGAAGACCAGGAACTTGATCATCTGGAAGCAACATGGTCATTCCTCCAGGGTCTGAGTGTGATGAGAGACCCAGTGTTAACTCTGGTCGTGGACACTTAGGGTAAAAATTCACTCTCAGACATGCCCCTGTGTCTTCCCCCCCAAAAGCATTTTGAAGAATCTTTTCGTCTAATCCAAGGTTTATCGACAAAACCTTCATCAACCTCCCACAAAGCTTCACTAACTCTCTCCCATACTCATCAAACACTTCCCTACATAACACAATACGCTGTTAATTACCACCACACATACAAAACAAACTTACATATAGATTTTACTACTAACTTCATATCTCGGTATAATTACTAATCTTTTAATTCATATATGTACTATACTAAGACGAAACTCTTATTTTAATTGGAAAAATTTTTAACCAGAGATAGAGTTTTATCAATTTTCCATCATGATACGGTTTTCATCTCACTAACATAATTGAAGTTAGAAGTAAGCATATTAAGAAAAGAATTTTGAGTAAAGTTTTGTCCAAGTTTTTAGTATGTTGTGGTGAATTTACCTGCATTGGGGAGGCAAGTTCGGCCATTTGTTACAGTCCTTGAGAGACAAGGGAAGATAGTGAAGATAATAGTAATCACTCCAATCAAGAATAGCACCTTTCTCAATTCCAAGTCTGCTTCCATAGCCTTCGTAAGTTTTGGGTGAGTTTGCATATTGTTGCTTGACCTCCATGGGCAAGTGAAAGAATTGACGCCAAGTTTCCCTAACCTTGTCCATCAAATCGGGATCAACGCCATGGTTTGTGATTTGGAAGAAGCCCCAGTCCTTGCAAGCGTCTGAGATTTGCTTAAGAATTGAGGATGAGACATGATGGTCAGCGCCACAGAGACCTCCGAGGTCGATGATGGGGATGTTGTTGGCATCATCAAAATTAGAGCTTCCGGATGATGGTCTATCGGTAGAGGGCTTGATGTACCTTTCAGGGATTGAATCGAAGCAGTTTTCGGATAAAGACTGAACCCGAACAATAGGTTCTGGCCAATCTGGTTGGTCTTTTGACATTGCTAGCTAGATAGTTGTACTATAATACTAGACAGGGTAATTGGTTGGTTGGTGTTTATAAGAAGAAATATAGAGTGAAGTATGAAAGGAAGTGGTTATTTGAAAGTTGAAAGACTTGGAAGAGAATGGATTTGAATTTGAGGCAAAGAAAGAAAGAAAGAAAGAAGAGGAAGAAGAGTGTGGGGATGAGATATGGTGGAAGTTAAAGGAAGAGAAAAGAGTGGGACCGTGGTGGCATGAAAAGCGAAATGGACGTAAAATAAAACGTGAAGTTTGTGGGTTTTTAAAGGGTGTTTCTGTGTGAGAAATGCTGTGCAAGTTAAACTCCAAGACACCAGACACTTCGATGTGGGGACTATTTATTTATTTAGTTATCTTTCAATTTAAGTCTTTTTCATAATTTCCTTAAAAAAATTTATACCTGTTAGAATGTTAAAAAAATCAGTTATTGATTGTTTTTCATGACGTTGACGTGTTTGTTTGAAATCCCTAAAATATTATTATTAAACAATTTTCTATTTATTTAAAATAAAAACGGTAACCATCTTGGGACAGGGTTATGGTTGTCGCACATTGTGGTCCATTAATACTATGTTCAGCATGTGAATTGGCAGCATGATCCAATTCTATCACATTTTTTTAACATCCGTACTATTTATTCTATGAATTTTAATTATTTTTAAAATTTCCAATATGTCAAATATTTATTTCAATCAACTTCTTCATAGATACCTTCAGGCAACAAATTAATTTATCCACGCCCTAATTCTAATTTTACTTTATCAAAAATTACATGTTAGTTTTCCTTTTTGAGTTTAATTTTGAAATAAGACATTTAATTGGAAACTTTAAAGTCTTATATGTTTAAATTAATACATAAGATCATTAGAAAACGTAACAAAGAGCATGTGAATTAGGAGTATGGCTCACCAAATTAGGAGCCAACAGCAAATGATTTTGGTTAGAACACGCCTCTCCAACTTTCGACCTCATCAACTTTCCCCACTCTCATCAATGACATCACCTTCTGATTCCATTATAAATTATACTATTATCATATAATCATTCATTTGTTTGGTTTATCCTATTATATTAAAATAACATTTATCCATGTGCTTTTTTAAAATAATAATAGTTTATATAATACAATTATATATTGATTATTTTATATAACTGTATATTATAATAATTAAATTTTAGAGGTTTATTTATTATGAGTAATTAATAAATTTTATATTTAAATGAAATTTATAGCCGTAATTATTCTCTTATAGGGGAAATATTTATCACTTTAAAAAAGTGGTTAGTATTAGGTTATTTTATTAAAATATTTCAAAATTTTAGATGTACTTTTTTATTAAAATTAATGTAATATTAAGAATAAGTTTTAGGCTGTATTAAATTTTGATGTGTGGATACGATAGAGTTTTAATTTAGGTAGAAATTAGATATGGGCTTAGGTTGTGGGCTTACGAAGATAAGGGAGAGCGGATTTGTAGTTATGGTTGGTGTTTGTTTGAGACAATTTGTAAGCATTGGAGATCGCAGATCTACGGGATAATTTTCTCTTCTCATCTCGTCTCATGTGAAGAGATATGAGATGTAAATATTGTTTTACAATAATATAACTGATTTAAAATTACATTATTTTTACATGCATGACTGTTTTACGTAACCTTCTTATTTTTGGGAGGTATATGAGATTTTGGGAAAAATAGTGGAAAGGAATCGATTCTATCGTGGAAGGGAATCTGTTCCAACATCTATCTACAAAGGCATCTAGGGTTATGTATATACTGTGATGGCAATATTAAATCTTCTCTAAATAATCCTTACCGTCAACTTTTTCTAACCTCATATACGTAGTTTTTGTAATTTTTTGGATATGCTCTTGATATTTTTCTTGCACTTTTTAACTTTTAGGATACGTCAAAAACTCCAAGTAATCCAGTTGATAAAACGGTTTAGGTCTTTTCACATAAGGCTACAATTGAATTGATATAAAATTGTTTATTTCGTCTCTTATCTAACAATCACATAATAATGTACAATAATTGGGGTACTGAAAGTGATCCATAGTTCAAAGAATTCCACAATGGCAATTATGAACCTAATTTAATTTAATTTGGCAATTGCCTAGGTGCAATTTGTACTATAAATCCTTGTTATTTTCTTGATTTGGTGATTACAGGGTATTATCTATCAATATCTCAGCTTGTTACTGTCTGCATTTCCTTCCTAACTATTAGGATTCACTATCATATTTCCATATCTCATGACTTTTTTTTTCCTTTTTAATTAGGATTGTGATTATTTATATGGTTCTTTCCCTTTTTTTTTCCTTTAACACCTAAGATAACTTATCACATATTAAACTTTTTATTTTTGTCATGATTGTAAAAATATGAGACATTATCTAATGGTGGGATGTAGACGCGTATGCTTTTGCCAAATTTGCTTTTCCTATGTGATTGTGGGGCATGTGAGAAAATCATGATTGGGGAGGATGAATTTGTTGAGAAAATCTCACTATACACATTCAGATATTTTTTTTAAAATTGAGTCTTATTATTCATTCATAATGGAAGAGTTTTAAATAATCATGACACTTACAATATTATGAAAATAAAAATAAAATATGAAAATAAAATATCAACTTACTTAAAAAAAATCTTCTTAATCTATCATAAAATAATATTCTACCTAGATAAACAGAAAATAATAATTATTCATCCCTATTTTATCTCTATCAAATCAAATCAAATATTACTAAACCCAAAACTAATAAAATAATAAATCTCTAAAATTTAAATTTACTCAGCATAACTGTGTTTCACCACATAAATCTCTTTCTTCACAAACAATCTTATATGTGTAATTTCATCACATCTATTTCAATGTTTTTAATATTTGTTTACTAGTTATATGTATATTTTAAATAAAATATTTAAATCGATGGCTCGGGATAACACAAAAACACTAATTAATTTTCTAGTTTATTGAATCGATATTATATATATATATAGTTTAATAAGAAAATTATAGATATATATAATAAAATTATTTAAAATTTTCAAAATAAAAAATATTTTTAAACTAGAAAACCATAAATCATTTAAAAATAAATAAAATACCTTAAAACATTATTTTTAATATATTAATCAAATTATTAGAAAAATATCATAATAAAAAATATATTAAAAATATATGATTGTATAAAAATTAAGATAATATACAAAGAAAAATTTGAATGAAAATTAAAAAAAAAATCTTCAAAACAAAAGTTGTATGTTAAAATGACTTTCACGTGTTAAAATAAAAAATATATATAAATATATAACCGTAAAAAAAGTAAAGTCGATGACTTTTTTTGTAAAATTAAAAGTCGTATGTTAATATATATATATATATATATATATATATATATATAATATTATTCTTTATCGTTTTTTAAATTTAGATTTAAAAAATGTGATAATATAAAAACTAAAAACCATAAATAGTATAGTATTTTCTAAATATATATAATAAATACCATATATAAATTTAAAAATTCTTTTATTTCAAAATTGAAAAATATTAACATATAAAGTTAAGAAAACTAAAATAGTAAAAAGAGTTAAACTTTTTCTTTTAATTTGTTAATTAAATTATAAAAAGAATGTCTCAGAGGAAAAGAAATTACATAATTTTTAAAAATTTATAATTCATTTTAATCAAATTATTAAAATATATATATAAAATATTACCAAAAATTTTAAATTGTTTAAATATCGTAAAATTTAAAAATATATGATTATAAATTTTAAAATCCATTTATTAATAGATTTATAAATTTTAAAATCCATCTATAATTTTTTTAAAGAATAGTGACATCGTAATTTTCAAATAAAATTAACGTAGATATCGGTACGTTTGCAATTTGTCGCAATTTGCCCTATCTTGAATTTTAGGAATTTCCTGTGTACCCGGAATTGTAAGAAAACTGAGTTTGGTACCTGCGGCAACATCCAGTCATTCAAATCAGAGCAACGGTTAGGTCACTGTTCCGAAGTGTCACCATGCTTACAGGTTTCCGTTTCACCCTTTTCATGTTTTCGTTACCAGGTTCAGGCAAACTATGATTCCCTTTTGTAATGCCAAAAGGTGTATAATTTTTCGACACTTTTCTTTTCGTCCCCTTTCATGGATTATTTCACTTTGCTGTTCTCAACCTGAATTGCGCATACCCAGTCTTCTTGGATCTGCTATTGGGTTATCTGAATTTTCTCACTCGTAAATGGCTGAATCACTAACAAACCCCAATGGCGGAACTAAATTGTCTGGTGTTACCCATCATGCAATCTCCAACGAGCATTGTGTAATGCTTGCCACTCCAGTTGTTACCTGATATACTTGCCTTCCACATGTTTGATTAAGTTCCTGCCTGAATTGATTTTGTGATAATCAAACAGTAGTTTATGATGCTTGTGAATTTGTCGAGACTCACTTTAGCAGTTCATTCATGTATAGTTGTTGCTGTATATCTTTTTAATTGGTTTCTCCGGAAAAGAAAAATTATTGCTCATATTGGCTCTTCCTGCCCTCTTTCACATTTAACGTGAATTTTTAGGAATTGCAATTTTCAAGTCCCCACTTTTCTTATTTTTGGAAACTTCTGTCGATTGATAGAGACAAGGTTATCCTAAAATTTCGCAGAGCTCATATTCATTTTTTTTTTTTTTATATTACAGTAATAAAAAAGAAGTTTCCGTGTACATATGTCAAACCCTTCATTTTAAAAATAAAAATAAAATCTGCTGACCTTGCAAGATTTGGTGTTTTTTTTCTACAGGTTCGACCACTGGGAGTTACTTCCCTCCGACTCAGAGCTGCAAATTTTCAGAAAAGACCAATTTCTGGCAGTCCAATTCCTTGTCCTTTACCTACTCGTCGCAAGATTTGTATAGCATTTACGTGGATTTAATTTCATGTCTTTGCTTTGGATTGATCATGTTCCGTGACTAGGTCATAATTCATAAACGAGTCAATATTCAAATGTTTTAAAATGATTTCTGTAGGTTTAAGGGGACAGAAGTGGAATTTTCTCTTCTTAAGCATCAAGTTTCATGCAAACTCACCGATGTGGGAAATGATTCATGCTCATCAAAGGAGCATGGAAAGAGTCAACCGTTGGTTAAGATGTGTGGCATTACATCAGCTAAAGATGCTGCAATGGCAGCTGAAGCTGGTGCAAATTTAATTGGAATGATTATCTGGCCTAACTCAAAACGTTCTGTTTCACTTTCGGTTGCAAAGGAGATATCGAAGGTTGCAAGAGATCATGGGGCAGAGCCTGTGGGTGTATTTGTGGATGATGATTCAGAAACAATTCTAAGAGCTTCTGATGCGGCAAACCTTGAATTTGTGCAGGTATTTTTTTTGCCTAAGGTTAATGTGCGGTCTAGGACAATCAAATACTTAATCATACAACATTTGGACAATGTAGCTTCATGGACACGGTTCTCGGTTAGCTTTCCCATCTTTAATTCAGGAAAATCGTGTAATATATGTTCTCCATGCAAAGGACGATGGGAGTCTTTTGAACACTATTTCTGAGGAAGAGTGTTCTCTAGTTGATTGGGTCCTTGTTGACAGTGCACAAGGTGGCAGGTAAAGGCATACTTCTTGTATAGCTTAACGTCCATCAACTTGTTGGATAATCTTCCTTTCACCGTTCACGATAATCTCATTGAACTAATAAGACATTTTTGCAGTGGAAAAGCATTCGAGTGGGCTCGGTTAAAACTACCAAAAATTAAAAGCAAGTACGGGTGGCTCTTGGCCGGTGGGATCAATCCTGAGAATGTTTCAGAGGCTCTATCTACTCTCAAGCCTGAAGGGGTGGATGTCAGCAGTGGCATTTGTGCATCAGATGGCATCCGTAAAGATCAATCAAGAATAGTTTATTTTATGAATGCAGTAAATTCTTTTGAGTGTTGATTTTCCAACTTATTATGAGTCTCGAGAAAAGAAGTATTGTTATTTGGAAATATACTTCTGATGTCTTGTTGCAAATTTGTTTCCAAATCCAATTGTATCCCTGAAGTTTTTAGTTGGGTTGGCACGACAATATTGTAATGCGGGGTGAGATATATGTACAATCTTTATTTAATTAATACAAATTCGAATCACGTAACTTCCCCGTTTATTATGTATACTTTGTTCTATAAAAATGGTTTTTGGTCCTGTGATAAATTTCCTGTTTATTGTTACACACAACCACTCCCTTGCAATTCTACACTTCTTGTATTAGTAACCTTCTAATTCATGCGGTACTTAAATTGTGTTTTTTTGAGATATTTGAACAGAAAGAAGACTCGGGTGTGACCAAAGAAACTCAAAAATATGTCTACGCGTTTTGATATCTATCTGCAAAGGTGGATTGCATATTGTATTGCAATGAAAACTTAAATAAATAAATAAC
This sequence comes from Vigna reflexopilosa, assembly GCA_027742785.1. Taxonomy (NCBI): domain Eukaryota; kingdom Viridiplantae; phylum Streptophyta; class Magnoliopsida; order Fabales; family Fabaceae; genus Vigna; species Vigna reflexopilosa. The sequence continues at coordinate 1,796,467 of CM050914.1, read as the reverse complement.
CAGTTTAAGTGGATTGCACGAATTTTGGACATGATGTAAGTTGTTGCAAACAACACTGTGCTGATAAAACAAATGGAAAGGACAATAAACAGATCAAAATCTGCACGAAATTGGAAAGGAAGTCAGTTGACAACCATCTTACTATCATCAAACAAATTAGTAGGGGCTTCTTGAAGACGACATCTGTTCCTCTCTCTGTCACCTTCTTTTAAAGCCTCCAACACTATGATGTCCATGTGTGGTTTAGATGCTCTTGATTTTCACGTATGGTATGAGGATTCGATCTGCCTTTAGCTTCCCTAGTCAGTTCGGGAAGGTTGTTTGGTTGCAAATTGACTTAGGAGATGCTGCTTATCCTTACTTTTGGTTAATTGAATCATTGAACCATCTAATGTCTGAGATCCTGATTAGGATTAGGCTTGCAATTGGAAATTTCCAACGAGGTTTCATATATGCTATCTGATCTTTGGCTACTGAATTTTCAGGCTTTGTCCAAATCCTTTGCAAGCTGATCACTATCCGCAAGTGAAAACAATAACCAAACCCTTTTTCCTTGACAAGCTTTCTCAATCTAGACGTTATGACAATGTAAACTGAGTGGCCTTTGTTAAACAAACTCCGACAGTATCTTGATGCAACCTGGTAAATTTTTCCAACTTGTAATGTAGTGAAAAATTTGAGTAAATGATAAAAAAAAATGACAGTAAAAAATAACATTATTGAATCATACTAGAATAATGAAATGGTGAAAACGGTAATAGTTAATAATTCATTAGAAATATTAGCAATGCACTCTCTTCTATTGGCTGAAATTTATTGGAAATGAGTTGCTAACACTTCTCATAATTCGCATTTAAGTCCGGTCTTTTTCCTCTCAAGAATAATTTCAAGGTGATTGATTGCTATAGTGCCCCTTTGTTCCAGAAGGCTTTGGCGGGCATTTTTTCTTAGCCAGTGAAATTATATTTAGTGTGTGCTTTGTTGCACCATCAAATCTAGTAACCTACTTTTTTTAAATTCTAGTTCAGTTCCATGGTCTTATTTGCTTAATTATTAAGTAACATTGGTAGATGAAGTAGTATCTATTAAAAACGTCAAGGTAAGATGTTTACTGAAGAGTCCTTGGGTTTATGTGATGATGATTCAGAAAATAATGTAAGAGCTTCCGATGCAGAAAATCTTAGTTTTGGCCTAATTGCTTAATTTAATAATATCTGGACAGCTTCATGGACATGGTTCTTGGTTAGATTTTCCATCTTTAATTCAGGAAAATCGTTTAATATATATTCTCCATGCAAATGAGGATGAAACCTTTTAAAGACAATTTACTATGAAGAGTGCGCACTAGTTGACAGAGCCAATCAAGATTTCATGAATACAATGCATTCTTTTCAGTATTGCTTGACCTTGAATTATTTTGAGTACGAAATATCATGATTTGAAAATTTCCTGATGAACACTTGTCGCAAATTTCTTTCCAAATCCACCTTTGTCTCTTAGTTTCTTTCCCGAGAGTTATTCTCTAGACAGGACAATCTTGTAGTGTCGGGTGAGAATAAATGCATTCAATTTTTATATAATTAATTTAATAAAATATTGTTTTTCCTGTATTATCTATATTTTTGCTTAAGAAAATGGTTTCGTGTGTTGTCATATTTTGCCTGCTTTTTGTTACATACGATCTCATTGAAGTTCTACTCTTATTTAAATTAACCCTGTAATTCAATCCAGTACTGTTTTATTTAGAAATTTAAGTTTGAGCCAAAAGTTTTGTATTAAATATAAATGAAAAATTGAGTAGTATATAAGAAAAATAAAATTTTAAAATTTTATGTTGGAAGTTGTATCATGTATTTTATACGAACAACCTATGTCTGTGTGTGGTTGGTTTTTCCACTTTATCCAAATAAAAACGGTTAAACATGAAATCACATCAAACAATAAAAAATTCAATGAAAAGTTAAAACTAAACACCACATTACTTTGGTATGAAAACAAATTGGATAGAAATATTTAAAATGAATATTTTTAGTGACTTCACTTTCTTATTCTATTAACCTCATGAATTAAAAAAAGAAAAATCTTTAATGACATTCATCTCTACAAAGAAAAGTTACACTTCAATATCTTACACCAAACCTTAAATATATCATATTCATGTAAAAAAACATTTTTTAACATCACGCGTTTAATTTTTAATAACTGAATAACCAATGTTAAAAATGATAGTAAATTTTTTATAAACAATTACAATTATTAAACGTCGTTTAGGCATATAATTTAACATCAATTTGTTATAAGATTTTGGATATTGAGAAGTTTGACGTTCTATTGAGTAAATTTCACAAAAATATTTGACGTGAATGTGAAAATGTATGTCTTAGAATTAAATGTCAAAATGTTATAAAATGTCAAATGCCCTAGAGTTAGACGTCAAAATGTTAGTGAATTCAATACAAATTTGAGCAGAAGGTTGAAAATTCATTCACTTTATCTTAGCGCAAGACTTTCTTCTCTGCTCAAACTTTTCTCGAACGAAGTTTGACGACCAGTACATGTAATCTTTATTTCATTTGATATAAATACATGTTAATTAACTATTTTAGGTATGATTTTCGTTTGTTTTTTACCGATTATTTTCGTGTTCTTGTCCTTCATAGACTTATTCTACTTTTTCCCTCACTTGGTAACAATAATTTATTCCGACGAACCCACATTTTGAAGGTTAGTTTTCGTTTTCATTTTTGTCTTGAATAACTTGTTTGTTGTTGTTGTTGTTTGTTGTTGATATTACACTACACATTAAGGTTTAGGATAGAATTGAGAGTATATTAAAAACAACTCCAAATGATCTGAAATTTTGTTCGAAGCACCAAAAAATCATGTTAAGCCCCCACAAAAAAATTTAGATAAACATTTGTTATTATTCTGTTTTTCAGGTTTCGTAGAGTTGTAAAATAAGATCACAATGACAATTAATTAAAAAAACAAAAATGTTGATTAACATCGGACAATAGCAAAATTCGATGATAATTGACACATAAAGCAATATCCAACGTCAGTTTGTTCTACTAGGACGTCGTATTGCTTTATGTCTGGCATCGATTAATGTCTTTCGATATGACTTCGGCTTCGGATTCGATGTGAAAAACCGAAAAACACCAACATTATACAATGTTTTTGTATTAGTGTCAATTAGGTTTTTGTATGATTATAGGCAAATCTAATTGTTTATTACCAAAATAAAAATAAGTCTTGCAGGAGTGCGCACAACTTTGGTTCTGAACAATTTAAAAGGGTGAAATCGTGCACTCAACACCTTTGTTGACATCTATACTCGATTACAATAACTAATTGATTAAGTAATGCTGAAATTGTTAGGAAATACACATGTTCATTCATTGTAATCAATTATTAGTGGGAAAAAGGATAAATTAATATATAATTGATTATGATTTAAGTTTTAATTATAATTAAGATATAATTGATTATGACTGAAAAATAGAGTTTATGTTGTCCTTAATAATGTGATTTTTGATGTCTTAATTACAATTAAGATATAATTGATTATGAAGGATTATGATTTAAGTTTTAATTACAATTGATTATAATTAAGATATAATTGATTGTGATTGAAAAATAGAATTTATGTTGTTCTTGATGTAATTTTTGTTGTTTTAATTACAATTGATTATAATTAAGATATAATTGAGTATTGTGATTGATTATAATTTAAGTTTTAATTACAAGTGATTGTTATTAAGATATAATTGATTATTGATTATGAATTATTGTGATTTAATTTTTAATTACAATTGGTTATAATTAAGATATAATTGGTTATGGTTAAAAAACAAAGTTTATGTTGTTCTTGATAATATGATTTTTGATGTTTTAATTACAATTCATTGTGATTAAGATATAATTGATTATCCTTCATAATCAATTATATCTTAATTATAATTTTAAACCATAATCAATTATATCTTAATTTATTTATTTTTTCTTAATGGTAATTGATTACAATGATATAATCCGATTTACATGTCCATGTCCAGTGCATCCTTTAACTATTTCAACCTAATGAATTACAAATTTTAAAAAACAAATGACAAGTGCACGATTTCATCTTTTTAAATTGTATGTCCTGATTTCTTCATTTGAAATTGTGGAGAGATTACACCACTTCATTATAGATGTAATTTTAAAATTTTTTATCTACATAGATAATAAGGCAAGATTTGCCTATAAATATAAAAAAGAAACCTATTCAATTATAATTCTTTGTAACTAAATAAAATATAAATCTATATGAAGTTCAAATATTATAAATGATTAGTAATTCATCCACGGTTCCCGATCAAATTATTTGTTAATTATTTTATTTTAGATCTAGAACCCGTAAGGATTTTATAATGTATTACGACTTCAATTAATTTATAATTAATTAAGTCACAATAAAAGAATTAAGTATACATAGATAAAAAGAACCAAATCTTAATGGACAGATATCCTAATTAATTTATTTTTTTACTTCGTATTTAATTAATATTTTTATATATGTTTTTATAATATCTAACAATTCCACATCAGTAAGATTCAGGCTTTCTAAGTAAAACTTAACTCTTATTATGCAATAACTTTTAAAGGAGAACTTAGCCCTTCTTATGCAAGACAATTATTCTCCAATCCATATTTTGATTCAACAAGGAAGATACTAAAAAAAAGAATGATATTATAGCTAAATTTACTTCTTCAATATTTCTTTATTTTCCCGACTTTCCCTTTATACTAACTCCAACCAAAAAAATAAAAAACTTTATTATCAAATCATACTCTTCGTTTATTATCATATCATATGGAAAAGGTCTCAACAGTCTATTTTATGTGTCGGTGTCGGTGTTTGATGAAGACTCTAAAGTACCACTAAATAAACTCATACACATGTCTAGGAATTTAAAAGGCCAAATCTGGTATTCTGACAACTTAACCGACTAAAACAATAATGTTGTTTCAAATAATGCTTTTCAATTTTAAATTAATATTACTGAAGACACGTTCTCGTGTATTCTGCATAACATTATTTTTCTCAGATAAGAGAAGTGACAAGGTATTGAACGAAACTTGTTCTGCAAAAACATAACACTCTTAAATATTTGTGCAATAAGGTTACTTTGGAAGCTATCGAGTATCTCACACCAATGATTGACTCATCAGTCAAAGAGTAGTTGAACTACATCAAACTGCAGCAGCCGTGAGCTGAGCATACACCTTTGATGCTCATATATATATATATATATATGGCTTGAAACATGCGTGAGGAGAAGTAGAACCTACTTTGTTTTATCTTGTTCTTTTCCTTCTTAACCGAAAAAGATAGACCTACTTCAAACTGAAAGCAAAGCATCTGCATTTGAAAACAACGACCAGAGGAAATGGGACACAAGTTGTTACTCATCCTATGGCAGTATCTGATGCACAAACCTTCACTTTTTGACATCATTAATATAATTGTAAGGGTTCCTTTTCCGTCGCTATATCCTTGTTTATGTTTCGGTTAGATAGGATTGGTTATATTTTCAATAAATTTATTAGGGGTTGTTAAACCTCTTACTTTTTGGATCAGCCTTGTTTTGGCTTTTATACTGTGAAGTTGCCAGTAGATAAACGAGTTTGAAAGAGTGATGATGAAGGTTAAGGAGGGATATTTTGAGAGAACTGAGGAGAACATGGCCTCGATGTTTTCAGCAGTTTGCCTTTGAAACTAAAATGAATTCACACTTACATACATGTTTGTGTTTTCTTGAAGCTTACCACTTTTGTAGCTTTTGCCTATTATCTTAACTTGGAAAAAAAGGCATGAGCCCACCATCAAACCCAATTAATCTTAAAATATCACAAAGATTCCTTAGCTTTTACTTTTCTCCATTATAAAGATAATAATAATTTGAAGATTTCCTTTTAAAAAAAGTATTAGCTATTAATTAGCTTTGACGATTGTGATTTAGGTTAGGTTGATGTTGTGTCGAAAACAACTAGTTGAATGACTAGACAGAGATAGTAAAGTAGTCTTGAACTCATAACGGTAGAGAAGAGGCTTATGTAGTTGCACACCAACTAGAAAGATGAAATATCCATGATCACCATGAGGGATGAGTTTGAGCTAATCGATCCAAATGTTCTGCCTTAATCACCAGGGCTTTTTGCAAGGGGCCATCCCAGATAGAATATAGTTGGGCCGGATAAAAACATTTTTACTTCTTTATATATTTTAATCATCTTTTAGAAAACTAATTTTAAAATATGTTTGGTGCCATCATTATATATTACTTTGCAGGGAGGGGAATCTGACACTCTCTGCTAACTTACTGATAGACAAAATGTAGTTAAAACTTCTCAGAGTTCATCTGATACGTTGTGCCAAAACTATACAGAAACATCTTATATACACTGCACAATTTACTATTTTTCCTCTTCTTATCATGTTACTATTTTTGTTTCATCCTTCTCTCTTCTATTTTTCTTTGAAGTTCTGAAAAATGTAGTCAAATAAATTACGTGAAAAATTAATCTCATTACCAGGGATCCTAATATTATAATAGCTAAAATTATATTTAATTTCATATTTAATTATATAATGATTGACTTAATGGATTCTAGACTCTCCGGTGGGGTCAATACATAATCTAACCATCGTAACCCTCTACCAAGAAAAAGAAAGATTAGTCTCTGACCAATCAATGATAAAAAAAATGCAACCTTGCAATCTGAAAATAACATTGTGTCTACCAAAGAGCCTGAACCACACCACACAGACCACCCTTTTCATTCAACTGACTCCGACTAGGACCAACCCTGAAGGCTTTGAGATCACTCCTCTCTCTCAGTTATTATCTGAAAAGGAGGGAGAGAGGTTCAAAGTGGTTGCAAATGGATTATAGCGATTTAAAAAATTCAGAAAACAAAGAACTTGAGAAAGACAACCTTCCTTCACTTCACCAATACAGCACCCTCTTCTATCCCAGTTTCTGCAAAGAAAACACCCTTTCACCCACCCCAATTAAACAAACACAACCTAATACTAAAAAATAGTGAGTTATTAAAAATTTCTCTATCTCAATGTTGTTCATTTCTTTCTCTATATTTCCCATCCTTCCCTCCCTTCCCTGCACACCCTCAAGCTAAAGCCTTCTCTTGCTCACTCTTTCTCTCTACCATGCAGCCCCCTCGGCGCAAGAACAATCCTCCAAACTCAGAAACTGCAACAACAATGAAAGGCAAAAGAAACAGCAGCGTTAGCATCTCCATTTTCGTGGTGGTGTTCACCATATTCCTCTTTGGGGTCTTCATTTACAACGAGGATGTTAAGTCAATGGCTGAGTTCACCTTCTCGAGGTCTAAGGCTGAAGACATCCAAGAAGCTAAACCGGAACAAGAAGAAACAGTTTCCAAGAATTCAAGAACTCAACTTGAGAACACACAGGTCGAGGACTCCGAGGAGGAAAATCGAGAACCAATTGATTTGAAAGCTGCTGTGGCAGAAGAGAAAGAAGAGAAGATGTTGGAAGAGTATGACGAAGAAAAAGAAGATGTCGTGTTGCCTCCAGAAGACTGTGACTTGTTTACTGGGGAATGGGTTCTTGACAACTTGACACACCCTTTGTACAAAGAAGACCAGTGCGAATTCCTCACTTCACAAGTCACTTGCATGAAGAATGGAAGACGTGATTCTCTCTATCAAAATTGGAGATGGCAGCCCAGAGATTGCTCTTTGCCCGAGTACACACTTTAGTCCCTCAACTTTCTCTTTTCTTATTTCTCTTTGCTTTACTGATAATTTTGTTATCAATTGATTAAATTTGTATCAACTTGTGAAGGTTCAAACCAAGACTTTTGCTTGAGAAGCTCAGAGGGAAGAGGCTTATGTTTGTTGGAGACTCGTTGAATAGGAACCAATGGGAATCAATGATTTGTTTGGTCCAATCTGCGGTTCCTCAAGTCAAAAAGAGCTTGAACAAGAATGGTTCTCTTTCTATCTTCACTATTGAGGTTTGTATTTATGCTTCTTTTTATTTCTTTTCCTGATTCTCTGCTGAAAAATTTGTCTACTCTGGTTTTGGATATGATAAAGATAAGGAAAAAAGTAGGGGAGATATGGCTGGTCATTTTTTGTCGGCAGAATTTGACATAATGATTAATCAAGGGCATAATAACAATAATAGGCTACTAAAGTGCTCTTCTCGATTAACTGCGATTCTTACTGAGTAAATTATTGACTAAATTGCCATCAGCATCATGTTGTGCAGCTCACTGATTAATTATTTGACCACTTTTATTTATTATTATGGCTTTAGTCTTTCTGCCTTTGAAATACTGCACCAATCACGCCGGTAGTTAAGGAATTCCATACATAAGCGTTATGTTGTGGGATAGCATTCACATCACATAGATTTTGTTTGTGCAGGATTTCAATGCTACGGTTGAGTTCTACTGGGCACCATTCCTTGTAGAGTCAAACTCAGATGATCCAAAAATGCACAGCATATTGAACCGTATTATCATGCCTGAATCCATTGAAAAGCATGCTGTGAACTGGAAGAATGTGGACTATCTTATCTTTAACACTTACATATGGTGGATGAATACCGCCACTATGAAAGTCTTGTAAGCACCACATATATTAATTCACTCCAGTCCAATTCTATATTCGATCATGCATAGTATCTTATTTTTGAAGGAAAAAAAAAAAAAGGCATGAGACGTATAAGTGTTTATGTTTGTCGTGTGATGTGTATGTATTGCAAAAGACGAGGATCGTTTGATGAAGGATCCACGGAGTACGATGAAGTCCCTCGCCCAGTAGCGTATGGCAGAGTCCTCAACACGTGGTCCAAATGGGTGGAAGACAACATTGATCCAAATCGCACCAAAGTTTTCTTCTCCAGCATGTCCCCTCTTCATATTAAGTAATGCTCAAACCTTAATTTCATTAGTTTAAGAAGGAAAAGTGATTTTCTGGTCAAAAACTACGACACGATTGATTGCTTTTTTTCTGATTCCAATAAGTGTGTCTAATGTTAATTAGCACTTGCTTTTTCATCACGTTCATACTGTCCCCAAACTAACACATGACCACTTTTTTGGCTATGATATTGAGTTGCCAAATTTGTCTCAATTTTAAATAGCTGAACTACTATAATAAATCCTCGTAGAGCATAGTAATCCTCGAAAGCTGTATTATATTTGTTGTGTCATTAGGGGAAGCCCTACTTTCTGATCTAATTAACATAGTTGGTATTTTCACGTTGGATCTTTGGTAGTTGGGTTGGTGAGTCACAGGTAACATGGTTGTATGGTTGAAAAGCTTTATATTCGATTGTGAAAAACGTATCGGGTACACCGTGATCTTCTAGGTGAGTCTCTGTGGATAGTTGTAGTGTGATACTGTCATATAAGTAAGCCTTCACTGATAGTCTCCGTTTGACATTCTGTTCTATAACATGTTTTAACACACACCAAACAACCTATGGATTACAAATTTAAGCATGTATGACTTTGTAGGAGTGAGGCTTGGAACAATCCAGATGGAATAAAATGTGCTAAGGAGACCACCCCAATTGTGAACATGTCGAACATATTAGAAATTGGTACGGATAGACGGCTTTTTGTTGTAGCGAACAATGTGACACAGTCAATGAAGGTGGTGCCAGTGAAGTTCCTTAACATCACAACCTTGTCAGAGTTCAGAAAAGATGCACACACATCTGTTTACACCATACGCCAAGGCAAGATGTTGACTCCAGAGCAACAAGCTGATCCTGCCACCTATGCAGATTGTATCCATTGGTGTCTACCTGGCTTACCTGACACATGGAACGAGTTCCTTTATACACGTATCATCTCTCAATCTTGACTAACAACAACTTATAAATATCCTTTCAAATCTCCCCTCATTTCACTCTTTACATAACTGTTATAAATTTTACTCTCTTTTTCTTCTTGCCTCGGCGTTTTTTAGTCTTGTCTCAATGTTCTTGTAAGCTGTAAATTTTCTTGAGACATTTCTCTTAGCTTTCTATACTTGTAGATTGAGTTGAGATCTAGGAATTGGCGTTGCTTTTCAGTTTCACCCCTTTTGTTTCCTCTTGCTATTTCTTCTTTGTTGAGTCCATTTGGCTGAGGTTAGAAGCACAAACAAACGAATTGTACAATGAATTCTTGAAGAGAAAATAAATCAACTATACATTGTATGTGTTTGGACTCTTGTACATCAATGTTTTTATATAAGCGTTTCACTTATTCCATCGTTTAATGTTTACATATTGTGGTATCATGGGAGAATACAAATTGGAACAAAACCACTCATGTAATTGTTTTTGTCTACATATCATTACTCTGGATCCAATTAATTATGGTCCGGGTCATGTATAGCTGCGATAGAACAGTCTTGCCTACTATCAATTTTCATACTTAATATATTAAAAAACGGCCAGATGATACCCAGTAAATTGGTCATACCACGAACTAAGAAACCTCCCAAAAATAATAGCAAAACCGTGCATGAATCCCGGGTTATAACTTTTTTCAATTGTGACACTAAAAATGACATGAAGTGGATCGCACTGATAACTTAACTTTATTCAGCCAATTACATTTAACTATTTTATAAATTAATGATATAACACCATATTAAATGAATGTGTTTAACACTTAAATATATAAAGGAGGCAATAAATGATTTTTTTTTAGCCATATTTCTTGTCGTCTTTTTATTCTCTTCATCTTACAATCATATCAGAAATAGATTTATTTAAAAAAATCTAAGGTAAAAAGACTAAAGAATGATCAAACCTTTATTGATTTATATTATATAGTGTTTACATTATTTAAAGTTATGAATCATTTTCATATAATTTGTAATAGTAAAATTTGTTTTGAATAATTCTATTAAATTTATGGAATGACATCAATGTCTAACGTCCCGACAATTTATAGGGACTGTTGACTGCCTCCACACATCAACACAAGGTTTTTCAATGTGCTTTGTCTTCACTCGCATATTTTCTTGAGAAAACTTCCCAATCCTAGTGTGTAACTGAAACTTCTACGAGAGTCTATAATACATATTCCTTTAATTGAATATTGTGATTTATAATTAGAGATACATGGTTAAAAAAATAATTTTCAAAATTTTAAAAGATATATAAAAGTTACTTTATATTTGTTTGTTTCGAATTATCTATAATAAAACATTTTTTTCAACTTTATTAACATTTAGATTAATGTGAAACTCTTAGACATTGTATATAAACATAAATTTTCAACTTTTCAGAAATTTTTTTATTAAAGGTTTGTATTTAAAGAAGTTAGTTTTAGAGAGTTAAACATTATATAAATTTATTATTTATGTAATAATATAAATCAATAATTTTAATATGTTAATTTAGGATGTTACATAAAACATTTCAACCATAAAATTAGGTTGAGATATGTAAAGCTTTTTTCATGTTGTCAAATCTGCTGCTGCTGTAAGAGAACTTGTTTTTAAACTTAGTATATACTCCATCTTTTGAAATGACATATAGGAGAGTTATTCAGGTTATCTATGATATAATATCAAATTTATTTTATTTTATTTAAACAAACTTATATTACTCATCTCTGTTTAGAAATTCTTAATTTAATTAAAATATGAATACCGATCACACTTATTTATTTAACTAATAATAGTATTTAATAGCTGTAATCACCTGAAATGTTAAAAGTTATGGATTGTTATGACTGTAAATAAATACAAAGTTCAGTTTCATTTCGACAAAAAAATAATAATAAATGTGGTGTTGCCTTTTGCCTTTTATATTTTATTTATTTTTCTGAATGGTGATGAACCAAATATATAGAGTCATAATTGGTATGATTTTTCGTAATTTATTTATTTTTTCAAACTTATCATTTTAAAATTTCTTTACAAAAAAAAAATCGAAAAATGTGATTTGAAAAATATATAAATATTCATATTTTATTATTAAAATAGTCTACATTTTACAGTTCGTAAACTTGCTTTAATTATTCACAAAGATTAAAATAAAAGAACATATATTTGGATAAATAAAACTAAACAGAAGATCTTCTGGGCAAAGCCCATTTGAATTATTTTGAAACCAGGCCCGGCCCACCTCTTTCCCCCGGTCCATAGTATATACTGATTCTTTCAGCCGCATGACCTAGTTAGGGTTATCGGCTTCACAGGTATTTTCTCTACTCTGAACGTTTGCCATTGGGGTTGTCTCTCTTTGTTCTGCTCCGTCAGATAACCATTTTGTCTGTCTGGTTTTTTTTCTACACAGCGCTGTGAGATCCTTAGCCGCCGATTGGAAAAGATGAGGTGCCTATACTTTTTTCTTCCATTTGCTTCTGTTCACCGTTTACCTGCCTGCTTATTATGCTTTTTTATCATGTGGACAATATCCCTCGTTGCTATTCATTGATGAATGATGTTTACTATTGTGTTTGAGTTTCTGATTTGTTTTTGGATGTTTGTGGTGTAGTAAGCTTCAGAGTGATGCCTTGCGAGAAGCCATCACCGGAATCATGGCCGATTCCAAGGAGAAGAATCGCAAATTTGTGGAGACCATTGAACTCCAGATTGGGCTGAAAAACTATGATCCACAGAAGGACAAACGTTTCAGTGGCTCTGTCAAGTTGCCCCACATTCCTCGCCCCAAGATGAAAATATGCATGCTTGGTGATGCGCAACATGTCGAAGAGGTATGTACCTGCTGTATTCATCAAACTGTTTCTGTCGGTATTTAAATAGGTTATGTAGGCGACCCCAGATTTCAAAGCGAGGTTTATTATTATTCTTTAAGTATTTTACGATAGAACCTGAATTATTGTTTCGACTGTAAAGCCATGCTTGTTTTATTCTGTTTGCTTCTGTTAGTTGTCTGCTATTTGATTATTAAATTTACCGGGTGTTAGTAATCGTTTCAGTTTCTTGGAAGTTGAAAATACGACACTTTTTGTAATTCTGTAATTTCAATCCAAGAAATAAATGCCAGCCATGTGGCTTTGTTTTTTTTTTTTGATTTTATGTTTCTGTTATAGAGTTTGTTGAAAATTGTTGTTAAGTTGTAGTGTTAATGTTTTTTATTCTAATTCGCAGGCCGAGAAGATAGGACTGGACTGGATGGATGTCGAAGCTTTGAAGAAGCTAAACAAGAACAAGAAGTTGGTGAAGAAACTAGCTAAAAAGTACCATGCCTTTTTAGCTTCTGAAGCAGTTATTAAGCAGATTCCACGTCTGTTGGGTCCTGGTCTAAATAAGGCAGGCATGTATTCCGATTTTATTTCTCTGTTTAGGGAACTTATTTATTTTAAATTGTTAGATATTTGGTGTTTTGCTTGTCTTTCTTATCATTTTAACACTAGGGCATCATTGAAGTCTTCTTATTAGTCTTTGGTCACATGATATGTAATTTTTGTTTGTAAATATGAACTGCATTATGTTATATTGAATTACTTTCTGTTCACAAATTAAGCGATCCCCTTCCCCTGCGTATTATGGACTACTTTGATTGATATAATCTTTTGCTTTTGTATTCTTTTTTCTTCCATTGTAGCCGAGTTTGATGTGTTATGTAAACTATACAGGAAAGTTCCCTACACTTGTTACTCATCAGGAAACTCTCGAGTCAAAGGTAAACGAGTCTAAGGCTATGGTCAAATTTCAACTCAAGAAAGTGCTGTGCATGGGAGTAGCCGTGGGCAATGTCAGTATGGAGGAAAAACAAATCTTCCAAAATGTTCAACTGAGTGTTAACTTCCTGGTATCCTTATTGAAAAAGAACTGGCAAAATGTGAGTAGTTCACTCAATTTTTACTAAAACCAATTTCTCTGTTACATTCTTTTGTATTGTGCTTTTTCAATAAATCATGTTTTTGTAGCCATTTTCTGCTTATCATGTTTGATTTACGAGGAATTATTGGTGTAACTAAAGATGCTCGGCTATATACTATGTGCGTCGATCGAATCCATGATTACGACATAGGTTTTGTCATATCGTAATCCATGGATTAAACCTGATTTGGTCCTTCAAAATTACATTATGCCATAATCAGTCTATAATAGAGCTAAAGGGATTATATTCAAGTTGTCCATATTGTATTGGATACATATCAATTTAGTCCGAATATTAATATATTTTACTAGAGTTCCAGGGACAAATTTGATGGATTTTTTACTTGTTTTATGATTTGGAATAGCTGAGTGAACTTTTATTGTTTGTATAGTTTTAGAATTGGTTAAGAGAGTAGTTTTTTACGAATTGTTCAAAATCGGTGAATAAAATTTTGGAGAATGCTGGTTAGCATTTTATGGAAATTTGTTCCCTTGACTTTGGGGGTCCAGACATGGAGTAGTATGATTTCTAAATTTTAAGTATATTCTTACCGTCCAATCCTACATTAGTCACGTATTCTTTTTTCCTATCCTTGGACTATTTTATATCTTGATTATGTGCCAGACAATCATCGGCTAATGTAATTTTTTGTTGATTTCAGGTTAGGTGCTTGTATTTGAAGAGTACCATGGGAAAATCTTACCGTGTCTTTTAGGCATATCTATTTTTTATTTGGTGAATGTTTTGGCGCATAATACATTTCTCAATAGCTAGATGCAAATTTTCATCTTGATACAATTTTGCGGGTTGGACTTTTGTTGTTAGTGTTTCGTGTTCTTGTTCAAAACATTTGATAATGATATGCGTTAATTTTTGCTCTGCTTTCTTATTTACATGTTATTGCCCTACTTGCTATAATTCATCGTATGATACTGCCCATTAATACGGGTACTTATTATGTCGTAGAAAATATCTAAAAGTTGTTTCTTGAAAGAGCTAACCTCAACTGTGAATTTTCCTGTGCCGATTAACACTATGAAGATAATATCTAAGGCCCCAAGTTTCGTGTTGTGTCTGAAATAAGGTTGGTACTTTTTGGAAATAAAAATGACAATTACTTGTGGATCTTTATAGAATTCATTATTTTAAATTGGATTGTGTATGTTTTATTTTTAAGATTTAAAATAAAAATATGTATTTTGTGTGCGCAAAGTCTCATAATTTTTTTAAGGCTACATAAATAGGACATCTGCGGTGCAAAACATTAAGATGGTGTGTCTCGATTATAATTTTTCTTTTCTATTGTGTGTTGTTAAGGACATTGTTTGTCGTTCTTATTGTAAAGAGTACTTTATTGGAAATGCGTGGCTTTTTTGGCTTCCTCTTATTGTCAGTTTTATTCACTTTAGAAATATATACATTTATGTACATTAAAGATGAACACTTTTTAAAAAAAATAAAAAATTCTTGGCATTTATATTCAATGAATTGAATTGGCATCAATAAGTTAAAGGGTGATTAAATTTATTATCTACCTTTGAAATTATTAATTTTTTTGATGACCATTCTCTAATTTGCTTACGTTTTAATAATGCTTTGAAATCGGGCATTTAGGATTACACTACTGTTTTAAGATAGCCGAACATATAGTTTTACAAAAATTCTTATTAAGAATACTTTTTTACTAATAAAAGGTTATAATTTTGATTATAATAATGAAACGTTGTTTTAATTTTTATAATGTTGTAAACTTTGTAGGATTTATATTTTTCACCATCTCTCATTGTTTTTTGAAATTCTCCAAACCACTCTTATTAGTGAATAGAGCTAAATCCAAACTTCTTCCAAAGACCTTTTCAACTTTTATCATTAAGTCTATCTTGTAGTTCTTTAATAGTGTTTTCTTATAAAATAAACTTTGATGATAGAAATATAATTGGAGTATTTGTCTAGAATAATTTATTGAAGATAAGCATTTAACATTATATAATGAGATGGTATTAACTTTCTATAAACATTTAACATTATTTATGTATACCGATACTATTACTAATAATTTTACTAATTTAGGAATTAAAAATATATAACTATATATAATGAGGATATATTTTGGAAACACATTTATCTATAACTATATATAAAAAAATATCTTGTTTTGTGTATATATTTATTATTTCTATTTTCCTGTTCTAATATAATTCTTTATTGATTTTTTAAATATTAACCATAGGCAGTTTCATAAATGGGAAAACATTTTCTCTCTATCACGTATACTTAATAATTGGTTTAACAACTTTCTTTTTTATTAAATATTATTTAATGAGTCAGGAGTTTTAATAAATTTATTTTTTATTATTAATATTAATAATATTATTTGTGACAATATTAATATTGATAATACTATTTAATAA
The DNA here is from genome assembly GCA_027742785.1 of Vigna reflexopilosa. NCBI lineage: Eukaryota > Viridiplantae > Streptophyta > Magnoliopsida > Fabales > Fabaceae > Vigna > Vigna reflexopilosa. The sequence continues at coordinate 1,780,155 of CM050914.1, read as the reverse complement.
TAAAGTAATTTATATAATAAACATTTTAATTTTTAAATATATAATTACACATAAAGAGGGTCTTTATATTTGTTATTCCTATTTTTTAATATAATTATTTATTAAATATTAACCGTCATGGACAGTTTTATAAATTGAAAAGTAGTTTCTCTCTACCATCTCCACTTAATAATTGATTTAATTTTTTTTATTAAATATTATTTAATAAGTTGAAAGTTTTAATAATTTAATTTTTTATTATTAACATTGATAATATTATTTATGACAATATTGATAATACTGTTTAATAATATAGTAATTTAAATAATAAACGTCATAATTTCTAAATATATTTGTCATCATAATAAATTATTTTATTATGATTTAAAATACAAATTTATTTAATAATTTTACTTTGGGATAAAGTGAGATATTTCCCACTTTTAATACTGAAAAGATAACTAGCAAATAATAAAAATAGAGATTTAATATACCGATTATATGATCTTCATTCTTCATTACTAAATTAGTAATTAAACCTAATAATAATAATAATAATAATAATAATAATAATAATAATAATGCGTTTTCACCAGATTTTTTGAAAATTCATTATGATATTAAAAACTAAACGAGAAAACTCCAAAAGATTACTAAAACACACAAACAAAATGAAAATTTTTTAAAACCCATTTATTGAATCTCTTAAAAAAGCATAACAAAATCATAATAAAAATTTATTAATAAATATTTAAATATACTTTGTCGTAATATAATAAAATCACTATATAATTCAATAAAATAGACATTAAAAAAATATATAGATATTAAAAAAATATAAAGTATTATATAAATATAAGAATATGACATAATTTTATATAGTAAGTGATAATTATCACCATAATAATAAATAAATAACAAAATAAAATAGTTTAAAGAGATATTTTACATGTTTGAAATTATGATTATTTATTCAATCTCTTATACTATATTATATATTATTACTATGTCATATATTTATATTATCTTTTTTTTTTCAGTTTTTTAAAAATGAAAAAATTATGTGTGATGTATTTTATACAAAATTTAAGAAACTCATTGAAAAATATAATATACTTTTTAAAATAATTAATATATTTATTTTTCAAAAATATATATAAATATATACAAATAAATATTACACTTTAGTTATAACTAATATTTAAAAAATACCAGGCCATAGCGCTGCGTTTTTGCTAGTTTTAGTAATAAGAAGTTTGCTGCTGTTCTCTCACATAAATTTAGTATATTATTCTTCTTGATTTAATTAGATTAGTTTATTTTTATCTCCGTCGTTTATTTAAAAAAAGGAAAAATAGTGTTGGTGTAAAATATCCATCACCGATGAGTTAGTAGTGTGTCTCTGACCATGGCTTTTGTCTGTTTCTTTTTTCTTTTTAACTCCTTTGATTTGTATATATTTACTACGTATGAGCTCTCTAATAAAAAAACCCATATTACGTTAACCATGTCAAATTATTTACCAACAAGTCAATCATCAATAAAGTTTTATTTACTTGAGTGAATTGATAAGTGAGAGTGAATTTAAAAATAATTAAAAAAATTTACTTCTAAATTCATTCACACTTATCTCCAAATCTATTCAAATAAACATTTCAAATAAACAAAAAAAAAATTATATTCAAATTCTCTCAAATCCACTTAATTACTTTTTCTTATTAATCCTAAATTATCAATTACAAACATTAAACTCGTACATATCAGCATGTTGTGTTAAATGGAGCTATCCCTCCAAGTAAAATAAATGATAAAAAAAATACAAAAGAAAAGAATTAGTTGGATCCTAAGCTATCATGTCAGTTTTGGTAACGGTGGTGGTAAAAGGAACAATGAAAAAATAATCTGGAGTTTTCGATTAAGAAATTAATATGTTATGTTAATATAACTTTTTCAGTAAATATTATATTTTTAATGATTTTATTTATTAGTGTTCCTTTTTGCTGAGATATTAATTTCTTAATCCTTATTTTGAGGCAGTTGTAAACAAAATCATTATCAAATTACTCAGATCCCTTACTGCTAGGCTGTAAATCTAAACTTAAGTAGGATTTTAATTTTGAAATTTATTTTAGTAAATTTGCTTTATTAGCTCATAAGACGAGAGAATTCTTTAATGTTTCCGTGTCGTTTATTTTTTTCTAAGGAATTCAATTCTCTTCTCGTTCTGATTCTCACCAAGCCCGCTTTATTAGTGTCAGAACCTCCTCTTTTTTTCTTCCTCCGTAGATCTCTCTCTCTTTTCGCTTTAGAGGTCCAACTTGCTTCCAGATCTCGCACGGATTTGTATCACTCTTTTGACTCTTCTTCCTCTTCCAATTCAATCGCGGCTGCAGATCTCACTCTTCCATCCTAGCCGTCATGGCGGCCGCTAACGCTCCGATCGCCATGAGAGAAGCTCTCACTGTGAGTTCTCTGCGCTCTTCGTTTTCTCTCGATTTCTTGAGCTTAATTCGCAACTCCACTTCACCTGCTACCTTTATAACCGATAGTAACCATCAAAGTTTTGCAAGTCACTCTTACGCTTTACTAAACTTTTATTTTCCGAATGGAGTGTTCCGCAACAAATTCGATCGTGTTGTAACGAAGTTCACTGCGCTACTTTGTTTTCTTATTTTCGAGTTAGCATAGATCTAGATGTTTCTTGAGTTTCTTTTTTCTGAACTGTTGAGTGAGATTGTGTTGTGAATTGAAAGTGATGTAACTCGTGTCGCGTGATTTGTGATTGCAGTTGCCGAGCATTGGCATAAATCCGCAGTTCATCACGTTCACGCATGTGACGATGGAGTCCGATAAGTATATATGCGTTCGAGAAACGGCTCCGCAGAATAGTGTGGTTATCGTTGATATGAACATGCCGAATCAGCCTTTGAGGAGGCCTATTACTGCAGATTCCGCTCTTATGAATCCCAATTCCAGAATCCTTGCCTTGAAAGGTTGGATACTAGTTCGTTTTATTCTTCTCATGAATTTGTGACTTGTGTTTGTGGCTAGTACTGTTGTGGATAATCTAACTAAAGCCATTTCGGTATTGAGTTGGATTTTTTATGGTATTGTATATATTGAGAATTTTTATTCTTTATATTTTTTTTTTTGGAGAGATGGAGCTTACGTTCCTCATGTTTTTGCCGCTGAGGCAATCGTTATCATCATCATATGAAAATAGCTTGGTCTGAACTTGTTTAGGAGTGGAATAACATACGCACTTCGTGCATGGTATCAGGACTTAGTTGAACAAGACGATCTGAGCTAATTTTGATTTTATGATCCTTACTTGCTTCTCAAGCATTAGTTCTACTAACTAGAGTACCAAGTGCGTGTGTCCTTAAGCATCCTGATCATTAGGAGTACGTTATTGTGAAACAGGTGCCTTTGCTTGATTCTTATTTACCAACTTACCAATATGATAAATTAAAAGATCATGTTCTTAAGTGATATAATTTTATCGAAGAAAACTGTCATACTTTTCTTTAATTTCTCACATGCTAAGCTAATATGACTATTAGGGGAAGTCACCAATAGGCTATGACTTTATCCCTACGAGGTTTATTAAAGATGGACTGATCTCATTTGTTGTAATGCCATAGACCTGTTAAGTGTTTTTTTTTTTTTTTTTCATGATTTATTGTTCAGATAATGTATTTACCATTCACCATTCATCTATGACCAATTAAACATTGTGATTATATATATTATTCAAGATACCATCATTTGACAAGCATGAAAGTGGTTGCATGTTAAGAAAAAAATGCTCCTGGAACAAAGGAAAATAGCCAGTGTAAAAGGGGCTCACTGTTTTCACAGCATTCCAACTATTGGGATAAAATTGTAGGTTTTATTTGATTACATCACAAGCTTCTGTTTGCATTGCATCTTAATTAGTATTTACTTTTGGATTATATTTGCTTATAAGTTGCATCCTTCTCTTGAAGCTCAACTCCAAGGAACAACTCAAGACCACCTACAAATTTTTAACATTGAAATGAAAGCGAAGATGAAATCCTATCAGATGCCCGAGCAGGTAACTATTACGTACAAGTATACAACCACTATTAAATGATGGTTAATAATGAGAGCTTTGTTAAACCTTGTGGAATGCACCCATTGCATGCGCAGGTGGTCTTTTGGAAATGGATTACCCCCAAGTTGTTGGGTCTCGTGACACAAACCTCTGTATACCATTGGTCAATTGAAGGTAAGAAATTGATAAACTGCAATTCCACTTGACAACTTGGTTTTGTGCTATTATGTTTTTCAGTTTTTCCATTGCTGTTCAGCGTAATTTTGCTCATCTTCAAATGTTTTACTAGGATATTTCTGTGTGATATATGTAACTTGTAGGTGACTCTGAACCTGTCAAGATGTTTGAGAGAACAGCGAATTTAGCAAACAATCAAATAATTAATTATCGATGTGATCCTTCAGAAAAATGGTTGGTCTTGATTGGTATTGCTCCAGGTTCCCCTGAGGTATATCTCTAGTGTCTGTCATCTATAACTTTATACAAAGGAGATATATTTTTTTGGTATACACATTTTGTATGTCCTATTTTACATTTGTAAGTACTACTAACACTCTCCAAATGTCTCTTCCAATAACACACCGCACCCCAATTCACTCACTATTTATTATTGACTACCACTATCCTTTTTTTTTTCATTTATTTAAAAAAAATATAAAGGCATGTTTTCTTCTTTTCCCTAGTAGATAGTAACTAGGTTATAGTGTTTCTTGTTTTAGTTATCTAAACTTTTTCTTTTTTCTCATTTTCATGTCTTTATTTTTTAATTTTATGTTTCCTTTGGATTTATCTGTGTAAAATCTTGCTACCATTGTATGATATTTAAATTAAAAAACTGAAAGCTATATTGGACGCTTTGTTCTGGCCATGGTATTAAACCTCCTTGATTAAGTCGTCTGGGTTTAACGTTAAGCCTTGTTTCTCATAGAGTTTCAAGCTTTCTAAGGAAAAAAATGGACTTATGTAGTGTCAACAACACGCCAAGCTCAAAGGATTCCACTTTGAGGAGGAGTTGAATTTAAAACAATTTATATAGCCTATGCCATTGAGATAGATTATCCTTGGAAATAATCATTTTCCTTTTTACTAGAATTTGTTTGAGTCTGATCTTGTTTTTTTCTTTTTGTATGTTGTGTTGTCTATAGAGGACACAATTGGTTAAAGGAAACATGCAGCTCTTTTCTGTGGATCAACAACGAAGTCAGGCTCTTGAAGCGCATGCTGCATCATTTGCTCAATTTAAAGTTTGTCTCTTTATGATTCTTTGTTTACTTTCCTTCGTTAATTTCATATTTACAAATAAATATTTCTATAGCATGTTACTGTCATACAATGTGCTAGAAAAATTGAAGTGCTTTTTGGACAGGTTCCTGGGAATGAAAATCCTTCTATTTTGATTTCTTTTGCCACTAAGACACTTAATGCTGGTCAAATTATATCCAAGTTGCATGTTATTGAGCTGGGTGCTCAGCCAGGTCTGTATATATTTTCTTTAGCACATCTGTCTCTTCAGCATTAATTAATCTGATGGACAATATTGTTATTAAACAAATCTGACTTAACTTTACAATTTAGTTGCCCTTGTCCCATATTGAATTTCCAAGGTTACTTTTCCTGTTAAATCATAAATCTAAATTTAAACTGGTCATATAAACTTTATTGAACCGAAGTTTGGAGAAGAATGACCTTTCTTAAAGATATGCCCAGAGAGGTGCCTTTGTCTTGTTATTCAAAATTCTTCTACTCAGAATAATGATTTCTTGAACTTCAAGTTGTGGATGGATAAATTGAAGTGATCATGTTTTGCACTATCTGTATTGAGGAGGTTGCTCATTATTGGCAATAGATTCAGTTAATAATAAAGAACTATACTGCTTTCTGTTGGAGAATTGGCCATGCTCCTGGGATTACTAAATTTGAATGAATGATTGGAAATTTTGAATAATGTGATGGTGACAGTCTTCTCTTGGATTTTCTATTTAATGATAAGTCAGTGAAGTTGCTGCTGTGATTATTTTCACAAATAAAGGGAGCAGCATACTGAAATGAGGGTATTTAAGCATGGATAGATATTTTGTATTATAGCTATAAATCATTTGTATAGTTTTATAATCTTTGATTTGGTTTATCATCATTCCGGAATTTACCTTACCAATTGTCTTTGCAGGGAAACCATCGTTTACAAAGAAACAAGCTGACCTTTTCTTTCCCCCAGATTTTGCTGATGATTTTCCAGTTGCCATGCAGGTACAAAGGTTGCTAGAATTGTTCATTTTGTAAAACTGTGCTGGTATTTGATTCATCATTTTCTCTTTTGGCAGATATCCCACAAATACAGTTTGATTTATGTGATTACGAAACTTGGTCTCCTATTTGTCTATGATTTGGAAACTGCTACTGCTGTATATAGGAACAGAATTAGTCCTGATCCTATATTTTTGACATCAGAAGCTACATCGGTTGGAGGCTTTTATGCTATTAACAGGAGAGGCCAGGTGTTATTGGCTACTGTTAATGAGCAAACGATTGTGAATTTTGTCAGTGGTCAAGTATGTATCTGATCATGTTATCACTTTCCTATTGTAAGGGGGAAACAAGGTGACATTTCCACAAATTTCATTTTTTTTTTGTCACAGCTAAACAATTTGGAGCTAGCGGTTAATCTTGCCAAGCGAGGAAATCTTCCTGGTGCTGAGAAATTGGTATGTGAGTTTTCATATTGAACTTACTATTTTGTCATTAGGGTGCTTTCAGGACTTAGGATGGTTCTACTGAATCTCACGTGTTATCTTTGATTGGATTTTATTTAATTGGTAAATGCCAACTTGTGTAATATTTTGTATGGTCGTTCTATTGTACAATGCACAATGTTTTAAGGCTCTTGGCAATGAGTGTCCTAAAGGTATTGATAAATGAATTAGTAAATAAAAAGTTTTCAAAGGAAATTACAGTGTGATTGCATTGGAAATGAATCATATCATGATGGAGTGCATTGATAACAATTTCCCATGAAAAAAAAATCCACTTTTGATTCCTTATCCAGTTCCGTGAGGCATTTCTTAGAGTTCTCCTTTAATGAAATTTTACTAATATTTCTCTTCAGCATTTACTTATTCTATTCTAGTCAGTACATATCTGTTTAACAGAATCATCCTTCTGTTGCTGATGTTTTCTGTATCTCTTTAACACTATCAATTTTTTATGTAGAAATTTTTTATGCATCTAAAAGATAGATGCATGGACCAAAGGAGTTTATGTGAGTGACCTGAATTCTGTATGGCGACAAACGTTTTTTCTTTAGTCTTTTACTTTTTTTTTTCTCTATTAATGAAATCTGCACTATAATGTTTTTCATAATGTATTTATTTTCCAAATATTTTGATAATTTTTTGGTATTGTTTGATTAGAGAGTGTCTAGCTTCATTTAAACTAGTTTGTTTTTCATTGCCTTTTTTGTGTGTGAATTTTAGTCATTAACATGCTTACTTGTTGACATTATAGGTGGTTGAACGATTCCACGAACTGTTTGCCCAAACAAAGTATAAAGAAGCAGCTGAGCTTGCAGCGGAGTCTCCACAAGGAATCCTTCGCACTCCTGATACAGTTGCAAAATTTCAGGTGTGGTGATACGTTACAATGCTTGTTTGTCTTTCTGTTCAACAAACTGAATGCCAATCAAACATTACAGGCATATTGTCATGTATTTTTGTTTTCAGAAAGTGGGAAAATCCCATTGAATTTGGTTACAAAAGAAGAATAAACACACCCATAGCCATCAAATATTTTGTTTGTGCTCTTTCCTCAACAAATTGAACCTAAGCATTCATCTTTGCTTGTTTATATGGATAAAGGATTAAAGAAATTTGAACTGTTTGTCATTTTTCATGGTCAATTAGACTATCATGGGTGAAGTGTCACAAGTTGTTCTATTTGGCAGAGTGTTCCTGTGCAAGCTGGGCAAACTCCTCCACTATTGCAGTATTTTGGAACACTTCTGACAAGAGGAAAGCTGAATGCCTTTGAGTCATTAGAATTGTCAAGGCTGGTAGTAAACCAGAACAAGAAAAACCTTTTGGAGAATTGGTTGGCAGAGGACAAGCTTGAATGCAGTGAGGAACTAGGAGATCTTGTAAAGGTAGGTTGCATTTGAAATTTTGAAATACTTTGAATTGATTGTGTTTTTTTTTTTTTTTTTTGCTTTTTGTTTAATTCTATTTGTTTACCTAATAGTATATTTAATATTAAATGGGATTTTTTTGTTAATTTTGATTAATGTGTTCTACTGTGTAGACTGTGGATAATGATCTTGCTTTAAAAATATACATCAAAGCCAGAGCAACTCCAAAAGTTGTTGCTGCTTTTGCTGAGAGAAGGGAATTTGACAAGATTCTAATATACTCTAAGCAGGTAGAGGCTTGTTTATTTACAAATTATACTGATTTTTGTTCATCAGATTATTTGGTGCTTCTTTTGTTAATTTCTTTGATATTGTTCTAGCCTGGAGTATTTTAATTGGCTGTTATATTAACATTATTTCATATCTTACCTCTGCTTTTAATGGAGCTACTTGTGGCTGATAATTTTCATTACTTTTGGGCTACAGGTTGGCTACACACCTGACTATCTCTTCCTTTTGCAAACAATTCTCCGATCAGATCCTCAGGTACGAGTGTACCCTATGTAGTTCATTTTCATTATTTATGTTGAGCTATTTCTTTTTATTTCTTTTATTATCTGCCACTCTGTTAGATAACTGATTATCAAATTATATATTTTCTGAATAGAATTTCTAGAACTTTATTTTATTTTTTCATTCTCAATTTACTGAAATTGGCCGTTGTACTAACTAATTCAACAACTCTCTTTTTTTTCATTTTGGTTTTGTAGGGTGCTGTTAATTTTGCATTAATGATGTCGCAAATGGAGGGAGGTTGTCCAGTTGATTATAACACCATAACTGATTTATTTCTTCAGGTTGTTTATCTACTATGATTAAGTCATTATTATAGTGATTAGTAATATAATATTCATGCTTCACGATAGTTGATTTATGAAATGTTTCTTTATGTGGCATTATGTTGATTTTTATGTACAAGCACTCGCCTAGTCCTTTCCTTATTGTTTTTACTGTAATTATTTATTATTGATTGACAGTTCATGTATTACCTTCTGTTTGTCCTGTTCAGAGAAATCTGATCCGTGAGGCAACTGCCTTTCTCCTAGATGTTCTGAAACCAAATCTACCAGAACATGGGTTCCTTCAAACTAAGGTGTTGGAGATAAATCTGGTTACTTTCCCTAATGTTGCAGATGCAATTTTGGCTAATGGCATGTTCAGTCATTATGACCGTCCTCGTATTGCGCAACTTTGTGAAAAAGCTGCTCTTTATGTGCGAGCTTTGCAAGTAATGACTCACCAAATGTGTTTTCTTCTTACTTTTTTTCTTATTTAACCCACAAGCCTCCTCTTTCTATTGATTACATTATTTTTTATGCAGCATTACACAGAGTTGTCAGATATAAAACGTGTGATTGTGAATACACATGCAATTGAGCCACAGGTTTGTGTACTCCATTGCTTTTATAGTTTATCTATTGAAACATTGTGCTAATTTGAATAATACTAAGTGGTTTTTCGGTTCTTGTAGTCACTTGTTGAATTTTTTGGCACTCTATCACGAGAATGGGCATTAGAGTGCATGAAAGACTTATTGCTAGTCAATCTTAGAGGCAACCTACAGATTATTGTGCAGGTATGAAACTATAATTTTCTTCTATAATATGAAATTATTAATATTTTATTGATAACTAAAAGCTTATATATATCTGTCTAGGTTGCCAAAGAATATTGTGAACAGTTGGGCATTGATGCCTGCATAAAGATTTTTGAGCAATTCAGGTCATATGAAGGACTGTATTTTTTCCTGGGATCATATTTGAGCTCCAGGTAATTCTTTCACTTTTATAGAACTGTTTTGTCTGGTGGACAAGGGATGCCTTCTGTAAAGGGGATATTGTCTCATATCAGCTAAATTTCTGCCCTGTCCCCCTGAATATGGACAGTGAGGATCCTGACATTCACTTTAAGTACATTGAGGCAGCAGCGAAGACTGGTCAAATCAAAGAGGTTGAGCGTGTGACTAGAGAATCAAGTTTCTATGATGCTGAGAAAACAAAGAACTTTCTAATGGAGGCTAAGCTTCCCGATGCACGACCTCTGATTAATGTTTGTGACCGATTTGGATTTGTTCCAGATCTAACACACTATCTATACACAAGCAACATGCTTCGCTACATTGAAGGTTATGTTCAGAAGGTATTATAGTTTGCATTTATAATTCAGTAGCCTTTTTATTTCTTGAATACTACCTACTTTCTCTTTTCCAGTGTTAACTGTCTGCCTTGCTTTGATTTGCTTTATAGGTGAACCCAGGGAATGCTCCTTTAGTCGTTGGGCAGCTTTTAGATGATGAGTGTCCAGAAGATTTTATCAAAGGCTTGATTCTCTCTGTTCGTTCCTTACTGCCGGTGGAGCCCCTTGTGGAGGAGTGTGAGAAGAGGTAGTATCGGTTCTCTAATCCTACACCTTTTGAGCTCACCTTTCTAATTTTTCTCTGGTGTTAATTTGTCATGCAGGAATCGGCTTCGTTTGCTCACACAGTTTTTGGAACATCTTGTAAGCGAGGGAAGCCAGGATGTACATGTTCACAATGCACTGGGTAAAATCATCATTGATAGCAACAATAATCCGGAACATTTTCTCACTACCAACCCATACTATGATTCTCGAGTTGTGGGCAAATATTGTGAGAAACGTGATCCCACCTTAGCAGTTGTAGCTTATAGGCGTGGACAATGTGATGATGAACTTATCAATGTGACAAACAAAAATTCTTTGTTTAAACTACAAGCAAGGTTTGTGGGTTATATTTATATTTTTTTTTCTCTAAACAATTATCGTTGGATCCAATGGTTACACGCATTTGTTTGGATTACAGATATGTTGTTGAGCGGATGGATGCTGATCTTTGGGACAAAGTTCTTAACCCTGATAATTCCTATAGAAGGCAACTTATTGATCAGGTTGTATCTACAGCTCTGCCTGAAAGCAAGAGCCCTGAACAAGTATCTGCTGCTGTTAAGGCTTTCATGACTGCTGATCTACCTCATGAATTGATCGAGCTTCTTGAGAAGATTGTCCTTCAGAATTCTGCATTCAGTGGCAACTTTAATCTGCAGAATCTACTTATTTTAACAGCAATAAAGGCTGATCCATCCAGAGTTATGGATTATATTAATAGACTGGATAATTTTGATGGGCCTGCAGTGGGAGAAATGGCTGTTGAGGCTCAATTATATGAGGAAGCATTTGCAATTTTCAAGAAGTTCAACTTAAATGTCCAGGCAGTCAATGTCTTGTTAGACAATATTCATAGCATTGATAGAGCTGTGGAGTTTGCTTTCCGAGTTGAAGAAGATGCTGTTTGGAGTCAGGTGGCCAAGGCTCAACTAAGGGAAGGACTAGTAAGTGATGCCATTGAGTCCTTTATACGAGCAGACGATACTACACAATTTTTGGATGTTATCCGTGCTGCTGAAGATGCCAATGTTTACCATGACCTGGTGAGATACTTGCTGATGGTTCGGCAGAAGACTAAAGAACCCAAGGTGGACAGTGAGCTCATTTATGCATATGCAAAGATTGATAGGCTCAGTGACATTGAGGAGTTCATTCTTATGCCAAATGTAGCCAATCTTCAAAATGTTGGTGACCGATTGTATGATGAAGAACTATATGAAGCTGCCAAAATCATATTTGCCTTTATATCTAACTGGGCCAAGTTAGCAGTTACACTTGTGAAGTTGAAACAGTTCCAAGGTGCAGTTGATGCAGCAAGGAAAGCTAACAGTGCAAAAACATGGAAGGAAGTTTGCTTTGCCTGTGTTGATGCAGAGGAGTTCCGTTTGGCCCAGATATGTGGGCTTAACATTATTATTCAGGTAATTTGTTGTTTTTGTTTGGCAATTCATTAATTAAGTAAATTTTTAAATTAACTGGATTTTTTCTTATTTAGCTGTCATCTGATTCCAAATTATAAAGGTTGAATAATTTGTTCTTTCAAAATGTAATGGGGAAATAGTATACTAAAATGTATAAATATGCTGTGAACTTGTGGTGATTGGAAGGTTTTGTGAACATTACTTGAGTCTTGCTTGTGAGCTTAATACTCTTTCCGATGCTTGTTAAGTCAATTTTGATTGTGAATTTGGTAGGTGGATGACTTGGAAGAGGTCAGTGAATATTACCAAAATAGAGGTTGCTTCAACGAGCTAATATCCCTCATGGAGAGTGGTTTAGGTTTAGAACGGGCACATATGGGTATCTTCACTGAGTTGGGAGTTCTATATGCTAGATATCGTCCTGAGAAGCTTATGGAACATATCAAACTATTTGCAACCCGGCTCAACATTCCAAAGCTTATAAGAGCTTGTGACGAACAACAACATTGGAAGGAGCTGACCTATTTGTACATTCAATATGACGAGTTTGATAATGCTGCAACAACCATCATGAACCATTCATCTGAAGCATGGGATCATATGCAATTCAAAGATGTTGTCGTCAAAGTTGCTAATGTTGAGTTGTATTACAAGGCCGTTCATTTCTATTTACAAGAACATCCTGATCTTATCAATGATGTTCTGAATGTCCTTGCTCTCCGTGTTGATCATGCACGTGTTGTTGACATCATGCGAAAGGTAGTTTTAATACTGGCAACAGTTTCATGAGTTGTTTACTCTATAACCTTTTTTTCTATTTCTCACTAATGAATGTTTTCTCTGTGTTGTATTATAGGCTGGTCATCTCCGTCTTGTCAAGCCATACATGGTTGCAGTTCAGAGTAACAATGTGTCTGCTGTTAATGAAGCCCTGAATGAAATATATGTCGAGGAGGAAGACTATGATAGATTGCGCGAGTCAATTGATTTGCATGATAACTTTGACCAAATAGGCCTTGCACAGAAGGTTAGCTGCATTTATTCGGTGTTGACTATTTTCAATTCAATATTAAGAAGCTGATAGATTATCTATTATTATGAAATACAGATTGAAAAGCATGAGCTTCTTGAGATGAGGCGTGTTGCTGCTTACATTTACAAGAAGGCAGGTAGATGGAAGCAGTCCATTGCATTGTCTAAAAAGGATAACCTTTACAAAGATGCCATGGAGACAGCTTCACAATCTGGTGACCGTGAACTTGCTGAGGAGTTGCTTGTTTATTTCATTGATCAGGTACCAAATTCAATTTCGACAGCATATAATCCATTCTTTAGCAACATTTCGTTCAACATGTTTTATTTAAAGACTAAGATACCAAGTTATTATGCTTTCAATCTCTATACCGACGACACCTGCAGCACTTACCACGGCATATGCAGTTCCTAAAAGTTATTGGCAACTAGTACTGTTACTGATTTTTTTAATCTTATAGTCACAACTTATTCTGCCAGTTTGATGTTAGGAGTTTTATTATCAACGTTCACTTTCTGGAGAGTTTTATTGTGAGTGAGGTCAATATAGTGTAAGATTTCTCTCTACATGCTTATGCAGGGAAAGAAAGAATGCTTTGCCTCGTGTCTATTTGTTTGCTATGATTTGATCCGGGCAGACATTGCTATCGAGTTGGCCTGGATGAACAACATGATTGACTTTGCCTTCCCATATCTCTTGCAGGTTTGTATTCCTTTTGTGCCTGCTTATTTATTACTTAAATATATACATTAACCTGTCTTTTTCATCGTGTTATCTTGTGCTTTCTTTCACTGTCTTCTTTTTAATGTTGTAGTTTATCCGCGAGTACACTGGCAAAGTTGATGAACTGGTGAAGGACAAGATTGAAGCTCAGAACCAAGTGAAGGCTAAAGAGCAAGAAGAGAAGGAAGTAATTGCGCAACAGGTAATTAGTTTCGTCATTTTGTTTCCTGCTTTAGTTAATATTTTCTATCTCCTTGATGATCATTTATTGAACATTCTTATTTGATTGAACTATATGAATACCCATTGCATAAAATGTTCTCTCTCGTTGCAGAATATGTATGCTCAGTTGTTGCCTCTTGCTTTGCCCGCACCACCAATGCCTGGAATGGGAGGAGGCTTTGCCCCTCCCCCTCCAATGGGTGGATTGGGGATGCCTCCAATGCCCCCTTTCGGTATGCCACCCATGGGCAGCAGCTACTGACAGGAAAGCGGCCATGAACTCAAATGTATACAGGGAGCAACGTAGCAGCTTGGTTTTCAAACATTTTCTTCTGGGATTTTAATGCAGTATTCTTTCCTTGCTTCTATTAGAGGAGGTTCTAGTCAAAATAATTTCGAGTTTCTGTTCGGGGGTTTGTGTCATATTTTTGTAATATTTTTTATAGTTGAGGCATTTTTTGGGCTTCTCTTACGAGCTAGCCGAGGATTTTCTGTATGTAGCCATTTTTCTTGTATTAAATGATGGTCCAAAGCATAATACGAAATAGACCGACTTTGACTCCTAGCCCATGTTTTTCATGGATTTGTTCCACTTTTCCTTGTGATGGAAGCTACCTGATTAAAGTTTGTTGGCATGCTGTTGTGTGCATCTTATCTTCTTTACAATGCGTGTTCTGTTACCTCTTGATTTCTGGTTTTGAATTGGTACGAATTTGTTGCACTGTTTTTATTTTTATTTTTACAATATCTACATTACTATTTATTGCGCTCTTTCTCTCTTTATTCAGTAAGTACTTTTAGGGCATAAAATGTATGATTGCAAGTTTTCATGAATATTATATTTTGTTATGTGCTTAGTATACTGATAGTTGAAATCTTGTATTATAGTTCGTTATGTGTATTATATTTCGTTAATTTTTTAAATATTCTGCTATATGTCGTTGGTGATCCTAATGTAGGCGTCTAATCATTAGGACAGCTAAACTATTCGAATATATAAAACAATCTTCAGACAACGTAATCTAAGAACCTTAAAAAATGAACTGGAGAAATTTATTTAAAAAATTTAACGTAAGCAAAAGAGTAAAAAGATGCATATCCTTTACATTTTAAACTCTTAAATCACAACACTTATAGTCTTCTTATAAAAGGTAGTTTTTTTAAGAATGTGTTGGATCGGGTTTAAAGTACCTTTTTTTCTTCTTCTAACAATCCAACTCAAGTTAATTATGTTTGAGTTGAAAGTTGAGTAATTCAAAAGAAATAGAAAAGGAAAATTCTTCAGTATAAATACAAATATTTTAATTGTAATAATAAGTATATGATGACAACAATATATATACATGTATTAATAATATTTATATGTAATATAATATCATTTAATAATAAAATTATTAGATAAATTATATTTTGCATTATATATTTATTATATAGTTGAGTAAAGTTAGATTCTTCGAGTTTGAAATTTATGAATCTGTACTAACTCAATTAATTAGATATACTAAATGAAGCTCAATCAAATTTATTAACTAAATCTAATTTTAAAAATATATAATTGAGTTCAGTTTGTAAATTAAGCACAATATGTCTATACTCTCACTTTTTTTTTATCTTGTGTCGTGTAATTACATCCTAGTAAACAAACAAATGTTACTAGGTAAAAACAAGTTTATTGGATTGGTTAAGATAGATTTAAAAATAGCAAAACCTAAATTAATTAATTTTTCTTAGTTTAGGCATTTTTTTAGGTTGTTTTTGTACAACCTAAACTAAATTGATATATTTGAGAGCAATTGATTAGAATAAATTGATATCCAAGCTAAGTGAACGTGAAATAAAAAAGGAACTTTGTTAAAAGAAATTATGTCGCTGAAAGATGTAAACATATTTTACTATAATTGGCTCACGTTAAATATATAGTAGAAAATTAAAAATATATATAAATTGGATTCCAATTTATTGAATTTATTAAACACAAATTTGATATTTAAATTAAACGCTATAAAAAAATGGTTGAACTTATAATTGAATTTGATAAATTCGAGTTCAACCTTTTAATCTGTTGAATTTAAATTCATTGATTTAAATGGATGACCTTACTTTTACTTTCCATTTATAAATTATTATTTCAGACAATACTTTAATTGGTATTTCTACAAGAAGATAGACTATCCACTATCCAACCGTATAAATAAATTTTAATTATGTTTTTCAAAAGCAAAGATGATAGTTGTTTCAATAATTACTATAACAATGCGAAATCATTAAAATTTTATTTTAATAATATTTTTTCTTTTATTCAATACTTTGTTTTTGTTCTTAATGAATTGTTCAAGCCACTAATTAAGAGTTCTCAA
The DNA here is from genome assembly GCA_027742785.1 of Vigna reflexopilosa. Lineage (NCBI taxonomy): Eukaryota > Viridiplantae > Streptophyta > Magnoliopsida > Fabales > Fabaceae > Vigna > Vigna reflexopilosa. The sequence continues at coordinate 1,763,762 of CM050914.1, read as the reverse complement.
TTTTTAGATATTTGTTTAATCACTAATGATAACTTTTATTAAAATTTATGACTATTAAAAAAAACAAAAATACCACGAACATTATATTAAGACATTACTTCTAAAACATAAATTATAAACACCAATTTAAAAATTAATTAAAGTATAAACATTTCTAGGTTAATTCAACTCAACTATAATTACCTAGTTTTCACTTATATCTTATACTTTTCTTTTTGAAAATTCAGTTAACTCGGGAGAATTTTTTGTAATAAATTAGGAAATACTTGTTTGTGTAGAATTTAAATGTGTCGTGAAATTTGATCAAATCGTGTATAAAAAAGATGCCATTTTCTTTTATTCGAAAAGAAAATTACGTGTGGTCACGCGCTATGTGGCGTGTGTCAACAGCAATTTCAGTCCTGAATAAACAATCTAGTGGTAAGAGGAAGACCACTCTTTGTGGCTATCCATGGTTGGAATTTGAAAGACTCTAAGAAGATGGCCATATCTTTAAACTCCATAGTCAGCTTTAGCTCAACGGTAACTGTTTCCTGTTCTCATACTTCACCCTTCACTTTTCTTTGTAGTTTTCCTGTTTTCATGGTTTTCTCATTTCAGATTCTTGCTTTTCGTTTCCAATTATCTGTGGAGTCTTTGTACACCCTTTCTGGCCTTCTGGGCATCTTTGAATTTTATTTATGACAACGGTTTCAACATATGCGTCAAGTTCGGGACTCAGATTACTGAAATTTTATTCATTTAGACTTTTGAGTTAAAACATGTTTGGCACTGATGGGATCGCATTAATATGTAAAGCGCTGTGATGTATTGAACTTTTGTTCTACTGGGAAAAATGGTAAACGGAGAAAAAATGTTAGTTGGGGAAATTTTAATTTTCAATATAGTATATGTAATTCAAAGAATTATAGCTGCCAAAGTAATGAATATAAGGGAACAATTCTCATAAGATTGAGTTTTGTTAAAATCCCCAAATCTAAAAGTAGAGGATCAGGAAAATTCAGAAATTTATATGTTTTGGGCTGTAAGAGATCGTAGGGAATGCATACAGAAATTTAGAAGATAGGAATTATTTGACTGGGGACTTTTATGGAGGTAAATAATAATCATTATGTTAATGTTTATAGTTATTTGTTCTATAGAATGAAAAGTTTTCGTTAGATGAACTTCTTGTGATAGCCATTGTTTCATTACTGTACTGAAAAACATATACAATTTTATTTCAAGCACTTCAACTAGAGTAGTGTGATTCTCTGGTATGATTTAAGAATATCTTATCAAGAACTCTATTGTAAACAAAGATGGATCAATAACATGTAAAGAAAGCAGTACTATGAAACTGGGAATTTGCTGATGTACCAATCACATGGCAACAAAGTCCTCTGAAACAAGGGGCACCGAGGCTGGACTTGCATGCAATTCATTAACAATTATTTTGTTTATCATTGATCACTTTAGTATGATTCAATTATGCTATTATGGAATATCGTTTTTCTGATCTCTTACAAAAGTTTTTCATTCTCCATTAGAAGTTGGAAACCAAGTATCATGATGCATCAAGATATTCTGTTGGAGCTTCTCTACCTAAGGCCACTCAATTTACACCCTTCTCGGTAGTATCTAGATCGAGAAAGCTTGTCAAAGAAAGAAGATTTGGCCACTGTCTTCCAGTTGCAGATAGTGGTCAGCTTGCAGCAGACAACAATATTACTGAGGAATTTGACAACGCTGAAAATTCACCAACCAGTGATCAATTATCATCCCTGAATCCCCCTGATGAAAATTTCCAGCTGCAAGCTAAAGTTGATGCTGAGTCAGTATCTAAAACGTTAGATTCTTCCAATGGTTCGATTAACCAAGAGCAAGGACCATCATCATCATCAGCATCTTCTAAGTCACAATCTGCAACGAAAGGAGCTTCCCTTACAGCAAGAGAGCGATTAAAGGTGGCTCGAGCCGGCAACCGATACCCCCAATTGAAAGCATCTAAAGCAGACATGAGCAGCAGAGTGTTGGAAGCTTCAAAGCAAAGTGACAAAGGGAAGAGAAAATCTGGACTTCCAGAGGCCCCAACTAATCTGTTTGATGATAGCAAACGAGGCTTATCAACAGGCTTCACTTTTCAGTTTCCTGGGGGTTCTGATCTCTTTCTCATTGTATTCTCTTTTGTTTTAATCAGCTCAATCATGTTTGCAACAACTTTCATTGTGTGGAAAGTTGGTGCAATCCATTTCAATGAGTACTGAGATGTCTTCTTTAAGAATTCAACATAAATGTAGTTTAGAAAAGCTTCAGCTGCTTCAAACTTCATCAACTCATACTGTTTCTTAATCATCAGTTTTTCATTTCTTAGGTGCTCAGATCTTTTTTTCAAGTTAATTGTTTTTATCATCATTATTATTTTATAAGCTGGGAAACATTTAATTCAGGGTGGATGTAGAAAACAATATATAATGCTCAACAATTTATAAAAAAAATAAAATTTATGAATGTTAAATACTTGTTTTCCTTTAATAACAATTATATAAAACAATTTGAATTGATTAACAGTGTAAAATTACCCTAAAGTGTATACTTATTATAGTCTTGAATATAAAATTAATAGTAATATTAATTCAATTAATTGTCACTTTTTTTTTGTCGATTTTTTCCATGTTTCTATTGTTTGTCATGCTTAAAATTTAAGACAGTAGTGATTTATATTTTTATTAAGATCAATCAAAATTAGTTTTATATAAAAAAAATATCAATAAAATGTGTCATATGTTTTTTATTTGTACTATAGATATTAAAGACAAATTAAAAAGAGTAGAATTAACAGTATTTGGTCACTTACTTCAATGCTCGTTATTATTTGGTACTCATTACATTCATTATTTGCTCATCTACACACTATAATTCACTGTTTACTCAAAAACTCATCACTCTCGTACGCTTCTACATTAAAATTCATCAATAAATTCATACGCGCACTAAAACTCATTATCACAATTTACTCAACTTACATTTTAATTACTCCAACATTTCACTTATTTAAAAATCCTCAAATAATTATTTAAGGACAATATTCTTACATGTTTAAAGTGTCCGTATCTTTGTTATTTGATTTTAAATGGACCCTATCTTATAATTTTTCACCTTATAGTCTTCCTTTAAAGGATAATCTTGAAAATTGTTTTTCATTTTCATAAAATAAAAAAAATACTATAGGACTGATCCAAAAAAAAAAAAACATGCACAAATAAAAAAAACAAAAAATCGACACCAATCACCATCATGATGAATTGGGATTTTTTTTTTCAAAAAACTATGACTATAAGATTTTTTAAAATATTTTTTTTTATAATTATAAAAAAATATGGTCAATCATAGGTTAACATATATTTTTTTTCAACATTTTAACATGATATAAATGTAAGTTTTTCATTAAATTTAGAATATAATAACTAATAAATAATGAATAAGTAAAAAAAATGATATATGTATTCAGTTTCAAAATATTATAAGAAAACTGTGTCAATTTTATTTTTTCTAATTCTTAAGTTTACTCGATTTCGCTCAAATTTTTTTGAGTCTATGTAATTTTTAAGTTAGAAGTTACTGATTAACATATTAAGATGCTAATTCATTAAGCTATTGGCATATTTTATTAATTATTTTATGTACGTGAATGGTATCTGATGATATTGATAATAATGCTTAGTTGAAAACCTTAATGGAATGCATTATGACTTGTGTAGCATAAGATAAAGATACATTGAAAGTTGAATTGAATTGGTGAAATTTGCAATGCAGTTAGTGCAGGGAAGAAGAACTACTGTTTGTCAAAATGTTGCTGATGATTAACTACTTTGGTTCATTTCAATTCAATCATGCAATTATTTACACTTTTATCTGCTGCAAAGCTCTCTAAATAATACAGCCAGTGTACCTTGCGAAGCTCAAAACAAAGTGGCCTCAATTTATGGTTACAAAAAAGATTGGTTCTGCCATCTTTTTTCGTTCTGCGTTTGATTCAAATTCAATGATCTTCCTTCATTCTTGCAGTGTACTAATTACAGGCTTCAGTGATTTGAAGATTTTTTTCACCATCCTCAGTGCATGAGCACGAGTACCAACACCAGCAAAGAAAAGAGACAAGGAAGATAAACTTGTGAAACACATGTGCTTCATTTCTTGACGTATTACAATTTCAAGAGACGTGTTGTCTGTGTTCACTGTGATCCATTTGGTTTTCCATAATTTTATCGTGACACTTCACTTGCCGACGGGGTGTATGTGTGTATGTGAATGTGATTATTGTAAGATATACTGCAGATATGTTCTGAGATGATGGGACCCAGAAAGGGTTTGATGAGACAGATAGAGAAGGAAAAAAATATGAAAAAAAAGTGAAAGAAGAAAATACGGAACCATAAGAAACCACATACACAAGTTGTGTTGTATAACAAAGTGAGTGGTTGATCAGAAGTCGTGTCACTCTTTATTATGAGTTGCAATTGTGAGTGTATATTGGACCCTACATGCAAGTAATTGAGCCTTCTTTGTTTGCTAGCAGACATACTCAGCAACCCTTTCCTATCAAAGTGTATAAAACTATCCTTCTTTTACTGAGTCCCATGCTTTCATCTTTGAACTTCAAATCAAGATACATGAAGCTAACCAAATCTTGTCTTAGGTTTGATACACAGCTGGACTAGTCAAGTTACTTGCATACCATAAAATTGGTAAAATGGACCCACCCAGTGTCTTCAACTTAAAGGGCAAATCGTGTACTAATCAGGTTACATCATGCGTTTGTCCAATTTCTGATTCAGCAAATCTTGGGCTTTCTTTCTTCTTTTTTTTTATCTATGATCCTATTTTGTGTGTGCTTATTTTCTTTCGGTATCCCTTTTCATCTTGGCTATCATGACGGGGACTAAAACTTTGGTTGGAATAATTGTACAGGGACATGGGTGAAAGAAAGCGTGAAAGCTTAATTTCACCAAATTTATAATTCATTGTGGAAGATCTTGCAGTATCTTTGATGAATGGGATCCACCACCACAAGCCTAGACACCACTTTCGTGTAAGCTTCAGTGCCTACTTTTTTACTTTATCAAACGATTAACCACTAAAAAGTATATATTTAAACAACTTATGAAGGTTGATGTGTGACTTCTTTGGTACAATGACTGACTTTATTTCTGATAACATCTAGGTAAATGTTATGAAAATAATACAAATGATTCTTCTTCTATTGTTTAAGTATATGTGCACTGCTATTTTATATGAAAAAACAATTAATCTGAAGTAGTCATGTTTGGCACAAAAGTTCAAGATAAGTAAACCAACACGAGTTCTTATTCGATAGGATCTGCGCTAAACAACAAGGGAGACCAAACAGCTATAATTATCGGTAGATCAGATAAAACACTTTCTGGTCTAATAAAAATAAGACAATGAGTCTCTGATCATCATCCACTACATCAACTACTGACTACGTAACAGTGTTCCCCCAAATCTATTTGCCAGATACTACTCATGCATACCATTTCATTTCTCATTCAAATACGAATAATATTAGCTTAGTAGGTCAGGTCACCTCTTTCTTATTCTTTTACTCTTCATTTTCCCCTCCTTCTAAAGTCCAAGTTCGTTAGATTTAGCGAAGGGAAAAATTTTCTTGTTGAAGTGACTGACAGGTACAGCCAAAATCGATTATCATTTTGACCAATGAATGGGTATTTCTTATCACAGCAGTCACCATCAAGATAAGAAGATGATCGACCATTATTAGTGCAGCAAACAGTAACTATGGATGGGAGATAAAAGGCTCAGAAATCATGGAAGAAACTTTAGAATGGTTTCCAATGTGACTATGGAAAACTACTATGATTCTGGCTGGCACATGAGCAGCAGCTGGGCTCAATGCAGTGATCATTCTTCTTCCTTTGCAGTTCCTACACAAATACTTCCTCATGTCACTGACTCTGCCTCTCTTCAATTTGGTGAGTTCCACTCATGGCCACTTCCCATTGAAGGGGCTGAAGAAGAGAGAGCAATGAGTGCTTCCAAGAGCCACAGCCAAGCTGAGAAAAGGCGCAGAGACAGAATCAATGCACAGCTTGCAACTCTCAGAAAACTTATTCCCAAATCCGATAAGGTAAACCAATTTAATGCACAAGTCTCTCTTTTTCAGTTTTCATGAGTGGCATACTTTAGTAGTACTATGAATTACGAACAATAAGAGAATAGCTTAGATTTTGTTCCTGGCATCACACTGGATAATGAATGGATTATGAAATATATGTGGCATGGTATGCTTAGCAAAGTTATAAAAGGATTTCAATTCCACTTCCACTTCATCAGGTCGAAAAAAGAATATTGAGCAAAGCTTACTTATACAGAGGGAAACATGTGTTGCCAAACATGCTAATATTAACATTTGGGTACTTGCAGATGGACAAGGCAGCTTTACTAGGGAGTGTGATAGACCATGTCAAAGATCTAAAGAGAAAAGCCATGGATGTTAGCAGAGCTTTCACAGTTCCAACTGAAATTGATGAAGTATCAATTGACTGTGACCATGTAGAAGATGAAAGCTGCACTAAAGTGAACAAATTGAAAGAGAATATTGTGATCAAAGCTTCTGTTTGCTGCGATGATCGACCAGAACTGTTCCCTGAACTCATCCAAGTCCTCAAGGGGTTGAGACTGACGGCAGTTAAAGCTGACATAGCCAGTGTAGGTGGCCGAATCAAAAGCATATTGGTGCTTTGTTCTAAGGATAGTGAAGAGGGTGTTTGCCTCACCACTCTCAAACAGTCCCTCAAATCTGCTGTCACCAAAATAGCTTCATCATCCATGACATCTAATTGCCCCACCAGAAGTAAGAGGCAGAGATTCTTCTTGCCTTCTCGTTGCCTACAGTAATTTAATTATATATTGTAAAATCATTTTCATTTGCCCCTAAGGGTAATTTCAGTGGGGCAATTATTTGCTTTATTTTTCAATATTTATATACGGATAAGATATATAGCTTTTCCATTAGGAAGATGAAATCATGAAATATTAGTTCTGTGCCACCGATTAAACCAAAGTTAAAGAGTGAGAAACTAAATCAAAGGGAAGTATGTGTAAAAGGTTAAGTGCAGAAATCGGTGTGTGGTCTCCTCCTGCATCAGAAATAGAAAAGGTGCAAATTGATTTACCTATCATTCAATTAATAGAATGAGTGGATTAGTAAAAGGGTGAATAACGTAGCAAGAGAAAAAGAAAGTAAGAGAACAGAGGAAAAGCAAGCGATCATTGAGTTGCTCGTTAATTCTTAGCAGACAGATGTTAGTGTTAAATCACTTCACGTTTGACTTTAAGAATTAGATGTGATCAATGCATTCAGAAAATATTGGCACGTCCACTCAAGTAGTTTTCATCTCTATCACAACGCCAGATATTTCCTTTGTTAATTAAGGAGGCCAATACTGAAAAACTTTCATGTTGTGTAAAAACTATATGATATTTCCTTAAAATGGTTAATGTGCCTTTTTTTTCTCATTTATCTCTCTAATTAATAATTTTGTTTTGCATGTGTTCGAAAAATCTAGTTAACAAGCAAACCCAATTGAAAAGCTATGTTTTTGCCATATTGCATTTTAACTGTATTTCTTATAAGCTGATCTAAGAACATTTGTGTTGCGTACATTGTTGAAATAGAAACTTTCAGATCGTGCAATGATGTAATGTGAATGGTTCATGGCTCATGGCTCATGGTTCATGGAATGTTGTCGACCTGAGTTTGCTTGGTATAGCGAACTACCTTTCTTTTCTAACATAGCAGCCGCTGATCAATAAGTGTTTCTTCCACTATCCTGATATTTATTTTCTCACGTGATTTATTATAGAGTGAAAAGGAATCTTTTAGCACAAATTTTCCCTCTTTTTTGTCGAATGATTTGACATTTTAGATGAGTGTAACTTAAGAGTGTAAGAAAAAAACAGATTTGTGGAGCCGTGCTTGGTAAAAAAGCCAATCCGTTTGAAGTAGCAATGATGTTTAATGCAGTAAAAAATGGGAAACTTAACAGTAAATACAGCCCACGTTAAACAGCCGCAAAGTGAGAAAATTTTAAAGAAAGAAGACAAACACAACTGAGTGGGAGAAAAAGAGGAAAATGCTTTTACCACCAAATGAGGAATGCACGGATGTTGGACCAATTTATAATGGCATCCACGATGTAACGTAGATATTGTTTTATGAGAAATGCAACAAAAAAAAAATAATAATAATAACGTTCTTTGAATATCTGTAAAAAAAAAGGAAAATTTTATCATGAGATGCATAAAAATGTTTTTTTTTTGTTCGTTCTAATGCCTTAACTATTGTCCGAATAAAAAAAGGCCTTTTTTTTTTCTCTACTGGGTTCAACTGAGTCCAAAAATTTTACTCATTCAAAATCTGATCACATATATATATATATATATATATATATATATATATATATATATATAAAGCTTGCATAACTGAGAGATGGCTTTTATAGCTTATTTGCCATGTTCATTCGACATCCGTCAACTAGTTAGCTTGATTCGCACATCAAGATTATAACATACACATGAAACAAGTGGATACATTTATTTCACCACATACCACACTTAAGTTCGCCTTGCTACATTACACCTTATATTCTTATGACGAAGAAGGGATTAAAAATTTTGTAAATATACGGATAAAAACATTCAAATGGGTAATTCAATTTTTTAAGAGAATTAAAATTTCTTCGTTCAAACATGTCTTTCTTCTGGTATTTCGATACCTTAATATAAAAAAGTATTTAGATTTACCTAAAGGAAAAGCGCAATCGCCCCTCAATATCACTAAATTTGGCCTCTCACTTTAGTGTCCTTGTTTTCACTTGGCTTACAACAAATTCTTGCAAAACAGAAAAAATATATTGACGTATTGATCTTACTGAGGACGAAGAGACACTGTCGCCTACGTTAGCTAAAAAGTGCAGAGTCATTATCGAAACTCGTCAATACGAGAGTGCAACGAAATTCATATAAATCGTCATACCAAATGAAATTCCCAATTTCAACATTTATGTTAACATTTGAATTGTAATGGAAGTAATTTAAATTTAAATTCCATATTAAAACAGTGGTTCAAATATCGCGATTTAGAAACTATAACAGAATGAATTTCATAAACATATTTAATTGTTTTACTTCATGCCAGGAATAATGATATGATATAATATCATAAAGCTTTTTAAGGTTTAGGTTGTTACTCCAATGGTACGATATTTGCTAAGCTGTTCAGGATCTAAGTTGTTGCAGTAAGTTATTAGTTGACCGAGATCGGATGGTCTAATCTCTCCAATACAATATATCCATATATTTATCCGGAGTTTGATTTAATTCAGAACATGCAGTTCAACATGCAACTATCGTCTAAAGAAGTTAGATCATCGACAGACGAAAGAAACAAAGTTTTATCATACAACCAAATCAAATGACAACTTAACACATCACCCTAGTAAAAATCCGAAAAATTACATTTCCCATGCTCACATCTAAAAGTAAAAATATACCATGGTTACCTACTGATCAAACAAAGAATAACAGATTCACAGAAACTGATACAAACAATTAAACAGAGACCCCTTCTCTGAAACTACGACATCACTATAACACATAACACGACTGCAAAATCTCCTTCCAATGGAGCACATACATATATCACCTTCCTCTACTATCCAATCACTGAAATGATAATTTTATTCTCTCTAAATTCATTCTCTTTCACAAATCAAAACAAGTTTGGACCTCCACATCATGCGCAGTAAGCAAACCAACCAAAATAACGTCAAACTTAATCAATGTAAGAAAACTGCGCTGCAGATCTCTACATGATAATTCAAATAACATTTTATATTCTCATCAGACACCCAATGTCGAAGCCCCCAATATTAACCTAAACGAGTTAAATCCTTCGAACCGTTCCTATATTTGAAGATACACAATCTTATGGCGAAAAGGTTTATTTCTTCAACTTTATTTCTTACGTACTTCAATAAAAAGGGACCAAGAATCATTAAAAGCATTTAATTCTTCGCAAAAATGACGATGTGTTATAGTGATCAGAACATCCAAAATCCTAAAATGTGAACCAAACAAAGAATAGATATGCAATAGCTTCGAATATTAAAACTAGTTAATTTGCGGGAAGAATATATTTTAAGCTAAGACAGAAGCAAAAGAAACCAATAAAATGTATCATAACATTAGATTGAGAAAGAAACACATAGCAGAAGTGAAACAAAACTAAGGGCAATAGTTGCTGGGAAAACACGCACACTACTTCGATCTCTGCCTCATCTTTCGGCGCTTCCTCTTCAATCTCCTCATACGCTTCTTCTTCCACTGTACAAATCCAAGCGCTTTATCAGCACACAAATCATGCAATGAAAATACAGTGCGAAAATAACAAATCGAACTAAAAAGAAATTACCTTGGCTCTCATGGTGAACAAAAATCGAAAGGAGACTCAGAAGTTAAACCCTGGGAGATAGCACAGAGACTGGGCTGCGTATTATCACCGGGGATTTACGCTTGAGGAATTTATAGCGAACCAAAAAACCCTAGCAAATAACAAGCATTGGGCTTAATCGTGGACCCGTTCATATCTATACTGGATGGCCCAGTTCATTGTGTTTTATTACTGGCCCAAGCCCAAACATTGTCAAAAGCTAAGTGCGAAGAAGGAGTTTGTGTTATCAAGTGTTGTTCAAAAGTCATTTGAAAAGTGATCGTTGGAATGCAAAAGGTGGAGACATCTCGCGAAGCATGTTATCAACTTTGATACCGTCAAATCTTTTCAACCATTGGATGCAATTAGAACTGACAATTCAGGCAACACAATCGTTTGCCTTTTGTTTCTATAAAATAACAATGGTGTTGGTATGTCATTTTTACTCTTTTTCTTTCACAATTCTTCTTTTACCAGATTGATTTTTTTTAAAGTAAAAATGTCTACTGTTTGTCTTTCTTCATCTAAGAAGTATTTTAGTCAAAAGGGTCAAGTATACACTATGTAAGGTTGATATGACTTGAATTTAAGTGTGTGATTGAAACTTAAAGTGGTGCAAGTGTTTTCCTGATTAAGTTATTTTTAATTTCAGATTAAATTTATGAGAGACTACCAATTTCTGAAAATGTTTATTACTGTCTCTTAGTTAATATGAATTATAATAATGATTATTCTATAGAAAATTATTATATAGTATAATTAATACATAGGTAATTAAAGAAAATAAAACATATGATATATAAAACAATAAAGTAGTTACTACATGAATAGTTAAAGAAATTAATTAAGTTGAATGATACACAAAGCGGTAAAATAAAAGCATATGATAAGAATATGATCCATTTTCACTTGTGATGAGAAATATAAATAAAATTTATTGTTAATTTCAATACGATGAATAAATGAAATGATAAGTAAATAAGAGAATGACATATAATACGAATAAATGAAGAACATATACCTATTTAATTAATATAATCCCACACATATTAAAAAGATAACAAGTTAATAAATTAATTTATATTGAATTTAATAAATTATAATATTTCATTTAGTATATTTAACTTTGACGAATAACTTTTATTTATATTTCTCATCGTAATGTAAAAATGAATTAAATTATCATAATTTATTTTTATTTTGTTATTTTGTACATAATATATTTTATTAGTTTTAATGACTTTTGTATTGATTATAATTCATTATAATTTTTTATAATTGTAGAGCAATCATAATTATTTCTCACATATTTTGGCTTTTTGCGTAATCAGAATTTATACATGCATCATAAGCTTTAAATTGAAAAAAGTGACAACGCCTTTTAATATTATTATACCGCTATAATTCATAATATATTATTAATTTTTTTAATGATAATAGAATAATCATAATCATAATCATTCTCACATACTAACTCTTGCATAATAGAACTTGTACATGCATTGGTGAAGATTTTAAATTTGAAGAAGTGGCAACACCTTTAACGAGTCTTATACTAATTATAATTCATAACAATTTTTTTATAACATAAAACAATCATAATCATTCTAACATGTTCTGACTCTTGCATGGTCAGAATTGTACATGCATTGGTGAAGATTTTAAATTTGAATAAGTGGTAACACCCTTTAGTGTAATATAAATACAACTAAAGTCTTGTCGGTATTACTTCAGTTTCAATCATACTACATTGAAGTCATGTCAATCTTACGTGACTTCTCTTAACATTTATTTTTTTTGAGATTAAATCTAATCAAAATCATGTTTAATCTACACAATTTCTCTTCTTACACTAGTCTATGAAGACCACCAAATTGTATCATATAAGCAAGATTTATTCATATGCTTATAAAATTTAGAACTTAGTCTATTTTGATAAGTTAATGCTAAAATTACACCATAATAATAAATTTGACCATCCATCCTAACATATACAACATGGACTGAATTGTCGGTAGAATACTCTTGAAAAAAAAAAAAATATATATATATATATATATATATATATATATATATATACAAAGGATGTTGCAGTTTCTTTTTAATATTATCGATATGAGCGCTGCAAATTTTATTTTGTCCAGTTTACTGACTGCATTGAACCCACGTGACATGTCTTGTACTTTATGTTAACTTTATGAGATAAAGCCGAGGTCCATGCCGGATTTTTACTGTTTCATGTTATATTTAAAACCCAAACACATTGAATAATTTTATCACGTCTCAAATGTCTATTTATTAATTTCTTTATAAAACTTTTAAAGTGAATAACAAGAGACGTGGAAGGTACATACATGTATATGAAAATACATTTCCTAAAAACAACTCAATTTAACCAGGACATGCAAATTGTAAAGTCTGCTTACACAAGTCACGTGAAAAAAAGTGATACTGAATTAAAAGTTTCTCAATATTAAAAAAAATCATCCACAAAGAGGGAGAAATAATTGTGCAAATCCATTGTCATCCTCCTAAACAACATACATTGCAAATCGACTCTGATAAAAACAAAATCGTTTTTCGGGTTTCTAGCTGATGGAATCCGAATACTTACTGCATATCACTCTAGCGTCTCAATATCCCTATCTAAATAAGAAAGAAAGTCTGTTTGAAGAAGTTCATATTCAAACTAGAAAATTAAAATATATTTAACAATTTTAATGTAAATTTCAATGTGATATTGAATTCACTAAAATAGTACTTCTTAGAAATAAGAGGATTTAATAATTCTCCTGGAAGCGTTGTTATCTTAAAAAGAAAAGGAAACTTTTTTGAAGAAAATTAAAGCTGTTGCCTTTTTTCCTGATTCAATTGGATAATGCCTTACTTTCGGTTTACAGTCGATGTACACATTACTACAAAGTACAGAGGCACAAGTCAAATATGGTTTTTCATTTTTCTGATGCCATTCTTTTGTAAACAGTACGCCAAGTGGATCAGGTGAAAAATCTAATTAGTAGTTGCTTCACGGAACTATCACATGATGCACCGCCACCCCCATAACAGTCATGTCACTGAGCAATCATTCACTTCACATGTGCCGTTTCAGTTTTCTAATTTTACATATGATATGATATGATAAAAATGTTTATATACAATCACTGCTTTATAAAAAGATGAAAGTTAAATGCACCAATTGCACTCTTCATCTCTGATATCAGGCAAGTTTCCGCAATGAATGCTGCTGGTTTATCTAAGAACATCACGCAAGTTGGGAGACTAATTTTCTTGCACAACATTATTGTCCCTATGCCATGTTCGATTGCTTTCAAACAGAAATAGGTGCGCGAAACCATTGGATAAGGAGGGACAAGGAGACGAGTTGTCCTCGAACTTAACTAGTAACTCGACACACCATGGTTCACTACTTCAAAAATTCATGCACGGCATTTCTAAATAAAAAAATTTCACACTTTAATCGTAACATGGAACTCCACATTCTTACTTTACACCAAAATATAGAAAAGGAAAAGATTAAAGAAGTTGATTGGCTTGTACTTAGATGAGGAGCAATAAGTTCCTTAGATTAAGAGAAGAGCACCCATCGTGGATGACCTTTTTGGGGTCCCAATACCAATTAAAAAATCTTGCCATATCCAATTATAGAACCTTATAAGCAGGACCACATAGATGACTCAGAAGAGCAACGTCTCTGAGGACTTTTGTCAAACAAGTGGCGCTGGAGAGAATTATATGACCTTTCCGAACCCCGGTCGTCTATCATCCAACGTGGGAACATACCATAATTTAACAATATCAGACAACCCTCTCACATTCTCCCCCTCTACGCCATGTGCAAATGTCTAACAATATTCTCCTAAACAACTCAAGCAATACGAAATTGTTCCAAGAGAATTCAAAATTGTATATATCCACATATAATTAGCAGACATCTGGCACGGCTTCTTTTGACATCGATTTACAAGACGCAAAACAAACAACATACAGATTCTTCTTCCAGGTTGGAAAACAAGATTAAGCAAAGAAAACAGATACTGTTTTAACTTAATCATGATCTCAATTTTGAGCTCTGATTATTTAAATACAAGATTTATTTTTCAAGAATAACAATCTTACCCGATTGATTCTAAGAAAGAAAGCTAGAACTGAAAATCAATTCTGAGAGGTGGTTCCTGAATCAAAATCTTTGGGAAAGAAGATTCAACCTTGAGAGAAGCTCTGCAGAGAGGGCAACTTGAGTGGTGAGTGAGCCACCTATCAACACATTCACAATGGAAATAATGGTCGCACGCCGGCAAAACCTTCACTTTCTCGCCGTCTCTGAACTCGCCGAGACAGATGCAGCACTCGGTTTCGTCCCACGAGCTTTCGTCGCGATCCGAGGGCGCGTGGTGAAGGATTATGGGCAGTTTCTTGAGGGTTGCGGGGTCCAGTCCCTGAGACTGCGGGAGTGACGGCGCGTGGGTAGCGGCGGAAAACGCTGTGGTGGGAAGGAGCCCCTGGTAGCGACAAACCCAGTGGGTGTATATGAAGAGAACTGTGACGAGAAGGATAATGGAGAAGAGTACGATGACGAAGAACAAAGTCCTTCCTCGGATCTCTAGGTCTCTGTCATCGATTTCTGTGTAGTGCCAAGTGAATGGTCGTGTATCTGGGCTGGCCATGGCGATCTGATTCCACGGTGTAGGAATTGTAGTGAGTAAACGAGGCGGGTAGCGGAGGAGGGCTGCGACGGTGGGGCATCAGAACTAACAGTATCATGTGACACTGTAGGCTGCTGTAGTTCGTATCACTGACGATTACGAAGTGAGAGCTGACACGAGTGGCCAAGGGTATATATAGAGTTAAGTTAGGGGATAAATGTACTCCCAAAGTCGGCGCGTGGATGAAAGTGTTAGTTTGCTTTATAATTAAGATTCGTTCTGAATTTAATTTTATATAAAAAAGAAAAAGGGAAGCTAATAGAAGAGAAAAGAAGAAGGAGAAGAAGAAAGGTAAAGTTATGGATTACGGTTAGTAAACATCAAGGTTATGATATTAGTAGATGATTATGCAACAGAGTGGTAGGGAGTTCGCCGACACGTCCTTTTTCCTCGGAGACACCGTGGTCACAGTGGATACGATAGTCTGTCCTTTGTATACTGCCTTCTTTCTTCAACGGAATTTCTTTCAAGACAAATCAAAGGTTTTTGTGTTTGAATTCAATAAAATCAACAAAAATTAAAATTTTAAAGTTGCCAATTTCAATCTACCTTCTTGTTTTATAAGAGAAGTGAGGTCATTTTATCTTTTAAAATCAATTTTATATTATTGAATTAGATATAAATTCATCTTTTAAAATAGTAAGATGTATTATGTGTACTGTGTAATATAATATCACATCGATATTCTAATAGGTATGAATATTAAATCTTAGGTTTGGGATATTTAATCCTATAAAAATTCAACATTAAATATAAATATAACTAGATTATAACATGTAGAGAGGGAAAAGTAAAGACAATTAAAATTAAATAAAGTCTAAACTTACATTTTAAAAATAATAATGTTGTTTCTTATAAAAAGAATAACTTTATGTATTTGATAGTTTATATTGATGCGTTCTGGACTTGTTATTATTGACTATAAAAGATAAATTTAGATATTCCATACTTGTAAGTAGGGATAACAACGGGTCGGGTCAGGTACGGATAGTGTCTATTCGCAACTCGACCCGATAAAATAAATTCATTCGTTATCTGTATGGATATCCGCTTAAAAAATATATCTGTGGATATTTTAAAACTTGTGGATATTCGTAGATACTTGCAAATATTTAAAAATATATATTTTTTTATAAATTATTAAAATAAAATTTAAATAGAATTATAAAAATATACATATAATATAATATAGATTAAATTAAATATAAATTAAAATTTAATTTTTGTTTCGGTTGAATTGATTGGATGGTCAATCGTCCTTCTTTGCCGTGTTTTTTTTTTTTTGTCTTAATCCTTTCTGAAAATGTCATCCACTCCGATGTGTTGTTGACATGCTAGAAGACACTTTGACGCTCAAGATATAAAATGTATAAATTTTATTAGAATAGAAGAGACATTGTATATTTATAGAGCATGTGGCAAACAAGTCCATTCATTAACCATTGGTATATTTTGTAAAGAGTAAGTATATTTTTAGACAATCAAACACAATAATCAACAATCAATACCGTATAATTTGTAAGGAGGAAAGCAATATGACCTATTGATATCGGTTAATTATCCATAAATGACAATTAATTATGATAGGTATACTTCATATAGTACAATTTTAATTAAATTTAACCTTGTAAAATATAAATTAATGTTAATTTTAATTTAATTTAACTTAATAAAATAAAAATTAAATTTTATTTTTATTTTTTGCGGGTAGCGGATATCCAGGTACGGATAGTATAATATCCACACCTGACCCGTTTATAAGCGGGTATTAAAATACCCGCTATCCGCGAGATTCGGATAGTAAATATTTGCGAGTATCAACTATCCATTATAGATTTTATCTATAGATATCCGCGGATGTGTATTTTTTTGCCATCTCTATTCATAAGAGGTACAATAAAAAAAAAATATATTTTTTATTGGCGATTTTTTAGCTGATATAATACAATGCCAGAAATAATTACGTTTCTGATCACTTTTTTTTAATTGCCAGATATTTTAATATTATTTTTATTTTAAACTTAGTTATATTTTAAATTAATTGTATTTAGATTAGCTTAATCTTTAAACAAAACAGTATAATGTATCTTTTTCATTACTGTTTCTTTCAGAACACTGCCATTACCACCTATTTCAGAACTTCTTTAAGAACACTGCTATTAGCGCTTCTTCGTGAACAGTCACTAGCATTATTGCTTCCAGGTGAAAGCTGGCATTACAAAATCTAAAGAATATTGGTATTCCGGTATTTATATTTAATCATTTATTAAAATTTATAAACGATCTCATTTTGCCGTTAGTTTCTTCAAAAGATTATGTTCACACAAATTTCCATTTTCGACTTATTATAGTTAGGTTTTTTTTTTTATCACAATCAATTGATTTCATTCATATAACAAATTTGTGGAACATCCTAGTTTAGAATATAAAATTAACAAAATAAAATATCCATTAGTAAAAATTGAAACAAAAAAAAATCATAGTATATAAAAAATTATTATTACAATTATTTCAAAATATAATCATAATAAAATGATATATATAGATATAGTTTTAAAAAGTATCCTATAATAAAAAAGATAGGAGTATTTTTTAAGAAGTTTAGAAAAAAAAAAGAATACAAATACAAAAGAGTTTTTATAAACAAACATAAAAATAATCATCACACACCATTGATTCATTAAACAACACTCATATAATTCTAGACTCAATTATTCAGATAAAACATTAATATGAAATCTCGAGGGATTGTGGACTCATAGTGATCTCTACTGTTTTTTAGAACTATTGCTATAATGAGTTTCATCATACCACATACAAGGTTAGTCCATTAACATTCGAGTCAAGGTAAAACTCCTAAACTAGACAATCTGCACTTCTCACCACATATCTCATTTTATTCTACTTGAACTTAAATGACTATTAGAGCAACATGATAACCTTCAACGTTTCAACTCCCACGTTAATGCATAATGAAATACATTATTTTTAACTGACATATAGAAGATACCATAATGCAATAAAATAAAGGTTTATAAATAAGTCCCAAAAAAAATTGATGTGGAGATCTGAATAATTATCCCTGCTATTTTATTAAGCTCATAGGAAAGAAAGAAATAGATGCAGGAGCTTCACAAAGGACATGTTAATTTATTGTCTTGTGTTTCTGTCTTGTAATATAAATCAGAATCACTTTCTAAGAGTTAATGCGTTGATGGAAACACATGAAACAAATATCAAAGGTGATGTTTGGTCGCGGGAAGCTTCCCGCGAATGAGTGTGACGACGAGGACAAGCCAGGTGTTATAATTTTTTCCTTTGTTTTCGTTTTGGTCAGCAAAGACTTTTTTTTTGGGTAGTTTTTAAGAGAATGTCGATGTTGGGTATGACTGAGCAAAACTTTCCAACACAGAAATGGGCCCATTTGAAGCCCAAATTCAACGAAATTTAGGCCACCTTAGCTATCCCCAAAAAATTGATAAGGAAAGCAGGTTTGCAACCGATGTGGAAGAGACATGGCATTGGTGGCACATTTGGCAATGACTCGAAAAACAACTAAAGCGACCAACACAACGACCCAAAACAAAAATTGTAGTAAGCCCCACAATATCCAGTGTCGGTTTCTGCACGCTTCTTTCTCTCATTCCTGACTCATAATATCACTTCTCAACCTTTTCTTTTTGTTTAGAGAGTGATCTAACGAACATCACCAATTAGGTTTCGCCTCTACTCATTTATGCCTCGCATTTCTTTTAACCTCTTTCTTCTAACTCCTATTGTTATTTATTAAAAAATTAAAAAAAATAACGCGTTATTGTTTTACCAAGAAAATGACGTTGAAAACTACATTTTCCCCTTACCATTCTTTCTATTTCTATCACATTTAGATATGTATCAAAACATTTTTTAAAACAATAACTTAGCATGTACACATAAGGACTAAATGAAGAGCGCATACCTTGATGACTAAATCAAAGTTAAGGATTCAGTTTTTATGCTTAATAATACCTCAGCTTCCTCTGTATAAAATAAAAAAGGTGTTTGATTTTCGCTATACACTTTGATTATATCATATTCAATAATTTAATGAGATTTGTGTGATGTTCTTCTATAATAAAAACTTTTTAAAAAATGAAAAATATATTTCTACCTTCCTTTAAGAATAATTACGTGAAAAATATAGTTAAAGTTAGATAACTTTATTGAATTTTACAGATAATAGACAAACACAAAATGGGGAATATAATATATTAAATTCTTGAAATTTATTTTCCTTTGATACAGAAGAAAATAAAGAGACACATCTTTGACTACTATACTATTTAGAATAAGTTCGTTTCCAACTTACATTTAGCTTTATAATCCAAGGACTTAAGTTAGGGAATTGTTTGGTGGTAGATTTTATTTTTATTTTATTTGTGAGAGTGAGTGAATGGGAGAACACACATGCAGCTGCACTGTCCAGTGAAGAAGATGAGGATAAAAAAATTAAGTTTAGATTGAAATCCATTAGGTTACTTGTGATATTTTACCTATTTTCTGGGTGCAAGTTGAAATTTGAGGAGGTGCAGGAAGCAGTTTCCAAATGGGAATCACTTCAACTGAAGAGAATGTGTGTTGAAACGTTAGCCCATTTGAGCAACCAATCAGAGTCCAAGCCCAGTTCACGAGCACACTGCCTGGATGAAACATTCATGAAGATGAGAAGTCATTGGAGTGTACTTGTCGCCCTTTATTCTTATATTCAATTTCTCTACATATCTGACTTTTCGCAACTACTCAGTTGATTTCAGTGAAACTTGTCTTGCTATTTGGTTGCAGTGCATGTTTCGTTTTTTTTAAACAAGCACTAAAAAACAACTTACGGTAAAAGAACTTATTCAGAGTGTTTTTGAGCAAAAAGCGGTCTTTTATTATTGTGTTTGATTGGATAAATACAAAAGAAGAAGAAAAGTTACCAATTTAATTCCAATATTAAAGTTAATTCAACGTTTCATGATAGTAATTAATGTAAAAGTAAATGTTTTTATCTATCTTTTTATCTCAAATATTTATTTATAGGTTTTGAAATGAAATTTTAATTAATATTTGTCTAATTAATTAATATGCTTGATATAGTTTAAAACCAATTGGTTTGTTTGGTAGCGGTCGAATTCATACTCGTTTTATAATCTGAAGTATGAGGACCGGTATAGTTTACGACAGATAATCTTGTTTATAATTGATCTTGTATAACACAATATACATTCTTACATATTTTTAGCAAAAGAATTAGATAGTAAATATTGGTATGTCATTATTGTATTTTTGGTGTGGGATCACCAAGTACATTTTTATTTTATCGTTAGAAGTTATAATTTGGAAAAGTCTAAACGAAAACCACGGACAATTAATGTAACATATCATTTTGAGGGATGTAAGAGAATACGGATCATTGCAGTATCAGAATAGATATATGTAGGATCCACTTCACTTCTAGATGTGCTATTGGGAATAATAGATATAAATTGTAATGTAAAGTCTAGTCTTTGAATGAAATTCATATTTAATGTTATGATAAGGATATTTTTGCAGCACAATAGAAGGAGAAAGGTTATATTATTGCTTTTTATTTATTTTTTCTTGTATATATTACTTTGTTATTGGTGGAAAAAAAAGTTGATAAGCCTACCGATTAATAAATTAATTAATTCATTATTATTATTATTGTTATTATTATTTTCATCCATTGCAAAGGAGCTACTAGCATATTCGATTGAATAATTTTTGCTAGCTTTATAAGTTGGTTTTTTTCAAAATCAGGATTTGTTTATAAAAACAACGAATTTGAACCGAAGATGCAAGCGATATAATCCAAACATGGCCCTGTTTTTTATGTGCATTTAAGTATGCAGTGGCAATGTGGATATGTGATGGTGGTGACCTTTGGAATGGCACTGTATGTTGACGCAACATTGTATTTACTGTGCAATGTCTTGTCAGCACTATTTTTTACTACAGGCCCATGTACAATATAACGGCGCAGTACATTAGAAGTGTTTTTGCTGAGCAAGCCAGTAGTATATAATGGTGCTATCCATGATATCAGGGTTCTGCATGATCTTCTGCCTTTATTTTTTCTCTTTTTGGGATTTGGTCTGCTTCGTTTCAAGGAAAAATCACTGTTTCCGACTTTTCTTCCTTTTCATTATTCAACCTTCCCTTTTATCATTTTTTTACTGTGTTTCTCACGTTCGATTCCATTTCAAATTATATCTTTTACATTTATTTTAACACTATCTTTATTTATTTTTCATTTTTCTTCCTAAAAATATAAAAATTTACTTTTATTTTATAACAATTTTACCTTTATAATATATATTAAATGAATGTAAATATATATATCTTACCGTCAGATCAGACTTCAACCTAATCATTCATCAGAAGGGCATTCACTCGTGTACCCTGTCCTTCAGCATTTATAATAATGTACGAACAAACTGTTATATGGCAAGCTTTTAGTTCAACCACGAGTTTATAATAGAGAGAGAGAGAGAGAGAGAGAGAGAGAGAGATGTGTGTTGAATTGCTGTAGATCATGATTAAAATCTAAAATTAATTCACTTTTCAATTTCTTTCTCATAGATTTGTGCTTTGCTTTTGTTGAACAAATAGGGTAAAAGGCATAACTGAATGGGTGAACTACTGTAGCAGTGGCAGAATGAGGATGTTGTTGAAGGCATGTTTAATCTGCGTGAAGGCCATACTCGGATCCCACGCTGAAATGAATTTCCTCCCGCCGGACAGATTGATCATTGATAGATTTGTTTTGAAATTCGTAGATTTTGAAACCGTTGTGGGTGTACAATATACCATATTTATATTTTTGTACTGTTAACACATTTGATCATTGGGTGAATTTGATTTCATGTGATGTGAGAGTGAGACCCACTAGATAGAGCGTTAAACCTACTAGATTCACATCATGAAACAAGTTTTTGAGAATTCACATGAAAAGCAACAAGGGCACATGTTACGGTCTTTGTAAGTCACAAAAGCTGAGATTAGTAGAGCATGATACGTGTTGGTGTGTTCGAGAATGATCGTATATTTATTCTGAAATTGTAAACGAAACATGAGATGTGATATGAATTAATGAGGGCAGTAGAAAGTTGGTTTGCGGTGCGTTTGGAAGTATGTGGCGCAAGTGATTGGGTGTAATGTAATAGATAATTGATGTAGATTGAATGGTAGGCATTTTCTTGAGGCATATCCTGTTACTATCAGAAATGTACATCCCTCGAAGAAACTGAAAACTTTCGGTCTTGGAGTTACTCTTTGGATTCCCATTATAATAAACTGGAGGGCCACTTGTGGGGTTAGTGACCTTGGGGAAAATCATAATGGGAGCTCCATGCTGCATTCAAACAGTACAATTGGACCCACTGTATTGGCCACCAAGTGTTCAAAGATAAGCAAGAATCAATTGGTAGTGTTGCTTTCCTTGTGCTCAATTCCGTGTCTCGTTACTGTAGGTAATGCCAATCAATGCTCTGGCTGCTCTGGTCTCTATCACCGTTTCATCCAGACTAGAAGGTGGTGATCTGAGTTCACACTTGCAAGAGCCTTTCTTTTTTCTTTTCTAATTTATTTTATTTGTACGCCTCTCAACTCAAAGCCTGGAAAATCGTGTCTTACTATTACCAAACCAAACAAAAGTTGTCTGAAATAATCGGAATTGGTAGAAAATAGATTGATGAGAACAGGAGTTTTTGAGGTAAAATTTATGGTCACTTTGAAAAGTTGGAAAGCAGGAACAACGAAAATCCTATTACTGATATGCTGTTACAAAAGTGAACCTAAAAAGGCCAAGATACCCATCATTTTCCAGCAGTTGCTAGCTGCCATAGCAGCGTAGGAACCGTGAAATTTAGCAAATCAACAACACAAAGCAATAATACATTTTGGTTGAGAGTTTTCAATTCAGCCCTATTCATTCTCCTGGAGTTCTTATTCATTAGCACATACATCAGACCGTAGCTGCTCATGATTGATTAGAAAGACTGATAACAACAATTACATGGAAAAAGGGACCATAACATGCATACATAAGATTAAAATATATATGGGATTTGGTTGAAATCATCGACCGTTTCGTGGCGGCTGAATAATTGAGATGACGAACTGTGGCAGAAGATATCATTGAAATCATTGGAGGAAGTGCAAAAGTCAGGGAATGGAGGGAGGCTAACATGGGCATGCAAGATATCAGGAGAAGGGAGAACAGTAGCAGCAGCGTGACATCGTGCAAGACGATCCTTAGCAATGGCGAGATCATGTTGAAGCTCGACCATCTTCCTCTGCAACAGAGCTATGGCACCAATGCATCCATAAACGGGGTCTCTGAGCCTTGCCTCTGCCTCATATGCGAGAGAATTGACAGTGTCCTCTCTCTGCTCTTCCGACACTTCGATCAAGATCTTGCTGACATTGCTTGCTCCAAATACCTTGTGCACCTTTGCAAACTTCTTGCACTCATCAGACCTAAAGTAAGGTGCAAATATACAATTGGGTACGCATCTTCTCTTCAATAACTTGCAAGCTGCACATGAAGAGCTTGAACGGGGCTCATAACCCTTCATGCCTCTCACTTTCTTCCTTTGTTACTCTATACTCTATCCTCTATCCTTTGCGCTCATAAATATGTGGTCCTTTGTGTGCCTATTTCTATTTCCTCTCTTGGAATTTTAATATTTTAAATTAACATAATCATAATTCTATTTAGAAAGAAAAAAAAAGCGATATTTTGTTTAAAAATTTGTATATATACAGCATTAATATCTCTTTCCCAATGGTCTATTTTGTGAGCAATTACGTGTCATCGCCTATTAGCTCGGCTGGATTGATCACCGTGCCAGTAACATGAAGGTAGTAGTAGCAGGTTTGGGACCTGCATGGGCCATTGCTGTCTTCTCATTTCATTTTCCATTTGCTTTTTTACAAAAGAAAATTCATTTGCCATTTTGGTTTTTCTAGGCAGTATTCATATTCAATTTCTCATTTATACCATTCATTCAAACTGGGAGTGCAAAAGTAGGTCCAAATAATTGATTCATTCAGACAATGGGTGCGATGTGTTGGTAGTTTTCAAGTCAGACATGATAGTTCATGAATAAAGATGGAATATTTTGATTGATTGAAGGAAGGAAATAATCTATTCCATAAATTTTTTAAATCATGCTTTTGCAGAGAGAGAGAGAGAGAGAGAGAGAGAGAGAGAAGTAAACCAAAGAGGTATGGTCGCAAGAAGCAAATTGATGGGATCAAAATGAGTACTTTGAAATGAACTGGTTTGGCTGTATAGCATGAGTGCAGCCAAAAACCATTAAATCAACTAGTTTTATGTATTGTTTTGTGCCCTCTATCATAACATGTTTAGTTTTTTCAGTTGTGATTTCTTTTCCATTTCCTAGTTCACTTCCAACAAACCAACTCCAAATTTAAGGTGAAACACAAGGAAACAAAATCACTGCCTGCCAAATTTAACCACATGAAAATCATCTATGAGCCTTTTTCATTTATGGTATCGCCGTTATCTGTTCCCTGATGTTGATTATTTTTGTTTCCTTAACTCTGTTGAACTTCTTTTTCTTTTTTAAGTGTCAATTCAACTCATTACCATTGGTTTGTTAAACTTTTTCTTCTTCTTCTTCTTCTTCTTCTATTTTTGCTGTTAAAGATAAACGTTTCAAATCACCCGTTATAATCCATTTTCTGTACTCCATCTTACGTGTTCCCTCAAAAATGAAAAAGTAGTTTAGGTTTTCTTATTCAATAATAATAATAATAATGAATTATTTATGCTATAAAAGGTACTTGCATAAACTTTTCAAGCATACCCAAACCAAGTGGGATAACCTTATCCCCCTCAAAATAAAGTGAGGGAAAAGAATGGTGAGAATTTAGTTACATGAATGTGAGTAGAAAGTGATGTTACCATTATTATTAAATATCGATAAACTTGGATCACGAACATTAAATATAGAAAGATTCATCTTTAAAACTTTCCATACATATCATTGTAGGCTCTGGAACAACTATGTTTAGCATGATTGATAAGTGCAGACAGTTTCCATTTTCTGCAAAACAGACTTTAGAACAAGATTAAATTGTTATTTATAGACTCGAATGTTTATGCTGAAAAGTGAAAATTAAAAAAATATTCTTTTAATATGGAAAACAATGATGATGCACCAAAAATTGACATTTTATCCTTTGTCGGTAACCTTTCACCAAAATATTTGCTTGAAATGTAAAGAATGGGAAGATTCATCAGTAAAGTATTGAGCACTAGGTGAAGAGGACCTGATGCTTTTTTAAGAATAACAAACATAAAATGACCCTCTATCTTTAACATAATGCAAACCACCGTTGGTTGGAAATGTCGACACGTGTGATTCAAGAATTATATGAATAATATGCAAAAGTCACAGTACAACATTTTCAAATTTATAATGAATTATAGCTATTTTTTACTCATATTCTGGGTTGAAATTTTTAATTTTACCAGACATGCAATGTAACCCGTTGCTGGATGCAGAAAAAATAAATAAATTTGTAATTGTTTTTAGCATTTGATATGTAATTAAAGAGAAATAGATGAATTTATGTGTTTTTTTTTGTTTCTCTGGGAGCTTGTGAGAAAAGAAGAGAATGAGAATAGTGATTATAAAAGGGGGAACAAATGAGTGATTGTCACTTCAAATAGATGGAAGATTGAAAAGGGTGTGGAAGAAGATAATTCAGCATCCAACTCCACAGTGAAAATAGACCCATTTCTTTATTTCTTTTCTTTCCTTTAATTATTTTATTTTTCCCACTCAACCAAACTCTTGGGGAAATGCCGAAAGCTAGGGAGGGAATAGTGATCACCACACCCAAAGCCTTATGCTTTACTCCGTACACAATCAGAGAACAAAAAAAGTTAAAATGTTAATTTAGTTTTTATTTTCGATTTTTCAATTTAAACTTAATATTTTTTGAAAAAAATTAAATTGATGTTAGTCCTATTTTTTAAATTTTAATTTTCTAAATTAAAAATATTTAATAAAAATATCAGTGTAATATTTATATAAAAGTTAGATTTAGTCTCAATATAAAAATATATAAATTTGCTTCAATTTATAAAAGATAAATAAAAATAATAAATCAAATTGAATATGTGATACTAATGTTAACTATTGCTGCTATCATGTGATATCATGTTAGTTGATACATAAATTTTTTTAAATTAAGAAAAATTAAAAATTAAAAATAATTTAAAAAATTATGGATTGATACATCTCGTATTTTATTTATTATCAGTTCATTATTTAAACAAGATTAAATTAAATTAAATTAAAAGAATTAAGACTTTATTAAAAAAAGATTGAATTATCGAACAAAATAGAAAGTAAATCAATATTTTAAAAGATAAAAATACAGAAAAATAGTAAAATGTTCAACTTTAATTAATGATACATAGAGTTATATTTCATTCTAGAAATACTCATAATTTGTAATACATGCATTTGCAGAAAAAAGTACTCAACTAACAACCGAACCACGGTAACAAAGTATTTGTCATTAAGATGTGAAAAAACTCTATTTTTTATTTTAATTTGGACCCACCAAAGGCAGTAAATTTTATAGTGAATATTCTGTGACGTAATCAAAATCTACGTGATGTAGTTTTCGAAAACAGAAATAAAAATCTATATTTGATTTGAAAATTCGTATATTAAGAGCATAATCAATTGGAATTAATTAATTAGTGATTTTTATTTGAAGGTTAATCATAAAATTTTATTATTTAGAAATTTAGGCGCGAGTCTAACATTTATGTTTAACAAAAATAAAAATAGCTCTTGACAACAACTGCCTGCTTAAAAAAAAAATTAATAACATATTGAAAAAATGTTAATATTTTGAATCGATAATAATGTTAATTATATTGAATTAATCTCATTTATAACGTGTCTGAGTAAATCTTCTCCTAAGACCCATAAATAATATCTAAAAGTGTCTTTTTCTAAAAAGGATCGAAACTAACTACTAATGTAAAAAATGATACTGAAAGATTTATTTGTTTCTGATTTTTTTTTGTCTATACTATTATATAAGAACTCTTCCTTTAGTGTATATATTTTTTCCAATTTTTATTCTTTAAATATATTTTTAAATAAAAAATAATTAATTTATCAAATTTATCTTTTAAATTTAATCGTGTTTTTAAATTTAACTATTTTTTAAAACTAAAATAACTATTTACAATAAAAAAATTTAACAACAAAAACCTAAAATTTACTTATCATAAAATTGTAAAAGATATTTAAAGTTAATTTTGTAATTATAATAATAATAATTTTATTAATTTTTTTTATCATAAGAAAAATTAAACACAGCTCAGTTTTCACAGGTTTTAATAAATAACATAGAATAAAACTTGCGATCTGTATAGAAAGCTTGAAATTTTGGGACTGGGAAAGACGAGAATATGAAGATGAAAAAACGCTTTGGAAATCAAACGCTTTAATAAAGTTTTGGGCCTGGGATGAGCCACATGGGCTTTTAAGAAACTGATCCAAAATATCATATAGCTCACTTGACTTAGGCAATTCCTTCGACTACTCACACGCTTTCTCTGTGCACATTCTTGAGTATGAAAAAGTAAAGGTGCAAATTGTGCATAGGTAAAAAAATAATTTTAATGACGTAATTCATAATTTAGAAATATATTAAAAAATATACAATCTAGAATTTACATTTAGATTGCATAATTTAAAAACATATATTAAATTTTACAATTAGAAATACGTTTATAAATTATATAATCTAAAATTTATTCTAAAATGTAGAATTTATGAAGTATGGTGTTTTCGGATTATACAATTCGACAATACATTATAGATTATATGATTTGAAAATCTATAATATTTTTCTTAATAATTTGAAATTACATTATCAAAATATAAAGTATGCTTACAAATTCTATAATCCAAAAATCTAAAGTATGAAAATTTAAACTTTTGTAACATTTCCACGAAGATGCATGAAGAAAGCACGGGTGTGGAGGAGGAAAGACCTTCACTTGAAAAAAATGAGAGACCCTCTGATTGTGTGATCCAGTGCCATGAAAATAAGGTCCATGTTTAACGATCCTACGCCACGGGCTTTTGTCTAAACCATCAAAATCCATAGATCTTGGGCCAATATCAAGCCCAATAGAAACAACAAAAGACCATCCCGATATATGGATTTTCTTTTATTAGACTCAGAAACACCAATTAAAAGTTAATAGTTCAATCGTAGTGAAATCGATAATAATAATAATAATTAAATAATATTGGAGAAATAAAATATATTAATGCTAAAACATAAAGTATCATATTTTATACTTAAAGTATACAGTCTTAAAAAAAAAGTATATATAAAAAACTAAATCAAATATGTCATAATACTTAGGCTTGTGTATTTTAAAAAACATATATATTACCGATTTTTTAAATATTTTTTGAAAAATTATGTTTTATTTATCCACTGAGAACTGGTTTTTAGATTGGTTTTAACTTTAAACTGGTTCAATGGTTCCAACAGGCGTGATTTAGAAAGAAAAAAAAAAGGTAAAAAATATTGTAAATGCAAGGAATTTCAGAATGCTAATAGTTCAGATTTTATTTTATGAAGAAAATAAGAGAAGCAGAAAAGTCCTTTGATCATAATTAGTAGGTAAGTTGTCACTGTAGAGTTGAATTTTAATACCAAATACTATGAATGAAGGAGGGGACTCAGACTTATCCTAAAAATTCTTCTTCTTTCAATGGGAAATATTCCCTTCTCCAATTGGGAAATTACTATTATTAGTTTACCAATTATTGAGGGAGACTAAAGTTTTCAACTTGTATAGAAATCATGAAAGTGTATTATTGAACATAATTTTTTAAAGGTGTGCCAATTTTAGTGTTACATATTTATGTTAAGATAAAAAAAATAGTTTAAAAAATTTGAATCTTTGAATAAAAGAGAAAGTGTATGAGTGTGTGAATAAGTATTTTTTGAAAAATACTAAATATATTTACAGGATTTTTAGATCTTAGAATCATATTATGAAACTGATAATTTGATATTAAGTAATGTTAGTGAAAGAATGACTTATCTCAAATAAATAATAATAACATAACATGATATCTTATTATAAATAATAAAAATAATATCGTATAAACTGACGAAATTTGTTAATATATACGTGAATATTTATTCTAATAGACTTAATTTGAACTGTTTTAAGAATATGAAGCTTAATGAACCTTGGATCGAATTCTTTAAAACATCTATTGGTTATATTACAGTATTATTTGGGAGTTGGATTCTTATTCATATTCACTTTGAGAGGGAAACAGAAATGAGAAGAGAACTTGAGTGACACTTTGACAGTTTTCACAATATATTACTTTTTCAACTTTTGTGGTCTACAATGGATTAAGGAATTCAACATGTTTTATTTTTCATAAACCTTTTCACTTTGGATTCCACTTTCACCTTTCAGAG
Organism: Vigna reflexopilosa; assembly: GCA_027742785.1. Lineage (NCBI taxonomy): Eukaryota > Viridiplantae > Streptophyta > Magnoliopsida > Fabales > Fabaceae > Vigna > Vigna reflexopilosa. Next base: position 1,733,960 of record CM050914.1, on the reverse strand, counting down.
AATTAATTCGCACATTGAATTGCATTATTAGCACAAATAAAATGGATTCCTACGTTTCAAAGTCGCATTTTCAATAGAAAACTTCAAAAGGTTAAAGGGCAAAAAAGAAGAAATTTTTTTTGTGCAGAAATCTGAAAAAAAGAAAACCGAATTTAACGGAAAAAATAAAGCAAATCCTGGAAAAGAGTGCCAAACAAAAAAGCTGTTTGAGTCAAACATTAACTTGATTAGCTATTTGTCTTTTAAAATTTTAAAATATTGTTGGTTAGTTTTTGGTAAACGTTAACTTTTTTTTTTCTGGTACATTTTGAGGTACAAAACAATCAAGAGTAAATTACACGTACCACTAAAGGTTTGAATATACTAAACAGGGGCCTCTTCCAACTTTCTTATATTACAGAAAATTGCTTAATGTTAACAACATTAAAAACAAAATTGTATTTTCTAGATCTCTGATTTAATTTCAAAACTCGTCTGGTAGGTGTAGATTGGGATTTTACTTGTAAATACACCTAAATACAAGAAATATAGTAACAGTACAAATTAAGATGAAATCTTTCTGTGGTAAGGATAGGACCACAAATAAAGAAAACAAAATGTGAAACTAGTTTGAAAAAAAAGTGTCTCCAAATAATGAGTGTAGCGAGGAATGAGAAATGTTGTACTCCAGTTCAACCAGTTGGTGCTTGTCGGCCAGACTTGCAACTAATGTTTTAAAGACAGAATATTAACATGTAAGACAACATCAATAGCCTCAACTCGATGCCATCTTTGCTAGAGAGAGCCTACATTCATGTCTTGCCATGCCATCTGTCTTTTTTTATATGTCAGGACATATGCTAACTTTAGCTCCAAGCAATGTATACGTTGTTATAATTATTTTCTTCTTTATAGACTCTCTGACATACCCCATTTCACCATTTTCTATAGCTTCTTACTGTGCGTGAGTTAAATGACAGTAAACTCTCGTTACGTACAACATATTGCTATATTCATTGCTCACTTTATTGCACTTGACCAACGATCCTTCCCAATTATACTCACGTTATCCCGCTATGATTATTGTCACACAACCGCTACCAGTAATAAGAAAACCAACCCTATCTTCCCATGCTTAACGTGGATCAACACTTTGGTCTTAATTCATGGTTGTAGGACCTCCCCCGAGTTATATAGCTTCATATGGTATTGCAATAATTCATTTATCACCATTTCCACTTTGATATAAATTCGCATATATTTCTGTCATCATCTCTAACATTTTTTCCTGGATAATAATTGCTCCATCATCTTACCAAGCAACAATCCAAAACGATCATAATTGCATTCTCCTACTTTTTCAAATTAGGCATGAACTACAAAATATGGATTGTAATAAACAGAAGAATCTGAAAAAAGAAAACAAAACCTTTGGACTATATTTTCTGTCATTAGAGAGCGGAATAATAATAATAGTAAAAAAGTTGAGTTGTGTTTTAGGAAAATTTGCAATGCACCTCAACGTAGGGTTGTAAGTTTAGGCTGCTATTTACTCAGTAAGTGAAAATTCTTTTTGAACCCATTTACTGATAAAATTCCATTTAAGAAAATGCAAAAGTGTCAAAAGAATTATTGATGAAATTAATGGCTATTGATATATATAATAATGATACTTTTTATTTATTGAGTTTCCAAAGACCAAGAACACAGGATGATGCAAAAAGATGAGAATCCCAAATCAACGCAGTTCTCATTAACTTCAATCTGCGGGCCGAAAGAACATGTAACATAAAATAATTCAAAGTCGGTAAAAAAGGCAGTTATCCGCCGTTGACAAAGCTATATGCTTTACCAAATGAACTTACAAATAAGAAAAAGCTTTATACCAGCACTACAATATAAAATATGTATTCAACCCAATCATATGAAAATGAGTCAATTACAAAACAAAACACTTAAGTATATGCGTATGATATACTTCAACAAGTCTTATATCACTGTAAAAGAAGTTCACGATGATTTAGTAATATATTTAACCACTTATAAATGCGTCATGGTGAATGTCATGATGAAGTTCAAAAGAACATATACTTAATAGAATAAGTCTGGTGTGGTTCTTTGATTTTCATTGTCTTCGCGGCAGATCATTTGAAAGATACAAACTAATATCCTTAGAAATATTAGGACCAAAAACTTCATCATAAGATGATAAAAGGACGAGAGAAAAAAATAGTAAAAGGACGGTACTGCGTGGAGCATGAAATTGAATTATCACAATGCATCAGTGTTAGTCGTCCCAGCGAAAGTCATCAGAGGAAAAGTTATTTAAAGAATATCAGTTAATCAGTGAAGAAAGTAATGATGAGTTATGTTTTTAAGCCAGGAAAGGAAATCCATTGATTTCAAGTTCTGGTGATCATTTATCCAAATTCATATAATTTTGCATTTCTGCTGAAACATATATATAGATCATAAAAAGGTTAGTTGGTGTGAGATAAAGAGTACAGAAAATAGAAATAGTTGAGGAGATGATTAATGTGAAAAAAGTGTTACGTTGGGTATAATATAATAGAAAGGTTTAGTTAAATTTGATGGTGATGATGTGGAGGGAAAGGAATAAAAAGTAATGTTATTTAATGGAAAAAAAGAGTGATAAGTATCCTAGGTATAGGGAGATGAAATGAAGCAAATATGAAGAAAAGAAAAAAACAAGAGAAAAGATTTATGGAGGAATTTGGATGAGATGGTGGAAACGGAAATGACTGGTCATCAGTTCACCCAACAGACAGAAAGCAAAGGCAGCACAGCTGTTTTACTATTTTTGTTTTTCATATTAATTTATCTTCCATAAAGCGATGCCCCCAGAATCTTCACACAAATCTTTCACAGTTACACTCACTCATCAGCCGCACACAACAAATAAATACCACCCTCTTCCACATCCACTCACAACACAAACCTAACATATGCTTCAAACTTCAAACTACCCATTTCTCAGTTGCCAAAAATGGTGCGTGTCAAAGAAGCTCATGTTGTCACACCGTCAGACCCCACACCCAACACTGTCCTTGCACTCTCAGCACTCGACTCCCAACTCTTCTTGCGCTTCACAATCGAGTATCTCCTTCTTTACAGGCCCGCCCCGGGCCTCGACCGCCCTTCGACCGCCGCTCGTTTAAAAACTGCATTAGCTAAAGCCCTTGTTCCTTATTATCCATTTGCTGGAAGAGTCCGGCCCCAGCCCCAGGGGCTGGGCCTCGAGGTCGTTTGTCGGGCCCAGGGCGCTGTCTTCATCGAAGCCTCTTCCGAACGCTACAGTATCAATGATTTCCAAAAGGCCCCCAAAACAGTGGCCCAATGGAGAAAGCTCTTATCCCTCTACGTCACTGACGTCCTCAAAGGCTCGCCGATTCTCGTCGTCCAGCTCACCTGGCTCGCCGACGGAGCCGCCGCCGTCGGCGTCGGAATCAACCACTGCATCTGCGACGGCATCGGGAGCGCTGAGTTTCTGAATTATTTCTCCGATTTAGCCTCGGAGAAATGTCAGGGTCTGGGTCTCGGTGTGAGTGTGGATCCGAAGCCGAAACCGGTTTGGGATAGACATCTTCTGAATCCGGATAAGAGAAGCGAGGCGAATCCAGCTATGCATGCTGAGTTCTGTGGAGTTCCTGATTTGTGCGGGTTTATGAACCGTGTGACGAGCAGGCTGAAGCCTACTTGCATTGTGTTGGACGAGAGACGCATCGAGGCGCTGAAGCGCGCGTGCGGAGGAGAGTCGTGCACGTCCTTCGAGGTAGTGGCTGCGCACGTGTGGAGGAGCTGGGCTCGGGCGTTAGGGTTTCCGAAGAACCAGACGCTGAAGCTTTTGTTCAGCGTGAACGTGCGGAAGCGCGTGAAGCCGGGTTTGCCGGAGGGGTACTATGGGAACGCGTTTGTGTTGGGGTGCGCGCAGAGCAGCGCGTGGGAGTTGGGGGAGAGAGGGGTGGCTCACGTGTGGAGTGCGGTGAAGCGTGCGAAAGAGAGGGTGGATAGCGAGCACGTGCGGAGGGTTGTGGAGTTGGTTTCCGAGTCAAGGGCGAGTCCTGACTCGGTGGGGGTGCTGATTCTGTCGCAGTGGTCGAGGCTGGGTTTGGAGAGGGTTGAACTAGGAATGGGAAAGCCTCTGCATGTGGGACCCATTTGCTGCGATAGGTACTGTTTGTTTCTTCCGGTTACCGGTGAGCGACACAGCGTGAAGGTGATGGTGGCCGTCCCTACCGCCGCCGTTGACAATTTCCATCGCTTCCTCCGGGAATACAATTCATGACCCAACCAGAACTTCCTATGTTACGTTGACCTGTGTAATTATTATGTTTTACAAAAATAAATAAATTTTCACTTTTCCTCTTCTAAATAAAATCTTTTATTAAAATGGTTAATTATTTAACTATTATTATATAATAATAAGACTTTGAGATTAAGGAATAATTTTGTATAATATATATATATATATTGTTTTTGGGTCTCATCAATCAATCAAGACGAGTGAATGAAAGATTGGCATAGTGTTACTATTTACGGTTATGGAATTGAAATTTATTTGATGCCATTCCCACTTTCTGAAACTGATCCCTTAACTTTTGAGATCATGTTAGACTGTTTCACGATGAAGTCCCATAAAAATCTTTGCACCCTTTATATGAATTCAACACAGCTTGACACCTGTGTAAAAGACAAACACACAGGATTAGGTTTAACAACTTCATTCAAGGTTATCTCTATATTTCTATAAATAGAAGGCCGGATTTCCCCACTTAATATTAATTAATCTTTTCTTATTCAATTAACTATAAACTTTTTTCCTTTTAGCATGCCACGTCTCATCTCAGATTTTAATCTCACCACTTTCTTTTTCTTAAATCTAATCTTTCAACTTTTAAATTATTACAATTAATCATCGCCACGTTTTATTAATATAAAATTTCGATATCATTATTTTCTTCCTCAAATAATTAAAAGTTTGAAAGGAATTTGGAAAATATAATCAAAAGACTAAAAGCTCGAAATTTCAATAATTTTGTAGGGTATGAAATTATGGGTTCGAAGATAGGGAAGTTTGATATATGTTTTTTTAGTTTGAGTGAAATGTGGTATTTTAAGTAATATGTTTTTGAGTAGAAGATGAATTAAAATGGTTTTAATGGGTTAGGTTTATAAAACTTTGAAAGAAAAAGAAGAATATAAGATTACACAAAATTTATTGAATTTTACCCTTGAAACCATTGTAGATCTAGGTATGGGCAATTGTTTATAATGTTTTTGCAATTATGAGAGCATGTCTAAGTAATATTAAACCAGCATGTATATATAAAATCACTTTTTCTAGCATCATCTCATGGAACGCACGATAGGAAGTAGAAGACAAAATGTTTGTCAAAAGAAAAACATCGAGTGCATAAAATGATTTAGTGTTTATTTGTTCAGGAAATTTAGTATTATATGATTTTTTTTTTAAATATGTTCATGAAGAGGCATACTAGAAACATTAGTTTTTAATCCAGTTAGATATCACTACTTTTAGTTTGTGTTAATTTTTGTAAGATCTGATTTATTACTATTAAATTTATCTACTTTAAGTAAACAATTCAAAATATAACAAAAACCTGCTAGCTTTATTATTTAATCAAACAAGTAACGAGATTCAGTGATTTTTTTTTCCTAATTATTTTTATTTTAATATAACGGTCTTTTATTTATTTTTTGCTTATTTTTAATTTAGTCTATTTTACAAACGCAGGTTTCGTCTCATAATTTTTTATATTTAAAAAAAATTGAATCAAATTAAACTAAAATGAAAAATACTAAAAGACCAAATAACTTGACCTAAAAGTATTAAAATTGTGTACACCTATTGATAATTTTATAATGAGAAGAAGAAAAAAGTCACATGCATGATTAGTTGTTGTTCCTGCTGGTTTTGAGGGTATGTATGGAATAATTAGTTAGTTGTTGTTTATAATAGTCAGTGTTGTAGAGGAAAATGGTGGGTCCTATGAAACTATGATTATGATGTTGTTAAACATGTTTTATTTTAATTAGAGATATGTCATTGTAATGATGTTGTCTGTAAGAAAAAATAATTAGTGTTTTAGTTTATAACTCACATCATAAATATGAAAAGTTGTGTATGAAATTTTGTATTAAAAAGTGGATTATGTCGGTTTGGTTTTGAAGAAGATATGCATGACGTATGGTATAGAATTTTTTGAAAAATAAAAATCGAAAAAAGCATATTCGAAAACTTTTTAAAAGAAGTGGATGCAGACAAATAGTACTGGTGGCGTCATTAATTAATGAACGATTCATGTTTATAAATTACACAAATCATTTGACTTTCTCTGTAATCATGTCTTCCATAGTTATGTAACTGCAACCACTGTTACAAAATATATTTAAAATGACCATATGGGTACGGAAAATATACACTACATCTTTCTATAATTATTCTACTTTTTTTGCAAATCTTTTCTTCAATTCCATTTGATGTTACACTAAATAATCCTTTGGGTGCTTCAAGATAAGATTGGAAGGAATCTTCGACTAAAATAATATCAACCAAAATTAAATGCCTACACCAACACAGTAAACTAACATATATATAATACGAACACTGGGACATGGGTACGTGGAAACGTTGATAGTTTGATAAAAAGACAGAGCAGACTTCATATAAGAAATGTGCTGATGATATGTTCAAACATGTGAAGCATGCACACTTATTCATTCAGGAACACAATTAAGGATGTCATAATGGAAAGGTCAAAAGCAGCTTATGACCTTTTGACCTAATAAAAATAATACGTTTTAAAAACTTCTATATACGTAGGTAAAAAAGTGATTATATAATGAGTCTTAAATTCGTGATTTTAATAATCAAAGTCAAAGATATTTGAGATTGTATTTGATTTCTTATATTTTATGTTCTTTTAACAGTGTTATAAGATTTGGATTAAATTCTTATTTTAAAAATATTCTGGAAGTTTTGATCGGAGCTAGTTGTGGTGGAAACTTAAAGAGTAGAGTGGTGGTAGAAGAAGGTGATATATGGTATCTAAGGAAGTGAAAAGACAAGGGTGAAATTGATAGATGAGTATAGTGTGGATTGAAATGAAAGAAAGGTAATGGAATGGTGAGTACTATGAAAGGTAGTGGATGGTGATTTGTCTCTTGTGACAGAACTCACAGTACAATGAAAGACTTTGTTGTTGGTAGTGCAATATGAATGAGTGATGATGGTGCTATAGAGCCTACATTTTGTACATCAAATGGACAATTGGGAGGGAAAGCACTTTGTTGCTTCTACTGGTATTCAAATGGAGGAAGGTTTTGTCTCAAAATTCAATTCTATAGTACAAAATTATTCATTTTTTTACAAATTTAAAGTGATATTTAGTCCCAGATGAATCTTTATGTGCTGGGCCTGGAGGATCATGCATTTTACAATCTGCTCAAGATTTTGTTGGATTTTGGTGTATTTCCAAAATGGGACAAAATAATTGTTCCTCCAATTGAAAAACAACAAGAGGGGTTTCGTTAGAACTCAGAAGTGACCTGCTTGGATTCTAGCTGTAGTTGTGGAAGCAGGATGATCAATCAAATGATGCTTGTCGCATTTGTCTTAATCTGAAATCCATCAACTGCTTAATCACAAACCAAATAAACCAATGTACCAAAAAATGCAGAACTTATGCAATTTTACTACATTTAATGTGACCATTTTTACTATCATCCATGTCGCTTGTAAAAGATCCATGTTTGTTTTTAAACACATATTATCATTGAATAAGAGTTTTAGAAGAACTTTAATAATGACTTGGCTACTTCCTATAATAGATATACAGTGGAGAGCAGGAGTTTAGATTAGAAAGTTTGATTAAAAACTATTTAGTAAAATAATCTTGCAAAACATTCATGTAAAATTTATCAGTATGGAAAATACAGGAAAGAATGAAATATAACAAGGCTTGTTTGTGATTAGATATGTAATTTATCTTCTATTTTTAGATAAGATTAGTTTATCTTTTACATAGCATTTTATCATTTTTATTTTACATAAACTAATAAATATGAAATAGAAAACTAGAAATAAAAAATGCATAAATATAAAACTGAAAATAAGTAGAAATGAATTATACAATACTAGTTCGGTCAAATTAGCGTGGTGTTGGATAGCCTATTGTTCATGTTTCTTATTACTGAAATTTTGAAGTTGCTTTTTTTTTTTAACTTTGTAGTATTATCAAATTGAGATTTCCATTTTTTTTATCCCATGCTGTTATAAATTTGCTTGCTATTGCATTTTAATGTATTGATTTTAAATTTGTTACCGTAATAAACTAGTATATTGCTTGATTTTTGTAATTACACTTTGTTGCATTTTTTTTATTCCTTAAAATTAGGTGAATTAGCTCATGAATTAATTCAATTGTCAATAGGCAATTTAGCTCACGAAAAAGTGAAAGAATTGTGCTGAAATCTAAAAATAAAATAAAATAATGAAATCTATTGGATAAAATCAAAGGGGTCCTAGAAAGGTGACAAATAAAAAACTATTACGTTGAAATATATAAGCTATCCTCTTTACAAACATATACTGTTCATTGCAGGTACATTGAGGAACAGAAGAATGAACATCGCCCGTTTAATACGATTGCAAAGTGGATGACCACAATTACTATTATGATATTCAAAAGCCCAATAACTTGGAACTTTGCATAATGGATTCTCCACAGAAAGCAGAAAAAGAGACTGGGTGTGGCCTGAACACGTCAAAATCTCGAAGGAAAAGCGTACATTTAAAATATAAACGAGGTCTGCAATTACTGAAATAGACCAATATACATTGCTTGAATTCATCTTAGTTTGATAATGTTGGTTACATCGAAGTCATCCCAAAAATAAAGGGGGGAGATGAATGGAAAAATAGAAGAAAAATGAGGGAAGTGACACGGATTATACAAACCTATCAACACATTACAACAAAGTCTAAAATAACCAAAAATGACGAAGGCTTAACTTCTGTTCAACCCTGTCATTTAATAACCTAAATTATTATGAACTCAAATGGCAGCTGTGAACCATGATTCACGCAGCAGACATCTAAAATGGTTAGTGGTTTATGATTCTACTAAATCTAGCTGAATGTGAGAACCTTCTACCCTGTAATTCCAGTGCCAGCTTCCCCTCTCCATCATATCTTTATCAATTGGATCTAACTGGATTGCTAAACCTGAAACGCAATTATGAACCTAAATCAGCAACATTCTATGACTAGGACAGAACAAATAATTTGACTAAGGATAACAACAGTAACATTCTCAAAATAATCATGATAATATCATATATTACTTCAGGCAAGCAAAGCAATAAGGAGAGGAACCAAGCAAAATAAATTTCTGAAGTTGAATAGACCTGGGTTTCCCGGCATGATTTTGAGTCTGTGGCCATCTGGAACTTCGAACACATGATTTCCCTAAATCAGTTAAATAACAGAAGGATAAGCTTGATAGATATTAGTTTATAGATATCAAATATCCACCAGAATTAACCAAAGAGTAATTTTATTTTACTTAATTTTTAGGCTATAATGACAACAGTAATTGGAGGCTTTGTTATGAGGCTCTGGTTCTTTTTGACATTCAAATACAAATGACTACAGGGTCAGCTTAATAGTTAAGAAAAAGTGACTCAATAAATTCTAAACTCGAAATGAATCCTTTATGTCGGTGGTTAGAAAAAGTGTCCCAAGCTAATATTGTTTGGAACAATGTGGGTTGGGTATCCATGAAGGGAATAAATCCTGCTTTGTCAAGCAATTCTAGGCCGTTGTGGGTATCCTACCGAGCACATCCACGTTCACATCAAGGCAAATTGGTTTGGATTCGATGAAAGCTCTAACTTACAAAGTATGAGAAATCATGGGCTCAAATCCAAGGAGTAGGCACTATTGCAAGCGGGACATTTTGCAAAAGTAGTTTAGAGAGAATGAAATCTACATTTAAACATTAACCTGTAAGACAACATCAGTAGCCTCAAATTCAGCATTTCCATGAAGTATGACTTGCAGCACCTCAGATCGCTGCACATCATGTTTCCAGTATATGTTTCGATCACAGTTCCAATCAATTCCCTTGTTCAACACCTTGACATTTTGCAACTTACATTTTCCACACCTGGCATGATAATAAGATAAATGTGTATAATGTTAGATGCTTGCAATCTAAAGTAATTTTATGCCTTAGATCTTGGGATCTTCAGGTACGATGAGGTTGATAAGGAATCACAATACAACTTATTAATACAGAAAGAACAATACCTTTGGCCATAATGTAGTATGGATTCACCGCTCTCATTAATCTTCATTGAGCCCATAACATTCTCAGCTATTATGATCAGGCTTCCATTGAGCTGGCGTAAAGGGACAAATCACAAATATCAGCCCAATATCTTAGAACTTCACGCCACATAAGTTAACCAAATTTATTTGCTTAGTACCTGTACATTCCTCCAAAAAAACTCTGCAACCTCTATTTGTAACTCAGAGCCCTCCGATACGGAACCACCATAAAACTGATCACAAAAAAGAATGACAAAATAATCAAAACCTTTATATGTAAATGATAATCAACATAATTCACCCTTGTAAAGCCGTAGAACTGTCATGTTCCAAGCAAATTGCATTGAAGAAAAGGTTACACCCAAACAATAGGAAGAAAAAATTGTGTAAAAAGGTTATGTTTATGTCTTATCATGTGTTAAGAGCACTGGTGGACACGAAACTGAAAAAATGACCTATTTAAGGGAATACTTGAGACCAATATGTTTAGAACACACAGAAATTTACTGATAGAATTCAATTAAACTTCCATAGTTTAAAATTTATACAAACAATATAACATAAAATTGACAATTATTGATGAACGAATACTTAAAATAACATAATAATACAGGGTTACCTTTTGCTTAGTGACTTCCCAAAGAGGACCAAGAGCAGGATGCAAAAGGATGAGAAATGGTGGTCCCGTATCAACATAGTTCTCATTAGCTTCAATCTGTAGGAGAGAACAAACATAACAAAATAGCTTTAAGTACCTAGAAAGGACAGTAATCCTCCCTTTACAAACTTAAATGTATTACCAAATGACCAAACAAAAAGGTTTTGCAGTAGCATACTAGTATAATATCAAAATTGTACTTGACCAAGCTAAATTAAACTGAATCAATAAGCATAAAACATGCTAGCACGCATGTATATACCTCAGGAAGTTTTATATCACACTGTGAAAGAAGATCGTGAGCATTTCGTAAGATATCCAAAAGAGCACCATCAGGTGTCTGCATAAAAATGCAAAACATATTATAGATATTTAAGAGCAACCATCATTACAACTCCAACACATAAAACTGCCAAACATATTATACGAGAAATATAAAGATAATCCTAGCCATCTAAAGAACCCGTAGTTTAGTTCTTAAGCTTTCACCATTGTTCAAAAACACGTTAGTAAGATATTCAGGTAATACCACCTGCTAAGTGAAGCCGAGCACTATCCAAGTATATAAGGAAATATTAGGAACAGACCTCATAAGGAAGGGATTACAAGAATACTAGAACTGTCAAAAAACATAGAAATGGAATCAACATAATGGAATAGCACACGTACTTTGTTTACTCAACCCAATCTAGACAAAAAAATGCTATTTCACCAATGCAGTAAATCGAACCTGGTGTAAAGACTTGTCTCCATGCCTTCTTTTTTTCTTGGCAGAGGAGGTAACTCTCCTTCTTTCATTATATACAATAAAAGTATCTAGCTCATCTGCTCACAAGTAAGAGTTTTGTTAAGCTCAACTAAATGGGAATTGTTGTATATGGTTTGTCAGATCAGACAAGCACATGCAGGACGTACCTTCAACATCATTATAACATCTAGAAGAGTACGAATTGAAATAATTGTCAGCAATATTTTGCATTGTGCACTCAAGTCTACCACCAGAGACGCTAGTGAATCACAAGGAAAGGGGGAAGAGTAAGTTGTAAATGCAACAAAAGAATCCGCAATATACACAGCGTGAAAATATTTAGTCACAAGGAAAATTAAGATAAAATTACTCATTTGGCCTCTGAACTATCTGGAAATTTTCAAGCAGGTCACTAAACTACTAAAACAAACTAAATGGGTCCTAAATTTAGTAGTTTTTAAATTTAGTTCTTAGGGTTTTAAAAACAGTCATTGATTATGGCAATTTCAAGATGCCATAAACTAACCCCAAGGACCTACCTCTTTAGTTTAGGAACCCAATCACATTTTTTTTACTGTAAGGACCTACTTTCAAAATTCACAAATAGTTTAGACACCAACTGAGTAATTTAATCAAAAATTAACTTAGAGAAGTAATAATAAGAAACAAATAATCACTGTAGAAAAGATGAAATTATTTTAAAGCCAGGAAAGGAAATCCATCAATTTCAACTTGCGGTCCTCGTGCATTTCAAAATCGAAATTTTCAATTTCTAGATAATACATGGATATAAACTAGTGTCAGATAAAGAATATATATTACAGATGTTTCAGTAGTGAATGTACGAGGCTACCACTAACTATGGTTTGAATAAAGTAGATATACACAACCTTACCCCACACAAACAGAGAACTTTTTTCAAAGATTTGAACCTGTAACCTTTATTAGGTCACAAGGCAGGAACCTCACAGTTGTGGTAAGCTTCATTTTCAATTTATTGTATAAAACAAAGGAAAGTAACCAAAACTGCATTGATAAATTCACAAGGAAGAGACATACCTACGACATCTACCAAACTGATCTGTGTAAACTATTGGCTTTTTGGTATTTAGCACCATTCCAGGTAAACTATTTCCACTCTTACTTGATCCAATTAGCTCCGCGGAAGGTAAATCAACATATAAGATGTTTGTATTGGCTGGGAACTCTGCCTGCAAACTTCATTATACAGAATGAAGTCGATATTTGAGTATGCATTCCAAATTAGAAGGCATAACAGACAAAAAGAGTAAAGAATCCCAAACGAATAACTATTGAACTGTTTGATAATCTCCAGAAGAAAAGAAATTTATAATATCAAATGCATTCATTTTAAATTTGAAGGGCACGGGTCTCCTGTGGATGTAGGTTTATAAAATGCTTGACATTCTAATTATTCATACAAATTTGGGGATAATGTGTTCTTAATCATCGAAGTCATTTATTGTAATAATATGCCAGACCAGAAGAATACATAGGCTAAGCATGGGAAAATAATTTAAAGCTGCAAAATGTATCACAGAATCTGTAAACCAAATTCGAACATACTAAGTCAGTTTAGAGTATGAAAGCCCAAATCACTTTTTGAGACAGGTGAAACACTGAAATAAATCAAGTCCGGGAAAATCACATACCTTTTTGGAGCAAGAGGTCCAGTAGTAATTCCAAACTTGTCAAACTCAGTGTACTCAATACAAGAAATTCCATATTCGCATTTACCATCAATATTTTTCTTCTCCATCAGCACATTAACTCCTTCTGTAGCGCCTGATATCCGCTCACAAGATGCAAATCCCAGTTTCTGTTAAAGAACACAACTCAGAAAGTGCAAACAATATTCTACTTGAAATTTGAGACTGTTTAGCTGAATAAATATTACTGAGAACGGCGCCTTTCTTTTTTTCTTAAAGATCTTCAGGCAAGATAAATTATTAAATAGGGACAATGCTCCAAGCAAACAGTGCATTATAGGATAAACAGTTGGACTGCGGTATCTAGTTTTTTTTCCAGTGCATTTATAGGATAAACAGTTGCAATTATCTGACATTAGTTGATTTAGCAAAGCCTTATACATCAGAAACTTTAGACTTGGTAAGGAACTATACACGATAAAATATTATTTACCCTTTTATCATAACATGTTTTACCCTGTGTCCACATATAGTGCTAAAAAGGCTGAGATTACCAATTCAAACAACCGCTAACTACCTTTCCATGACGTAAACCAATCCCTGCTAAGGCTAGGAGGGTTAAATCTGTAGCTGCCACAACGTTACTGCAAGGTCACCTGTATTGTAAATGCAAGTTTCTCGTACTAAGGAAAGCAAACCCAAGAAATATCAATCATAACAACAGACCTGACTTGGCGCAGAGTTGCACCTTTTCTTCCTTGAGAATAAAACCATTTGAAGATGCCTTTGTCATGTGCAAGTTTCCATATGACACCGTGACCACCAGGCTTGCTCAAGGGACTCAATGGTTTGGTGACCAGCCACTGACCTTCTTCTGCACCAACAACTGGAACAAGAGGCTGCCAATTTACAAATTATATATTTAGAGATTTTTAAAATAAGATGACCCCTTCCCAGAATCCATAGCATAGATTTATATAAAACCTGCTCAAAAAGTTGGAAAGTTGATCGACCTCTCCCAAACCATGAAAGTCTTTCACACAGAGAAGTGACGTGTTTGTGGTTGTTCTTTGCGGCACTTGTCATTATTGCAACGGGTGTGATACATTGTTTATTGTATAACTTGAAGTACAAGAATTCTCTAGCCTTCGAATGTGAAATTGAAGAATTATATATTTCAGCGCCCAGCATAAAAACTTAATCTTGGTTTTATCATGTTAGAGATATTATATTTAGTTTATATTGTGTTTATGTTAATTAGGGAAACATAGTCCCTATATGTTTATTAGGGAAACATTGTTCTTATTTTATTTTATTTTTATTCTTACATATTCCTTTGTATTTGGGCTTAGCCCATATTTCTTCTATCATAAATAGAGAACCCTATGTGTGTATTTAACACAAGGGATTAATTCCAATATATAATTTTCATTATATTTAACATGGTATCAGAGCAGGTTTTCTGATCCTTTTCTATTTTGTCTTTGTTGCCGCCGGTGGCCGCCGCCACCGGCGGCCCCCCTAAAAGTTTCTTTTTCAACCTGTGCCTTTATACTTCAATAGGCAATCTCTAGTTTATGTCTCGCATTTGTCCAGTGTTGCTATTCGCCACTGCCCGTTGCCGCTCGCCACTAGCCGCCACCGTCATCGGCCGTCCGCCGGCGCCGGCCACCGTCTCCGGCCACCGGCGCCGGCCACCGTCTCCGGCCACCGGCGTCGTCTCCGGTCACCGTCTCCGGCCACTGTCTCCGGCCACCGTCTCAGGTCACTATCTCCGACCACCGTCACCTGCCAATGTCGCTGGCGATCGTCTCGGCCAGTTTCTCTCTCCTGTTTATCCATGGCTTCTTCCGCTGCTGTCTCTTCTGACCTCTCTTTTCACCATTGCGTTTGACCCGTCCATATATGCTTTTTTCATGGAAAAGATGGTTTGTTGTTAGTTTATTTATAGCCGTGGTGGCTCTCCAACAATTACCTCTTTATCCACTGGTGGCATTCTTCAAGGGCGATTTGCAAGAAGAGATTTACATGGAGCAACCTCCCAGATTTGTTGCTCAGGGGGAGTCTTCTGGGTTGGTATTTTGTCTTTTATGTCGTCTTGCAAATCATTAGCAATTTGGTATCTCTCGAGTGTAGAAGAAGATATTTTAAGTCTATATGGATTATATTAGTAACAAGCTTGGTACATACAATCTGTATGCTCCAGCTTGAGGGGGAGTGTTAGAGATATTATATTTAGTTTATATTGTGTTTATGTTAATTAGGGAAACATAGTCCCTATATGTTTATTAGGGAAACATTGTTCTTATTTTATTTTATTTTTATTCTTACATATTCCTTTGTATTTGGGCTTAGCCCATATTTCTTCTATCATAAATAGAGAACCCTATGTGTGTATTTAACACAAGGGATTAATTCCAATATATAATTTTCATTATATTTAACATATCATAAGAAAAAAATGGGCATAGCAAGTATGACTGTGTTTGATAGTTGGAGATCTAATACCTGAAGATCTCTTATAAGGCCTTCCAACAAAGTCCTTCCACAATATGGTAGCATTGCAGCAGGCAGGCATTCACCTGACTTAGGATCAACCAAACCAAGCCTGTCGGCAGAACCTCCCAAAGGATAAATTTCACCTAGGTCTGGCAAACCCTAGAACGACAAGATCTTATTATTCCATGTAGCTACGAAGCATCTAACCTAAATGCAAGTTACGATTTACAAACCAGGTAATGTAATGAGACTAACCTCTATACCCCATAGAGCTGCTTGAGAAGCATACTCTGTGTCTTCAGAAAGGTTATGCCCATTAGGTGCATTAATTCCTAAAATTTGGCATTCTTTCGTTTCATGCATCTGGTGTGACCACTTCATACTCTGCCTCTCAAATGACTTCTGGACAATAAGTTCCAGAACTGTTATCTGATATCTGCATTGTATCAGTGTTAACAAAGAAACAAGTAGATGCAAATTGAACCAACATACACTGCTATTAAACCAAATTTATACCAAGCAAAACCGAAAAACAAAAACTTGATGGTGTTGGGATCAAGGTTTTAAAAGAGGGTCTGCAACTGCAATTTCAGCTGCAGCGTCAAGTTTTATGGGGTGACTGTGAAAAGCACCGAAACATTTGTGAACCCACCCTCAAGCTACCTATATGGGGGAGAACTAAATATTTAAATATTCCACCAAACATCTCATAATACTATAGAACATAGACACCCCCATAATACCGAAGTTCCTATCAGACTGCGACTACAATGATGGCTGTATAAGCCACGTTCTACAGTTTCTCACTCTATCAAGGAACTGGAACTGCATTACTTTGGTTGGGACGACAAGTAATGATGGAAAGGTGAGAAAGTTCCTTATGCTTAAGAGTTTACAAAAACATAAAGAGAGAAAAAAAGTACAGGAGATTTATTCCCTTTCTCCTCCCCATCTCACAAACCCAATGTCTCTTCCAACAAAATGGGAGTACTAAAAATGTTAAAGCAACTAAGAAGCACAATAGTTCCGTTTCACAATTTTACTACTACGTAAGTCACCAAAGTCAATCTTAGTATAACTGTTTTCTCTTCGCTTGTTAATATATTAAAGAAACAAAAACAAGGTAGGTTAATTTTATTCAATCTATTCCCCATTTGTTCCATACTAAGCGAATGGTAAAAGTAGGAAAACGAAGAACTGACCCAATAATTCCTCCAATACAGTCATAGAAATGCTCAATTTCCGCCAAAGTTTCTAACAACTTGTTCAATTCAATAATCTCGTAATCCCCCAACGCCATCCCCGAACCCACACCACCATTGCCATCAAAGGAATTCAAATTCTCAATCATCTCCGCAATAGCGTAGAACGCGCTCTTCACGGCGCTCGCGGTAGCAGCAGCGGCCGCGGCGGATTCTAGCGATTCGGTTCCGTCCAAACACAGCACATGCTCCTGCCCAGCAGCAACCACGCATTTGAGCAGGAATAGTTGGTCGGAGCTCAACCGAAGCGAGGCCAAAACCCTAGCAAGGCCGCGACCCGAAGTGAAGAAGCGCTTCACTCTGGAATCGGCGTTGAGCACTCGGAGCTTCTCGACGAGCGTGGCGCACGCCGCAATCCTGTCGCGGAGCGCGGCAAGGCGTGCGATTTCGCGGTAGAAGTTGAAGTCGTCCCGCGGTGGCGGCGAGACCTCCAAGGTCTCGGTGGAAATTCGAGCGACTGGACAACATGTAGAAAGAGAAGAGGGAAGAGAGATAAATTTGGAGAAAGAGAGAGAATGGGAAAAAGAATGAGAATGAGAATGAGAAGGTTTGGAGCGGAAGGAGAAGACGAAACGCTTATTTTGGGGAAGAAGAGAAGTGGAGGAGTGAAGCATTTTTGAAGGCTGTGTTGTGTATTGAGTTGGAATATGCAATTGATTAAGGATGAATTTAAAGTTGTATTGGATAAAGGGAAGATGCTAGAAGCATATACCAGAAAGAAAAGAGCATAATAAGAAGGAGGGAAATTAAGTTGTTTCTTAACCGTCCATCAAGTAGTTGCATGTGCCCATTATATAATACCTCTATCCTCTTCTTCCTTTTCGGACTGGCTCTCATCATTTCACTATCTTCTATCTCTCACATACCTTACTGTCCACAAATACATGTCTTTATTTGGGTTTACAATATTATATAACATGTCATTTTTTATCACTAACATTCATGTAATATCTCCCTTGGTTAAATGATTCACAATTTCAGTTCTCATAATTTGTCGTTATATAAGAAATAGATCATATCTTGAAGTACCTACATTATGTGATAATTAAATCTTTTTAATTTATCAGTTTTGTTAAGTATCAATGATTTTGTTTAGGTAAGGCATGTACTTCTGATAAAAGTGTTTTTGAGCAGCTAGACTCATCAAACGTACATAAAGACAGTCACGAGGAGTGATGGACATCTCAGTGTCCATTTTGGAATTGCATTGGCCAAACCCCAAAACATGTTTTGCTGTGATCATCTTAAGACCAAGTAAAAAATGTATATTTCAAAAAATTTATACACTTAAATCCTAGGGTTCAACTCCTCTAAGCACCGTTCCAAAGCAACTGGCTATTCCCATTATTATGTAGATGGCCGTCACCGTTCATCACAAATCAAAGAAATTTCGGTCTCTTTGTTTCTACTGATTGGAATTCCACTATGAACTACACTAATAATAAAGAATCAAGAAGAAAATACAAAAAAAAAAGAATAAATATTGAAATGGAAAAATAATATGCATTTTTACTTTTTATTTAAAAATGCGAACAAAGACAAAGAAAGTTTCAAAGTTACATATTAATATAATAAAATATTGATGTAAATTACAATAAAAAATGAAATCAGTTATTTTTTATATAAATAATTATTTTTAAATATAATTATAACTATAAATTCTATTATAATAAAATAAAATAAAATATATTAATTTAAATTGATATATAAAATAATAAATAATTGAAATGTATAAATAAAAATAATAATTAGATATTTATAAATACATTTTACTATTATAATAAAATGAATAATCAAAACGAAAACATTAAGTAATTAATAAATTAAATTTAATATTTCATTAATATATCTTTCATGTTAAAATAATAAATTAAATTAATCAATTTAAATTAAAATAAATATAAATACCAATCAAATCATTTCCAAACTTTCTATTCTAAGGAACTTCACCTCCCCCTTTTCTTTTCCTTCATTTATATTATTTTCTATCCTCTCAAATTCACCCACTAATTCAAACACATTTTAACGAATGATAAAGACAAATAAACTCTGCCCATTAATTATGCAGATGTTACGGATGCCTTTGAGGGCGTGACTCATTTATTGTTAGCATAAATAACATTGATAAAAAATCAAAATCTAACTCTAACCAACAAATATTCAAGTACACTAGAACAAAACCAAATTGCAGTCTCACAATTTCGAAGACAATAAGACAAATATCCACAAGAATGATCTCAACCAGTGTTAGCGATTTATTGAAGTTTAACAAATTATGAGAATTCTCCGTGCCAATCAAGGCCTTCTAAAGTTGCATAATTCAGAATTTCATACACCATCGCCATGCAATGAGCATCAGCTTATATGCTATCACCCTCAAGGGAATGTCTACTCCAAAAACTGATCCTATAAATCCTCTACGCTGAAACAGTGTCCTTTCTCGATTTTCAGTCTGGATTTTAAACGAAAGAGAATAGTACTAGCCATCCATTGACAGACAGCACAAATGTTTAGTGATTGAGAGTAAAGTAAAAAGAAAAAGAATCTCAATTTCGAACTCTGCCTCTAAGAAGGAGCTGAGAAGCTGAACCTAAATCCTGTCTTCCCACGGTCATATTCATCCTGCTTGAGCACGTGGTAGAAGTTACCCTGAAACAATGGTAAATGTGAAGATGAGTTTTTCATTTGATAAATAACAATAAAATACAGAATTAGGAAGAAGGCCAGGAGTGGGGGCAGGGGCGCATAAGAAAAGAGATTAAATAACTGCCGAACTTTGTCAATCTTGTAACCGAAACTGTCCGTTTCCCTAAATTATATTACCAGCAGTTGAAATAGTCCAAAAAAATTCAGGGGATTTGCAACAATATCAAAACATGGATAATATGTTGCCGGAGATAATTTTATAAGCAAAAATATTAAGTGTTATGTTCAGAGTCACATTTCAAGGAAAATAAAAAGAAAAACTACACAACTTGCCCAAAGTTCAAATATAACAAACAAGACTAACTATCCCAAAGACTTTTTCCATCAAAATCATGTTTTCTCTGCCCTTCCCAAAAAATATGATTGGATAGTTTGACCATCTGCTCAATTATATGCAAGAGTAACTGAAACATTAACTAACCTCTAGGCGAAAAAGTTTAGTAGGAACAACAAAACCACATCCAACAGATGTTCGGAATGATTCTAAGAACCTCCGAGGTGAAAAGCGCCTATATTCATTCTGAGTCAATTTTGCCGTATTCCCAGCACCAGCAAAAAGATGACCATGGATTCCATGATTTCTCAACCACCTAATTGGGAGATCAAAAGACAGGTCTGCAAATGCCGTAACAGCAACATCTCCTCCAATGAAGTCCCGTTTAGAGGAATCGTCATTGTCATCAACAATTTCGTTTCTAATTCTCCTTCGTGGTTCAGTAGGACCTAGTCCCCTAGTTTTAAATCCCCACAATGTTATTGGCCCTCCCAGAGTGCAAACTGGAGAGAAATCACCACCCAAATAAAACCTTTCAGGAAGAGGAGATGGCTTGTTCATGAAGTCATGCCCCCATGGAAAAATGACACCAGCTGAAATCCCAAGGTTAAGAGCTGTGTTATAAAACGGAAGGGGGATGGCACAGCGAACATCAAATTCCTGCATTAAGAGAATCCAACCAGTTAAGAAAAGAAATATATCTAAAATGAGCAAAATTAAAAAACAGTATATTGGACAATAGAGGGATTAACATAAGTTATACATATGTTAATGTTAAGATTGCCCCATTCCCAACATTTTAAAAAAATGTGCAGAAATTTTACACCCCTCTATATATTATTTACCACAATCCAAAAGAATTTCCAGGCAGATGGTCACAAATTGCAATTTGAACAATCAAATTCTTAAAATGTGACTTCTCAATCACACAACATATATAGCTGCCACTAAAGAAGCATAAGGCCATATGCAACCAACCATGTACTAGTGCCAATATTTTTCAATTAGTGGGTATAACCAAATTGGTTGTTCTTCAACTTGTACGAGCATCATCCTACTAAAACAAATATGGGCATTCTTTCATTGTGCGGAAAGGCAACACTTGGTCAAACAAGCACCCCATGCACTGTCTACACAACTGTCAAAATTAAAACTGAATGATGTAATGCATACTGGAAAAGAAGCATGTTATTACAGATCCCAGGTTCTGTATTTTTCAAAATGTCCAAGAAGATGAACTCAGCTTATACCCAAAAGTATAGGACATTTTAAACCCGGTTTCCAAATCCTTAACTTAAATCAAACTCACTGGAATATTTAAAGGTTAAAGAATGAGAAATTATTTTATATTGCTCCAACGAATACATAGAGTGCTACAAACATTTAGACTCTAATTAGAATATCCCAAATAGGAGTTAGAGGGAAGTAAATTCGGGAATAAAAATTTGTGCAAAATTAAATCATCCTAATTGCAGTAACTAATCAACTAATTACAAATATGGTTATAACAATCAATTCTTTTAAAAGTTCTTATCTTCATCAAATTAGAAAGTATCCCCAAAATAATTTTAACAATTACTACACTGGTATCCATCACTTGATAGAGATTATAAAGTTTTATTCATGACATGTACAATTGCCTTTTAGCTTATTAATTAATGGACAAGAAATTGATCTAATTGCACCTGGCGCAGGAATCGCAAGCTCCGATGATCTGGTGTAAGGCCACCAAAGTGAGTAGTGGAAAGAAAAGCATATCCACTTGTAGGCCTAATTGACGAGTTTCTCCTGTCAATTTTAAATGTATACTTCAAAGATGATAATAAACCATGCCCAAGCTGCCTCCTTATAGACCTGGATGACATTTGAGATGAATCAGTCAAGGTACGCCATCCAAGAGTGTAGACTAAGTCATGGTGCCTGGTTGAGATTAAGCCAAGAGACAATCCTAACAGCTGCTCTTTGTATGAAGAAAACTCTTGCCAATCTTGGGAAAGCATGGAAAGTCGTGCTACAAGTGGAGTTAACAACCCTTTCAGTCTTGGAGCAAACACTCCTACACTCACCTCTGTTGCTTGGTTGCCACCATAGGCCAAAGAGGCATCCCATAGATCACCATAACCTAACAAGTTTTTGTACTTAAGACCACCTTCAGCAGTCCACGAACTTGTCTACAACAGTGTTTAAACATATCCAAAATGAAAACATATGTATTAGCTTATTAAGACCAATAAATATTCATCAGACCAATATACAGCTTCCAATAAAGCAAGGATGAAACAGAAATGTTCTACTCCCCCACAAGTAAAAGATTATAGCTGAAAACTCATAGTCACGATCATAACCTTATATTTTATCAACAGGAAATGAATCATATCTTTGTCCCAACCTGATAACGTTTTAAAAATCCCAACAATTATTATATAATGCAATTACATGTACATTGTATCTTGATTTTCTTATTGACATAAGTACCAGAAGGAACCATTAGAAATTGAGATCACCATTCTAATGGACCTAAAGACACAGCCCCTCCACCCATGGAAAGAAAAATCAAGTTGGAAGTCAAAGAATTTGGAGTTTCTTCCTTATTTATTCCCATAACTATACCCTTTCAGATACTTGTCACTATTCAAAATAACTCCTGCTCATCCATAAGCATAATAACATTAGCCAAGAAATAAAACAAGGGTACATAGCTATTTGTTTTGTCGCGTAAAAGCTTTCATATTATTGTGGGGGCAATAAACAGAAAAGTCAACTTCCCTTAAATCCCTGATACTATAATCTGGGACAAGCAGGTCAGTATGTGTCTAATGCCTCCGTTGATAATAGTGAAAGATCATACTAGAAGATGACATTGATCTCCTAAGAGCAGGAAGAGTGTGTGATTTCTTTATGATTAAACCAAACCAACAGTTTATGGAAGATCAGAAGATCAGGAAATGACACTTTTACTACAAAGGTAAACCTAGTCCAAGGATACCCAAATATTTTGTTCTTATTTTTTGTAAAATGATTACAGATTTGCTCTTTGGTGTTGCACTATAGTACAAGCATCTGAAATGAAAAGATACAACCTCAGACCTAATAAGAAATGCATTCTCATATAATTTATTATCAATCACAAATTCTTTGAAAGCTTCAAATAACGCAATCATTGGTCACAGACTCACATTGAATCAATTCAAACTTGAGCAATCACAACATCACACACGAAACGATAATAGAGAGCAAGATTGTACCGAGGGTTTGGTGTAAACGCCAAATTCGCCGGAAACTTTGTTAGCGGTCTCGACGACGTCGACGATGACATTGGCGGTGTGAGGCAGCTCCGGCGGCCCAGCCTGGAGAGTGAGCTCGGTGGACTCGAAAATCTCGAGGCTGCGGAGCCTGGCGAGGGCGATTTCGGAGGCGCGAATGAGCTCCTGCACGGTGGCAGCGTCCTGGAGAAGCTTGAGCTCCGCCTCGATCACCCAATCCTTGGTCTTGGTGTTGCCTCGAATCAGCACATCGTGGACGCGGATAGGGACCAGCTCCGAAGCCAATCGCCGAGAGAGGGATTCCAGCTTTAAACGCTGCTCGTGTAAACTCGACAATGAGGATCGGTCGTTCCGATTGTACGGCTCGTGTGAAACGACGTCGTCGTGGCCGTCATCTTCTTCCTCTTCCTCTTCGTCTTCTTGTTCGTCGATTTCGTCGTCGTCGGCATTGTTAGGGTTTGGAGAGAAAGGAAGTGATTCGTTTCTTTCGTCCGAGTTTTCCATCGATGGGATTCGGAGGCAGTATACGTGAGTTGGAGAGATTGAAGAGTGAGTTGGGTTTACTGAGTGAGCAAAGGCAACGCCAAATCAAGTTTTTCTTGCATTTTTTTCTTTCTCTTTTCAATAATCAGTGTTTGTATTTTTAAAATTCCAAATACGATAGAACTAATCTTGTAGTAAAAGGAATGTCCTAAAATTTAACTTCATTTTTTATGAATTAAAATTTTATCAACGAGTAGTTTAAAATAAAAATGTTATTTTGGCTAAAAAATATATTAAACTAAATATGCCATACATTTTTAATTTCTTAAATATGTCAACTCCGGGTAATTAAATTGATTTTTTTTAGTCTAATTGCATATGAAGTAAACCCATTAAATTCTATAGGAGTTTTACTTTGGGAATTGAACTTTTGATTCATAAAAGTTTAGAATCAAACAAAATTATTCTTGTTTTTTTTTTAATTATTTAATTGATATAAGTTAATCACAATAAATAAAAAATATGTTTATATTGTATGACTATTCAGTTAGAACTGGATTGTTGATGTGAAAAAATAACTTATTGGTTCGAAATTAATAAAAATAATGAAAGTCATTTATTGTATAACTGATTTTGTCTCCAAGACAATATAAAATAGAGGATTTAAACAAGTAATAAACTAAAGGATGAGTGATTTTGTTTCTAAAATGAATCTCAAATAATGGTAAGAACTATCTTTATCAGATCATACAGAAACATAGGTTATGGTGATGCTAGTGGGAAACATTTTGGCACCCTTCTTTTAGCACCATCGTGAGAAAGTCGTGCATGAGGAGATGGGGTGCCATAAATTCACAGCCTATGGCCCGTCAACTAATCGATGAGGAACATTCCAAAGTGAACTCTCATTACATTGTCATTTATGTGACCTAGGAAATGTTCCTAGTGAAATCCTAAAGCTCACAAATCGGTGAAGAATGTTCCAAAGTAAACTCTCGTTGCACTGTCATTATGCGAAATGGGGAACATTTCTAGTGAACTTCTAGAGCTCATCGATCGAGCAAAACAGAGAAAGTTACAACGCATCAAAAATAGACCCTTCAATAAAATGTGAACGATCTTTCTCAAGTTCACAATAATCCATACACATATCTTCCAATAAAGAGCTCATCGACCATTATACAAGGAAATGACCGACTGGTCTAGAATAGTCATTAATTGATAATTAATATGAACAATAACAATTATTAATGGACATTTAATAAGAATAATAGTCATTGATTGAAAATTAATAGAAATAATGAAAGTCATTTATTGGTAATTAATGAGTGAGACTAGGCCCATTATAAGATTTATAAATATGTTTCACCAGGAATGTTAGGTAATTAATTTTGATTAATCGTGTTTATTACAACATTATCAAGCAAAGTTAATGACTTGAACGTGAGAGTGTCTTTCACAAGTATGTTCCCACACGACTTGGACAAGAAGGAGAGAGAGTGTTGGAGTATACCAAATTGTTTCCAAGTAGTAAAAGTAAGTATAATCTACCAAAATCAATTTAGAAATGATAATGATTGAATTCATAATTACTGAAATAAAGTGTAATAACAAGACTTTTAAATATTATGGTTGAAAATTTAAAATTGGGTTTCATAAATTATATGAATATAAAAATTTGTACAGTATATAATTATTTCATTCAAACATTCACATCAAGACATACCAACCTTAATCCCTTAACAACTAGTTCTAAATTCATATATCAAAATGTTAATCCCTTGATCAATTTAACATACAATTTGCATTAAGTCAGATGCTAATAATGACTAAGTTATTGAGTCTGTCCATAAATCCCAAATCACGTGCCTTATCTATGTTCATGTTCAAAGTTACTTTTCAGTTAGTAGAGACAATCAAAGAATTATATTTTCATACAATTATAGTAAATTCAAGACAGAGCATACGAACGAGTAACGATATATTGAACAAGAAAATTACATCACAGTTAGTTCATTACATTCAATTTCAACGAAAGAAAAGTCTAATTACTCATAGTCATCTATAACATACACATTTAAGCATTCCTTGTAGAAAATGGTGTCCTAATGCCTTGAAGTAGTCTCCTGAAGTTCCTGAAATGTTTTCGTATCTTTGTTCTGTCAGAAGCTACCATCTTTCCCTCTGTCTCGACTTAAAAAGTCAATTCAAACTTAATTAATTCGCTGAACGCATAGTTATGTATGCGCTGAGCGAATAATCAACTACATATCCTTTATCTGATTCTAATTCACTCAGCACACCAACACAACTCGTTGAGCACATGATTAATTAGCTTAGCGAGAAATATGTGACAACACTCCAAATGATGTATAAGTTCATATACAATTGGCTACATAACTTTCTACTCACTATTACAACTTTTTAACGAAGAGACACATTATTTCACGAATAATTACAACTTTAAACTCATTTATAAGTATAAAAACATGTATTTTTCATACTTATCAAAAGACCAATAAAGAACCCATTCGATTTTCATGACATTTTGAAGTGCTTTAAACAAGAGACCTTAACTCTTTACCGAAACCAAAACAATGTTGCTTATACACTTTAACTATAATGTCATACGTATTCTTTCTAAATTATTTTTTTGAGTGTATTAATTCAAACCCAACAAAATTGGGGCAGTTTCTTCTTGCACCTTCGTTAATTCTTCAACTCCATATATATATTTTTTATTTTATCTTTTTTAAATAATATAATTTAGATATTAATTTTTTTTTAATTATATAATTTAAAATTTTAAAATAAATTTTTAATTGTACAATCTAATTTTTTTTTTCAAAATTATTTTTAGATCGTATAATTTAAAAGTAAAAAATACTCTTAAATATCAAATGACTTTCACAAATCGAGCAAAATGGAAAAATATTTATGGGGTGCAGGACGAAAGCTATAGCCCAAAATTGGTGATCTTTTAAGGAACTTGGGCCCAATTACTTTTGAGCCTGAATTGGTCCGTCCCACCACCTACACTCAAACAAATAAAGTTTATCTCGAGCATTTCATTGCCGCTCAGTCTCAAATTCAAACGAGGACCACCACCAGTTCACGACAACCACCGCTACCGCCGCTGCAGATTCTATTTCGAAATGGAAAACGTGGACGAACTCTTATCTTCCTTAATCTCAGACATCCATTCATACACCGACAAAGACCCTCTTCTCCCATGGCTTCGGTATTCGTCAATTCCCATTCTCTTTCTCTGTTTTCCACTTCACTTTCCTTTTTACTCATTCATTCCCAACGTTACTCGCAGCGCGATCCGAAAGATAAAGGACACTCTTCGTCCAGAAATCCTAAAGGAAAAACTACCGGCGTTCTTGCAGAAATGCGCTCACACCTTCGAGCTCGATCGACGTTACAGAAACGACATGCGCTATATTCGAGTGTGGCTCCATCTGGTACCCCAATCACCACATCCTCCCCCTTCCTTTTTTGCGGAAATGGGTTTGGAAAATGAAGCCTAAAGTTTTATTTTTTATATTATTATTTGATTTTTCGACATTTAAAAATATGTATTAAGTTCAAACAAAGGGATAATGACATGGTTAATGATTTTCTCCCATATAGATGGATTTTGTGAGTGATCCAAAAACACTTTTGAGTACCATGGAGGTTAATCGCATTGGGACAAAACGTAGTGAATTCTACCTAGCGTATGCTCTTTACTACGAAAAGTGCAAGAAGTACGATGAAGCAGAGAGAATGTACCATGTGGGAGTGAAGAAGTAAGTTGTGCAGTGTAATTGTTTTGATCGTTGTGTTGAGTAGATGAGTGGGGATAAAACTTAGCGTGCAATGAGTTGACATGGTTCCTCGATTGTTGCCAAGTGCCAAGACACATTTCCCTACTTTATAACCTTTCATCTGCAGATACGATAGAGATGCGACACTAACTATTTTTAACCATTTAGCTTAACATTCTAACCTTTGAGTAGTTCAAGTTTCGTATTCAATTTTATTGTAATGTTCTGTGCTTTGGAGAGATTGGCACAGAAAATTCACATGAATTTCCCGTTAGATTATGCATGAAACTTGGTGCATACATAATGAATTTTTCCTTCTCATAATTTCAAATTAGTTATTAGTTCAGCAAATTACTACTTAGTACTTTAATTGGCATTAGAATAATATGCCCCTCTATCGAAGAAATTTTGAGACGATGCCTTTTCTGAACAGCCTTGCAGAGCCTCTAGATAAATTGCAGAAATCATATGAACAATTTCTTCAACGCATGGAGCAGCGAAAAAATAATAAGAGAACCCAGGTAGTGACATCCTTTTATATTCATGTGATCTTATCTGTGTTGTTTTAGGCATTTTTTTGTTTTTGTTAATGGTATTCAGTTAGCTAATTTAGCAGGATCTCCTGCAGCACCAGGAAGCAAAAGCTGCCAGGAAGCCTCTGTCTTTAAAGAGTTCTGATGACAAGAAGACAGAGGGAAGCAAAAGCAATGGAGCATGTTGCCTTGAGGGTGTGCAGAAGGGGCCCGAAATTCAGAGTTATGCAGCTAAAGCTGTAGCTAGTGATAAAAACTTAAAGACTAAGAAGGATGAGAGCAAAAAATTTCGTGGTGATGATACAGTTGTAGTAAAATTTGTTGACACTGCCATGGTTGGAAAGTCTGAAGCTGAAGATGCATGCCATCATGGATTGGTGGATCCTACAATAAATATGAAGGAGGCCATGAATGCCATCAACAGCATGTTCCGGGAGCCATTGGAGATTGTTCCATTAGGCAGGAAATCTCATAAAAACCATTCAAAAGAAAATCGTAGTACAAAGAATGAGTTTGAGGTTTTTGTTGATGAAAACTTGGATCATGGAATCAAACCACCCGGTTCTTTATCACTTCAGAAAAGGACCGAAGCCAGCCATCCTCACCAAGAACCGCTCCAGATATACATTGATGGTGAAGAACATTCTGAGAACAGTAATACGAATTTGTCTGAAGGTGGTTCTGCTTCATCGACATCGCAATCAAATGGCTTTGTTTTTCTCCGCCCCAGGGATATTACTTCCGAAAAATCTAGTGACATGGATGCTGACAGCTGTCGTAATTCAAAGTTCAGAGAGGATACAGTCGTTTGCAAATTTGTTGGTTCCACCATTTTGGATGAACCAGAGGTGGAAAATGTTTGCCACCATGGTTTAGTAGATCCCACCATCAACTTGAAGGAAGCTATGGATGATATAAATAACATGTTTGGGAAACCAATAGATTTTGTTAGGAAAAGAAGAACCACCAAACAGGAGAAAGCACCCCAGAGCAATAGGGGAAATGACTTTGGTGGGTTTTCAATCCTTGCTGACGACGACCATCTGGAACAACAAGTTCCACCACCACCAAAATTGCCTGGAAAGTCCAAGGAATGTGATTTGTTTGAGCCAACTCTCCTCACAAAGGAAGCCATGGACGATATAAACAAAATGTTTAACATGCCCCTGAATTTTTAGTAATAAGGTGATTTTTGAGTGTCAACTCTGATTTCTAATATGTAAGTAGAATTTGATTCTGTTTGAAGTATCTGAGTGAAAGGTTTCAGTTGTTGTACTGATTTTTATAACTTTTAGCATACTTTCAATGCTTATGGAACTCAAAGCTTGGAATGTAAAAAACAATTTTCCCTTTTCAAAGAATTAAAATAAATAACCACAGCAACATTACAATTTAGTTTAATACAGCAAAATACCAGAAAGGAATACACAAAAAAAAAAAATATAAATAGAAAACATCTCCATATTGAGTAGTATGTAGACACAAATAATAGGAAACAATAAAATCATTATCAAGGGAATCTGAATGCATGGTTAAGGGTAATTGTTTGAGACATTAGTAGTGAGTCTGTGAGCATTCAGAGGGACGGAAAGCTAAGGGACCAGCAGCATAAATAACAGCCTCATACTTGCTTCCGTGCAATCTCTTCTTCTCATAACGAAGAGGTGCCCCATTCATACCATAATTGACATTGGAGAGAAGGCTGCAACTTCCAAGAGGAGACCACACAGGCTTCACGTAGCAAGCATGGAGGGGGTGGTCAAGTACATAATGCTGCATCTTAAACCCTTCGAGTGGTGCATAAAGGTAACCATTTTTGTCTGTCTCAAAGACCTTATAGTAGCTCACATGACCATTGTAACTTTTGCAGGTAACACTTACTTTGGCTGAAGGAATGGGCTTGGCACCTATCATAGACCATGTTCCAAAGTGATCACAGCTCTGACAATAGACCATAGCTTCCACCACCACTTCTATTTTCTTCTCTGCTGTTTTTGGAACATCTGAAGTGGCTTGTGTGTAAGAGAAAGCCACCAGAAGAAGTAACAGAGAAAGGGAACTGAAGTGCCATCCAGCCATTTCCTTCGATTCCTTTCAGGGTTGAACTGAAATGACTAGGAAGAGCTCAGAGGCTAAGGCTCACTACCAATTGATGATATATTGTGTAGATCGATATACATATATGTATATAAAGCTGATAGCTCATTGGTAATGCAATGCACTATTGGGAGGACTTTAATTGAATTGATAATGACAAAGCATATCAACGTGCCATCCACTTTGTTGCCAATAAATCTCATCTATACGTGAAGGCCATCTTTTGCCCTCTACATGTTTTCATGTTCTATGAAGAAAAATAATAGTTTCACACTCATCTCAAGAAATATAGCCTATATGATAATGTTAAATTAAAAAATAAAATATTATTATTTTAAATTATAATGTAGGTGTTTTTTTTTTTGTAACAGTGTCAACATATATCACTGCTCTTTATATATGCTTTTAGTATCAAAAAGAAACACTGGCCTATGGATATTTCCAATTTATTAGTAGATTTCTTTAAACTTTTAAAATATCTATAATGTAAGAAACAGTAAACTCAACATACAAGTGATTATTTAACACAGATATGTTTAGTTTGACATTAAGTTTAATATAATTATATAGTAAAATAATTTCCACGCATTTATTAAGTGAGTTACTTGTTTATTTTAACATGTAAGAAGTATTAAATAATTGATAGAAAAATTTAATTAAAAATAAAACAATATATATATATATATATATATATATATATATATTAATTCTATATTTGTATTCTTTTAATTATTATATTTTATTATCCCCATTACATATTATATAATCATTTCCAAATTTGTTATTTCATGTGTTGCCGCAAAAGTATCCCAAAATTTTGGTTACCAAATTAATCTCAAATATTTTCCTCGCCACTTATCTTCCAAAATTGTGATCACTAATTTAATTCTAAAAAGATTTCATTTATCACAAAATTAGTTCATAACAAACCATTTCATCAACATTTTGTGGTCCATTTTAAATTGAGGAGAGAGGGGTTTAGTAATAAAAAAAAAAAAATCTTTGAAAGATTAAAAGAGTGACCATATCTAAGATGAATGGTACCATAGTTTTAAAATTTGAGACTGGTAGTTAGGATTTTTTTTTTCTTTTTTAGAAAATTTATACAGTTGTAGAAAACAAAATTGAAGACTTATTCTTTATTTATTTTGTTAAGCATTAATATATATATATATATATATATATATATATATATAAGAAAGACACAATCCCACTTGAGAGAAGATGTTTATTTGAAAGTATGGCAAAGTCTGCTATGCATGAACAAGTGGAGAATGAGTTGCTTATTTTAAAAGATTGCTTCTTTGTTCAGTGTGTCTGGACAAAAGTGAATTCTAATCTACCTCCTCACTTCTTTAATTGTAAAAGAATGTCTGCGTTACTTCTGTACATGACAGAGCATCGTGGGGCATATTGTTTCCTATTAATGTAACTGTAACATGGAAACCAAGGAATGTCTTGTTTTTTTTGTACTGAAAATTCTGATCTCTTGGCTATCCAAAAAGCTAGTATTAATGAGTCTTTCTACGATCACATCAAAATTAAAGATATTTAGATGTATATCTTTTTTCAATTTTTTAGATATCTTTTAATAACAAAATTATGAAAAAAGTGTTAGATTTTAAAACGGACACTATCTTATGATCTCAATATATTTAAATCAGAATAAGTTTCAAAATTACAATTAGTATGGGAATTTTGTTCTCAGAATGAAAGACATAATCTTCCTCTCAAAATTCTTCAATGATATTATAACCAATGGGAGCTTTATGACGAAATTCAGGTAAGTGATATCCAAAAGCAAGGATATTACATATTTTACAGAAGACCCATCATGAATGACGAATGATCTGGTTTATCAGAAGTTGGTTAAATGGAATTGAGATATTGTTTTTGTCAAGCTAACGTTGTGACTGACCATTTAGCTTCTTTAGCTCACTTTTATGCTTTAGGGGTTCGTGCTTGAGTCTCCTCCTGGTTCTTGTTCATATCTATTATCTAGAGATGTAATGAAACTGTACATGAATCTAAGAGTCTAAATGTAGCCTATTTGAACATTTTAATTAACAACTTCGGAGTAGATGTCATATAAATAAATGACAATAAGATTGTTCCACTTTATAAATTCATTACAGCATCGAGAGTAATAAGAGAAAATTTCCCATTGATAAACTATCACAATTTAAGCTCTAAATAAGAAATTTTCAAAATCCATGATGTCAGTTAATAAAAAAATTCAAAATTCGGTACACCTATATACTCTTCCTCAATTAAAGTTAGCAATGATATTGACACCATCATCTTTCTTATTCTAAATTTGTATACAGTTTCTTTCGTGGTTGAAAATTGTAGCATGATGACAAATGCATAGGTTAAGGTCAAGTATGTTTTTATCTTCAATAACAGCTGTCGTATAGCAAAAGGAACACTGTTTCCAAGCCATCTCGAACCAGTCATTCATGCAGCTGACATTGAAATTTTCAGCTACCCATTATTCTATTTAGCAGGCTACAGCTCGGAAATTTGTACTTTGTAGGTGTCATTTGCTACCAAACTTTCCTCATACTTCATCATAGAATATTAACAAAAAAACCCATAGACTTTGACCTTGTCCACCAATGTTATCAAAACTTCAACTATCACAACCTTATTCTTCACATGTAACTGTCATCACATGTAATCAACACACATGGGTAGGATTATGATTATTAACATTTTATATTATGACTTAAACATTAATAATTGAATCCTTATTCATATTTTCAAATAAAATATCATTTTTGTCAACTATATGACATTATATTAACCATTTTTCTGATCAGAACAAATTAGATTATATTGTTTATGAAAATAGAAAATATGGAAGCAGGGAGAGAAATGAGCAATGGTTGTAACTGATAAGAAATATAACTGAAAACATTTGTAAATCACCAAATAAACAAATAGCGAAAATGAAATTAACTGATATTTGAAGCTTTTTTTGTTAGTTTAATTCCATAAACCTTAACCAAACAAAGCACCCAAAGAAAGAAAAAATCACATTTTTATCTCTCCCTTATGTACATGTGATTTGGCACTCTTCTATGATGAAACACGGGATGTATTAATGTACAGGTGAATACATTTTTGTGCCTTCACCGATTGAAAAAGGATGAGGATAAGAACTTCATACTTACAACCTGATTAACCCATTTCAGTTTCCATTTACCGAGGCAATCTCAAGCTCCGCCCACCAAAGTGGAGAAAGTTTTGGAACAGCTGCCTCGGGTGTTATTTTTGTTATCTCTCTTAATCTCACACAAATTTCTTTCATACTTGGTCTTTGCTTTGGATCAGGGTGGACACAAGATTTGATCAAAGCATCAACTTGTTCCAGCTGTTCTTGTTGGAAGGACGCCAGAGACGGATCCACCATTTCTTTGAGGGGTTGATCCCCATGTAAATATTGTGAAGCCCAGTCATCAAGTGAGCCATCATTGTCCACTAAATAAGGGAGCCTGCCTGACACCATTTCAAATAATATAACACCAAAACTGTAAATGTTACTTGCTGGGGTCATGTCAGGGTGTTGTCTAGCAGAAGATTTCATCACAGCTGAAGCTATTTCAGTTAAGAAACTCAAATCAGAGATTTTGGCAGCACAATCATCAGTGAGTTGAACCGCTGAAGAATTCAGGTTGCCAATAACCAAAGGAGGCTCCAACTGGTGCACATGTTGTAGGCAGTAAGCCATGCCCATGGCAACTCTGAGTCTTGTTTCCCAATCCAAGTGCTCAGCTTCTTTTACTGGAATTCACAGGAATATCAAATACATCAGCCAGTTTCCTAAATCAAAACCAATAGAATATGCCAAAATGAAGTCCATACAAGAAACTATTCTTGCTTCTGAAAGAGAAGTAAACTAGGGGAGTAGAGACTAGAGAGACAGAAAGCAAATAAATAACAAAGTATCGTTAGCTCAATTCCCCACATATATAATTCAAAACCTAAACCTATTTACAGGGATACTGATCTAGCAACCTATATTAGCCTACTTTACACCGACAGTGTTCTGATCACTCCTAGAAAATAGAAGGGTGGGGACGTGATAAGCATTACAAAATACATTGGTTAACATTTACAGTTTCTTATGCTTGGGCTTTCTTGATAGACAAACGAGGAAGGATGGAAGGGTGACTTTATTTGGTTGAGGAAGCAAAGAAAAAAAATAGAAACTAACAAGCTATTGCAAGATTCCTTAATTAGTTTTTCATATTTACTTTATATTAAATCAAATACATTATACAAAATTTCAAAATACTTTATTTTTTATTTATTTTTATTTTATAAAATAAGTAAATATTCAATTTTATTGCATACGTGTTTTTCTTTTTCTTTTTCTTTGTTTTCAACCTCCCAATTTCTTTCCTTGTAGTATACAGAGCATAAGTTCTATACTGTTACATGCTATAGCAAAACACAAAATAGGTTATGACTGATAGACCAAAGCAACTTTATTATAAGATAATAATATCCATGTTGAGCCAGAGAAAATGCCTAACTGGGGGCAAACCCATGTGTCACTGTCCATTTATGTCTATCTATTGATATCAATCCAATGTGTCAGAGTTTTGTCAGTATTCAATGATCAGAAGAATTTCTATAGAAATTATCAGACTGAGATAATACTAGTCCTAATTTAACCAACTACGGGGTAACATCAGATTACAGCACAAGAGGACAACCTTCTATCAACTGAATGTATGAAGTATCAACAGATGAAAACTTGTTAAACAGAATGTCGAAGTATATAAAACCAAAATGGTCATAGATAGGGATGCTCAACCATTAATTTACTTTCTATGTAATAATAAGACCAAAATGATAGGTACTCACTGTGCAAATGCTCAAAGAGTGTTCCATTTGGGGCGTACTCAAAAACCATCATTCTGGTGAAAGGCTCGTCTTCTTCACAATGTCCAAGAAGATTTACAAAATTCTTGTGGTTCACTTTTGATAATGTATCTATCTGAAACAGCAATTACTTAAAATATCAGTTAGGATAGCAGCTTAGTTGCAAGTTTACAAAAAATTTCGTTTAACTTTTAAGGTGGCAGTACCTTCTTCCTAAATTGGGCTTCTAAAGTCTTTGACCAATCTTTTGATGATGTCGCTGCAACAGAGGCCACGGCTATTTCAACACCAGTGGACAAAGTCCCTTTGTACACTGTACCAATGGAAGAAGTGCCAATTACATTACTAAAATCTTCACATGCTGCTTCAAGCTCTGATCTCTTCAGCTTTGGCACACCTGAAAATCTTGAAATCTGTCATTCATGTAAAGAGGCAGAAATAGTAAAAGCTATACATAAATAACATTCAAGCCAGATCTATTAGATGACTGAGGAAAAATTGAAAAGCTAAGTATTTCTTTTTCCTCTCGGTGATATTTCATGACTCATGAATTAATTGTTGTGTGCAAGTTATCTACTGTTTTCAGTCATTGCTCCATATCACTAGTTATAAACAGCTAAGATTCACCTGTTATGAATGCCTTCTGAAGCTGTCCACTTAATCCTGTCGCCCAAGGTTTTACAGTAGCTACCTTGTTTGTTTTGCAGAGATATATGCCAATGATTGAAATGACAAGAAATACAACACCACCTATAACTCCAGCCAAAATAACAACAAGATTGCTATCTGATGAGCCACTTGTAGATGGTGGTGCAGAGCGCGGTTCAGACAGAGAAGGAGAAGGAGAAGCAGAATCATTTCGGTCAGTAAAAGCTGGCTCCTCAACCGGTGGTGGTGTTGCTGGGGCCGGTGAGGGAGCTGAAGAAGATGGAGGAGGACTATCAGGAAAACTAGCAGCACGGTTAAAAGGACTATCACGAGAAGATTGCAGTAGCCTCCTTAAACCTTTCTTATTTTTGCCAATGGGCCTTCACAAAAAAGAATGATAGAGTAAGGTAGCGAAATAGAATGGACACAACCTGAATATATAGAACCAGTGAACCAGAAATACATGAAAGAATGTCGTGGATTATAACTCTAAACTAGAGATGAGCCCTTTTGAAAGCTTAATGACATACCGTTTGATGAATCTTCTTGTACAAGCTGGCACTTTTGCTGCCAGACTCAGTTGTCTTTCTTCTACTTGATATTCAGAGATCAACATCAATTTATTAATTTCAGGAGAGAAACCACAGAGATGTTCATTGTTGTCCAACAAACTGCAATGAGAAGAAACTAAGAACAAAGTAGGAAAATAAGTTTAAAAATGAGATTTGAAATGTTCAGAGAGCTTTATCCTACAGGATTGTTAGCGAAATATTATTCCCAAGATCTGTAGGTAGATGTCCACTGAAGTTGTTGTAGCCCAAATCCAAAACCTCCAATTCATTCAAGTGTGCAATTCCTTCAGGGATGATTCCATAAAAAGAATTGTTCCGCAAAATTCTGCAACATGTTCATCATACGATTACTAGACAGTTGAAAACATTTGAAAACTGAACTTAGTAAGGAATTAGTTGCAGCAAACAACACAAATTGATAACATACATGGACTTTATGTGAATAAGGTTCGCGAGCTCAGGTACCAGATTTCCTTCAAGACAAAGGTCTTTCAAATTCCTGCCAAACAAAATATATTCTATAGATCAGAATACTGCCAATTCTATCTAACCAACAATGTTAACAACAGTCATTTTTATTGAACAGGAAACTGGTCTTAAAATTTTGTAATGACAATATCAAGCTGCTATGGATCAGTTGATTCAAGACCGAGGTACATTTCGATTGAGGAGATGTTAGACTACAGTAAAAAAAGCATGATAGATTTTTATAGCAGTCTAAAAAAATCACGAATCAAACAGTTTTGCTAATAACAAAGAAAAATGAAGTATAAATTTGAAACTTGGGTTTCTGATCTGAGGAGCCAAATGAATAAAATTTTAAAATATATATATATATATATATATATATATATATATATATATATTCTTTCTGTGGCCATAAATTAAATTGAACAGAAAAATAGGTAAATTCAATTTCTCAAAAACAGATCACAAAATCAGAACTTACAAGACTACCACTCTTCCAGCAGAGCACTCAACTCCAAACCAATTACAATGGTTAACTGCTACTTCATCGTTGACCCAATTTGACAAAGCACCAAAAGGGTCTCTTACTATTCCCTGCTTGAACTTCAGAAGAGCTTTACCTGCACATAGAACTCACTTCTCAGCTTTATTTTCCCCTCAGATATACACAAATAACTTCACTAAATAGAAAATTCCACAAAGCAAAAGAAAAGCTCAATACCTTCTTCATTCAAAGAGCAACCGTAACTAAAGTTCTGAAACAACAAACAGAACGCTAGAAGGAACAGAGGATCCCTCAAGCAGCTGGGTTTCCAGTTTTTGTTCATTCTTGCTGCGTGTAAACGTCAACTGGGGCAAAATAAGCACGATCCAGATTGAATTTTTCTTCAAAGAAACGAAATTGGAGGAAGTTGATTCCCAAAAGGATCAGTCTTCGAAAGTATAGAAAGATATGAAATTTCTAAAACATTGTCATATATGGCAAAGGGGTGAATCTCCAAACCATGTTCTTAGACCAAGGAAACCAGTTTGGACCCATACAACACATTACAAAAATATTTGAAAACGCGTTCCCTCACATTAGAATTTTCCATTTATATTATTTTTATATTATTAAAAATACTTCCAAATCTAAACGCAACTTCAACACCCATACTATAAAAAAAAAATTGTCACCAACACGCACGTTATTCACCCTGTAATAAAATTGTATTTCCAAAATAATACTATATATAAACTATTGGTTTATTTGCAGTTAGTGTAAAAAAGTACAATATACAAAAAATATGATAAGTATGTTTTTCTTTTAAGTTATTGTAAAAGTTAATCTAGCTATTAAGTATATTCTTATTTTATTAACTACTGATGAAAATGGTCCATATAATTTCAAGGCATAAACTATTATTTGATCTCATGATAAAACGTAATGTAAAAGTTTTAAATATTAATTGATCTGGAAAGGAAAACAAATATAGTTTTTAAAATATTTATTATAAAATCAGTCAATCCATTTATATATATATAGTACAATTAAATTAAGGTATGAATTAATTTTCATTAGTTTAGGTGGTAAAAATTAGGGTATAGTACAATAACAACGATAAACAATAATAAGTGTGATTTTTAAAATAAGTATTATGCAAGTTATAAAAAATGACTGTATTTTAGATAAACAATGATAGTGTAAAAATTATTTCATTATTTGTGTATAAATTATTTCTTATTCTCTTTGATATTAAAAGTTGTTATAAATGTAAATATATAAATAACATTTCCTTCTACCTATGTAAATTATGTTATGAGTATAGATTTGTTCAAAATTAAACATGCTAATTATTTAATAAATTGTTTTGATTTATTTAATTTTTAAACATCTACATGGACACAATTGGTAAAGAAGCAAAATAAAAAATTCTGATCAGCAACCTGCGACATTAAAAATTGTACAGCATGGAATAGGTCAAAAGATGAGAGTTGCCACCGACTAAGTAGGGACGAGGAACAGTGGAGAGTGGTGATCAGTATGAAGATAATAACAGAAACAGTGAATTATATCTGATTCTAGCAAATATTATTAGCTGGTCTGCAATCAGAATTACTATATCCATAGCTGTAACCAAATTCTTTTTTAACTTTATTATTGCGTGTTTATCATAATTAATGCACATAGTTAAACTATTATTTCAAAAGTCAAACTGCTTAAATCACTTAAAATTATTTTGTGCTAGTAGTTTAATCATTTAATCAAATGAACATTCAATACGACATTACATTAAATTCAAACAAACAATATCAGTAAACTTCTAATGACGTAATAAAGGAAAACATAAATACTAAAATGTCAAAAACTACACTATTTTTTAAATATCAGATGAAAAAGAGTCAGGGTTTCGGTTCTGAAATACCAGGAAGCTTTACATAAAAAAGACTTTTTTAAATTGTTCTTTAAAAATGTTATGCGTATTTAATACATTCATAACAAATGTTATGCGTATTTAATAATTTTAGAGGTAATTTTGAATTTTTGTCGTCTTTCTAAAAATGGTCTAAGACGGTAAAACCATGATTTTAGAGGTGATTTTGAATTTTCTCATCTTTCTAAAAATGGTTTAAGACTATAAAACTATAATTTCAGAGGTGATTTTGAATGTTCTCGTCTTTCTAAAACTAGTTTAAGACTATAAAACTATGATTATGAGAAAAATATGTGTTGAAATAAAGATTGTTATGACGCCTAAAAAATTGAAAATTGTTAATTTCTAATTTTTTAAAGTTTGTTAATTTTATAATTTGAAAACCGTTTTTAATTTCATATTTCTTAAAATTGCTGTGATATTTCAGAGACATGCTTTAACATTTTTAGAACATGTATACAGTAAAAAATGAGATACAGTAAATATATATGATAGGGAAGTGTAATATGATATACTATATATATGGGTTGGTAATGTACATTGATAGAACAATTGACGTTAATTAACTTAACTTAAAAATATAATAATTATTAATTAAACTGTGATTAGGTTAATCTAATCCAAAATTTATTTCAAAATTTATAAATATAAATTTGAGATAGTATAATAAATTAATAATATTTAATATATTTATTATTAAAATTGTCAAATTTTTATTAATTTTGATATGAGATTAATAGTAATAAAAACACTGGTAATCTCGATCACATTAAGTGAAACCGGAAATGTTATTGTTGTATATTTTGGATCAATATTTTTTTTTTCTTTTTTGGTGATGATATGAGATGAGACAAGTGGATTTTGCAGGTTATCATACGCTGCTGACTTGGGTATTTTCTGATAATATCAATTTCTAGGGTTTCTGTCTACCTCTTTGAGACTTGGTAAAACATTCAATGACCAATTTTTTAATAATTGATAATGTATTTTTTTATGATAAAATCTTAGTGATTAAAAAAAAAACAAAGAAAAAACGAAGCATCTTTCTTTATTCTGTTTGCCTTTTTCTGTATGAGCCATCTTTCTCTCTCTTTTTTATATTCTTCATTCAAAAATGTTTTATATATGCGTTTGGTGTCATATGGCGAATAAGATATTTGATAAGATCTGCGTATTATAGGTTCCACAAGAGAAGAGAAAATAAAACTTGAATTGAAAAAGTGTATTTTTTTTTTAATTTTTATTTCTTAAAGTCATATTCTGTCTTCAATCCAATACAAAATAAAATAACTATTTATTCCCAATTTGTTAATCAAAACATGTGATTAGGGTTACATTAAATGTTTGAATTAATCGTACTTTACAGACAACTATAATAAATGTGCACACCTTTTAAATTGGATGAGAATTGTGAATTATTTGATTAAATACAATATTAACGTAAAATATTTTTTATTATTTTTGTGTTAAATGAATATTAATATGTATCGGCTGTTATTGATTTAATAAAATTATATTGTTTTATTATATTTTTCTAAAAACTAAATCTTTTATCTCATAGAAGTTAGACAAAAGTAAGCGAATTAAGTTTGTAAAGGATGATATATATATATATATATATATATATATATATATATATATATATATGTAAATATTTGAGATTTTCTGACAAAGAGAGGGTCTAATTGAATTATTTGGATAAGCATCTATTTAATAATTTTTATTATATGCGAGTTTGTGGCGTAATATTGATAGAAAATGATAGAAAAAAATTAAAAACGACTTATTTGAGTAAAGTTCACTAAAGGAGATGTATAAATTATTACAAGGTGATATAATTATTCTAAGAACCTGTTTTTTTATGGATTGTAACAAAAAACATTTAAAATTAATGAAGAGTTAATGTTTTAATTAAAGTTTATAATGATATAAATAGAAAAGTAAACATTTTTCATTTTTGTTTATAAATTTTTATTTTTCTAAAACAAAATTTTATAACTTCTTTTTAATATTTTGGAACCACATTATATTCCCACAGACTATAACAATTTTAAAAATGTAGAAATGGCCTGCAGGTTAGATTAAAAATTTCAACTCACGAACCTGTTTGGGTTAGACTTATCAGTGTATCAAATCAGTAGGCTAAGGACATATTGAGATAGATTAAATTAAAATTTAATTTCTTTTAATTTTTAAAATTAAATATTTAAATATTAACTCTTTTATATTATATTTTGTTAAATATAAATATATAATAATATTACAATTTAAATCATTAATATTTACAAATTAAATTTTAATTAGTGATTATAATAGAATAATTTAACATGTTAATATTCAATTAAAAACATTAATTAATCAAATAAATATTTAAAAATGTTTATACAATTTAATATGCTTTCAATATTTATTTGTATATATAAACAAAATCTATAAGTAGTTTTTTTTTTAAATATAAAATTGAAAAAAACTATAACAAAAAATAAAGATAAAAAAGTTAAGAATAATGAGAAACAGAGATAAAAAAAAGTAGCAAAGCAATATTAGCTTCTTGGCATTTCATTTGGCAAAATAGATTATAATTTTTGACCCATTTTTTTTGTTATGGTGAGTATCCAATCCGTCTTTAGTAAATCAATTGCCATTTGAATAAATACCAAATATTAAAAGACTATTAAGCATTTACTTCTAATAACCAAATATTTAATTTTCATAAATTTAACAATCGTTAATTTTTAGTATACACATCAGTAAGATAGATGTAACATTATAATCACATACTTAATAATAATGTCTCTTAATCACATCTTTACCAAAATGCTTTAAAATTATACTAATATCACTTTATCTAATGATTTGTAATTTGACTGAATGAAGCATGAT
The DNA here is from genome assembly GCA_027742785.1 of Vigna reflexopilosa. Classification (NCBI taxonomy): domain Eukaryota; kingdom Viridiplantae; phylum Streptophyta; class Magnoliopsida; order Fabales; family Fabaceae; genus Vigna; species Vigna reflexopilosa. The sequence continues at coordinate 1,691,723 of CM050914.1, read as the reverse complement.
TATCTTAATTATAGTTTGATCGAATAATACATTATCATTTTAATTGTAATTTGATCAGATGATACATGGTTATCTTAATTATAGATTAATTCAACCATTCATATCTATTATCAATAAAATCTTTCATTTCTTGCTTATCCAACTGGATTACATATTTCTAAAGTCATTATGTCTAATTAACCTTTTTAATGAAATAACACCTAAACATTTATTTTATTCAAAATTTTCACTACATTTTCGTTTTTTATTTTTATAATCAGACACATGAATATAGTAAAATACTTATCACCACAATAATATATAAGAATTATATATATATATATATATATATATATATATATATATATATATATAATCAAAATAGATTTGTGCATGTGTCAGGATTAATATATTATATTTTAAATATAGATGAGATATAAAAAAACCATTAAATGGGCAGAAAATGATTTCTTATTAAAAGTGTTTGAAATTTTGAATATGAAAGGATAATAATAATATAATTTTCCAACTATTTATTTCATGACAATAATAAGAAAAAAAAAAGTGATTATAAGAAATCACATTGATTTCCAGAACAATATCACCATAGTCACGTTGCTGACATGGCCTTCTTCTATTGTTTACTCTCCTTTCTCAACTTTGTCGTCAAAATCCATGGGCAAGTCTTCAATCTCTTTCTCAATATAGCCAAATACAATATTGTCTGAAAATTCAATGCAAATTTCCTCTAGTATTAATAATTAATAGAAAAGGTTAGTGTCTTCTAATATTTAAAATGTTTCAGTTATTTCTGAACATCCCTTCATCATAATCAGAACAGTTTCCATTAACAAGTTGACCATAACCAAATAAACTGGCTTGTAAAATTCTCCCAAGAAGATGAGAGTGACTGACAGAACAGAAATGAAATTAAAATTAATGTGTCATTCACATTTAACACAAGGTAAAATGCTATGCTTTTCTCATTTGAATTTATGTTTTGTAATGTACTAGAGCATGACTACATCAGCAAAGTTAATTTCCCATCTCATATTAGAGTCTAATCCTAAGAAAATTATTTTTTAAAGAAATTAAAAACAGGAACAGTTGGTGAAAAAACAGAAAAACAGGTAAAATACGAAGTTGTATTAGCATCAGGTTTCAGGCCCACGGTATGTTAGTGAATTAAAACTTATGCTTTATTGAACTCTTGTATTTTTTTTTAGCTAAAATAGTTTATTCTATATATATATATTTAAATCGATAATTAACTGAATTCAGTTAATAGAAAAAAATCATATACTAGAGACAAAGATCACATATTTCTATAAATTAAAAAATAACTTTTTAGTTTTTAATAAAAAAAATTAAAATCAAGTTTGATCAAGACACGTTTATTTTTATAAATATATTAGATACTTGTTTTTTTCTGAAGCATGCTGAATGACGGTCTTATCTTAGGCCGGTTTTCGTGTCTTTGGTTTTGGGTTTTTTTTCTTTCCTGTTCTGTTAATAAAAGCTTACAATTTTTAATATAGAAATTTCAATTCTCTTAATATATATTTTTTTTAATTTGTTAATATTTAAAAGTGGTTTTTGATAGTTATTATGTGCATTTATCGAAAAAGTAATATTAATATGTATTTAATCTTAAAGAAGTTAATAAAAAAATTAGCGTTTAGAACAAAAAATAAAGGATAAAAATATAATTATATATTAATGTTAATTTTTATTTTAATAAAAAATATATGATAATTATTAAAGATCAAACGCATATTTAGTTATAATAATAATTAACAGATATCACACAAGTTATTTCTACTAAAATTATATATTTTTTTCTTATTATACTAAAACCAAAACATGATAGTTAGTTCCATTTAATAAATGTATAATCTGACAGAATGTTTACTTGCTTGCTTGTGTGCATATTGTTATGTATATGTTAGTTTAAATTTGGACTTATCTTTCATGTTTTTCAACCTAGCTTACTCTTACATTGTGTGTTGTATGCGCTTGCCTTTCTCTTTGCGATGATCATCCAATCCTTTGAATGTGAGCAGTAGTTGATGATGTGCCATTGGAGCAAGCACTGGAGAATGAAGATGGTGCAACCGCCTAGTGCTTAGGATCATTCTTAGTTGACTTATTTGTTTTAAAATACATCATTTGTAAGTAAAGTTTTAAATTTATGGTTAATTTTGAATGACTGTAAACTTATAACTTTATTTTTATTCTTAAATTGTTCTATCATATTATAATGTTTAGTCATTCGAAAATTATGATATATATTTTGAGATGTTACATTAAATAAATCTAAAATTAACTATAGTCATTAATTTATATGTATGTGTTTTAAAGAGAAGATCCACGTATCTTAAAAATTATTAATTACATTAATTATGAAAATAAATTGAAAAAAAACATTTAAAGAGTTAGATTGTAGCTGTGAAAAAATTAAATATTAGGGGATATATAATACAAAGACACTAAAAAAATTTATTGAAAATACTAATTACTGTTTAACTTTTTTAAAGTAATAACGTGTTAGAGTAATAATGATGAATACTAAAATAATATCAGAAAAATATATTAAAACTTATAAATAAATAACCCTGTTAATCTATAATTTGTATTATTTATTTTATTGACACAGGTAGAACTGACATATGATAGATATTGATGTGTTGGTAATATTACATTGAAGGAAAAGTAAATTTTTAGAGGCTCCCACAGAAGCATGTCATTTCCTGTGGATCTCACCATTTCTTTGTCAACATTTTCCTCGAGAATTGCTTATAATGGAATGTTATCTCGAAAATCTTTTCAATAAATAAAATATTAAATAAAAATCGAATACATTTAATGTCTTAAAATAATTAATATTTATACTACGAAACAAGTAGGAAATCAATAGGAAGTGATATACTATCTTTACTAACTCTTAAGTTTGATCTAAAATCCAATCATTCATTATTTTATTTTATTTTTCATTTTTTATATGTTTTATAATTTCTTATTTCTTGCTCGATCTATTCAGATGTAGTCGAATGGATTCAAAATGGACACCTATAAAACAATGTGATGTTCAAACGGCTAAATAGATGATAAAGATTGACAAAGACAACGTTCTAAACTCCAAAAAAATTGAAAACACGTTACTTTTCAGTCTGGAGGGAAAACGAGAGTTTAAAACTACTCAAGTATTTAAACATAAAAACTATATAATAGAACTATTGTTTCATGAAATTATAATTTTCTAAACTTATATAATTCAACCTAAGTTGGTTGGTGTATCCACAAGGCTTGAATCGAATACCATTAGCTGGTTACTGGTTAGAGTAACGTAGCAAAGGTATAATTGAAAACTTCAGGAATCTAAGATGAATGGTTCACTGAGAGGTATCATGATCAACATTGAAAAAGGAAATCTAAGAGAAGGGATTATTATTATTTGCTGTGTCGCTGGTGCACCACGAAACAGGAAGAGCACCTGATCAAACCATTGGAATTGCAGGAAGAACAGATCCTGAAGGCGCCACTCTTTTCAGCGAACACTTTATGGCTTCCATAGCATTTGTCGCACACAACGAATCTCAGCCCTCCGCAGAGACCGCACGCGATGCTCCGCGACAACGGCAGCCGTTCGATCAGCTCGTGCAACTCGCCGCTGTCGTAGAGTCGCCGCACTTCGTCTGCGCCGCCAATGTAGGTTCCGGCGATGAAAACGCTAGGAAGAGGCACGGCGCGGCGGCCGAGAATCCCCTGCAGCTCCTCGCGGAAGCGTTCGTCGACACTGACGTCGCGCTCGTCGATGGCAACGGCGAAGCCGCGGAGGATGGATCGGACGGCGCGGCAGTCGTCGTGGGTGCGGCGGACGACGCGGAGGCTGGTGTAGTAGAGGACGACGGAGGAACAGTCGGAGTCCGGAGGCGGCGCGAAGGAGGAAGGTGCGGTGGCGCGGGAGCCGCTGAGGGAACGGAGGAGGGAGGGGGAGACGGAGAGGCGGCGGAAAAGGGAGGGAGATTTGGGAGAGCTAGGTTCGGGTTCGGAAGCGAGGAGGGTTTGGATGTCTTTGAAGGAAGTGCAGGAGACGGTGGAGGCTCGGGATCGGGATCGGTTGGGACGCGAAGCTGTAGTTCGGACACGCCATGGTAACCACATTGAAACAGAGGAGAAACAGGATGTGTGTCTTGTTTTTGTTTGTTGATTTGGTTTATTTTATGGAGTGATGTATTTAGTGTGTGGAGTGAGCGGGGTTGAATTGGTAAATAGATACAAAAGGGAAGGGCAGTGTCATTGATGAATTTTTATTTTGCATGTTTATTAAATTAGTAGATAAAATCAAGCAATGAAAACACTTGAATGAAAATAAGATGAAAATAATAATGTAAAAATAAAAATAAAGTAACAAAATAAATTGTTATAATAATGAAAAATATTTAAATTTATTTAAGTCTTAATTCTTAAATAATGGGAGATTATTAAATATGATAAGAAAAAATATAAATTGAAAATAGAAATTAAAAAGATGAAAAAAAAATATCGAAGCAATATTTGTATTATAAATTTAGAAGTTTAAATCTATAAAATTCTAAAAATTTTAAAATTTTGTATAATTGATTCAAATAGAATATAAGTAAAAATATATTGAATTATAAAAATGCATTTCATTAAGATCTTGTCATTTCTTTTGGTACGATATGATAAAAAAAAGGACACTCCTATTATACATATTATATACATAGTTCCATTAAATATGTAACCGTCATTGCAGTCAAACATATCGTAATTATATACCAAATAAATTTTACAAAAAATCCTTGTACTTAGAAAATTAACAAATATTGATCACTTTTAAATTCATAAAACATTAAATATATTTAATATTTCATTTAATACTTTCTTCTCAAATATGAAAAAATGATAAGAAAAATATAACATTATTCGTGATAATAACATATTATAACATATCATATTATAACTATTTTATAGGACGATTCTTTCATATCTTATTATTACCTGATAGGCAAAACTACAGTTGCGGCTATTTGAAACTCCTTGTTAGACAATTCCTCTTTTAAGTCGGTACTTTTTTTTCCCAAAAGTAGTTAAAATTTATAACTTTCTCATTAAATTGTTACATTTACAATTTTTAGATTTTCTTCCAATCGTTAAAAACTGCTCTAACTTGTAAATATTGTTTAAAGAAAAGTACGTTTTAAATAGTCAAAACGAATTTTAAATACACCTTAAAAGTAAGTTTATAAGCATCAACAATTTTATCACATATATCCATAGATAATAATCTTAAAATTTCTTTACTCTCTAATTCACATTTTATCTTGTGAGTTATTATATATGAGAGTGTGATATTAATTTGAAATAAAATAATTAAATTTATTATTATAACTCATTGACATATATTGATTGAATTGTTCTAATGGATAGTTTAAATTTGAAGAAGATGAATTTGTGAGAATTAGACTCAATTAACAATTTAGATTATTTAAATAGGTAAGTAATTAGGTTTAATGAAATTGAAAAGGTTTTGGTCGAAAAGGTTTTAAGGAGACGATCGATTAATAAAATCATAAGATATACAAGTATAGGTATCAATTTATCTTCTCAAACAAAGCTCCTTGGATCAATCGATTAAGGACGAGTTTACCCGTTAAACCCTTGCCGCATCCATTAGTCGATTGGTCAAGGAAAAGTCTTACATGTGTCGATAGAGCATACGTGAATGGTTAAGAAAGAGTTCTATTTGACCTTTATTGCTCAATAAACAATCGATCAAGGAAGAGTTCTAAAAGAACTCCTATCAAAAGTTCACCATAAAAAATGGTTTTGTTCATTTAATGAACATCTAACAAGTGCACATAAACGATTAAAGAAGAGTTTTAAACAAACTCCACACTAAGATCTTCTTTAAATGGTTTAAAGACTCATTAAATTTACACTTAATATTTATACAAATTGATATGTTAATAACAAGTTCCAAAGAAACTCTCACACAACACTTATCAACAAAACAAATCCCAGTACAATTTTCTCTAGATGGTTTTAAAATCACTAAATAAATTTACACTTAATATTTATACAAATCGATATATTAATAACAAGTTTCAAAGGAATTCCTACCAAACATTTATCAACAAAATATGCTAAGTTATGAATAATTTACACCCAAATATAACAATTGATTACTAGAAAGGAAAAATTAGAAAAATAAACAAAGTATAAAATTGAGAATTGCTTAAATAAAAGGGTACATGTAAAAAGGTTGAGCCGGTAACAATCGGATCGACCCAAAAAGAATATAACAAAAGTAAAAGACAAGAAACTATTATATTAACATAATGAAAATAAATATAAATAAAATATTTATAATAAAATAGTAATTTATAACGTTATAAGTTAGAATGTCAAATTATCATGATTCTTTTTAAAAAAGAAAAAGTTACTTTGATATAAACTTTTATAAATCAATGTATTTGATAATTGTAATTAATAATAAAATATTAAATTAAATTATTGAATAAAAAATTAGTATGGAGAATTGTTAAAAGAAAGTAGGATTTTTACGAGTTGTTAATAAAATCCATTAAATATTTTCAACATTCTTTTTACAACTATTTTTGTTATGTTTCAATAAATAATAAAATCCATTAAATTCAATCATCATCCCATATACTTTTCTGTTTTGCTGTTTGGTTGATTGTGAAAGGAAAGTAGAGAAAGAAGTGAAAAGAAAAACTGAACACGAAGGATGATTAGGAAAAAAAACAGATACAAGATAACATAACTATCTTTAATAAATAATTAAGACAATAAAAATAAAATAATAAAATAAACCAAAAATAACGCCACAATAGAATAATAATAATATAACCGTACCGTACAGATCCGGCGTACAGGTACTCCTATACAGATTTAATGGTCACGAATTAATTTATATTCATAAAAAAAATAACAATATTTTTTCATTTCTATGTATCAATAAATAAATAAATAAAATAAAAAAATGTTTCATCAACAAGTTTGCCTTCCTGAAACATCATCTACAAATTTTGATTTAATGTCTATATTAAAGTAAAATAAAAAGATGAGAAAACCCTATGAATTAAATAAAATAATAAATGGTTAAAAATTCTAAGGTCTTGGACGCCAGAAACTCTTCTTACCAACAAGAAACCGATTTTGATACAATGTTACAGACCAATGAAGTGAATGCAGAACCGGACCAAGCTTGTTCATCATTTCCACAGTGTCCTGAACCAGTACATACCCATCTGGTCTCAGTATGCGATCTATCTCCACAACCACATCTACAATGTCACATCTCACAAACCCAAAACATCACAATTAGCAGTATTTTTTGTTTGTGTTTTCTGCAATATAGCATATGTTCTAACGAGAAAGCACTATAAACAAATAACAAAATGTAGTACACATAACAGAAGTTCTTGGCTTTAGTTTCCTCTATATGCATACCTTTGCTCAAGATGTTTGAAAAGAAAGCTTGCATGAACAAGATCATAGGTGCGAGGGTATGTACTCAAGGACTCGCACCAGTCATGATATAATCCTATTAGCCCTCGGTCAAATATAGTAGTAAGAGTATCTGGCATGTCAATGGGTACTACATTCATCACCCACACTGGTAGATCAATGAGCGACGCGGCAAATCTGGAGAGAAAGAGAGAAAAGAACATGCATGCATGGTGTCAACAAGCTCAAAGAAAACTTGAAAGGTAAAGAAGCAATTTTAAGTTAGTGTGGTTGAATATAGTTTACCCTGCATAACCAGCATTCATGTCCATTACATTTCGAATACTTGACCAGTTTATAGAAAGACCATCTATATAAACGTCGGAAACTAGTTCAGACCAGTGCTTGGTGTCATTCAAGAATTTCTCAGTGACATCTGATTCACTCGATATGCTTGGAGGTATACCAGTAAGCCTTTGGGGCCAAGACATTGGCCAGCTCTGAATGTTACCATTACCATCAACTGGAAGAGGAATGAGGCAACCACTGAGTTTGGCATACCTAATCATGAAAATAGAATCAGACGGGATAGAAGTTAAACTAACAGTAACAGTAATATGTTAGCATTGCTTGCTATGGTTGGCTTGTGAACATTTTCTTCTATGGTCTCCGTTTGAACAACATGGCTAAACATGATGCAAAAATGTCAGGTCATTGCATATCAAAAGGCTAAAACATATGATGCAAACAGTAGCACAAAGTTTACTCATTTGGTTTCCATTCATGGTATTGCAGAGAAAACAAAGTTGGTCGAAATATAAATGTCAAAGAAGTTCAACCAAAAACTAACATATATATATATATACCAGGATGAGATGCTTTTCTTGTCGCTATGTTCACATAAAGGAGGAGTATTCTCTTTGCGTTCCTGATAACAAGAAGATGAGGTAGGTTTTTGGTATATAACAAGCCCAATACCAGATGAGTCCAGAGTCTTAGCCACAACACTCCAGCACATTGCTTTTGTTACTGTCACCATGGCTGTAGAAAACATTAAAACGATTGTAATGTTTTGTAACATCCTTCAATAAATGAAAAAACAAAACTTGCATGAAAAGATAAAATGAATTTTTTTTTCTTAATCATTAATTTTAAATTAGAAACCCATAATTATTTTCTTGAAAGAGAGGCGAGACTCCTCCAATAAAAGGTATCCGCTTAAAAAATAAAATATTGGTATTTTAATTATACATCATTTATTTTAATTATTAAAATGAATTGTAAAGCTGATGTTTTATTTTCTAAGGATGGTAAAATATAATTCTTCTTCTTGAAAAGGGTTCCTTACAAAAGGTTTCCTTGCTACAAGAAATTTTCAGGTAAATGTTTCTTAATATTTTCGTGTACAACCAAAAAAAATTTGATATATAACACATAGATAACTAGTGTATACTCATTCAAAAAATTATTTAGTTGACAACGATAAATTTTAAAAATAAAATATTAGTATTATATATTAAATACAAATTATTTTTTGTTGAGTTATTAGACATCCACTTTTATATTATTATATAATTTAATATTATTTTCAATCTTATAAAATAATTCTTTTATAATTATTCATCTTTTAATTCATACCCATTTACGTTAGTGTTTAGTAAAGAACATATTTTGACAATTAATTTGAAATATTTTTTCTTAAAAATTTACCAGATCAACTACTATAAGCTTTTTCATTCACTTTCTTTTTATTTTTCACTTTTTTTTTCTTTCAATCCAAAGAATTTCACATTTTACTTTTTTTTTTCTATTCCTTTCTTTCCTTCTCACGGCATCCAGTGACAATTACTCACATTCTTACATACCGTTTTCTTAAATTCCGTTGTTCTTTCAACTTTTTCCGTTTTTTTTCTCTTATGAAATCATTGATCACATCTTTCATGAATCTTTCTTCCTTCACATCTCCCAAAAGAGGTTGAAAATAATTTTTAATTTCAAATGAGAATAGAGGTATGTGCATGGGGGTGAGGGACAAACCATTCCATACTTTGCGATCTCTTTCATCATCGCGATAAACTGGTGTGGCAGACCATGCAAAGAAACCACCAGGTCTAAGAATCCTGTTCAGCTCAAACAACGGTTTCCCACCTACAAATTTGTGAACAAACACTCTTCTCATAAACATAAACATAGTACAAATAGAAATTGGAAGTGGATAATAGAAGAAGCTTGTCCTCTTATGGACACAAATCATCACAACTCAGAAGTGAGAAGTACCGTCTGCATCCCAATGCACCCTGCATCTTGCACAGTGTACCAAATCAAATCCATTATCAGGAAATGTCAACTTTTGAGTTCCAATGACAGAATGAGTTGCAGGAATTCCTCGTTCCAATGCAAACTGTATCTGAGCTTCATGCTCATCCTTTGGTGCAAATGACATAGTAATAACATTTTTGTCCATAAGATAGCCACCAAAGCTAGCAACTCCACAACCAACGTCAAGAACAACCCTGATATTCTTTCCCCATTGGATTGTCGGTAGTGTCTGGCATAAAACATTAGAGATTCAGAAATCTACAACATACAGTTATATAAGCAGAACATGTAGGACACTAACTTAGTCATGCATAAATAAAAAGCTGAAAAAAATGCTTGGACGAACTCATGAAAACGAGTAAGAACAAATTCTGTCGTTTTCAATAGCTCCTTCCTTATACGGCCAATTATAAGCCCAAAGCTTTATCAATTGGGAAAATATTAATCCGTAGGAAAAGAAGAATAATTTTGTTCATTGTGGCCTAGATTCAAATATCTTGTTTCTTATACTAAAACCATTATCATTTTAAGAGGTTAGTTCGCAAAAAAATAAAAAGACTGCATGTAAATAAAACAGAAGAAAAGAATTCACCTTCATCCTTATTCCTGTCCTCTGAAACTTCTCTCTCGTACTCTTGAATGCAGTTCTTTTAATATTTTTTGTATTGTTCTATTATATGAATCGAAATTTCAGTTCTATGATCTATATTTATCTCTAACGTAACTTTTATGATACATAATACTGAAGTGTGCTCAAATTTTGATTGGAAACAATTTCAAAAGCATCAAGGGAACTGTATATAAATTTCACAGTTTCTCCAATTTGTTATTTCCCCCGTATATATAACTTTTCAACATTTACAGGGGAAAACAACGCTCGTGACATACGGAAGTTTAGGCAAATGATGAAAGGCGAAGTAACGAGATATATACCTTCTCTATGTATTCGGTATAATGGTTAACACCTTCTTTGAACTGAGTACCACCTCCGGGAAAGACGAGATAATCTCCGGACTTCACCACCCAGTTTTGTTCCTTCTTGTATTCAACCAGCTTCGGATGAGGGACATTATCATACCAAATCTGAAAACCAAAACTAGTTCATCACAGAAACATCTAGCAAGATTCTTCCATCCAATGCATATCATTTATACAAGACTACTACTAGGTAGTTGGCGATCACGACGGTCCAACTAATTGATATTTGAATAACATGCAGTCAAGTATAATTATTTTTTTCCTGTAAATTGAAAATTTTGAATGCATGGACGTCAAGATTGACAAGAACCATAGACAGATAATGTCCAGCCAGGACTGGCAATAACCTTTGCGTGGTGAAGAGGTTGAAAGAAGCCATGCATCAAACACATAGAAGAAAAAAAATCTTACCACCGAAGTATCAATCTCACCATGTCCCTGCTCTTAGGCCACAGAAGGGGGAGTTTGTAGCCTCTGGGAAGGGGCACCAGACAGTGGAGAGGAGAATTGGGACAGTGTCTTTCCCTGTGTTCCATGTGCCTCCTTGTCCTGAGAGCTTTAATGACCTTAAGGTTATCCAAACAGGGTACATAGTCGAAAGCGAAGTGACCCTTACAAAGCTTCCAATCAATGTTTGCATCATCCAAGAAAGGCTCTCCCTTGAGTGGCAATCTTTGGCGTTTGGGAGCCGGCGAAGAAAAATGTGCCAGAGGTTGCGCTTTCACATCAAGATAGAAGCCTATGGGATCCAAGTTAGAGGTTACGTTTTTCGTGAACGTGAGGATGCTCACACAAACGAGAAAGACCAAGAGGGTGAAAATGAAAGGGCATTTTCTCTCTCTCAACAGCCTTTCCACCCAAATTCCCATTTCTTGATATTAACAATTTCTTACCCTCTAACACAGACACAGAGATAACTGTCTTTGTACAGATTGGTTTAGCATTTGTGCAATGTTTTCATGGTTAACGAACTGAAATTCGTGCGACAGAGAAGACGTGACAGTGGGGCTTTGGGAATGAACGTGAAAGTTAGAAAGGTAGGTGTTGTGTCAGTCAAAGGCTGAAGACCCAATATCAGATCTTGACTTTCCAAAGGATACGCAATTCAGAATGACACGTCATCACATTTGAAACCTTCTACTCCACTGTATATACACTTTCTCTCTTTTTTCCTCTTCTTTAGGTAAGGTTGTTACATCAAAAAAATTCTAAAGTACAACCCTACGTGATGCTTCACTAGCAATTTTGAACATTGTACCCTGTGAAATATGACGTGTAAGAAACATAAGGAAACAGAGAAACATAACAGGTGCCTATCCAAATACGACTTAGTAATAGAAAAATGATTATTAGTACTTAATATATAACTTTATAGGTTATATGATGTAATAAGAAGAGAGAGATAAAAAGAAAAAAACAAGTATATAATAGATATCGATAAAATTAAAATGTATGTGTATCATTGTCCTTAATAATAAATATATATATTTGATTTTATTTGATTAGTGATTAAAAGTAAATGAACATAATTGTATATTATTATTGACATGTGAGTAATGCTGTCGGGAGGGAATAATTTTAGTGACAACTAATTACTTGGAAGATAAAATTTAACAATAGGTCGTGTAATGTAATGTCTAATGTGAATCAATACTCACAAAAAAATTGATTCTCGATTGTGAAATTTTAAAAATTATTCACATGTTGGTATATCATAATTCAACTTTTCAAACGAATTTTATCTTAATTATAATTAACTAGTGTAAATATATATACTAATACTATATTTTAAAGTATTTTTACTCTTAGTTAAAAATTATGATAAATAACAAAACAGTGAAAACCGTATTTTTTATTAATAAATCTCACCCATGACTTAGTAATTTAGAATTAACATATGCGAAAGTCTAAGATTCAAATCGTATAAATTGTGTCTAATAGATAATTTCACTAGAAACCAACATATTAACGTAACAACATGCAACTACAAATGGATTAAATATGTTCCACTTAAGATTATATATCAGATGTATCAAGTGTGTCTACACATATTTCTATGTGATGAAAATATTGATGATTAAAGTTGTGAGGAAATGAAAACAAAGCAGCTAAATATATGATTTTCAAATCCAATTTCTGCAACTATATTTTGCACCTAAAGGATACTATGGATGGATATTTATAAATAATCGAGCAAAAATTAATACAACTTCAAATAGAAACTGCAAACAATTAGTGTTAGCTAAGAGAATTGCCTTGGCAAGCATCTACTAATCAATAGCAAAAACCAGAGAGAACATGGGAAGAGAAAGAGAGAGCTGAGAAACTCCTTAGTTTGGGTTGAACATCCTCATCAATAAACTCCAATCTCGCTTCGCAATATACATGACTCAACTCAACAAATAGTAATTCAAAATTGTATTATACAACAGCATTTGAAAGCAGATCATAAAGAATAATAAAGAAGACACAATTAGTAAAACCGTATTCTGCTATCGATGCCTTACAGTACCCACAAGTTTTTCACTCTGTTATCCCAGAACCGTTATCCACATCAACCTCACCCATTCCTGTATCTTCTTCCTCTTCACTGTCTTCATCACCACTTACCTCCTCATTATCTTGGCGTAACTTGGCCATGTGCTCAGCAAGCAATTTATCATCACGTTCACTCACCTAAAACAAAATGCAGTGTCAAAAGTGCTAGAGAACAGGATCCAAAGGCAAATGAAAAAATATTTTGTATGCATAAAATATATAGATGATAATCAAAAAACAAAAGAGGAAGTGATACTCACTGCTCTAGCTCCTTCTTTAACCACAAGTTTACCCTTGTGTTGCTCTATTGCTTGAGTGCAAGCGGTAATGGCATTGTTTAGAACCAATATTCCTTGCTCCTATATCCAGACCGTCATAAAATACACAAATTATTTTCGACGGTAAGTTTATCAATTGGGATTTATTACACAAATCTACAATTGCATATGTATATTAAATACCACACATGATATTGCCTAGTAGATGTCATTTTAATAATCTCAGTTCATTGAGCTCTCCAGATGTCTTTCTACAACACATTTGAAATTAAAATCTCTGCCAATTATTAACAACGTACCCACAGACAAGCCATGAATAAAGCTACTTCTAGATTTATTAATTTATTAACACTGGGTATCAATATAAAAAAAAAAATGTCTTAAGAGAAATTAATTTTCATCACGTAACGAAAGATACCACGACCAAACAACATATTGCAAGAGAATGTTAAGGCCTGTGCGAATTCTATTTGGCTGTTTGGCAATCATAGTAGGTTAAAAATTCGCCAACCTAGCTCTACAATCCCAGTACCTTCAAACACTATCTAAAATACAACAATAGTGAAAACTCATACTTCACATATCAAAAAATTTGTATACTGAAGCAAAAATCTTCAAGAGCAGAATATGCACTCAATTCTGGTCAAAAAGCCAATAATCATATCAAAATACATGTGAAGGTTGCAGTAACCTTGTCCAGTGTCTGAGTGGTAAGAACATAAAGTGGGGGAGCAACAAGTTTAATTTTGACAGGGCAGTCGTCGTTTCCAGCAGCTTCAGCTCTACGCATTGCCTCCTACATAAGAAAATAATCATAAAACCTGAGAATACTGTGGTAGATAAGTTATAGGCAGCAACAAATCAAAATAGCAGATTAGATGCTTAAAGGAAAAAGAAGATCTTTTATCCAAAATAAAAAGAAAAGGAGGAATAGAAATAAATAAGACCTTGATATGAAGAACGCCATCAAATTGAAAACATTTCATTTCAATATCCGCCCTAATTTTCAAGGGCTGGGGGGTCATCCGTCTTCTAATATTCTTCACAAGAGAATCCTTCACTTCTTCAGAAACAGCTGGCACTGCCTTAGTCACCTATGGCCAGCAACAGAAAATACATTTATCCAACAACAAGACATAAGGAAATGTAGTAAGTTTTACTCTGATAAAAACGTTTACCTCCTGCCCATCAGGGCCAACTTCCTTGACCTCACGGGTGAGAGTATTCAAAACAGAATCAGGATCAGTCACAATTATTTTGAAAGCCTGCAAAGAGTGAATTTTAATCAGCAACAACGACTAATAAAAGAGTGATAAGAAAAAAAGCATAAAAGAATTACAAAAGAAAGAACAATGGGGACCTCAAAAGCATGACCATATTTGCGATACAACGGCCATGCAATGTGAATGTAGAGGTCCTCCAAATCGATGTTTAGGGTTTCGGCGACGTGGCGCATGATGGAATGGACGAGCTTGCTCTTGTTGTACCTCTCCTCGCAGGCCTGGATATCCTCTTCGGAGACCCTGCGCTTGCTGAGATCGATGTAGCCCTTTTCCTTGTCTACACGGAGGACCATGACGGGCTCGATGCGCCCCACCTTGATGAGGCTGCTGACGCTCCGAATTCGACGGCGGGAGAGCTCTGAGAACAAGATCATGCCCTCGATGTTGTTGTACTCCAGAAGCGACACGTAGGCACCCATGTCAGCGATGTTCTTCACCTGTATCATCACCGCCATATCCACCTCCGGGTACTTCGCCTCGTACATACGACATTCCAGGTTCGGACCCATGCTTACTTCGGTTGGTTTCTTTCAGTTGTGTAGGAGAGCAAATCCAAACAGACAGCATCTGAACAAATCCTAAAGCTTCGTATGTTCCATGTTCATGGGCTTGTAATTGACTCAATATAAGCCCAAACATTGATCCGCTTCTATCCCAATAAAATTAATAAAATGATTTATGTTAAAACAATCTAAAATTTATTTTTCAATTTTTTTTATCCAAAATTATCTGCTAAACCTATATTGTCTCGTTTATTTTGATTGTAACCATTCTTTATTATTGTTTTTGCTATTTTTATACTGTTTATTTTTTATATCTTTGATTTTGATACAATGGATGAATCTCGTAAAACAACATGCATTTGACTTCAATACCTGTAAGGAATAGACATAAAGTCTAACCTAAAACCATAACTAGACGAGTGAATGAATTTTATTTATTTTTTATATATTCTTTAACTTTTTTTTATTCCTATTTACTATCGTATTTGGACTCCTTTAAAATTTTAATAAATATATATTTTAAACATCAATTATCGACAATGGAAGCATCATAATCCGTCACGGTTTTTTTTTTAATTTTATTTTTATGTTATAGTAATAACAAATATTTAAGTTTGAATTTTTCAAGTAAGGATTGGAGCCCCCATATATTTTAATTTTTATTATCGTTTCTACATTACAAGAATTTCAAAAATATTTAAATATTAATTTATATTAGTCTTAAAATGAGTAAAAACAAAA
Source organism: Vigna reflexopilosa (assembly GCA_027742785.1). Taxonomy (NCBI): domain Eukaryota; kingdom Viridiplantae; phylum Streptophyta; class Magnoliopsida; order Fabales; family Fabaceae; genus Vigna; species Vigna reflexopilosa. The sequence continues at coordinate 1,675,610 of CM050914.1, read as the reverse complement.
AATAATGTTTATGGTTTCACATCATGCGTATTTTTAATATGTTAAAATTAATAATTTTAAAATAAACCATCCTTCATTATTTTTGTCTTCAGAAATAAAACTTCTATTTAAGATATAAATATTTTATAATAATCAATATTATAATATCAAAATTAATTTGTAGACAACATTAAGCTCTAATTAAATTATAATTACTTTTAATAAAAATACAATGTTTAAACTAAATTAATGAAAAAATTACATTCAAGTTCTATATAAAAGTATAAATATATTATTTAATTAAATTAAATGTTTAAAAATTTTAATCATCTTAAATTGAAATATTATATATTATCCTCATTATATTAATTAATATTTTTCATTCTCAATATTAATCAATCTATAATTAAAGATAAAAAAAAAGGAAAACAGTGATTAAAAATATTAAACTTTAACAATGACAAATATTTTCCTGAAACTAAAACATAAGAAATCATAGTGAGATAAACTAAAAATACATTCCTTTTTCTAGAATAAATTAGAACTATAAGAACCACATAAGCTAGAGATATAGACAAAAAAAAGTGTTGCTCTCTCTCAAGTCATTGTTGAACATTGACTTTCAACAAGGCCTTGAATTAAAACTTCCCAGGCATCATATGACAGTGTATATGAAGCTCAAAATAGTCGAGCTTTCACCTGATATAGGTATTACCATGAAATACCAAATAAAAAACCAATATGAAAACATATAACCATAATATTGTAAATTATAATTTGAGTTCCAATTCCATATCCCCATTTCTTCATCTTTAGCCAACAACCTTAAAATACCATTTGGAAGAACCAGATAAGAACTAACTAGATAGTGAAAACAAAAGTGTAATCAAACATTAACTCCCTCCTCACGGAGCAGCATTTGATCAAAGTGCCACACACCTGAAAATTCACATCAAAGAAAGCATAGCAATTAGATTTTTTTTTTTCTTTGAAAGCATTTCGGAATGACATAATCAACAAAGTAGGTTGCAGCTGAACAAATAATTTTTTACCATGTCCTTTGCCAACTCTTCTGAGCTGAGCAACGTACTCAGAGATTTTTTTAATAGCTTCGACCTACCCAAATAAAAACAAATTATTTTTGTTTGGTCAATTTAAAATTTAAAGTATGCCAACTAAATATTAATAAAAGTCACTTAATAATTTCTCTAATAAACTATAAGACAAAAGTTCCCTTAATTTTGCAACACCGCATTACCTGTTCACCTAAAAACTCGCTTTCAATAAAATCTGTCAATTGCACATCATTGTTCTTCGAGGCAACCTGTCAAACAACATACAACAAATTCAGAGAAAGGAATCCGCATTTTAATAACATCGAATTGGACATGAATGAGACAAACAAAAAACTCGTCTTACACTGTGCAAGTTAAGAAGCTTTTCATTTGTCAGCTTCTCCAAAGACAGAGCAAGTTCCATTGCTGCAACAAGTAACAAGCACAAACACGTTTAGTGTCACACTTACAAATTTACAGGGGAAGTTCATCAGGCAAAGCTAAAACTTTGAACAAGTTGTCTTACATCATCTGTTACATATGAAACGATTCTGGTAAGAAATTATATATTTTATAATCTTACCAAATTAACTCAACGTATGCATAGAAACAGGTTAAACGTAAAGTGCAATCAGAATTCATTTCAATTTTATAGACAATCGTGTTTATCATTAGAAATATAGTAATAAATGCAATTTCAAATCATACAATTAAGAATTGCTGTGAATCTTAATTATTTCAGCTTTTGTTCTATTCTATGTTTGTTATGCTTATACACAATCTTTAAATGTTCAACCCATCTCTTGTTATAATAAATGCACACAGTGCAGCAAAAAGAGAATGGTTTGGTTATAAATTATATGGAAAAAAAAGAACGAGAGGTCGTGCACACTAACCATACAGGGCATCTCCCTTTTCCTCATGGTCAAACTCAGAAAGAGGCATCACAATAGATTGCAACTTCACTTTTCCACCACGTTTGTTCTGAAAATTACATTGACAAAACAAATTTCTCAGTATCGCTTTCTAGAAAACAATTCTGAAAGTTAGCATCTGAAATTTGATGCTGAATCTTTGTATAGACTAAAAGCGGTAATTAATTTATACCTGATATTCCATCAATTTCTCAGCATGCTCCCTTTCCTCCTCACTTGACTCCTTAAAAAATCTGCAACCATGGAAATCAGTAATTAACAACTCCCCACAAGGTAAATTAAAACACCAGAAAGCAGAAACCGTAAATAATTATAACCAAATCATTACTTGGCAAGACCCTTTAGCGCAACATTATCCCTGTCGAAGTAGGCAAACATCGCATGATAAACATACGAAACATTGTACTCCACACTGCAAAAAGGAAAAACAAAAATATCAAAGCGATTCAAACAGCATAGACCCAGAAAGAATCAAAAGCCTTAATCAACTCCCCTCAATAAAAGTTGAAATTTATAAGGGGTTATCGTTGGTGAATATAACTAAAACGAGAATTTTAATTTTGAAGTAAGAAGAGATCGAAGGAGGGTGCCCAACGCACTTGATCTGTTCGTTGACAACAGCTTCAGACTCATTGGTGTACTTCTGGCGAGCAAGGGAAGCTTCTGGAAGTGTGGGGACAAGGTCGAGCTCCTTCTTGACCTCTTCAAAGGGTTCAAAAACGACGCCGGTTAAGGGACGGTTGTTTGAGCCCTTGGTGGCGCAGGGAACGAATCTTTTGGCATGAGAGTAGCAGCGAATAGCAGAAGAAGGGTTTATGAGAGGGAGTATATGGTCGGCGTCGGCGTCGGCGTTGAGCAGAGAGAAAGAAGAAGCGGTTCTGAGAAGCATGGTTGCATAGAAGAGGATAAACTAATGTGTTGTGTTAGTTGAGCAATGAGGTTCTTAGTGTGAGGTAGATACATGATGAAGCATGATGTTGCATGGAGGTATATGCACACGTTGGAATTGGCGCGTGGGCTTCTCCTCTCCTGCATCACCAGTCGCTCCAATATCTATACTCTTCTGTTCTTCCCTCCAATGAGTGCTCCGTGTTTCTTTCACCTTTTAAGTGGCTATGGTTTTTCTTCATTTTTTCTTCCTTTCTGGGACCATGTTTCAATCATTCCTCAAACCTTTTTTTTAACTGGGGCTTTATTCCCGCACCTTCAAATTACGGCTTAACCCTGGTCAAAGTCAACGGACATTAGGTATTTAGAAAAATTTAGGGGTACAATAAGAAAAATGCGGAATGCAGGATGAAAGCCCCTTTTAATATAACCACATTTTTATTGGGTACAAGTTGGGAGAAAGAGCTTCTTTCCCGCACCTCTAAAATTGCTTTTCGCATCTCTTGAAAATTACAATTAACCTTTTTTTTAATTTTACTTTGAGTTCCAAAATACAAAATTTAGAGACATTTTAAAATGAAAAAAAAAATATTTTGAATAATATGTTTTGAATATCTATTTTGAAATATACAATTTAAAATATAAAATTTATATTTTAGATTATATATTTCAAAATGTAAAATAAAAAATATATTTTAAATAATATAATTTGTATTTCTGAAAAAGAAAAGAAGGTGAAAAGTAGAAGAACAGACCGGTGGAAGAAGAAGGTAATGAGTGGTGGAGGTCTAAGAGAAAAGGGTAGGGGTGAAAGAAAAAGAAATGACACCAATGGAGGTTAATGAAACGACAGTAATTGAAGTTAATGGAAACGGAGGAAGAAGATGAGGATGGTGATGGAGGTGGAGGTGAAAGAATGTACTATCGGAGGAGAAAGAAAATAAGGATAAATTAGACATTTCACAATTCTATGAGAGTGCAGGTTGAAATGTACGGAGGTACAGAAAGAAGTTACAGTTGGGTTGGGTGAGAGTGGCAAAGCCCCACTAAAAAGGAAGGCATCGGCCCATTAGCTCATAGCATTTGCCGCAATCTGCTCAATGGGTTTTGCAACTGTGTCAGAACAGTTACATAGTTGTTTATAATTGTATGATAGAGAATTAAAAGATGCGTCTTATATAAGGCCTTTAATACAATAAGATCATCTTCATGTGTAACTCTAAGCGCATAAACTAATTGAATAACTTCCAAAATGTTGAACAAATTTATTATCTTTCAGTTTTTAACGAGCATTCTAAAAACATAATTAAAATAAAATAAAATCATCTGTTATAAATCATTCACCATATGATGGGAAGAAAACATCATGCATCTCGAAAATGAATCTTGAGAACCACGATGCTCATTTAATGTCTGCCTTGGAGGTCTCATGTTTTTTTTCCTTATAACGTGGTGAGATGTCTGTTTCTTGAGTAATTTTTTATTGTCTTCAACGTTCGCAATTAACCTCACGACAAGTTTGTTTCTGTCTCAGCTTCCATGTCCATGGTCTCACCTCTCGAGGGGTTGAACTTCAAAAATATTTCACTTTTTTTAAATTATTTTTAATTTTAGAATATATTTTTGCTTCAACCTAAAAGTGCCTATAAAATATCTTTGACTTTCGATTTCTGAGTAATGTAAGACTTTTTTGTGCGTGTACTGGGACTGTTGTCTCTCTATAAGAGGATAGAAGCCTTGAATTGAAACTCATGTTTGTGTCTCATGTTAAGGATTCTTTTTTTTAACACTAATATTTAACTGCTAAGGCTGTTCCAATTTTTAATTTTAATATTGTACGTTGAAAGTGTTGCTTGCTAGATTAAATTAATGGATTTTACTTTAGGTTAATAAACTGTAATTTAGTTTAATTTGAATTACCATACGCTGATACTAATCCTCATCTATTGCCTGGAAATTAAATTGAATATACTTTTCTTATAAGATGAAACTTTGAATCATGTGATGCAATTAATGCAATGAAAGCTTGGGTTTTCTACCACACCAACTCCAACTCTTACAAATTTCAATGGTAATCTCCATTGAAATGAGCTTCATTTATAATAATCCCTACAACTTAATTACATGTCAGGAATCTTATTAATAGCTTGGTGGAGTTACCTATGATTTCTTTGCTTTCATTTCAAGCAATAAAATTAATTTTCTAAACAATGCTCAACATAAAGTATACAGTTATTGGGAGAAATTAAAAGAATTTGGAAATTTGATTAATATGTAATTGAGAAGGGAATGGATCCCTACAGTGACATTAGCACGGCAGAGGATCCTAACCTTTCAATAACTATTTTATATAATATTATAAAGTAAGAAAGGTATTATTAGTAAAAGAGAAAGTGTGCAAACTATAATATGAAAAAGAATAAAAAAAGCGAAACAACTGTCCAAAAAATATTTAGATTGAATAACTCCGTAGTTCCTAGACTATTTGATGATTTTTTATTAAGTTCTCAACCTACCTTTTTATATGACTTTTTTAATATTTATATATTTTTTTATTTGAGTCCATATATATAATTTTTCATATTTCATGAGTTTTTTTATGTTAATTTTTTTTTTTTGTAAAGTTTGAAGAAATATGTATAAAAATATCTCACAAAAGATAAAGAGACTTAGAATGTCAAGTTTCTTTGTTGGTCTTGAAAGCCGTTGCAATTACTTGAAGTGTATAAATAATAAGATTGTTGTGAAAACTTTTGCATCTCAAGATAAATAAGTATATATATATATATATATATGAGAAAGTTAGAATGGGTAATTTATTGATACAAAATAGAGAAATGAAACTAACATCGTGTAGTTGCTTAATAGATTAGAATAATGGATGACAACAATTTGTCCCATCATTTTACATATCCATTTGTGACCAATTAAAAAGAGAGTGAAATCAAGACTCTTCTAAAATTGTAGGCTGTGAAGTTTAATCACCATTAGTAGGGGCCGCCTATAGCCAGCCCTAATTAATACAAATGCATGCATGGAATTGATTAATTATATTTAAAGAAGCAATTAAATATAAATTAAAATTCATCAATGGTGAATAAGATGATAATATTCCGTGAGAGGGTGTATTTACTTCCTAATACCTACGTACCAATGCTCTTCGTCTTAATTTCTCTTATTTTCTTTCTTGGGCACTAATAAAACTCTCTTTATTAGATATTAGTTTGTTTTTTATTTTTTAAATTTGAGTGTTTTTTAGATTAAAAAGAATATCATTTTGATCCCAAATTCTAAAAGATTATAGATTCTAAACGCTAACATGTACAATAGGAAGTGAATTTATAAAATTAAAACATAACTTAACTTTACAAAATTAATTCAAATTAGATTAAAATTTATTTTTTTAATATAATATCATATGATTGAATTAAGAATAAAATTTACTTCTTAAAATTTTATTAAAATAATTTAAAATTTTACTTTAATAAAATTTGTTATGTTATTAGACTATTCATAAATATTTAGTTTTATTCAAAATGTGTATGTTTGAATATGACAAATTTATCATATATAAATATATACAAATTTTATCTTACAAGAATTAAGTTGAATTTATATATAATTAATAATTGAATTACAATTGTATAATTTCTAAAATTTAAAAACTACACTGACGGAAACAAAAACTAATTAAAGATCAAAAGTGTAATATAAAGAGAAAGTGTTTTGCTAGAAGTTTTTAACAAATTGTGAAATTTTAGAATTATTCTATAAACCATTTTCTTAATTTCCTATAAAAAAACGAATTACTTATGTTTAATTTTTTAATTATACTGTATAAGCTAAAAAATAATACTTAAAAAAAGAAGAAGAAAAAAAGAGAGCTATAAAATGATAGCTCACGAGATTAGTCTTCTCTATGTATTGGATGATGAGATTGTGATGTATCTGTTTTGTATAGGGTGGAATTTTCTTTGATAAGAAAGATACAAGAAAAGGAAGTAAACCAAAACCATTCACTAATCATGCTAAACCATGGGCGCCAGGACTACCCTACATCAATTCAATGAACTCCATTTTTTCGCTAATTAAGAACCAAACTAATTTACACATAAAACCCTTCAAATTAAAATAATCATATAATCAATTACTTAATTCTGATCTCCCCTTTTAGACTTAACTGTATGTCAATTACTTAGATGTTGGTTTATATGTATTAATATATATTCATAGTCAAAATATACATTTTCGTATGTGTGGGTCCACATTTCTATCATCTTAAAATATAATAATTTTTAAAAATATACAAGGTAAATTTGTAAAGATAAAAGAAGATGAAATTTTTTAATTTTGTCATTAGTGACATACTTCAAATTTTGATGAACTTTAAGTCTTTATCCAGAAGCATAAAAGTCTTTATGTTTCAATTTCCTCAATAATCAAGGTCTATATCTCTTTCTTTAAATAAAATAATTAAATAATAATAATTTTTTTAGGACTCAATTTTAAAAAAACTGAAACATAAAGATAGGCTTTGATTTTTTCAAAAACTAAAATTTATAAGTTCACAAAATATGTGTATAAGAGGTTGTGTAGCTTCAAATTTTCATAAATTAGACTTTGTCTTACCATCTTGTAACTTAATTTGTTAAAAAAATTAACGTTTCTTTGAAGTCACTCTCATAATTTTATTATGTCTCGTATATTAATTAAACATTAGTTTTATTATTTTATCTACTTGTATTTAATATATTTATATTAGAAGACAAATGATAAATATTGATCGAAAATATTAATCATGGCTAGTAATTAAATTAGTGATCAATTTTTCTTTTCAATTTAGTGACCAAAATTTAGTTATTCCAATCATTAATTCAGGCATTGAATCATCACTAAATCAATAATAACTAATTTCAATCACCAAACAGGTCTCTAATGTAATCATAAAGAATTAAATTACTAAATTGATCATTAATTTTTATTATAGATACTAATATAATATTTACACACACATTATTATAAAGAATCACTACACCATCTTTTTACTTTAGACAATTCTATACTAAACCATAGATAATATATGCAATAATAGCTTTTTAGACATGGCTTAAAGACTTCTAATTAGACAACATTCAGTAAAATCTTGATACTATATGGCATTAAATGTCCCCGTTAAAATCTGCGGGCTAAAGAATTAAAGTTACGTAAAGTAAATTATATGTTATTAATCATTTAGACACGAAGTCTTTCAATTTAAATGTTTCTTATTATATGTAGTTTCAATATATATTTTTGGTTATACTCAATAGAATCATATAATTTAATTAAAAGATTAGAATGTAGAATCTTATAAAAAATAGGCCTAGAGTAAAGAATTAAAGTCAGTAATTTGTATGATTGTTATGAAATAACTTTGAAATAGATATGTAAAAAGAGAGGAAGTGGCATAGTCTGAAATCATGTTTAGATTTGTGATATAGAAGTACTATGTTGTTGTGTTGTGTGCAGAAGGCGTTTATGAGTCAAAGTATGCACAGAAGTTGAGAAAGAGAAATTAATATTAACGTGCATTCACGTGAATGTTTGTATGTCCAACAAACATCCACGTTTAGCTTCATGAATTTCTTCGTATTCACCTGCTTCTCATAAACCCTACTCCTCTAACTCTTACTTAACTAATATCAATACAACAACATGCTAACTAAATAAGCGTCAAACAACCACCATAACCTTTGGCGGCGCCGGCGATAACCTTTCCCTTTTTTTTTATAATAACATAATTTTCTTTTCTCTTCCATTTCTTGGGGTTTCAACTTCTACACTAGGGATAGTGCCCATAAATATTTTGTGCTTGCACATCAATTTCTATCTTTTAATTCTAATTCACTATAATTAATCTCTCTTTATTTTGTTCTTTTACAATTTTAACTTACCAGTTCAAGTTGAGTCATTAATTAGATTTTCGGTCAAAATAACTAAAATTTAAAATTTTGCAAAAAAAAAAAACAAAAAAAAGGACGAGGAGGGATATCATGCATGTCCCAAAAGCTGCTACTATAGAAGCAACTTATGATAGATTATTGTGCTGCTTCATATGTCGCATTCGAATCAATATCTCCAAAAGATGGTTCTTTTCAACGGCATCTATTATATATATATATATATATATATATATATATATATATATATATCTGCAAGTTCTGACAGAATAGTTTCATATTTTATCATTGTAGAGTGAGAATGCATCTTCATACCAAACCAAGCACTCAAAAAAATAAAATAAATAAACCATATATGTACTAAACTAAATTATATATATAGAAAAATAGTTTGTTTTAAAAAAAATAATTATTTTCAGATAGAAAAGCTGGTCGAACTAAATTTAACGGTAATTATGAAAATAAAATATTCTAAAAAATAGATGTTTATGGATAAAAAAATCACCTTATATATGATTGCCCAACAATAAACAAATAATATAATTCATAAAAATATAAATTAGTAATTAGTAGAATACCTTAGAGAGAGATTCAAAGAATTAAAATGAAAAATCCTAAAGAGAAAAGGACTCATGTCAAGAGCAGAAAAACCTGTTGAATAGTGAAGAAAACTTTGCTCGTAACATTCAAATAGAAGAGACAGAACAAAGCTTTGCAACGTTAAAAATAATGTGTGATTGTCCGCGTAATGAGTCCATTTTCAAATAAAAATAAAAGAAAAAGCAAAATTGTTTAACAAACTTTTTCTAAAGTTAGAAATATGTTTAAGTGAAATTAATTATACTTTAGAAATATTAAGTAATTATTTTGCTCTCCACCGTTTCCACTCCTTCAACTATCGATAGAGTTGCTTAACTCTCTTCTCATAAAATCTATAATCTTGCATGAGACTTAACAATTTCAATATTTGTTTTAATTTTCCAGTGCAACAATTCAAAAAAGATATAAAATTTCACTATTCTTGAAATTGTTAAAAACGGATTCATTGCCTTCACGATAATCTCTTGGTCATCTCATTTGCTACCAACATGCCAAGTCCTTCAGTTCGAAGCATTGTATTAAACTAACGATATAAAGAAAATAAACATCAATTTTTTTCATTTAGTGAAATGGTGTTTTCGGGTAAATTTTTCCCCTTAAATTTGTTGTCTTTGTGATTTTATGTAATTTTAAATTTTGGCGTTTACAACTTTGTATTACATTTAACTATTAAATCAACTTATGGATATGATGATTAAAAGAAAGTTTAGTAGAGACAAAAACCAAAAAAAAAAAGAGTCCAAAAACAAAGCACACCTATATTATTTAAGGCTTAAAGAAAAGTATGGTAAGACTACAGTTAAAGCCTATGTCATCAGCTTTTGTTTCAGAACGATCTGGACACTGAAGGCCTTTTTGGATCCTTTTGAAAATCTGAAATAACCAACTTGTGACACTGTGTCTGATGCAGAATTTCTCTTGAAAATCCTATTTACCAATCACCATATAATATGTGCCTCTTAATCAAATTGCCCACTTGTATACCACTTGGTCCTTTGTGAAAAAACATCCACAAAGTTCCTTTTTTTTTTTTTCAAATTGCCCACATCACAAATATAAGTGCAATGCATGATGAAGCTGAGGAAGAATGAGTAATGAATTCTTTGGAGTTAAAATTACACATGACCTTGCCTCAGGAAATTAAATAAGCCAACCCATTAGTTTATCTGATAAAAAAATGAGTAATCTTTAGGAGATGAGTCTGATTGATACTTGAAAGTGATACTCAAACTGTTGCACAAAAAGCTAGGGACTGGCCTCAAACGGTGTTGCCCATTATAAATACACCCTCCCTCTCTTTCATTCTGTCAAGCTCAGTTCCTTTCTGTTCTTAACTTTCTTTTCTTCTGCTTTATTATGCTTTTAAGCTTTTACTCCCAATCCAAACAAGAAATTTTGCAGCTACCCTTTTTGTCCTGTAATCAAATGGCTGGGAATTCTCCATGTGCTTCATGCAAGCTTCTCAGACGCAGGTGTACCAAGGACTGCATCTTTGCTCCTTATTTCCCTTCCAATGACCCTCAAAAGTTCGCCTTAGTTCACAAGGTTTTTGGCGCTAGCAATGTTAGCAAAATGCTGCAGGTATCTCACACAGTACCTATGCCTCCTCACTTTTTATTATTATCATTATGAAAAAGGGAGATATTTGGATTCGACTTTAGCTTCTTGTGTTTGATAACTTTTTGGTTCAAGTTAGTTTTTTTCTTCTTCTTGTACAGTTGAAAATATCATACCCACATGTGATACAATCAAAATAGTATGTATTAGCTTTTGAAGTGGAATTAGATTCATCGTCAGATTCTGAAATGTATGTTAATGGTTCAGGAACTTCCTATTGAGCAGAGAGCAGATGCTGTGAGTAGTTTGGTGTACGAAGCACATGCAAGAGTTCGGGACCCTGTGTATGGCTGTGTTGGGGCCATATCCTATTTACAAAACCAGGTTTCTGAGCTTCAAATGCAGCTTGCAGTGGCTCAAGCAGAGATACTCTGCATCCAGATGCAACAGGAGCCAGTGATGCCAAATCCAGAAATGGAAAACCCAGATCAGAAATCTTACCTTCTCCAGAATGAACTCCCTCAGTTTCTCAACTATGCCTCTTCTAGCAATGTAATTTATGATGCTGTCTCAAGAGACAACATTTATGGACATGATATGGTTTCCTAAATTCAAAAGCTTTTGCTGTTCTTTCTTCCTTTTTTTTAATCCCCTACAAACATTGTTTTTCACTGTTTTAATCGCTCAAAGTGTATAGTCGTGTGATTTTTTAAGTTATAAGACAATATAAAATAAATTTCTAAAAGTGTTGGAGACTCGTCTATAAACTAAATATATAATTAAGCTATAGTATACTACTTCAGTATCATTCTTAGTTTATTAAATAATTTATAATATTGAAGTAGATGTAAAGTTGCATACTAAAATGATATTAGTATATTTTAAAGATTATTAATAATGTTCATTTATTGTTGGTGAATTATTTTTTGATTTGGATAGTTGAAGCGATGAAAGTTCTGTGAAGTATTTTAGTATTTTTTGAAGTTAAGACAGGGGAGTGCAGTTTGATAGTGAGTATAGGTGGCATGCGATTAAGTAATGAAAGTGTTGAGGAATAGTAACATTAATTAACCCAATAAACTAATAATTGTGATGCTTGAACATTAATGCATTCAGACGAGGGTCGGTGGTCTTTTTTAAAATGGCAAACATTCTGATGATTAATTATAAATTTAGCATCTCATGGAGTAATTGAAACACAAATAAAATGATTTTGTTTTTTCCATTAGGACTAAAATTGTTTTTGTTGTTTGCAAGTAGGAATAAGTGTTGAAACTCTTTTTGTGTGTGGACCTCTTGGGTTTTTTTTCTTTAGATTGTGTTGAAGGGATAATGAAAAAAGAAATTAATAGATAAAGAAAATATGTTGGAGATATTTTAGGATGATAATAAATTTTTATGGATTAAATTAGTGTTATGGAAAAGTTTTGATGATTGGAGGTGAAAATTGGAATAGAGTTTTATTAGAGAAATTTGAAATGGAAGATGATGAAGGTTTGGTTCGGTATGGTGATGGATATGTTATGCATAGAAACAAAATGTTAAGGTTTGGTATGAGCATCCTGTCACCACCACGTGAGGAGAAGAAGCGTGATCTGTGTAGGAAAAGGTCCATTGTGTGTTCCTGTCTTTTATTGACTTATTATTATTATTAATTATTATTCCATTTAAATATTAGCATACCCTGTATTTATTATTTATAAATACAGACTATTTTAATAACTGTTTATAAGTGTCAATAATATCATACTATCATTATTTTGGATATTTATTATTTACAAAAATTACAACAAAATTTAATTTATATTTTATTAAATTAAATTTAACTAAAATAAAACTTTAACTTATATTTAATTTAATTTATATTATAACTTTTTTATAATTTTATTTAAATTTTATTTTAAAAATTTACAAAATATTATTTTAAAATATTTATCGATATTCACAAATATTTACAAACTTTAAAATTTCAACACATATTTTTTAAATAAATATTCGACAAATAACGAAATAAATAAGTGATGAATATTTTTATCATTGGTTGAATAACACACTCAATCCAATCCAATAAATAAATATATATATTGAATTTACACGTGAACATAATATATAAAAAATTATATTTTTTTTAATTAGTGATACCATTAATGTTTTTTATTATAAAAAGAAAAGGTGAGACATTATTGATCTGAAAGTGAGGTTCGATCTATTAAGATTTGATGTTTTTTATTATCTTAATTTTTTTTTATTTCATAGATTGTAAATAGGGTAAATTTATAATATATAAATAAATGTAAATGTTATTTTATAAATCTAAGTTTTACAAAATTAATTAAATTTAAAATCTACTTTTTTTTAATATTTTTTATTATTAAAACAACTCTAATTAAATAAAAAAAGTACTTGTGCATCTTACATCTTATATTTAAGCTATGTTCATCCTACAACACTCAAATAGTATCAAAAAGAATAAAATTTAATGAGTGCATGTGGCTCCACGTTTTCTAATTAATGCATCACACCATAAAAGACACATTCTATTACTAAGCCTTGTTTTTTAAATACTAAATTGGGGGTTAGTTACTTCATTTTTGAAAAATATTTTATTTTTTATGGTACAAAACTCTCCTGTATAACTGAATCAACATATATTGGATTTCATATTCTTTATAAGGGTGGTAAAAGAAAAATTGGATATGGGTTTCGTTATATCTTTTAATGTCTTTTCTTTGGGTAAAACCATATTTGTCTATGTTTATTGTATTTGGTTTTTAGTTTTGATATATTGTATTCGTATTCGTGTTTATTCTACAATTGTTAAATTGTTTTTTTACTAAACTTAGAACATTATTTTTAATTTAATACAATAAAATGTTTTAATTATTATTTGATGTATTATATTATGATATTTGAAGGTCTTGTAATAAATATATTTATGATGACAAAAGTTTTTCTATCACCTCATTTGTTTCATATGTTTCTTAAGTTATTTAAGAAACTCTTTTATTTGTATCATTGTTTCTTCTAGCAATTCAAATCTTTATCCTATTTAGAATTTGTATCATGTGAATAAATTCAATCTAACTTACAAAACTTTTATTAATCAAATTTTTACCATTTATGAGTTTAAATTCTATTATCAAGAAAATTTTTACTGTCAAGATTCAAGAAATTAAGGTTTTGGAAGATAATGACACTTGATTTCTAGTGTCTTTACCATAAGGCAAACATTGTATATGATGCAGATGGGCTTTTAAATTGAAATACAATGTTGATGACTCAATTGACATAATCTTTTGTAAGAGTGTTAGTGGTTGGTATTGCAAAAAATGACAAGTTATGTGAGAAAGTATAAATGGATATTCTCCTAGGCTACAAAACAGAAGAATTAATTTGTAAGTTGAATAACTCTATATCTCAGACAATCCTTTAGAATGATTCTACAAGCTCGTTTCAACCTTATTGCAACATGATTTTACATAGTCTAAAAATGATATTACTCCATGTTTATTCATGGTTTCATTCTTTATTTTTCATTTTTGAAAAGGCACATTGAAAAGATTTCAACTCCACACATTTTTTCAACCTTTGTTTTCTAAAGTGTTTGTCCTCCTCCTTCTTCAATACTTATCCTCAGTAAGGTAAACGAGAGTTGTATCGGCAGAAGACACTCCAACACTTAAGTTAGTCTAAAACGTTAACAAAATATTAGTGTGTAATTAATGAAAACATAAATGAAATATCTCAACGATTATATTATTTATAATATAATTTATAACGTTTGTGTATCCTAACTGTACGGGCTTGAGCTTGAGTCTAGTGATCTATTTACCTTGTCTAAGTTCGTATTTGACCATATTCTCTAATAATAGAATAGTTGGTACGTCATCGATTTTGGTATACTAAGGATGCTTAATTGTAATCACCATAGAAATTGAACTTTCACTTAGAACGCATTCAATTGTGTTGAGTGTCATATCGTTCTAGGACGATACCAATATTAATATGGTCCATGAGTATTTGATCGTGAGATCCAAATATTCTAATGCCTTTAATCATTTTATTCTCTAACCAGAAATATACTAAAATAAAATACTATTAGATATTATACATAATCTATTATTTAATTTTGATACATTTTAGATATTATAAATATGATACATAATCAGTTATTATGTTTATTTTAATATTTAGATTATTAATATATTTTGCTGTTATATATATTTACCACTCTTATGTAAATGACACGTTTTAATTTAATAAATTATTTGTTCTCTTAATACTTAAATAATACTTAATAAATTAAATAAAAAATATGATATTATTAAAAAATTAATTATAAAATGAAACAATATTTAATAATAAATAATAATTAAATAAATTATAATTTTTTTCTAAAGACTAAAAGTTGAATAGCATACACACTTAGGACGAATTTTCTAAAAATAAACACAAACAAAACTAATTTTCTGAAAAAAAAAAACCTAACAAGCATCAACTTGCATAACACAAACTCACATGTCCATTCACAACACATTTTTTAATTAAAATTTAAAATTAATAGACACTGAAATTAATGTTATTATTATTATTATTATTATTATTATTATTATTATTATTAATTCTAGTTACATGAGTTGTTTCCACTTTTTAAGAATTTAGGTAGTATTTTTATTTATCTTTGCGTGTTTATTACATGAGAGGTACCAAAAAAGACACTCTTATATTTAAAAAAGAGGTAATAAATGAGTTGACAAATTAATATGCAGTTCTACATGATGATTATCTAATTATATTTCTTGTTATAAAATTTTACCATCATCACGAACTCATATTTCGTTTAATCTTAGTTATTTTTTTTTTATGTGATTATCAATTAATTACGTGTGTATTATTGTGTAACTGTGACTATTAGTTAATATTATTGGTTGATCTTGATAGGTTGAAATACTCAGGTTTATTCAACTATAAGTAGTATTCCTCATCAACCAAATTTGCCATGTCTCTAAAAAGGGGCAAAAAAATTATTTTTTTAATATTTTTTAATATATTTAAGCTAACTTTTCTAAAACATAAAAAAAAAAGTGAATAACATAGTAAACACACACCACATACATTAGAAATGAATAATAGACACACATGTACAAACTAAAAATAAAAAGAATAACACACATGCACGTGCAAATACATACGTTATTCAAAAACATATACACAACTCGTGTTTTTAAAGATTAAAAATAAACATCAAACATTGAAGTTTAACACAATCATAAATGTACAAAGAAAAACTCAATATATTTCTTCTTCCGATTGTGATATTCGTTAAATAATATTAGAAGTATAAATGATGGTTTCTTATTAAAAAAATAAAAAATAAATAAAGTTAAACATTTCGAGATTAAAAACTAATATTATATACACTAAAGATTAAAAATACTAAATACATACAACTAACTTTTGTAAAGATTGAAAAAAATAAACGCACTGCATAACAACTACGCGATAATGAATACTAAACTAAATTTTGTAATGATTAAAAATAAATAACATATAAATGAATAAACACCTAGACAAATACTAATTTATATATATATATATATATATATATATATATATTCTAACATATTTTTTATTTTTAGATATATATACATTTTGTAAATAAAACTAAATATAAACGAATGATTCAATAATAAATAAAATAATATACTCAACAAATATAAATTTATTTGATCATGATACCATTTTAAGAGTAATTTTACAAAATCCATTTATAAGATGAAATTATATATAAATATAAGTAACACATGTAAATAGATAATTTAGATATACATTAGATAATTTTTTTTTTATCTTAATACAAGTTATATTTTTAAGTATCAATACCTATATATCAAGGAGATTCTCCTTTTTAATATTCAGTTTTTCTTTTTTAATTTTATCTTCAAGTTACTGTATTATTTAAATTTACCTGATTTTTTATATTTAATCATCTTTTAAAATTTAAACATTTTTTTAAATTAAATAAATAAAAGTCGTCTATAAATAAGTAAAAATTATATACAAAACAAATAAAAATGATCTATATTAAATTATAAAAATTATTTATATTTATTTTTATAATTATAATTTCATTATTTTTTATCATAAAAAAAATAACACACAGACCTAATACATGTATTTTCACTAGTATAATAGAATATGGATACCTAAATTATACCATGAATATTCATCATCACTTTCATCTTCATTGTTATGTCTATCAAACGAATATGTCAATAGACCCGTTTTTAAAAATATGAAATAAATTGTAATCTTACTAGAAAAATATGTTTATATTATATAAATACAAATAAACAAATGCTAATGTATAATTATGATTATGACTCTCCTAAAATACCGATATATAAAAAAATAAAGTTGTAAAATATGTTTAATGATTTTTTTTTATAAGATAAACTGTTGGATTAGTAAATATATAAAGAAAATTTTACTTATAATATAATAAAAATGAATATAATTTAATTAGAATATATGTAACAGTTAAAAAATTAGAAATACAATGAAAAAATTAGGTTTAAAATGAAGTTACTAGAATTAAGAAGTTTGTAAGAAATGTTGAATTTGAAGCCTAAGTTCTAGTTCCTTCCTATGATATATTTTCATATTTTTGTAAGTATTCATCAAAATGTTTGCTTTGTGTTTCTTCTATAATTTGGCATGTTACTTCCAGCCACTTAGTATTCCTTTTGTCCAAAAGTTATAAAAATGAAAGTTCATGTTTCTCGCTTTCACTTCCATATCTCACTCACAGCTGTCAATTTCTTCGCACATATACCACAATGTTCTAATCATAATAGAAAAACTGAAAAATGTTAAAATAAAGTTAAAAAGTTTAGTGATTATAATTTGGATGAGTTTGTTCTAGCTGGTTCACGTGTAGAAGCTGTGGAAGAAAGTGCTTGGTTTATGGGATTTGCAGAACATATAATATATGACCTATTACATGTAGGGTTTCTAAATCCATCTCTCCCAACAGATTTATGTCAAAATCAAAGCATTATCTTAATTGCTCAAGAGAAAACCAGAAAAACCTTTATTAATAATGGTGGGGGACAACCAAGTACTGTTCTTTAATTAACTCAGAAGAAAAATAATGCTGTAATTAAGAACTGACTTAAACTTGAAAGATTCCTCATCAGCTTTGTTTAATGTGAAACATTTTGTGGTCAAACATCATTTTTCATCCATTTATAAGTAAATTAATCCACCCAGTTCTTGTCTTTCTATCCTAAATTTTAAACTAATCTGTGACTAACCTTCTTTTGAAGGGTCCCTCCAAAGTTTCGTGTGATTCTAATTGTATATTCTTTTCAACTTTTTAACTTTTTTTTCTATGATTGAAGTTCATTTGAAGACTTGTTGGTCCATCATTAAATTTTTTATTATTCTATTATTAAAACTTACCAGGGAGGTTTTTTTTTTTTTGCTAAGAAAAAAATATTTTGCTAGAATGATGTATTTTAAGCACATGAGCATGATTATGTTTGGATTTATTTGTGTAAATAAAACAATAAAAAATAAGTTACATGCAAATTAATTTTTAGAGAATTAATACAAAATATATATGTACAAATTAATTTTAGTTTATAAAAAAATATTATTTTTAATTTCTTATTTTAGAAATAATTATAAAGAAATGTATGCATTGCATGTATATAATAATATTCAAGAATACCATTCTCTTCATTGAAACTAATGAATTCATATATCATGATGATATGTATAACATTAAAATATACAAATATTAAAACAAGGTTGATATTTTTGAGAGATTGCCCTAACAACTTCTAAAGAAAAGTAAATGATTGTATGAAAAATGCTTTTCATTTTGAAAGTCTGATCATGAACACATTATTTGAAAGAGAATTAAAGTTTATGTGGGGTGGTTGAAACAAGAGAAGAAAGACTAACTGTAATTTTTTTAGTATAAGGAAATAATATTAAGTGTGAATTAAAAATTAATACTAATAAGTAAAAATTGATATTAATTAATAATATCACATATATGGGTGCCTCTAAAATCATATAATCATCTATGTCTACTCTTAAAAGTCTGATTCTAAGTAATGTTTGGTATTATTAATTTTTAAATTGGTCTTTAGAATAATTTCGTGGTCATTAAATTGAATAAATTATAAAATAAAAACACTTTAACGTTGGTTAAACAAACATTAAATAAAATGTTTTAATATTATTTTAATTTGTGTTGGTTTGATTTACAGTAGTTTAAAAATAATCATATAATATTTCCGTCTTCAACAATATAAAATACAAACAAAAAAAAAAATTGAAAAAATTATAGGGAACGATAGAGACAGTAAGAATATAGATAAAGTACATGAATGTGAAGAATTTATGAATGTAAAAGAAAAAATAAGTGAAAAATATTTATATGAAAAGTAAAAAAGAAAATTGCAATATATTATCTTTAAATTTTTAATTTAGATTAAAAATAATATGTGATTTTGTTAGTTGTTACGAAAGGAAACTATCATGTAATATAAATTATAAAATCAACATAGATGCTAACTTAAATAAATATTAAAAATATATATTATATAGTGTTAACTAATTTAAACAAATAATAAAATTAATATTATCTTAACAATATTAATTTAAATAAATATAAATATTAAATAAGAATATTTTATTATATATAGATATTAAATAATGAGATATTGAAAGGGATTTTTATATAAAATTTTGTTGTGCATATATAATAATTCAACTTAAATGCATTAAATTACTAAAAATATTTTAATAGACTTTGACCAGAAGAATAAAGGTTACTAAACAAAATGTTTCTATATAGATAAATATAATAATGTCCCCAATGTCACTTAAATGTATGTTTCGACTTTATTAAAGGTAAGTTATTTTTTATATTATTTTCTGTTCACATTAAAATGGTAATGATTACTAAAGAATTAAACAAAACACACTTAAAAAAGAAAAAAAAAACAAGAAAGGTAAGTTAGCAAAGAAATTAACATATTATAACTTAATATATCAAATCTTAAATTAACAATTCACAACATTCTTTAAAATATGTAATCATACAACAATTGACTTCTAGACTCAATTATCTGGATACAATATTTTGATATAGACTCCAATGAAAGTGTGCACTCATGGTAGTATTTATACCCTGTATAGTTATAAACAAGGATAACTCAACCTACTATACACGAGGTTAATCTTCCATCCTAAGACCCAAATGTTTAGAGTAAAGACTTTCTGCCATTTCCTGTAGAGTTATAACCAATCAAACATTCTCAATTTCATCAAGAATCATCATCAAACCAATTATACACAAGCATTCATAAGTTTCAGTTCAACATACCACTTCTACAAGTAACTCAGCATACCAAATTTCACAATTCTATTTCATTTCACAAACCAGCCACCATACCATATAAACATCAATCAAAATGTGTCTATCAATTAGAATCAAATAAACTACTTTTCCTTACCTGTTTGATGTTCAACCAATACTATCGGCTCTAAAACCTCTCCCACGACTTCCAAGTCTCTATTTGTTTGTACAAATCACAACAATTTAATTAGGGCATACCCTTGGTAACAGAGAGTCTTAGACTATACTCAAACCTCATATTAACAAGAAAACCCCCTACATGCAAATCACTCAATTTAAAGAAAATGGTAGAAATTAACTTACTTTTTGCTGAGATTGATTGGCTAGAACTAAAGATCTCGTTTCAAGAATTGCTCAAACATATTCAAATAAATAAGTAAAAAATTAGAATTTATAGAGAAAAGACAAAAGAATCTTAAAGAAAAGAATTTTAAAGAAATAAAGTTCTTAATGTAATAAAGCTCCTTGATAGAAAATTCTATTTATACCTTTTTATATTTTAAAATTAAAATAATAGAGTATCATTATTTAGAATTCTCTTACATCTATACTTAATTTTTAAGAATCTTACATCTAATACTATCATGAAAGTTTTTAAATGACCCAATTAAAAAATTTCAAATTTATTACAAAGTTTTTAAATTTATCAGAAACTTCAAAATTAATTAAATCTATTAAATAGATTATAATATTATTTACGAGTCTTTAAAAACTAATATTAAAAAAATCAAACTTAACCTAATTCAAAATTAACATTACTTTTAACTTAAAATAATAAGATAATAAATTTATGGATTTTCTTTATCAAACTTTTTTATTTCTACTACATAATAAGTTTCTGATTGAATGAGGAAATATTAAAGTAATGGTAGTATGTAAATTTAGGTTAAGGGTGAAGATTAAAAAATTGTTTCATATGTTACCTTTATCATGAATTTGTTTTCTAATTTTTCTCACATAAAACACATAGTAAATTACATCTTAGAATAAAAAAGTAACAGTCAAATGCTGTCCCATTTTGACAGCAGCAGGAATGATGGCAGTATAACATTCCAATAATTTATATAGCTCAAGAAACACGATTTTGTGTTTCACCAAAAATAACTCATGATTCATCTGAGAATGTTTTAAATAGACTAATTTATGAAAGGAGTCCAGTGCACTTTAACTGAAAATCTATTTTCTGAAAAAAAAAATTATGAAATTATTATAAATAATAAAATTTTCACTGCTAGTATTGAAGGTGACAAATTTTTTTATAACCTAGAAAGCATAAATTAGGAGCAACGTCTTTCCATGTTGCAAATAGAGAAGGGCCATGGATGTCTCCTCTTCATGTTCTTGAGAGTTCAGTGAGACAGAGAAGGTTGTCGTAAGTCAAAAGATGGAAAATGAACAGAGCACTGATATTGATAATAAGTTAAAATACATAACAAGACAAAATCATGTCCTTGTCTCTGTTGTTTATGAATCTGAAATTCTGTAATTTTGTGTAGACAAAGAAAGTGATTGTGGGAACCCAGTTTTCCTTTTGAGGGCTCGAGGAAGGTGGTTTTGGAATTTAGATATTAAAATTAAGTTTAACTTAATTTTATAAAATGCACTTATAAGAAAAATTTATTAATTTTAATTTTAATTGATATAAAATTTGTAATACACTTTTCTTTCTAAAGATATTGTATATATAAAAAAAAGTTGAATATAATATAAAGATGAAAATTTATAAATTTATTATTTTAAAATTTTAAGTTAAAATTAAACGTTATAAATTTAATGTTTTAAAATTTTGAATTGAAAATAGTGTTAATAATTCTAGTTAATAATGTGTTTTATTGTAAATTGTTTTATGAAAACTCATCAAATATTAAAATAGAAAACAAAATCGATAACAAATGATAAACCATATTAAAAAAATGAGTGAAACTTTTTCATTTACTTACATGGGTCAAAATATTAATCTTCGTAAACATAGTTATTTAAGGTATACCTTTATTATTTGAAAATAAAAATGCAGGAGAAATACTTTTGGGGAATGTAAATTGTAATAAATGTGACAATGTTTTGTTCAAAAATTCTATATTGACATTCTATAAAATACGAAAAATCGATGAGAGAGATCATGCATAGTGTTTCAATAGAAATAGACGAAAAAAACCATATAGAAGTATCACTGATGAAAAAAAAGAAAACGATAGGGTATTAATTTAATAGTGAATTTGGATTCCTTATTCAAAGTATTACCCTTAACAAAAGTAATTGATAAAACATGAGAACAGGAAATTACTTATTGACAAATATTTAAATATTACAACATTAAAGCATCAATTATTTGTATATGGTAAATTATAACTATCTAGGGTAAAATCACACATGTAATATATCATAGTGAATAGGAAATTGATATTGTCAGATAACAAAATATACTTATTCTTAAGTTCATATTTGACTAAATATTAGTTAAATAAAATTTTACAAAAACAAAAAAATACAATTGAAAAAGAAGATATTTTAAAAGATTTAAGAGAATGTACATTTTTTTAATTCCAAATAAAAATTATAATTGTATAAATTTTTAAATAGAATATACTAGATAATAATTACATAAACATAAAGTAAAATATAAAATGGTAAACAATTAAAGAAAAACAAAAATATAAGGAAGATTATAAGAATAAGATGGATATATAGGAGGATTACAACCATGATATCTAAATTTATCTATCATTCCTAGCAATAAAAATCTATAAATAAAGAGATTAAGAATAACATTAATATGAGTAACATATATATATCCTAAAATTTTTTATAATGTCTACAAAATTACTAATGAAAAACAGAATTATGTATACGTTATCATAATAATGTTTGTCTTCATGTATTTCTTTACTTATTTTACTTATTTAAACTACATCATCATTTTTAATCCTTTATATTTGATTTCGTTGCATTTATCTTACTTTAGTTTAAATTTAATTTACCTTTTGGCTTATTTATCTTCACTTATAATTGAAACATTTTATTGCTTTAACCATTTACATTTATGTATTTCTTTATATTTCCTTTTACTTTTTTTACAATGTTTTGACTTTATTTAAATTTTTTAATATTTGCAATTAAGTTTATTGGCTTAATTTTAATTATTTTTCTCAGATTTCGGCCATTTATCATAAAATTCTGAATAATATATATATATATATATATATATATATATATTAAGTTTTACGTACGTTTCTTTAATTTAAACGCTGATTCTCTTATTCTCTTATAATTATAAACATAAAAACTTTTATTATAGAACAATGAATTAGTGTTTATATTGACTTTATTATTTTAATTCTATAAAAATCATAAGAAATATAAATTAAAAGTGGTGGAACATGATATTCTAAATAAACAAAAATTACAAGCGTATTTATTTAATGATAAAAAAATTGAACTTGTTAAAAAAGTGTGAACACGGACAAAGCTGCTTTGTTAAAAAAGCTGAAACATTTTAAAGTTACTTACCAGATAATGTTGCAGTGTTCAATTATTGGATATGCATATGCACAGTCATTTCATTGAATAACCATTGATAATTTATTCAATATTTTGATAAGAGTACTTTAAACAAGATGATAAACAGGAAATTTACATTTTACTCAAGAAAAAAAATCTCTAATTATTGGTGAGAAAATAGCCTTTTGATCATACATTGTTTCATCGAGTATGGTTTCAGAAACAAACTTTGGTAACTTATGAACAAACAATAATTTTTAATACAATATTTGAAACTTATCCAATTACTATAAAAATTATAAGCAATTTTTTAAAATTTAAAAACACTTTAAGAAAAAGAAGACCAAACCTTATATCAGAATAACTCGTAGGGAAGTAGCTCTGAAATCGTTGATACAAAATACAAATAAACAATAAGAGGATAATATTCGTTTTATACCATGAAAAGGTAACATTTGACTTTACATATAGGATGTCCAAAAGTGATTCGAAATAGTTTCATTCGTACAAATTAAGGTTCTATTTTGGTGAAGTTACTTGTATGTATGTTGAGCATGAATCTAAGAAGGAAGGGTTTTTTATTAGGTAAAGCATCTTCATAGAGAAGTTTTAATTGAATTGTTGACCTCCAATGCAATATTTGAATGACAATTTTGGGTCTTTCATTATTGCAGAAATAATTTTACAATGATAGATTCTAATGACAATTTGGGGTCTTTCTATGTTGAGGAAATAATGTTACAATATTACATTCTAATGGCAATATAGGCTTTCTTTTATTGAAGAAATAGTGTTGCATTTTAATGACAATTTAAGGACCTTCAACCTCCAATTCATAATATGGAGACTCGTCCAATTCCTGAATTGTCCCATCTACACCGCAGACTTGTATTATAAATTTGAGAGTAGAAGTGTCTGAAGGAACTTTGAGGTCAGAAACATAGAAAAAGCTTACTTGAGCTACTCCAAGGTACTCTTTTACATCCTCCAATGTTGTAACTGGATTGCCACCTGCTTGTTTTGATAATTTTACCAAGTAAACGTTGAACTTCAGAAATAGATAACTATTCTCATGTTTTAATTTCCAAGAAATCTTAATATCAAGGGTCTTTGAACCCAGAGGGTCTGATGTCCATTTTATGCAGGTGCCATCAACTAGCCAGGAAGAAGATAGAGGAAAATCTGACTTATAGTCCACAGTCTTGATTGTGATGTGACCAAGAAGTGCAAAATAATCTGATGGGGTAGCCACAGTTCCATCACTGTCATTTGAATCTGATCTATAGCACACTGCATGGATTTCTGTTAAAGTGTATCCACTCATTGCAACCACAACTTCATTTATAACCCATCCAGAGGAAAATCCCTTGCGTTCACGAGTCATGATTACTTTGCTGAACTTGTCTGAAAAGTGATTCACTTCCCGGGATGCAAGAAGAATAGATGCTCTTCTGCCATCGCCAGTGGAGGTGAACTCGAGCTTAAGTCCTAATGAAGAATTGCTATCCGATTTCACCTGCATTAGTCATTAACTTCATGTGTGAAAAAGAAGATTCATATCGGATAGTACATACATACATATCATTTCAGTCAATTTGACTGAATGCACATTTAACCATTATCAAGATAACATACTCTAATTCTCTTTGCCTCAAATTCATAACCAGGTTCAGTTCACAAACGAAGACAGTGATTTGCACTAAGAATTGAGTCAAACTGACGCATTGGTGGTTATTCCAGGTTATGAGTATGATGACATTCTTTAAAATAGATTAAAGTGCAGTTTATTCAGCAATAGTGATAAAGAAGTTATGGCTTACAGTATAGATAAAGTGGACAGGCAACTCGCTCAAAAGAAACCCTACTTGAAATATTTTTCTCTCAAAGTAAGTTTTCTCTTCAAGGGATCCTTTGAATGTAATGTTTCCCCCTCCACTATATGATGCTTCCTTCAAGCTGTAATTTGACGGCAAGTCAATAAATACATATATCAGATATGTCAGAACTACAACTAAAATGTAGTGATTCAATAAGAAAATATTCTTACGATGAATTTTCTTTACAGACACTTTCACACACAAACTGTTCAGTTAAGCCACACACTGTTATAGAATATTTACTTTTAACTGATGTAATATGTGAGATAATGCACATTCTATTACAGCTCCCAGTTACAGGAACATATTAAAATGTTAGATATGTACCATCACTTACTCTACAGAAACTTGAATAGAATTTGAAGGATCAACAAGCATAAGTTGTGGCTGCACGCAAATATTTGAGTTAGATTCCAATAGAGCTATTTAACCAAGTATCACAAATTCAAAATGTTAAACTAAACTTTGTTTTCCAGTTAATATATCGATGTAATTTAAAATTAGTCCGTAATATTAAAAATGACAAAGTAAAAATTCAAAAAGGGGCATATAATCTTTCATTGGTCATCTAATCAACGATCTATACAGTTAATAGTTGAGCCAACAATAAGAATGATCACCCGACAGACTCATACCTGGAAACCTTGGCAAGAAATGTTGCACCAAGTTGTATCTGATACATTGTCACCATCAACTGAAATATGGTAACCACGTCCCTGGAAGTAACAAAGACACTATACATTTTAGAGACAGAAAGCCAACATTTCAAATACAAGGTTAAACAAGTATTTGATTTAAAGTAAGATTGCTCAGAAGGGGAATTGGTAAGGTTATTTAATTATTTTAGAATATTGCTGAGGTCTTCTTCAGGCTTTTAAGATAACCTGCAGAAAATTATTTCTTTAATGAAGGTTCCACACTAGATTTGGGTTGTTCACCAGTTCACCTCTTCCTTGCCAGTTTTATCTGCACTGAGCTAAAATTTGTCTTTAAGGAAAAAAAAAATCTACCCACCATCAGCCTCTTGCAATTCACAAATTAGTCTTAGAATCAGTTTCACTGAAATTAAATTAAAAATAAATCCCGTGGTATAAAATGTGCAAAAAATATCTTCAAAGTTTTATTCAGAATGTACGGGAAAAAGCACATTCCAAATGTACAAAGGAAAAAGAATACTTCCTTAGACAAGAATTGCATTTGTTAACCTGATCAAAATTAGTGTAGAATGGTAATGGTCCAGGAAATTTTCGCAGTACTCCCCATGACTTTTCCACCTGACCCCACCAACTGCAACAACAGAGCAGAGCAATAATGGTATCTGAGTAAGAAATTTAAGTTTGACTTGGTCTCCATCATTAATGCAAAAAGAAAGTTTGACCATGTAATTTGCGCCCACCACCAAACCCCATTTGAAAATGCATGATATATTTTAGAATTTCTATGGCGATGGGAATTATAGGATCAAACAATGAAGTTTCCAAACAATGAAGTTTCTTAAACATTTCTGCTTTCATGAATTTTGTCTACGTGACTTCAGCGAGGTCAAAAAAAAAAGAAATATTATCAGACAAGTGCCGATTTTGTAAAATAAAGTTGTCTCGGGGAATCCATGAACTAACAAACTTGTAACCGAAGTTACTAACAATTATAGTTTATGGTTGTTTCAAATGACAAAACATATTGTGAATCTTGAATTCTAAAATAACAAAACATAAAATTTTATATTTACTTTCTAAGAGTGATCAGGGAGAAATATAATTTAGAGAGTGTTACAAAATACCAAACTAGGCATATGATAAATTTTAGCAAAGAAAATCAGGTAGATCATCCATATATATTATGTTATTAATCACAAAGAGAATAGAACAACCCAAGGAAGGTTTTGTCTGAAATTAGTACATAATTTTTAAGCTTATCAGAATTAAATCAAAACCTTTGAAATGCAAATTCTGGAGCAACCATAATTTATTTTCTTATTCTTCAAAAAGATCCTTCTTATTGATATTTAGAATTGCAGAGATGGATTGAATTTATCATTATTTTTTATCGGATCTCCAGCCTTTGTGGCGTCCTCTGCTTCATGTTTTTTCTATATATACCATGTTGGCCACTTGTGCCACTAAATTCTTTTTTTCAAAATTACCGACTCAGCTGACCTTGTGAAGAAAAAGTGCAATAATTTTTTGAGTATTGCAAAATAGGTACCTAAATTACCTATTCTGAGCAGTCTCAAAATCTGGTGCTTGCTTTGTCTCATAGACCCATCCAGGAGCAAATATTGCAGCAGAGACATCATTCTTTCTTAGTAAATCAAGAGCAACATCTACCTGAGATATCCATGAGAATAAAAAAAGGACCAGAAGCAACATTGAAATGATTACCAAGAAAAGGGAAGTAACAGATATCATATTCAGTTTACCAATTACATATTTTACTTGTCCAAACTTATTTGGCAGCTCAATTTGTACAACTTTATGAAAAAAATTCAACTGCAACTGTTGTCATAAATAGATTTAAAATACAATGCAATATGAAAGCACAGTATGTAAACAAAAATAAGTCATGATTATCTTTTTAGTAAATAATATCTGTTGAAAGGAAATTTGCCTGCTTCACCAAGGGAAGGGGTTCAGCATGTAGTAATAAGCTTCTCTGAAGGAAGTTATTACTTTAAGAATAAAGTGAATCTACTATATATTCTGCAATAACCAAATGAAATCAAAGCATTCTGATGGTTGAAATGTCTACAATATTGTGCAAAACCATATTTAATCATAATTTTAATCCTAGTAATGAAATTGAATTTGAAGAACATGATGTATTCCATAGTCTGGCAGCCAAAATGAGAAGTGATTAAATCTGTTGAGATGAACAAGTTTTTGGTTGTTGCTGTTGTTTGCAATACTTTTTCTTTTTCTTATTTGAAGATGGGCCTATTAAAAAGTGAAACACTGGAGAAAGACCTTGTACTATGCTTAAAGTGAAATAAAACATGCGGGTCACCTATGACATCCCAGTAAATGTCAAATTAGCATGTTCAGCTCAGTTTCTGACATAAGTTCCACCCGGGACAGCTAAAAATTTAATCCCTAACAAGTTCAAATTTGGGATAGCTGATTGCATATCACAAACCACTTACATTCCACTGTCCACCACCATATGTGTTCCTTCCAAATACATCGATTCCCATGTACACATCGAACTTCCGCTCATTGGCAACAGCTGCAGAGAGCCTTGGATAGTCTTCCTACATGGTACACATTAAAATTTAAACAAGGAAAAGGACAATTGATCCAACATTAGTGTTGCACCAGCATGCCAGGGGAAGATAAACAATACCTTCCATGTATAGTTCACAAATATTCCATCACATATATCAAAGAAGGGCTTATTATGTTCATTTAGTTGATCTTGCCAATTCAATTTACCCTCAACTGTAACACTGTCATACCTACAGAACCAAGAAAACACATCAAAGTAATTTTTTGGCACAATCAACTGCGATAAAAAAGTTACTGACTTATCTAATAATACTCACCATAGCACTAACGATCCAGGAACAGAAGAATGCATTGTCAGTGATAAATGGTCTACAAACTCTATCAAATTAGGAATTTGACCCGGATCCAAATTCACTTCCATATTTATCTGCATTTAAATGATACTAGTTTGAAAAATTGACAGGAATATGAGAAATACAAGGCTGTAAAGCTTGAGAAAAATGTTACGTATCGGTTTGCCTTTTAGTATAAATAAGCATAGAACAACTAACTATGATTTACTTCTTAATGTCAATTCATTGAGAATATTAAGTAAATGTCTAAATATGTATTTGTTATGAGGCTACTTATAAAACTCCCAATGTTACATTTCTCTTCTACAAACTGTAGATGTTAGAAAATTGAGTCTTAAAAAAATCACAGGTGTTCAAGAAAAATCTCTACAATATTACTATCCACCATAATTTTCTTGGAAAATTATTCCTACATCATTCAGAGCGGTATTAACATGAAACACCATGCACATTCAACTTAAGAGCCTGAACTAAATCATTCTGGTCTATTAAATTTAGACTGTACATGTATTTGGAGCATTTGATGCAGTGCAGGTCAACAATTCACTCATCACTCATAAAAGGAAGTGAGTAAATCAAATATCTATTTAATTAAATTATACAAAATTCAAATAGAGCCTTTGACATGAACATAAAACTAATAAGCACACAGTGATTAATGAATTACTTACTAGCCACCCATCAAAACCTAAATCAGCGGCAAGCTCTGCCAGACGTTCTGCATACATATGTGCAGTTTCCTTTGTTGAAAGCAATGTATTACAGACAGTCCTTCCCTCATCCCATTCAGTAATGAAAGTCCCCAACACCTGAAATAATTAAGTAACAAGTACAGCCAAAGAATAACCTATTTACTAATCAAAGCATATGAAATAATGTCAAAAACATCTCCAAGCAAGAAATAAACTAAAAATACCAAAAGTCTGAGCTCCAATGAAAGAACCAGAAAAGAAGTTTAAAGTTATCAAATGATCGTCGATCACTTGAACATTTAAACTAAATCATCTATATAAGCAAATTAATGACCTTAAAAAGTGATTGCTAGTAAAGCAAAAAGAAAATAGTTTTTCAAAACTTTAAAATCTATATGTGAGGCTATATTATTGATCAAACTTTTAGGTGACCAGCGTTGGAAATCCCACGTTGATTAGAAACAAAGGCGGGGTTTGCACTCATTTCATGAGCTAGTTGTTTTCAGGAATGAGTTAAATTTAAATTCAAAATTTGATATGGTATTAGAGCTATCATCAGTTCACATAACGAAGAGTTAGACCCAAATCCAAATTCTAAGAGTTGCATCAAACTTAAAAACGTTATCAGTTTTGTTCATCAAAGGCAAAATTCGAAGATAGCATCAAAGCCTATACCGACTATCCATGACAGACCCATAAGGCCACGTGTTATTGGAGAGTATCATGAATTGAGTTAAACACTATCTCAAATTCTAAAAAAGTATTAGAACCTATTCTAGTGATTAGTGATAGTTTTGGGCCTATATGGCTACTTGGGTCGTATAATGAGCTCAGTTAAGCTCAAAAGCAAATTCTAAGGCCACAGAAAGCTAAAAACGAAACACTTTTGTTCAAGCAAAGCAAGAAATCGGTTGAAGCAAGCACCTTAACGCCGTGGCGATGAGCAGTGTTAGTCCAGGAGGGAGGAGGAAGAGTAACGAGACTGTGCGAAAAGTAGACAAAAACATCGATCAAGTGCCAATGCCAAATGGCATATGCATCGGGGTTAGTGCCACCTTGAATCCACTTGTCATCCAAGTAGCCCCCAGCCATGTCATGGCACACAAGCAATCTGCGCCTCTGGGGCAATGAAGAAGAACCTCCATTGAGAATGGGAACCGAAGCCCTGTTGAAAGGGTAGTGAAAGGAGTCGAAATACGAGCGAGACTCCAACTCCTCAAGTGTTTTGATTGGGTAGGAAATGGGCACAGAGGGTTGCGTCGGCGGAGGCTCTGAAACGGAGGATTCTGACACTGACTCTGATTTGGGATTGGACATGGCAACGAAATCGTATGATGTCTGAATCGCTGCAACAAAGGAACGTAGGATATGTCGAACGTTGATTAAGAATTGGCGGTTTATATAGACACCCAGAAGCCGAGGAATCATTACACGATCCAAACCAACGCTGGTTAAGCTTAAGCATTGACCTTCACTTCACTTTTTTCTAGAAAAAAAAAATGCTTAAACTCAAGCATTTCACTTTAAGTTTATCTCTTTGATCGGCGAAAGAAAATATTGTTACTGTATATTACTGGTAAAAATTTCAATGTAATGCCAATAAATGGTGAACAAGAATTGCCTATTGCTAGAATGCGTAACAGATTTGTAAGTAATATTCTTTATCGAATTTTCGAGCAAATTATTTCTTAATAATAATTTATTCTCAAATATGAAGATCCTTAAAATATTTTTAATTTATGATTAATATCAACTCACACCATGTAATCAATATTGAAACTTATGCATCTTTCAATGCTTCATCTATATTCAAGCATTTTACTTTTTAAAGGGTTTTCACTTCTTAGCTCTAAGCATTTTCCATTTAAAGTTCTTTACTTCTCATTTAATTATTTGCCCGAGTTATCGTTGTAGTATTTAAATTCATCACATGCACCACTCATTTCATTTCATTTGTTTGCTTCATTTTAAATTCGAAGTACTTAAATTGCTCTCATTTTTTATTCAATGCAATTCACTTGCTTTCACTTTACATTTCGAGTAATCTTAATTGCATGCAACTTATTTGTTTCTAATCTACGTTTTCAGAATGAATAAAAGAAAAAAATATGTGTTTCCAGCCAGTGCTTCAATTTGTTTCATTTCTCTCACATATTCTTTTCTTTTTATCTTTTGTTTGGGATTTATTCTCCCAGGCAATCTTTTATATTGCTAAAGTTTAACTAGAGTTTAAGGGCCTCAAAAGAAATTGAATTTTCTTCCTCCGCAACTGTAAACATCTTTTTATTGATTAGTCAACCAAACATTTTGATCAAAATAATTTATAAACTCAAGTTTTAGAATATTTTGGTAAGGATAGTTGTATCACCAATGTATCGTGATTCAAAGATTTCAGCTAGTTACATTATGAATATGGAATAAAAATAAATTTACAGACATAAAAAATCCTTTTTCTTTTTTAAAGAAAAGATCGTTCACGTGAACTCCAGTTCA
Organism: Vigna reflexopilosa; assembly: GCA_027742785.1. Classification (NCBI taxonomy): domain Eukaryota; kingdom Viridiplantae; phylum Streptophyta; class Magnoliopsida; order Fabales; family Fabaceae; genus Vigna; species Vigna reflexopilosa. The sequence continues at coordinate 1,643,087 of CM050914.1, read as the reverse complement.
TCGTATAGCAAAAAGTTATATAATATCATGCAACGTGCGACTGCGAGTGTCTTTTGAAGATTTTGTTGAGTAAGATTAGATGAAAAAAGTGTCTTTTGAATTCCGAAATCTGATATCAAATGGGGAAGTTTAAAGCAAAATTAAGATGGTTAACATTCACTTTACGCACGTTAGAGAGAACATTAAGTGTAATTCAATTCAGAAGTTTAATTTATTCAGCATGTGCAAAAGCAATTTCATGTTACGGAAGACGATGGTGCTGTCTATGGCCATAATCTTGGTGGGGCCACGACCGAGGTACTTCACTTTGATTATCATCAACGTCATTTAGACAGGGCAAAAAAGTTGAATGGGTAGAGAGATATTTATGATGTTACTTTGAAGTTTTAATGAAGCAGTCGGTCACTTTGTCATTCAGTTGCTTTCACCCTTGCATTTGAAAACTTGCCTCTCAGCTTCATCTCTTAGTGCTTTGTATTCTTGCTTCAAAGGATTTCCGAAGATAAAAAAGTTCATTCTATTAGCGAAGAACCCTAATCTAAGAGGCTAGACGTATTTCTTTATATGTTGGCAAAAAAAATGAATTTAACTTTCTTACAAATTAAAATTAACTTGTAACCAAATTAAAATAAAAAGATAAGAGAAATCATATAAAAAAGACTTTTCTAAATTAGTTAGAAAAGAAACTAATTCTAATTTTTTTTTCTTCAAAAAGAAGTTCATGGTGAAATTCGTTCAAACAAGCTTCAAGTTTAATTCTAGCATTTTCATGGACATAACAGAACTACCTCTGGGCTGAAACAAAATGGACTTAATACATCAACATTCACTAAAAGAGGACATGGCGAGATTCTTTAACATATGACCCAGTTTTTAATCTTACAAACACCTAAATCATTATTCTACTCTAAAGCTCTGGCAAAACTATCAGACTAATCAAAATCACATGATCAGTGTATGTAAATACTATAGACTAATTAGGGCAAACGATTGTGTATAATATTAATCTTCATGCTTTTCACAACCTTGCCACAAATCTCCGCACTGTCACCACTTTCCATGTATGATAATCTGTACAGTTCACTGTTGAAGGCTTCATGGCTCAACCAAAGTCTTCTGAACTCTTCAAACTCCATTTCTAGTGAAAGATGTATTTGTCTTCAGATTTTTCAAAGGATGCCAACAGAACCACAAGGCAGGATGTCGTAATTTACTAGTCAAAATCGTGGTGATTGGAACTTTCATTCAGTACTGAATGAAGACCTTTACAACACCAACCATGATACCCAGAACAGGACAGCCAGGCATGCATACTTTGCTTTCAAAGTAATTCCTCGGTGCCTGTCAACTTGGCATATTCATTCTCGTCTATGGTCCCTTTCTTCAATTTCTTCAACAAGCGGTATTCTTGCATCAACTCCTCCTCGTCTTCTATTGTCTGCTGAGCACGTCTCTGTCGAGCTGTTTTCTTCCGCATGACAGCATCTGGGGTTTTCTTTGGTTTTTGAGGTTTTGGTTCTTTCTCTTTGGCTTCTTTCTTTGCTTGTAGGTTCTTCTTTCTTTGTTTCTCCCGTGATTTATCCCTATATTATTCGAGTTAAGCCATCAGGATTGGTTTCAAAAGGAGAAAGGGAAAGTAAATTGAGGACCATAGAAAGTCAATATGAATCCAAGACCTACATATTAAAGTAAACTGTAAATCTTACAAGACAATCAATTTGCAGCATTCTATCATCATAAAAGGGGAATTGGATAATCCCTTAGTATACATGAACATGAAAATAAGTAAACAAAAGAATGGCTTCTAGATCCCTCTCGTCTTCAAAAGTAGATTACAATGAGTTTTCAATTCCCACTAATAATTCAAATAAAAATTAGGAAAAAGCTTAAAGAACAACAAAGCTCAAGCTCAATTTGAATTATATAATAAAAGATTAAACTATAATTATACAACGAAGTTCATTATAACATGATTTTACAAAACATGTGATTATCTATCTTGACAAAACTAATGAAATTTTATACTGTTCCAACTCCAGTCTTCCACATTAGAAAGCTTCAAACAATATAAACCACATTAAGGTACTCATTCAATTACCACAACATAAAAGTATTACAATAAAGTAAGATCTATATAATGGTTTCATTCCCTACGATAGCTTCGGTACAATCATTCATAAGTTTAACCTATCAACTTGATCTTTTCGGGAAAAAGGTTCTTGGCATGGTATTAGAGACTCTTGACCAAGAGTCCGGGAACTAGAGTTTGACACATGATATCTCCATTCTTCAAAATAAAAATGATAAATTTCAGCACAAGGTCAGGCAACCTGGACCTTTGCTTGAACCCCAAAAGGCTTATGTGGCATGTTAGACATGGTTAAGCCGTTCAGAAGTTTTCACCTAACAGTTAACGCTTTTTTGGGGATAAATGATTCTTCACAATGCTTTATCCAAGAACCTGAAAAGTTATGCCATGAAAATTATGAAAATATTTTTACCTGTACTTAATGTCCTCGAAATTGATATCTTCAACTGGTTCAAATCCGTCAGTGGAAAGTGAGTGATGTTTTACCTCTGGCATTGAAGGAAGTTGTAATAAGCCATATCCCATGGCCAATTTGCCAATTTCAAGTTCTTTCCACCTGTAAGAGTGAGAATAACTAGTTTGATAAAGATCATGTTTCACCATGAAGTGAAAGCAACATTATAAATTAATGTTACTCACCTAAAAATATAAGAGCAGTGATGCTCTTTATAAGCACGGATGTAAGAGACAAAAGCCTTAATTCCTTTCTCCATGATATCACGGTCTTTTTTTGCAGCAGAACGAATCTGAAGAAAGATTAATTAATAGTGTTTTATTGGAAAATGTTATTTATTCATTTTTTACATGTATAATTTGCAATTTGATAAATATAGGACTGGTAACCATGTTTACCAAAACCAATCAAAAGAAAACTTTTACAAGTGAATGGGGAAAATCAGCATCAGCCTAGGTAGCATTCAGGACTTTGGTATGCTGTTGTACAAGGGGATTTTATTTCCACTAATTATTTTTGTTAACTCTATTACAAGTTAGAAGAAATAATTAATCACTAGCCATTGTTATGTTGATACAAATATTATGGCAAAACAAAAAAATTAAGATTATAAAAGCTAAGAGCAAACCTGAGGAACAACATCCAATGCACCATCAGAACAGATTCTCTCATGGAGAGGGATTCTTCTTATACGCAAGAATTCTACATAAGATTCCTCCTACACATTTGTATAGAATATAGATTCCATTACAATGAAATGAATAATTTTGAAGAATCCTGTATGGGTTATCAAAAACATTACACCATGAATATACTTGTGACCAAACCTTTGGTAATAAGAAGACAACAGCATGACCCTGTTTTCCCAGCCGAGCAGTTCGACCAACTCTATGTACAAAAACATTTGGATCTTGAGGGGGATCATACTGCACAAGAAAACATTTCGACCAGTGTATGGTTTACTTAAGCAACAAAGAGAAAGGCAGAACTAAAGAAGATGAAATGAAACACGTCAGTCAATAGACAGTATCATCCACAAGGTCACAGACACATATAGCTACCTGCACTATACAATCAACGCCCGGTATGTCTAGTCCTCGTGCAGCAACATCCGTACATAGCAGAATTCCATTTGACAGGGATGTAAATGTAGCTAGTGCTTTCTCCCTTGAAGACTAGATAGCAAAAAATAAAAAAATCAAGTAATAAACACTAAACATTGAATACATAATGGGAAATAAGAAAAACAATGCCGACTTATATAATATTATGTTTCAATATTGAATAATGATAAAACCTAAAACCATACCTGCTTCATCTTTCCATGTAGGGGAATCAAGGAGAAACCTTTCAAAACAGAAAGACAAGGAAGGACAGTTCCCCAATAATCAACGCAAGCACAAGTCATGAAATATCTGCATCAGAGTCAGAATGATGTTGATTACGATGAAATACTCTTCTACTGCAAAAATCACATCATTAATTACCAAGCGTATCTCACATTATAATTTTTCTTGAGCGGTTTTTAATAAGAATATCTATTAGCTGTGATGGCTTCTTATCTTCCTCGCATTCCAAGTACTGCATACTCAAAAGGATGAGAGGATGAATATAACCAAAGGATAAACATAAACTTGTTATGAATCTAATAACAAGAAATTTATTACATGGATTCAAGTAATAATGTAAGAGAGAACCACTACTAAATTACAAACAACATTCAAGTGACTCCGCTAGTAAGGTGAGAAAATGAAATCATTGGATAGTAAAGTTACATCTAATCAACAGCACTAGCGAACACCCCACAAGCTTTACCTCAATGTGAAGTCCTGAAGGTGTTTTTGAAGATTCTGGCTGTTTTGAAGACACGAGATCATTTTCTGATTTAGTTTCTGCTCGAACTTCAACCCTCACAGGGTTTCTCAGTCCTGCCTTAGAAAGCTCTTCAATAGCCTCAGTTTGAGTAGCAGAAAATAGACCAGTTCTACGAAGCTTAGGCAATTGAGATATAATAGAAGTTATCTGCTTCTGAAATCCCATATCTAGGAGTCTATCAGCCTCATCCAAAATCAAAATCTGCGAGCATAGTCACAATAATGTCAACCAGCTAAAATATTTACGGGGACATAAAATCAAATATTCTATTCAGTCAATTTTTCAAACTTCAGCTAGATTATGACTCTAAAGCATGAAGTAAGTAATCGGTGGTCCCTGCCAATGCATACATAAAAGATGAGAACGAATCAATTAAATATTATTTTGTCAGCACGACCAAAGAAATCTTGAACATTTTTTTACAGTGAAACATTGTATCCTATCCTATGTATACAAACAAATATCCATGAAAATTAAGAGTGAAACACATACCTCGAAGTTTTTAAAATCCAAGACATCCATCCGATTCATTATGTCATATAACCGCCCAGGCGTGCCGATCAATATGTTTGCTCCTTCCTCCTCTATTTTCTTTATGTCTGCTTTTACTTCCGCTCCACCAACGAGGAGCATGGACTTAACATTCACCAATGTCGAAATGAATGGTTGTGCCACATTATATATTTGGGTTGAAAGCTCCCTTGTAGGAGATATAATTATCCCTAGCACCTACTCAAATGCGCACAAAATAATGATGATTTTAATTATTTGTTGCCATTAACCCAATTATAGTAGCCCAATAAAATAAACTGAAACCAAGGTTTTAAAAAAAGGTCCCCAATTTCGGCCACAACATCAATGTTTCTAGAGCCTGAGTGTGCAACCGCATTGACCACATTTGTCTGCAATTTCTCAAAACATCAATGATAGCGATAAAACCACTAATGCAACCCCAGTTTAAAAGCTTGATTGGAACTAAAACACCAGTCACTAAAATCCAGTACTCTATTTAACATTTTCTCCAACAATTACTCCACAACAGTGAAAACCAAATAAACTAGTATTCAGGTATGCACATATTATCAATCAATAATAGAACACAGTGGACATTGCTCAACGAAATAAGAGTATATAGGAACCTGGTGAGGCTTCAGATGAGAGCAGGACCGGCGCAGAATCTCAACGAGAGGGACGACAAAGGCTAGGGTTTTTCCGGAACCGGTGGCGGCGTCAACGGCAACGTCTTTGAAGCTGCAGAGCAAAGGAATGGTGGCGGCTTGGACCGGCGTGCAGAAGTCGAAGCCAGATTGTGATAGGGCTTGGAGAACGGGGTCGGAAAGGGGCGGATTCAGGTCGGAAAAACGCGTGCTTGTCAACGCTTTGTTCGGGAAGTCGGAATCCATGGCTGCGCCGTGCAGTGTGTTCGTTGCCTTTGTTCAATTTCCTTTCTTTCTTCTTGTCTAGGGTGATTTCCGGGGTTTATCAAAATAAAAGTGGAAAATATTTTTGTTTTGTTTTAAAATTTTCTTATATTCTATCATACAATAATTCATAATTTGGATGGGAAAAATATATTTTTTTTCTCATTTATATTCTCAGTATTTTGTTGCTTATACATCAGACATGAAAACGGTTTCTTAATTATTATTTTTCAAATTCTTATTTATCTTATAGTTATATTCCATTCAAAACATGTTGAGAAAGTATTCTTTGATTTTAGAAGATTTGAAGAGTTTTCCCTTTCAAAGAAAGGAGAGAGTTTCAGAATTATTTTTAAGTTATTGTTTTATCATTATCTCTAAATTAAATTTCAATTTTTTAAAATAATTATTAATAAATTTATTTACACTCTTATATGATACTTACACTGCATGTTTTTTAATTCACATGTACTAGCAGGTATTTGTAGATATTTTTTAAAAATATATTTTTATAAGTTTTCAATTGAGGTTTAAATTAAATTGTAAAATAAAACAAATAATATTTAAAACTTAAATTTGAGTATAAACGAATGAACAACTCAATAAAAATTAAAACATAAATTTAAATTAATAGTACTTAAAATATATATCCAACTATAAATCATTTAAAGAATAATTCTTCTAAATATTACACTCTAAAATCTTTGTTTTTAGATGATATTTTCATAATGATAACTTAATTCCTGAAACACATGTAAATAAAGTCACTAATAAATAGTAACATAGTAAAATTAAAATAAAATATTAAAAAAAATTACTCGCATTATCATCAATTATTTTCTGTGATTGTTTTAAGTTACATCTTATTCCTTTTTAATTTTGAAGAACATAAAAAAAGAAAATCAATTAATTTATTATAGTCAATCATTTAAATAAATATAAAAATAAAATTAAATGTGTTTATTTAATTATCTTTTATGTCAAAATATAATCAATTTTAAACACACATCAATTTAGGTATAATTTACTCAAATGTGAAATAAGAAATTGACCATGAGTACTAAATAAATACTCATAAGTAATTTTTGAGATAGAAATGACTAGAAAATCTCTTTCAATTATTTGCAAAATTATATATTTTAATTCATTAGTCTTTCACAAAACTAAAATGTCAACTTCTTTATAATCAGGTAATGTCGTTTCTTTAAGTAATAATTATGTTTAAACTTATAATTTGATGATTCATTTAATATGATGTTTTGTAAAATCTTTCCTCAAAACATTTTTTTCTTCCATCAACACTTTTGCCTACATTTTTTTTCTTACCTTTCATGTTGATTTCATACTCTCTTATCAAGTTCTTAAAAAGAATTTTTACCTTTTTCAATTTCACAATCAAATTCATCATCATATATACGAGAAGAAAAAAACAATCCAACAAATCAATTTTATACTTAAAGTTTAACACAATACATATAGTCATCACTTTACTAATCACACTCCAGTACAAATAAAATGTTGACATTTGGATAAGAAGTACTAGAAAGCAAAAATGTCTTATCATACAATATTTACAACTTTTGATAAATTTTATTTACCATTTGTCAATCATGTGTGCTACGAAAAAAATTGTATTGACTTTCTCATCATGATAAACGATCAGATATTTGTATTGTATGTATGCTTAAAACATTAAAAAAATGTAGAATTTCACATGGTTTTACCATCAAGAACTAATTTTCTTCTAAATTGAATATTCAATTCAGCACATATTTTTATAAATTTCTTTTCTCTATTAGGTGTAGTTGTAAAAAAAAACTAACACTTTCTCTAACCTTTTCAATAACATTAGCAATTATTGACAAACCACCCCTCACAATCATATTCAATATATATTTACAATAAGAGACCTAGGTGAAATTTTATCTAAAATACAATCAATCGCATCATTTATAATACAATTATCATGTGTCAAAGTAAAAACTTTTCTATCATTAAACATTTGACCAACAATTTAATAAGAACTTGACAAGTATAAGGAGCAAACACATATATAAACCTAAAGACAAATTTTATTATTTTAGTTAAGAATAACAAAGTTAATATAAAAATTACAGTTAAAGTAAGTCAATTTTGTAACCTACATAACTAATAAATAAAGTGAGTTGTCATGCAATCTCTATTTTAACGAGTCACAGCTAATACATTAGTTACGATTGCAACTCGACAGTTGTAATTTTTTCATAATATCCTTCTTTAGAGTTTCAATAAACCACGAGATGGTATAACAACACAAAATTCTTTAAAGTTCAAATGTGACGTAAGTTATATTGTGTTGTTTAAAAGACTTTTGATACAATAATTACATATCACTTTTCATTTCTGATATACTTTTATCTTTTTAAGTGATTCTAAATATTTAATGGTAATCTTCTTGAATTAACATTGGAGTTGAACTCTCAATTTTACCATAAATTGGATTTATAAGAAGATCTTTTTGATTTAAATCTCCCACAATTAATTCTATAAATATTAAAACACACAAAAAATGAAATTTTGAATATTTAACAAAGCTTATTTGTTATCCTAATATAACAAAAACTTAAACTCAACAAAGCATATATTTCAACGTTGAATAAAGAAAGAGCTCAGGTTCAAAATAAACTGTGAAAAGATGACATGCACTGTTACAGAATAATACAATTTTGTTTTCCTTCATTAACCTTTTGTTAAGATTTAAATTCTTTATGAATTAAGTTTCTGTGTGCTTTTGGCGTTGCATTATAAGGTCAAGTGAAAAATAAGAAGGGAAAAAGTTTTACAAAGACTAAATTATAAATTAAACTCTTTAAAATGAACCAGATAAAGGATAGAAAATAATTATATAATTTAGTCTAATATATATTTTTATTTATTTGTTAGAGGGTAAAAGAAGCAGTTGTAAAATTGGGGAGAAGGGTGGGGTGGGTTAAAGATGGTCCCAATACGATGCAGCCAGCACATTCCACGCTTCTCTAAACCAATCTTCACTCTCTTCTGCCCAACCAACTCAATACGATGCAGCCAGCAGCATGAAATGAAATAAAATGTCTTTTCAACCTTCAACCTTCGCAATGTCAATGCTGCATCAACGCATCATCATCATCATCTTCACGCTTCTTCTACCCGTCACCTCCGCCACCGCCTCCGGACCTTGCCGATTCTCTTTTCCCGACGGAGACCGTCTCTACAATTACACCCTCTCTTCTCCCATCCGCAACTTCCCTCACGGCATCCTCAGCGAAGACGGGTACTCTCTCTCTCTCTCGCTCTCTCTCTTTTTGATTTTGCCTCAACCCTCTCTATATCTGTTTTTCTGTTCCGTTGATTTAACGATATTCCGTCTTTTCCTCTGTTTTATCCGATTTAATATCGTTTTCCCTGTTAAGATATATACGCTTTCTTTTCATTAGTTGTTCTATTATTTTTCGGTCTTCCCTGATTCAAGATTATTGTACTTTCGGGGATTAGTTTGTTAATGTTATAGCTAGAGTATTTTTGGAATTTAGTGTTCTGGAATGTTTTATCTGTCAGTATCTGGATTCTCTGGTTTTTGCTGTAATTTGGCAATGGCAGTATCGTCGGTTCTTAAATCACGATCTAGAGAAGGGGATTTACTGTCTTCACTCTTGATTACTTTGTAAGGATATGGCAGTTATGCAGTTCTGACTGAAGGTTTTCTTTTCATATTTATTTCGGTGCTTGTAGATTTTACAAAGTGGCAGTAAACGAGACCACACTTTGGTTTCAGGTTGGCTCCATCAGGTCACACTTATTTCTTCGGATTCTGGCTAGTAGCGTTTCCATCCATCAGTAATATTTTCTAGTTGTCTATGGTCATTGACATAATTCATAAACACAGAATGTTATCTGTTCTTCTTTTTGGGGCTTTGATACTTTAACTCTTGGAAGAAACAATCGAATTTCTGAATTAGTCATCGGGATTGTATGCATCTTCCATTTTAGTCGCTGGAAATTTAAAAATGTCATTTCCTTTAGTTTTTTTAGGAGAAATGGCAGTGAAGTCTGTTGTAGAAGAGAATAATAAAAATGACTTTTTGTAAAATCGGTGACTAACAGTTTTTTTTTAAATCTTAGGTACTAAAATGTTCAACCCATATAATATTGACGTTAATTTAGGGGTTTAATAGTTAGAAACTTGCTTCATTTTGGTCTTCTAGTGAATTGGTATTTGTTACTATGCAAGGTCAATCACTTTAGTTGAACTGGCTATGAATAGACGGACTTTCAAAACGCAGATATACGTTTATAGGCAACAATGGTCTTATAGTAGCTTAAGCTTGTGCCATGTTGATCTATAATTGAATTTTGTGCATTGGTTGTGTGAGCAGCTTTGCGATGGAATGGTTTTCAATCATGACCCTCCAGTATGTGCTGACTGCTGGGTGAGTTTCTCTCTTTTCTTTGACGCTATTTTTCTTTATTTTGATTGACATACAGTAATCATGATTTTGTGTGATTTATGAATTCTGATCTTACTTTATAATTAATTCTGCTTTTGGATGAAATTTATAGTTTTGGAAAGGAATAGTTGATGAAATCACAGGAATTTTAGATATATTTATTGTTTGTAATATATCTCAAATATATGGTTTGAGTGAAATCCTCACTTTATAAATTGGTTTTATAAGGTTTAAGTTAAACATAAACCCATTTACTAAGATGGTCTCAAAGTTATTCAAAGTCTATCCTTACTCAAGTTCTTTGAGACCACTATGGCATCGTTATTGGGCTCTTATTAGATCATCCACAAATATCCAATCCCATGTTCAAGATGTTAATTCCTCAATATGAGGTGTATGTTGAAAATCTCACATTGACTAAGAATAAGGTCAAAGTATAATATATAGGTGGCATGCAATCCTCACCTTATAAGTCTATTTTGTGAGATTAAGTTAGGCATAACTTATTTACCAAGAAGTAAATTATTTCAAGAATTTGTGGAAATAATGTAATATATTCAATTATTTATTATCCCATTATTTGCTTATTTGATTGTCCTATTGTATGCTTTAGGATTGTGGAGGCCCAGATCAATGTGGGACTCAGTGCAACGCACTCGTGGCAAACAAAGTTGGAGGTAGAATTCCTGTCATATCTGTCTTCTCCCATTTACTTGTTTTTGTACATAAAATGAGTCCACTGTCTACTGCTTATGCCTGTGGTAGTGGTGGTGACAACTGGACAGTTATGCTTTGTTTAGTTGTGCTTTATAAGATGGACAATTCCTTGTTTTGAAATGAATTACATGATTAGTAGGTGTTGGACCTTGGTGTGATTTCTCCAATTGCAGAATAATTGCTTATTCTGAAGCATTTTTTTTGAGCTTGTCATTAAGTAAATACGCAGTTCAGGTCATTTTTTTCTTAGTCTCTGTTGTTAATTCTCTTTTTCTGAAAAATATTGATTCTACCACCACCGTAACACAATTTTAGGCCCCATTTGGGATGATTTTCAATTTTTCAAAACTAAAACCAGGTTTTAGTTTGTTCTCTATTGTAGTTGTTTTTTTTGTTTTCCAGTTTTAAAATGTTGTGAATCTAATAGTTTTCCTTTAAAACGTTAACTGAAAAGATGTGAGACTGTTCAAATGAAGTGTTGATGAGAGGATCTGGAGTGAAGCATAGCAGAAAAGAATATTCCGTCTGCATCCAGTATGGTACCCGATTAATTTTATTCAATGGGAAGTTAGAAACATGGGGTGAAGAGGGGGAGGTGGATAAAGGCATTGGGGTCAGTGCAGGTGGAAGAACTGCCAACAGAGGAATTGTGGGTGGGAGAAATGTGGGTGAGGGGTGGGGCTGCCAGGAGAGGGCATGTATGTAGGAGGTGATGGATAGGCATGGGAAGGGAAGCGCAATGGTTTAGGGTGTAGCAGTTGGTGGTGAGTGAGTGGAGGCAGAGAGACTCTGAACAAGAGTTGGAGAAGGATAGAGGAAAATACCAAGACAGATGAGACGATTTCTAAAACCTTAGAAGTAGAATTAGGAAACTTTTTTAATTACTGCTTCCAAAAGTGAATTAAAATTGATTTAAAAACCATTTCACCCATATTTTATCCAAACAATTTTTCTTTTTAAATTTAAGCTTACAACCTCCCAATAGGACCTTATATTATATTAAGGGATGGCATGATTTAACTTGTTCGTATTAACTAATTAGAAATACACATAAGTAAAGAATTATAAGACTTTTTTCTACAAGTTTTGTTGCTAATTAATATTTCTTGTATTTTGTCTTATTGTTTTCATTTGTTTCTCATTTTTTGTAAACTGCTTTTGGTATGTGAAGAATCTATACTCTACTGTGCCGCTGATTTTAACTATTTACTCATTTGCTTCTACGTGTTCATTAGCACTCTTGCACTTAAAGTCTGAAACAAAAATGTGTTCATGCATGAACTACTAAGGTTTTTTCATTATTAACATTGTTTTCGCTTGTACAATGGAACTAGTAGAGATGCAATGTTCTTGAGTAGAAATTATTTTTAGGTTTGAAATAATATTCCCCCTTCATCATCTTTAGGTCAATAGTTAATTTTGGCATTACCCTTCTACTTTGTTCAGCCATTTAAAAGCCTTCCAGACATAAACTATATCTATTGAAGTCAGTTATTTTACACATCTAAGAGTGAAGTTTTGGTAGGGTAGAATCTTCATCTTCTAACAGAGTAATTAATGCAGGTTATCATGTATGCACAGCCATAGGACGTGGCCCAAAAATAGATGTTGATATAATTGGTAAGCCCAATTTTCCTATCTGTTTCTGTTTTCTTATTTTCTTTAGTCTATGGTTTTCTTTTGCTAATTTGTGGTGCTTCAGTTATTCACCTGTTTTGTATTTTATGCACTATTTTGATTTAAGTGGTTGAGTAATGCTTTTACGTATGAACTTAACTAGAAAATATGACTCTAATGCTATTTCAATGGCAGATAAGAAAAATCCCCATAGTGGTGTCATTGTTAAAATGTCAAACAGTAGCCCCAAGTTCAACTGTTCGCTAGCTGTATCTGTTATTTGCAATTCAAATGGAGTCCAGGTTGCTTTTTTATTTATTTACTTATTTATTTTATTTTAAGGTTTTAATTGATTAAAAGAGATATTATGACTCTGGTAATGATTGGATGGAGTGTGTCATTTATCAATCTTCTACTTACAGGGACCACAAGCTCTGAAGAGAATAGGTGCCTGTGATTATGTGAGTACTTTATTTTTTTAATTGGCAAATGTTAATTGTTAATATGTTAGTTTTTTATTAAGAGGGGGGGGGGGGGGGGGGGGGGGGGGAGCTATTATCGTGTATTGCAGACATGCTATCGTTTTTTCTCTTTGTCTGTACCAAGAAAGATTTTCTTATATTTTTCCTTTTCCAGCTATTTTCTTCACCAACTGCCATGTCCCTCAATGATGTGAAAACATTTATTGTTTTGTAATGTGCTCAAATTATTTTATCTCTGTATTATTGTTGAATGGAGTTTTAATTGTGAAATTAAAAGATCAAAGACCTTACCAGTCAAAATGCATTTCTTTTCGAAGCTATAGATGTTGAATATAGATGGAAGGAAAATTGATTGGCTTTGCAAAAAAGCAGCAGAGCTAAGCTACAAACTCTCAGCTTTAATAGACAAGATAATGAGTCTTTTTCTTATGTCTTCAATTTTTTGCTGTTCAAAGTGAAGAAAGTTGGACAGAAATCCAATCTTTTATTCCCCTGCATTGATATACGTCTAGTAATGGAACAGAAGAATATGAATGATGGCGCGGAAAAAGTGGATGTGATATTAATTTAAAAGCAAAGACAGCTATTATTTACTGTCTGTTTTAATTTTCTCAAACAGGTTACAGAGCTGAAGCACCCATCTGGTTGTGCCGTCATTATAAATGTTCATGGAGGAGGGTTGGGGTGGTTTGGCACCTTAATGATCATGTAAGGGTTTTACTGTCTTTACTGGGACTGTGAATTATCACGGGGGACTGTGATTTGGCTAAATTACTAATAGTTGTTTCATCTTATCTCATTCCAGTGTTTTGTGCCTTTTTGCTGCATATCTCCTGGCTGGTATAGTTTACCGATTTTTCTTCCTTGGGATTCGTGGTGTAGATGTACGCTCTCTGCTGCCTTTATGTTGTTTACTTGTCTTTTACTCTCTTCCCTGTAGGGTATGTGTTACGAACCAATAATTAGGAATAGGAAAGAAAAGAAAAACTTTAATGTATAGGATGAAACGAACAAGGAATAGGCGAGCAATCTCTCTTCCAAGGTTTTCTCTTCACAAAGAGCTAATACTCTATTTACAAATGATACAAACTAGAATCAATCCCTTCTCTTACGTCCTCCTAATCATTTAACTCGTCAGCCCTCTAACTAACTAATCAATAACGTAACTGTCGTATCTAAGACCCCTTTCCCATAGTCCTATTATTATGTACATCCATGCTCATTTTATTTGGACTTAAATATGTTATTCTAAATTATGGTTTTCTCAAGGTCTTATTTAACTTTTATTTTTGTTTAGTCTCTACTTTTGGCAAAAGTTTTGTTTGCAGCATCTCATTGGGGACCAAATACACATACTTTTTATAATTTTTAAAATGATAAATTTTAAACAAGGTTGATATTTTTAGAAAATGTCATATTTATGCGTTTAATGTAGGTTGTAAGAACTTACTAGTCCATAATTGTTTCATTATACTTGCTCTTCTCCCTAGAAAGTGAAAAGAGAAAAAGAAACCCTTATGAGTTAGTTATTATTGGCCTTTTTTCTTCTATTGATTTAATTTAATTATTATCTGTGTTGGAAGTCCCACATCAACTAGAGATAAAGCCAAATTATAATATATAAGTGAGGTGCAAACCTCACCTTACAAGCTGGTTTTGTGGGGTTGAATTAGACTTAAACTCATTTTCTAATATGGTATCAGAGCTATGGTTAAAGTCTATCCTAGCGAGTTCTAAGTGGGCAATTTTGTTTCTATTCCATCCGTTGTCGGGCCATTATTGGACCACCCAATTTCTACTATCACGCATAAGATGTCTATACCTTGGCATGAAGGGTGTGTGTTGGAAGTCCCACATCGACTAGAAATAAAGTCAAATTATAATATATAAGTGAGGTGCAAACTTTACCTTACAAGCCGGTTTTGTGAGGTTGAGTTAGGCTTAAAAACCCACTTTCTAATAATCTGAGATATTTTGAATCAACATTGCATAGTGTAACACTTCTGTTTGCCTTTCTTGGTGAGCTTTAGTATTCATGTATGTGTAACTTTAATGTCATTGCTAAATTTTCCTCAACCATACTGAAACTCAAATTCATTACTGTCCCTTCAATGGCGGGAAATTGCTTGTTAATAACACCCAGTTGGTTTATGATGTTTTACGATGTTAATTTCATGTCAAGTCCTTCACAGCACTCTTTTAGAGCACTAAATCCACCCTTTTGGGTCTTCACTGCTTTTTGGATTGAAATGTTTTTCCTTTGACTCTATTTTTCAGATTATCCCTAACTTGGACTTCTGGGTCAGCTTGCCTAGGAGACTACAGGTATTGTTCTACATGAATGCTTCAATTTTAGTTTTTCCAATCAGGCGGTAGGGAAAGATAAAATGAGTTTTTAAAACTTTGGCTCAACGATATATGTACAAGAAGGTTGGGAGTTGCGTCTTTAGTCTAAGCATCTACTTTTTCTTTGCAGAGTCTGTGTTCTTCTTTGGTGAGGAGGTTTAAGGGACCATCTGAAAGTTACCGGAGCTCCTATTCACCTGTGAACTTCTGAGATTATATTTTTTATTCTGGATATATCTGGTGAATTTCTTACGGAAAATCTTACAAACACGAGGCAAACATTCTGCAGACAAATGCAGAAAATTCCATTTTCAGATACCCTATTGGTCAGTTTTGAGCTTCCTTGATATGGAACATTCCTCAGAAATCTGTAATTAATTTTCTGATTGTCCCTCCATGAATTTATCATTATCGTCTTTGAAAGGCAAGGAGAAAGAGCAGGAGGAAGAAGAAAAAAACAAGATAACACAAAATAGAAAGTCGGGATAATTCTTTTAGAAAGGAGGGATTGATTATAATGGAGCTAATCTAATAATTTTGGTAGACATTCTTTGGCTGATAATCAGATAATTGAATGAAATTGTAACCTTTATTTGGTTAGTTTGACCATTAATTCTTTTTTGTTTCTCATATTGTAATCATTCTTGCATTTCTACTTGATTTAATATGGATTGGGCGTGCCTTAATGCTGTTAGCTTTCTACATAAGATGGCTGAGTATATCCACAGTAAATGTAAGTTCAATGGTCAGCATTAATCTCTTGTCTTGAGTCATCCCATGCTATTTATCCGCTGCTGGCTTTTGTAATACTCGAGTTTTTGTACATACCACCACGTTATGTTTACCTATTGACAAGAACTAATAACAGTTTCTAACACTTTTGAATAAATTCTTTACTAAATTTTGTGATCTCAGTCGTTTTTACTCGTAATTTTATATTTTCCTATAATAATTTGACTAAAAATAAAGAATAATAAATGGAGTGTGTTATCTTATTAGCACTATTTGTGTTCTACACATATTAGCTGGAATTGTTAACCTAAGACTTCCATAAGACAGCCGTGTGAAGATGAAACGAACATGTTCTGATATTTTATTGTACCCTGAGAGTAACAGTTATACAACCTAATTGCTGACAATGATTGAATAGTACTTCTTGTAGAGTTTATCTGTAATATGAAATTAAAATAAAAACTAAATAATATTATTAAAAGTAATAGCACTCGTTCATTCTCCCCTTACAAGGAAGAACAATATACTTTTGAAGAATTGACAGTAAAATTTTATTAGACTTAGTTACAGATTCAATTAGTTTGTTATGAATCAGTGCTTGTTGATAGGATTCAATGATTAATTTAAATAAAAATACTATGAATATGTTTGATTATCACTCTACTAAAATACAATGAGTTTCTTCATTGATGTCTCATTATTATTTGAACTTCATAATTTGTGGCCACATCAAATGTTGTGACTTATATTTCTTATGATAAAAAGATTCTAAAACAAATAAAGAGTGACAGTGACGACTTAACTGTCAACAAGCCTACAGTTTTACTTTTGTTTTTTTGAAATGGACAAGGCAGCAAGATAAGTATTATACGCCACATTAGGCCGATCATCATAAATGCAAACCCATCCTCATCCTGCCTTTGATTTTACGCAACTCTAATTCTTCCTTCTTGTGGGTACTCACGTCTCACATGATGATGTGCATAGATTTATAGAGTTTCTGTTAATTGTTGTTGTTAACTACGATAGAGTCCGAACGATAAACAACCAAGCCAACCAACAAGTCTTTGAAAGCGAATGCTTCTACTGCCAAGATTTTTCTTTTTCTATTGTATCATAAAAAAAATAAAAAATCAATCAATCAAATACTTTATTTCTTTTTATTTCATTTGTCTTCTATATTAAATATCTAAACATATTCTTAATGAACTGCGTTTGATTGTTGATTGTGTGATGGAATTTGTGCTTGTAAAAAAGGCTCGTTGAGATTAGCAAAGTTTGATTCGGGTCTCATTACCCAATAATTTACCAAGTTTGAATGATGTGTATGTCTTTGATATTTCTCATCTTATACAAAAAACCTTAAGTTTACATTACGAAGCCCTTATCGATCGTCATGAGATATGTGAGAAAAATATTACTTCAACTAAATAGTTTATGCCTCTTATGAGAAAAACGAGACATATATATATATATATATATATATATATATATATATATATACCTGATTACAATGGAGATATTTTTAATTAAATTGAGATTTTTCAACATATTTATTTACTCTCAATTGAATTGAGTTTTATACCTCAACTCAATTAAATTTTCTGGGATTGTTAAAGACTTAGATAATTGTGTGTTATGAAAAATTTACAATATTTATTAGAAGAATTGTATTTTTCTTAGTAAGTATTTTGTGAATACAGTTTTTTATGTTTAGAATATGTGCAATTTGAGTTTTGCCATTATAACTCAATAAGTTTTTTAGTGTGTGAAAAACTTGGTAATTATGTGTCATATTTACTAGATAGAAGAATTACACTTGTCTTTTATTTAAATTTATGATTTTATTTATTGATATGTTTTCATTAAAAAAAGTTTTTTTTTTCTGTTGTATGATTTCTCTCCATGCATTTTGTTCATATATTGCACTTTAGTTGATCCATGTGAGGCTTTTGATATTTGCTATATCGCTCAGACATAGAAGAATATGCAAGACCAACTCCAAAAGGAACATTTGTCAAACTCAAAGTTCCCTTTGCTTGTGATCAACACTTCAATTGAACACAAAACCAACCAAACTAGCGAATAAAACATCTTTTTTTATGCCCATGTTAGCAATTATTGGTTTATATATATGTAAATATGTGAATTATAGCCTGCAGGATCCAACATTGTTGTGGTGTCCATGTGAATTCGAAATGCAACGTTACCTAACATCTAATCACCATCTACCTAATATCCTCCAACAAACCCTAATTCAGAAAAATAGCCACGTATATTAGGTGACACCTTTTTCTTTATTTGATTTAAATGTACTTAGTAGTAATAACAAAGAAAACTATTATTTTCATCATTTTTTCAACTATATTTTCAACTTTTTCTTCCAAGGTTGTTCGGTTAATTGGACTACAGTCTTTAACTTAACTATGATGATTGTTGAAATGGAGTATATGCATATTTGACACCATCAATTTTAATCAAATTTAGATTACGTGAAAATTAATATTGAGTTGAGAAAAAAAAGAATTAATATTATATATTTTATGCTTTGAAAAGGAGGGATAAATAAAAACAAAATAGTTTAAAAAAAATAATTTTGATATGTGACGGAGATTACGGAGGATGATTGGTTTACATAGAAAGTTCTGTTGTCTTAGAAAGTAGCATATTTTAGGTATAGAACTCCAAAACCATGGCTTCTGAATGTTAGAAGAATGAAAAGAATAGTTTATGGATGCAAAATTTGATGAAGGCATCGTCTTCCTCCTTCTTCCCTTCACTTCTGAGAGTGAAGCCTCGCTCCTCTTCTTACCTCTTCACCCTCTTAGCTTTCATTCTTTTCGCTACGATCTTCTCTGGTCATGACTTTCTCTTCATCTTTCATCACCCTAAGGATCAAACGCAAACCCTCTTCTTCTCTACACCCCGTGAGTTTCACTCTTTCTTTCTTTTTCTTATTATCATCTCCATGTTTATCGCTTCTTATTTCGTGTTCTTGGTCTTCGAATGAAGGAAACACGACGACGGCGACAGAAACCAAAAGAGAGGAAGAAGGAGGGTGTGACGTGTTCCAGGGAAGGTGGGTACGCGACGAGTTGACTCGCCCACTGTACGAGGAATCGGATTGTCCCTACATACAGCCCCAGTTAACATGTCAAGAACACGGTCGGCCTGAGAAGGAGTATCAACGATGGCGATGGCAACCTCACGGTTGCGATCTTCCCACGTAAGTGCTTTGCTATTTTTTTTTTTATTCTAGTAATTTGGAAATAGCTAGAAAGGAGAATGTTAAAAAGTAAGTGTGTGTGTTGTGTTTTTTGTCGGGTCGAAGTTGTCGGTGTGACATGGTGTGGTGGTTGAAGGCTGTGAATATTGAAGTCGTAATATAACTAGAATTGAATGGTTGGCACCAACAATTTTGTACCTATTAAGCCATGCAATGATGGAGTTGGACACTTGTAGTTATAGCTCTGTTTTGCAGTAGGACCTTTTGTTTTTTTTTCCCAGTGGGTGTTGCAAGGACAGTTTTAACTCCATCTTAATCCAAAATTTTAAATTATTTCACCTACATCAAATCAATTAATTGGATCGAGATTTACGTTATTTATAAGATTTATTGTGTTACTTTATTACTGTATTAAATTTTTTATATATTAACAATTTTTTCATAATAATTTTTTTGACAACTGTTATTATTTTATTGATTTATTTAAATTTATTTTTAAAAATATATTTAAAATGACTATATTTACGTTATAAAAATATTATAAAAAGAATTGTTAAAAAAAAAATTCTTACTTATATTATTATTGTATAGTTTCATATTTAAAATTAATATGTGTCTCTATGTATAAATGTACGTTGAAATTCTATATTTAGACAAATTTATCATATATAATTGGTATGAATCTCATTTTCTGAATTGGTTTTAAAAAAATTAAATGATTTTTAAAATATTTCTTAATGTAGAGTGAGTTTATCTTGTTACCTAAATATATTAATCTCAGTATATCAAATTGAAAAATTAAAATATAATTACAATTAATATGTATTTAAAATGAATTTAAACATATAGTTTGAGTTAAAATCAAAACTCGATCGTCCGAAAATGCATTAGGTTTTAATTTTTATTCCTAATCGAGGATGACCCAGCTAATTACTCGGATTTGAAAATGTGTTGTGATATTTTATATATTAATTTAATTAATTAGAAGTTGATTTTTTAAGCCCTTATTTTGGACTTGCTTTGGGGTTGAAAATTATTGGTAGTTTGAAACAGAAAATTCTAAAGTTGTGGCTACGTTTTTCCTTAATAAATCTAGAATGATTATTTGCTTTTTGTGGTGGAAACTAAAGGAATTATAAGCGTTGGTTGGATTGATTTATTTGGTAGGGTCTTTGAAGTTAAATTTACGTTTAATAATGCAAACAAACAACTACCACATGGTTTCGACAGTGATCAAGGGATGATAGTTAACGAGGGAGAGGGCTATGTAACTTTTATTTTATCTTAAAAGGAAAGCAAATTCAGCATGCTCATTCATATCAGACACATATCACTAAAGATAATAATAGTTAGACAATATTTTTGTTGACAACATTTGAACATCATTTATGTGTCATTATGTGATTATGATTATTATTATTATTATTAATTATGAAATAATTTTGGACCAATTATAGAATGACACATATTTAAATATTATTAAAAAAATATTATCTAAATATTATTATCCTATGATAAAGAAGGATTTCGTGAGATAAGACTGGAAAAGTTTCCAATGATAAAATATGGAGACATTATATTAATACCAATGCAACAAATAATGAATCAGTTATCTCTAGAGTGATTAAAATCGTAGGTTTCAACTTCCAAGGCCACACATGGAGAAAATCAAACTGTTTATATTTCATAGTCACCATTTACATTTTACACTTAATTCATTAATTTAAGATGAACAACACATTTTTATGAACAACAGATTCAATGCAAGTTTAATGCTGGAGAAGGTTCGTGGGAAAAGGATGATGTTTGTTGGAGACTCTCTCAACCGAGGTCAATATGTCTCTTTGGTATGTCTTCTCCATCACCTCATTCCTGAACATGCCAAATCCATGGAAACCATTGGTTCCCTCACTATCTTTAGAGCCAAGGTATACTTAATTATATCTCTCACTCTTTGCTTCTGTACAATTCATAATTATGTGTCTTTCTTCTTCTTTTTTTCTCAGTCTTCATCGTCTTATTTAACTAGGAATACAATGCCACAATTGAGTTTTACTGGGCACCTTTTCTACTTGAATCAAACTCCGATAATGCTGTGATCCATAGGGTAACTGATAGAATAGTGAGAAAGGGTTCAATCAACACTCATGGTCGTCACTGGAAAGGTGCTGACATTATCGTATTCAACACTTATCTTTGGTGGATTACTGGATCCAAGATGAAGATCTTGTATGCTTCTATATATACGTTTCTTTATTCAACCGATTATTTACTTTTCTTTGCAAGATATTAAAGTTATCTCAAACTTTTAGGCTTGGATCTTTTAATGATGAAGTAAAGAAGACTGTCGAGATGTCAACAGAAGATGCTTATCGTATGGCTATGAAAAGTATGGTTAGATGGGTGAAGTTGAACATGGACTCCAACAAGACAAGAGTATTCTTCACCAGCATGTCACCTTCTCATGCAAAGTGAGTATGCTTCAGACACATAAAATATACTAATAAGAATTTGTTATACACTTAACTTATTGTTCACATGGATATAAATTGCAGAAGCATAGAGTGGGGAGGAGAATCAGAAGGGAATTGCTACAATGAAACAACACCAATTGATGATCCAACATATTGGGGTTCTGATTCTAAAAGAACCATAATGCAAGTAATTGGAGAAGTGTTTGGAAAATCGAAAGTACCTATAACTTTTCTCAACATTACTCAACTTTCCAACTACAGAAAAGATGCACACACGTCAATTTACAAGAAGCAATGGAACCCATTGACTTCAGAGCAACTGGCTAACCCTGCTAGCTACGCTGATTGTGTGCATTGGTGTTTGCCAGGACTTCAAGACACTTGGAACGAACTTTTGTTTGCTAACTTATTTTTTCCTTCATAAGTTAAGTATATAAAATAATAGGGTAGAAGAGAACGAATTGATAGAAGAAAAAAGAGAGGATTTATGTATAATAGTAGTTAACATTGAAGAAGGAGAAGATTGTACATTTTAGCACAATGTTAACACATTGTTTAATTGAATTGCTGTGAACATCTCTTTTGAGTATAGTTAGTGTGAAATCAAATATAAGAGGAAAAATATGTGTGTGTTTTTATCATAACAATAGACAGTATTCAGTAATTACTGAGATCAAAATAGATTAATTAAATTAAAACATTTATAGAAACAACCTTTAAAGATTTATCAAACGAAAAGCAAATATTTAAAAATCTCGATTATTGCTTTGAAAGTATCATGTATTAAGAAAAGTGATAACAGATGTATATATCTCCCAATCAGAACTTGGATGGGAAAACACCCAAAAGCCATTTTCATTCATTTGAGCTAATCTTTGTGCTTAACTTAAAGGAGGTGTGTTGCCAAAAGAGTGATAAAAGAGGTAGAATTAACGCTGCTCTGTTAATTTATCTTGTTTTTAATAAACTTATATTCACAATGTTGTGCCTAGAGAAACTTAAAAGTGATTTTTTTTATACCTATTCACATTAACTAATAATATTTATAACACTAATGCTTCTTCTTCTTTTTAATCTTTTTGAGATCAAAATTATTTAAAGGGAATATTTGAGAAAACAGTGAATAGGGAAAATGTCAATGATAAATATTCTTAGAATCAAATTTAATCAAACTTGCTCCTTATAAGTTCCTTCTCAATAACATTCATATTCATCTTATTCAACTATAATGTTGTACTTGTTTTCAAATCACTACGCATTAATTCCTTAAATATAGTTGATCCTAAGTTATGAAAATTAATAATGATCTTTATAAAAACATCTTTAAGGCAATAATATGAACAATGAATTGTTGTAACTGATCACTAGATTTGATAAGAAAATATTTTTCTATATTATACGAAGTTTCCATAAACTATTTATGAAATCTGTGTCATTTAATCTCCATCGAGTATACCCGTACCCATCAATTTATTGTTTTAAATATTAATTAAATACTTTTTACAAAAAGTAAAAAACCTAATCACAAAAAAAAAAAACTAATCACGATTTTTACTGATGAATTTTATTAACAAAAATTTATCAATAAACTTATGACAATCACTTATAAATTTCACTAAAATTTATTAATCACCTATCATGTTACATGAGCACTAAGATCCTAAAAAAGCATGAAAATTAGTGGAAGATGTTGGTATCTGGAAATGATTAATAAACACGATCTCTTGGTAAAGCTGAAGTACGGGTGAAGTAAAACCAACGAATTAATAAAACTTAAAAGAAGAAAAATATTATTTGAGACATCTAACTTTTTTTATATTTATTTGACATTATCATTTTTTAATTTTTACTCTATTTTTTTTAAAAAATATAAAATTTTATACTTTTATAACTATTTTATCTTTATACTTTATAAAATAAATAGAAAAGTGTATCATAATATTGTTTCTCAACTTAAAATACAGGAATAAAACACTGTAACTTTTGACCAAAGAACACGCGTTTAATCTAACAATATCTTTGGAATCAAACATGGCAGTCTATAAGAGACACAGTAAAGGGTGAAAGCCGAAAGAGGAATCTTTTGATGAGTAAATGAAACAGTACAAGATATAGAAGGTTAATTATTGTACATTTGACCAAGTATTTCTGTAGTAAAATAGTTTTGTAACAGTAATGTACATAGAAGGAAACAAGGTAAGGTTCAGAAAACATTAAACAATGTTTTTGAATCCCCACTTGCAACCCAACTTGTAATTCCTTCCATCCCTTCCAACCTCAACTTACATATTTATATAATAATATATATTAATAACATAATGAGACAGAATAATAGCTATGCTATGGTAAACAACAACAACTTGACATGCATTGTCTCTCAAACAACTTGAGTTCATCCATGCCAAGTTGCACTTCAGACCTTCATTCTATAACTTGTTAATATTATATGTTCCATTATACGTGCATGGCTATTATGACAAATCTCTTTTTTTCATTTATTTTAAATTATACATTTTTTTTAGTATCATGTTTATATATCCTTTGGCTAATACGTACATGAGTACAATTTGGGACCGACAAGATTAATGATTTGCTTTCTACATATTATCTACTATATATGAAATTTAAGGGTATTAGGAATTTTTATAAGGTAATTTTTTGTAAGAAAATTTTTGAAAGAGAAAATAAAATATGAGATACATAGAAAGTTGAAATTTTTGAAGATTGTTTAGTAGATTACTAAATTATTTCTATGTCTAATATTTCTTCAAATTTTTTATAGTTATTATTAGAAATTAATATTTTAAGAAAATATTTTCTCAACTAAATCCATTTTTTTAAAAAAAGTATTTATATTTTAAATGATACACCTTGAAACAATTGTAATATTATACTTAAAAATAACCTACACATCTTCATTAATTTAATTAAATCAGTCATGTATATCAATAAATTTTATAGTCAAACGTGGTATCCTTCCATTATAAGATTAAATTACTTTACTATCAATTGTTTTTTTTATTGTTAATTTATTGAGATTTTTATAATCAAATATTGTAAATTTTCTATCTAAAGAAAGCATAAAAGAAGCTTCAGAGCAAGTTGTAAATTTCAAGAAGAAAAAAAAACGCAACTTGTAAATGCCCATGCCCACAGTTTCACACCGATTTCCACGCTTAACGTTCTCTTTCTTTCTTTTAGCTAATTTACTTTTGAAAGATGACAAATATCATCTTATCTGTTTCGGTAAAACTTTCGGCCTGTACTTAATTACTATAATTTAGAAAAATGTCCGGTGGATGTCTACACCAGATAGACAAAGAAATAAAGATTGCAAGATGACAATGTGAAAATATTTAAAATAAATTGTGTTAGAAAAAAAAACTTGTATATCTACAGTTTCTTAAAATAACAATTATTTCTTACATAATCGTAATTATTATTTTTTTAAAATAATAAATAATATATTAAATGATATTTTAGAATTTATAATAATTTAAAAATAATGAGAGTTGGTTATTTTAATATTAAGAGTTTATATAAATAAGAAGTTTTATAAATGAGTGTTATTAGTTTAAAACATATTATTTTTAAAAAAAAAATATTTTTTTAGAGTTTTCTATTTTTTATATAAGAGTTTTCATTTTTGGTTTGTCTTATTAAAGATCTGAGTTCATAAGAATGATTTTTGCGACAAGTTCTTCAATTTGGACCAACTAATAATTTTTCTGTTGAATGAGTTAGTTTTCAACTATTTTTTTTAGTCTATTTTATTTTCTCTTGAAGGTTTTTCGGCTCACATTATTTTAGTCTTTTACATGAGTCTTTATTGACTAGTAATTATAATGGTAAACTTGATCAGTATTGTGATGTTTTTGAGTGTAGATAAAATATTTTGGGAGTTTGGAGATGTTGAGTTGTCTTAGAGCTCTTTAAGCAGGTGAGAAAAGTTAAATTTGGTGATCTTGTGTGTGGTAGATGAAACTTATTGAAAATGACTCTACAAAGCAATATAGGTCATCACAAGTGTAAAATTCTTGAGATTTCACATTAATATTTGTATCTGGATAATTGAGTATTTGTATATGGTATGTTTCTTTACCATTGATTTGTATGATTAACTAAGTATATGAGATTAATTCTATTTACATTGTATGAAAACTCTTTTGGACATCAGTTTACCATTTCCTATTTGTTTGTATGTGTTATCTTTCTCTTTTTATAATAATCATCTTATCGATATGAACATAATGATGATACTATGTTTAAGATTTTTCTCGAAAAAATGATGAGTGAGGTGTGTGACTCATGAGATAATAATATATCTTCTTAGATATATTTTGAAATAGAACCATAGAAGCTTGGGATATACTATTATAGCCTTATCTTTTTATATAACTGTACTTATATAAAAGTATAATTTGGATAAACTATTTTGTAGGTATTTGTAATTAAATATTTTATTTTAGTAATACTGTGATATGTAACCCATTTTATAATTTAACATGCATTCTGCCCAAAATAAGAGTAATGCAGTCAGTGTAACATAGAGAAGTTTGAATTTTCGTCTTTAGCATGACACAAATATTCTCTGAAATTACATACTTATAAAAAAGAATATATGAGAATTTTTAATTCTTTAAATTTTAAAAGCTTAAAAGATAAACGAGTAAAGATGAATTTAACTTAAAGTGTGACACATTTTCAAAAATAAAAGTTAATTATAAAAAATTAACAATTAATATTTTAATAATTTCATAATTTATAATAATAGTAGTTTCAGTTCTCGAAGATTTTATGATTTTTATCTTGATTTTTAAAACATTAGTTACAGGCCAACAAAATTATTTGTTATAAAAAAAAGTCAAAGATGAAAGCCAAAAATTTGAAAAGTTCTTATGAACTAAAACACTAATTCTCTCTCTCTATATATACACTTTAGTTGGTTTTAATTAACATTTTTTATAAGTGTATTTTGTTGACTTTAAAAATGAAAGTATACATTATTTCTTAAAGTACAAGTCCCATTGCTCGAGAAATAACTAAATTCAATAAGAAGCTATTTACTTTTATAAATTTCGATAAGTCAAAACTATGGTACAGTGTACATTAAATGAAAATAAATGCATTGTCCACTTAAAATAAAATCAATTTGCATATGAGTTTAATTATAGAAAAGAAAAAAAAAGTAGCTAAATTGAAATGGTTGGTAGTTGGTAGCCATTAGAAAGTAGAAAAATTCAAGGTTTGAGGCAAAGGTCAGAACGGTGGATTAGATGGCTTTAGACCCCTAACAATGAATCATATCAGGCACAGCTTTCGAAAACACGTGAAGTACATATATGGCAGCAACTTGGTATTGTTCTCCAAATCTAAACATCATGTTAAACATTGATCCCTAGAAATTTTCAGACATATATATCGATAATGTTCTCATTTCCACATGCGGAATCAAATACATAACACACTTTACCTCCTCACTTGTTCGTAAACTATATTCGCGCTAACTTTTCAGTCACTATTACACATCCATCGTCTTCTTTCGCACTTCCTATTCTAACTTTGCAGCGGCTTATACGGCCAGTACTGTATAATGCCAATGCTTTGCTTTAGATAAAAAGAAAACACATTGGAGGCTGTTATTTTACAAATAGAGCTCCGATTGCAGCAATACTTTTTTTCAGATATATATAATTGTTTCCATTTATAATTATATTTAATATATTGTTTGCATTACACTTTACTGACATGTGCACTAAGGGTTCAAGTCCTTTATAACACATAACAAATAGGAATAACCCAAACATCGAGACAGTAAAAAGTTAAGAGTGTCCGATCCGTAATTGAGAAACAACTTTTAAATTACTTGAATTTATTAAGCAAAAGAAATAATTGAGTCTTTTATTATGTAATTTTAGAAAACAGAAATAAATTGTTGTTTTCTTGTTTCGAAAAAAATATATATAAATATAAGAAAAATAGCGTGGCGTTGAAGTGTGTCAGTAGTGTGTGTAGGAGCTGACGAATCCCCAGAATTGGTGTACCTGGGTCAGTTCAGCTCATCAATTTTCCATACACGGAGAAAATATAAATTTTAGGTGTGTAAAATAATTATTTTTCTATACTTAATAAACACGAAAAAAAAACTACCTAAATAAAAGCATATACAAAACAGATAATTAGATAATTAATAATTATTTACGGTGTTACAAATGAAAGAGAATATACACATACACAAGAAAGAGAAGGGTAGGAAGAAATGAAGGATCAGAACGAAAAAATTAAAGAAAGCAAAGAAGAACTACATCATCATCTGATCGTTCATATGAACATTAACATATATCATTATGCATATACATATCATACTGATTGATTCAGCCATTGCCGTCCGAAAAACCCTACTGATCTACCCATCCATGCATGATGCATATCAATTCCAAATACGGGTTTGAATCGAAGTTCCAACCCGAATATGAAACAAAAAACCGGAAGACAACCCGTTTTAAATTAAAAAGAAAATAAAGGAGAGAGGAAACGAATGATGGTGATCAACAGTTTCGGTGTTCAGAGATTGGGGTCCTATTTTCAGCGATCTGAGCCAGCGACTGCAAGTTGCAACGTACAATGGTGTCCACGAACACGCACGTTTCCTCCTTAGTGTTACCCTGCGGTACGTCCACCACATACGACTCGATAACAAGCGTCCCGTTCCCGCTAGCGTGAAGCGTCGTCACCGACCTGTAATTTCTCAGCCGGTGGTTGCCGCCGACCACGCTGAAGCTCATGACGTGGCGCTCGTCGTCCAGGATCTCCAGACGCTCGGTGCTCGACTCCGCGGGGAGCCCCGACACCACCCTCACCTCGCGGACGGCGCCCACACGAATGCCGTCGCCGGTGATGACGTGGCAGCTCTTCACGAAGTTCTTGTAGCCCTGCGGATGGTCGAAGCGCCGCACCACCGCCCACACGGCGGAGGCGGGGGCGCTGATAGGTTGGACCACCACGGAGCAGCACTGGTTGGGCCCCGCCACGAGCGCGTGGTGCCGCGCCACCGCGTCGGGGAGAGAGGGGAGGAGGAGCGGCGCTTGAGACTGTTTGGGGCAGTTTAGGCCGTTGGCGATTGCGGCGGAAGAGGTGGTGGCGGCGTCGGTTATAGGATTGAACCTTTGGAAGTGAAGGGAAGAAGGCATTGTAAGTGTTATTATTATTTAATTTATGATAATAATAATTAGAAAAGGTAAAAATATCTGGGTGGCAGTATGTGGTGAGTATGAGAATAAGGAAAGGATGATATATACGAGAGTGAGAGGGAAAACGTTAATAATTTTGTAGTACAAGTTGCATTAGTTTTGTTGTTGAAATGAGTTTTCTTATTTTGTGTTGTTGGTTACTCCTTTCTTTCTTTCTTTCTTTCTTTCTTGCTTTTGGAGATTGGATTGGAAATGAATGAGTAGAGAGAGATAGAAAGAAGGTTGTGGTTGTTGTTGTTATTGTCTGTGATTGATCTCTTACGCAGGCAGGGCATGCAAGTGGATTATCAACTTGCATTTCAATTCTATAATTTGGACTTGGCTTTTTTCAATTATACCTTTTTCTTTATTTCAAACTCCATCTTTCTCTCTCCATCCATCCCTCTTTTTTTTTTTTTTTATAAACAACTATCAATATTTAATTCCTCAACACCTCCATTCTATATTCTACTTTTTTTTATATCTTCTTCCAACTTATTGCCTTCTTTTAGACACAAATTATCTATACTATAAATTAATTAATTAAGATCATAATTTAGTTAATAGTCACATTATTACTTCAAATAAACCACGTGCATTTTTTATTTTTTATTTTTTATTTTGACAATTCATATATCTTCTTCTATTCATGTATATAATAACTTATTTTTTATAATAATTAAATGGTTTTAGGAAGTTCTTCTCTATATAAGAATGTGCGTCTCTATAAATATATCAATTATCCACTTATAGTATATCCCATACTGATCGTTATGTAATAATATTTCGTTTTTTAAATGCTTTACATCACCAAATATATTGCAATATCATGATAAATAAATATTATAATAATTGTAGGATATGAATATAAAATTTATTAAAATCGATAAAAATACAAATATTTATCTGAAAATAAATAATATTACAAAATTTTCATCAATAATTAATTTTAAAAAATATAAATAAAGTAATTTGATATGATATGATTGAATTATATTTATATTTGTACATCCTAATAACGTTTCAGTTAAGTAATGAATCCTAAAAAAAATTAATTGTATATTTATTTATCTACTTATTTTATTATTATCGTAATTTTTACCCACAAAATTCTCTCCTAAATTCTATATAATTGCTATTATATGAATAAAATCTATAATAATATTAAGAATTAGACTTTACAATATATATTTATAATATAATATGAAGTTTACCCTTATTTATTATATTTGAAATCGTTTTATTTCTAATTAATATGAAATTTTTATAATATATTGTTTTATGTTATGACATATATATTTTAAGTATAAATTAGATATTAATAAATATTCTAATAACGGGTGGTCCGATAAATCTAACAAACAATAGATTTTTAAAATATGATATTGACATCATATTAAAAAATAAAATTTAAATTTAACTCAACTTTATAAAACTGATTTTAAAACAAGATTTATACCAGATTATAATAAAATATCTAAAAAATAAATATATAATAATAATTACGTGTGAAAGGTTTTTTAGAACTATATTTGGAACAACGGAAAGTCTATATCTATATAGATAGGTATATGATAATGGAGTCATTGAACACTCAAGATTTGCAAACAAAATTATAAAACTTGTGAAGTAAGAATGAAGTTGAGCTTGGATGGCGAAACTGTGAATATGTTGGACCGAAAGGTACCAACACATACTTTTATTCCAGCAACTATAAATTAAACCTTTTGGTTAGAAAAGTGATAAATCATGAATAATAATAATTGAAATATGCAGCTTTAAATCCCTTTAGTTAAATATCTCCATTCTTGGATTCTTTTCAAACAGGTGTTTGGCAGGGAAGAAGGTTAACGACTAAAAATAAACAGATATAAAAAAGATAAGCACCATTTTTAAATTATAACAATGCATACATAAATTGACCAATGAATGTCTCTTATAAATATTCCGTTGATGTATGCATCATAATATAATTATATTTAATAGCGATTGAATGAAATGGATAAACCTATTAAGTGATGGCATATAATCGGTTTGTCTAAAACAAAAGACCCACAAACACACATACATACAATAAATAAAAAAATAAAAAAATAAATATATATATATATATATTACTGTTCTTTTTCCTAAGGATTTTTTATTCCAATTGAAGTGCCAACATTGCTCTCATATGTGAATCATTCGAATTTATCTAAAACATTAATTAACTATCTTATGAACTAATTAAGTTTGTAAATTAACGTTGGAGAGTTAAATGATAACAAACTCTTGTATGTATGTATGCAATTATAAATGTATACACAAGAAACAATTGAGATATTATTAGAAGCACGTAACATGCACAACTGAAATCTAAATCTGCTTACGTCACCTAATAATCCATCCAATATACTAAGTTTGCGTTTCATTGTAATCTCCAAAGCATTATTTTAACACACATTAGGTGCAACAAAACAAACATAGTTTGGGATTTTTTTTATAGTAAAGCTAAACATATACACGGGGATGTATGTAAATAATTTTAAAAATATTTATTTGGATTTAGTTTATTTAAAAAAATTTAAAACTCTTCGTAAGTTTCCTAGTACAAAACAAAATAAGCTTTTTATACCAATTAAAAAATGTTTATTATATTGATTTTTAATCGGTATTAAAAAAAGAAAATATAAAAAGTTTTAAATTCTTTATATCGATTCCAGAATAGATAGAAAAGCTTTAAATATATATATAGTTAAATATATTTTATTTATTATATAATTAAATATTTAACGTATATGTATTGAACATATTATTTAAATCATTAATGTTTTTCTTCTAAAGATAAGTGAGTGTAGAATAGTAAATAAACGTTGAGTTTTAGAGAAAAAAATACACAAAATTAAAACTACTATTTCCTTAAAATTTATTATCTGTTAAATTTAATGGGAGTCAAACATGTAAAGCAGTATGAAGTGATCTGAGCCATTTCAAAACTGTGGATTTGTCCATAGTTTCATTCATATATATTTTATTTGTTAAATAGTCCAACATTGCTTTTTAGTTTTCCATTCCTTCTCTCATTAACTTTCCCCACACAATTAATGCTCACCAACTTCATTTTCTTTATCTTTTTAACCTAATAATAATTAACCTTCATCCATTCATTATCCTTCTACCTTTCAACATTAAAATAAAAGCATAAGGGAAAAACAATAAAATAACCTCCCATCATAACACCTACTACTTTCATCTTTATACAAAAAAATATATTTGTCTGTTGAAATTAATTATATAAAAACATCTAGTTTCTCAAAGGATCGCATTTTATTATTCTAATATTTTTTAACAAGTGTATTTAGTACATTAATTAAGATCACTTGTCTTTTTCTTTTTAAGAATAATACCACTTGATATATTCAAGTTTTTTAGACTGCTGCTAACTACTGTGTGGGATATTTTATACTCGTTCAATGCAGGCCTGGAGAGGGTGCATTTTGAAACAAATTAAGAGTTATTTTTTCTTCTTTTTCCATAAATCAAACTTAAATAATTATTTCTGACTATAATTTACCTACTTAAAATATTTTGACCAATTCCTCTGTGGAAGTTTTGACAAACATCTATTTATAAATGAATAAATAATTTTCTATGGATCTACAATTTTACAAGAAAAAAAAAACATGTGTAAAGATAAAATTTAATTACGTTATTAACTCAATATAAATGAAATTTTCCCTATCTTTATCTATTTGTGTATCTATAATTTCACAAGAATGATTAATTTTATAAATTAATTGATAAAATCCATTATTGTTATAAAAATAATCTGGTCACCTTTTGTGACACGTGGCTAGTAAATTAAATGAGTGTTATACACTGCACCAACTGAAAAAAAAAATCTATTTTAGAATCTTTGTATCATCCAAGCATTCGTAATTGAAAAACAACTAAATGTATTGCTTTGAATTTTCAAATATTTTGGAGTTTTTTCAGTACTATTATTAAATAATATATTATTCCAAAACAAATGACAATGCTATTTTACAATTTTTTTTATATTTATTTTCTTGAATTATTTATACCGACATAAGACTAGTCAAGGTATGATCATATTTAAGGAATCTCATTTAAATACTATATAACTATTCTCTGGCTAAGTTAATTGATTACTCGACAAAATATAATAAAACATAACTATAAGTTATATAAAAACAAATATCAATAACAATTTATTATTATTATTACTACTATTATTATTAAATATGTCGGATGGTGTTGCAAATCCAATTCACCAACTTGTCTTGGCATGCTGGTGTGGTTCGTAGAAGCTTCTTGTACAACGAATAATGGATTATAAAATATATTGTTAAATGCATTCAAGAATATTTTTTTTCTGACAGATTAAAGTAAATTTGAATTTTTGAAGAGTTCATGAATTATATTTTTTTGATGTTTTTCTCATGTTCCAATCTTGTAGCCAAAATTTATTTATTTTTTCTCCAAATTTCAGACCTTAATTTTTATCTCTTTCACAGACAAATCTCATCCAATAAAAGTTAGTAAGTTCTAGATCAAAATGATATTGTCATAATTGAATTTACAATACGTATATTTTTAATTAATATTTATTTATTCTTCTTTTTAATATTTTATATCACCAATTGATATTTCTGATCATTTTGTTAATGGATAATATTTGCTTTCTCAATTGTGCCGTCCTTTGATATGAATTCTTTTTATTTGTTTTTCCTTTCAGCTACTGCAGGAAGTAGAAGCAATTTTCAAATTACAAAAATTATCTTAAATCAAATTTGATTTATTCATTTGAATAAAAAACTTATGTTTTCGAAATCAGTTTATATGATTATTGGCAAATAATTGCTTTAAATTGAATTTGGCCTATATGTTAGATTCCTGAGTATGGTATTGGTTTAAAATGATTAAATTGAATAGTAATAAATATGATTGGTAAAATATTTTCGATATAAAATGAAATTTAAGCTTCTTATTATTGATTTAATGAATAGAGTATAAGTTAGAAATTTAATATGGATTTTTATAAAAATTGTGATTTTTTATTGTTTTGGTATAAGATTGAGGAGTGATCAAGTGAGTCAGATTAGACTCACTGTGATATTTTAAAGATGTCAAAAACCACTCAGAAGATACTTACAAGAAGACATTCCGATGTTTGACTCAGTAAATGACCATTCTCTTATGTCAAGAAACACTTTTGATCGTCCTCTCGCTTCTTCAAACTTATCTATCACTTTCCCACGTTCAAACAGTTCTTTGTTTCCCGTTAATCAACATAATTTCTCTACCTTTTTCCCATTTGAACACCATCTCAAATAAATTTTGAACAAATCAGGAGGTTATAATTGCATAGGCCTTTTTAAAACATCATCAAAGAAATCAAACCATACACTTCAAGTTTTGAATTTGACTTACAAAGGGTGGCATGTTCGCAGAGCCACATTTGTAGCAATAAATTCCAATTTCTTCATTCAATACGTAGTCATGTTGACAAGTATGATTAGGTTCTTCGGAATTCTCATCAAAATTGACAGTATCTGAACCCCGATGTGATAGTTAATGTGATCAGATCATCCTTAGAATGTAAGATAAAAAACCAGAATATACAGAGACAAATCAAGGAAGGAGTAAATTTGATTGCAATTTCTTAAGCATCATTGCTGATGTTTTCTTACTAGAAAATTTTATCTCAATAACATGTGTTGACATTTAATGAAAACTTTTATTACACAAATTAGCAGGTGAGTTTCAGCTATGATTATAGCACAACATGAATAGTACTTGTTCAGAAACTGCATTTCAGTTTTATCTGTTAAAACATAGAAAAGGGAATCAATGGTTATAACTTCTTCAATTTGATGTAATGCCATTGCCATTTCCATCTCTCTCCACAGCATATCTATCTCAGAGATTTGTTCATCTTCGTCTCTTTGAGGTGTTTCTGCTCCCTTCTTTTTCTCCGACCAGCTCAATTCCATTACACTAGCTTCTTCTTTTGTTGGAGTTCTATTTAAGTAAGAATCAATCATTTCCTCGTAGGTAGTTGCATTTAAACTTCTATCATTTCTTTTGTTGAAGTTTAAATTGAAATTCAAGTAGCCAAGCATTTGCTTTAGATTATGTATTCTAAAATACAAAATAAAAAAAATCATTATGGATTGCACAATTGAAAATGAAATATTTGAAATATAAGTTTTATATTCTAGATTTAAAATGTCTCGGGATTGTATATTTCTAAATTCAAAACGAGAAGAGGATAAAATAAGAATTTTCATTTATATGGAGGTGCAAGAAGAAATTATGGATGTCTAAAAAGAAGTTTTTGGATTAGTGTCTTAACCCAATAACTTATTTAACATATAAAGGGAAATCATTTTGAGATATATCTAGAATAAATATAACGGATGATGAACATTGGATAAAGAATAGATGTAATGTAATGCAACGGTACCTATACAAATTTCAATGATCATGAAACAATTGAGGACGTCGTTTTCAATAAATTACTTAGATCGATTAGATATAATGAATTATTTAGCTAGATTTAAAATAAAAATAATTCATAACATATAACATATTACTTAATGGTGTTGGTGACTTTGACCTGTGATGCAAGAAATGATGCCTTTAGACATCTCATTTAAAGAGACGGTGACCTAACAAATAATCTGACTTTAGGATAAGGATATAACATCGTATTATAAAAAAAAATTAAATAACAATTGATTTTAAAGACAAAATAATTGATGATTACTGATTAATTTAGATATTAATTTATAAATAGAAAATTGATGATTTCATATTATAAATAAAAATTTATAATTAGTTTCTGAATTAAACTCGATATTAATCATTCAAAGAATTAATTTCTAAATTGGTAAATTATGTTCAAACAAAAATATGCTTCTTCTTTTTTAGTAAATATAGGTTATCAAATTTACTGCAATTTGGTGTTAATGGTAACCACAGATTTCCCAGACAAAAGGTTCTCTGCTCAATGGGATTATTGCATCAAAGGAATTCATGCATACACGTATAAACATTAAAATAATTAAATAACCTAATTAAAATTTGACTTGGGTTGACCTTTGATTGTTACGACATCCTTTAATTGGTTAGATTTTAAAACGAAACGGTTGATTTGATTTTAGTGGTAGGTAAGTGGAAACTCTGAATCTATATATAGATATAATATTTGGCTAAAATTGCAATATTTTAGAGTAACATTCGTGGCTACGATATATATCAGTTTAGTTTCGCCATGCATATGCCTGGAATCAATGATGTTTGGACAAAAATATCAACTTGCAATCGCAAGTCGAGAGCCAGATTTTACGAAATCTCCATTTCCCTATTCGATCTGCATCAGTTTTTTCTCTGCTGCAGCAATTGTTGGGTTGCCTCATCATGGAATCACGAAATACTAATTGATTGGTTTTGGTTGCATATAGACATAGATAATGGAGAATCCAAAACCAGGCAATGACAGCAGTTATTGGGATTCGCAAGGGGAGTGGCATGTTTGTGTACGAAACGATAGAAACTCAGGGTCTTATGGCGTTTTCATTGAGGATAATCCATTTGGGTTTGTGCTTCCAGTGACGTTGTGCCAACTCTTCACCTTCAACATAATCTCTAGAACGCTGTACTTTCTTCTCAGGCCTCTACGAACACCCAAATTCATCTGCAACCTTCTGGTAAGCTTCAACGGTTTTCCTTGGAAATGAGTAGTAATGTTAATAATCAAGATTTTGTCATTCTGTAACTATGATTTTCTTGTGTGATTATGAAATGTGCAGGGTGGGATTGTTTTGGGCCCCACATTTCTGGGGCGCTGTAAGGCGTATAGGAGTGCTCTATTCCCAGAAAGACAAGCAACGGTGCTATTGTTTGCATACCTATTAGGAGCCATATATTTCCTGTTCTTAGTGTCACTGAAAATGGACGTACTGATGACTGTGAGAGCCGCAAAAAGCACGTGGCGACTCGGAGTAATACCCGTATTCGTTTCATTTATAGCCCTCAACACACTCTTAAGCGTCTTCTATGCCCCTAAAATATCTCCTTCATACATAGACGTTTCACGCGTCTCAATAAGCTTTGCAATGGCCCTCAGCAACTTCCCCGTCATCTCTGATGCCTTGATCGAACTCAATCTCATAGCCACAGAGCTTGGCCAGATCTCTCTCTCTTCCTCCATGATCAACGACAACATGCAATGGCTATTGATCATCGTCCACAGCTTCACCCACGAAGCTGACCTCAAAGATTCAATCAACTTGTTGGGAAAGTGGTCCCTATTCATCTGTTTCATTTATCTCGTCCTGCGACCCACCGTGAAGCTCATTGTAAGGATAACCCCGGTGGGGAAACCGGTGAAGGAGACCTACGTTGTCTTCATTCTTCTCACGGTTCTGCTGCTGTCGGCTTTGGGAGACGTGATGGGAGTAAGCGTTCTGATGGGGCCGTTGCTTTTTGGGTTGGTGATACCGAGTGGACCACCCTTGGGCACAACACTTGTGGAGAAGAGTGAGATTCTCATCACCCAGTTTATGCTACCCTTCTTCTTCATGTACGTCGGAATGATGACCGATTTGTCTGCCCTCAGGGATTGGCGGTTGTTCTTGACTCTGCAGACTGTGTTCATCGTGGGAGACTTGGCCAAGTTGGTGGCATGTATTTTGGTTTCTATAACGTACAACATTAAGCCTAGATATGGCACATTGCTTGGCCTCACCTTGAACATCAAGGGACTAACTCAACTCATAGGTTTCGCTAGACTCAAGAAACTCAAGGTATATTCATATATCTGAAATCTGTTTTTTATGTTATTATATAGTTTACTAAGAAATTTGCCTGATTTTTCATGGGCGTCAATGAAGTTGAATCTATGTTTTTCTGAGCTTTTGTAGATGTTGGATGAGGACACATTCAGTCAACTGGTGTTCTGTGTGGTGGTTATCACCATGATCATTACACCCTTGATCGGCTTACTGTACAGGCATCGGCCTCGAGTCCTACAGACAGCAAGCTTATACGAAGGCTGTGTCAGATCCATCCAAAGCATTCCAAGAGACGCAGAGTTTCGCATCATTTGTTGCGTACACAACGAAGAGAATGTTCGTTGCGCCACTGCTTTCATCGAAGTGTGCAACCCTGTGCTAGAGAGCCCCATATGCCTCTACGCCATACACCTAATCGAGCTTCTAGGAAAAAGCGCACCCATTCTCATTCCCATAAACTACAGACTGAAATCTTTGTCCGTTAATTATCCCAACACCAACCACATCATGCGAGCCTTTGAAAACTACTCTGACAACTCAAGTGGACCCGTCACGGTTATCCCCTACGTCAACGTCGCACCCTACAAGAGCATGCACGATGCCATTTGCAACCTCGCCCAAGACAAGTTGGTGCCTTTCATCATCGTCCCCTTCCCCGAAAACGACAACGTTCATCTCGTGCACCACGTGGCAGCATCCATCCGAAAAATGACCGCCAGCTTTCAAGCGCAAACTCCATGCACGTTGGGAATTCTCGTGGACAAGCACTCCAGGCTGAGCGCGTGCAACGTCGACATGTTTTTCAACGTGGGGATATTCTTCATAGGTGGGGCCGACGACAGGGAAGCGTTGGCTTTGGGGATTCGGATGGGGGAGCGTGCGACAACGAGGGTGTCGTTGTTCCGGTTCGTGGTGAGGAATAGAGAGTACGGGAATAAAATAGTTTTGACGAGAGAGGAGCGTGAACAGGAAGAGGAGGATCTGATGATGGACGAGGGGTTAATTGATGAGTTTAAGAGCCTGAAATATGGCAGCGGTAACGTTTCTTGGTTCGAGATTACGGTGGAAGATGGGGTTGAGGTGTTGGACGCAGTTCATAGTTTGGAAGGAAACTATGACCTTGTGATGGTCGGAAAAAGACACAATGATGGGTATCTGAATTCAGACCAATTGGAAACACTCATAGAAAATGCAGCCATTTTGGGAATATTGGGGGATATGCTGTCGTCACCGGAGTTTTGCCTTGGGATGATTCCGGTTCTGGTCACACAGTGTGGAGAGGTAAGGCGAAATACTAAAAGGATCGATAAACTACCTTCAACTCATTTATCTCAAAAAGCTTTTGCAGTTGGTTAATAATACCACATTTTTCAAATAATTTTAGGATTGAAAATATATCTATAATAACTTTTTTTTTTACAATATTTTTAACACCGTTAGTTTGTAATTAATCTGTTTAAAATATACGAATCAATAAAATAATAACATATAATAATTTATCATCAAAAAATTATTAAAAAAAGTTATTAAAATATCATGATCCAAATTTTAACAATTTTTTTGATAAAGTTTTTGACAATAAATAACGTGTTACTATTAACAAATATTGTTATAAAAAAATTATTAAAAAAATACTTTTCTTTTAAAAGGATGTTAACGAATTTTCATAACAACCTTTTGATAACAGGTTAGAGGTTGTAAAAAAAAGTTATTAAAAAGATATTTTTCATAATTTTAGACGTTATAACCACTAACTCAATTTTCATGGAAAAGTATGTAAATATACATTTTGTTTTAGGATTCCTCTTATAATAATTTTTTATGACAATTTTTTATAATAAACTAAATCTTATTACTTTATGTTATTACTTTATTTTTCCGTTTAAATTTATTGCACAAATCACAAGTTATCACATAAACATTAAAAAAAAATTATAAAATTAAATTGTTAAAAAGATATTTTCTTTTGTTTTATTTTTATATTGAGCATAAGGAATATTTGTTTATATTCTTTTTTTAGTACCCTGTGGTTTCAAACCTTTAAAAGTAGAGTAGAGTAGTACTCGTTTACGCATTCAGTTGGAAAATAATTGTGCCAAAATTATAATTTTTGATACATATTTTTTTTATAACATTTTATATACGTGTTATTGTAAGAAAAAATTGTGTTAACATATTATTATGCATGCAAATATTTAATAATATATCTATATATATACACTTAATAGTTAATAAATAAATATATACGTAAATATATTGTATTTTATATTGAAAAATTTAATGCATTTTTTATTAATAGTTATTGCATATTGAACCTTGAAAGAATCTTAATACTATATTTTTTAAATTGAAAACTTGATTAGAGATTTTATTAAGGGAGGATATAAATTGAATAAAATAAACAAATAATGTTAAAAATAATTAATATAGTTACCAACTCTAAAGCTTTTTAATTTTTCATTTCTTTTCTTAATTGTTGTCTTGCATGATTTGACATAGAAATTACAAAAGAATTTAAAAGAATACTTTTCTTTTTCTTTTTGAAACGGCACATTTACATTCACTTAACTTAATTACATTTTCAAGACAGAAAAAAAGGAGTTATACTCTTGTTGTATTATTTTATGTTATTTCTGACAGCTTATTGACATAAACTAAAAAACACTTTTATAGATATATATGAGGAGTGCCAGCATATATTTATAATATACTCTCTTTTTTTTTTATCATTGATTAACATTTGTTAAAATCTGGAATTAGGTTTACTAAATAAGCATTCGTTGATCCATAAAATTATGTGTTTTTTAATAAATTTCAGTTCAATTGAAGATATGTTGGATAATTTTCTGATTGCGTTTCTCATACATTTAACAACTTGATAAATTTAAATAAGTTATATATAATTTCAAATAGTTATAACTAATAAACAGCAGCTCTTTCCAATTACCTCTATGCTATAATAAAGACCTTTTGAGTTTGATAAAAAAAATATTTCTATTTCCTCTTTTAAATAATAATAACATACAAGTCAGCGGCCTTTATTTTATTATAATTTTCAACTATACTATACAAACATAGTAAATTAACAAAATGTTATATTTCCTTTGTGTTCATTAAGTATTTAATGAGAGAAGTTTTTTTTTTCAAATGTAATTAGATATTTATAAGTCACAAATAAGGAAATATTATATCAATCGAACATCTATTTTCTAAAATTACAAGACTAATATTTTAATGCCTGGATTTTCATAGTTTAATTTATATATTTTTGTGGTTAAAATAATTCTCTATTAAAAATTCAGTACTAGTACATGTAATCGTCTGTAAAAATCTTTTAGAATACTATCCAATCCTTGCTATGGAATCCTTTTCCCTACGAAAACAGTTGGTGAGAGGCACACAAATTCAAATAGGTGGTGATATTTTGATATCTAATAAATAAAATAGTTTACTCGATAACTTAAAATAATAATATTTTAATTCAATTTATTTTATTTTTTAAATTAAAATTATAATAAATATTATTATATTATCATAGAGGGGATGCATGTTTTTATTAAAATTTGCCATTAACTATTAGCTCTGTTTGCCGTGTGGTTTATTTTCATACATTGGTTACACGAAGTTAGGTTTTGTAATTGATCTTTTTTTTTTCTTTATTACAACTGCGGTTGGAACCACAACCATTTTGTTCTGTGATACCACAACTCTCTTTTCACGCTAAATATTTACATGGTTAAAGTTATTTAAATTTTTAAAAAGTATATTTTAACATATATTAATACTTGAAGCTAAAAAATATATATAATTAAAATAATTGATTGTGAAATAATTGTCATATCATAAATAGGTGTCCACTTATCAATTATTCGCAGTTGTAATAACTAACACAACAGTGGCAGCTCATATTTCCGTAAATTTTCCAGTCAAAGTCTAAATATAAATAATGTTTTATCTGTCAATTTAATTGAAACATTTTAAGAATTTATATATGTTTTTCTCCTTTGTGTTCTCCCTGTAACGTGTTTGTTTGTGTTTCCAAACACAAACATACACGACAGAAGCCTTTGTTTTTCTTGTCAACGAATTGGTTGGTATAAGCGTAACATATAATGAAGCACAATTCCATAACCACTGTGTATAATGATACAAGCACTGGTAATCTGGTGGTATGTCTAAACAATGACATAACTATAGGCTCTTTAGGCATGTGGATTGGTGATAATCCATTGGATTTTGTGATTCCTATCACATTGTGTCAAGTCATCTTACACGTTTTACTCTCAAAACTGTTGCATTATATCCTCAGGACAATACATACACCTAAATTCATATGCTCTCTGATCGTAAGTTTTCTCTCTCTTTCCCTTTTTCTCATTGTTTGCTAAATTTTAATTACTGTTGATCAATGTTCATATATATTAACATATATAGGAAGACTTTGTTGCACGAAAATAAACCATCTACGAACAGATAGATGAAGGGTGATGGTTTATAAACATTTATTGGTCTTGACATACCCATAATCATTTGTTGTTTCTTTAAACTATAATGTTTTTTTTTTCAAAAGAACTCATAAATTATAAACGATTCATGCGTGAGTTATTTGTTTTTTTGGAAAGTGAAACATAATGTAGATTGTTTAAAAGTTAATTTTAACTTTAGCATAACAATTCTCTTTTTTAAAATGACATGATGGGTGGTTGTTTTTATAAAAGAAGTTTTCAAAAATATATTTTTCTACCCAAATTATTTTCTTTTTCTGACGAAAAAAAATATAATATTTTGTAAATATATTACAAATGCGAATGTACCTGAATATATTGTAAATGCATGCTTGAATGTTTGAGTGGTTGATTTAGAGAGATTGACGAGAGATAAAAGTTTACAGGCGG
Source organism: Vigna reflexopilosa (assembly GCA_027742785.1). Classification (NCBI taxonomy): domain Eukaryota; kingdom Viridiplantae; phylum Streptophyta; class Magnoliopsida; order Fabales; family Fabaceae; genus Vigna; species Vigna reflexopilosa. The sequence continues at coordinate 1,600,266 of CM050914.1, read as the reverse complement.
GAGTTCTGTTGGGGCCAACATGCTTTGGGCACGACGAAGCTTTCCTTGGGACTTTGTTTCCGCTAAAACAAGCTTTGGTTATGAATACGTTGGCCAAAATAGGCACAATTTACTGCGTGTTCCTAAAAAGTCTGAAAATGGATGTATTGACAACATTAAAATCAGCGAAACGATGTTGGCGATTCGGCGTGTTTCCCTTCTTCGCTTCCTTCTTCGTCACGGCGACTATGCTGTCTTTGTATTCGCCCCATGGCGCTGACAGAGACAAAAACATAATGTCGATGTACAACTTCCCCAACGTCTTCACCCTGAGCAGTTTCGCTGTTATATCAGAAATCCTCATGGAACTCAACCTCTTGGCCACGGAATTGGGAAGAATCGCTTTGTCTTCTGCCATGATCAGCGAGATATTGCAATGGTGTACGATGGAGCTCGAGTTCAACACAAACTTGAGCGCTGGATTTATAGTTGTGTTATTGGCAGGCGCATTCGGGTTCGGTCTGTTGTGTGTTGCTATCGTGAGACCACTGGTGAACATTATTGTTGAAAAAACAGTACCCGGAGAACCAATGAAAGAAGCATACGTTGTTGCTCTACTTCTGGGGCCACTTGTTATGGCAGCCATTAGTGACAGCTTGGGGGTATTCTTCGTTGCGGGACCTCTTCTCTATGGTTTTATTCTGCCCAATGGACCCCCAGTGGCTACAACAATTATAGAGAGGGTTGAATTGATAGTCTCTGAGTTTTTTATGCCTTTCTTCTACATGTATGTAGGCAAAAGAACAGATTTGTCTGGACTTCATGAACATTGGGAGGTGGCTCTAACAGTTCAGGGAATCTTATTTTTGGGATGCGTGGTAAAGGTGGTTGCATGTGCACTTATTTCTCCCTCCTATAAAATTAAGCCCAAACATGGCGTTGTGCTTGGGCTCATATTGAACGTCAAGGGTGTAGTGGAACTCATTTTTTACAGTAGAATGAACAAACTCGGGGTAATATACTTTTTCCTGTTATTTTCTTCCTTGTTCTTTCTTTCCCTCAATTAAGATAGCATGTGTTTTTAATATACTACTACTTTGTAACCTTCAATAATTTTAACTAGTAGAAAAAAATATGATCAAGGTTTTTGACCACGCGGCAAACTAACTAAGATCATGAACACAAGATTATCCGTTATCTAACAGGAACTTTCTTTAGGCAATCGAAATTTGAATCGTGTCATTGTTTTAATCTAATGCACGCATTCCTTTTTGCAGGTAATTGATACAGAAGTATACAGTGTAGCGGTGATGTACGTGGTGTTAATCACAGCAGTCTGCGTACCCTCGATCAAAATCTTGTACAGGCACTGTCGCGTCTGCATAACACCAACAGTACAAGAAGGTCGTGTGAGAACAATCCAAAACTGCAAACCAAACACGGAGTTCAACATTGTTTCGTGCGTGCACACGGATCAACACGTGCATAGCATGATTGCCCTAACAGAGGCATGCAACCCAACCCTAGAAAGCCCCATTTGCCTCTTCGTGATCCATCTCATTGAGCTCTCCGGCAAAAGCACACCCATTCTTCTTCCCATGAGCAAGAACAACAGAAAATCTTTGTCCGTCAACTACCCCAACACCAACCGCATTTTACGTGCATACGAGAATTACTCCGAAAACTCAAGTGGCCCTGTAACTGTTCTTTCATACGTCAACGTTGCACCGTACAAAAGCATGCACGAAGCAGTTTGTAACCTCGCGGAAGATAACTCGGTGCATCTCCTCATTATTCCATTTCATCAAAATGATCAGAGTCTGGGAATCCACGTATGCAGCATCTTCCGTGAGCTGAACGAAAATTTTGCTGCTAACTCAAAGGGAACGTTGGGGATTCTTGTGGATAGATTCTCGGTTCTGAGTATGAGTAACTACAAGATGCCTTTTCATGTGGGTATCTTCTTCGTGGGTGGAGAAGACGATAGAGAAGCATTGGCGTTGGGAATTCGAATGTTGGAACGCGCCAACACCCGCGTGACCTTGATCCGGTTTGTTTTGCTTAGGAAAGGAGATTCGGGGTTTTTGATATTTGGAGACGTGCAAAATGAAGAGGATACATTAGAGAGCACGTTGAACGAGAGTTTAATAGATGAGTTTTTGGCGAAGAAGGATTATAGTTTTGATGTTGTTAACGTTGTTTACCATGAAGTTGTGGTGGAAGATTGCATACAAGTGTTGGAAGCTATTAGGGTAATGGAGAACGACTATGACCTAGTGATGGTGGGGAAGCAACATAGTATGGGAGATTTTAGGGAAGAAGAAATGTCAAATTTAATGGACAATTCAGATCAGTTGGGAATTTTGGGGGATATGTTGTCATCCAGTGAGTTTTGTGAAGGAAAAACTCCTGTCTTGGTCATGAAATCTGGAGTCAAAAGGGTAAAACAATTAACAAATGCAGGTCGTCATATCTTTCGTAGTGCTTAAGTTTTTCGTCTTCTTGTTTATCTCTATGTTTTTTTTTTCATACAATTTTCTTTCTCGTCGTTGAGAGAAATCATTCATCCATAGGAAGACTTTGTATCTCTACCCTTTCCTTTTTCCTATCTCTGTGAGCCTGTAAATTGGTTCCTTTTGGAGAAAATGTTGTTTTTTTGTAATATATGGTAACCTTTGGGTATTACAAAATTATGGATTTAGACTCCTTAATTAGGTTGATGAGTTACTCGTTCAATTGACGATTTTGTTTTTCTTTTACGTTGAAGTCTTGACTTTGACGATCAAATCTCACTTCTTTTACGAAGTTGTCATTTTCCAATATTTTTTTTTTACTTTTTCAATTTTGACTCGGAAAATGGAGACAAGGGGCACCCCATAGAAGAACGTTCAACCAATTTTCAACTAATATTCAACACCAACAGTGATGGGTCTCAATCGTGGAAATGGTGTCGATGGTGGGTAATGACTTACTTCCATTGGGTAATCCGGTATGCACTTGAATTTTCTCCCTTTTCTCACTTCATCGTCATCTCACGGACACCCATGTCACCTCCTCACATACCTTCTCTTTTGCACCAATCAAAAATGTTCGACACAGAACAAAATTGATGGAGTTGCGATGGAGTGCGACATGCTCGAGGTCCACCTTTTACAGTACAAACGTCTTTCTCCAAGTTTACTATTAACTTTATTAGATGAAAAGATTTTTCTCGAACTCATTAACTCATTGGCATGGAAAAAATTTGATTAATTGTAAAATTATTAGTGGAATCTTCCTATAAAAAGAAGAGAAACTTAACATTTTATTTGTAAATCCATCAAACTTAAATGATAATTTTAAAATATAACTACATGTAACATAACATCATTAAATACATCACTTCTTAAATAATAATTATAATAATACTTGAAGATCAAAAAATTATTAAAACAAAACAAGGAAAAAAAATCAGAGAGAAAATGCGTTAAAAAATGACTTTGAAATGCATCATTATTTAGTAAATATAAACTTATTCACATTAAATACATTGGTGCTACTCCTTCCTAACTTATATTATATATATATATTGGAAGGTTAAATTTGTCTCAAACGTGAAATTTGGAGGTGCGGAAAGAAAACTTTGAAGGTTGGAAGTGGAGGAAGAAAGCCTATTGAAGAGCACAAGACGAAGAGTTGTAACAAAAAAAATGAAGGGCTTATATTATCTTCAAAACTAGCAATCTGCTGGTAAAATGAACATCACATTAAAGAGTGGGGCTTATGACTATTGAGATGCTATATTTGTGTTGAAAACGCATCACCATCCCTCCCTAAGTTTCAAACCCAATTTATCTCTATATAAAAAGAAGGTACAATTAAAGCAAAGCAAAGCAAAGCAATGGAATCAAAACAAAACAAAAAAAAAGCCTCCCAAAATGCAGGGAAACATTGACCAAACTTTGAAACTAACAAAAACTGGTATCACTCGGTTCTTTAATGGAAGATCATTGTGAAATGCTCCTAACAAAGAGGCAGATCCACTGGAGGAGGCTCTATGGATTGCAATTTCCCAACACCGTTCTCCACCAACAGCACCGTCGCCAAACCCCACCCGATGTGGACGTCCAAGTGACAGTGCATAAGCCATGCACCTACCATTAATAAATACGCACATTATTACATTATCCCAACAAGCCCAAAACCATTTCTCTTTTTTCTTTGTCTTTTTGCATAAATCACATTATTATTGTTAGTACTAAATTTACTTTTTTTCACGTGTTTATGTACCTGGATTATCAGCAACAAATCGAATAACTGCCCATCCATTTACAGGGACAGCCACTGTGTTCCTCAAAGGAGGATCAACAAGGTTGAATTTCGCCCTGTCTTTCTTGGGGTCGAAGTTCCCGAACCCCTCTGCAACAATGTAGAAATCATAGCCATGGAGATGGATAGGGTGGTTCTCAGGAGTAACAATGCTAGTATCCTGCAAAACAATCTCAACCCTCAACCCGAACTTCAACTTGTGAGCCTTAGTCCCGGGAATAGGTTGCCACAATGAACGGCTCACGTTGCCGGTGTAATCGAACTTCACCGGCGGCTTCCCCGGAAAATCAGTCGTGAACACTCCCGGGATTCCGAGGTATTGAGCCTGCAAGATGGAAACGTTGTTGGGGAGCACGAAAGACACGTTGTTCATGCTCGCAGTGAACCTCGTCCCATTGGGTCCCTGGCATAGAAAGTTTTACAAAAATTAATACGTTTTCCAAACCTGTGCTAAGAATCTCTGATTCTGGTTGTACAAAAGATACATATGAATTTTAACATACAGTTATAGATGTTACATGCAGTGACAGTCTTTCAATAAGAAACTGTTATGTAATACATATAAGTTTCTGAATACGATTTCTGAAGATAAGCGATTAGAAACACCAAAAAAAAATTATAAGAAAAGTTACTTTAAAGATTTCAAGAAAAACTATATATTTATGTTTTATGATAAGTGATTTAGGTTAATAGTGCAATACCTGACACCTATTTGGTTTGAAGTTTTTGGGGCATTTGTTGAGTCCTAACCCCACAGCGAAGAAAAGGCTTTGATCGATTTCCGTGGGGACCTCAACTTTTCTGGGGCTTCTGAAGCTTCTGCTGAAAGCAGTGACGGTGTTTGTGTCGTTGTAAGCAGGGAGTGGAGGCATTATAGGTCTCCTTTTGTTCTTCACACCTTTAGAATGATGATGCTGAGAATGGTTACCGTGGTGAGGTGAGCTGTATTCCAGTATTGCGGTGGTGGTGGTGTTGTCAAACGGAGCGTTTTGAGCAGATTGGTATGCACGCGCCGCCATGTAGTAGCGAGATGGTGGCTGGTCGGCGGTAAGGAGGACATCAGTGGTTTGGCCGGGTCCCAACATGAGGACTTTGGTAGTGAAGGGTTTGAGGTAGGAGGCGTCGGCGCCAACCACCGTAAGTTTATGGTTTGCGACGGTAAAGAAGAGAGGTTGATTGAGTGCAGCATTGATGACACGTAGAAGGTTTGTTTCTCCAGCATGAATCGGAACAATGGTAGTATCTGTATTTCCAGTAATATTAAAATCAAACAATAAAACAATGTAATGGACTGTATCCGAGACTTTGAGTATAAAAATATACTATTTTTAAAATTTAGTTGATAAAATTACAATTTCTGAACTATTTTTATTTAAAAATCTTGTCTTTTCTTTTTGGTTCGGGGAGACACTTTGTCTTTAAAGGAGAACAAAAAGTAAACAGGCCATCAAGTAGACGCCCTACCAAAAGACAACCCTATTGTTGACTATTGTTTCTTAAATAATTGACATCTTTAATAATTCGATATCACACGTCATTGTCCTAAGAGGCTTCTCTTTTTCACGACTACTTCCTGTTTTAATTGTTCAATCTTTTGGAAAGTAAAGTTATTAAACAAGACATGTGGCATGTTCAACGTAATCAAAATTAAGAAGAGAATTCAAACCTTTATTGGAGCACTTGTAAAGATCACCAGGTTGACCATTAATGGTGTATGCATCAGACACGTTAGGAGCTCCTCCAGTTCGTGTGGCCTGCCTCACCACATCAATAGGGTTTGCGTCCCACCATTCCCCTGATCACCATCATCACTATCACTCTTCAAGAAGCAAGACAATAAAAGACACTACAAACTCTATATATTGTCCCTATATATTACTCATCCTTTTCATCAATGTTATGATTAGTGTAAATATTCAAAAGGGAGAAGTAATTACCAAGAAGAATGGGTGTGTCGTGGTTTGGCTTAGGGAAAGGGTAGAGTTCTCCTTCCCTGGGACGAATGATTAAAGCACCATAAACGGTGGCTCTAAGCCAGGAGCTATGAGCATGCCACCAAAGTGTGCCTTCTTGTCCTTGAACGGTAAAACGGTAGGTGTAACTTCCTCCAGGACGAATGGGGCACTGAGTCACAAATTCAGGTCCATCTGCCCATCCTGTTCTCATTTGCCTAACACCGTGCCTGAAACCAATACAAAACCCACTCTCAATTAACTTCATCTTTAAAAATGAATTAATGTTATCATTAAACTCCTTGTTTATAGATTTCATGTTCCTGCCACACTACCATGCAGTACGTGTACAGAATTGTGCTTGTAAAGATTAACATTTACCAATGAATGGTCACATTGTAACGAGCTTTGTTGGTTACTTTGACGACTAAAGTGTCTCCATTGTTGATTTCCAACGTTGGGCCGGGGAATTGGCCGTTCACAGTGATGGCATTGTGTGTTTTGCACAGCCTCTTCACTGGAGTTGCTTCAACCTATTCCATGACAACCAGAAAGGCAGTTATTATCTTTCGAGAAAGTAAAGATTTTTTAGTCCCCAGAAAGAAGAGAAAAAGAGTGAGAGAACATATACAACAAACTCATGCGCATGAATTTTTGCATTTGCTAAAGACAATGCTGAAGTTAAGAGAAGGAAAATGATGGCTAAGAAGATGGAGGAGTATTTGTGGTTGTCGAGAATGGTCTTGGAAGGTTCCATCTTTGAACAGCTTGGTGTGAATATGAATGGTGTGAGTTAAGGTTGCAATGCAAGTATAAGAGTGTGAGAGGGTGGTTTTATAGGGAGGATTAGAGAGGTGAGAGAGAGATAAAGTTGAATGAGGTTGGGTGATTAGGTTAAATTTTGTGGAGGTCAGAATCTAGAGGGAAACTTAACTTGGTTCAAACCTACAGGAGTTGTTGCACCCGCCAGTTAATTATGCTTACTTCAGAAGTCTTCAGTTAGAGGTTGAAATTTGATGTTTCTCAAACATAATTATATCCATATCTTTGTTCCCTTACTAAATAAGACGTTTTAACTTCAACTTTCTCTAACTTCCATTCATTCTCAAAGCAAAATCCATGTAACTCTTTTCAAACATGTCTGACTATGATGTAATTGACTATATTTTTTCCAATTCCTTGCACAACTCTTGCTATGAATTAAAGTTGCCTATTTGGTGATATTTATTTGACTTATTACAGAAACAGGAATTTTAACTAGGTTATAACAAACTCCTTTTAACTGAAAAATTATTACATATGATTAAGTTACATATTTATAATTGTTTGGGTTGAAAGGATAAAAGGTTAATTCTCCTTCTCCTCTTCTTTCCTTCAGTTCGTCTAACATTTTTTTATTTTTTCGATTAGTGGTTGATTTGTAAAAAATAATGACGTTCAAGTTAAATATATTTTTTAAGTAGGTTTTATGAAAAAAAGTGTCTTTATCATACATTAATCTTGTATTTATAACATGTTAATCACTCATTAATATCATATATTAATTACTCATTAAACCTATTAATTATTCATTATAATTACTCATTAATGTTGATTGTGTTACCGCACGAGCGATCGGTTGGTTCAATCATGAACCAATCCAGGAGTCAAGGACAACTTCCGAAAAGATCAACTGGTAGACACTCTATAATACAATAATCTCAATCAATTTGTACATTATAAATAGTAAAATAATTGTAATCTATAAAAAAATCTAACCATACTCACAAACAGGTAAGGACTATAGCGATGTTTAACTATATAATAATTTCTTCCTTTTACCGTCCATCCATTCCATTTATCATAAAAGTATAACCTTTTTCAAAAAGGCCAAAACAAAAAGCATTTTAACTTTTTCCTTTGCTTTTGCCAGTCAATTAAATCCTTGCAAATTACCTGCTGATGACTACATATAATTTAGTGTAAACTGCCTAAAGTGAACTTTCTTTTCATCTAAGGAATCGTGATTTGTGGAAAAGAGTATATTTTATTCCTCAAGAAATAAGTTAAGTAACAAGTACACAATATTATTGGATAAATGACCTAGTAATATTTATTACACTTTAAACACTTTTAAATGTAAAAAAATAAAACTATCAATTTTTAAATTATTTAACAACATATTAATAAAATTATATTAGCGTTAAACAAATGAATAAATGTATATTTTTAATTAAAAAGATTGTTTTTAAAATTTTAAATATACTTAGATATATTAGGATTTGATCTTTCCCATAGTAATGTTAACTAATGATGATGGCCTATATAAAAAGTAGGGATTTAAAAAATTACTTAATATATAACATATATCTTTTAAAATTTGGGTGTTCACTTGTGTCATGGTAAATATTTTATTAAAATAAACTCTCTTTTATTCTATATTTATAATAAATAGTTCCAATGTGTTTTTGTAAAACAAAAATTTCTTTTAAAATTTCTAAAATTATTAGTATATTTTTTTGTCAAATAGATATATTCATATTTTTTTATTTTAAAGATTTATTTTTAATTATGTGATATAATCAAAAGTCCCGATTATTTAATTGCATTAAAATATTATTCTTTATGCACTATTGTTGTTAATTACAAATATAATAACATATATGTAATGTTGTCTGACTGACCTGATATAAACTCTGAATATTGTTAAAGGATAATTTATATCAATATATATAATATAAAAATTCTTTAGGGTGGAATTTAAAATAAAATAAAGTTCAATTTATGTAAAATCATTCATTTAAAAATTTAAATAATTAATCTATTAAGTATGCTAAAACATGTTTTGAGGTAAATTTATATGAATTTAGTAAATTATGTTTAGATTAAAAAATGGTTAAATATTTAAAAATGAAAAGCATATTGTATTTATTAAATTTATATTTGTGTCTTAATATCAATTTAATTTATAATATTTTTGAATAGTATTATTGTATTTATTGTTTTACGCATTTTATTAATATCATATGCTAAGTTTTTAAAAACACTTAGAGTTTTATTATAGCTAAAAAAAATTAGGATTTTTACAGATATAATAAAATTGTTTATACGTCTCACTCAATATTTGATATTTTATGTGTTCAACTATCTTTTCATCATGACCTTTTTCCTATGAATTTGACTTTTTGAATGAATTTAAACTCCTTGTCCATATCACTTTGCAATCTTTCTGCAACTAGTAAAAGTGTTTGCAAAATTCTATTTAGAAAACTATATTATATCTATATATAATTAACTTTTTAATGTCAAGCATTCCTCCTCTTTTAATTTTTTTCAAAACAATAGACTGACCCATTATTAATATTAGCCAAGTTTGGAGTTAATGGTGGTCGTGAAGCTCTAACTCATTGTAGGTCACCCTCTTTTTTTCTGTCTGGTAAAACTGTCTAGTTGTTATTCACCAATTATTATACCTTTAGGCTACTAATTTTGATGGATATATTCAAGTACAGTAGACTAATAACAATGAGTGTAGCAAATAAAATAAAAGAACTATAACTAACTAAAGTGATTTGATTGCATCTAACAAGAACTTAGTTAGATATACTAATTATGAAAAATATATCAGAAGCATTAATTGATAAATTAGGTGACCCGTCGCCCAACACGATTTAATTAATTTTCTTTTAAGAGTGGATGAGATCTGCCAAGAATTAGAGGCACAAGAATGTCGTACTCAAAAAGATACGTACTTGTGTGTACCAGGTACACATCGTTTTGATTTTTGAGGAACATTAGGTCACCATAGCTCACAATTTTTCAAATGTTTGACAATACCAGGGAGAATTTTGAAGAAACACCATAAAAATATTACACAAAACCTAATGGAGAATTGAAATTTCATGAGTATTTGAGGATGTTCAACGGTAAACGGGGACAAAGTTGGAGTGATGTACGATATTTAGTGTCCCTATCGCATGATGTAATAGAAAATATACAAATCTTAAATCAGAAGGAATGATGCAATGGTTTGTGTCTGACCTAATCTGTGTAAGAGGGTATAGTGTGAATGTTGTGTGTAAATTGGGATAAAATGGGTTGATTGATGCATGATGGTATGAGCCAAGGCACTAAAAGCTATTAGCTTTGGTTGGTTGTCAGACAAACCGTTAGAAGGAAAGCGTGTGAAGCAAAAGATGAAGGTGATTCGTAGACTTTTTCAAGATAAAAAGAGAGGGAGAAACCAAATTGAGATTTGATAGGTGAACAACAAATCATGACACTGCATTATACAAAGTTGGTAGAGTTTGTTACTGACTCGTCACATTCTTAAGAAAGGCAAAAATAGGAACTACACCACATGTCCTTAGCGATAACGTACCTACGTCCAAATTATTATAAGGCTTAAGTATAATTTGTGGGATGTTGCTTAATTTTTTGGTAAAATGCATGTTACCCTTATGAAGGTATGATAGCTAGCTAGGTTTCAGTGATAGTGTTTAGTCACAGGGTCAACATAAGAGGTGGTGTGTCGCTATAATGGCGCAGAAGCTTTTGTTTTTGCATTTTGGGCTTTCATAGTGATAGTCCTGACAAGTCCATTAGTCTTTGGAATTTGTGGACCTGGGAGAGGTCGAAAGTCACTATAATGGTTTACAACGTTTTGGTCTGTACATGCACCATCTTTACGCAGTTATTTGGTACCACATACAATTAAATGTTTTAAAAAAAATCATATGATTAAATGTGCTTTTAAAATACAAAAATATATAAATAAACAAAATAAATGATCAAGTTAAAATGGATGGAATTTCAATATACAAACTGTTAACTGAAATCTAAACATGAATTAAATTTCTTATTTCCACATGACACGGGGAAACAATGGGTGAACAAAGATTGAGTTTGACAGAAGAACCGTTGTTTGATTGTGCGAGAAATACGAGCAATTAACATGGGAAATGAGGCAATCTGAAGCTAGTAAAGAGTTCAACACCAAATTGATCAAACATTTGGGTAACATTCTTTAGCTTTTATATTAATTTGTATGAGGAAATTTCTCAATGATGGATCTTCTGATATGAACAGAACCATTATCTGGTGTTGATGAGTTGTATTTTCTCCATGTTGCAGGATAAAACCATGAATACCTAGCAACAATGCTAGCAATTAACATTTCCTTCTTTTCCAGTGAATACAAGGTTATGCCATCAATAATTTACATCGTGTCTGTTGCTAATGTATTTAGCAATCTTTGAACACGCCAAATTAGTGCTATAAAATTGATTTCCTTTTTTGTCTTTCTTTATGTTGATTTAGTGTGTTTTTTACCAAGTGAATTTTGAAGTTGGAATTAGATTGGGTGGTTGTTTTCTTTCTTGCTGCCAATACAGGTTCCGCCTTATTTAAGTGTCCGTTCCCTTTGATGGGTGTGTTGTTTGTTCTAGCTGTTAGAGGTTTTTAATTCAAGATGTGATTCCTATTGTTCACATATGTTGAGTGTTTATTTCTACCACAACAGATAGGTTATATAAAATTAGTTCAAGCGTAGAGAGACATTGTCTTGGAAGATGCTGTGATAATATATGACAGTATAATGCTTTCAGTAATAATAGGAATAAACTTGGAAGAAATGACAGTGAAAGCTTACGTTCTAATTTGTAAATCTTCAGGAAGCCTAGGCTATTAATTTATTCATAACAATTACTGTAGTTTGTAATCCAAGAATTATATAAGGCTCAATATTTGAGCACTGGGGATGCAAATTGGGCAATTTGCCCTGCATGTAAACTCATCTCTACTACTTTTTGTTTAATAACATGTTTGATTTTCCTTCATATCATATACTTTTTGTTTAGCATTATGGCGTCTACTTAAAACGGGATAGGAAACAAAGAAGACAGCAGTTACGTTTCTTTATAATGCATTTATGGGAGAAAATATAAGCTGGGAGAATCTTGCAGAAGAAACAATGATGCTCTTGAGAGAGCATATTTCAACTATTACGTGCCTTGGAAGGAAACAGAATTACACACAACTTGGGGCAGAGGTAAGCCACCTTATTGTAGTATGTAGTATGTACAAAACTCGAGCGTTCAAACGGGCAAATTAATATAAGAATGAAAGAATTGTAGAACATTGAATATTGAAGGCAAAAATATCACTGCAAAATTTGTCCTATATTATAGAATCATCCCCAGGACTGGCTGTGACTGATCTCTCTGGTCTAATCTCTTCCAGCTGCTGTAGCACTTGATGAACTTCTGGTCGTGCTGATGGAGAAGGATCAACACAGTGCAAAGCGAGCTTCAATGTGTTTAGCAACTCATCGCCAACTGTTGAAGAGTCTCTCATTAAGTCCGCATCAAAAACCTCATTTGTCCACTCCTCTTTGACAATGGAGGCAACCCACTGAGGTAAATCTACTCCGTTCATAGACACCCCAGGTGACTTCCTCGTTAGGAGTTCTAACAAGATAACACCAAGGCTATAGATATCAGTTTTGGAGTTGGCTTTCTTGAGCTTGGAGAGCTCGGGTGCCCGGTATCCCAATGCTCCAGCAGTAGCTATCACGTTGGAATTAGCAGCAGTTGTCATCAACCTAGAAAGACCAAAATCTGCAATTTTAGCATTTGTATTCTCATCAAGCAATACATTACTGGATGTGAGGTTTCCATGTATAATATTCTCCTGGGAATGTAGGTACAACAAGCCACGAGCCATGTCCTGTGCTATTTTCATCCTTGTTTGCCAATCAATGGATGTTTCAGTTCCACTACCTGCATAAAGATGAAAAAGAAAATACTTGACTTATAGTGGGCTATATTAATAAAACAAATGACTTAGGAGTTATCTGTGTTATTCTACGATCAGAATTAGGTTTCATTTTAGTAATCCGCAATTTTGCTAATAGAAGTTTGAATTAAAGGATTATGCACAATAACAAGATGAATAGTGAATGCTTAAAGAACTAAATAATTTCTCCCCTATTTGCAGTATCAAACTTACCGTGTAGGAAAGAAGCAACACTTCCTTTGGGCATGTAATCAAAAACTAGAAGCTTCTCCCCTTTGGGTCCCAAGTAATAGGCCCTCAGAGCCAAAACATTGGGGTGTCTAATTTTTCCCAGAACACTGACTTCTGATTCAAATTCTCTCTGACCTTTAGCGATCTTTTCCCTCAATCTCTTCACTGCAACTTGACTTCCATCCTCCAATATAGCCTTATACACAGTTCCGTAGGTGCTCTTTCCCAATATCTCAGCTGTTGCACACAAGAGATCATCAGCTGTAAAAGCTATTGGTCCATCAAAATGCACTAGTTTCCCTCCAGCCTCCCCACCTGCTTCAACATCACCAGCAGCAACAGGAGGGATTCCTTTTTCTGCCCTCGTGGCTCCAGTTCTCCCTACACCTCTGCCATTCTCGGCCTTTGATGTTGATCTCTTTCTGATCAGACAGAACAGAAGGATGCAACAAAGTATGATCAGGACTACGAGAAGAACTCCTGCTACTATGAGAATAATGTCTTTGGTACTCAGCTTCCTATGCTGGTGGTATTTTGACATTTCATGAGGTGGTGCAATGACTCCTTCTGATGGAGCTTGTGAAGGACATGGAGTTGAGGGGCTGTATCCACATAGTTGAATATTTCCCACAAATGAGCTTGAGTTGAATTTCCTGGCAAGTTGAGGGGGAACAGAGCCTGAGAGGCTATTATAAGAAACATTGAAGAGATCAAGACTACGTTGACTGTTAAAGGAGACTGGAATTTCTCCACTGAGATTATTCAGTGACAAATCAAGCTGCTTAAGAGTGGAAATGTTTGCAATACTAGAAGGAATATGCCCACTAAATTGGTTTCTACTCAAAATTAGAACAGAAAGATTGTGCAAACTCCCTAAAGTTCCAGGGATTTGATTTTCTAGGAGGTTGTTCTCAACATTCAGCAGTGTAAGCGAGGATAAATTAGAGAGAGTGGCAGGCAAGCTCCCATTCAAGCCATTATTAGAAATGTCTAGTGTCTTGAGTCTAGCAAGAGATCCTATTTCATTCGGTATAGCTCCACTAAACCTATTATTACAAAGGGAAATTTCATTGAGTTCTCTTAAGCCACCCAAAGAAGAAGGAACGTTTCCAGTGAAAAAGTTATGATCTAGGAGCAAATTTCGAAGCCTAAAGAACTCGTCATTCTTAGAACTCCGACCCCAAGAGTTAGGAAGGGGACCAGATAGATTATTATGTTGAAGGGAAAGGAATGTGAGGGAAAGTGAGTGAGTTAAGCTAGCTGGTAAAGGACCAGAGAAGGAGTTAAAACTCAAGTTAAGCCAATAAAGTTTGGAGGAATTGGCAAGACTATAAGGGATTGCTCCTGTGAGCAAGTTGTTGCTGAGGTCAAGAGACTGAAGCAAAGGGCAGTAACCTAAAGAAGAAGGGATGGAACCTGTAAGCCTATTGTTGAATAACTGAACCCCTCTAAGGTTAGGAAGAAGTCCAAAAGTGGAAGGGATTGAACCACCAATTTGATTATCATGAAGACTGAGCTTTCTAAGACCTTGAAGCTGCCCAATTTTATCAGTGATACGCCCTCTCAGTCCCTTCCACGGAAGCTGGATTACAATAACCTCTCCCTTAGCACACTTGATACCAACCCAACCTCCGGAGCAAGCTCCATAGCCACTATCATTCCAGCTCCGCAAGAAGCCTTCGGGATCAACCAACTCTTGCTTGAACGCTTGAAGCGCTAAGAAGTTTGATGCCGTCACAACCACGCCATCCCAACCCTCATCTTCGCACAAAACCGATTTCAAACAGGTGGAGAAAACAAGAGTCCAGACCCAGAAGAGAAAGAAAAAACAAGGTCCGGTGTGCGCCTTGGATGGAGTCTTCTTCCATCTTTCTTTCTTCTTGTCAGAAACATGGTCTGCATTTCCTACTTCATGTTGAGAAAACTGACAAGAGTTAAGGTTGGTTTTCTCCGCTACCATAACTAAAAGAGATGTTTTTGAATCAGTGAAACAGAAAGAGGGAGTGTGTGTTGGAAGTGATATGGAGATAGACAAGAACAGTTGAAGGATGGTTTTTGTAGTGAGGAGAGAGAGAGAGAGAGGGAACGAGAAGGATCACGTGATGACATAAAGAAGTGTAGGTGCGCGCGGGGTTGAGAGCGTAACAGAGAGAGAGAGAGAGAGTGAATGCAGAGTTGTCTTTGTTTGCGAGAAACAGTGAGCAACGGCTAGTTTTCTTGTAAGTTGTAACTATTGACGAGCATTAGTATTAGTAAAGTGGTGCGAGCATTTGTTGGAAGGGTTAAGTTAAAATGATGGCGCGCTATTCTTTTATTGCAGAAGCCGCGCCCCTCCACCCCCAACGGCTCCATCCTCATACTCTTCTGCTTCCACTTCCCACACATAAAATATTGGCTAATTCAGAACAAAACCTGCTATTAATTCTGACGTTTTTATATCTCATCTATATTTACATTTTTTTTTTATTAATGCTCACACTTTTATCCTGTTAATTCATATTTTTTTATTTCATTACCTTTGATATTGGATTATATATGTATAGATTGATACATATTTATTAAGTTGAGATACTAACCAATATTAATTAAATTCACTTTGATTAAACTAAATATGTTAGTAATTAATTAAGTTTAATAGAATTAAATTGTATTTATTAAATAACGTTTCAAAAGTCGAAAAAAAAAATTCTATTTTGTTATTCGGAAGACTAAAATTGAATGTAGTGAATATTTCTCCGCATACAGTGAACATTATCTTACTTTCGTTTGGACACACTGTTTCTAATGAATTTATAATTTGTAGAGGCTTGCCTGACATGAACCTGGGGTGGTGGTGGCATCTTCAAGTTTGACTGAAATGTGTCACGTGGTGAAGAGAAAGTATCAGAAAAAAAAAAGGAAACATAAAGAGTGAAGAAAATTGATATCATAGATGGCGGTCCCAAAACTCAGAAGTGTGGTCTTGATCATCATGTTCGTAGTACTTATAGGTCCACAATGTTAATTCCAATCACCTTAATATCCATCTCTTTTAGCTTTTGACACTTTCTTCACGTCGTTTTTCGTAGGAAAAAACTATTATATTCCCTTTTAAGGTGTCAGAAGTCTAGGCCTCAGACCGTTATTAAAACTCATCTTCTTACATTTTATTAAAATTATTTTTAACACATATAATGCCTCTATTATAATCAATCTAGTATGGAGATACCATATAATACCAACTTCTATTCTATCTCTAATTTAGAATAATAATACGTGTATGTCTTATTTTATATAAGGTACGTGGTTGAAGATCTTTAGATTTTATTAATTATAATATTAAGATGATCGGTTAATTAAACATAAACAAATACCATATATCGAATACCTGATACAAGATATTTTATAACCAGTAAAATTTACATATAAATATTAAATACTTCTAAAAGAGTAAATTTAATATGTCCCATAGTAGATAGATATTTGCATAGTAAACTGGAGTTAGGTGTCGCTTATTAGTATTTATTTTTGTTTGTCAAAAATGCACTAAGTAACTGAGTAAAAAATGATTACTAAAGATAAGTTGATCATTGGACTAATGGATTCATAATTAAGACTTATTAAAATGAGAGTTCATAGTTAAATTTTTTTTTTATAAATATTATTTTAATCATGTTTCACTTTTGTATTAATGTAATTTTGACTATAATCTCTTATTTATAACACTAATATTTGAGGAGAAACTTTTGCAGATATTTCATCATTCAATAAAAGATAAGAGAGATTCGAAACACGAATACCAATTAATAAAAATTCCTGAAATTAAAAAGAAAAAACTTTGCAAGAATAATTTTGATTCAATAAGTACATATTATGATTATAATATTAATAAGTATAACCTTTTTTTATAATCGTAGCAATAATATTAGTAAGTACTGGTATTTGAAGTCAATGCATATTATTTTTATTACAAATAAGTACCGGTAGAAAATATTTGATTTTACAAAAGAAAACACTGTATGTATCAACTAAAAACTTGAAAAACTGGTAACATTCTAAAAGACAGTTATCGTTTTTTTATAGTACAACGAATTTAGATGGAAACAACTTACGAAATGGATTTGGGGATTTAGAATATCAGAAAAATATAATTTGTAAAAGACTTTTTAATATATTGACCTACCTTTCTTTACATTTTTTTTATCATTTGTTTGATTATTCTGTGTACAATATATTTTGTAATTATATAAATAAAATTTAAGATAAAACAAAATACAATCGTTTAATAAAATTAAAATAGAAAGTGGCATACTACATTACATTGATTATCAACTAAATTAATGTAATATATTTAGTTTTTACATTTATGTTGGCCAACAACTGAAATTGTTTCTTTCTTTTGTATTTGAACCATAATTAGACATACAACATCAATTTTATAAAACCATTTTGGGAAGTCTATTTCGTATATCAACTAACATGTGATTTGAAAATTTTACCACTATTTACATCAATTGCATTTATACGAGTCATATAACCAACACAAATGTCTGATAAATAACTAATATAAAAAATGATTTTCCTGGTAATAAATTTGGTGTCATCTTATAATAGATGTTTTCATCTTTTAAATATCGTAATTTATTTTTCTTATCATAATTATTTTATCCTATATTCTTTTTTTTTATTGTAAATGAAGTGTCCTAACAAAATTTCTCCATAAATTAGTGGTCATTTCAAGTGATATAACAAAGTGCAAACAATCACCTTTCATTTTAATGTTTGACCTGTGATTTTTTTTTTCATATATATTAATCAATCTTAACAGCACTGAAATGAGTTGATTCTGATAACTTAGTTGTTTTATGTTTTTCAACTTTTGGTATAATAAATTTAAAAACTGTTTTAAGAATTTAATGTTTTTAAAAATATTTTTTACAAACAACTAGTGAGTTCGGTTTAGGGTTTAAATTTGAGGTTTTTGTTTGTCGGTGGATCTGGGATAACTTGCTGAGGCAAGTACAGTAATACAACTAGGTTCTTTGATTATTGCTATTAGTAAGAATGTATGTAGGTATTTGGTTACATGATAAATTACGTTGAAAACAATATTCCTTGGAAACAAGTACCGGAAAGGTGATTTCGAAACTGTTCAGAATGTTTTTTCAGTTAGATAACTCCGAATTCTTTTCTGACAAACCATCTCCTGAAAAAAATGAGTTTCCATCGGAAAATCACGAACGTCGAGACTGGCGTGCACCACTGACTTCAAAGACTATGCACACAGCTGCTTCAACCGCACCACCAATGCACACCAGCAGCAGCCTCATTGTGAAGAAGAAGAATAAGGTGGGAAAAATTAAGGTTAAATGAAATATTTATCAAGGTTATTATTACAATTTGACATTAATGATTGTGCAAGAAGAAAGTTGATGGGGTACAGAAAGCAATTCCCATTTTGTTTTACGGATTATGTAGGCCACTTGTGCTCGTCATCGGCTCACATGGGCCGTGGATTATGCATGTCATGACGGACCGATACACTATATACGATGAATCGTGATTTTGTTTATAGTGATATGCATACAACTTATTTATAATATTATTATTTACGTATAATTATCTAGTTGTTAGTTTATCTATTCTCTTATTGTATTTAGAATCCACTTTGATTATTCTTAATATACGTTCTTATAAGAACAAAATCTCTTGGTAAAGACCCTTCAAACTTCTTTTATCAAAAAGACCTTTTACTTTTCAAATCAAAATTTTTCAGGAATCAGATATAGTCTCAAATTAAGAAAAATTGTGCTTTCAACTTCATGCCTTCAGGTCGAGATGTTTTAGATTCTCGTTTATTCAAGATCGAGAGGAAATGTACATATAGACATGTTGATGCTCAAGTTAACTAAGTGTGTTAGATAATAATAAATGTTGTAATAATGAGTACTTAACTAATTATGTTGTGGATATTGCTATTTATACTAGACTTATGAGTTTTTACCTAGTTGCGCTTGAAGCTATGAATAATTATCTTAATTAACCTTTATTAGTGACTTGTGTAATTTTTCTTAATCCCAAGTCATATTTCTAGTTAACCAAAACTATATGAGCCATCTTAGGTTGATAACATCTACGCCATCATAGACTCAGATGTTTTAGGCTGTAACAGGTCATGATGTACCTAACCATCATAAGCGGAGATGTTCCAAATCATCTTAAGCCATGATGTTCCAAGTAATTATAGGCTATAGTAAGTTGAGATGTATCACACCACCATAGGCTAAGATATATATACAACAAAGGTTGAGATTACTAGGTCAACATAGGTTGAGATGTATCAGACCAATAGAGGATGAGATGTATCATATCAACATAGGCCAAAATTTATTTGTCTAACATAGGCCAAGATGTACTACACCATTACAAGCTGAGATGTATTAGGCCAATATAGGTTGTGATGTATTAGACCAGCATAGACTGTGATGTATCAAATCAACATAGGTTAAGATGTATATAGAGATGACGACGAGTCGGGTTGGACACAATTAATGTCTACTTGTTGCCCAATTCCTAACAAAAAAAATTCACTCATTACTCGTCCCGTTACTCGTCAAATACCCGTTTAAAAAATGTTTACGGATATTTTAAAACTTATGGGTACTCGTGGATACTAGCAGATATTTAAGAAAATATATTTTATAAATTTTTAAAATAAAATATAAATAAAATTACAAAAAATATATAAAATATAATATAAATTAAATTAAACATACATTAAAATTTAATTTTAATGAAATTTAATCTATTAAAATATAAATTAATTTTAATTTTAATTTTAATTAAATTTAACTTAATAAAATATAAATGAAATTTCTTTATATATTATAAATTGCATGTGAGTTTAAAGAATAATAATTTCTTTATTCTTATTTTTGAACTTAAATGCGTAATGAAAAGCTGTAACACAAAATGTTCTCTCTCTATATATACACATATATGCTTTAAATATTAATAATGTAAATAATATTTGTTACTCTAATTATTAAAATGTTTTCATATTTCTAGATCTCCGTAAGTAATATAAATAATAATGGTTGTGATTCAAATATTTAAAACTAATTTATTTTATGAAATTACTTTCCATTTCTCAAATAACGATAGTGTATTAATATTTCAAAATATAAAAAGAAAATATAAAGTTTAATCTGTTGAAAAAAAATGCCGATGCAAATCCAACACATCCACTATCTACCTAAATAACTATGTTTATTCTGTGTGAGGTCAAGGATGGTAGGTGTGAGGCCACAAGGTCAATGAAACAGACACAGTTATCATGAGAGAAGGACAAGGACATGGTGGTGAAATGGGTTAAGGTTGTCACGAGAGAAGGTGGAGGTGTGTACACTACAAATAACCCAAATGGGAAGACTATAATATCATCACGCTTTTAATCACTACAACAAAAGGTCAAATTTCATTTTGCTACAAATGAATGGTCTTCACTTTGCCTTTCTAAACCCAAACTCATAAGAAAAATACAACGGTAGCAGCTACTTATATGCCCACGGCTTCCCCAAATGAGGAAAATGGATTCAAGATAACACCACAATAGCATGGCCAAAAGAAAGTTATTTAAATCAGGAACTCTGGTTTTTATGCCAAGGTTTATGTACGCTTAACTAAATTTATAGTTTATCCAGAAATGAGATTAACCGTTAATTAATTGGAAACATTTGTTTCAAATGACAACAAACTTTAACTGGAAACATTTTTGGTTCAACTGTTTTAGATGTACCTTGAAAGAATTCCTAAAGAGGAAGAAGACACGCAGTTTAATATCTCCAAAACATTTTCTTTTTTATTTTTTACTTCTTTCTAAAGAAATTTCAAACCTTTCAAATTATTTTTTATTATGTGTAAACTGAACAGATGCTATAATTCAGCAATACAACTTTCACATATGGAACTAGCAAAAACCAGTAGAACAAAAGGGTAGAACACCTTTGGAGTACCTGCAAATATTTAGTAATATATCATAGTATTAGTTACTGAAAATTAAAAAAGAAAAATTTGAAAAGTGCAATACGTACATACTTTACATCCTGAAAATATGTAAACTATTCTAGTTTAAAATTAAAACAAGTTGTATATTTAAAAACTAAAGTTAGTATTAATTAATTATGTGAGATTTAATTTATTTTATGAAAATTTCAAATCAACTCAACACTAGTTAAATTAATAAAATTTGATTAGGACGTATATGCGAATCCAAGTTCGCAAGGTCTTCGTATTCCGTGAATTATTGATCTACTCTAAAATAGGCAGATAAATAGACATAGCTTTTAAAAGTTCATCTGTTTAGTGTGTAGACTCGAGTACTAATTTGTTAAACCTTTAACATAAATTTATTTTTATTTTTATTTTATTATACATTCGAGATATGGATTGAAATTTTGTTACGGTTTGGTCTTTAAAATATGTGTCAAAGTGTAGAAACAATATTTAAACTGTTTTAGATATTGATTTCTAAACGATATAGAACTATTAATATGGTAGAAATATAAATCTTAGTAGATTTATCATGTGATCTTTTATTATATTATTTAAGATAGCTATGTTTATTTTATGGGAAGGAAGGATAAGAGAAGTTGTAGATTCGTTTGAAAGATATAATTAAACAAAATTATAATTAATCTCAAATTAAAAGGGTTCCTACACTATTGGATCTTAGATGTATATGTACACGAGACTATAATTAAACCTTTCCCGTAAACTCTCACATTGCATCTTAGATGAACTCATATTGAACCTGTCTCTTATGGACAGAAATTTCTTTGAAAGAGACTACCACAAATTACTTTTAAACGTTAACAACTAAATATTCGGTAGCGTAAACATTAGACTAACTCGCTATGCGACTCATTGGTTTATAATTCAGAATTGTATTTTTCAATGCTAACAAATAACTTCTTTTTTTTCGAAAGAAGCTTTCTTTTTCTTTGGACTTCTGCACATTTTTCTCTTTCTTCTTTTAATTAGTATTCTCCATAAGAGAAGGGTTTACGTACAAAGAGACGTGATTGGTGTAATATTACTGATATTTTAAAAGAGTACCAAAATCTACACTTTTTTTTTAAAAGATAATTAACGAAACGAGATAAGACTTAAATTGTTCAAATTAATCAAATGTCTGGCTATCACAATTTTAGTAATTTCAGAATTTTCTCTTTACTTGCATGTAATCATCTTTTCCTAATCAACGACAATTTGAATTGATATTTTTCTTAATCATAAATTTCGTCACTCTCAATGCCATCAAACATGTGAAAATAAGGTAAAATATGACCCAATGATGAAGTTACCAGCTAGCTCTAACAATAACAAACATTTTGTCATACACGAATCTTCATCTGTATAACAGACTACCTTATTCATGAAGCATTACCCTACTACCATTTTTGTATGTACGTAGATATTGTATCTATGATTCAGTGCTCCTTTTACAAATCAAAAGATGACGGTGACAAATACCTATGAAGCAACTGTAGTGCTATAGCGATTACTATTTGCTAAATTGATACGAATTATACTATAATTTGATTAAGAGCAATCCAGCCTATATAAATATATAATAAACTCAAGTCTTTTTATCGGGTAAATATATTAGTTGTTTTCATAATTGAAAATAAAATGAATTTAAATTATTTTCATATATAACTTGTTAATTGTTTTTACAAGTTATTCTGGAAAGTATTAAAATAAATTGAAAATAAGCTATGATACATCGCAAACTATTTTTATAAGTTCTCTTAAACAAAATGTTTATACCATAAAATAAGTTCAAATTAACTATGAATATAAATTCCTCCAATGCATACTTTCATCGTTAAAAGTATATTTGATAATAATAACATTCTTTATATGTAAGTATTTTATATTCTAGACGATATTTTATTAGCACATGACAAATGACGTTATTGTAATGCTATTTTTAAGAATGATTAAATATAATAAATATTATTCCTTTTATATACATACTTATATATATATATATATATATATATATATATATATATATTCATATATAGGGAAGACGTACAATATTATCTATAACGTACAGTGTTTGACATTTGATAGTGATCTAAATAGTTTCTAGCTTGTTGAATTACCCATGTAGTTAATTTTACTTTTTTCCAAGGAGCCAATTATTAATGATGGTATAGCAATCAGGATCCTTTCTTTTTCATATTGTTCTTCCTTCACTACAGTATTTGCATTGTCCACAATCATGGAAGAGTCTACAAATACGTGAAGCCTTCGCCTGCATGCACCCGAATTAGAGAGAGAGAGGTACAAGTTGCTTCATCCATGGCCTGCAGTTTTCCTGACGTGTTTTGCTGGATTCAGAAGCTTCCACCAATCTCAGAATGGGAAACAAATCCAATTTCACTAAACATACGTTCTTCAACCTCTTGCCAACCATGTCTCAGTCTTATCGTAACCAAAAACCATGATTCCTCAAAATTCTGCTTTGTCATTATAGCAGACTGCAACACTCCTATCCATCTTTGGACCTCAAAACCTTTTAAGCACGCAAGCTCCAAAACTGAAAAGTTAATAGATGAAGAAACCATTTCCAGTCTCTTTGTCAATATCAACCAGGCCATCCTTCTTTATGGATCCAACAAGAACACTTCCTTCCTCAGGTTTCCAGAACTTGACTCCACTCCCAACCTTTCAGACGTTTTCAATCTTTCTTTCTTCACTCTCTTGTTCCTAGTTTGTATATACGAAACTCCTGCAGCAGATTTTCGTTCTGGGTGTATTAGTAACCTGAAAGATCACCTGACAGGTTTTCAGTCAAGAAAAGCATCAATCGTGCTGATGAAACTCTTAGGCTCTAACGTAGAAGAGTTGTGGATGCGCTCTGTGAACCTTGCAGTTACTAACTGGGTCGGGGAACAAGAAGCACATCACAACCCCTTCAGAACACCTTGTCCATTATTTTCTTATTCCCTTTCGGCAACTGGGTTGTGGAAAGTGCAGTTGTATTGCCCCCTCATAGTCATGGATGTTGAGAACTCAAAAAGTAATCCAGCAAGTGAGAGACTTCAATTCTCCCTCAAACATCACCATGTGGAAGCTGTTTTTCAATTCAATCACAAAGTCTCCATAAAAAAAGAGTGGGTTGAAATCATGGTGGACATTGACAACATAAGGTATGCTAAACTCATCAAGAGATAATAATACACTGAGAGCTAACAACAGTTAGCCATTTGTTAGCTATGCTTATGTTGTTATTGAAAATTTAGGAAATAACAAAAGTCACTTTTTTTTTCTTTTTTTTTCCATTTTACAGTTCATTTTAATAATTTTAATAATAAAATATTATGCATTAACTAATAAAAAATAAAATTTAAAAATCAAAATAATAATATTCATAATTATAAAATAGAAATATTAAAAAATATAATGTCAAACCATTTTAGTTGTTTTCTTTTTCTTTCTAAGATCATCAAAAGTAAAACGTTTATTTTAGGAATCTCATTCGTCTTTTGCTAATGATATTTTGCCGTTCAAAATCATTTTGGAAATGAAATTTATTTTTTAATTAAAATTATCGATTATGGTATTTTTTTTCTCCAATAAAAACATATTATCATGCATTTTTATAATTAAAAAACGATTTCACTTTTATATAATTATTTCTATCGCCGGATCAATAAGTCTTTTTAATGCAAGAAAAAAATATAGCAAGCTTTTATAAAAATAAATAACTGTATTAAAAAATATTAAATACTTATGTTTGGACAAATTATAAGTGTCTTTCGTGTGGTATAATTATTTACAGTATCAACATTATTTAAAATATATGTATAAAGAATTTTTTTTTGTTTATACATAAACAAGATGTTTTTTGATATCCACATTTGTTTTTCAAATTTTTTTAAATCAAATAATTATATTATCAATTTTATTATTTTTAAAAATTTAACCGTATTTAATTTGACATTTTTTAAAATTTAATTAATTTTTAATTATAAAATCATCTAAAAAATAAATAAAAAATATTTATAATAAAATTATAAAAATTATTTATATTTAATTTCTTAATTATACTAATAATAATAATTCTATTATTTTTTATTATCATAAAAAATTCAATGGTATATAAAATTGAAATATATAATATATTGTTTTATTTTTTTTCTTTTTAATAAATTCAATAGATTTGTTAGATTGATGATATGGTGCTATTGTTTTTTTTAAAGATATGTGGATTAAAAAAAATTCAAAATTCTAGTGTCCAATTGCAACCACACCAACTAAAATAGACCCGCGTCACTATTTATTCCAATAGATTAAAAATTGTTTAATTTCACTTCATCACCGATTTATATAGCATTTACAAATTTATTATTTAAGGTTTTTCTTACATATTTTCTTTTTTTCATATACTTTAGTTTGTCAAATGTGTAACAAATTGGTAGCATATTTTGAAAATACAACATTGTTTTAACCTTATAACATGAATAAAGAAAAACTTAGACAACAAATTTTAATATAATAATAGTTAAATACTAAAATGTGTAATTAAAAATTATATTTTTATTAGATAACTAAATGTCAATTCGACCTTTGATTTTATCTATTGTAACAAAACATTTTAAAAATATGGTTGTCTTATTAAAAGATGGACCAATAAATTAATGGATTATTATTTGTTTAGTATTTTTATTTATATATATAGATTGATATTAAAAACCTATTTAACTATATAATTTTGTTGATTAACTAATTAGATAAATTAAAGTAATTAATATTTTTAGATATTAAATTATTCAATTATAATTTATAATTAAAATTTAACTAATAATATGAACTACAATACTAGTATGTACTTATATTTTTCTAAATAATGTAATAAAAAGTAATATTTTAAATTATTTTTTAATTTAATTTTGAACTTAAAAAAAGTGAGTTATTAAATTTAAAGTAGTAATTGAATTTAATTGTCTTTAATTTTAATATAAAATAATAAATTTGTTTAAAAGAGATGTAGAAAAAAAAAATGTATATTTACAATTATGGTAATGAATGTATTAAAAAGAAAAAAAGACTAAATATATGGGAAGTTATTTAAAATAAGTTATAGTTTTGATTATCTTTTAAAGTTTTCAGTTATTTGAAGAGTTGAAAATAATAATATATTTTTTCAGGTGTGATGTTATAAAATTGGTGAATGAATCTCTTATGAAAGAAAGAGGGGCTGATGCAGCTGAAAAACATTTCCCTTCGAGAATATCCTTACAACTAACACCTATTGTCCAAGACCAAGTGTTGAGCCTATCGGTTGGGAAATCCTCGGAGAACCCACAGAAAGAAATCGGAGTTGACAAAAGTATAGAAGCTTCTTTCGAGCCATCGGTTCCTGTGGGACTTAAGGTGTCAGCTGGAGAGTCGACAACAGTGAGTTTGAAGCCTTGGAAATTTGAAGAATCTGTTTATGGGTACAGTGCAAATTTGAATTGGTTTCTTCATGATAGTATGGACGGCAAAGAAGTTTTCTCATCAAAGCCTTCAAAGTTTGCTATGATTAATCCTAAGTCATGGTTCAAAAATCGATACTCAAGTGCTCTGCGACCTTTCACCAGGCAAGGAGGAATTGTTTTCGCAGGCGATGAATATGGAGAAAAAGTGTGGTGGAAAGTGGACAAAGGAGCCATTGGAAAAACAATAGAATGGGAGATAAGGGGTTGGATATGGTTAACTTATTGGCCCAACAAACGCATAACCTTCTACAACGAAACTAGGAGGTTGGAGTTTCGAGAAATACTAACTGTTGATGTTGCTTAGCCTCATGTCTAAGGCCAAATTATTATATAAAATAAAAAATAACACACGTAGTTTTCACTAATATTTGGAATGTAAATCATTTATTAAATTATACCTCATACAAATCGTGAAAAAATTAATACAATAAAATTAACGATGACAACTATATGGATCACAACAAAAACATCTAAAAAATATTGTTTGTCAATTAAGAATGCCAATTTTTGCTCATCTAAAATGTTATGTTCTTTACTATTGTGGTGCATTGACTGAGAAAAATATATATGAACATATTCAAACTTAAATAGTTTTTAATTTCAATCAAATTTTATATATTTTTACTCATTAATCATTTTGAAGATTTGGAACAAGATAAAATAATTTAAAAGAGAATTGAGTCCTTAATTCTCTATTTCATTTAAAATATTGCGTGTGAATTATGATAAGGAGTTCCTTGTGGGGATGATAGGCTAAAGTAGTTTTCTTTGAAAACATCTTTGCAAAGCACTGTCCAAGAGCGAGGGTAAATTTTATTAAATAGGTTTATTTAAGGTCATACAAAAATCATGATAGATAAGCCTAATAAAATTTTTAAAAAAATTAATTTTTTTTTATTATATATAATATAGCATTCATCCTTTTTTTTTAAATGTTTAACTAGATTATTCAATTAAAAATATGATTAAGCTATCAAATTGTGATATTTTTATAAGAAGATTCCTGAATTATCTAATAAGAACTTAAAATCGTCAGGAAAAAAATATAAAGACCCAATTACATTTTATATTATTTAATTAAAAATATAAAAAATTAAAGACCCAATTATATAGTTATGAATTTAAAGACTTAATTAGAAAATTTTAAACAAGGTATAGAATTTATGTAATAAAAGCTTGTCCAAGACACCAACCACCATGCCACGATGGGAGAGTCCACGTAAGGGACGAGAGAGGCACAAGTCACACCCCGGTGCACATTAGCGAGGAGACTTTCCTAGATTGGAACGGAGAGGGTGATTAGAGGGGCGGAAATCTCAAAGAGACAGAGTGCAACTAATTTATCCACCTCTTTCCTTGTTGGCTTAACTTTACTCAAGCTCGCTATTCTCTATAAGTTTCTCTCCTCCATCATTTTTCCCTCCCATTATTCCATTTTCCTGTTCTTTCATCCCTCTCGAGCTCTCTCTACCATGGAATCATCCGCTGCCATTCGATCTTTTAACTGTATCTCTCTCTCTCTCTCTCTCTCTCTCTCAATCTGCATCTGCATTTTTGTTATGAACGTGTCTTTCCGAATGCGATCTCTGCTTTTGTGTTTACGATTTTTCTGTTTTATGTTCTTTAATTTATGCGACGTGTGATGGAAATGGGAAAATATTCACATACGCAGTTTGATTTTGGAAAACGAATTCTATACATCTGGATTAGGTTTATGATTTTCGAGCTAGGAAGAAAAGTAACTGCGAAGGAGCTCGCTAGATTTGTCATTGTGTTGTAAACATTGGACGGTTTTCGTTTAAGGCACTTTTCGCATTTCTTGCTTTCTTTAAATATCGTTTCTTATATGAAATGTTATTTTCGTTTTGAATTAAATGCTGAACATAGGATGGAGTTTTTGCTACTGTGATTTATTTATTCAATTTTATTCAAAGAAAGGTTATGCCGTATATACTTTCCTTTTAAGATTTGCAGGAACCTTTGAAACGTTTCATCCTGAAGTAACTAGTTGTATTAGCTTGCGCGACTTGTTCCTTGTTGCTGTGATATGTGAAGCTTAATTTAACCTTAGAATGAACTTGACAATTAGGTAGCAGCGATATAGTTGTTTTATGCTATTGATTAGTATCGTTTGTTTACAAGAATCACGACACGATCATGACGTTTTTCATTAAGTTAGATGAATGCCACTGATTAGGTGATTAGTATTATTTTTTGGTATTGATTAGTATAGTTTTTCATCTTTCTACAAATAACCAAAGGATGGTCTACAATCACCTTAGAGCCTGTAATTGACCATCTATCGGGTCCTATAGGAGAACACAAGATGAGTAGTGACTGTATGTTTTTTTTTTTTGGATAACTTTAGTGGCGTCCATATGTTGGATCCTATTTACTCTCAGAAATCTTCGTGTTTTGTTGCTTATTTTATTCTTTCGTTGATCTATTTCTGTTAATTAGAACAGTGAGTTCCGTTTTTCCCATGTCTCTTTGAAATAGGCTTAATTACTTTTGGAAAGGGTCTCAATGCCTTCTTAAACGGTCGAATTTCAATATACAATACTATTTAAGCAGTTCAATGTTTTTAATATGATTTTACTACAGTCAGATGCTTAATCATGACACTTGGATTTCAGATCCCATGGGCACTATGTCCCATACGCGACCTTCCCGTGATAAACAAGTTGTAGTTCCCATCCACAATGTCCGATGGAACTCTAAAAGTAGACTTTTCATCCAGCATTTGGCATATGATCGGAAGCACATTAATTCCCACATGAAGGGGAACAACACACTAGTTTCATGTGCAAAAACAGCTGAACCTATCAACACATCCAAGTCTGGTGATGGTGGGTTGTATTGATCGTGAAATGAATTACGTCCTTATTCTTTGTTTTTGTTGACTTTTGTTTGAATGAGAAAAGTCTGATACTATTATTTGGTCTTAGTGTAATTATCTTCGTAGTTATATATTTTAAGTGTTTTTTTTAAACCCCACATCAATTAAAAATATGACAAAATCATAATATATAGGTAATTACAAACCTCATCTTACTAAGTTGTGAGGTTGAATTAGACTTAAATTTTACTTTTTAAAAATGATATCAAAGTCATTCAAGAGCCTTTCATAGCCAAGTTTGTTGGGTCTATTATGTTACCCACTTTTGGGTTTCCCCTAGTCTCACACTTGAGATGTTTAGTCCTCGTTGTTATGGGTGTATTAGAGATCCTACTTCTATTAGAGAAATGACTGTGATAGGTGTGTTAGAGATCTTACCTCGATTAGAGATATAATCAGGTTATATAAACATAGGTAAGTGCAAATCTTGGCTTATAAGTCAATTTTGTAAAGTTAAGTTAGAATTAACTTATATTTACTTTCTTAAGACTATTATTAAGATTTTAAATACAATAGTCAATTGCAAAATTTTTGGGCTGGAATTTCATATGTTTGTGTCATCTAAGATAATCTGCTGGAACTCTTCTATACTTAAAGAAAACAGAGAAGAGAGAAAAGAAAACTCTTACAAGTTACATACAAAAGATGTGATTTTTATTTCTTTATTTCTTTATTTCTTTACACAATAATAGTAGGAAATGTTCTACTTCTGTTGCTCAGTATTATTGTGGTATTTGAGAAAGTCTGTTCGAGGGTTATATATATATATATATATATATATATATATATATATATATATATATATATATATATATAACTGTGTTATAGTTGGCTATTAGAATAGCTTCTCTTCAACCGTTTTTTATTTATTTATATTCAAGTTCCTTGACCTCGCAATTATTTAAGATGTTGCAGCTTCTTCAGATAGTACTCCACAAGGCTCGTTGGAGAAAAAGCCTTTGCAAGCTGCTACATTTCCTAATGGATTTGAGGTCTATAGCTATTCTGTCCTTATTTACCAGCTAAGCATATTTTTATTGGTGAAAAAGGATAATTTGGTGGGAATTAGCTCTACTATGCCAGCTTTCATCCAAGACTGCATAATTGCATTATTAATTTCCTTGCTTGAATGTGAATCTGATAAAATCACTCGTTATGTCGTGTTTGCTTATCATCAGGCTTTGGTATTAGAGGTGTGTGATGAGACTGAAATCGCTGAACTGAAAGTAAAGGTGATCTTCCGTCTTGTTTATCCTTTTGTAAAATTGGAAGTGCGATATTTTAAATTTAATAGCAGGGATGAGAAAGAAAACTTCCTTGAATGTTATATGGTTTGTTTATTCGCAATTCACACACTCAAATCAGTCGCTGGATGGGTATGTCTGTAGCTCTGTCATATACTGTGTGTTGAAACTTCTGTCTAAGAATGCTCTTAATTTACTCAAGATATCACGCTTATTGAAAATGAGGTAATGCTATTAATGTTTTTTTTTAATCAAAATTGTAGCATGTTGTAATTTCAACTTTAGATTGTGGTGCCTTTGTGCCTAATGTCCTATCTCGTTATAATTCTTTTTTTGCAGTTCAAATTTGATTAAAAATTTGTATCATCTCAGCTCTGTTTTTATACAACATTGTCTGTTATATCTGTGTGGTTCATCAAAAGAAGCATGCTTTTAGCTGGATGACCTTGTACACGACCTTAGTTGACTATTATTGTTATAGGTTGGAGATTTTGAAATGCATATTAAGCGAAACATTGGAGCAACAAAGGTTCCTTTGTCTAACATTTCACCAACAACTCCTCCGCCTATTCCATCTAAACCAATGGATGAATCAGCACCTGGTACCCTGCCACCATCACCTCCAAAATCATCTCCAGAAAAGAAAAATGCATTTATAGATTCTTTCAGAGAGAAATCACCAAGAATGGCAGCATTGGAGGCTTCTGGTACCACCACTTATGTCTTAGTGCCATCTCCCACGGTATATGATTCATCAATAATTTATGTTTAACTTCTTCCTTCACTACTTATATTTGGCTTGAGCTATGTAGAGTTTGCTATCACTGATCTTTCTTTCTCCTTAGGTTGGCTTCTTCCGAAGAGGTAGAACAGTGAAAGGCAAGAGACAACCTCCCATCTGTAAAGAGGTGCGTCGTGCTTGTCAATACTCATCAATTTGTTATGAGCTAGATCACATAATTCACATGATCCTGCGTCGAGCTTTCTCATCGTAAAGTCCACCATTGAATTTTGGTACATGTGTTTGTTGGTCAATAAGATTTGCTGGGGTGAAACTGGTTGTTTCTGCTTTAGGGGCCCAGCTGCTGTGAGCTGCCCCACGTAATACTGCAGACATAATAGTTGGAGTCCATGTATCAGCCTGCTTGCTTGTCAGCCTAGTCTCCCTATGTGACCCTGTTAACATGCATATGTTGGCTTTCGGAATAAGTGTAAAGTCTTTTACTAAAAGCACTTAGAACGAAGAAAAAAAAAAAAAACTGATTATAATCAACAGTGGTAGTCTCAGAGACAATAAATATTCTTTGGTACTCACTTATTGTTATTACTATACTTTGTTTGGTACAGTTACTTCATCAAGTTGCTTGGGAACTTCACTTTAATTGGCCTGACTATAATGATTTTCAATTTATTTATTTCCTTTTTGAATTTTAGGGTGATTTAGTCAAAGAAGGGCAAACCATCGGTTATTTGGATCAGTTTGGCACTGGACTTCCGGTTAAGGTGATCTGTCAGTTTTTGTAATTGTGGTTCCTTGATATTTACTGCTTCTAACTGGTTTTATTTTTGAAATCTTGCAGACTGATGTGGCTGGACAAGTGTTGAAGCTACTTGTTGATGATGGAGGTACAAAGATGTCTATAACCCTATTATAAAAAAAATGCATAGATTTATTGATATGTCATTAATGCAATACAGGGCTTTTGAGGAAAGAAAGAGAGCTACGCTATTTATCCAAAATTGAGTAGTTAAAGGAACAGTGTACTCCAGTAATAAAATATGGTGAACAAAATTTGGCAATCGTAATAATTTTGAAGTCTACTAGTCCCGATTTCAAGTATTTTGAAACTTAGTTGCAAGGAAGAAACAAATTACTGTCAAATGATAAGCATTGCATGTTTTTTTCTTTTTTGGGAAGGGGGTGGTAGTGGCAGGTCGCAGGTCGCGGAGATACTTGTGAGTCCATTGTATTCAAGACATTTTTTAAGAGTGAATTTAACCAATTTGGACAGTTAGGGTATGTTTGGATAAACTTCTCCATGAGAACTTATGGAAGAGAAAAATAGGAAGGAAAGTTGAAATTAGCTTTTGGATAAATTAAAATTAGTTGATGCATAGGTTCATTTTTTTTTATTAATTTGTGCATATTTTAGTTTTAGCTTATGGAGAAGATTATTTCATTTTCAATTCTTTTCTTTGTAGAAATGTTTATGGAGAAGTTTGTCCAATGTAGGGATGAAGATAGGCTAGGCAACTAGTAAGGGGCCTTTGACATGCTCTGTCAAAGGCCTAGCCTAAGCTTTTAGGCTTTAAAAGAAACCTACCAGGGTGGCCTGTTTACATAATAATTTTATATATAACATATAATGTTTAAATATATAGTTATTAATATTAATAACAAGTTCAACAAAAAAGAAGAAGTTATTTTTTATTTTAAAAATCATTGGTTCGTATTTACACCTCTACTTTTAAATAATAATAAAATGACTAGTTTATTCAATATAAATATTATAGTTGCTAGCGGAAACATAAATGCAATAGTGCATGTGTGTTTGCATTTTTTTAATTAGTTAAACTTTATTATTTATATTAATTTTAATTTTATATATGATGTTTTATATTTTATGTATAATTAATAATTCTAATGTAAAACAAGGTTGACGAAACAATACATATTGTTGATTTGCGTGACAGGAAAAAAAAAGCATAATTGTATTGTGGAGTAATAGTGTTGTGTACTTCTTATTTAAAGTGGATGAGTAGTTTATCTCCACTGTTTTTCTTTTTCTTTACAGTTGTATAGGTAACAAAATAATAGTTGAGGTTTAAAATATTTAAAATTTAAAATATAATTAATGACAAAATAGAAACATAAATATGTCTACTAAATGGGGGTATACCGTTATATATAGGTATAGATATGCCACAAGAGAAGAAAGAATAAAATTACAGAAGTTAAAATAAGGTAAAATAAAAGAGACAAATCTATGTGAATCAGGTCCATATAGTTTGACCCTATTATTTGTTTGTAATTTAATACTGGTATAATTTGTAAAATAATTATCATAAAAAATAATAATTTGTCATGAACAATTTTAGGCTTGATGATCAAGTTAGGTTTATTGACTTGTTTAGTCATGTAAAAAGGTCTGGAGGCCAGACCAGACTTCTGAACAGGCTAGTCTAAGACTTATAATGAATTAATAGGCCGAACTTGAACTTAATAATAATGATATAGGTCAAGCTCAAGTACAAAAAATGCCTGAACTGATCTGATCTCACCCGTTTCCACCTCTGGTATGATACAATAGTATAATGGATGCCCAATCGCTTTATGACTGCCATGCTTTTATCACACTAAAGCATGGCAATGTTAGGCTTGATTTGTTTAGATTGACCGATGAAACTTTGATACTCCAAAAATGAAGAGAATGTATGTTGTACTATACTTATGCAAAGGATGTCCTCCGTATTTTTTGTTTCCATATTTATTGACCGTACTTACTGGGAACTTTATCTTTTCCTATATATCGTCGAATTACTGTAAATAGTACTAGGTAATCACAGTGAGCCAATAGAGTTGGACAAATGTTTCTGTTTATAGCATATTCCAGGGAAAATATTATATTCTGATAATGATTATTCGAAACATACGTAACTATGTTGTTTTTGTTATGATCATATATACAATTAGTGCAAAAAAATAAATGGCTGTTAACAAATATTATAAGTGTATATATGTCTCAGTTGTGTGTCTTTGTCTTAATGTATCCAAGCTGCATTGTATCTTGAATTTTAGGAATTTCCTCTGTACGCCGAATGTGGGTCGTATCGAGTATCTAGGCTTATTAGAGTTTAAAAACAATTTTTTGCTTTCAGTTATTGTTTTCTCTAATAATTAAAAAGATATCTTAAAACAGAAATAAAGTGAAAAATCATGTGACACTCTTATAATTATTAGTGATTGGAAGAAATGAAAATAGAAAATGTTTTGTCAAGCTATCAGAATCTAGGATCCAAACTATGGAAATCTCGAATCTTGTATAATTTTTCTATCAGTCCCAGGGATGTTCCTGATAGTTTACTTTAATTCATTGTAATTTACAATGTGTAGCTAGTTGTGCTGTTAGTTTTCGTATGTTGTCTAGTTAGTGTTGACTACTGAGTGAATGGAAAAACGTTGTTTAGCTCTGGACGGTCTTGATTTCCCCTATGTATGGCTTTTTTGTGATTTATTGATGGCCTAGTCCGTTGTTTTGCAATATTTAGAGATAATTGTCAATGCACAGCCAAATTATCTTTGCTACTTACACTCATCCATAGCTGTGATGAATTTCTTAACGTTTTTATTTGTGATTTACAGAGCCTGTTGGTTACGGAGACCCCCTTATTGCTGTCTTGCCATCTTTTCATGACATCAAGTGAGCTGGCCTTTTCCTGTTGTTCCGATCAATCATGAGGCATTTTTTTTTTAATTAGGGAGCTATTCGCATATTGGCAAAAGTTTTTAATAGGTGACAAATAATTGAAAATTCATACTTTGTATACCAATTGCTTAAATTGTACTGGAATGAAGCTTATTCGAGACGACCTTCCTTAAGTATCTTATTTGATGGAGTTTGATCGCTAGCTACTTTTTGTTTAGTTTCTCCCGAAAACTTTTTTTGAAATTCTGGACCAGAAATAGAAATACCGTAGTGCGATATATAGAAATGTTGCATTCACAGCAAAATTCTGACCAAACAGTGACCGAATCTCGTTTTCTGAGATTAGTTATGTTGAGATTATTGATCAAGGTAATGGTTAGCATCCAAGGCCTAACAATAACATTCTTCCTATATACCAACACTCAATGTGAAATTATTTGTCTATTGGACTTGATTGATTTAGAGGGGGCAAATTACTCAATCTAATTTTTTCGATTTTATTTACCCTCGAATCATCTTATTTTTTATTAAAACTTCTTTAATTCAATTTAATCTATATTTTGATTGGTTCAGCTTTTACAAAAGGTGGTAATAGATCATGAAATAAAAAAAATAGGCTACATATTAACTCGTGGTTAGAAAATGTATTTTGATGAGATTATAATTATGCTAAAAAATATCTTTGAATATATAATTGTCGAGAAGTTCTTAATGGGGCTGGAATAATTATTATAAAAGATACTGGTAAAATAAAAATAAACCGTGCCAATTTTTGGGTAACAAAATTAAAATTAAAACAACATACGAGATAAAGACTGTAGTTATACATAGGTCGAGCAAAATGTGATTAAAAGAAGTTATGTTTATTGAATATTTACAATTACATCATTATGTATATATGTAGTTTGAAGTGTATTAGTTTGTATATATTAAGTGGGTAACTCTGAAAATACATAATAATGTATATTTGTGTACTGACTTGCACTCGTATATAGCAGGATGTATCAATTAAAAAGAGGCCTGTGGAATGAATGTTATAGGAAGAACTTAGGATATAAATAAATCAAAGCAATATGTTAAAAAAACCTACTGTAAATAAAACTCAGAAAATGGTCAACCATTGTGATATAGTTTATTACTATTCAAAATAATTTCTGACTTTTATTGTCACACATTTATTTATAGTTTCCAAAAGCCTATTTTCTTTCATGAGATTGATTTTTTTGTTGTGTTCTCATGTTTTTTTATTGCAAGAAGAATGCATAATCTAAATAAACTCAACATGTTGATCTTGTTATCCCTATATTCTAATACGAGTATTTAATATCAAATAAGAGGAATTTTAGATGATAGTCTTCTTCCCTGAAGTACAACGACTTTTTCATCAATTATCTCATAGTATATAATATGTTTTTACCCTTTTAAATACTATTTTTACGATATTGTGTTTACTGTGACTTGCTAAATAGAAAAATCCATGAATTAAGATTTTGTGAGCATGTCTACAAGATTTTTTATATAAAAAAGCTTAGTTAATTTAGTTTTTATACTTATAATTTTAATTGTTTTATTTTCTTTTTTTTTTTACTTGATTGAGTCACAATATTTATTAATTTTTTTTAAAGTAAATTAGTCTTAAATATAATCACATGTCACTTTAATAAAATACTTAATAAGTAATTTATTTTTTATATTTAGTTTCCTGATTCTTTTTGTTTTTAAACTTTTTTATTTAATTGAGTTTCTTTTTTTCTCTCTAACCTTTTTTTCTCTGGCTATACAATTTCAGTGAGATTGTCTCTCTGATTCAAGAAGGTTTCTTTCAAATTCAATATCTTTATTTTTTTTCCTATTACATTGTCAAAGAGAGACACATAAATTAAATTATGCTTTTTTGGATTCATTCCCAATATACCTAAAGGATAAAAAAATATAAGAACTCAATTAAATCTGAACAAAATAATGAAACCAAATTACTAATTAAGTATTTTTATTGGACTAATATATAATTATCTTTCAAATGAAATTAATATTAATTGAATGAAAGTTGCCACATTAATTATATTTAATAAATATAGAAATTTAATTACATAAAAACCAAAACATATTAAAAGTCCAAATGCAATAATCAAAATACTAATTAAGGATTGAATGTGGAAAAAATCCTCACAATTTGGTTGCTAACTAAATATGTTTTATTATATATTGGATTAATTATAATAAAATTTATATAATTACTAAATATATATATATATTATATATATATATATATATATATATATTATTATTAAAGAGAAATAAACATCGAATAAAATTTAAGTATAAATTTAAGTCATGTATAGAAAAAATAAACAACATTAAAAAAAATTCATAAATTTATTATTTTAAATTTTAAATTGAGATATTTTATTTAGTTTTAATTTAGATTAAGATAATTTTTTTACAATAAAATTAAATCACTATTTTATGTACTTTAAAAATATATTCAATCAATTAAAAAAATTAAATATATTTAATAAGTCATGCATTTTGTTGCATAATTTTTCTATATAAACATAAAACTAAGTTTATTAAAACTTTTTAAAAAATCTATGTTAGTCTCGTTAAGGTAGTTGTACGTAATTTTTTGAGAAATTAAAAATACTTATATTTAGACAAATTATAAGTTAATTATATTTTTTTTTCTCGTATTAAAAATAAATATTTTTTTTTCTAAAGAAAAGACATGGACCGGATTTGTCCCACAAAAAGTTTGTGATATTTTAATATGAAGCTTTTTAACCTATAAATTTTTCTAATTCCAATTCATGTGAATCTACACCAAATCAGGTCAAATTGACATTTATTAATTATTTTCGACCAAAAGATACACCAATCTCAAAACTATAAGTTTGTAAATGAATATTGTTTTTATATGGAAAAAATTCAAATGTCTTCAACTAGGGATGTCCCAAACTTAATAATATACGGGTTTGTAACTTTCTCAGCTTACAGAAGTTATTTAAACAAAGACTCCAATAACCATATGATAACAATTGAGTCAGTTATTTGTCTTAAGAAAGATGAATCCAATTATATTTTATAAGTGTTGAAAGTTGAAGAGGTTGACAATAAACTTTAGGAAATAAAGGATACAATCCCTATTGTTTAAATTTATCGGATCCTAATTCGATATGAATTTTGGATCTTAAACAATTTATTTCATATTTTCATCTTCAATTTTACAATTTAACCTTTTTTATAAAATGACACCGAATTCACCGACAAAGACGTTTCATATTATACTTTTATTTTTTAAAATAGATGAAAAATTGAGGAATGTGATTAAGTGATTACTAAATTATAATAAATAAGATATTGGTTACATTTAGAAAATATAATAATTCCTTTATGAAGTATTGGAATTGGAATTTGCATTTTTATTTTGATTTCTGCCAATATTAAATATAAATTCATACAATGACACGTCACCTGGGTTTAAACTTTTGAAGTATTGTTTTTTCAGCCACCATTTGATAAATTTTATCTTAAAACAAAAATTCCAAAACAATGGAAGATTGGTATTTGGAAACGGATAACTCCAATTTTCACGTATGGACACCGATGCTTCACGTAGACATTCAAATCTCAGGCTTTCTATTTATAGTTTCCGTCACAATCTCAGGCTTTTCAATTTATTGCCACCACCTAAATTACCAACTCAATATTAGACATAAAAAAAAAGAAGGTATATTCCACTGTTTTCTTAGATTTTAATAGTTTCACCTAATTTTCATTTTTCAAACCTAGAATTTTTATGAGGGGAAACAAATATATAAAGGGTAAAATTTGCAAAATTTATATTTTAAAAAAATTAAATAAGTAATAGTAATGATTATGCAATCTTGAAAGGCTGAAAATCAACTAATCCTTTTGTTGTGTGGTGGCAGAATGAAAAGGGGAAGTGACAAAGTTTAAACCTTGCGGTTGGTCAGAAGGCCACAACTGAAAGCAAATGAAGCCACACACTCAGGCTTCTTCTTTCGCCACTCCACTCCCGCACGTGCCTTTCTTTCGCGCCACCGCTTCCTCACGTGCCGCCCCGGCGGAATCTCTTCATGCCGCCGCCTCCGCCGATGAATTCCGTCGCATCTGGACTGCGAAACGCCGCCGTGTCAACCTGTCCGTCCGCCACTCCACATGCGTCGCCTCGGCTTCGAATCCTGGTGGCTCCAGTGGCGATTATAGTCAACCTCGGAGCAGCCGGCGCGGCGTGCTGATGGCACCCTTCCTGGCTGCCGGCGCGTCGGTTCTGTTATCGGCGTCCTCGAGGGCGGAGGAGAAGGCGGCGGAATTGGCTCCGACGGCGCCGAAGCTGGAGGAGGCGAAAAAGGAGGAGGAGGAAGTGATAACGTCGAGGATTTACGACGCGGCGGTGATAGGGGAACCGTTGGCGATAGGGAAAGAGAAAGGGAAGGTGTGGGAGAAGTTGATGAATGCGCGAGTAGTTTATTTGGGGGAAGCGGAACAGGTTCCGGTTCGAGACGATAGGGAATTGGAGCTTGAGATTGTGAAGAATTTGCATAGGCGCTGTTCGGAGAAGGAAAAACAACTGTCTCTTGCGCTGGAAGCTTTTCCCACTAATCTTCAGGAACCGCTCAATCAGTATATTGACAAGAAGTAATAATGCCTTTGAATTTGTGATTAATGTTTAGATTCTTGCGTGAGTCCTGTGTGGATTAACTTTTCAATGAGTAGTCATAGGATCAGAAAATAAGAAGGCAAAATGAATTAATTTGTCTTCTGAGCTGAAATAAACTCATGTATTCCATTCTTTTGGAAGAAGTTCAATAAAAGAGATATTGAGTGGAGCAAACAGCATGGAGTTGATTACGAACATGTAAATTGGGGGTGCTTTGTTGTTATTATTACAATTGTTGGCTTGAGGAAGAATCTTCTAGTTATGTGATTCTGAATGTTTTCCTGTTAAAATGAGTCCATGGAACTAGAGGTATGGTATGCTTCTATGGCATGTTGACTTTAAAAATTGTTACATTAGTGATGTTTGCTATGCTCCTACTTCTTGTTACCTGAATTAAGAAATTTTCCACTGTTGTTAATTATTGAAAAGTACTTTTTGTTGGTTAAAGATTTCTGTCTGCCTCTATATTTCCTGGCTCACTATATTTCTGTTAATCTCTGCTTCTTTTGTCTTAGTCAGACTGCTTTCCGTGATTCTGCATTGTTTGTACTAAAACTCGACTTTCAATGCAGGATAGATGGAGACACCTTGAAGTCTTATACGTTGCATTGGCCACCTCAAAGATGGCAGGAGTATGAACCTATTCTGAGCTACTGTCGTGAAAATGGAATCCGTGTAGTCGCTTGTGGGACTCCGCTGAAGGTACGCCAATTTTTTTTTTCCCAAACTCATGATAATCTTTCAAATATTTATTTTGTCTCTGAAAATTATGGTTGTGGCTAATTAGGAGAAATTGGCAAATGTTAGATAATCAAAGTGCTTGTCAAATTGATCTACAACAAGTTGAAAAATGGTAGGAGCAGATATTTAGTAAAAT
This sequence comes from Vigna reflexopilosa, assembly GCA_027742785.1. Classification (NCBI taxonomy): domain Eukaryota; kingdom Viridiplantae; phylum Streptophyta; class Magnoliopsida; order Fabales; family Fabaceae; genus Vigna; species Vigna reflexopilosa. Next base: position 1,559,359 of record CM050914.1, on the reverse strand, counting down.
GGAAGCTGTAACAATTTTAATTGCATTAGGACTACAAATATTTGATGTATAAAAGACAAGCCCTGAAAAGCTCCTAGTCTTCAAGGTTCCCCTATTAAACAAAAGGTCAAATAAATTCTTCATTTTAGAAAAATGATACGATTATGGAAAGTTTCCTCAGATAGTTTGGTCATTAAGGGAGGCTAATCTGTTGAAATGGTAGGGGACGACCTGAGAAAACTTCAGGAGCATTAAATCGATTTTTCATTAGATGTTTTACTTAAAATTTGGTTTTTGATAGAGCGGAAAGGTTTCAATTTATTCATGTAACTAACTCCACCCTGTAGGATTAGGCTCATTTCTTGTATTGCTAGGTCTAGACTCAAGACTCATAAAGATGATAATTATGGTTTGATCACTTTTGTTATTAACAGATCTTAAGAACTGTCCAAGCAGAAGGAATTCGTGGGCTTACAAATGCTGAACGTAAACTTTATGCTCCTCCAGCTGGGTCGGGCTTTGTATCAGGCTTTACATCTATCTCACGCAGACCTTCAGTCGATAGTACTCAAAAACTGTCCATTCCTTTTGGTCCGAGCTCATACCTTTCTGCACAGGCTAAAGTAGTTGATGAGTATTCTATGTCCCAGGTTATCTTACAAAATGTGCTTGATGAAGTGTCCACTGGTATGTTAATTGTTGTGACTGGTGCAAGCCATGTTACGTATGGATCTAGAGGAACTGGAGTGCCAGCTAGAATTTCAGGAAAAATACAAAAGAAAAACCAAGTAGTTATATTACTTGACCCTGAAAGACAATTCATTCGCAGAGAAGGAGAAGTTCCCGTGGCTGATTTTTTGTGGTATTCTGCTGCCAGACCCTGTAGTAGAAATTGCTTTGATCGTGCTGAGATTGCTCGTGTAATGAATGCTGCTGGGCGGAGGCGAGATGCCCTACCACAGGTTAGTCAGCATTTACAGTCACTAGTTTGCTTGATTATTACTTTTCTTGCTCTGTATATCCTCCTTTCTAGTTTTAGCCCTTTATTTTCTCTCACTGTCCATTTAGGTGATACAAACAAGAGATTTTGCGGTTACTAGGTGTCTTGAGTCTATAACTATTAAATCTTATTTTATTTTTTGTATGTAATATAACTTTGGTATTTGATGAGCATTTTAGAGCCCATTTGCTTCAATTTTTTCCATGAAAATTACTTCTAAACATATGTAATGATTTTAAGAAGCTACTTTGAGTAGGAGCTGAAAAAAAGACAAATTATAATTACTTTTTATAATGAAAGTATATTTTATAATTTTTGTTACCAAATAAAATAGTTTCAACTTTATATGAAATATACAAAAAAGAAATAATTTTTTGAAGAGATTAAACAAACGGTCCTCGTCCCTTTAATTGATATCTGTGTTTTGCATTGTTTCAATTTAACCCACTGTGCAGGGGATTTCAATTTAATGTTTACCGTTTTGTAGTGTTTTCTCTGTTCTATCTTACTTTTCCATTAAATTCATAATCCTTTTGAGGTTAGATTCTTTGCGCAACAATATACGATGATTTAACTTCAAAACTTTTCCAGTGGGTTAATTGTGATAATGAAGTCGTTATTTCTGTTTTCTTTCCCTTAAAATAAAGTAACCTTGCTCTATAGCTTGGCATACATGGGTTCCAAGGTTTTTGGGAGAATAATTGATCGGTCACTGATGATACTAAAATTGCATTAGTTGCATACTTGCGTTTGATTCTTTGATTGTTGGTGTGCTACTACTTGCAGTTCTTTTTTCTATGCATCTGTTTACTTTTCTATGATTTAACTTTAAATAGGGTATGCGAATATTGGTTGTCATTGTGAACACGGGTTGTATTTTCATTTTGATTTCAGGATCTTCAAAAGGGAATTGATCTTGGTTTAGTATCTCCAGAGGTTTTGCAGAACTTCTTTGATCTAGAGCAGTATCCTCTGATTTCAGAACTCACTCACCGTTTCCAGGTAAATTTTTTATTTGAAAAATACTCTTCTTTTAATCATGAGAAAATTCATCACTTTGTTGCCTTCATATTCCTACCTCTTCATCCGGCTCTTCTTTATATAGGGTTTCAGGGAAAGATTGTTGGCAGATCCCAAATTCTTGCACAGATTAGCCATAGAAGAAGCCATATCAATAACAACTACATTGTTGGCACAATATGAAAAGCGGAAAGATAATTTTTTCCAAGAGCTTGACTACGTTATTACAGACACTATCAGAGGATCAGTAGTTGATTTTTTTACAGTGTGGCTTCCTGCACCAACTTTGTCATTCCTTTCATATGCTGATGAGATGAAAGCACCTGACAACATTGGTTCTCTAATGGGACTTCTAGGTTCCATCCCGGACAATGCATTTCAAAAGAATCTTGCAGGAACAAACTGGAATCTCAATCATAGAATTGCATCAGTTGTATTTGGTGGGCTAAAACTTGCTGGTGTTGGATTTATTTCAAGCATTGGAGCGGTGGCTTCATCAAATTCTCTATATGGAATCCGTAAATTCCTTAATCCAGCTATTGTCACCGAACAACGGATTATAAGGTCACCAATACTCAAAACAGCTGTCATATATGCTTGCTTTCTTGGAATTTCTGCAAATCTCCGTTATCAGGTACGTAGTGGACATGTCTGCTGTATAAAACTTTGGTTATTATTGATATGTAACAAATGCAAGATTGAACCCAGTGTCTGTAGAAAATGAAAGATAGTTACTCCAATTAGTGTGAAACTTTCCCCTCTCTCCAAATTCTCCGAATATGGATGAGGGATTTTGCCTCCGCTCTATTCTCCTCTCTTTTCATCCAAATCTTTAAACCAAAAAAGAAAGTATAATAAAATCTTTGCCTTCCTTCCCCTCCATTATTTTCCAACCAAATACTATATTACTAAATACCCATATACATACATATATATATATATATATATATATATATATATATATATATGATTTTGTAATTTTCTCTAATTCATCTGAGACTACATCCTTGGTTATATTATATATTCTATATATACGTATCCTTTTAAATTCTAATCTGTTCTGCATTAGTACGGAAATTACAATATTTTTTTGGCAGATAATTGCTGGGATAGTGGAGCATCGGATTTCTGAACAGTTTGCTTCCCAGACATTCTTTGTAAATATGCTTTCTTTTGTAGCACGGACTGTCAATTCCTATTGGGGAACCCAGGTCAGTCTGTTTTCCTATCTTTAATCTGCTTTTGTTCACTTTCAAATGCTGAATGTTCCCAACCTCTTCTTTTAGCGGATTTCATTTATTTATGATTGAAAACTAGACTTCCTAAATTCTAGTAATATTTATAAAGTCATTAAATATTCTTAATTTCACGAAAATATAAGTCGTTTGTTTTTCTAAAGTTAGTGAATGATCAATATTTCTATTTGGTTACAGTTAGGGAAACACCAAAATACAGAAAAAGAAAAAAAAAAGACAATGACATTTTGGTTTTCTAAAGTGCTATAATTTGAACTCACTAAAACCTCAAGAGTACCATTAGCTTTTGTTTAATACAGTAATGAAATTAATCTTTCTTGTGTTGAATATATTTTATTTACAATAGAATAAATATAAACTAACCCCAAAATATAAATAAAAAATAATAATAAATTAATTGAAGATAAAAATAAGATATATATCTAAAATGTATAATAATTTAATATATCTAGCAGTTTTAAACCAATGAAGTATAATTCATTATAATTCATTTTTATGTGAATTATTCATCTGTACATAAATTTCTAAATCTGTACTGGAGTTTTCAAATTTGATGTTTTCATGAATTGCTGCAGCAATGGATTGACCTCGCCCGCTTTACTGGCCTGCAAGTTAGAAAAACAGAGTCGCCAACATCAGATTCTCCGAATAGTGCTGCAATTTTATGCAACGAAGCAGAAGAAACCACCATTGATGAGATAGAAAAATAAATGAGGTGACGATACGTTGCGACATTTTTTTTCTTGGTAATTTGTATTATTCTTGAAAAGCTGGTAATACAGGCACAGAGGAATAGGTTATTGTTTTCATCATAATCTCTTTCTGTCTCTTGTTGATTAGCTTCTTACAATTCCTTCGACAGCTCACTTGTATACGTTTTGATATTTCCCATTTCACAGTTTGGTGAATATAATATTTTTCTTCATAAATGTAACAAGTGGAATAGATAGAAGTGACTCAAATCAAAACCAACACAAGTTGTTACCTCTCTTTGCTAAAGGTATTTTTATGTCTTGTTCAGTCTTGTTAATATGGTATAAAAAATCAGGAGCACTTGTTTTGAACTCTCGTGAAGTTTGACGTTTGTACACCTTTAGACTATCAATTTATCACGGGGCAGTGAACTTTCTATATCTTTGCAGTAACCTTTGGCTTAGATTATTTCTGTACGACAGGGAATACATACTCTGCGGATAGATTGATTAGAAAGCCAAAAAGCTCGTGTCAAGACCCCAGAGAATGTTCTAATTTGTTTATTTGGAAAGGAAGTGGTAGTTAAGATCTGGCTTAAAATTAAGGGAGTTGAAGTTGATTAAATGAAACACACTTGAGTTAAATGGTGACATTGAGGTTAGCTTCATGAAATCACAGTATATACTAGGAACAAGATCGTCCGATATTTTTATAGCAAGATTGACATATGCAAGTGTATTTGGTTTATTAGTTGACTTCATTTTGGTAACTGTAAAACAGAAATGGGAATAATTTATGACTGGAACAAGAGGAAATTTGATTGTTCGAGAATATATCTCTATCATATAAAATTATGCATAAAATCAGTTCTTTTCTTGACCCTGCTCCTCGTTCATCCTTTCAACCAGCGTTTCTTTGACTTTTTGCAAGGCATGTTCAAGGTTTTCCAGCTGCATAATTTTCGCAGTCCGTTAGTCTATCTTGAAGTGCTTGGTTAGTAGTTAATAAAGATTTAAAAATAAATCTTGATATATGTTTAAGCATTTCGCTAGCAGTTCCATACCTCCTGTCTGGCGAATCTGTTATACACGAATAATCCACTGAACAAATCAAAACTATTTCCTATCATCGTCTCCTTCTGCAAATGTATTTCAATTTGTTAAATAAGAGCCCATGTTACACTGTGGCTAGTGGTGTAAAAAAACGAAGAAAAGCTTTTAGAGAAATTAGGGAAATGATATAACAAGTGTACCAATTTAACAAGTTCCTGAAAGCCCTTGGTGTCAATAGGTGTGGATTTAATATCCATTTCTGCCAATGTTCTGATGAAGAAGCCTCAAAAGAGTTGCATACAGTGAGAATTTATATGTGTTTGTCGAAGGTTTGTTAAGATAGGTGGAAGGCTACATACCTGCCAATTGTGTGTGTGATAAATTGGCTCTTCGCAGCTGCTTTGTCATGTTCCTCACAAGTCATTTGTACCATCTTGCAACCCTAATAAAAGAAAAATTAGGAAATGGATCAATAAACAATAAATGTAAGAATTCACAACTGATTTTCTGGCTTCATTCGTGAACCACCCAACGGTGGTCCAAACAGACTCTGCTCATACTAGTTACAGGGGAGAATTGAAGATTGAGTTGTTTACTAATTGACTTTTCAATAATGACCATGACCATGTTTATGAGAACTGATAACTTTATTCCATGATGGGGACATATAACCTTGCTTGTAGGAGTGTATATATATATATATCTTATATCTTGATTTATCAGATGCAGAATCAACGTCTAAAGTTACTTAGCTTCCAAACTCTCTGTTTCTTTGTTCTTGATTAACATAATTAACCTGCCCCAGTGCAAAAACATGGTTCTTTCTTCTTCGGTTATTGATGGGTATTGTTGATAAAGGCTATTAACCTACCTCACTGGCAAAAATTTGGATGAAACCAGAGCAGATAGCTTCATTTCTTATCCGAACTTTGTCATACATGAAAGTGAGACCTTTCCATCCATTCTTGCCACTGACAGGTCCAAACATAGGGTGAGTGCAGAGAATGTCGGAGTGCACTGGCAACTCTCGTAGCAGAAGTTCTCTTGGGTGCTCTTTGACTGAAAGAACATCAACAAAGAGTGATGGGCGCTTCAGGGAAGCGAGTGGCATTGACCCCACAACCTCGGATAGCGATAATATCGATGTGCACAACACTATGACATCTATGTCAGCAGCAAGGAACGCGCTGACATCCCTGCAACAACAACAACAACACTAATGTTTAACATAAAACTGCAATATAAACATGGTTTTTTGTGGATCTAAGTGCCGCATTGGGAAAGGTGAGGTAAATGGGTGTAGTGGTACAAACTAGACCACATGCATGGTATGCAGTACATATTGATGTAATCTGAATGAAATTGAACTTGGTTTCTCTGAGAAAGGTTTTAATTTAAGTTTTGTGGATAAAACGTGTGTGGTTGAAAATAGAAATCTTAAGTAGTCAGTGAGATTTTTGGAAGAAAACATAAAAAATATGTGTATTGAGTTATGGTTTGGTTTACCTGTAAAAGTGAATGCCCATTTGGAGACAGAGGTCGGAGTAATCGGATCGAGAAGTTGCAGAGAGAGAGTGGCCTTGTTTTATCATTGTCTTGGCCAGAAATTGGCCAAAGGTGCCGAATCCAACTATGCCAATTCTGAGGCTTTGGGAAGACGATGATGACATGGTTGAGTTGAGAATGAGATGAGAAACAAAGGTGAATGAGATAACTTTAGGAAAACAACACTATCACAAGATTTCCTCTGCTCAATTAGGGCGAGGGTAACAGCGTATTTAATGCTCCTCTGTCACTTTCCATACACGTTTACGCCAATTTCAAGCGTAACGCTATTATTCTTTTTTTTTTATTATTATTATTATATGTAAGACTTTTGCTCTTTCTCGCCAACTTTTTAAGCTAACATCTTAAGATTCCTCACACTTTTCTTTTAAGAAAAAAAAAAACACACCTTTATCTTCTACCATATTTGATGTTTTGTTGAAAAGAAACTGAATTTACTTGTTATAAGTTTTTCACAGCAAGAAGACAACAAATGCAATTATTAAAAATAAAAAATAGGTATTTCATATGATTTATTTCCTATTAAAAGTATTAACTTTTTGTTTCTTAACAAAAATTGGACAAACCCAACTGACATAACACCCAAATTGCACTACTCAAAAGGGTACTTTCTTGTTTTTTAAGATTGTGAACTTGGTTATCGTGTCCCCAACGAACACCTTTTAGAGCGATAAAGAGAACAATTTTGAAGGGTGATTTATTTATTTATTTTAGCTACACGTTTGAGACACGACACGACAGGTCGACATCGCCTATTGCTTCCCCCACTTTCTCGGTTCTCTGAACTTTCTTTCGCAGCAATAAAAGAATACCAACATATTATTGCTACGGTTATTCATATGTAGATTTGTGCGAGATAACCGTTTTATCCATTAAACTATAATTTTGTCCTTAGTTTACTTTGGCTTAAATGCTATAATAAATTATAACTAACATGATATTTAGTTATGTTATATAAATACAATCAATTATAAGGAAAAGTTAGAATAGTTTCTTGTCAAAACTTTAAATTAATTTAATTTTTTATTTTTATAATTACGAAAATTTAATTTTTTAACTAAATCTTTATTAAATTTATTTAAAATTTTCATTATTTTTGTCAATTAACATTAAAAAAATACATATAATTTAAATATTATCATAAAATGATAAATAAAATTACTAAAATTAATAAAATTTTAATTAAAATAATGTTTCTTAGTATTTGATTTCACTTCTAACAATCATTTTCGTTCAATGTTATCATGAAAAATTTTAATTAAAACTTTGTTAGTATATAAAAGTTATTAGTTATGAAAGATGTCGTTCTATGGCTTGCGTAAATTGTTTTTAATTGTCAATCGAGATTGAGAAACAACCTAGCTAAATTAGATGAAATAGCTTAAATAGATTAAATTGAGTTTTTGATGTAACTATCACTGAACACTGAAGCGACATCGTCACGTGATAGTATGTGAAAATTTTTCTTATTAGAAATTGATTTATAAGTTGCTATATGGTTCTTCTTTACCTTTTTCAATTTGTAATTGTGACTATATTGAGTTATGTAAAATGTTTGTAAAAATTTACGTGATATTAGTAATCAAATTAATTAATTTTTGAACATTTTAAATTGTGTATGGATTAATGATAGTCATATGATTTATGGTAAATATTCTAAAAGTAAAAATCTAACAAAAATAAAATTGATGAGTGAGTAGTAAGAGTAAGGGAAAAAATTATATTAACAACTTTAAATTTTCACATTTTCTAGATAAAATTTTAGATATTTTAATTTTAAGTAATCTAATACATGTTCTTATAATGAAGTGTTAAGATTTTAAATTTCTTATCGAAACAATATTTCCATATAAAATTTCAAGTTTTTTTTTTAAAAGTTAATTATGATGTTTTTAAATTCTCCTTCTAAACCCATTATTTATTTAGAAATAGTTTTCTATCCAAATACTATTTAAGATATTTGTGCTAAGAGGTATTTTTTAAAGACTTTAACTTTAGAAACTTTCAATATTTGTTTTTTTAAGTACTCATCGTCCTTTTTCTTAATACTCGTCCTTTATATAATGAAAATGAGTTATATTTGTAAAAAACACTCTCAGACTTAAGTTAATCTTAAGGTCAGTCAAGTATTAAGTATAATTAATGAGAACTTAGAAAATATATTTCAATGACTGTTAATATTTAAAATAATTTATTATGTTTGTGGGTCCTTACTTGGATGGACATGGATTTGGATCCAATGACCCATTTAACTTGTCTGAATCAGTGTTTGATAATAGTCTGGTAAGCTTTTTAGAGTAGTTGGGTACATCATTAGTTTTGATAGAATGACAGATACGGTAAGGCTGCTCAGTGGTAATCGTTAGACATGTTTAGGTGTAGACACTTAAGATGTATTTGGTTATGTTTTATACTATATCGTCCTATAGAACAAAACCAGTACTGATATGACCGAAATGTATGAAGCCATATAAAATACATTATGGTATTTTAGCATTAAGTATTAACCTTATATGTGATGAAATTTAATTTTTCATTTTTTTTGTGTGAAGTAATTGACTTGAAAGGATTTGAAAGAAAAAAAAAAGTGATATACTAATTAGTAGGAATGTATTTACATTTTGTCATTCTTGTCGACCAAAATAGTACATGAAGGACTTAATGATGAGTCGTTAGTTGGAACACTATGCATGAATTGATCTTTTGACACCTGATTCAAATTGACACTAGGTTTGATAACTCTCCCTCTTATTCTTTGTTGTTGTATGACCAACACCGATGCCTTGGTGACAAAATTTGGTGATGCTAGCATGTCCCCAATAACTCCTAACTCTTCACACTCACTCCAATTATCATGTCCTTGAAGAATAGCATATTGTGAATGTCTCCTCCCCACCATCACAAGATCAAAATAATCCACCAATCTTCTTATGCATATAGACATATCTATCCCATCTTTCACAACTTCATCCAAAATCTCAAACCTATTATTTCCAGCATTGTTGTATCTATATTCATCTATAAGATCACTGTCACGTTTTCTGTCCTTAGAATTTTCCTCACCAAATAGAAGGAACCTAACCACAGTTACCCACACATACTCCTGCCTAGCCATTCTAGCGCTATAAGCCAGTGTCTCCACGTCATCTGCACCACCAATGAAAAACACAACAACGTAATATGGTTCTCTTGTCCCCACGAGTGAAGGAGAGGCCCCCAAGATGCCCCTATCAACTAGAATTCCCACAGAACATGGTGCCTTTTGGAGGACTTTAATGTTCATGGTTCTGATGGACCTATGTGCAACCTCAACAGTCCCATCAATTTCCCACCTCTTATGGAACGGCATGATCAAAATGTTAACCTCGCGTTCCATTGATATTCTACAAATATCATAGTGCATCGTTTCAAATAAGGATATTGAAGTGTAAGATTTAATGGAGACATGTTCTTCATTTTGTTGTGCGTATTGCCTCAAGGCGTTATCGATATGGTTTGAGTCGTATAAGACTGGATGGTTACTCTCTTGTGATTGGTTAGAAACAAGAACAGGTCTTGCTCTTCCTTGAAGCTCAACTAGGACTAACGTTGTAATCTCAATCGTGCTTTCTCTAGTAGCATAGGAGGCTTCTAACAGGTTCAGGATTGTAGGGACGGTTTCCTTGTCGTCAATGCACACCATAATTCGGAGCTCAGAATCTCTTCTACTATGTTGAATTGTGCATCTGCTTACATTATCATATGGTTTTGAAGGGTCGTACATGAATTTTACGACTGTTACTAAGATAACATTTACTACTATAACAGAGACAACCATCACAGAGAATTCGTCTTCATTTATTATCTGCCATATAGAGAATAAAAAGGTTGATAAAAAAATTGTCTCAGTTTTTAAGGTTACTTTGAAAACAAGCTCAAATACATATCTTTTAGCACCAATGAATATGTACATACATTGAATGCACTGTACATACCTGACTTTCCAACCACACATTGAAGAGGACAAGCTCACATATACCCTTTCCATTTAGAAGGAGACCAATGATCCAACATTTTTTCATGGATATATTCAAATAGTATCCTGGCAACATGATAGCACCAATCTTTACAAAGAAACCCACAAATATAATGAGGCATATGACCCATAGATAATCAATGTTTATATTGAATACATCAACCCCCAATCCGTTAACAGCTAGGCTGATTGGATAAAGAAAAGCCATACACATTATCTCAAGTCTTTTCATCAAAGATGTTCCTATGGGTGGCCCTTCTGGAAGAGACAGACCTAAAATTATTGGTCCCATGGAAAAATGCTGTCCGATTAGTTCACTGACAAGTCCAGAAAGGATAACGAAGACAAAGATACAGACAATGCAAATTTCATTAGTCGAGCCTTTTCCTGGGTTCTTTACCATCCAAAGTATCATTGGCCTCATCATAAATACAATAAAAAGCACGAATAAAAATGAGGATAGAGTAGCAAATACTAGTATGAGAACATCACCGTCCGTATACTGAATTACTGCAAAAGTAATCATTGACATAACCATGCCAGTCATATCAGTAAGAATTGCTACTGATATGGTTAATCGTCCTATGTCAGTATTAAGGACTTTGAGATCCGTCAAGAGCACTGCTATGCTAATGAATATAGTATAGGTCTGTGAGATACCGATATATGGAAGTGAGTCTGCAACTTCTTTTTCCATTGCAACATAGGTCTTCAACAGGAACGAGATTCCAGTAGGTATAAGAAATGTAAATATGGATACAGATATAGCAAGAACCACAGCTACCTTTTCTGTCTTCAACACCGTGTAAAGATCTAATCTAACACTCCATAAGAAGTAGTAGAACATGAGGCCAAAATATGAAAGTGTTTCAAGCACAACAATACCCTTTACCGGGAACAAGACCTTGTGTACAACCTTTAAGTGCCCTAAAGCTGAAGGGCCAAACAACATTCCTCCCTGTTACCATGCACAATTTGTTACCACTAATTACTATAGCAAGTACGAACATTTCTATTTTTCCATTCATAATGGCAGTGAAATTCATCAAGTTTAAAGAAAGCTTACAATAATTTGGGATACCAGAGAGGATTGGCCTAATGGCTTAAAACATAATTCCGTTAATTGTGTTACTACGGTCATCAAAGAGACCTGCATAAATAAAAGACATGTGGGGGATTCTAATGGATTGCCTGATTGCCAGACATTTTCGTGACCATAGCTGTAGGGATTTTGGCATACCAATGTCTTGTTTTGAACATCATCCATATCCATGACATATGAGTGTGCATGAATGAATATGAAGGAAAAGTTAATAAAATCTTCTTGTTATTATGTCTATGTTAAAAGTAGTTTTTCTTGAAAAAAATGGGGGAGGATGAATGCGGAAAGATTAAGGATTACAATGTTCAAAACCCACACAAAAACTATACTACACATACTAGAGGTTGACCTTGTATTGTGCATTTCACATATTTTAACGGTTTTCCTTCAAGTAAGGTAACATGAGAGAATATATTTATATATATTTATAAAAACTTTGTTTAGAAGATACAAATGTTAATGTTAACAGAGAACTTTTAGTAAATTCACAAATATGGAAACTAAGGCATCATTAATTATTATTAGTATAACATTGTACAATCTTACAAGAAAATTAATTAACATGTTAATAAAGTTGTTTCCAACCATAACTTGATCATAAAATGAACAATGAGGATTCATCATTTTCAAAGTCAACATTTATATAACATTTTGAGACTACCACTTTAAAATATCAATTTTCATGTTCATTTTTTTACTCCGTTCATTTTTATTCTTCTTTCTATACCTAACGCAAATGTGTTATTAAATATATTTTAATAATTTAAATAATGATAACTTTTGAAATAATTATTGTTGTAATAAAAAAAATTATGCTAAGACTAGGTAGTAAACTCTAACACTAAATATGACTAAAAATTCATGATATATTAAACAATATCTTTCCTCAAAAATATAAGTTGTTTATTTTATCATTTTCAAATTTAACATTTATGGAGTTTAGTTTCATATTCACTTTTTTCTCATCTTACTTTTGAAATACAAAAATATAATTTTAAAAAATAATATAATCATTAAAAAAGGTAGACTTTTATAATTGTAGAAAAAAATTCTTGAAAAAGTTTAGTAAATATCAAATGGTGTTGTATAAATTTGTTGAATTGTAAAGTTACCACTATCCTTTATTTCTATCCTCTTTGCATACCTAAACCAAATATATATACATTAAATAAAGTTTAACCATATTATGATTTTTAAAAAGTTATTGTTCCGGGATAAACCCTATTGATGCTAAACCTCTGAGTAAAGTTCAACATGAAGTATGACTAAATTTCACCATATATCAATACATGACATTACATAACTAACATTCACCACCTCTCCAATTTCATGTCTAAGATATTCATACACATAGAAAATATGAAGTGTTGCAATTGAAATTTAATAATATAATTAAACAGTTCACAATCTATAGATTATTAAATTCCACCGTAAATAGTATGAAAAATGATGGATGAGGTGGTACACTAAACTACTGAGTTATCGCTTTGATCATCTTTCCAGGCAATTGCATTTTTGCCAATCTTTTGAAGGACCCTGATGACTTTTTCTGTTGTGACGTTGCCAGTAACGATCACCTTGTTCAGTTTTGTGTCCACGTTATACGTTTCAATGTCTGCAAGAGATTATATAAGGCCTCAAGTTTTAAACTAAGCAAAAGGGTTCCAAAGAAAGAAAAAAAAAGGTACATGTTTTATTATATTGGTGCTGGGAAAAACAAGAACCTTCTATCTTCTTTATGGCTTTGAGGATTTTCTTGATACAATCGTCACAGTGCAAACCAACTTTCACCTCCACAACCTGCCCACAGGCAACAAAAACGATCATTCTCAGTTGCAATTTGCAAACCAAAGAATGAGATTAATAAAACTCTTACATTTGCCATGAGAGAAAGGAGAGAAAGAGGAGTACGGAGAGAGATAAGAGAAGTGGAGGAGGAAGAGAGAAATGGGGTTGTAATGGTTATGGAACTGCGTGAAATAATGGAGGAATGGATTCTTGACGTGAATTAAGGAAGCTTTTACTTTCTACAAGAGACATTTGAGACAAAAGGTGAAACTTTATTCTTATTTTAAGATTTCCAACTGTCTGGATTCCACTTAGTAGCATATGTTTGGTCGGCAAGCATCATATTTATCCTCAAAATAACATATAAATATATGTACAAAAATAAATAAATAAATGAATATATCTTTATCTTAATTTATCGTAAAATATCTATTCAATTAATCAATGCTTTGTAATTAGGGAAATATTTCATTAGTTCTCTTTTCTTGAGAGTAGATTAGCTTGTATTGTATACTATCTAATTCAGTTATTATTAGTTCAATTTTACATAACAGATTATAGATTTTATCTCTAACTATATTACTTATCATCATTAAGTGAATTTTACAAATCACTTCAACCAGGATGTAACTCATTTCACTAAACTACTTTCGTTTTGAGTGTTCTGCGTTTACTCAGGTCCACTGTGGATTATCTTATATCATTAGCACATTAGTGATATTACTGATTCTCTAATAAAATGTCAAAGAACATGTTAGTCTGCATAACTAAGTTAATCCAATTAATTATCCAGATTTCCAACACAGCCCCAACTGCAGATCTTACCCTTAAGAATAATATTTCTACTCAATCTTCATTTTCTTAATTAAAAAATATACATATAAAATAGGACTTATGAACATAATATAATGTATCTTAAAACTGAAGGGAGTACCAATTACATATTTGGTTCGGTGGAAAAAGGTTCAAAGTATTTTTACTCCAGATAAGTGTAATTTGGAAATATGGTATAGAATTCTTAAAAAAAAAAAAAAAAAACTAACATCTTTCATCCAAACATAACCTAACAAGTGACTACAGAAATGAAGAATCTCATGTCAGGAAAAATATTAATTCAATAGTGTAAGTCTAAATTATCAGGTTACTACTATATAAGCAGCTTTGTCCTGTTGATTGTCTGTGCCTAACGTCCTATGAAGACTTGTCACATTTACAACACCGAATACACCCAAATATCCATTATCAGACAGCTTACATGCTAGTAGGCTAATAGCTTAATTAAGCATCTAACAATTGAGTTTAACATGCTTCTATATAAATTGATAGTTGTTTCTATACTCACTCAAAAACTTATAACACAAGTACTTATGTCATCAGTAAGTCAAAAAAAATTGTGCACAAGATCTCCCAATACATCTTGGGTATTAACTGATTTTGACACAACACCCAAAACAGATCCCCAGCCCAGATGCTTGGTCTTTCTTTGAAGACTTCATACTAATGGCAACACATGATTACTGATAATATTGCTAGATAGTGCATGTTTAGTATATGATTGTTTATATGAAATAGTTGTTTTTATTATATATATACACACACACACATATAAACTCTCTTAGCAAGCTGATAAAAAAAAGTATTATTTCATAAAAAATGAACTGAATCAAACCCACATTTACTTTCAGACACCTTATCAACTAATTGCAGTAGCGCCAAAGTGGGCAGCTTATGAACAAAAGTTTCATGCAGCTTAATTCCAGAAAATAACATTGGTAAACTATGATCTCACAGAATTGAGGAGAATGGATGAAAGTCTCAGTGCAAGAGTTCTTCTCAAACTCCCAGATCCAGAAAATGACATTGGGCATCGATTTGAAGTTTAGGGGAAAGAAAGAGGAAAGAACACAATACTAACTTAGGAAAGATAAATAAGCCTTATTGAAAATGAACACAACAACCAAGGGACCATTGTAGAACAATTGTCAGTTAACAAATTTGACTTATGTTTCGGATGTTACAACAAATAAGAAGTAGCATCGGTGATATTAAGTTAACATATACTATACCACAGAATTTAAATAAAGTAAATCCCTTTATAGGAAAAAAGTTGTACTCGCAAATTAAGGACAGGATTTATCTTTGTTCTCCTGATCACATGAATCTGAATCGCTTGCTCTGTAACCTGAAGTCAACAACGCAGAGATCGATCAGGATACATACACCCAAAATTCATCAATCCAACAAATGTTAGAGCTTACCTGGCCGTTTACCACACACTTTCCATACTGAATTTCGATTTCTTGACGCTTTACTAATCCAAACATGTCCCTGTAAACAAAGCTCATTACAGTGTAGTCAGTAACCTGAAATTGAGAAGCAGAAAAGAGTATAGCAATTACTCAATTCAAATTAAGTGTAGTCACGTAGGTCTTACGGCCACAAAGCAATATTCAGGATATGTTCGAGTAAACGTATTCATGGTAAGAAAGAAAGTAAAAGAAAAAAAAAATAGTAAAGTCTCTTCCATAAATCAACATTTCTCTTACTGCTTTCCAGTCAGCTGAATTCAAGTAATCTTTTCCGTAAAAATCAAGGTCAAACAATTTAAGGCTATAATCAAAAGTCCATTAAAAAAAATTATAAATAGAAATCCAGTAAGGTGGTAGATTAGGCATCGCAAATTATATTCTTGAATTCAGACTGTCAGAAAGCTTTAACATGTGAAGGTCATTTCACAGGTTTCCGGTATTAACTGTTGAAACAGGGAGTTTTGTACCACCGACTCTTAAAACAGCTTTCATAACTGTGAGTGCGTATAACAAAACTTGTCCAAACAATCATAAGGAAAAACAGCATCACAAATAAACATTCAGAAACATGCAATTGAATTCGCGCATTTTTTTTCAAATAGATAACAATCTGACTAAAATTACAATACAATAAAAGGGATTTCGGGTAAAAGAGCCAGTACCAAATTTCCAATTTCCCTCCATTAATATATTGAACAGGGAATGACATAGAATGATAGAAGTAGAAGAAGAAAGAAAAGACCTTTTGGGGATCCCT
Source organism: Vigna reflexopilosa (assembly GCA_027742785.1). Classification (NCBI taxonomy): domain Eukaryota; kingdom Viridiplantae; phylum Streptophyta; class Magnoliopsida; order Fabales; family Fabaceae; genus Vigna; species Vigna reflexopilosa. The sequence continues at coordinate 1,542,822 of CM050914.1, read as the reverse complement.
TGGAACACCATAGCCAGAGTTATACATTTGACCCACCAAAACCTGCATGCCAGTGTCCCCAGCCTTGGCCTCCTTGAGGGTGTCCTGGAACCACCGCTTAGCGCAATCGGCAACAACCTTGGCGAGGGGTGTCCGACATTCTTCCAAAGGTTCCATCTTTTTGGCAAGCTCGAACTTAACACCAATTGGGGTCGCACTTCGAGGCGTGACCACACGGCTGGGCGATCTGGGTAGCGTCCCCTTCGGCCTGATATTGGGCTTCGCAGATGACACAATCCGCGATAGCTCCTCCAGCCTCGCCGCAGATTCAAGATATTTTCCCATCAAATCAAATCTCACACAACAACAAAATATTTGTTGCTTTTAAGATCAGATATTTCAGGGTTTCCTTAAAGTTTGTTTAAGTGGAGGTTAATTTTGGCAAAGACAAAGAACACATATGTTCTATCTCTCTGTCTAGCAAATAAGTGTGCTTCAAAAAATGGTTAGAACATAGCTCAAGGTGTCTGTTTGCTGGGTGTTGACACTGTGGTGAGAAAGATAATGAATTGATACAAAACAAAGGTTAGGTCCAACTTTTTATAATAAAATTATTAGCCAATATAAAAATTGCTAATCTGCTACCACTACATTTTAACAAGTAAAAAATGTATACAGATAGAGTAATTAATTACATTATTATATATTAATTAATTGTTAATGGAGGTTACCAAATATACACACTCAACTTAAACTATCCGAAATAATAAATTATATTTATTATGAAGATATGAGATAAAAAAATTATATTCATTATATATAAGAATGAAAATATTTTCTATTATAAAAATAAGAATAAGATAATTAAACTCACATTCATCCAACCTGCCTATCATTTCTACTCATCACAAGATAATCATTCAAATTTTTTAAAAATTATGTGAATAGTAAAAACTTCATATATTGCTTTGGAACATCAAACCCAATTTTATTTATCCATCAAAACATTTTCAAATTGCATAACCCACAAATTTAAAAATCACTTAATTTGAAATCTCATAAAACAGATTACAAATGAGAGAAAATAACAAAACATAATACTAAGAACTTATTTCAAGCTTGATGGGACAGTACTACGGTAATACAATCGAAGGAAGAATAAATGTAGATGATTCAACTTTTATATGCATAAAAAACTTTTTTTTTTTAACATTTCTTATCATCCATGGAGGTGCATTTAGAAAACGTGGGGTATAATAGCAAAAGCCTCGGTTTCCTTATAATGGTCAATAAGCTTATTAACAAAGGCCCATATATTTCTCCTGGTCACACATGATTATCCACTCAATTACAGGCCCATTTGTTTGTAGTTTGAGTTCACTTGGAATATAATGCAAACAAAGTTCAATTTTAATGATGTTAAGTACCCAGTATTTCCTGTCAAATTTAATTTCAAAACAAAATCTTTATGAGAATTTTATAAACCACTCACTGACTAAAACATATTTTAAATTTGAATGTATCATTTGCAAGTAAATTTTGTTCAAACGTGTTAACCAAATGATAGCAAACTATTTCTTCAATATTACGTGTAAGTACAAAAATATATAAAATTAATTATATTTAATTATTATTTTTTATGAATATTTAAAATTATAATATATTATATCATAGAGAAGCAATATGTTGAATTAAAAAAAAAAATACTAACAACAGTCACAATAAATACACTAAATGCAGCAACTTGCATTCGATGCGCAGAAAGTGGACAAAATGAACAGCTGACACTGCATATTGTTTTACAGCTTATACTTTATCTTTTAATATAAGACGTTTCTAATATTTTTTATCAATAAAAATAATTAAATTAGTTTTTTTTTTAAAAAAGATATTCCTAATGGATTATAATAATGTTATTATTAATTAAATTTAAAATTTTCATTTTTTTATTCATCAATATGAATGTTTATGATATCATTAGAATAAATAAGACAAATCTGAAATTCAAAGAAAGTTATGAAAATGATCGACATTTTTTTTGAAATACATATTATAATAAATAGTAGAGTAATTTAAATCATTATCGCTCCAAGTTGTGTCAAGCAATCGACCATGACAAATTCAAATAAAGTTGGATGGACAACTTTAACTACTTCAAATTTAGTTAAATTTAATGATAGACCTAGCACAATTTAATACGTGGGTCAAATAATTTGACTAACAAAGTAGTCTATTTTCAATATATTAAAAAATTGGAAGTACAATAAATTCAATGTATTGATCTATTCTACCATGTTATTTTCTCCTAATCACTTCATTTCAAAGTTAAAATAAAAATAAAAAAAGACTCATTTGTTTTATTTTTTATTTTTTTTCATTTAAAGGAGGAGAATGAATAAGCAGGCATAATGTAAGTCCGGTAATTAAACTTGAGTAGGAGAAGCAAAATTAAAATTCAGTTTATTAGATTGATATGTTCAATTACTTTAAACCATATCAAACATTTTATAAAAGAAATTTACATGATTTTTATACTTATATTTATCCATCACATTTATCACTGTTTGTTTTTTCATATCTCTCTTTAATATTTTAATAATAAAAGTATATTATACTAATTACTTTCAAGGTTTTGATGAAATTACACAAATATTACAAATTATTTTATCAATCACAGTAATAATCTTCCTTTCAGAACGAATACTATAATATTTTAAAAAATTTAAGAGAATTAATGTGATACAAGAAGAGTATGGTGTATTGTTTTTTTAATGAAAAAAGAAGTGCTTATTTAATTTCAATCTGGAATCATTACTGTAATTTCTTCTAATATTTGTTAATTTCATGAAAACTTCCTTGGGAAACATTTTACGATAGAAGACATGCAAAATGTGTTTTCATAGTATATCACTGTCAAATTAAATTCTAAAGAAGGAGAAATTATAATTTACGTTCACTCGGTTGAGTTTTGAACTTTGTAAAAACAATTTTATTATTGTATAATCTGAAAAAACTTTTAATACTAAGTGATATGATATCATTGGAGGTTTAATGTAACTTTGAGTTCTGATTATAATTTTTATCATTTTAATTAAATATAGAAAATAATAATTTATATATTAGAAATTAAATCAATATTAGCATGTATTAAATATTGTTATTGAAAATTAATGTGAAATTAAGATCATTTTACTTAGTTCATCCTATAAAGAATGCACTCATAATATAATGAGATATCTAAATTATGATCGAAAATGAGATTTATGTTTGTGTGAGAACCTAAATCTGATTTTATTGGAATAACTATACAATCAATTTTATCATCTATATCACTTATTTTTTTCATTTTTTTTAAATGTGATGTTGATATCCTTTTTAAAACTAAATATAATATTGAATTTAAAAAAAAATATATATATATATATATATATATATATATATATATACATATATGCTAAACGGTGGGTTGGTTTCTTTTAAAAAATGATTCTACTAAAACTAAAATTTGGCAAATTGTTGATTTTAGGCTATTACAGCAAAAGTTTTGAGCAGCCAATGACTGTGAAGAATATTCGATATTCTAAGTTCAAAATGGTCGAAGAATATTCTTAAAAAGCAGCAGCTTTTTAAATTTTATGCCCACTTCTCAGTCACCAACAGGCATATACTTCTGCTTCTATTTTGTGTTATTTCTTCTTCTGATTTATTTTCCCACTTAATATATACTCCTCGTCACTGCACTTTCGAGTTTATGTATACCTAACCAAAAACTTTAGCCATGGAATAAGATACTGCTCTTATGCTATTTCACAACTCTGTCTATTCTCAACTATTAGTTCACAGAATTAAAAATTCTATCCCCTTATAAACTATGCGAATATGTTTCATCACATTTATTCTATGTTTTTTTATCCTAAAAGAATTCCCATGCAAATTTACTCCAACGATTCAACACTGAAATTCAAAGTCTAAAATATACAAATAAAAACAGTATTTAATCCTGTGAAAACTACAACCTAATTGAATTCATTTTGAATATGTCTTTTTTTCTTAATAATAAAAGTAGAATTACTTATGATTCGTAATTATCATTATTTATCTCACTATATGTCGTAATCGGTCGATCAGATCATTATTTATCAAGATTATTTATCGGACTATAATAAAGTTATTTGTAAACAGAAAATTTTAGTTTATAGTATATAAAAAAAGGTAGAAAATTTATGATAAGGACTGGAGAGAGGCTTAAAAATTGATGTATGATGAAGAGGGAGGGATGGTATATGATAACACGATATGAATAGACTGGCTCTTATCTTATCTCATAAGCTAACGAAAAGTAAAGGTCGTGGAAAAATGTCGAAAACGATGTGCAAAGACGTCAAAAAAACAAACTCAAATGACTTGTCATAACCCACAACAATTGAACTTATCCTTACACTTTAAATACCCAAATTCACCTCCCTTTTATATCTAAATTACCTATTTCACAATACCATTGCTTATTATTATTTAAAGTAAATATCAAATAACTTCAATTTGAGCCTTGAATTATAAAAGTGGTGTAATTTTTTAAAAAACTTTATTAGAATAAATAAAGTTTACAAAAATTACTCAAATATATAAATCGTTCTTAAAATACGAATTCAAATCTTAAAAGTTTTACTTCAATACATAATTTTGATATCGGTAACATTTTCTTTCTTTCATTTTTTTTAAGTATGAAAAATTCGAATAATCTAAACTCGCCTTTTATTTTATTTTATTTTTCTCACATACGTACCTAAAGTGGCATGATTTCATATTATTTTTCAATATTTTTATGCTTTTATTTATCGGAAGTCATGTTTAGATGTGTGACTTTATTTTATTTTTAATGGTTAGATACTATTTTATTTTATTTAATATTTTAATTACAAACTGTTTTTTTCTTTTTATTTGTTTTTAATCCTAATTCGTTTTTTAAAATATTGAAAAATGAAATAATTTATTATGACTGTGGTTTTTAAAATAATACTTTTCCAGTTTTTAAGGATGCAGCAAAAATTTAAAAAAAAAATTAAAAATATATTTTTTTCTCAATTAAATAATACAAAAATGATATTTGATACACATAATGAAGGTCTTCAAATAAAATGTAAAAATAAAATAATGAAAATTTGAACAACTGGTTAATTTTTTTGTTTATCACGGATGTCCTCCTTCTAATTTTAATTAATAAAGTATATGGTGTACATCTATTTGAACTTCTATGTTATGAGCATATATGGTATATTGTTGTTATTATTATTATCATCTCAATCCTTTTTATTTGTATTTCAATTTATGAAGGTTTATAACAATTCAAAATGGTTTTGAATTGTATGTTGACAATAATATTATTATAGAAGTGACAAATATATTAGCTCTAAAACATATATTTAAACGGAAGTGGACACGATTTTATATGTAAGAAAATTGTTGAAATAAGAATTACGATCATCTATATATTCAAACATGAAGATTTGTCAGACCAACATATTGTTATTGATGTTAACCTATATTTGAAAAAAATCCAACATACTAATTTAATGAGCTGTAATATGTAATGTTTGTAACATATTATAGTATTCAAGAGCAGTTAATTGAGTATAAAATTTATTAAATATATAACAATTTTGCACATATGTTTTGTTGTATTTTATTGGTGGTTATTAAGGAGATATGTAACATATAGAACATTGAATGTACAATGTCACAAAAAATAATCATTTATGGAACTTATTTCCTAAAATTAAACTATTGTAAGGACCATTCTACATTATTATCTACTTTTAGTTGTACTGTGGTTATAGTATTCATCTATTGTAAGGAATTTATATGTACATTCAAGGATTACATAATAAGTAAGTTCATATATTTAATTATTGTAAATTATTTGGTAAATTAAATAAAATTATCACTCAAGTTAAATAACGATTTAGATTCAAGTGAAATATTAATTGTGTACAAAAATTAAAAGTTAATTTTAGATGATACATCTTAATATAAGAACAAAAGTGAAAGTTGCATTTTTTTATGAATAGAAAAAAAAAAGTTGCATATACAAATGTTGTGTTGAAATATAATTTTTATCATTTTGAAATGACATTTGAAGGTAAGATTTGCTTATTTAGATAATTTTAAATAACTTATCCATTCTCGTAAACTATAAAAAGAAAAGCTTGATTAGAGTTGGGGCTAATTAACCAATAGGATCATTAGTATAGAGACATAAATTTTAAGTTGCTTACTGTCTTCAGACTTTTCAATATGTTGTATCAGAATGTTTCTCACTATAAGATAAATTCTAACTTTATTTAGCAGCTGCGGCTGCTGATTTTAAACAAGTGACGGCAATGGTTGCTTGAAACATAGCCTATATTAAATTTAAGTTCTTAACATTTTGGGTCACTAGATTGCTCCAACCACTAACCTTACTTCTTCCCAAATGCATTTCAAACATATATATGGAGTAACAGACGCAAAAGCTATATATAAATGATAACTTTCTACTTAGATGCAAAAAAATCACGTTTCGGATACGTGATCAAACATATCTTCTAACTAGTTTAATTCTCAAATGAAAAGAAAAAAAAATCCTAGTTTTATCTGCTTATCTTTAACATCTTGTTGATAAATAAATAAAAATAAAAATTATAGTAATATTAAGTCTATATATAATGACCAAATCATATCAAATTGATTGTTTATACTAGAATGAAATTGATTGTTATCAATCTGATTTAGTTAAAAACAAGTCACTAATTAAGTTTAACAAGATTAGACTGTAATTAAGATAATTTTAATTAAAAAATTTACAAAAAAAAATGTATACATATAAGTTAAATATTTAACTGTTAGAATTTTTATAACATATTTATTATAACATTAATTATTAAAAAGTGAGTTTTAAGTCTAACTCATTTCTACAAAATCGACTTGTATTGACCTTATCTCAATTTACTTGTAAGGTGAGGTTTGTGCCTCACTTATATATTATAAAAGTCTTATCTCTCATGGATGTGAGACTTTCATCGTTAATATTAAATCATGCAACCAACTTAAACATCTTATCAATTCTAAAACACTAATAATAAAAAAATGAATTAAGAAACAAAGAAAATAACTGGAAAGTAATATGACATAAAGTTATTTATTATAAAACAATTTATTTTTACTTTGAATAATAATAATAATAATAATAATAATAATAATAATAAGTAAATAAGAAAAGAAAAGTTAGGTTTTAATATTTTCACAACAGAATATTTGGTGAAGATATACCCTCATCTAATATTCTGCTACACACTACAACAAATACCTATAATGCAGTTGGGAAATAGGTTGCGTTGACAAGGTTTTTCCTAAAGCTTCTTTCAAAATTAGTATAGTACACGAATGTGTTTTAAAAATAACATTCCTTTATTTATTTATTTTAAATATAATTATAGCTGTATAAGATGAATTCACTTGTAAGTTTTTGGATCGGCCTAATTTACGTTTATTTAGATTCCGGATCAGCATTATTGAATAAAATTAAGTGATTTAATTCTGGCCACAACTTTTTTAACCTAACTTATTTTGTGGACTTTTTGAATAGGTTCACTTGAAATTGTTTTCCACAACTTTAATTTTAAATAGTATTTACTAATAATGAAAATTTGGAACTTTCACCTTTATATGCTTGATAGGATAAAAGAAGTTAAAACATTCCTTCCAAATTAACAAAATAAATGTTGGTTTAGGTAGGTAGATGGGTAAACAAGGAAAAACGAATACTATAATTTGTGTTTTCCTTAGCCTAATGGATTACATTACATGAATAAATAATTGTTATTAAATAATAATTATTTTGAACTATTTTTTATTAAATTCATTATGGAATATCCATAATTAATTATGATTGTGTATCTGTTTATTATAATAATAATAATAATAATAATAATAATAAATAGTATTATTTTCTTTCTAATCAATAATTTTTTTTCTCTCTCTATCAAATAAAGCATTAATACTATCCGCTCCATGGCTTAAAACTCCTCAGCACTCCAGAATAGCATCGTATTACTAATCAGTGATTCGACATGAATAGTATATGGTGGCATAACAAATCATCAAATGATAAGATATTCCTTACACTTTATTTAGTACAAAAATGAAAAAGAGACTTAAAAAAATTATTTGATTGAAAAGAATAATGTATTGTCATACTTGAACGTTTGGTTTAAATGGGTAAACCATATTACAAACCTGATGATGTATAATTTTAGGATAATGATACTTTGATAACATTTTTTTGACAATATTTTAACATTATCTACATGTCATTTTGTGATTAGTCTATGTTGATGTTTATGATTATTATTATTGATTGTAGAGTAATTTTGGACCAATCATAAAATGACACGTATATTATGTTAAAATATTGTCAAAGTATCATTATCCATAATTTTATATCGAGATAACAAGTTCAATAGTTAGTTTACAAAAAAATTATTTCCACTTTAAGATAAAATATGACTATAATTAATTAGGTCATAATTAAGTTGTTCAAAATTTATAAATATAAGATTAGTTAAGTTATAATTAAATTGTTCAAAAATTTATAAATACAAATTTAAGATAAAAAGATAGATGATGATGATATTTAAAACACATTAATTATTTAAACAATAATCACATAGAGATATTTTAAGTAAATAACCTTCAAGACAAACACATGCATTTAGACCTTCAAGAGAATTAGAATACAATGAATCATTGATCTTCACTTCATTCCCAAAACAAAAGACAAAATTTAATAATAATAATAATAATAATAATAATAATAATAATAATAATAATAATAGTAATAATAATAATAATAATAATAATAATAATAATAATAAACTCGTGTTATATTATTAAATTCACCTATTCTATTACGAATAACGAAAACGATTACAAATATGAATTAAAATAATACATACAAGACAACTTCATAATCAAACATGTGTTATAAACAGATATAAGACAACTTAATGTGTATACCTAGAATATAAGTCACTTGTGATTATGCTTTTTTCTTGTTTCTCATTATAACATAAAAGAAAGAAGAGGACGATTCATAATTTTCTATAAATCAACTCAAATCATGTAATCAAAGTCTTGTAATTTACTTCGTTAAATAGAATCCTTCATACATACCATAGCATACCAAAGGAAGCAATAGAGTATAGAATTGCACCGCTTAGTTAAGGAAATCGAAGAAAGTAACTCAAAGAAAATGCAACTTGGATGCTGTTATGTGAAGAATACTTCCAATAATAACCCAAGCTGAGGGAAAAGTTCTATAAAAGGAGAATTTTATTTTTCGGTAGAACCTATTCAGAGAATTTCAAAGCGTGTTTATACAATTGGATTTATTCTGTTCCGTAGTTGAAAACAATTACTGGAAAAATGGGATGAAGGGAAAAGCAGAATGGCATATTGAAAACGAAGGTGACGTATTTGTGTCACTTTTAAATTTATTATCCTCACTTAACGTCCTTACTTCTCTAAAGAACGCTGTAATTATACGCACGGTATTAATTAACATGTTTTTTTCCATCCAAAGGTTGTCTCAATGTCTCATTGTCATGGATCCCTTTTGCAGATACACCGATAACAATGATTCAACAACTCAACATTATTAGTTGTTGAATCTGGATCTATTAATTATTTGTTAAAAGGAACAATATGGGTGTTCAACTGTTCATCTTGTTATCTCTGTCCCAGTCAGTGTGTGGTGTGGACTCCGTTAAGCATCGTGAACAGAGATTAAGAAAAACAAAAAACACCTATAGTTTTCTACCGAGCTTTCAGATACCTATGTTTGTGTCTTGTCTTGGATTTGCCAAGTCACGGTCAAATGTTTGTGCCTTGTTTCATCAGTCACTAAACCGGTGCCGGATTCATGGACTCATGTCTGAATTAAAGAACATGGTAAATTATTGTGTTTCAAAGGAAAATTTTACCTTTTTTTTTTCCTCTTTTAAAAATATCTAATGTTTATATATATATATAGTATAAAACAAAATTTGGCTGCTTTAGCCATGCACAGTCATCTCGATAATCCTGAAGGAATAAAAACCTGAGGAAGTAGTTTATTTTATTTAGCACGCACACACATTAGAAAACTATAGATTAAGCCATTCTTAGTTAGAAGATGATGCATCCACCTAAATCATTGATTATAAAAGGCACATATGCACATGCACATGGCTGTTTTTTATTTGTAGTTGCTTCGTAAGAAATTTATATAAAACGTGAAATGGAAGGCATGAGAGAAAAAATTTAAAGATGTATCTATGTTTTGTTCATGAGATGCTGGTAAAATATGTAACAAAATGAATGGACACAGTACATGAATATCTTCACACCAGGAATGCTCATCTAACAAATGGGTCCTATAACAAAAAATATATGGTGCTGCCTGATTCTGCCGCGACCGTGGGAAAGCGACCATTCATCCATCAATATCTCATCATATCATGCACCACCATGCTATATATCAAATGCAATGTATATTTCACTACACAACATGCTTACCTATCAACATATTCTTAAACATTATTTTCTTAATAATACTTTCAATTTTTATAATTTCATTTCTTGAACATCCCACGACAACAACAAAAAAATACGAATTTACTTAATAAAATGATTATAAACTTTTCATTTTATAAATTAATTTTAATATTATGATATAAATAGATTTTAAATTTAATTCAATTTTCCAAAATATAGTTTGTAAGATGGAATATAAAAAATTCGTGATATTGTTCCTGAGGTTGTGTGAGTAATCAGTGTGCAACCTTAATTTATGACGGAGAAGTGAATAGGATTTTGTTTGTATCTGCCACAGAAATTTTGGACCTTCTTCCAGCTTCGTATCAGCTGTGCCTCCACATTTTTCAAAACTCTTTTATTATATTTCAGAAAGACCTCTCTTACATTAGCCTTGAGTTTCACAAAAAGAAAGAAACATAAAAAATGTATTTAGTTTTTTTATTAAAGTCTTCATCTTCTTTTTTAGTTTTTATTTTAAAGCTGCAAAAAATATATTAATTGATTAAAGTTGCGAGATTGAGTTGGTTAGACATTATAATTTATACCAGACGCATCTCCAACTGGATTCCAATTACATCGTTAATTTAATGATTAGAGTAATTAAATCCTTAATGATAATTATTGGAAATTTGATATGTAGACAAAAGACACACGAAAGAACTCAACTTATCAGCAGATTGGATGAAAAAGGGTGTTGTTGTTTATAGAGGATGCACTAAAACTGAGTCTTTTCAATGAAGTAAGCAACGAGCAAAAGTAAAGTGCAACATCACATCAAAATAGGAGTAGAAACAAGTTTTTTTCTTTCTTAAATTTTTCAATACCAATTTCATTCATTTCTCTTTCGATTCCATCCCTTTTGGAATTTTCCCGAAGGATCTTAGCCCTACCACTCACAAAAGTTATGCCACCACACAAACCTTTCACTGTTCCTGATAACTTTCTAAGTTATTGCAGTTTACCAAAATAGTATAACTCTTATTATTAGAAGTATTGTTTGAATATATTATTTTCCCATTAATCAAAGAATTTTCGATGAGAATTTGGTACGATCATTTGTTCAAGACTGCAATTATTTATGAGAGTTTTTACACGTGATAAACGACACTCTGCCCCCATTTTCATCTGCCTGTAAGATAGGTCAGAAAATAAGAATAAAATACAAGTGAGGCATATTTGATTTTTTCATTTCTTTAAAATTAATAGTCAAGTTTAAATCTTATTAAGAAAAACAAGTACTTAAATAGGAGGGGTTTGATTTTTTTTTTGTTGCAATTTAATTAAAAATAAATTAATAAATCATGAACCCGGTAAAAATTAACTTCGAGTATTTTATTATTTTGTTTTAAAAATCATAACATTTTTTTAATAGTGAATAGATATTTATTGACTTCCTAACTTTAGTAAAGTGAAGCTGTCACTTCAACAAAATCTCAACTTTTTATGCGACTTTACTCTAATTTTGTCTCCTAAAAATGAAGAGAGAGAATATCCCTGAAAATTTCATAAAAACCAAAAAAGCTTATTAAATAGTCTAAAAAATTAGATATATTAGGCAATCAAATGTGTGAATAAGTTAAGATGAAATTATTACTAGTAATAAAAGCTATTGGGTTTTGAAGCTCAAGTAGAAAAATGCCAGATAGAATAATAATAATAATAATAATAATAGCATTTAGCAACACCAAAACACGATTCTTAAAATCACAAAGCACAGAAATTCTTATTGCATCATCATCATCATCAAACCACCACATTGCACAAGAAGGAAAATCCAGCCAGCTGGGTAAACCCATATTGGTACCCAAAACACAGAATGAACGAAACTGAAAGAACCACACAAACAACAAGAGCAAGGGTCTCACATCTCTCGAATCTCCGAAAAACACCAATAGCAATTATCAGTGTTCCCTGAAACCGAGTGACCCAGTCACCGCCACGTGCACAACCCCTTTATTTAATTATTCCACTAACGGCAACACGTGACCGCGTTTTAGTTATTTATATATTTTATTATTATTGCTTATATTGCCAGAACCAAACCGGGCACGGATTTCCCGACCCGACCCGATACGCTGCTCTCCCACACACAAGGAAAGCGGCCGGTGCCGGAGCTTGCGGGAACAATCTCGCCGGAAGCTTCGAAGCGGGTGACGGTGAGGGCAGTGTTAAAGTACTCTCTCACCTGAGTAATTATCCCATCCGCGACAGTCCAGGCGTGAACCCAGGCAATGTTACGGGTGGTGTCGCAGCCCTCGACGAGGACAGTGGAGCCGAAGGCGGCGATGGATTGCGGAACGAATCGGAAGGTTTCGGCGTTGGAATCGCCGGTGAGCATGCGCATCAAAAACTGGTGTGACGGAGGACCATGGAACCACCACTCGAGGTCGGCGGCGAGGATCTTGGCGACGGCGGCGGAGTCGCCGGAGCTTAGGGCGTCATACAGTGCTAGCACCAGCTGCTTGTTGCTGGAATCAGCGTCCGAAGCACTTGCCTGAGAGTTAGCCAGTTCGAGAAAAAGGTTTCGAGTTTCGGTGGGAGAAAAGACGATTCGAGAACTGGGAGCAGCCAAACAATGTCTTGTTTAGTTGTGTTGAGTCTTGCAAGGGGACCGAGGAGGGGTTTATATAGGAAGGCCGCGCCGCGATGTTTTCGATCGGGTGCGGTCAATTTTTTTGGAGTCGGTTTTGTGGGTGTACGTGTCACATTTTGATTCGTTGCTGGAAACGATAGTGGATGAAGTGGGAACAGCGTAGGGTTTTAATGGGTATAAATGTTGCAACGTCATGAGGTATGAGAATGGTAACAAAAGGAAGGGAGACGGTCAAGCCTACTTTTTTGACTTGGGTTTCAATGATGTGTTTGTGTGTGGGAAGGAGTAGATGTGGAAGAAAAATCTTTGCCCACGGCAACAAATTAAATTATACACTACCTCTATAATGTTAAATATTTCGATTTGAATATGGATTTCCAATTCGTTAAAAAAATGATTTTTTTTTTATAAATTCATGTTACGCATCAATCATTTAAAAAAATATACATTATGTAATTGATGAAAATTAAATCAATTTTTATATTTTATTTCTTTTATACGAAAATAAAAAATATAAACTAAATTTTTATAGATATTTATTATTTCAATTTTTCAAAAGAGGCAACTAATAAAAGAAGAGAAGAATTTCTTGGGTGATATTTTTTTAACAAAAGTTAACCAATCTATTTCTTTTGACTGTGTATGGTACATGCGAATTTTTTACCTCTTACTTTTCTAAATTCGGCTTGCAATTAATTGGGAGGAGACTACGAGAAAATCACTGAAAATTCGATTTTCGAGGAATTGAATTTCGATTTTTTTAAGAAAGATGGATAAATTTTTAAAAGAAAACATATATTTTATAAATAAAAATACAATTAAAAAATTCAGCTCTTATCATAAACCATGGCGTTTATGTTAAAAAAGGAACAATTTGCTATTTTAAAAGGAAAAAAAAAAGTAACCTTATGAGTTTGGTGAAAAAATCTAGCTGCGTTAGGGCGTCATGTGATGTGAGTAGAAGAGAGTGATGGCCTTTTCAAGCTTCCCTACAGATTTGTTTGCGTTGTTGCGTTTGTCTTTATTTTTTCTTTACTTACAAAAAAGTTAAAGATAATTGGCAGTGATTTTAGAATAAAGTATCAAAGCCACTTTGGTGGGTTTAACTGTTCAAACTATAAATAAATAAATTAATACACACAAATCTTTTATTTTATTTTTTTAAAATATAAAAATTATTTTTTTTTATAATTCTTTATTTTATAACTCGTGTCAAATATAAAAATGTTAATCTTATATATTTAAAAATGTTGTTAGTTTTGTCGACTTTTAAAAAGAAGAATAAAGTGATAAGTGAAAGCGTGTATATAAAAATGCGATTGCGGGTCTATGTTTTTTGGGTTACTTTCTTACGTTAACGGATTTAGCTTAATTTGGTTGGGTTCCTTAACCTCAAGGTATGGTTATGGTTGGTAGAAGCATAGAGGTTGATTAAACATACCTACAGTTTAATTAACTTAATTTTTAGCTTATTTTATTAATATCACTATCTTATCTAGTTTATTATTTCAAAAAGACCAATATTATAAACAGAGAGGAACTTATTTGGGTCTCATTTACTTTTGGGTTTTTTAAGTATTCATTATCAGATTTTATGACAACTGTACAGATTAATATAGATTAAGAAAATTTAAAGACGCAGTTGATAAATTAGTACTAATAATATCTGTTTCAAAGCGAAAGGTGGTGGTATCTTGTACGCAATTTCATTCATTGTAGCAGGAATCAAAACAACGCAAAATTAAGTATTAACACATTAATCCATTTACAACTCGTTTATTTTCATTTTATTATGTTTTTAATTTTTCATTATTTAAATGATCAATATAATTATTTATGTTAAATTATTATAAACAGGGTTAAATATGTTTTTAGTCCCTATACTTTGGGCAATTTTAGTTTTAGTCCATTTTCAAACTAAGGTACAATTTAGTTTTTCAATTTTAGAAAATTCTGGTTTTAGTCATTTTTACCAAATTCAATGTTAACTGAGAAACGTGTTTGAAACAGCAAATAAAGTTAAAAAAAATTGATAAAAATGACTAAAACCAGAGTTTTTTAAAGTTGAAAGACTAAATTGTACCTTAGTTTGAAAATGAACTAAAACCAAAATCGCCCAAAGTATAGGGACTAAAAACATATTTAACCCTTATAAATATTATACTTATATAAGATATAAATAATAAAAGATGATTTATTAATTAAGTTAAGTTGTTGGTAAATAATATGTAATAATATTATTGTCATAAATGTAACAAAAATATATATTGATTCATTTAAAGAAATTAAATTAAAATTATTAAAAAATATTGGAAAAAATTGAAAATAATGTAGGAAAGAGTATTAAGATGAATGAAAAAGAAAAACATTGAAAAAAAAAACAAAGGAAATTAAGATGTAATTTTATAATCAAGAAAATTAACACTAACATGAATAGTTGGTTAAGTTGATAGGTCCTGAAGGCTAATTCACAATAAATGAATAGTTTTAGGTGGTTAGCTAGTTTTAGTTCATTTTTCCTAATTTGTCAACTCCGCAGACCTACATTCAATAGGACAAATTGCTTAAGTGATATTCAAAATATTTATTTTATTTTATATGGTCTTATATTATACCGTTTTATGATTTTTCTTTGATAGAGAAAAATAACTCTAATACTAACAGAAAAATATTTTTAACACGTTAAAAAATTTGGTGTAATTGGATTAAAAAAACAATATTCATTTATTTTTAAATTTTATAAATTAAAATGTATGCAAGTTTCATATAATAAAAAATTTAAATTTTACACCAAAACTCATAAATTAAAAAGTATATTTAATTCTAAATAAAATAAATAAATTCACTGAATTTCTTAAACAATCCAAGCCCAAACTTTTATATAGTTTGTCATGTTTTTCTTAATATCACTTTATCTTTATTCAATTTAAATTGATGGAATGAGATTTAATTAATTATCATCATTTATAATTTCGAAGGAAAACTATTATCTTAAGCATTTAAAATATTTCTTTTATTTTTGTTGTTTGATCTTACTGTGAATGAAATGGTACTTGTACTTTTATTTTTTATTTCAAACTTGTTTTAATTTTTTTTTCTTCAAATATTTTTAATTAATAAGTTGATTATTTTTTTTTACTTTGAGAAGAAAAGAAACAAATCGATCAACAAGCTAAAAACTAAAAGAGAAAAATAATAAAATCAAATAATAAAAATTTTAAAAATTTTAAACTAACGAAATTTTTCAATAAAAAATTGAAAATATTCAAGCAAATTATAAAAATGCTTAAAATTTAATAAATATGATTTAGAGAAAATAAAAGTCAATCGACATTATTAGAAAATTATTTTTCTTTTATTTTTTTGTTAGTTGTGCATGTACATCTTCAAATAAATAGTCAAATGCAGTTTTCAATCTGTTTGACAAAGATCAGGAGCTATTTTCTTTGCTATGATGAATCACGAAACTTAAAGTTTCAAAGAGTCAAGGCAATTTTCAATATTGAACTGCGTGCTTGGCAAAAGCAAAGACAATAGAGAAAAATCATATTGATAAAAAATAAAATAAAAATATACTTGATTATGGATAAACAGAATAAAAATAAAAATAAAATAGAAATGTATTTTTATAAATAATAAAAATCATAGTTGATTAATTAATTTTCTCTTCGTAACTTTAAATTAATTTATGCATAATTTTATTTTTAAAACTAGTTTATTGAACTTTTCTTACTTTTTTTTTTATTATGCATAGCCTAATTTTATATTACATGGAAATTTATTTATTTATTTATTTTATGTAATTTAGAAAGAGTTAATATAGTTTAATTTTTTATAATTTTCAATTTGTGTTTTTAATTAAGTGGATTGAACTGTCGCAAGAAAGAACATTGTTAGTGGCTATTATTGCAACTTACAAGATTAATATATAAATTTTGTTCATAAAATTGTATACTTATTATGCAGTAAGAAAAATATAAGAATTTTAAAAGAAATGATTTTTTTTTTCTTTGTGAAAGTTTTACAAAGTTCTAAATTCAAATTTTATGACGGTAATTCATGATGATAAAATACATAAAGAAAGTAAACTGATGTGAAGAGATATGAGCGAAGAAAAAGAAGAAAGCTGATGTATAAAGATATAAGAAGAGTTTTGAAAAGGAAAATAAGTTATAAATTACAGTCAAAGAAACAGAAGAGAAGGAGAAGAAGGAAAAAGAAATGAAAAAACATAAGTGAGGAAAAAGATAAATACAAGGAAGTTGAAGGAAAAATAAATTCAAGAAAAAAGAGAGTAGAAAACTAAAGAAAATTTATTTCTTCTTATTATGATTTTCTATTTATTTAAAATAGATGATTGAATATAACATTAGAACAATGATACTAAGAATTAATAAAAGTGTGAATTAAAGGTAACAACAATGATAGTTAACGAGTGAAGTATTTATACATTAACTTACGTATGCATTATTCTTAATTTGTGAGAAAACTCAGTCAATTTTTCTTTTTCCTTTTCATTCATATAAATACTCATGAAAAACTTATTCAAAAAGAATGTATACCTTTTATTATTTTTCATTTTTTTACCATTTTCAATTGAAAAAAAGTGAGTATTCCTCCACTCTCACAACTAAAATAATGCCTACTTTTTAATATTTGTTTTCCTTCATTTTTTTCTCTCCTTTTATTGTTTTTATTTATCTCCACTAAACATGTCAAGAAATAATATTCTATTAAATTAATATTTGGTGATAAAAAGAAATTGATTTTATTTTTAAATATTTTTGTTAAAAGCTAAAGGGCTATAAAGATGGGCCATGGATGGTGTGGATGTTGGGTGTGGTGGATGGCAATTCCCAAATACGCACTCCCCTAGAAGGAACTTTCCAGCACTCCTATGTGCCATGCAAGAAACAACCTATTCACAATGCATCAATGTACCTATCTATCTTTCTGTCACTGTCACTCTGTCGCTATCTACTTCATCTTATGTTTCACTTCAACCAAGGAAACGAGATCTAAAACTCCATTTCCTTGCATTCAAAGTCCCCACAAAAATACTATTTTCTTTGACTTTTTAAGTGCTCCTAAAGTTGTAGGACTCAGTGGGTTATATTGCTTTGCTGACTCAGACTTTTATTACAAACACAACACTGTTATCTGGGTTGGACACCATTTATCAAGGCTACAAGGTTTTAATCTTTACCAACAATGGATCGTATGTTTCTCTCTTTTCTTTATTAATGTTCCTATGCGTGTAAACGATTCGGAATATTTAGCATTTAAACTTAAAATCTTAAAATAATAACTTTACATACTTTTTATTTTATTAGATAAAACTTTCAACTTTTATATAAAATTATTGGCTGATAATTTATGTTGTTGGTATCTTCTTTTTAAAAAAGCACAATTAAACATTGTTTTCTTTCTTTTTTTTACAAAAATGAATGTAAAAAAAACTTAAAAAATAAATTATATTATGTGACAATTATATATTTTTTAATTTGTTTGATAATATTATAAAGTAAGTTTCGCATATAAATGAAAACAATTAATATCTCAATAAGTTTTTTTATGTAAAAAGTGCAGTTCAACTCATTAATTCTCAGCGTTGAATATCAATCTCATATTAATTAAAAATAAAATTAATTAAATATATATAAATAAATCCAAATCTCATTTTATAAATTAGATTAAATTACACTTAAAGTTTCCTGAAAGATTTGAACTAATACATAAAGAAGATAATAGAGAGTTGAAATATGTGTTTTTCAGTAACGCGTTTTAAACATTTTTCAACTTTTTTCTTGATTTCTTTTCTATCACATCTAACAATTTATTTTTCTGTTTTACTAAGTTTCTTTCAATCTTTATTGTTTATAAAATGAATACAGTAATATAATTTTTTTTATTCTAAACACAATTATTCCACACTTAAATATATATATATATATATATATATATATATATATATATATATATATATATATATATTTGTCGATTCACTCTCATGTAACAAAAATCCATATAGCTTACAAATTTGGAGAATTTATGTTTCCTTAATGTTGAAAACAACCTCAAATGAAGATGTTAAGGAAACTTTTATTTTTGTGTAAAATAGTTACACAAGAAACAGAAAAAAAAAAAAAAACATGTTCTTTTTCCCCTACAAATCAGAAAACAGATTAAAAACAAGAGCGAAATTCCCTCAATAGAACGCATTGTATCTTTTTGATTGAAAAAGAAGGAAAAGGCAAATATGTTTACTAGTTAGAACACACGTTAAAATTGTAAAACTCTTCAATCACTCTCTTTGTATGTATGGAGGATCCGGTGGATTCATTGTTCCACCATCACCTCTTTCACAATTCTCTTTTTCTACAATACTATCTGGTCTATAATCTCCCTTTAACACATTGGTTTTCATCATAAAAGGTGAAGAGTTGCCACTCACTGGACTTGTGCCAGAGTTGGTTGATACTACATCTTCCCTAGCCAAAGGTGAGATTGGAGGTTGGTTGCCAGTATCATCAGTTTGTTTCCTGGAGAACTTATCTATCACAAGATCGTAGTTATTTCCTGTTCTTGCTTCTTGAGCAAGAGAGCACCAAGAACAACATAGCCAAAGTGTGCAATCAGAAGCTGAAGGTTTGCCAAAACAGAAGTCATAGGCAGGTAAGTTGAACCTCTTTCTCATTTGGATCCTCCAAAATCCACCATACAGTAAACCAAGAAAACAAAGAACGATTCCAACAGCTCCCAGAGCCTGCCTGACATTGTCATCATCTATATTAACGGAAGCCAAAATGAAAATCCAGAAAGGTGCCATACAAAATAGCATAAAAGTGGCAATATGGACATACATGTTTCCAAAGCCATGTCTCTCCATATTCCACCCAAAGACACAAAAGGTGCAGAAAAGTGAGAGATATGCTAAGGAAATATCGCTCCAAATGTCAAGTATTCCTCCACTCCAATTTGGTCTATTTTCAACAAATCTTTGTTGATCTTTTGATGCAAATGAATACTTCTTCTCGCATGGTTTCTCTCTCAGCTGCTCTTGCCTTTGAGAGCCAGTAATTTGCACCTGTACTTCTTCATCCGTGTCACAGTCATAGTCCTTTCCAAGTGGACTGAGAATGGTGTAAAAACCAGCAACCGCAGGAGCAGCAATTGCAAAAGATATACATATTCCAACTCCAATGGCGGGTCTCTCAGACCTTTTATAACCCAAGTTTAGAGCACAAAGTGCATATTGGGCGAAACAGTTAACATGAAGGAGAATAACCACTACCATCATATGTGTCCACTCATGGGGCTTGTAAGTACCATTCTTGCAGTACAAATTTCTAAGTCCAGAGATATCATTTGGTTTCCATCTGATGAGAAGAACAAGGTGGTAGAACCTCTTAGGGTGTTGATACAAGCACATGAGTGTAAACAATGCATTGAGTATTTGGTTATTTATTTCAAACCATGCATTTCTCTGAGACTTCTTCGGAAGCACACCATTCAACATGCCTGTCATGACCAGGAAGAGAATTGCACCCGAAATAGCAACAGATGTGATCCACACAAAAAGGGCCATGTTCAATGGACTTTTAATCCACTCTAGGCACATCTTCTTGACCGAACCCCCATCAAGTTTCAGAGCAAGCATGCCTCTGAAACGTGCTCTTAGGCCCTTTGAACGAGGAGAAGGCACAGATATTGAAACCTTGTCTCTCTCAATAGCAAGCCTCTTGAATTTGGCAGATGCCGAACCAAATTTAAGAAAATTTATCCTATTAGAAACAGAAGAACTTAAAGTGCCTTCAAGCTTTCTCTGGGAATCCTCACTGCTCAGAAATGTTTCTTGAGTAGTTGAAATATCTATAGAAACAAACTCCTTCACTTTACTGCCATTACATTCCTCAATTTCATCTCTGGGATTCAAAATCCCGTTATCAACCGATACCATTCTGATAAAAAAAACTCTGATAGTTCTTGATCAAATCAGAACCGTATCATCAATGGATTAGGTAAAGAACAAATACTGAGAAGACATAATAGAAGAAACTATGGCAAATTTGTAGAAAAATTCCTATGTATAAGCACCGAAGAAAGTATAGAAGCAATAAAGACAGAATTAATTGCTTAAAAACAACTGTAAAACCAGAAACGAAAAACCAAAATCTCATGTAATTATAGTAATACAAAAAAACTTCAGTTGACTATGCATGAAAGACAGCATCGAAAATCAGAATGTACAAACAACAAAAGAAATTCCATAATAATAGCATTAAAAATTTAAGGCATAAGCTGGGGGTGAAAATTAAGCATACCAATTAGCTGATTGGTCACGCCGATGTGTGAATGCACGTTATTCCCTCAGAAAGTTATATGTTTGATAAAATCCAGAAACAATGAATAGTATGGAATAAAAAGTTTATGCACTAATACAAAAGTAAAAGGTAAAACAATAAAGGAGTGACATGCATAAAGTTAGCAAAAGAATAAAATAATGGATCCTCGTAGTCGCAGGCGTAGCAGGTAATCAAAAAATGGGGGAATGGATTAAGATTGTCTGTGCGACATCCAAATGGTAAATATGACAGCAGGCTACCGGCTGCCACCGGCCAGATAAAGTAAAGGCGAAGGAAGTACGTAAATATAGAAAATTCATATTTTGAAAGAACAAACCAAGAAAAAAGAGAAGTAAAATCAATTTTACATGCATCATCTCTCTTTTAATTCCATGCAGGAGCGTTTCTTCGTGTAATTAGCCATGCTTTACGAGAACATTCATTCGTTAAGAAAGAAATAAAAAAAAAAACATTATAGTTGAATTAATGATGAGTTATTAAAAGATATTCGTGATGGTTGATAGATGAAAAAAGAAAAGTCTGGACCGTTTTATTGGATTGAAAAATGAAAAAAGGAACCGAAAGATTAGATAATCGAACGAAAAGGTAGAAAAAAAAAAACAAACCACGTTGTATTTGACATTTTTCCTTGGAATCTTTCCTTTACAAAAAGAGTAAGTCGGAAAGTAAAGTAGAATAGAACTATGGAGAAAAAAAAAACGAAATAAAGCGAGACACGTCGACATATTAATCGATGTTTGTGAAGGCTAATAGTTTGGGCTTTTCTCTCCTATGGCCCATCGTTATCGATTTGGGCTTTTTTCACCTATCGTGCCCAAGTATCGTACCCAAATTAAATTTACTTATAGATAAGATTTCGCAAATTAATTAAGAAACCAAAATTACATAATAAGAACAAAAAATATAAATAAAGTTACAGAATAAGAATGAAAAAAAAATTAACTAAGTTATAATAATTTACAATTTTGAAAATTATTTTTTAAAATTTAATTTACTATAATCATGTTATTAATTTTAGATGTTCAATAAAAAGAATCATACAGGAATAAAAATGCAAGTCAGTACTTTGAAAGCACCGAAATCTGACCAAATACCATTTTACCTGTCAATGCAAATGCCACTGATTTCACAAAAATTATTGTGTATCACGAAAAAAAAGCTAATATAGGACTATTTTTCAATAAAGTTTTTAAAGTAATGTAGGGCATTTGACGATTATAATTATAATATCTAAATTGGTGTAATGAATTATTTAATTTTCAATTGGAACATAATCCAATTTAACACAGTTTAAATGAATATTAACCACATTACACAATTAGTTGCATTAAATTGATAGTAAAAAAGTGCATAATTGATAATGCCCTTTTAAGAATAATTGGCTGTCTGGTGAACCATCCATGCACCTATTATATAACAATTTAATGCATTAGTCAGAAGAAAAAAACTCTAAAAAAAATTCTTTACCACGTTAAATCAACTTTGTTTATTTCGTTAATATGTTTTAAAAAATAAATTATTTAAATTTAAAATACAAATAAGTTTTTTTATATATTAAACATCGTTAAATTGTTTAAAGAATTTTATTGTTGACTTACATTTTTAAGAAAAGCTATTTTATCTTTAAGTTAAATTTAAACAAAAAAAATATATCATAAAATTAATATACCAATTACATAGGATAGAGAAATGTGACGCACGAAAATATTTATATTAAAACAATCAATATTTGATTCACAACTGATTTAAAATGATCTTAATTTTTTTTAATTATTTTGATGTTTTTAATTTAAGTTAAAACAAGATTAAGTTTAATTAAATATTAGTTTGGCATTAGTGATTCTGATTTCTTTTAACAAATGTATACAAAATTAATAAAAGTATAAACTGGAAAAGATTCCCTTTTGTAGATCATCAGTGGATAATCTGGAAGTTATTCCAATTCTCTTCAACTAAGGTAATTCTCATGAACTTTGAAGCATACGATGCAAAGTCATTTGAACCCTCTACCACATCTCATAATGTTATTATTCCTCAACCTTTTCTGTCACTCTGCCACTATTTCTGAACAAGTTTATTCATGATGTAATTTAGATTTTTCTTTTATAAAAGATGATTTTTTATGATAGAACTTAAGAATAAAAAGTAATTTGTAAATTTAAAATTTCAAAAGTTTGTTGTGTAAGATAACTTTTACATTGTATATTATGAAATTAAAAATTTGTAACATTTTTGTGTAAAAAAAATATCTAACACTTTTGATTTGTAAAATGTACAATTTAAAAAAAAAAATCCAGATTTAAAAATGTGAAACAAAATTTAAGCGAAAGGGTGTGTTTTGATAATTCAGTTAATCGCCATTTATATTATTTTGGAAAATAAATTTCACTATAAATTTTAGAAGACTTATCATTTCTAAAATGTAAGTTATCCATGTATGAAAACACTTTCAATATATGGTTTATTCATTTAAAAAAAATATAACACCACCTTGAACATAAATTATTAAAAGTTATTTCTTTATTTATTTTTTGTAATATATGATTTAATTTTCTCTTTTGCATGCATTGATTGTGGAACTTTATTATCATTCTTCAATTCCTTCTTAAAAATTGTAAGTTGTAATTTGGTTTATTTAATTAATTGACCATTGGATATTGCTTTTTTGACTTCTAAATAATAAATAATGGCAGCAAAATTAACATGAATGATGATGCACGCCTTTTATAAAAAGGAAAGGGGAAGTGTGATTTTTGTGACAACATAACCATTCAAAGTCACAACCCAACCTCCAGCTGTTCATTATCCAATTGGACAGTTTCTTCTCCGCTATGTCTCCGACCGTGGGAGTCAGCGTCCCACTATTGGGCGAGTCCAACGGAGCGGTGCAGCCGGCCTCCGTCCCCGGTGCGGTGTTCAACGTGGCGACGAGCATAGTCGGTGCCGGAATCATGTCAATTCCGGCGATAATAAAGATTCTTGGCGTGGTTCCCGCTATCGCCATGATTATCGTCGTGGCCGTGCTCGCGGAACTCTCTGTCGAGTTTCTCATGCGCTTCACGCACTCCGGCGAAACGACGACGTACGCCGGCGTCATGAGGGAAGCGTTCGGGTCGCCGGGAGCGTTGGTCGCGCAAGCTTGCGTCATCATCACCAACGTTGGGGGTTTAATTCTTTACCTGATCATCATCGGTAGCATAACCTTTCCCTTTGTTTTTATTCCTTTTGAAATTATGAAAAAAAAAAAGGTGGAAATGTGTAGATTTTTTTAGATTTTGGTTAGCTGTGCCTAGTATGAATTTTGCCGGGTTTTTGGTCACATGCATTGTGTTTGGTAAACTTTTGCTAGTAGTTTATTTATTTTTCTTTTTACTATATCTATGCCTATATATATATATATATATATATATATATATATATATATAACTAACCAGTTATTTTCATTAATGTCTGTGCTTTAATTGATTTCAAGTAATCGAACTTAAGATCTAGATTTTCTTCAAGTACTCGTAATTTTCAAATTAATACAGATCAGCTACTCGTATTTTATTTTAATAAATTTAATTTAAAAATTTTGTATTCGAAATGTCTGATGGATGAATGAGTGAACTTGGATATCAATTTGGGGTATGTACACCTTAATGATAGCTGAATGAGATATAGTAAAAAGAAAATGATAGCTGAATTGTAATTATTGCCTTTCTTGAGCAACAGGGGATGTGCTATCTGGAAAGCAAGATGGAGGTGAAGTGCATTTGGGTATTCTGCAACAGTGGTTTGGTATTCATTGGTGGAATTCCAGGGAATTTGCTCTTCTCTTCACTCTGGTCTTCGTCATGTTTCCATTGGTATTGTACAAACGTGTAGGTCAGTGTTACCAATTTAATTCTTTGCACGATTTCTTGTATTTGGAATTGAAGAGGCTCGGTGAGTAACGTGTGTTTTTGCTTTTGGTGTTTTGGAACTGGTAGAGTCCTTGAAGTACAGTTCTGCAGTGTCAACTCTTCTTGCAGTAGCATTTGTTGGCATATGTTGTGGGTTGGCTATTTTTGCACTGGTGCAAGGAAAAACGCAGACTCCTAGATTGTTTCCTGGGTTGGACAACCAAACCTCATTCTTTGATCTATTTACTGCAGTTCCCGTTGTTGTCACAGCTTTCACATTTCATTTTAACGGTAATGGACCCGATTACTACGTTAATTTTTGAAGGACATGCCTAGAAAATTTCTGTACTGATGATTGATCTTTCTTGCAGTGCATCCAATTGGGTTTGAGTTTGCCAAGCCATCTCAAATGACAACAGCAGTTCGATTAGCATTATTGCTTTGTGCTGTGATCTACATTACAGTAGGCCTATTTGGGTACCTATTATTTGGGGATTCAACACAATCAGACATTCTCATCAATTTTGACCAGAGTAATGATTCTGTGGTTGGTTCCGTGTTCAATACTTTGATCCGCGTAAGCTATGCGCTCCACATCATGCTGGTGTTTCCTCTCTTGAACTTCTCATTGAGATCCAACATAGATGAAGTTCTCTTCCCCAATAAGCCTATGCTAGCCACAGACAACAAAAGATTCATGATCCTCACCGTGGTGCTTCTTTTATTCTCCTACCTTGCTGCTATAGCAATCCCAGATATTTGGTACTTCTTTCAATTTCTTGGATCAACATCGGCAGTGTGCCTTGCCTTCATTTTCCCTGGCTCTATTGTTTTAAGGTAATCTAGCATTTAACTTCTGATTAAGTTGATACAAATTAAAAATTACATTGGACAAATATGTAAACCAGTGTCTTATTTTTCTTTGTTACTAATTTCAGGGATGCATGTGGTATAGCAACGAAAAGGGATAAAATTATTGCACTGATAATGATTATACTGGCCGCGGTGACAAGTGTGCTTGCCATTTCCACCAACATATATAATGTTTTTAGTAGCAAGTCATAAAAGCTGGTTCTCTCATTTTCTCCCCTAATATTGTTTTGTTTTTTAATTTTTATAGAAAAAAATTAAGTGGTGAGAGTGGGTGCGGATGGGGAGAAAGAGAAATGTAGGGGCATTTGATTGGTGTGGCGATTGGGTTACTTGTGTATCTTGGATGCCTTTGTTGTTTATCATAGAATTCATGTATGATAATGATGTATTTTGGAACAGCATTGCTTTGTAAATTACCTTATATTATTAAAGAATGGGATCCAAAGGTCCACAAGATTGTGCCGTGCAAGGATGCTAAGATCGATGATCTCTATTTGGGGAACTGTTCTGATTGTCTCAGTGACCAACATTTGGAACAATGTTAAACTTTTTGAGTGATGTAACAACCCCTTTCACTATCATCTCTCTCTCGCTGCCGTGTCATACTCATCAAGAGATCAGAGAGGGAAGGCTGTAGAATAACGCGTATCCAAAATAAAAATAATAAATATTTGGATAATATGCCATAATATATACACATGGAAAATGCAGAGCAAATAAATTATGATTAAATAAAAAATGTTATAAAATCAAAAGTTAGGTGCACGCTGAATTATTTTATCTACAAGCGTCTATTGTTTATAACATTTCCGCATGTGAAAAGGATAATGATTTGTGCGGTGTGAAGAATGAGATTTGATTTTTAATTTTATATATCTTTAAGATGTCCTAAAGATGATAATTTTCTTAAAATAATACAGGCCATGCATTGTAAGCAGAGAGTTGGAATTGTTGCATTAGGAGAAATTCGTAATGACTCCAATTTGAACATGTGACACACTGACACATTTGTTTTGTGGTTTTAAAATAAGATGTGGGAAAAATATGCAATTATTGATGGCGCCTAGTGTGATAGATATGACCAGCAATTGTGTTATCCTCAGATATGACCAGCATGGGGGAAGTCATTGCGGCTTTGGAATGTAAAATGAATTTAAAAATAAATAATTATATATATATATATATATAATTAGAAACAATTTGTTTGAACAAAGGATAAAGTACCGATAAGAATTTGCTACAAAAGAAAACCGCATTACAAAATCCGAACTAAATGTATTATCCAAATCGGATTTTAAATTAAATGGCGCTATTGTTAGGCCCAACAATAGGGACTTGAGATGAGTTAGTTATTTTAGGCCCAACAATATATTTCTCAATTATTTCTTCCTTCCCAATTCCGACATTTTTTCTTTTAAATGGATGAAACAATAGTTACCTATCCATAAGGTGAAAATAGTAAAAAAATAATATTTTAATTACGGAAAACACCTCTGCAAACTTTAATCTATACCTCCTTTCTCTTAACACTTCAATGTTATAATTCATATATTTTTTACTAAAAATATTATCCTAAAAACTCACTAGACATCAACCATATCCCACAATTATAATTGTCAACTTCATCTATAAGCTATAAGTTAACATTAGCCCATCTTTAAAAAAATATCTTTGAAAAAAACTCTTTTAGAGGGTTAAAAACAAGTCCTAGTTTTCAAATTCTTTTATCAAGTGGATTAAAATTAATGTTAAAGTGGGTTTGATTTTACTACATATTATAATTAACTCTTAAAATAATATTAATTATGTACACATATAAAATTAGATATTTTATTAAATAGTTTAGTATATTATAATTTTATTATATTTAAATCAATATTTTTATATCATACTTATTATTATATTATTAAATAAAATATATAATATATAATTTAATACCGTTATAGAATATAATCTACTTTTTAATTTTATTAATTTTATAGAAAAGAAAACTTACAATATTTAATAAAGTAGTATGAAGAACATTGTGATGAAGTTTTAAGCACATAGAAGAAACATTAGTCAAACTGTGATAATCTTAGTCAGTATGGATTTCAAAGTTTGTGTTAATTTGATTAAAATATGTATACATAGGTCTTTGACAAATTAAAAGTACCCACATTTACTATAGATTAAGATTTAATTGATTTTTTTCTTATTTTTAAAATGAATGTTTCTAAAAAGAAGACTCGTGGACTGGTTATGACTCATAAAACTTTTGTGGATATTTTGGTGCAGTGAACTTTTTTAATTGGGGTTTATTGATTTTGTGAGTTTTTTTAACTCTAATCTATGTGTGTTAAGGCCAAACCATGTGAGGGGTTGTGTTCGGGTATAGGATTGAAGTCAACATCCAATTTTAATGTGATAGTCCAAATGATTTCACTATTATTTTGTTCTCTTAATTCGTAGTTGTTATTCGAGTTTGATAATTCAGATGTAGTAAATGTAATTATTATTTTCTAACCTCATATCTATATTTATAAATTTCAGAATATTTAATTAACAATGATCTAATTAGGATCAAATTGATAATAATTACACTTTATCTTAAGTCACTAAATATTATATGGCTAATCAATCTTCTTGGAGACTAAGTATTCGGTTTCATCTCCTGGCTACACGATTGAAAGAGTTATTCATGAAGATGTCTAACCAATGGTTGAGGGTTCAATCTGTAACTTATATGGTACAGGGACCAAATTCATGTCTACCTACGTGACATGTGACATTTATTGTAAGTGAATAACGTAGGATGGAAAAAAAAAAAACCTATAAGAGCAAAAAGAAGAAGTGGTATATTTTAATTTAGGTAGAGCGAAAACCTTTTGATTATATTTATTTAGGTAAAATTGATCGAACTGAACTGGAAATGAATAGTATGATCTAAACTTCACTTTCATGAGGGAAAGGAAAACAAAAGAATGTGTTGTATGAAAAGAAAGGTAGAATGGCTCGTGTGGAGAGAGAATGAAAAAGAGACAAAGTTTGATTGCTGGTGATTGAAGAGAGATCGCACAGGAGGAGACCCTTTAAAATTCCCCGTGAGAAGTGTTTGGATGCATTCCAAATTCATAACGTAACATCCACCCTCTCATTTGTTCCTTCTCCTTCACTTCTTTCGATGCCATCTTTCTCTTCTTCTCCCGTCGTATCTACACATTCATATCTCCTCAAATTCAAAATATTTATTCATTTATTTATATATCTATATATACCTGTAAATCATTACGTTAAGGATCTTCCTATGCTTATTCACGTTAATAAATCAATTCTTAGCAAAAGGGTATTTGTGGAAGTTCGGTGAGAATAATCTAGCAGAACGTCATATAGATTTGAGAGCCCACCCCCTCTTTTAAAAGACCGTATGTAGAGCTCTATCAGCATATAGTTCTTTGCATACTAAAACAAAGCGTAAGAAAAAGGAGAAAACCAAAGCCAAAACAATCACTTTATAGAGAAAAAAGGGAGCACGAAATGGTTTCTAAAGAGCAAAAGCGAGCAGCACTGCATGAGAAGCTGCAACTTCTTCGTTCTCTTACTAACTCTCATGCAGTAATTCCTTGCATTGTTATCTATATCTTTCATTTTATCTTATTTTCTCTATCAAAATTTAGTCAACATTGTTGTCTTCCCTTCAGTTCAAGTCCATTCGTTCTCTATTCTTCAATGCCATGGATTCTTCTCAGCTCTATATATGCCTAATCTTCTACACAGTTCTTGCTATCTGGATTGTTTTCTATATATTGCATGTATATTGTCATTATTTCGGTAGAAAATTGAGGCGCAAACTTATTACAAATGGAGATTGTTAAATATATATTGTTGTAATATTGTACAGTCCTTAGCATTTATGTTAACCCATGCTTATATCTATATTGTACTTATCAATTACACGGTGCTCTTTGAGATGGTATTAAATTGCCTAATAGTTCTTGTTGTTTTGCTGGGTGGTGGCAGCTAAACAAAACCTCGATCATAATAGATGCGTCAAAGTATATCCAGGAATTAAAGCAAAAGGTGGAAGAATTGAATCAAGACTTAGCCAATGCACAAAGTTCAACAGACCAAAATACTTTGCCTATGGTATTTAACAGCTTTCATATATATATATATATATATATATATATATACATTTTGTGTGTGTTCTCATTTGGACAGTTCTTCTTCTTAATTGAAATTGCATTTTCTGGATGAACATAAACAGGTCACAGTAGAAACCACGGAGAAGGGTTTTGTTATTAATGTTTTTTCAGCAAAAAGTTGTCCTGGTCTGTTTGTTTCGATATTGGAGTCATTTGAAGAGATGAGTCTTAATGTGCTTGAAGCTAGGGCTACTTGTACGGACACCTTTCGATTTCATGCTGTTGGAGGAAAAGTAAGACAATATTTTGTAAGCATAAATTTACACCATAGATGTTTTCAAGGCCAGTTCATTATTCAGTGTCTCCCTTTTTCCTCTTGTTAGTAGGTCACATGCCTTGTCTTTATACATATAAGATTGCCTCTTCTACCTGTTGTTGGTCTCTCTCTCATCCTTTTCTTCAAAAAGATGAAGGACCACGTTACTGTGATTAAAATGTTTGCATTATAAACATGTTAGATTTATTTAATTACTTGGTTAATACAAGCAGAAGCTTGTTAGGTTAAAATTTTGAAGTTACTAAAATGTTTTCTCCCAAACAGAATTTGTCTCATTCTCTCTATGTTTTCATGCATATAATAATGACAAATAATATTGTGACTTGTGCTTGTGCAGAATGAAGAAGAAGGTAAGAATATTGATGCACGAGCTGTGAAGCAGGCAATGGGACAAGCAATAAAGAATTGGAGCCAAAATGCTGACCAAAAGTAATAAAATGTCAGCTTTTATATTTATGATATTTATATCTTCTGTGTGGATTTTCTTCATTTAGTTTAAGCATGTTCTTCCATTAATTAGACCTAACTTGAATTTTTATTGATCATGAAATCAACCGAGCTTCTATATATGATGCATATTTGTAGAAGATTCTCTGAAATATCTAAATTTTCACATGTTTATGTGTGTGGTATGTTAGAGTTTCACAACTTCAAGAGTTTTCTTACTTGAAATCGTGCACAAGAGCTTTTCTGTGTAACAAACAAAATTTTCGGGTAACGAGTACGGTTTATATGTATATATATGGTCCAGTTACACAGATAAACGTTAAACGACACCGTACATAAACAATAAGAAAATTATGTCCCCACTTTTGAGGGATAAAACGAATGAAGTACTACAAAACTAGGAAAGAAGTGACCTTGAAGCACACACTCAAAATTGACACAAGTTTGCACCATGCAAATAATGCTTTTTCAAACAATACATAAATGACGACTTATAGTACATGATCTTAATACGTACTGGTGCATCTTCTCAGCAAAAAAATCATAGAGGAAAAAAAAATAGATCATTAATTTAATTTCGAAATATCATTGTATTTTCTATTTTTTGCTGATAAAAAGAATTCTATTCAGTCTTTCAAGTGCTTGAAAATAGTAAAAAGTCTTAATGTTAATTCATACCACCCATGACAAAGAAAAAAAATATGTGTTTGCCTTTTAAAGGAGAAAAAAATATTATAAACCAGGGTACAAGTGCAGTCAATTTTGATAGTTCTTGGCAATATTCTCTTTTGAAAAGAATCTTTTTCAAACATTCTCTTTATTGATTAAAATTGAATAAAAATTATTAATTTTTATACATCGAATTTCCTATTTAATAATTCTCTCCTCATCTTAATTGGTAGGTTCCAGTAAATTAATTTAACCTAACAAAAAAAGTGTTTGAAGAAGAATGTTAAAGATATTATATCTGACAAGTATTTTTTGCAACTGTGGAAAATTTAACCCTCAAAATTTAATGTGTTTTAAAGTTGATTTATCAACATAAAATTTGAGTTTTTCTATCTTTATTTAACGACTACATAGGCTGAATAAATATCACATTGTTCCATCAATCTAAACAGAAAACATATATTGACTGTCATCTGACATCATGTTTTATCTCAGAATCATTAACTACCATTATATCATATCATTTTTCAATTAAATAAGTAAACGAAATTCTTACTTGACAAAACAAAGTAATGTATGGGGTGGCATTAGGTTGAAATTGATTACATTGAGATAATAATTTTATGATAAAATAAAGGGTAGGACCTTATCACATGCAATGTTACAGGGTAGAACGATCATGTCAATGCAGCATTTTTGTGCAGTTGCTGGCAGTACTGACTGTTATATGAGTGGGAATTCTTCACTACATGCTAAATCCAGCAACAAAGCTCCTGACAAAATCCATGACCTCATTCGTAGATTGATTGTGTCGTGTCCTTCAAATCTGACATTCAATTTGTAAGGGTTCATCAGTGAAAATCATTTTCCAAGCTTTTCTCATCTTTTATTTAACAATTGCTTTACAAAGGAAACATCAAAGGTTATAAAAATCACAAGAGAGTGTTTATTATTGCATGCATGCTTGACTATGTTTGCCTGACAGATGCCTTCTTCAACAGAAGTTTACATCTAATTTACTCATGGTGTTTACAACTTAGATGTAACATGGCCATGTTATAAATCATATATCAAATAAACAAACACTTTGCATGGCTCATTTAGTTTAAGAAAGAGATCGAAAGGGAATGAAAATGAAAAGAAAAAAAGGTTTTGTGTTATTCGATTAAAAAAAAAAAAATTTAACATGTTTTTAATTCTTATAGAATTAGATAATTTTGGTTTTTATTGAAAAAATTGTTCTTATTTTTCTCTAAATTGAGCAATGTTATTTTAACTTGTATTATATGTACGTGTTAAATAAAAGATTAAATGATCAATTTATCTGATAAATAATATCAGTATGAATCATTTAAAAAAATTAAACTTATAAAGTTTAAATATTATCCCTTTATCTTAAAATTAATATTAAAAATTAAAAATGGCGATATAAAATTTTGAAAGAATAAAAATAAAAAAATATTTTAAAATAATTAAAACAAAATTTACGTATAAAATTTTAATCGAAATTTTATTAAAAAATTACAGAAATTAAAATAAAAATGTACTAATTTTACAAAATGTAAAATATATTCAAATATGACAAAAACCAAAGTCCAGATCTGTTGCTTTGGAGAGCTTGATGGTTGAGTCAGATATTGTTAAAGGGTGTTTCTTTCTGCACTTCCCTTTTTTCTTTCTTCACCACTAAAATCTAAAATCCGAAGTCACTCTTCATTAAAATTATAATAAAATTCTGGAGGTGCGCCACGGTTGGAGATGCGCCGTGGTTGGAGGTGCAGAGACCGAAAGAGATGCAGCAGGCTAGTCACAGGGGAAAAAGAGGGTACAATTGGAATTTCCTTAAACCTATGGGATGCAGGAAGAAAGAAGGTAGGTGCAGAAAGAAGCTGTCCTTCTTAAATGAGGCCACTGGATACACCAAACATAATAAGATTTATAACTTACAAAAATGGAATAAAAAAAGTGGAAGTTAGGCATATATTATTCAATTCAAGATAACCTGTCTTGTTTATTGTTTTTAAAATTAAAAATAATATGTCGATATTCTTTTTCTGTGTTTGATTGTCTTCTTTTTATTGGCGTGTGATTTTCTTAATTACGGTAACATAAAGGCAAACTAAAAAAAATACTTATTGTTAAAAAAGTTACACTGTCAATCAATAAGAAATTATCATTTATATAAATTTTAAAAAAATTATCATAAAATTTAGCATATATGATAATTTGTTATGATATGTTTTTTTTGGAAGAAAAAGATAACATAATATAAAAAAAATTTCATATTATTTACTTAAAAAAGTAAATGCGAGAGCTGCTTTAAATTGATGAGAAGAAACTCATGAATTATAGTAATCTGCTAAGAGATATGGTCAATAAATACATTGGTAAATTGAAAAAATAAAGCATTGGCAGCTCTTAAACTTGGAGAGAAATTGATTATTTAGCAGCATTGGCAAAGGCCATTGTAACCAGTTGCACAGTGAGGTGTGGGCTCCTGTGAACAAAAGCTTCAAATTTAGGTGATGACACAACACGGTCAATGTTCTTAACCAAGAAATCCAAGGTTGTCTCCTTCAACTTCTGGTTGGAACAAGTGTCCGCAATCTCCAGTGTCTCAAGGGCATTACAAGTGCTTAGCGAACTCAGCAGGTACCGTTCGCAGTGTTTCAGCAAATGTGGGATCACATACTTGTCCGCTGCTTGTGACAGCGCGTACACATGTTTCTCCAATTTTTCCTCACCCAAGCTTCCACTGTACAGAAACTCAAGAAGACACTCTAACTCTTCGTGCTTCACATCGGGTATAGTTATGCTCTTACTCGGTGCTTCTTTGCATTCATCGCACTCTAGCATGTTCTTGAATATTTCTGATCTTGTTGCCTGTATAACATTATAACATGCTCTTATCATCTGCTAATTAGAATCATACAGTTTTGTGTTTTCTAAATGAAACAAATTGATTTTAGATGTTTGGTACAATGAAGAAATTTCATCAATAATCTTAAATTACTTAAAAAAGAGCTTACCAAAACGGACTTATGTGCAGGTATAGGTGGACCCTGTCTGCCTGGAATGACCAATATATCTGTGTGAATCTGTTCTTTGAAGGCTGCAACAAAGCCGCTCAGAAAAACTAAGTCTTCCTTCTGCTGATTAAACTGTTCTAAATGCTCTGAACACCATCTTATACAATCATCAAGTGTCTGCAGAGAGAAAGAATAATCTACAATACAGTTGTTGTTTTTTTAATCAAACGTTTGAAGAAGCAATGAATCAGAGCTTGCCTTACTCGAATTTCTTCGTGAAACTGGAGAAGGGTTTGGATTTGGATTGGCCACAACTGGTTTTACTTTATCAGTTTCGAAATTGCTCATCATGTTGATTATGCTCCTCACTCCTTCGTAACATGCTCCACATATTGTATTCCTCGGAGGCCTTAGTATCAGTGGCATAGTTGTACACACACAACAATCCATGTCCTCTGCCTTCTTAAATCGCAGCAGAAAGATGAAGAAGATCGATATTCGCTTCTTCCAAAGAATTACTAATTGAAAGAGCTGCCATTTATCTCCATTCTTTATATAATGCATTGCTTGGACCCATCATAATAAATGATGGAAGCCTCGTGTCCAATTCATTTAGAAGATATACATCACTTCCATTATTATATAATCAAATTCAATCTGCATATGATAAGTCTGTGGTATATATTTATTAAACTTTAGAATGATTAAAAAAGTATATATAATAGGTTGGATGTAACCTCAAAACTACGTGTAGATGTCCCATCATTTTCTTCTTGTGGATTATCTTATAATAAAGGAGTACAGGAAGGTGTAAAACTGGGAAGATGGTTGTTTGGTAGGCTATCTCTTTAGAGTAGTGTTAAGTAAAAGTACTTAGCAAAAAGAATGATGCAGTTAGCCAGGAGAAGACTTTCCAACCACACAACAGCAGAAATGAGCAAAGCAAAGTCCATTCCTCTAACCACCTTTGTATGTAACCATGGTTAATTATTGATATTAAGATTAGTTTAATGTCAACCATATAAACAATGTAGTTTAAGGCCAGCCTGTATATTTAGGTAATACCCAAAGCTGGAAGGAACATTATTAGATGACATGATTAATTGGTCGATCATGGTCATTGGTTATGTATTTGGTACAACAGCAGCATGAAGGATTAATGAATTCAGCATCAGCTATAAATTAGAGCAATAACTCACCACTAACTACTTCTTATGTTTCTGTAGTTTTATATATTTAGTTTACTGTGATGCTGTCAATCTATCTATTTCGGGTCCTTTGTTTTTATTATGATGTTGATTTTTGTACAAAACTTATAAATCAATTTTTCATATCATTAATTGTCATCCAAATTTTAAGTCAAATAATGACAAGTAAATATGTTTTTTTTTAACATTAAACAGCCTGTATTAAGAGTATATTACTAAGTTCTAAAATATATTGTCATTATTGAGTTTTATGATAATGGTAAAAGAATTGTTTATTTTTGTCTAAATTTTATTTTAAATTTTTCTATTTTTTTCCTTATCTCATTTATGTATAATAATTTCACAAATTGATTTATCTTCCTAAATGATATTTTCTCTCTTTTAAACTCCTTCTTACTTAGTTAACACTTTTTTTTAAAATAAAACACTGGTATTTTTTTTAGAAAAACTATTTTATTTATATTGGATTAATCTATTATCGGTTACAAAAATCTCTCTTTGCCACCTAAAACTTAAATTAAAAAAATTATGATAAAATACAGCTTGTAATGTGTTTAATGATTAACAAACCTACCTTTTATATGTTGAGTGCTACGACTTATCTGGCTAAAAACGAGGTAGTACATGTTTATAATGGGATAAAGATGTCAAATGTTATGAATAATAGATAAATATTTTAAACGGATATTATTAAGTAATGTATATTACTCGTTTCCACATGTATTTATTACCTTTAAAAAATTAAAACTTAATTTATATTTTATTAAATTTAATTTAATTAAAATTAAAATTTAATTTAAATTTAATGTAATTTACATTATATTTTATAATTCTATTTTAAAACTCTATAAACTATTTATTTTTAAAAAATTCGTAAATATTTTTTAAACAAGTATTTCATAGGTAAAGAGTCAACACTATTAACACTATTAATGTTTATTCCGTTGTCATCCTAAATGAAAAAAATAAAAACATTTATTTAATATATATATATATATATATATATATATATATAAAAATATGGATAATATTAGATATTTATTTACATACATAATAAATTATTTAATCTATTAAATAATATATAATGAATAAAAGTAAGAGATATTATAGTTTGAGTTGGGCTGGGCTATTGACGCAGTTTAGTTCAATTTGTGAGTAAAATTTTGATGGCTGTTTTTTCTTCCATTCTTTCAATTTTGTTCCTGCACCCCATCAAAACTTCCAGATTTCCAGAATAAGAGTGGGTGATTGTCTTTCAAAAAGTGAAAGAGTATTTTTGGAAAAAATATTTCTAGAATTGATTTAATGCATTTCAGAAAATAAAATATGAAATGAAAAAGTGAAGAAAGAAATTTGATAGGAAGGAAGAAGACAACGACTTTTGTTTCGATAATGAATATGAAAACTTGCAGTCAAAGTTTCACCGTAAAAATGTAAACGAGACGGTATTGCGGGTTATGCATATAATTCTTACATTTTTGCTCAAATACTCATAGATGTAAGATACAATTTTTCTGACAAAATAACTTGATTAAATTTTAAATATTTCATAAGTTTAATAATTTTAATTAAAGTTTTATTAAAATAAATTTGTATTAAATATTTCAATTTTGTATATTTATTTTATTGTCAAAATTATGATCTTATTTTCTGTTTCTACGTGGTAAGAATGGTAAGAATTTATGATTAATATAAAATAATATTTATGTAAAAAAAATTGAATATATAATAAAGAGAAAAAATTAATAAAATTTTAATTAAAAATATTTAAATTCAAAATAAAAAGTTAAAATTAAACTGAGCAATATAAAATTTAATAAGGACTCAATTCAACTCGAAATTTAATTAAGCCTAATTAAATATACTATTTCATATTACTCTAAAATAATTTCAAACATGTTTGGATTGACATTATTTTTGTTATACTTTTATAGAATGATAACATGTTTCAATTTTTTTTTCATATTAACACACACATGCACATTTAATAAATCAAGAAAATATAATAAATGACTATTAATTTAAAAAAAAAATAACGGTAAGTGGTAAACTACGTAACTAAAACAAGATAAGGTAAGATTTAATTTTTGTTACGGGTATTTTTATTAAAAATTTACTAGAGTGGAGAGGGAGGAGACGAAAGAAAGAAAGGAGTTTAATACCGACAATACTTGACTTTTCAACACATTAATTCCTTCTCATTTTTTATTTTATTTTTAATATTTATACGTGTGGTGGGATAGTGTTCTCTTAAGGTCAAATCGTAGATGCTGTTTTCCTGATTTCATTTTTTGAATATAAATGCTTGTTTTTTTTTTTTTAATTGTAATGTGGATATAAAATGAAACTCCGTTAATTATCCACATTTATGTTGTTTGATGAGAATTTTCATTAGTGCTATACTAAATTAAAGTATATTAACAAACGTTACAAACTATTTTTTATTTTTTTTATATTGAAATTGAGTTTAAAACCAAATCTTAAAATGGTCTTATATATACTTGTTAATTATTAATTAGACTTGTTTTACCCGTATAACCAGAAACACGTTATACTAGAAAAAGAAACCATTAAAAGGGTGTGTGTAGTCTCACGTGTAAGATTTCAATACAGAATATATATATAAGGTTCAGCATTCTGCATAACTTCACTTTCTTTTTCTTTTCTAATAATAATAGACTTTATATGATTAATGCAAATCAAGCTGAAAACTTCTCATAAAACTTGTTTATATACATTACACTTCTCATAAAACTTCTCAGAACAAACACATGCAAATTGTTCTGGAGAACATTCATTCTAGGAAATAGCAATAACTTAATAAAGGACATCTTAATAGCATGATCCCTATTGTTTTTACTTTAGAAAGGACAGTGAATTTCATATTCGACAAGATGGTTGAAATTGGTAGCAGGAATATCATCTGCCACTGGTTTTGGCTGAAGAGAACCTTTCTCATAATAATGGTAAGCAGCTGCACCAGACAACACTGCTAAAGTTAGCGCCTGAGCATGCATCCTGCGAAGCGAAACCATATCATTCATTAATTACATTTACAATATTATTACAACATTATTCACATGGGGCATAGATTAAAAAATTGTTATCATTAAGTTAAACTTTTCTGAGAAAGGTATATGTACCTGGCATGGATAAGCCTGAGACTAGGCTTCAAAGGCGACTTTTTGCATGAATAAGTCACAAGTGATGCTCCAATTCCAGATGCCCAGAGTGCTCCTGTAAGACCAATTTCTTTAAAGTTTGATAATCTTTTATATGAGATGAGATCACGCAGTAAACTAGTTTTAAAGGTGAGCTTTTTGGCATTTGTGTAAAGTACTTACCAATGGTGGTGAGCTTGTGCTCTGAAACCCATGACTGAACTGCCTCCATATGATGCTGGTGCTCTGTTCTTGATCTGGGAAGTGTGTCTGAGGAAGTAGCAGTGAAGGTGATGAATGGTGTGAGGAGAAGGGAGAATATTTATAGAAGGTTGGGTGAGGGTGATGTTGAAATCTGTGACTTTGTTTTTGGTGCTTGGGTTGGCCCATGGGTTTTGTGGGGTTTTGGCTGTTTTATTGGAGATTAATTGGAACGTTGGAATTGAGTTAAACTGGAGGCTTATTTATGGTGGTTTTGTTCTGTGCATCCACTTTTTGCCACATTCTATTGATTTGCTTTATTACAATCATGTGGCATGCAGAGGGAGCCAACGGGTTTTGTTTTTTACCTGGATCAGCGGTGCTGATACAGAGGGTCCATGAAACCGCTTGTATCGTCATCGCACTGCAACAATTCATGCCAAACATTACTTAAGTAGAGATTATTGACAAAAACATGAACTATCATTTTTCTTGACGCACTGGTTAAGCACTTTTCTAAGCTGAAAGGAACTAATATTTTCTAAATACTCTTTAATGTTACTTATTCCGAGAGATTTTTTAAGCAAGCTTCTAATGATAGTCGAGGGCCTGTTGATTTCGTGTTCTAAATTTATTAAGAGGCCTACAAAAATCACTTGACCGTTTAGTATAAAATATGTTATTTAGAAACATATACTGTGAAAGATATATTGTGAGAATAAAAAACCTTTATCGTAATTGGCAAAAGGACGGAGAGATCAGTTGTTTTTTTTTAGTATTTTTTTAGTAAGAGGTAAATTGATTGTCATATTAAAATATTTAAGATAGCTCTAATCGTTTAACAATTTAAAATTTATTACCTTTTATTGGAGTGAAGTAACTGATATTACGTCGTGTGATGTTATATGAATTTATTTCACTTGTTTTAAGTAATATTTTATGTCATACCAGATGTTTCCGCTGCATTTGAGACGACTGTTTTTTATTCCATGTTAATTAAATGCTTGTTAACTTTTTCTACAAATTAAAAATCTTGATAACATATTTGTAGAGATCAATGTTTAAGCCATACTTTACTTCTTCTCTTTTATAATTTTTTTAAGTGATCCTTTTATTTTTATCATCATAATTATTTTTCTTTACTTTATTTTCATTTCTATTGTTATTGTGAATAGTAAGACATCATAGGTTTATAACAATCTATTGACTTCATCAGATTGTAAATGCTAGGGACAACATTATTGTAGAAGTTTGCCAACATATTTTATGTGGTTGAAAAAATATTTAATAGAAATGGAAAATATTAATAATAATGGAAAAAAAAACTTTTACTATAAATTAAAGTCCACATGTTAATTATTAATTTTTCAAAAAACTTTAAATCATTTTTAAATAAATAGAAACAAAAAATTATTAAAAGAAGACCATTAATGACGTCAAAAAGGCAAAACAACCTGATTTAAAAAGACTGAAAGAAAATTTTAAATATACTTGAAACATGTAAATGCTTGATTTTTTTTTTAAATATAACTAAATGATTTTTTTTTTAAAAAAAAAAAGAAGCCTGAATACGATTTTTAAAAATTATAAAAAACATTAAAAAAATGTTTCCAGACATATTTTCTCTTTAAAAAAGAAACTAAAAATATGCTTAAAATGACTTTAGCAAGACAAAATTTGTTTTCAGTAAAAATTATGGTTTTAAACATAATTTACTTATATCAGATCAAACTTAAAAATTTACCATTTTCATTAAATGACATAGAAACTACATTATATATGGTAAAATAGAAAACCTATATTCATCTATCTTGCTATTGCCTGAGACATATCTCCTTTGGCAGAGATCGTATTCACATTAACAATTACTTTATGAGAGATTAATCTGTGTGTTCTTTCGCCAACAAGATACATGTAACCGACATTACCCTTTCCTATGGAGACCTATTAATAATACAATCAAATCGTTCATTAAATAACCTAATTTAAGAATAATTATCACAAAATTTTCAGGTAATACAAAAGAATTAAGGAGTAACATTATAAATGAATTTAAATGTAACGTAATTTTTTTGTATAAAACTTACGTGCGTGGTGAATAATATAAATAAGAATAATATCATTCTATATTTATAGAAAAAAGTCGAATTTCTTTCTAAAGAGAATATAGTAGACTGATATTTTCTAAGCTCACTATAGATGAAAGAGAATATGAAATTTGTACAGTGTATTCAAATTTTGTGTCTACATTACATTTAAATATTTTTCCTTACCTAAATCCATACTTACATATCTATAACTATAATTATTATGTTTAAGCTTGTAAAGGGTATTTATATCCAATGTATCACAACTTATTTAAACACATAACTATCTCTTTTTAATTGTATTTTTTAATGGTATTCAAATAAAAATGCTAGATATCCCAAATAAATTTGAAAGATAAAAAGCTTTCTCGCGAACAATGCATGCTAAAATATCTTGGTAATAGTAGCAATAAATTGTTTAAGTAATAAAATAGTTGGTAAGGTTGCATTTACATGTACTTTTAATAAAGCTGGATAAATAAAGTATTATTTCTAAAGGAATTGCTATAATTAAATAATTGAATTTATGTTAATTGGATAAAAAAATATAAACAAATAGTTTGGTACTAAAATAACTAAATAATAAATTTGGAGTAAATGGATGAATTAGATAGTTGGACTTTTAGCTAGAAATTCCAATAGAATCATGACTAGTTTATCTTTAATTTTAAAATCATGTCATCATCACCTTACAAAATTATTTTTTTTTAAAAATGAAATAGCTTACTTCTTTTAACTTTAATATCAACCCATTTGTGATCAGATCCTTAACAACAAAAAAAAAAAAAATTAGCACGATGAATATTCCATCTCTATATATAAATCAAATAGTTGTATTAAATTATCCTAAATACGTATCTTAAAACTTCACACAAAATTCTTATTATCAAAATATATTTAAGTCGTCTAATCTTAAACTCAAATAGCAAACTTAATTTTACCAAATTTTAAATTCAACTTCCTTAAATCTATATACAATTTTAATTTTCAATCAATGCAGATACAGGACAATTAAGAAGTAAATTTAAACTCAAAGAGGACAACATATTCAAAAATAAAATTAAAATTAATACACTTAATTTGTAATAAATTTATGTATAATAAATGACATACAATAGAACTTTAAATTTTGTAACAAAATAGTTATTGAAATATTCATACGTGTAATGTCACCGCGATGTGATATAAATACACATCGGTTAAAAGTATAAAGTATCATAAGTTTTTAAAAGTATGTAACTTTAGACACTCTTTAACATCAATTTAAATACTAAATTAATCCTTTAATATTTTTATCAATAAAAAATCATTTAATTAAATTATTCTTTAGTAAAATATTTTATAAGGCTAAAAGAAGCATTGGATCAGGAAGACGATTGTACTAAACAAATATTTTAGTATTGCAGTTCATGTGCTATTACTAGCTTTACAGGGTCCAATTACACTGTTCCAAATCTATAAATAAAATTTATCTCCAAAAGCTGCTTCGGGAAAGTACTTTTTTTTAATCAAATCTTTATAAGTGGAAATTGGAATATTTGCACCAACATTTTTGAAGGTTTATTTTTATATTTATAGTAATCATTAATATGCTTTTTGTCTTTTAAATGTGGTCATTTTTTATTCTTAGTTTTTTTTTTTAAAAATACTGCTTTATTCAAATTTTCCTTTTCTATCATGTGATGCATATCAAACAAGCTCTAAAATTGAGACAAAACAAGCTAAAGATTAATAAACTCTTTAAAAGAGAACATAACTCCCCACGTCCAAAAGCTAAAAGCTTATATATGGTCCATTAATTAATATAACCATTTTAGGAATTTATTATCGTTATGAGATCTGATGAGTAACATAAAATTAGTTTATGAAATTAAAGTAACTGAAATTTAATCATTTAATTTCAAAATTTATTATATTGTGGTTTATTTTTTCTCTTAAACGGGCATAAAAATAAATAATTGATATCTAATATTTTTAGAATCAAAAGGATACATTATATGTGTGTGCTATATATATATATATATATATATATATATATATATATATATATATATAATTAAAAAGAATACAACACAGCTTTTACATTGAATTGAAAAATTTTCAGACCCTTCTTCTTTGGATTAAACTTTACCTGAAAATCAATTTGAACTCAAATAACTCCTATAGACACATTTAAAACGGTATTGAAAAATAATTCATGGAAACGGCATTAGCAAATAGTTGTTTTCCAACTGACATTTCCCGCCATGAGAGACAAGAATATAACAGAAAAAAGCATGAGAAGTGGGAGTGAGTGATTTTCACGCTCTCAGAAACTCAATCGTCGAAATGAGAAACGCTAATGGTAGGGAAAGAAAACGAAAGCCTCTTTCCGATCTCACCATTTCCAACCTCCTTCCATCATCTTCTTCCTCCTCCTCAATCGACGCCAGACGCGGTACTTTCATTTTTATGCAATCTCATACATTACCTTTGCATTTTTCCTTTGTGTCTAAATTTCAAGTTGAACTTTTCTTACTCTGTATAATCAATCGTTTAT
The DNA here is from genome assembly GCA_027742785.1 of Vigna reflexopilosa. Taxonomy (NCBI): domain Eukaryota; kingdom Viridiplantae; phylum Streptophyta; class Magnoliopsida; order Fabales; family Fabaceae; genus Vigna; species Vigna reflexopilosa. The sequence goes on along the minus strand of CM050914.1, from coordinate 1,498,714 downwards.
GCTCTTGTAACCCGTGATCCAATTTTGCATCGATTTTGGTCACGTCAAGGTATTAACCATATCTGTTCCTTACTTTTCGACGACACGGTGATTTCGTGCTTTGATTTCAGGTACTGTTGTTGGCCTTGATGTTTCTGAGCCAATTTCAGCATTCTGCACCCGAATACATACTTTGAATGAAAAGAAAAGGAACGCAAAAAAGGCAATAGCCAATTCAAAAATCTCTAAGATTCGGTAACTAGTAATAACTATTCTCTGTTTTAAGTCATGTTAGGTTCAATTTTACAATACGTAAGGGAACCGAGTGCAATTATTACTCTCTCGTCTTTTTTCCTATAATTACTCGTTTGTCATCCAAGTTTTTTTCCTACCAAACAGGGACAAAAGTGATGGAGTAGAACTTGAAGGTTTGGGTCTACCTAAAGCTAGGATTTTAACAGTTTCTTGCAAGAAGGTATAGATTTTTAATATACACTCTGTCTATGATGGTTCTGCAGATTTGTAGGGCATTATTGAGTGTGGTGTAATTAATCGTCATTGGATTACTTTACATGAATGGTGAATTTTATATGGTTCTTAATGGATAATTTGCTCAACAAGTGTTTGATGATATCTGCTGAGTTTCCAGAAGAAGCGCGCTGTGTCGTATGAAGAAGATGTGTCCAAAGATGCCCAACTTCAAGATTATATTGAAAAACAGAATGCTTACTTTAAAGAGGTTGATCAATTTGAACTACCAGAAGAGGAGGTTGAATCTGTTCATGAACTGGATTAAGAGGAACGTAGAGCAGCAGTAGGACTGGCAGCTTGAGACTCTTAATCCTTGTTTTGGTTATAATGAAAATGTGATGTAACCAGGTTAATGTATAAATGTGATACAGGAAGTTCATGACAGTCTTCCCAATTTTCAAATCAAAGAAAAGGTGTTTGATCCTGACCAATTATAATTAACACGGTAATTGGCCTTGGAATTTTTTTTTTCACTTTTGATAATTTCTCCTGGAAGATTTTTCCGTATTCTAACAATTCAAGAGTTTGTGATTGGATATGACTTGCCTTTTTTTTACATAGATGATTCTTCTGAGCTATAATGTATACATATAGATCTTCTGGAATTTTAACTTGACAACTGTTTAATCTCATCTAGTTGCATTCCTGGATCAGTTATAGGATCGAAATACCGTATTTGAGTACAAATTTATGGATTGGCATCGATGATATTATTTTTACGTCACATCTTCATGATCGTGGAGATTGCAGGTTCTACTGGTCGAATATGTTGTCAGGCAAGGTAGGAAGCTTAAAAAAGTCATATAAAATAAGGTAGTTTACTGATGATAAACCAGGTAGCTTGACAGCCAGAGAATACATAACTTTGGAAGGAAATCATTATACATGTATGTATGGGTACGCATTGTTGGCTAATGATAAGAGACTTTTCGGCAATTGATTCTGATCTGCCCCTCGCTTCCTGTTAGAGGCTTGATATTGCTCATTTTGACCATGCCCTTGGCGAAGGCTTTAAAGAAGGCAACTGTGTCAGTAGCGTATTTCTTCACCAGTTTAGCGGTGGAACCGCCATTGAGCAGCTCCTGGTCAGAATGAAGAAGGCCCCTTTTAGCCAGTATGTTTTTGAAGTATAGATTATCGAAATGGGTAGGAGTTCGAAGGTCAAGGGGTGCAAGTAAATCGTCATTTCGACTTATGGGGCACTTGCTTTGTAGGGACTTGGCAAAGGAGGCATCAATGTTGGAATCATTGAAGATATGGGCTCGGAATGTTAAACATCTGGCAAGACCAAGAGTATGCGCACCTGTTATTAAAGGCAGTCAAGTGAATTAAAATATTTCTTAGGCATAGCATGTCAAAATCTTCTTCCAAGAAAAAACTTCTGAACAAAAAGAGCGGTCATTTTCTGGCAATAAGTAGGTAGAACAAGCAAGCCTCTTAATTAACACTCACAACTTCTCTCGTTCTATTTCAATCTAAAATAGCCTAGAAATTTTCTTGACAAAGCATTTATTTAGTACCATACCTGGTCTTGATCAGACTTGATACATGTATAATTTAACGTGTTTAGCATATGGTACCTGAAAGAGCCACCAAGTTCTTCACAGAGAGCCCGTGGTTGGCGAAATTCGTTTTGAGATCGGTTAAATTGAGAAAGGGCGCAGGAATGGAGTTATTGGCATCAGCTCTGCTAGCTGTGATTGAATCCCTTCTCCCCAAGCCTACTTTCCAGGATGGTCCCCCTAGCTGTAAATTTCAACACATATTACCCCATCAATAACAAATGTTTTCGGTTTTTATATTTTAAGGGTCTTAGTATTAATACTACTAGGATTGGTTATTACATAAACAACAGAGTCTCGAGCAGCCAGAGCGAGAATATCAGCGCAGGAAAACAGCTTTGGGCAGCTGCTAGTGTAGAAGTCCAGGGATAACTTCTTTTCGGCATCTGCTTCAGACACTGCTGTAACAGCTACAAGAAGAAACAAAAGAAAATAGTAAGAAGCCATCTAAACTTTCGGAGTACACATAAACCCAATAATTTGTGTCTTCGCTTCTAATAGTAACCATGTAGGATAAAAGTGGTCACATGAAAGTAAAAGTACTTCTAGCTTGTCTTTTCATGTTAAAGCTGATGTATGTTATGTACGTAATTTCCTTTTTCTTTTCGGCGATGATTAAAGGAATGGGTTCCTTGCAGTAAAAGACTCATGTACACAATCCTTATCCTTATTTTTTTTTTCATATATTACTTAAGTAATATAATATGATAAAAATGGATTAGATTTTGAATGTAGGATCTGTGGCTTCAGACAATAGTTAACTAGATTAATTACGAAGGTTTGGTTTCCATTGTTTTTTCTGAAATTATAAGAAACAGTAACATGTATTTTAACCATACACCCACCATTAAGTTGATGGAATAAAGTTTAGAAATGGTAACGTTAGAAAAACATATATAGAACCAACTTCAATTTAAATATGATATACATATATATTATTTACGTCATGTGAAACATTAAAAACTTATAAATTTATCTTAAATTTTAACTTAAATATATTTTTAAATATTAAAATAATTTTGTAATTCTAGTAGAAGTGCATATAGTGTCAACATTGAAACAAATGATAATTTCTATTATTTTTGACATAGAAAATTAGTAAAGTTCAAGAACCAAACTACAATGTCTACTTCGAAACCCATCTCCTCCTTCCGACTCACCTCTCTCCTCCGCTCTCAGAAAGACCCCTCCCTGGCCCTTCAACTCTTCCTCAACCCAAACCCTAACCACCCCTCCGTCCACCCCTTCCGCCATTCCCTCCGCTCCTATGACCTCATTATCACCAAACTTGCCCAAGCCAAAATGTTCCCCCAAATGGAACAGCTCCTCAACCAACTCCACACCCAAACGCGCTTCCCTACCCCCGAACCCCTCCTCCGCCACGTCATCGCTGCCTATGCCCGCGCCGGCCTCCCATCGCGTGCCCTCCGCACCTTCCTCTCCATCCCCGCCCCCTCACTCCGCTCCTTCAACTCCCTCCTCCACGCGCTGCTCGCCTGCCGTGACTTCGCCTCATTCACGCGCCTCCTGCCGCATCTCCCCCGCTTTCGCGGTCCCGACGCATGCTCCTACAACATCCTCATCCACGCGTGTTCTCTAACCGACGACCGCGGTCGGGCGTGGAAGCTGTTCAACGAAATGCGTAGGCGAGGCGTTCGTCCGAATCAAATTACGTTCGGAACTCTGATTAACTTGCTGTGCAAAAGCCCTCAATTGCACCTTCCCCAGGCGTTTAAGGTGAAGGAAGAGATGGATAGGGTTTTTAAAATTAAGCCTAATGCTTTTATGTACACTAGTTTGATTAAAGCTGTTTGCGAGGTGGGTGATTTTGATTCCGCGGTTAGGTTGAAAGATGAGATGGTGAGGAACAATTTGAAGCTTGATGCTGTGGTGTACAACACTTTGGTTTCAGGGTTTTTAAAAGGAGGGAAGAAGGATATAGGATTTAGGATTTTGGAGGAAATGAAGATTGGTGGTGTGAAGCCGAATTCTGTGACATGTAATGTGTTAATTGGGGAGTTTTGTAGGGAGGGGAAGTTTGAAGAGACTTATAGGATTTTGAATGATGGGTTAGAGGGTGTGAAGCCTGATGTTTTTGGCTACAATGTGGTTATTGGTTGGCTGTGTGAGGAGGGGAAATGGAGGGAGGCTGATGATTTATTTGGGGACATGCCAAGGCGACAGTGTGTTCCTGATGTTGTGACTTACCGCACCTTGTTTGATGGGCTTTGCCAGTGTATGCAGTTTGAGGAAGCTGGGTTGGTTTTAGAGGAGATGATTTTTAAAGGCCATGTTCCTCGTTCCTCCAGTTTGAATGAGTTTGTTGGTATGGTGTGCAAGGAAGGGGATTTTGAGTTACTAGGGAAGGTTTTGAGTGGTTTGGTAGGTGGGGGATTTTACTGTGAGGATCTGTGGAAAATTTTGGTCTTATTGGTTTGTCAATCGGAAAAGTTGTTGGGAGCTTTTGAGCATTTTGATGAATTGGTGTTGGCATGAATTTTATATTGGGTTTCCGTGAATGTGCAGAGAGATATTCTGTTACATGTATGTTTTGCTTTAGAGACCTATGACTTTTTATTTTAAATTATGAGTATGTCATGAATTCTGAGTATTTATATACACATAAATATTCACTTGGTCCTTTTACCTACACAATCTTTATGCTTTAGTCCCTATACTTAAAATGACTCATTTAGTCTTTTTGAATTAGTTTTTAATTGGTTTTAGTCCCTGTCGTTTAGAATTACATGGACTAAAATAGATTAAAAAGTGCATGTGTTGGACTAGAGAGTGCATGTGTAAGGACTAAAATGAGTAGTTTCTAGGTGGTGCATGGCTAAAATGTAAAGATTGTGCTGGTAATGAGTAATTAAACCTAAAAAACTCATAATAATAGTCATCTTGCTATGGACTATCCCACCATAGCATTTTCTGGATTGAGTTCTGCATGCTATTGTCTGATATTGATAACTGTGGTTATCTTATGTAGGAAAGGATATTCCGGAAGAAGGTGATATGCACAAATTACTGTTTTATACAGGTGCTGATTATGTGTTGCATAAGGTTAGTTTGCCTTTTTCTTTTGTTTTGTTGGTTTACACAGGCTTTCAATTATGAAGGTATGCTTTCTTTAGAGATAGCATCATCATTAAAAGTCTAAAACTTTGTTCTGAACATTTTTCTTTGCTGATTATCCTCTCTTCATTTGCAGTTTTTTCTATCTGATAATGCAGAAAATGAGCTGAATAGGCTAAAGTTGAGGTTTTCTCAGATATATTATGATAATCTTCTCAGAGTAAGTTGCCTTGATTTATTGTAATGGCTTTTTCCGAGGGTTCTGCGGGCTAAAACCTGACATTTCTTGCTTGTAACTTTGTTCAGCTTGCAAAACCAATAGATGGCCTCGAAGACTGGTTGGAAGCAGTTTATACAGCTCGTATCCCCTGTGCTGTGGTTTCAAGCCTTGATAAAAGAAATATGTTAGAGGTTTTTGAGCGAATGGGGCTCAGCAAGTATTTCCAGGTTGGTTTTAAGAAGACTTTACAAGAAATCAAATTTTGCCTTGTTTCTCCAATTGAAAAAAGGCAGCTGTATGTATAACTAATTTTACTTGAAATAGGGTTATACGGAAGACTGCCAGGTCTTATTTCTCTCAGGATACCATGGACAATTATAAATACTATGTAGATTGTTTAGTTGGGGTGTTGGTTTCGACTGCAGTTTGTCTCATGGTCAATAGATTTAGAAAAAAACTGTTCACATTCTTTGGTTAAGAAAACAAGCAGTTTATTTTTGCTGCAATTCATGCTCTAGATCCATTACAGGGAGGACAAATGCTATTAAGACACTATTATTGGGTATAATCCATGTTGGTTGCAATCCGTATTGTTCCTCACTTCTACGTAGTGGAACTCACGTGACTGTTACCCCCGATCATAGTGTTTTGCTAACTTTTCTCTCAAAGGGAATTAGGGATACAAAATGACTTTCCCCTTCATTTTTGTGGGGAACCCCAATTTGATAACTTGGCCATTTATGGCTATATTTTGACCTATATTATGTAGTAGATATAGTATGTAATATTATGAATAACTCAGACATGATTAAAACTTTTCCCCTTGCTGATTGGCTCATTTTATTTGCAGGCAATTGTGACAGAGGATGGAATGGAGTCAATAGCTCATAGATTTCTTTCTGCTGCTGTCAGGGTACAGATTATCCATATGATTCAATTTTGATGAAATGATTCTGCCTTGAAACTGTTACTATTCTATTACTATATATACTATGGTTTTTAACATTCACTACATGTATAATTACACTCAGGCAAGTTTCCGTCTCCATCTCTACTAATATGTAAATACCAGAAACTTGTGAAATCTACTATGTATGGCAAAACATGGACATGAAACTGGAGTTATATTCCTTCTATGTAAAGTTAGAAAAACATATATAGAACCAACTTTAATTAAATGATGACAACATAGGGAAAGTGAAGAAAGTGGTTTATATATACTAATCTAATTTGTTCATCCCAATACCATTATGCTTTTTCCCTCTCTAACGTCCCATCTTCCTTCAAAACGGTATCATATTCTTCTTCTTCTTATGCTTATGCTTCTTCTGTTTCTTCTTCTCTTACTCTATTTTTCACAACCTTTCTGTTATCTTCATAGGTTTGACAATGTCGTAATTGAGCTCAATTCTCCTTAATTTTTTTTTATCTTATTCTTTGTTTGGTTGATCGATCGAGGGAAAGTGACAAGGTTCGTTTGGTTATGCTTTTTTTTTGTTTGTTTGTTGGTTGAAGACGATTATGTGGTTGAGTCCACGGCTTGTGAATGATGATGTTTTGATTTTTGTGGTGTCTTATATTGTTTCTGGGAATCGCATTCTATTTTAATTCTACTTCGTATATATTTGCGTTGGAACTTTTGTATGTGTTTTTTTTAACGGTTTTTTTGTTTCTCATTCTCAGGGAGAGCATTTGAATTGAGCATCTTCTCTGAAGCCACTTTTTGGTTGTGTTTCGCACTATGTTTTGTGGCTTCTCGAAGAGGTTGAAGGACTCCGGTGAAAGAGTGGTGCATTTATCGTGTTTGTAATACGTGCTAGAATTGGTGCTGGTGTTTTTTTTTTTCAAGGTTAGAGAAATCGGAGAGAGATAGATAGAGATAAAGGTTCCTCACTTAGAAAACCGGGGTGCTTATTTTTGTGTCTTGAGGATTTGTGCTTGAGAATGGGGAAAAGAGGGAATGTGCTGATGCAGAAGTATGAATTTGGGAAACTATTAGGGCAAGGAAACTTTGCAAAGGTTTACCATGCAAGGGACCTCAAGACTGGGGAGAGTGTTGCCGTTAAGGTGATTGAAAAGGAGAAAATTTTAAAAATTGGGTTGGTGGATCAAACAAAGAAGAGATATCTATCATGAGACGGATTAAACACCCCAATGTTTTGCAACTGTTTGAGGTCTTGGCCACCAAGACCAAGATTTACTTCATCATGGAATATGCCAAAGGGGGCGAACTTTTTAATAAGGTGGCTAAAGGTAGATTCAGTGAGGCTAGGGCAAGGAAGTACTTTCAACAATTGGTCAACAGGAAGATATCAAATTTACATTCATGAGCTCTGCCTCATCTATCATGTCTACAGTGGAAGATATTGCTTGCATTTTGAGGATGGTGATCATTAAGAAGGATGGAGGGCTGCTGAAATTGGAGGGATCCAAGGCAGGTAGAAAAGAACCGCTTTCCATTGATGTTGAAATATTTGAAGTCGCTCCATCTTTCCATTTGGTTGAGATGAAATCCGGCGGTGATACATTAGAATTCCAGAAGATAGTGAAGGAAGATTTAAGACCAGCTCTCAAAGATATTGTTTTTGTTTGGTAAGATGAGCATTACTTGCAGCAACAGGATTGTACTCCTTAAAAGATTCATTGACTTTTTAAGTTTTAAATGAGTTACGGTTATGACAAAGTTACCATGGTAATTGAAATGTTCATATTCATACTCTAATAAATATGATTTTGGTTGAGAATGTCTGCTAAATTGTGAGATGTCATTACATCATAACTTAGCTAGAAATAGTTTTTTGTTTTCACGCCAACATGTGAATTCAAACTTAATTTGTAATGGTTTCCAAAGGTTATGGCTATTCAGCATGCCCATGCCTACAATGTATATTTCAGTCACAGTACTAATACAAAGAAGAAAATAAATGAAGCTCGGCTGAAGCTTATTTGGTTGTTTTGTAATCAAGGTTGTTTGTTGCTGTCATAAAGATGCGTGGTGTAGTGTAATTTTTCACGACACCTGTTTTTAAGTTAGACTATAGCTTTTTAAGGTTGAGGTTTTATCACATATACCTGAAACTCAAGCTCTAATTATGAATTCTATTTACTCATCAGTAGTTTTCTAGGAAGAACCTAACTCTTATAGAGTAAAGTTTACCCCACATCTTTGGCTATGTTTAAGCAATGGATCTGAGTGGTTATTTCTTACCTTTTAGTAAAGATGTTATGCTGTTCATTGTTGTGTTATGGGTCCTGACTATTTTGGTTACGAAACAGTTAGTGTGGACATTTCACCCGTAGTTTTGAATTGATAAATTTTCAGGGATCTTAAGGTTAGAATTATAAGGCTGAAAAGAAAGTATAGTTCTGTCAAAATATTTTTTCTAGCTACAAAGTTTTTCAACTTAATTTCATGGAAATCTCTGTGAGCTTATGATACCATCCAAGTTCAAGTTACAGAAGTCTGGTTTTTGAGATGGTTCTAGGCAAAATCGATTCCCTTTTTCCACGTTAATAGCAAAGCAACCCCTTGATTGCTCACACTATATTCTCGTGTTAGCTGATTCCAACGCTAAGCAACATACAGGCTTAATATGTAACAACATATTTGTGAGTATAAGGCTAATTATTATTTAGTTTATGCGCTCACCTTTAGTTTGTCACGTGTATAATTTTGTTTTAATTCTAAGAAATATGATTAATGAAATGCTCAATTATTGTCTTTATAAAAAATCATTTTGACATTTTGTTTTTCTGCTGGTACCAGTGCTGTGGTTGTGTCAATTTTAAATTGGTTGCTATAGGGCCCAATCCATGTTATTTTTCGATGGGTGTTCTCCACCTCCTCCAAATACTCCCTCCATCTCCACACTATTTTTTTTTTATTCCTAAAACACCCTACCTTAATTTAATTTAATTTTTTTTAAATCTTAATTCTCCCTACACACCCTCACCTGCCATTAAGGCATCCATGTTCATCAGCTGCAAATAATTATTCAATTTTATTAATTATATCTATATTTTATACAGATTTAACAAAAACAATCGTTGTTTTATCAACTAGAACTTTACCTATTTCATAGTCGGTCAATTCAATCCATATAATCATTGGACTATCATGATTTGGGTTAGACACTTTGAAATCTTTGTTTGTGAAGGTGATTAGGAACATTCTTTTAACCTCTTTTTTTATGAGATGCACTCTTTTGAGTGCTTTCATGTTTTTCTACTAAGTAAATGCTAATGTATCTCTGTCGGTGAACTCTTCTAAGATGGTGTTAATCATGTCTTTCAGAAGACAATTCTTACTACGACTTCGACGGTGATTCTTTTTGTCATTTGTTACATTGATTGGAAGTACTTGTCAAATATCCTTCGATGCTAAAGTTAATTCAAATCTGAGTACTAGGATAATAAATGCATAATTAATACATCACATACTACCTTTCCTGGACCTTTATTTGTAGTTCATAATGGACTTTTGGGCTTTGTTCACTTGAATGGATTTGGAGGAGTAATTGAGAGGATTTGAAGGTAATTTTTTGTTGTTGTTTATTTGAATAGATTTGAAGGTAAGTGAAAATAGATTTGGAAGCAAAATTTGTGAAAATTAGTGTATGATTTAATTTATATGACAGATTAAAAAAATTTACTTCCAAATCCACTCTCACTTACTTTTAAATCTATTCAAATAAACAACAACAAAAATTTATCATCAAAAGAGTCGGCCTAATTATGACTCAAATTCATTTAAACTTGATTATAAACTTAATTAGGATGTTTTTCTTGCCTTAAGCAGTTTAGTCTTAATCATCCTATCCACTCCTTAACTAGACAATCCATTTTGGTTAAAATGGTTTGAGTTTGGCTGATCAATTGCGTGACTGTACGGTCCATTCCTTAATACGACTGTTCATACTATACATTTTATATTGTTAAAAAAGGAAAAAAGGTGAATATAGTCTAATTTAAAAGAAAATGTAAAAGAAGTATATAAAATACCTCAATGTAAAACATCTCTAATCTATAAAAAAGAAATAATAACAATCAATAATTTTAAATGGATACAAACACTTCATCGTTCTCTAAGAACCGTCGTTACATGACTGTTGACAATAAGAAGATGATACACTTATATTCATTTATCATAATTTTTATAATGAGTGTAGAAATACGTTAAAGTATACTTTTTCCATGACTTGCCATCAAAGCAAAAGGTTTAGAGACACATTTGATGTTTCGTATAGTTCTAAATCTATCTCAACCTTTTTTTCATCATCAGCCTAATGTCCAACCAATATTACTTTATTACAAACCTAAATTATATCACAGTATATTAAGCGTTTGATAAACTTTTTTATATGTATGAACTATTTTGCCTTTAAAATATGTGGCTTCTTTCAAAAGTTAACACAGTCAAATTTCCAACTGTGTCCCCGATTTATGGGATTGGTATCTCACAGTTACAGAATTGGAATCTGAATGTGGAAGGCTCGAAGGTTATCACTGACAGACACTGATTATGCTATTCTGCTGTCTACTTCACTTTTGTAATTTCTATTCTTTTCTGACTTGACATCCAACGGTCCATGTTAAAGATGCTGCATGCATATGCTGTCTTTGATGTCTCCCATGATTGGTAGCAGTCATCACTCAGAGTGACTTGTTGTATGCCAATGAATCTTATGCCGTTTCTCTTTTACTCTTTCATTTCTTGCCAATTGTAAAGGAGCCACCATTTCACACGCATCCTAAATGATTGGTATAACAATTACGTATACTTTTTCTGATTTTGACTTTGGATTACTACCTCTATTATTAATGGACGTAGAATCATATTATCACCACTGTGGGGGACAACAAAAGTATCATGGTATTCATCAATCTTTAATGAAGGCATAATCACGTTTTGTATTGATTCTTTTTATTATATATGTATGGTGTGAAAGTTGACAGTAGTACTCAATCATGTAAGAAATTTTCAAAGACAGCAGTGGAGTTATAACTGTTAAGTTTCTTGTAATTGAGTCCAAGTGATGTGATAAAAATCTTAGATAGGCATATAGGCATTGTCCTTTTTCTCTTTTGGATTTCTCCTAACAAGACGGGTATTGATTAAGTTGTAATGAAAGTTGAAAGATGTGAGGCTAAGAAGAATGGAAGTTGCATGTCAGTCCGTAGTCTAAGTTCATTGTCAAGGTTTGGAAAGTACGTAGAAAGCAGTGATGTGTATGGTTTTTTGAGGAATGAATGGGTGAGCTGAGAGTGTTGAATTTGGAGGGAGGTGTCTGTCCAAAGCATTATCTTGTACTCTTGTTATGTGAACCACATAAGTAGTCTTTTTCCGTCTCTATCTTCTTCAGCATTGCCAGCAGGGTTTATGTCATTCAGCTATTTTGCCCTCCATGCTATGCAACACCATTTTCATTTTTAGCCCTTTAATTTAATATGTATGTTGTAATTGAATGAAGTTATAATGTTAGAAGAGTGAGCCATGAACCGATTATAGTTCAACACGTGGTTAGAATGGAAGATTAATGATGCAGAATATCAAGATGACAGTCTAATATATAGCATTGACCTAAGCTATGAGAATGAGATTCTCAGCATTTAGTATGTGAGAAAATATCTCATTTTCATTTATGGAGCCAACAAATGTGGTCCATTATTAGACAAACGCCATTCGTCAAGTCAAAGCTATGTTTACGAGGTAGGATCTAAATTAAACAGGCTATTTTTTCAACTTATATAGTGAATTAAGGTCTGAATATTTATTAATACTAATGTCTAAGATCGTGTTCAGAAAAAACTAAAATGTTTTTTTAAGAAAATATCTGTGAAAAAAAAAACTATAGGCCTTGATTTCTGAGTCGGAATGATGGGAAAACTGAATGGCAACGAGAAAAACGTCATTCTTTAGAATATGCTGTGTTGGGTATAGTTATCATATGCAACTTTTGTCTCCGGTACTGTTGGTTATAGTTATCATAGTTGTTGGCAACAACCTTATAGTACCATATCCATGTGGCTACACTAGATTCCTGTACCTTCATTATAAAAATAATCGGAACAGATTTTTTCATTAAAATTGTCCAAAGAAAAAGAATAAATAGCCCATATATATATATATATATATATATCCTTTACTACTTTATTCTCTTTCTCTTAGTATTTTTTCAAGGAAATACTTAAATTATTGGACGTTGTTTCCAAAAAGATTGAATATTTATCACTTTAATTATTGATATGCTTTTGTAAAGATCAAGTTGGAGCGATAGGATGATTTAGTGGTAAGATTAGAAACAAAGAGTGAAAAAGGTTATGATTTCAATTTCTTTCACTAATACTTTCAAGTTATAAGATTATTATTTTACATAATTTTAATTGTGTAATGAAATGTTTTTAACTGTGTTAATAATAATAATAGTTACATTTTATTTTATATTAATTTTAACTATAATAACATAATTGTAATCTAATAATAATTTTATTTATTAAAATATTTTTTTATAAGGTCCATGATAATTACATATTTTATAATACTGTAGAATGACTTGTAAATATATAATGCATAGATTGTTTTTCATTTAAAAAAAATAAGTTATTAATCAAATTTCAAAAGTTGGGAGTAATTTAATCTATTTAGTAATATAATTTAATTTGGATTAATTATTTTGAGGTAAGAAGAGTTAATATTTTTTAATGTATTATTATTAGGTAAATTATTGATAAATGAGTTGATTTGTTTTAGTGCGGTAATGATTATCTAATGATGGTATTAATGAATTTATAACTACTATTTTTAGATTATTCATTCATAATTATTTTTTTGTTATTTATCTTAATTAGTGAGATAACCTTCCCTATGTTATTTATTTATTATTATTATTTATATTTTTGTTTAGTAAAATGATTATAATCTCCTTTTTATTTATATTATTTGTCTATTAATTTTAGAGACAAATAATTATTGCACCTTTTTAATTATTATTTAAATTATTTTTTATTTTTTATGTAATTCATATTAAAAAAATTAACATTATAGATTAAATTAATTAATGTTTTACTACAAGATAGTTTTGAAAATTTAAATTCAATACAATAATAATATAAATTGAAAAATAAAAATTTAAAATTTGAAAAGCATGTATACAAACTATTCTTTTACAAAATAATCTTATAATTGTATTGTATACCTGCCTAGTCCGCTATTGATGAAGTGTAGATCAACTTATTAGGGTTTACGTTAACTGTTCACCGAGACATTGACGGAAGAATCACAAACACTTAAAAATCTTAAATATCATCCATAATCAAGTTTATAGATAAAACATACTAGATATTGGGCCATGATTATGTCTATGCTAATCACAAGCCTATCTCAAAACTTATAAATACGAGTATAAGGTAAGGAGGTACGTGATTACATTTATTTTAAATTTGAGATTTTATTGTGGTAACGAGACAATTTGGATGCTGACTTGAGTATCGGAATACCTTTGGCAAGTACAATCTCGTGTGACTTTGGGACGGAGTGTTAAGGACTTGGAAGAACTATATAACTGAAGTTGAAGACGACATTAGGAAACTCAAAAAAAAGTGTAAAAGAATGTTTTGATTGTGATTTCTAACTTCGCACCCTAAACAATATTCCAATAAAGTTTGAATTTAAAATTTTGATGAAATCTACCTACTAAATTACTATATTTGCTCTAAGAATTTGAAACTAGTAATAATACATAAACAATACTTTTACCATAAAAAAAGAAAACTACTCATTTTTGTTTACGTATTCAGTTATCACTCTAACATTTCGTGTAGGAAGATGTTGACGGGTACATATGTGTGAATCGTGAAGTTTGTATTAAAAAAGTTGGGTCAAAAATGTTCACGAGTTAAGATGATATAATTATAGGATAATGTCGTTTGATTTTGATTTGGCAGAGATAATGGGTCGGTGCAAATTTGTTGTGCCCACCATTTCTTTGAAAACTTGAATTATGTGATGCACTGCAAAAGTTAGGGCATTTTCACTCTTCTGTGGTTCCAGATTTTCCAATTTTAGTCAATGCTTAATTCAATCGATCAAGTATGGCCACAGATTTTTCTACTTTCATTTATATTATTTCAGTTCAATACTTGAATATGGCTGCTCAACTGTAACCTCATACAAGAACTCCATTGTAAAGATCATCAACAATCTTCATCTTTTGATCAAATTTTAATCATTCACAGAGATATTAGAGGTGTTTTATATTTATGATATAGTTATTGAAATAAGTAAACATTCTATAGTTACTCATCATTAAGAGTATAATTATACCCAACTTTCTAGGGTTCTTTTAATAATGAGAAGTTTAAAACATTATAGTAAGAGATTGTAGATTCTAACTTTATCATCACTATTATATGTTATAGACACTATTAATATTATATAATTTCTCTCTTTATTTAGTGTATTTTACACATTACAATTAGTAAAAGAATTACTCACCTAACCATCTCAAATTACCCATCCTTTTACTTGATTTTATTAATCATCTATTTCTTTCAATTTGCTATCTTTTTTCACTATCAATTTCTCAATTAAAATTTAATATTTTTGTTTAACCTTACGTTATAATTTAAACTATCCATTACAAATTTGAAATGCAATTTGTATATTTGAAGATATTTAATACTACAATTTTTATTATAATATGTTTATATGTTAAAAATATTTATTATTATCGATTTAAATTGTATTAAATATTTCCATATACATTTTTAATTAAATCATATATTCTTACTCCGTAGATATCTGGACGAGACATGAGAACGATGGGATAAGAATCATTTCGTAAATTTAAAAACAAGGTGCCATAAGTTTGATTTTGTAAAGAAATTTTTTACAGATATTTATATAAGAACAAAATTAAAAAAAAAATTACAAACTTAAATTACTTACCCGTAAATTAAAAAATAAATTATTTATTCTTTAACTTCTTTTTTCGCTCTTCTATTTGTTAGTCAATCTCTCCGTGCTTTCGGAATAAATATTTAACTCAACATTAAGATATATAGTATCTTTTATATTTTTTATATATTGTTAATTTCATTCGTTCATTTTTTATCTCATGTAAGATTTTCAACTTTATATTAAAATTTCTTACAATTTCTTTAATCGTAAGTCTTTTACATATTGCAATTTTTCTTTCATAAGTACTTTTACTCACAGGTTAATCAGTCGTATAATACTTTTCACATTCGACATCAATTGTTGTATTTTTCTAATGGGTATAATTGGTACATAATTGAAGAATTTGAATAGAATAGTTGATTCAATTCATATAAAAAGTTATGTCATCTTTAATTCAAAATATGGAGACATTATATTTGTAGATGGGTTGTAAGTCACTTGAATTCTAATAAATTTTTAACTTGAGCTTAACATGATCAAGTTGATTTGTATTGATTATTGTTTTGGAATGTAGGGTGAAGGTAAACCCCCACAAACAATGTCATGGTCTACAGTCTACAAAATATTGTCTTTCACTCTAAGTCTTTCCCAACCATTCATTCAAAGTTGCTTGGAGGGTATATGGAGAAGATGTTCTGATAGTAAAGTCAATTCAAGTTTAATGGTTTGGATAATTAATGTATATTAAATGTGATCACTTATAGATTTTAGAGTGAGCTCTTGATTAATTGCGATCTAATTAGGACTTAATTGATAGTAATCACACTTTGTCTTAAATTAGTCAATATTAGAACTAATGTCTCTGGAGACTAACCGTCATCTATTAATTATAGTGGTGCAATCGAGAGAATAGTTTGTGGTTGTATTCATTACATGACTTATCATATAATCATTCGATCTGATTATGATAAGAGACAATCATACAATATAATTATAATAAAGAACTTGCATCTTACATAGAAATAATGCAAAATATACGAAATTTGAGTTTTATAAAATAATGTCTCTCAATGATAATTTTGGTTTGTTTTAAAGTGTGGAATAATTATCCTTTGTTTTCATGCGTATGCATACTAATTTGATTGAATAACTAACTTATTTTAAGGTTTAAAACTTAAATAAAAATTTGTAATTGATAATTTTTGGGTTGTAGATAATATTGTGAATTTTGTCAAAATTTCATTTTATTTTCAAGCAAAAGCTATGAAAAGACGATTATCTCTTCTCAAACGTATCAAGCAAAAAAGAACATGAAAACATCTACTTTTTAAGTGGGGATGTTTTTTTTTTCTCAAGTGAAAATTATTTTCCTATTAAAAAAAATTATTTAAGTGATAATTAATCGTTTAAGTAATGTGTGAATATATTTTAATATATACTTAAATTTAAATTGGTTTATGTGATATATATGTATAAGTGTTTAATGATGTAATATTTAATTTAGTTGACCTTAAATTTGAATAATTGTATAGAAAATTATTACTTGATGTATGTTATTTTGAATTTGAAGTCACATATATATCACAGTATCATAAGTTATTTGCGGTCTATATATTAGACACATATCAACCTTCATTTTGTTAATAATGGTAGGTGTAGTTTGAACATATTAATGAGATGTAATAAATGGTATATGGATCATATATTTGATTTTTAAATTAAATTTACTAACCTTTAATATGTCTTTATTGAGTTTTATGATTATATGTCTTAAAAGAAAAAAAATGTTGAAGATCAAAATAATGTATATATATAAATTTTATAATAATTTTTTTTCAATTTATGATTAGAGATATCAAAAAATTGGTACTGGTTGATAAAATCTATCCACAAGGGATAAAAAAAATTAATATAATAAATAAATATCCAGGAGTAATAAAAACGAGTATTTTTATACTCACAGGTTAAGAACAGATACATGTATCATATTATCTGTATTTGTAGATAACCGTACTAATTAATATCTAATTTAATGCAAACTAATTAAAAAAATTGTACTGTGTTCAAAATGATTTAATATTTACTTTTGTAATTTTATTTCAACTTGTATAAATTTGAATTTATTTGGACTTATGGTAATATATTATATTTTATTTGAATTTATTTTGATTGAATTTTTAAACTTTAGTTGTATATATTTATATATATATATATATATATATATATATATATATATATATATTTATTTATTTATAATTTTACAATTTTTTTTATAATTTTATTCCATTTTTATATATTTTTATACAATTTTTTTTATAAATTTGTATCATTAAAATATTTTGTTAATTGTTTTTAAATTTCTTTCTTATAAATATATATATATACAGGTATCTAAATATATTCACAAATATTAAAAAAAATATGTAAATACCTTCCTAATGATATTTTTTCTCACAAATTTGAAACGAATACCAGACAAATAATGAGAAACTATTACTCTAATCCGTCCTGTTGACCTCCTTAACTATTATTATTTAAATGTGTAATATTCTTATAACATTTCGAAATAGAATGTGTAATTGTATATTAATTTATATTAACTAGTATATGCTTATCAAGATTGAGACAATTAATACGTTAAAATCTAACGATCAGGGACCGGTCTTTATCTAGTTGGGTTATGGTAGGAAAGTAACGATGCACAAATCCAATATTAAATCAGTCAAATTAGTAAAATACGACTAAACAAAAAATTATTTGATTTCAATTTTTAAAAATAAGTTAAAATACTAATATTTTTATTATTTGTTACTATTAATGATATTGATATATGTACTTTTAATTTAAATAGGATATACATATATATTATTTACGTTATGTGAAACATTAAAAACTTATAAATTTATCTTAAATTTTAACTTTAAATATATATTTAAATATTAAAATAATTTTGTAATTTGCATGTAACGATGACAGAAAATAAATAAAATATATATATATATATATATATATATATATATATATATATAAAGATGCCGTGATGGATAGTATATATAGAGATAGCAGCAGCTCCGTTTTCTCTAGCACCGATCTCTTTCTCCATTTATTGCTCTCTTTGATATATCACTACCTTGCTATATACATCTCTTATTTTGGTTATTCCTTATATTATTGTTTATGTAATATCTGTTATCAATGGAAGCCAATGCAGATTATACCCAAGATGCCACCGTTGATTTCCGTGGCCACCCTGCACTTTCATCCAAAACCGGCAAATGGAAGGCTTGTGCTTTTCTTGTTGGTCAGAATCAATTCCTTTTCTCAAATCTCCACTGTTTTCTTAATTCTCATTCATATTGGTTGCATTATGCAGATATAATTTGTTATACAGGCAGCATATATAAACTGTTTCTGTATGTATACTACTTACGTATAGCATGAATGAATGAATGATGATATGGTATGATTATTCTGATTTAATGGTGTTTGATTCAGGGTATGAAGCATTTGAAAGGATGGCCTTTTATGGAGTGGCTTCGAACTTGGTGAATTACCTTACAAGCCAACTTCATGAAGACACAGTTTCATCAGTGAGGAATGTGAATAACTGGTCAGGATCTGTGTGGATAACGCCAATTCTTGGAGCTTGCATAGCAGATTCTTACTTGGGTCGTTTCTGGACTTTCACTCTCTCATCTCTCATTTATGTCTTGGTAACTTCTTTTCTCTTTCTTTCAAAATACCAAACACTTCTCTGTATTTTCTCCATCATCATCATCCACTTGCGTCAACATTCAGCATATTTTATATTCCATACAACCAAATACTGTGAAAAGGTTACAAACAACAGTGAAATTGTTATACTGTACTATATATATATAATAAGTTTGTTGATTTTTGTAATAAATTTTGAAAGTTAATCAATCTAAATTAAACTCTTCTCTCTTTTAATTACTTTTAGCACCTTTTTTGTCAGTTCACCTCATCCACCAAATACTTCCAATTAAATTATTTGCACTTGTGGGGGCAATATATATGATTATTAACTGTCATAGACAGGACGATATAATTATTTGTGATTCAAAAATAGCCCCACATATGAAGCCATATGTGGCCTCGTTTCTGTGGTTGATTTTTCTAGAAAAAACAATTTCCAAACTTCAAAATTTTATTAAATTTTAATTCTTTTTTTATTTATATGTTTTTCGTGTTCAGTGTGTGAGATGTATATAATGAAGCATTACCTATATTTTGGGCAATATTCTCTCATTTTTATTCTTTTATAGTTTAATTTTTAAAAGAGGAAAAAAATAAGAGAGGCTTTATGTTAAATGTTACCCACAGAAGTAACTTTTTCAATATATATAGCATGGTTTTTTCTGTATTTCAAATCAATCTTTACGAGGACAGTAAATAATATATTCTTTATTGTTAATTAAGATTTATTAAAAATAGTAAAATCATATAAAACTCATTGAACATGGAGGGGAATCCACATTTTTCTATTTTTAATAAATTTATATAATACTAAGTGTGACAGAGAATGATATTAGGATTTCCAAAATTCATTTTAAAGAATTAATGTGCACTGTCAGTTTATAAAAATGGGATGAGAAATTATATTGGAAGGCTTGAGAAATTATTCTAAATGGTGATCACTTTGTTTTTACCTGAGTATGTTGTATCATTTCATGCAGATCTGCATGTACTGCAGGTTAAAAATTAACAGCTTTGATATAGATGTGTGTATCTAGCAAAACACTTGATGCACTTACTAGTTGCATTATTTGATGACAGGGTATGACACTTCTGACAGTAGCAGTGTCACTGAAGAGCTTGAGACCAACATGCAGCAATGGCATATGCAACAAGGCTTCAACCTCACAGATTGCATTTTTCTACACAGCCCTTTACACAATGGCAATTGGGGCAGGGGGAACAAAACCCAACATCTCAACGTTAGGTGCTGACCAGTTTGATGACTTCAACCCGAATGAGAAAGAGCTAAAGGCCTCCTTCTTCAACTGGTGGATGTTCACCTCATTCTTGGGTGCTTTCATTGCCAGTTTAGGATTGGTATACATTCAAGAGAACTTGGGATGGGGACTTGGTTATGGTATTCCCACTGCTGGTCTCATGCTTTCATTGCTTATATTCTACATAGGCACACCAATATATCGCCACAAAGTAAGGACAACCAGTACTCCTGCTAGGGACCTCGTTCGTGTCCCCATTGCAGCATTCAGGAACAGAAAACTCCAACTTCCTACTGACCCCTCTGATCTCTATGAGCACAACCTCCAACATTATGTTAGTACTGGAAAACGCCAGTTCTATCACACTCCAGCACTCAGGTCAGCACATCATCAACTTTCGGTTAAAGAAACCAGACATAATATTTCTCATTTTACGTCACTCTTTTTTAATTCACTCATCACACCCTCTAAAATGCATATTTCTTGGTAGACACTCAAGGTTAGTCCATATCTTGAAACAGAAATAAATTAATAAAACAGAAAAAATGACAATATAATAAGTGACATATGATAGAGTAAAAGGTGTCATATGAGTGTTTATAGTTTTGGAATGTATGAGTGATGTGGAAGTAATGGTGCATCTGAAAGTAACTTTTCTTTAACTTCAGATATATTATATATAGCATGATAGATGGAAGATTAGATGAAACATTTAAAGATTTGTTTTTTTTTTCCTAATAAACGCTTAACAGAACTTCCAAAGTACTTCAACGTTTTTTCAAGTTGTTCGTGTGAAAATATCGATAAGAGTTGGGTACATATATAATTGAGAAATTTTGGATCTGATAGATCTGATCTACGAGTCAATGTATATATATAAAAGACCTGAGACTGTAAATCTCTCTTACTTTATAACACTTCATAAAATATAATAATAAGATTGAAAAACAACATTTTCCTTTACAAAAAGGTTATATACTATATATTTACGTAAGATTTGAATGAGATAAGTTTCGAGAAAAGTCAACACCCAATGAGAGAGACATAAAAAAATATATAACATAATAGTAAAAATAAATAAAGAGAAATTATAGGATTCGAAAAAGTTTAATTGAATGTTAACAAAACATTTCTCAGTTTTTAGTATAAAATTAAATATAAAGCATGGATGTAGGGATTGAATTTCTTCTATGTGCACAGTTCACACTACTTCTTTGAGGCCTTCTTTCATAGTCCTATCTTTCAACCAAACTGTGACCACTGTTGCAGGTTACTACAAACAATAGCTATCACATATTGCATGAAAAACACGATATAGTCCCCATTTGAATTCTTGGTGCATAGAGCGACACATAGGACACATTCATCGGCAAAAGATTGGATCATGTTGGAACATTCCACTGCCACATAAAGACAGTATTTTTTACTTATACTAATTTTGTTTGAAAGAAAACTTGTGCGCAGGTTTTTGGACAAGGCTGCTATTAAAGAAGACAGTGCTGGTTCCAAAAGGGTACCGCTGACAGTAACCCAAGTAGAAGGCTCTAAACTTATCTTTGGTATGGCCCTTATATGGCTGGTGACACTGATTCCAAGCACCATTTGGGCACAAATCAACACTCTTTTTGTGAAACAAGGAACCACTTTGGACAGAAACTTTGGACCTCATTTTAGAATTCCCTCAGCCTCTCTTGGAAGCTTTGTGACACTTTCCATGCTTCTCTCAGTGCCAATGTACGATCGGTTTTTTGTACCGCTTATGCGCCAGAAAACTGGTCATCCCAGAGGAATCACATTGCTTCAAAGGCTTGGGATTGGATTTTCAATCCAGATCATAGCCATTGCAATTGCTTATGCAGTAGAAGTTAGAAGAATGCATGTTATCAGTGCAAACCACGTAGCTGGACCTAAAGATATTGTCCCCATGAGTATATTTTGGCTGATGCCTCAGTATGTATTAATAGGGATAGCAGACGTGTTTAATGCCATTGGATTACTAGAATTCTTCTATGATCAATCCCCTGAAGACATGCAGAGCCTAGGAACGACATTCTTCACTAGTGGGATCGGTGTTGGGAACTTCTTGAACAGCTTTTTGGTGACAATGGTTGATAAAATATCAGGAAGGGTGACAAAAAGAGCTGGATAGGGGACAACTTGAATGATTCTCACTTGGACTACTATTATGGGTTTTTGTTGGTCATGTCAAGTATCAATTTGGTGGTTTTTCTTTGGGTTTCAAGTAGGTACATTTATAAGAGGGAATCAATAAGGGTCAAAGAGAGCCTTTGTGTTCAAATGGAGGGGAACCCAACTTTGGACGCCTCTCTTAGTTTACAAGTGTGAAAACTAGCTATTAGTGTGGTAGGCCACCACAAATAATCGGTAGTGTGATGTGAAGCTTAAATTTACTTCAGATTCTACAACAAACCGATGAATGATTCTATATTGAATTTAATTGGCTCCACCTTTAAGTGAAACTGGAGCCAAATAAATTCAGATACACAAGTTTGTGTAGAATTTATGAACGTATAAACTAATATCTTAGTATTCACCACACCATGTGTGCTATATTGTAAAATGTTTGTGATGTTAGTACTCTCTTTTTCAGTTTTTGCTGATGAAATTTCAAGTGAAAATGCAATGTTTACATCTTTCTTTCAAGTGAAAATGCAATGTTTATCACTTTATATACCAACGAAATGTATCCATTACGAAGAACGCGTTGGATTACATTTTTTACAAAGTCTGTTAATTTGGTGATGGAAAATATTCATGTCGTTCATAATGATATGATCTAAACATAATACAGAGACACAACAATGAAGCCCGTGTGTAGTTTAGCGTTGGAATAAGCTAACACGAGTATATAGTGTGAGCAATCAAGGGGTTGCTTTGCTATTAACGTGGAAAAAGGGAATTGATTTTGCCTAGGACCATCTGAAAAACCAGACATCTGTAACTTGAACTTGGATGGTATCATAAGTTCAGAGATTTCCATGAAATTAAGTTGAAAAATTTTGTAGCTAGAAAAATATTTTGACAGAACTATACTTTCTTTTCAGCCTTATAATTCTAACCTTAAGATCCCTGAAAATTTATCAATTCAAAACTATACAAAGCTAAACTGAGGACAATATAAATATTATTTTATGCTCTTCTTTATATGGGAAACTAGGGGTGAAATGTCCACACAAACTGTTTCGTAACCAAAATAGTCGGGACCCAAACACAACAATGAACAGCATAACATCTTTACTAAAAGGTAAGAAATAACCACTCAGATCCATTGCTTAAACATAGCTGAAGGTGTGGGGTAAACTTTACTCTATAAGAGTTAGGTTCTTCCTAGAAAACTACTGATGAGTAAATAGAATTCATAATAATTCATAATTAAAGCTTGAGTTTCAGGTAAATGTGATAAAGCCTCAACCTTAAAAAGCTATAGTCTAACTTGAAAAAAGGGGTTGCGGAAAATTACAGTACACCACGCAATTTTAGAGTAAAATAGGGAACTGAGAGCTAATAATTGTAGACGAAAAATCATCAGTTAAGATTTTCTTTTCTTTTCTTGTGAAATACAAGAATTTATATGGTTATGTGAAAACATTTAACATATTTAATTTTCTCATTCCACCATGTTATCCATACTCAAGAACTAAGTGATACAGTAAACTATCAACGAAAAAAAATATTTTGTTTGATACAAGGCACAAGATTTACTGATCAATTATGTACTTTAGCTATCACTGTGTGCAATGATCTGTGAGAAAAATAGTGGAAGTTTCCACAAATAATAAGGAGGAAAAGCGATTTTACTATTAGTCATACATACCTAAGCAAAATCTTGAAGAATATATAAATATGTTTATGTATGACAGCAACAAACAACCTTGATTACAAAACAACCAAATAAGCTTCAGCCGAGCTTCATTTATTTTCCCCTTTGTATTAGTACTGTGACTGAAATATACATTGTAGGCATGGGCATACTGAATAACCATAACCTTTGGAAACCATTACAAATTAAGTTTGAATTCACATGTTGGCGTGAAAACAAAAAGCTATTTCTAGCTAAGGTATGATGTAATGACATCTCACAATTTAGCAGACATTCTCAACCAAAACCATATTTATTAGAGTATGAATATGAACATTTCAATTACCATGGTAACTTTGTCATAACCGTAACTCATTCAAAACTTGAAAAGTCAATGAATCTTTTAAGGAGTACAATCCTGTTGCTGCAAGTAATGCTCATCTTGCCAAACAAAAACAATATCTTTGAGAGCTGGTCTTAAATCTTCCTTCACTATCTTCTGGAATTCTAATGTATCACCGCCGGATTTCATCTCAACCAAATGGAAAGATGGAGCGACTTCAAATATTTCAACATCAATGGAAAGAGGTTCTTTTCTACCTGCCTTGGATCTCTCCAATTTCAGCAGCCCTCCATCCTTCTTAATGATCACCATCCTCAAAATGCGAGCAATATCTTCCACTGTAGATATGATAGATGAGGCAGAGCTCATGAAGGTAAATTTGATATCTTCCTGTTCACCAATGTTAGCAAATAGGCCAGACAAGTCTAGCCCTGCAGACAGAGAAATTATGTCAAAAGCATTTAAATGTCCAGGAGAAACCAATTCTTGAACTGCCTCAACAGAAGCAGTGATTGTATTCTCGCACAAACCAAAAACTTGATCAGAATTAACTAAATCCACATTTGTAGACTCTCTTTTCACTTCACCGGAATTGGGTTTAAATCCTTTTTGAACCACGAATTTTCAATAACTTTTGCCATGGATATCCTAGTATCTAGGTTGGGGTCAAGGATTTTCCTTAACAATTTGTGCACTTCGATTGAAAACCAGTTTGGACATTTGTATTCCGCCCTGCCTATTTTCCTATACAGTGACATGAGATTCAAATCATAGAATGGTAAATGACCAGCCAAAAGAACAAATAAGATCACTGCACAAGACCATACATCAAATTTTGCTCCATTATAGCCCTTTCTACTTATAACCTCAGGCGCCACATATGCAGGAGTTCCACAAACTGTATGCAACATGTCTTGGCGATGCGATTCAACAAATGCACTCAACCCAAAATCTGCTACCTTCAAAACACCATTCTCATCCAAAAGCAAGTTCTCTAGCTTCAAATCCCTGTGATAAACGCCCTTGCTATGGCAAAAATCAACTACACTGACCAATTGTTGAAAGTACTTCCTTGCCCTAGCCTCACTTAATCTACCTTTAGCCACCTTGTTAAAAAGTTCGCCTCCTTTGGCATATTCCATGATGAAGTAAATCTTGGTCTTGGTGGCCAAGACCTCAAACAGTTGCAAAATATTGGGTGTTTAATCCGTCTCATGATAGATATCTCTCGCTTTGTTTGGTCAACCGACCCAATTTTTAAAATTTTCTCCTTTTCAATCACCTTAACGGTAACACTCTCCCCGGTCTTGAGGTCCCTTGCATGGTAAACCTTTGCAAAGTTTCCTTGCCCTAATAGTTTCCCAAATTCATACTTCTGCATCAACACATTCCCTCTTTTCCCCATTCTCAAGCACAAACCCTAAGACACAAAAATAAGCACCCCGGTTTTCTAAGTGAGGAACCTTTATCTCTATCTATCTCTCTCCGATTTCTCTAACCTTGAAAAAAAAAAACCACCAGCACCAATTCTAGCACGTATTACCAACACGATAAATGCACCACTCTTTAACCGGAGTCCTTCAACCTCCTCGAGAAGCCATCAAAAAACGCGCGAAACGCAACCAAAAAATGGCTTCAGAGAAGATGCTCAATTCAAATGCTCTCCCTGAGAATGAGAAACAAAAAAACCGTTAAAAAAAAAACACATATACAAATTACGACATTGTCAAACCTAAGAAGATAACAGAAAAGTTGTGAAAAATAGAGTAAGAGAAGAAGAAGCAGAAGAAGAAGCATAAGCATAAGAAGATGTTGTTACCGTTTGAAGGAAGATGGGACATTAGAGAGGGAAAAAGCATAATGGTATTGGAATGAACAAATTAGCTTAGTATATATAAAGCAATTTCTTCACTTTCCCTAAGTTGTCAAATACAATCCACATTTCAGTCAGTTTATTCCTCGTCATATTTCACTGTCTTTTCCTCTTTCTCATTCGAAAATGCCTACGTTATTTCCTTGTTCATATTTTTTATTATATTTTTTCTTCAGTATTTAGACTAACTACATATTTAGATCAAAATTATTATTCACATTCAAATATCTTTATATCAGTTAGTTCCTGCTATTAATAATTTTCCAACATATTCTGATGTGTTATAAAACGCAATTCACCCAATCCTATTATTTTTCTAAGTCTATTACCTAATCACTTTCTAAATCACCTAAATTCTTAATATCACTATGTATTAATTCTGTTATTTTATTATTTTATTTCACTTTCTTCAAGTTTAATTCTGTATCGGTTTTATTATTTTTCTATATCAATCAAGTAATTTCATAACAGTAACTTCATAGAATAACTCTACCTAGATAAATAAACCAAACCACATCTACAGAAAAATAAAGTAAACAATAACAGATAACATGATTACTAACGAAAGAGAAATTTCATTATCTTAAATTTTTTTTAATCTAAGAATTAAAGTAAATCATCATCCGTTATAGCTATTAAGTCAAAAGAAAATAATTGATTATGTTAAAAATATTCTTTCAGTAACTTCTTTTTGTTTCTTACTAATCTATACAAATAAATCATTTGAAAAAAAAAAGGGCAGAAGTAATCAAAACCTGAATTGTTGTCCAGTCAAAACTCTTTCTGCTTCCTCACAGCCTTCAGAAAATCCAGAAAAAGTCCACCAATTTCTTAACTTTTACTAATGTGTTGTGTTATGAAGCACACCCTAGATAACATAAGCAAAAACATACACAACAACTATGTCAGGAAAAACATAATTTTTTGCCTCTGTTTGGCAACAGAGGTACAAACTACCCCAGTTTTAAAATATAAAACAGTTCTTAGGATTATATCTGTATTTGTTTCTGCTATGATACGATATTTATATATAAAAACGTACACTTGAGACTTTATTATGAATGCAAAATTTCAGTGTCTGATCTAAGGTGTCATTAATATAGTTGAGTTGTTTTCTTTGGTTTTGAATTTTCGGTGTAGTTTAAGGTAAAGTGGGACCAGTGCTTACATGTATCTGATCTGGATTTGGTGCCTTATCAGTTATCACTTTATTTCATTTATGGTATCATATTACGTTGTATAAGTTATTACATAACTTAAAGTCCACGTATGTGTGTATTTCTCTTCAATGTTGGTAGCTTAATTCTTTCACTTGTTTGCTTTTAGCACCCTTTTCAATTAACAAAAACGCCAATCCAACGAGTTTGCACTCATGAAAAAAGTGCATCAACCTACCCAATCTCCATTAATATAAGATATCTTTTGATAGACAACATGAGTTATTACATTTTATTTTTTTAAGATTTCTAAATTGGCTATCCTTTTGTTTCCGAATTCTGACTTGCAAAACAGATATATCTTACTATCATGTATCTAACGCACTTAATGCAAATGCCACGATTATCTCTTTTGAGAAATAAAAGGCACGAAAATTTTATTAGTGCAAATCAATTACTAATGAACATATATAATAAATAACGAATTTACCAATAAAAAAAATCTTGTTTAAGGTATTTTTCAATTAATATATTTCACTTTAAAGAAAAACTTTTAAAAAATGTGATCAATTTTTTCAAATTAGACATTATTATCATTTCATTAAAAAGGTGTTCTCGAACCATAATTACATTATCTAAGATCCATGATATCTATGTAGGTGTTTTTTTGTCCAATCTATATATAAGACATTTCATGTGTACATGTAATAAACTAAGTTTCATTGTATACATATCATATGCATTGGTTTAGATAAAGTATTTACAAGTTTCATTCATGGGAAACCTTTAAGTTAGCTCATATGTCCATCATGTTTGGAAATATATCAATTTTCTCATAATAAAATTGTGTTTTCCAAAGCTTTTCGATTAGGAACCTAGGGTTTTTTTTTTTTTTAATAGCGAGGCTTTTAAAGCTCTCAAATGCAATTCTAGCATTTTACGCCATGATAGAGATCGGGGCCTTGTTTGAATTTAGTTTCCAAAAGTTATTTTAAGTTTTTAAAACAAAAAAATATATAAAAAAACATTATGAGATCATTTTTTGTTCACATGAATTTTAAAAATTATTTCTAGCATTGAAATGCTAAACCTAAGAAACCATATAATTGAATTTAATTTAGAAAAATAAAACTTTTCTTAATTGGCAAATTTTCTTTCATTTTCAAAATCTATACTGAAGGTTGGAAAACAAATTAAAAAAGAAGATATATTTCAAACAATCTCCCAAGAAGGTGCTAATATCAGCACTTAGCACTCCCCACACGAGGTTTATTTTGAGCTGGTTATCAGGGTTTTTCAATATATTTATTAATGAAGTTCATCTTTTAGCTAGTTAATGGAATCTTGCAATGTATTAAAGGTACTTTTGAATGTTTGGTATGAATTAAATTAGTCAGCATCACCAATTTAATCCAAGACTTTTACCTTAAAAATAACCACTAAAATTAAAATGTGAGCCTCTTTACCTCAATCTATAGCTCACTTATATTCTATTAAGTTATCAAATACAATTGCATCAGCAAGACATCAACATTACCAAAGATGAAAGGCTATAGCTTCCTACATCCATCAAAATTTTCATCCACCCCATCGAGAAGCTTTCTGGATTTTTTTGCCGCAATAGAAAGGGAAGATTGCATTAAGAAAAAAAAAAAAGATCCAATTTTTTTTATTATATTTTGGAAAATAATTTTCAGATGTGATAGGATGTGGAAAGAAATATGATGGGGAGCAGAAGTAATAGCCAAGATGAAATCTCATTATTTGTGTAGTGTTCAAGATTTACACTGTTAAATTCAATTTAAGAAAACCAAGCCCAAATTCCTTCAGGGGCCCAGACACCAATGTGAGGCTCAATACGTGACTTAGTTTGCACCACGGGTGTTTCTTCCTACACCCATTAAATTTCTTCCTACCCTGTATCAGACTTCCTAAAATTTTGATCTGAAATAGGAGTGGGATGAATGTCTCAGGGAAAACAATTTCCGATCTAGTGTATTCCGGAAAGTAAATTCCGGTTTGAAAGGGTGGAGAGAGATAGTGGATGGGGCGCAAGAAGAAACACGGTTGCACCACATGCTGCTCCCTATTTTTTTATGGAGCTACAACACTTTCAAAATAATTATTCATTTACTTGATTATGAAAACCCATGAACCAGCCTTTAGTTCTCACATTGTGCATGTTTAGATGGTTCAATTGCACTACTTTGGACAATGATGTGTTTTTGGTTCTTCGTTATTTTTTTTATACAACAATCAAATGTTTTAAGAAGATACCGTACTCTTAAAGTAAAACAATTTAATGAATTAACTGATAGGTTTTATTTATTTTTAAATGTCATTTTGTTCGTGTTGGTCTAAGCAAAGTATTAAGCAATGTACATACATTATTGTTCATGTCCATGGCTTCTATTCATAATTAGATGACAGATTAACCAAGGGACTTTCTTTCAATTAGAAAATACGGGATATGTAATTATTCTGAAAAAGTTCACTAGAGAATAAAAATCAAACAGACATGGTGAAGAGAAACAAAAAAAATAATAATTAATCATAGTTGGCTTGTTAGTATCGGAGTGATTTAGCAACCTCAAAAAAATGTGCAACATTCTCCTCAGGCGTACCTACTTTAATTCCATGACCAAGATTCAAGATATGTTTCCCTCTACCTGCTTTTTTCACAGTATCATTTATCCTATCAGTGATGAACTCTTTGGAACCAAAAAGAACACCAGGGTCCACATTTCCTTGGACAGCTACATTTGGTCCCAGTCGCCTCCTACCATCAGCCATATCAACTGTCCAATCCAAGCTAATTACATCCACCCCTGTCAAGGCTAGTCTTTCAAGCAAGCCCCCAGATCCACTAGCATACAGGATCAAAGGGAGATTTGGATGGCTTTTCTTCACAGCATCGATAATCTGCTTCAAGTAAGGCAAACTGAATTCTTCAAAATCCACTGGGCTAAGTTCTGTTGCCCATGAATCAAAGATCTGAACAGCTTGAGCTCCATTATCAGCTTGGTATTGAATGTATCTTGCCATTGACGTTGTAAACTTTTGCAGTAAAGAGTGCAGGATCTGTGGAGAAATCACTGTTTTATAGTGAAACGAGATAACGAAATAGTGCAAATTTCATTAACGACTAATTACCCTCTTAGCTAGTATTAAGAATTGATTTCTAATCGTAATGAACAAAATTCATTTTGGAAATGTACACACAAAATAGAGTTGAAGAAAAACCTAAACAAATATGGTAACATGAACCATACTAATTTCTTCCATTTAACCAGAACTAATTTTCTAACTAATGACCAACTTAAGGATTTGTTAATTATCTGGATTGATCAGTATATTTCAGGATACAAAATGCTGAAAAAAACGGATTTAAAACATAAGAATGTGAGAGAGTTTCCATGGGCAACAACAACAACTTTAGTGAGCTTGAATGATAAGGGAAGATGGCTGAAGATTACCTTGGACTCAGAGAAAGCCAATCTTTTTATTTTTGAGAAGTTTTTAGATGAACCACCTTCAACCACATATGATGCCAGAGTGAACGGTGCCCCAACAAAACCAAGAACTGCAGCTGTATCATTCACCTGCAATCAACAGTTCTGCATTCAATGATATAGGAAACCGTTGGAGCATAATACACCAATAGGACACACAATAATGATAAAGAAACAATAACAAGATATTTGGGTCTCCATGAAGCTCCATTATTTACTAATACATAAAACAACTTTATAATGCAAACGGAAAATGTAGATTAACCCAGTATATTAATACCACCAGCATGGTAGACAGTTCAATAAAATATATAATTCTGAGTTTCAATATTATATGTTCCCCCTAGTACCACATGACGTATGCCTAATCACCTTTCTCCATCATTCCATGTTATTACAGCCCCCAACCAATTAACATCCTTAAAATACAGATAATTCCCTTTTAATCACAAAATATACAGAATTTACTGTCTTATGGTATTGGACAAAACATGCATACTTCAGGTATAAAAAGGAAGTGGGGTGTAAAACGAACAAAAGCAGAAATGCAACGGAACATAGAACCAGTCAGACCTCTTTCCTCAATACTGTCAGTGCTTCACCAACGTATGGAACTGATTCTTCAGGAACAAACTCTCTCACTTGATTGACCTGGGCATCTGTGTGAATAGGATCAAATATAACAGGACCCTTACCCTTCACAATATCAAAGGGTATATTCATTCCAGAAAGTGGGGTAAGAATGTCTGAGAATAAAATCACCTGTCACAGAATCAGCGCCCGGCAAATTATTAATGGCAACAAAATCACAATCAATACATAAAAAATGTGATAACAGATATATAATGAGTGCCAGAGTGTTATCTTACTCCATCAGGCTTGAAAACATGCCATGGTTGTAGGGAAATTTCCACCACAAGATCGACATTTTCAGATCTTTCACGGAATGAAGGATATTTCTCACAGATGGTTTGGTAACTCTGCTTGATGTAAATTGGCAAATTAGATTCATTTTTTGTAAAGAAGACATACTCACCAAACTCAATTCATGAAGAACAAGAACCCAACTGGTTTTATATTTAGTGGCATTTAAATCACGATAGTTGTTGGACTTAAATTTACAATTGAAGCAGATAACCATGGATCATAAACAATTCAAACAAATTCTTGGGCTAAGGTCATCATAAAAAAGTCCAGAAATTTTCTGAAATACAGATAAACTTTGGAAAATGTAAAAAAACCCGCTATATGTTTAGTTTCAGAGGAGGCGTGTAACTAAAAAATGACAGAGTTAACAAAAACACACCCTTTTACACCTGCTTGTTTGGATAAACTTATCCATAAGGACTTATTACAAGAAAAAAATAAGAAGAAAAAATGAATCAGCTACGGGTAACCTTAAATTAGTTTAAACAAAAGTTAGTTTGTACAAATTTTCTCGAAGTCAACATAACACCACTGCACATGCAATTTCACAATACAGAAATTTATGACACCAAATACCAAACTAGGATGCACTAAACCTTCGATTAAGTTTTACGTAACCCATAAATCACAAATAGCTGCATGAACCTGCCTTCATGTACCTCCCTGCTTGCCTCATGAGCCAAACCGGTGGTCTTTCAACCTCTACCCCACGAACTGCATTAAGCAAAAGCGGTTCAGCAGCAGCTGTAGATTTTGGTTCAGCAACGATTCCTGCACAAGATTTCCAGAACTCATAAACAAAATTCATTAATCAGAAAGAATGGGTTTGGAGCTTTGACCAGAAATGACGACTACATTTTCACACGGAATTGAAAAAGTAAGTTCATAGCAAAATAGAGGAATGAAAATCGTCAACTACGAGTTCACGGCTATTAAATTATACTAAAAAGAAGTCGGCAGTATTCAATTTGGGGACAAAAGTCAAAGGACAACGATGTGCTATCTGGGTCTTGGTGGAGAGCTGAAAATGTCGAGAAGAACAAGAAATTGCACAATAATGTCCAGAAAATGAAAACCCTAATAAGTGGATGGTAATAAAAGTAATACCTTGGAGGGTGCAGGAAATTGGGGTAGTTGATTTGGAGGGAAAAACACCAGTTGGTTTTCTGGGTATGAAAGAAGTGAAGGCGGTGTTGACGCACAACATTTTTGAAAATTGAATTCCAGAGTGAAGTGGAGCGGACAAGTGTGTCAGAAAAATTGAAGTTTGAAGGATGTGATATGATTTGGGAAGAATGGGGAAAGATAAGAAAATGAATGAGATGAACAATGGAGAGTTGATTAACCAATTGCAATCCCCAATTTGTTGCGCTTTTGCCATGTCACCAACTTCACCATGGAATTTTCTGACAGTACACAAACTCTGCTTCCACCTATGCTATCAACTTCTTTGCAATAAAATGTAAATAAACACATACAATTACCTAACAAAATAAAAAGCAAAAAAAAAAGGATAAATTCTAATTTTGTTTTCCTTTAATTTATAATACGCGTTTTCGTATTAGAAAAAAAAATGTATTATTTTAATTTTTTTATTTGAAAATTTTTATTTGTTGTATACTTTAATTAACTACTTTAACCCTTAAGTTGGATAAGAATTAAAAGTAAATGTATATAAAATTAAATATTACACTGAGATTAAAGATTTTGTAAAATCTGAAAACTTCGATTGCAAAATAACGAAGAAACAGAATTATACATCTTATATTAAAGTGGCGAAAATAAAAATAGAGCATGCTACTAATTGGTGTTCAATGAATCAATAAATATAATTTTTTTATTAAAGTTTAGGACTTTTAAATTGGAGGTTAATTGAAAATAATATGAGAGCACATTTATAAAAAAAAAACATCTTTAATTTTCTTAAAATATATCTAAGTAACTTTTAGACCTAGTATAAGTAAAATATATAATTTTACATTGATTAAAGATGTTATATTAAAATATACAATGAAAAAGACACATGGATCATATAATATAGGAGTTTTCTATTAGTGGTTTCGAGTTTGAGTTATACCTATCCATTTGCTAAAAATGAGTTAAAAATTCATGGAAAAAATTGAACCATTATTAAATATGAAATTAGCTTCTTTTTTTCATGGAAATTAGATACATCTCAAGAAGATCACTACAACTCGTATGCTCTTTACACGAAATTAGCTTAATGTCGTCTTTTCTCCCTGTTTTTGAAGTAAAAAGAAATATACAAGCGAGAGTTTTTAACTTCATATTGTTCATCATATTTTGAATTGCTTTCAGTTCTATTTTTTTTTAAATTAACTAAATTTAGTTTCGGCTGTTGTTAATACGAAAAACCATCAAATCGTTATTTTTATAAAATATTCAGGGACTACAATAATTCAGTATACAAATTTAGAAGAAAATAGGTTATTGAAAACTGAGCAAAGTCTGAAAGATTTTGTAACACGGAAGTTCAAGTTTGGAAGATTTAATTAGGATGAATGTGGAACTTTGGTTTATATCAAGAAACAACAAAATGGAAGTTGTCTTCATCATTATCTTTCTAACAATGTTTTTTAACTAGGATTTGATGCGGCTAATCCAAATCTTTTAAAAGTGTCTAATTTCTTGTTAGCTGAACCCCCTATTATTCTTATGCTGAGGAAGTTGTGACCAATTGTTCTTGATTCCAAAGATAGTAGTAGTAGGGGAACATTGTGCCCACATTACTAGGTTGTCCACTTCCTATGATTTTCACACCAAAAGATAAGGCCAATAAGTGAAAACAAAATTAAATTGAAATAAAACATAGGGATGAAATCAGATCGAACTGATTGCAATTTTATTGGATATAAAAAAAATTACGAGCTCATAACTATTTAATTACAAGGAAATTTAGCAAAGGGAGCAAAATGTATTAAAAAATGGTGTCTATTGTAAGTTTCCTTTTGGGAGGAGTTTTCTCTATGATCTGCTTCTGCAGGTCCATAAATGAAGAACCCTTGTTGGCAAATAGTCTTCGCAAGTTGATCACAGAAAGTTCACTGAAGTTAGCAACGGTAAGATCAGCCTGACCCAAATCATACCTGCAGGTTTTCAACATCAATCAGTTTCTAAATTTCACATGAATAATTTCATCAGAAAATTTAAATTACTGAAGACTATAACTGATTGGAAATTACTCTTTCGTTTCAATGAAGCGAAGTATGATGCATTAATGTCATCATACCTCGCAGGATGACACAAAATCAAATACCAAGTTGAAACTTCTACTGACTTCCATGTACTTGTGTACATGAGAAATGGTGTTTGCACATGAAAACCACTAAATTGGAAATGTGCATTTCTTAAACGTTTCATCAAATCTAATTTTCGCACCCACATCTTATGTTATTATATGCATAAATGTGAATTACTCACGCAGGATGTGCTCCAATTAATGCTACAGCCATCATTGTACAGTTGTGCGCCGCAGTTACTCCTCTAGGATCATCTTCAAAAACCACACACTTGGAAGGTTTACGATCCAACTGCAGGGCATAGGCAAACAGGTCAAAAGCTAGCATAATATTGTAATAAGAATGAGAATTTTATGAAGAACTTGCAGGATATTAGCCGGGGAACTTAAACAATCCTAAATATAATAGCAATGCTACATCTACACACTCCCATATTTATTTGCAATTTGGACCTTTAGCGTTTATTGTCAGCAATATCTGGGTCCACACGATTAAGAATGATGATTCCAGAATAGGATATCACCCCTCAAAAATTACAGCAGAGGCACTATACGTTTCAACCTTTTAAAACTAAAATACCAGTCAGCCTACATCTTTGAAGAAAATCAATGGAATATGGATTCAAATCTTTGTTTATCCTGTCTCTGCATCTTTACCCTATGTAATATCCCTCAACTTCAAAATACAGAAAAAAACTCAACTTTACATAGAAGGAATATAACTCCAGTTTCATGTCCATGTTTTGCCATACATAGTAGATTTCACAAGTTTATGGTATTTACATATTAGTAGAGATGGAGATGGAAACTTGCCTGAATGTAATTATACATGTAGTAAATGTTAAAAAACCATAGTATATATAGTAACAGAATAGTAATAGTTTCAAGGCAGAATCATTTCATCAAAATTGAATCATATGGATAACCTGTACCTTGACAGCAGCAGAAAGAAATCTATGAGCTATGGACTCCATTCCATCCTCCTCTGTCACAATTGCCTGCAAATAAAATGAGGCAATCAGCAAGTGGCAAAGTTTTAATCATGTCTGAGTTATTCATAATATTACATACTATATCTACTACATAAAATAGGTCAAAATATAGCCATAAATGTCCAAGTTATCAAATAGGGGTTCCCCACAAAAATGAAGGGGAAAGTGATTTTGTATCCCTAATTCCCTTTGAGAGAAAAGTTAGCACAACACTATGATCGGGGGTAACAGTCACGTAAGTTCCACTTCGTAGAAGTGAAGGAATAATACGGATTGCAACCAACATGGATTTTACCCAACAATAGTGTCTTAATAGCATTTGTCCTCCCTGTAATGGATCTAGAGCATGAATTGCAGCAAAAACAAACTGCTTGTTTTCTTAACCAAAGAATGGGAACAGTTTTTTTCTAAATCTATTGACCATGAGTCAAACTACAGTCAAAACCAAAACCCCAACTAAACAAGCTACATAGTATTTATAATTGTCCATGGTATCCTGAGAGAAATAAGACCTGGCAGTCTTCCCGTATAACCCTATTTCAAGCAAAATTAGTTACACATATCGCTGCCTTTTTTCGATTGGAGAAACAAGGAAAAACTTGATTTCTTGTAAAGTCTTCTTAAAACCAACCTGGAAATACTTGCTGAGCCCCATTCGCTCCAAAACCTCTAACATATTTCTTCTATCAAGGCTTGAAACCACGGCACAGGGGATACGAGCTGTATAAACTGCTTCCAACCAGTCTTCGAGGCCATCTATTGGTTTTGCAAGCTGAACAAAGTTACAAGCAAGAAATGTCAGGTTTTAGCCCCCAGAACCCTCGGCAAAAGCCATTACAATAAATCAAGGCAACTTACTCTGAGAAGATTATCATAATATATCTGAGAAAACCTCAACTTTAGCCTATTCAGCTCATTTTCTGCATTATCTGATAGAAAAAACTGCAAATGAAGAGAGGATAATCAGCAAAGAAAAATGTTCAGAACAAAGTTTTAGACTTTTAATGATGATGCTATCTCTAAAGAAAGCATACCTTCATAATTGAAAGCCTGTGTAAACCAACAAACCAAAAGAAAAAGGCAAACTAACCTTATGCAACACATAATCAGCACCTGTATAAAACAGTAATTTGTGCATATCACCTTCCTCCGGAATATCCTTTCCTACATAAGATAATCACAGTTATCAATATCAGACAATAGCATGCAGAAGTCAATCCAGAAAACGCTATGGTGGGATAGTCCATAGCAGGATGATTATTATTATGAGTTTTTTAGGTTTAATTACTAATTACCAGCACAATCTTTACATTTTAGCCATACACCTAGAAACTACTCATTTTAGTCCTTACACATGCACTTTCTAGTCCAACACATGTACTTTTTAATCTATTTTAGTCCATGTAATTCTAAACGACAGGGACTAAAACTAATTAAAAACTAATTCAAAAAGACTAAATGAGTCATTTTAAGTATAAGGACTAAAGCATAAAGATTGTGTAGGTAAAAGGACCAAGTGAATATTTATATGTATATAAATACTCAGAATTCATGACATAGTCATAATTAAAAATAAAAAGTCATAGGTCTCTAAGGCAAAACATACATGTAACAACAAAATAAATAAAACAAAATTCAAAAGACAGACATATTTCAACTACAAGACATATTAAACATTCAATGAAAAGTGAATATAGGTGTTGTACAAAGAAAACAACGGATAAGGTTGAGTGTGCTAGAGTGGCGCAGAGAAGGTTCTATGTGTTGCCTCAAAAAAAGTCCCTATGAACAGAAACATTAGGGTCCTTTTAGAGAGCTACTTCTGGAGTTTTAATTTTGAAAGCCAAACAGATGTAATAATAGTGACAATGATAAAGACTTGGACACAGAATATTATTATTAATTCCTATCTAGGAAACTTGTAGTTGTCTTTTGTTGGCATTTACCTGCATGTTTTGTTTAAGACACCTCTAACCTTTTATTATTAAATATCAATGTTTAAATTGAGAAAATTTTATCATTTCTTAGAATCTATCTATGTCCTCTCTCTTTCTCTCTCTCTCTCTCTCTCTCTCTCTCTCTATATATATATATATATATATATATATACACACATCTATCTTTGTGTGTGTATGTATGTAGTATACATTAAATAAACAATAAAAAAATTAAAAAAAAAAAAAAACAACTATCCCGATATACAATATATTGCTATAGTATTTTTGCGGTTGGATGCTACAGGCTGATATATGAGATTCAAAACAGTGGAACTGTTGGTGAAGAGTAATAAAATAGGTCAAGGAAAGAAACAAGAATGCCGAGGACTAAGTCATATTTCAACTACAAGGCATCTTAAATATTTAATAATAAGTGAACATGGGTCTTGCATAAAGAAAACAACAGAGAAGATTGAGGGTACAAAGCTGCAAACAGAGAAAACAATGGACAGTGAGCACCACCGGAGACACTGTTGGAGAAGAATGGGAGTTCTTTCACAAAAGAGATAAAGGTTAGGGGCGTTGGTTGCCCTGTTGGTGTAACAGAAGCATGGAAACTATAGCTAATTTTGGTTTTCTTTAATTCTTAAAAAGGGTGTCAAAAATAATGGCTGCCAAGGAATGTCATGCCACTACCGTTTTTTAAAAAGTTTTGCAACAATCTTCCAAACTTACCATTACCATCTACCAGTAATGAAGAGGAGACATTATAAACAACAATTGATGAGTTGATAATGTAAAATTATAATTTAAAAGATATTCCTTTTCTTGCTACTGATTTGTGTTCCCAAATAGACATATATCAACTGAATATCTAAACTTAAAGAAAGGAATGATTATTTATTATAGTTTTGTTATGAGTTGCTCCATTCTTTAATGGAGAACCTGTCCTTTTGTTTCTATTTTATACCTTCCATCTAAAAGACCATGCATTTTTGAAGATTATCCCATCTAAAGCCCCAAAGTAATGAGGTATAACAATTAACATACCTTCTTCAAAGGCCAGCTGCTCCCATGCCTTCCTTTTTACAGCTCGTGTACCAGCCTGAAATGAAGTGCATGCATTTATCAGGGAATCGATTTGAATGAACTGGTTGCATGATATTAAGTGAGTGTAAGGTCCTGAACTATTTTTCCCAAAAACATGGTCATAGCAGTCATTCCCACATGCAATTACCAACCAGAACATTAGTAAATACATATCTTCAGCGTAATTACAATAAATTTCATAAACTAACTAGCATTATTTAACACTTTAAAGCATGAAAAGAAAATACTATAGTAAAGACAACGTTCTAGAATCGTTTATTCTAACCCAAAAAAGGAGAAGAAAAGAAAAAATTATAATAATACATACAAATTTGAGTTAAAAGTACTTACCACCACATTGTCCCAAGAGAAAATTAGCCCATAAGCTTCATCTGGCTTCATTGCATAGCGTATGCGGTGAAGAAAGCCATCTTGCAATTTCTCATTCAAATAGTCCTATTTTCAAATAGAATTGTCAACCTTCAGTCATAAATTACACTATACTAGCATCACATAAGAACAAAGAGGCAATGACGTAAATTTTGAAGAAAAACTAGAAATTTCTATGATGACAAAAAATTCCTTACCACATCAACTTTTAATGGTCCATCTGCCCTAAAAGTCTCAAAGCCTTCCCCATATTCAGCTCCAATAGCCTGGAAGGAAACAATGAATTAGAAGAGTTACAATCACTTTAGATTGATAAACTCACTGTTTCAACAAGAGCTTATGGATAGTGAGCACTTAGGCACGTACGTAAACATCAAGGGCATATTGAATACATGCTTATCATATAAGCAACTATGCTTAAGTTGTTAGAACTGTCGCAGAGGAAATTGGGTTAAATTGTTTTTATATAAGCTGTACGATATTTTCTAAGTCATTAGAGCGCTTAATGAAATATGATAAACATTTTACAGACAGATCATAAGCTATTTTAATAACCTCGTTCAGACTCTTGCACAAGTGTTTGTCATAATATAAAACCAATTAAGTTGCACGTATGCTCTTTCACATAAACCCTTATAACAATACTCTTGTCAAATAATAGCTCATTCATACGCTTTACAAATAACCTAAATAAGCTCCTTCTTTTTAACTTCTGTGCGAAACCTAATAAATTAAGTTTACAGGAACTGAAAACCACTTTCAGAGGCCGAAATAAACTCCTCTTAAACACACCCTATATCCAAAAACATAAAACACTTTTTAACCGGTGCCCGAAGTGCTAGGCAGACGTAAAAGAAAAACCCTGAATCTCGATTAGGTATAGAACATTGGGTGAAAAAAATGGATAAGATGAATTTCGAACACTTGAGAATTAAGAGGAAAATGAGTAGAATCGATACCTCTTCCACAAAAAGCTTATTGGGTGTGAATTGCAACCCATTCACAGAGCCAAATTCATCAGACTTAGAACTGCAACGAGCAATTAGCCGATTCTTAACCAAACCCGAACGCTTTAAATTCTGAAAATTACAAAAGAAAAATAAAAATCCACATAAACGAAATAAAATTAAATACATACGTGAATATACGTAGAGATAGATATATATATATATATATATATATATATATATATATATAGAGAGAGAGAGAGAGAGGGAGAGGAAATCGCATACTGGGAGTGGGGGAGGAAAAGCAGAGGGTTGAAGGCGATAAGGGTGTGTGGGAGGAATTGCATGAGTAGAAGTCATGGAATTTGCGAAAGTGGTGAAGTCCATGGTTTTGGGATAAACGAGAGCAACGTTAATGTTACGGAAGCAGAAGAGAGGGGAAGAGAATGACGACGATGATGTTTTGTTTCAGTCTTTATTTCATTTGTGTCTGTTCCCAATCCAAATCTTAAATGTTTTAAATTCTGATCCTAAGCCACCTTCCGCCTCTCGATTTTGCACCACCCTCCTCGATTTTCCTTTGCTTCCTGCTTTTCTACTCACGTGACATCTCACGTGCTCCCACTTATTCACTGGATAAGGAAGCAACTATTTTCATTGCTATCATTACCCAGTTGCTTTAATATTATTTATTTTTCTATTATTCCTTTTTATATAATTTATTTCTCAATTACCGCTTAACTTTATTATATTTGGCGCATTCCATTCACCAGAAATGACACACACAAAACAAACTATGATTTATTATTTTATTTTTTCACAAGGTTGTTATCTTGATTTCGCCCTATTTTCTATATATTTTTCATCAAAATCTCCACTCCATTATAAATGCTGAAAATTTAAAATTTTGATGATTAAATGGGTTAAGACAACTTAAAGTAAAATTCATAAAAAAAAATAACTAAGTAGTAAAATCAACAATTAAAGTTTTTAGTATAACATAATTCATTATGGACTAAGAAGGGTTTTTTTTTTCTATAATAAAAATAATTAAAAACAAATAGAAGAGTTTTCATAATAAAACTTAAATATATTTTTAATATTTATAAAATAAGAAAAATTTAAGTTTGATCCTTATAAAAAGCCACATTCTTTTAGTCTTTTTGAAATTAAAAATCACTATTTTTAATTTCTAGTATTTACATAACATTAGTTAATTGATTATGTAAAAAAAAAGTTTAGTATTCACGGTTGACAAAAAAAGTCAAATAATCATGATAAATGACACCACAGTGTTTGAATAATTTTAAAATGAATATTCCGGACTAAAAATAGTATTTTGAAATTTAAAAGGTTAAACATAAAAAGTATATTTTACAAAAACTAAAACAAAAATTTGTACATTTTCATCACGAGTAGAAATAGTTATTTTAAAAATTTATTGAGATTTAAAAAAACTACAAACACAAAAATCAAGATTCATTAATCTTACCGCAACTAAAATATATTAAAGATTTAATAATAATTATTGTTATTATTAAAAAATTAAACAATTTAAAACAATTACTTTCTATTTATTTATATTTAGTATTTCTTCATCCAAAGAATCTCTCCACTTAACTTTCACTATTTTTCTTTTATTTTTTTCTCAGTTTAAGTACCTTTTCATTAATTTCTTAAATTTATGTCAAATATTTCAGTCATTGTCAATAAAATAAAATAGAAAAGATAAAATAAAGTAAGTGTTTCTAATGGTTCCTATGAGGTATGAAATTAAATTAAAAACCTTATGACATTTTTAAATTAAAAAGTAAAAACAAAAAAAAAATTAAAAGTATGGAATACCTGAAATGTACACGATGGAGCTAACCTAAAAAGATACATGGAACATTCCAGTCACACTATTAATACTATACTGTTGATTAATATTTATTGAAAATACAAAATTTTGTAAATTTTGGTTTTAGTTTAATATTTTTTATTTTTTTTTAAAATGAACTTTAAATTTAAATTTAGAATACAAAACTCTGTTATGACATGGATTTTAAGTTTTATCTTCAATCAAATACTTCTTACACATCTTCTTACGTGAAAATATATACATTCTTAAATATTCACAGTGAATATTAAAATACATACATTCTTAAATGTTGATAATGAATAAAAAATATGTCTAATAAACTATAAATTTTGTTAAAAATAAATTTTGATAATAATTCTAACTCTAATATTATGTTTAATATTATGTTAAGAAATGAATCTTAATTTTTCAAACGAGATTTATACTCACCTAATTTTATCTTATCTTTAGTCCTAGATTCTCGGACACTTTTAACAAATATATTCTAGCGTGTTAAGAAAAAAAAAAAAGCGAATGAAAGCATTTTTCAATATTTCTGAATCAACAATTTATTAAACTTATATACTGGTACAAACCAAGTGATAGAACATACTTCCAGTAATAATGATCCAACTTTCATACCTTGAATTCCTCATGACTCTGATGAATCCAACCAAGCAACATAATATAATGTACTAGCTCCATCAAAGCTAGCTACATAATTACAAACCAATACTCAAACAACATATTTTACACAATCAGACACCCACAAAAACCTCTACATAAATATCATGAAAGTAAGCACATGAACCATAAAGATACACCAGCAGTGGCTATTCAATCATGCATGGGGATTAAAGATTGAAATTTATGCTTTTTTCTTGCTTGGTTTTGTCAATGGGGGGAGTGATATTTGAATGAATCCAAATTTCTTCCTCGGTGGCATGAACTGCTTCTGATTGCTCCCATCTTTCTCAGTCTTTGTTGGAAGAGTTAGATCTTCCCTCAATGCTTGAAGCATTTGACTCAACGCCACCTTTTGTCTTTCAGTGTGCTCTTCCATCTCCTTTCTAGTAGCATATCCTTCAGGAACCTGCTTTCTGCTAAGTACATCTCTCATAGAAATTGTGGGTCTTAATGTTGGCTTTGGACCATTGTTTGCCGTTGTTGACCTGGTTACATCATTTACAGAATCTTGACAGATTCCACCTTGATTAAGCTTGTTACAATAAATAGTGTTATACCTCCTAAGATCATCCTCTGGAATCCATCTCCTTAGAGCCTCCTCAGCAGCATATTGCTTTTGGTTTGCACTTTCAACTCT
The DNA here is from genome assembly GCA_027742785.1 of Vigna reflexopilosa. NCBI lineage: Eukaryota > Viridiplantae > Streptophyta > Magnoliopsida > Fabales > Fabaceae > Vigna > Vigna reflexopilosa. Next base: position 1,455,063 of record CM050914.1, on the reverse strand, counting down.
GTTTAAAGCATCTGTCAAGACTTGTTTGCTGTGTAGAACTTCCTCCGTTGCTTCCTCCAACTTCTTCAAAATAGTCAGTTTAGAAATTTTAGTTTCATCAATTTGAAACTTTGCATCTATTACCTTCTTCAAAGTTGACTCCTCTGGTATATGAGCCTTGGAGTTTAGGGGAGAGCGATCTCCAAAAGAAAAACTAACTTTCTCAGGCTCTGGCAGAACAAATCCTGAAGATCTTTCAGCATTAGATAGAGCCTTGATTTCAGCAAGAGCAACGGATTCTGCTGCCCTTGCAGCTTCTTCCATCTTTTTAGCAGCGAGCCACCTCATCTCAGCAGTCTTAAAACTGAATCCATATTCTTCATACACACTTAAGGGCTTTGAAGGTTCAGATCTTCTAGTCTCAACCATTCTATTGCACTGCCCGGAATCAGAATTGAAATTTCTTACAGTATTAGCAGGGTTACCTGACGCACATTCTACACGAGATGCTGGAGGATTTAATTTTGTCTGCTCTTGGACCCTCTCTAGAGCAGATACTGCTGCAAACTTCGATGCTAGCTTTTCTCGTGTCCTCTCCAAAAAAAATTTCTCTTTCTTCATCTTCTTGTTCAAAGACTCAACAGAGGACTGTATCACCCCAAGTTCATTTATAGTTTTGCATAAATTCAACTTGGCTTGCTTCAACTCCATTAAGATCATATCAGGTGATGATGACATGATAGAGCACGGGCTTGGAATTTGCATCATCTGTTCTTGATCATTGACATTGTTTCCACAGTTTTCCTTATCCATCTCCTTGATAACAGGAGTTCCAACTTGTTCATATGAACTTACATCTCGTGATGCAAAACATTTCATAGCCTCTTTTTGCAGTTGCTGCTTCAAGTCCTCCACAATCCTCTTAGTAGCTCCCAGTTCTTCAAGCACATCAAGAGTTTCAAGTTCTTTGACAATCAAATCCTTTTCCAACTCCGCTGCCTGTTCCTCCACTTTCTTTATGTCAAAATCTTCAATGCTGTTCTGCTAATGATAATCTTCTTCTACATCAGAAAGTAAACTAACACACGGGGCAGGTATCAAGAATGTAAAAAGAACTATCCTACTTAAAGCAAATTAGTAATTCACTAACCATGCAACCAAATTTCTCTACCAAATATTTAAAGCATCTCATTGTCTTCTAACATTGAAAAAAAAAAATAGAACTTATATCCAAAATGCTTACATGCTTTATTTGCATTATTCTTTAATTAGAGTGCCAGTTTTGGCATTTCGCGTAATAAAAACTTGTTAAAAAAATACTACAATGTCCCAGTGTTTACTCCAAAATTTGAATCTGCATTGTAGTGTAACTATAGGTGAACTTGTAGCTTTAATGAGTTCATTCAAAAAACAGTTCTGAAGGTGTATTCGCGTTATTTAAAGTCCTACATTTAATTATTTATTGTTAATTTGATATTTAGACATACATTCATATTATCACTAAAATCACGTCTCACATGCAACTTTGGATTAAAATGAACGATGAATATTAGTTTTAGGAACTCCTTTACTCTTGTTAATTCTTCATATTGAAGTGTAATGAATTACAATCTAAAAAATTAATTTAGGCATTTATCAATTGAATTCAACATCAGAAAAATACTTAGGCATCTTCATCTATGTTTTGTAAAAATGAAAAAATATATTCAACAACCTAGTGTTAAGAAGAAAAAAGAAAATAAATTCAGGACAATATAAAATTACATTATAAGTAAAAAATTATCTTAAAAAGATACAAAAAAAATCAATTTATATATAAGAAAAATTCATTTTAATTTTTCTTTAAGAAAATGCTGATAAAGGGTTTATTCAGGACTTATATATCAATAACTGCACGACTAATCTAGTTTAATTGATAATTTTGAATTGAAGTTTTGAACATACAACCACTTGGATTACTCTCAGTAAGAATTTTGCTAAAAAGAAAAATTGAAAACGAGTCCAAGGTGCAGAAAAACAGATCCAGAAAACTTACAAAAAACGGCATCCAAGGCCCGCTACCTCCAAAACGGGTCACGGCTTCTTTAACCGATCCAAACGGTGGTGACGTGTCAATCTCCGCTCGGAAATTCACTCTCCGAATTCCGCCTGACCCGATTCCGCCATGGTTCCCTGCCTCGGGTCTGACTTCCCTTATGGCGGGCGTTCCGGGCACCCCATCGGCGGCGGCGGCGTCTCGAGTTTCTGCCATTTCGACGAAAACAAAAAAAGCGTAGGAACGCAAACGCGGGTTTCAGAGAAGAAGCATGGAAAAAACCCAGACGTGAAAAGGTTGTTTCTTTGTGGAAGCTTGGACTTCCGCGAAAAACCCATTGCGGAATTTATGCAATCCGAGGATGATGGAATTGGAAGGAGGGGCGTGATGATTATGTCGTGTGGCCGAGTCGTGACTCGGTGAGCCAAACGGGAAAAGGAAAAGGGAAAGAGTTGCAGAGGACGCTTTTGCGGGGGACCTTTTCCTTTTTCCGTTGAATGATAGGGTGGGGCTGAGAACCATGGTTTATGGTGGGGCGCTTTAAGGTGGTTGGTTGGTGCGAGTGAGAGCCAATGAGGAATTGACACGTCATAAGGAGACTGAGGTCGTTGTGTTGGTGATTGACTGGGAGCGTGATTGACGCAGAAAAGCGTTGTAATTGACTTTTTGAGGTAAAGTGGTACCGAACGAAACGACGACGTTTAGGTCGACCCACCACCACTAACTCGCTTTGGTTACTGCTACGATTAGTTTCAGTAGTGCGCACGCAGTAAAAGCATTCCCAATTGCCATGGCTACAGTGAAGTTGTTGCTTTAAGAAAAGTTTTTAGATTTTAATGCTAAAATTATAGTACCCAGGATTCAGTGCACATAGGTAAAGTTAAATCTATGCAACCACGTCATTGCTCTAACAACAACAAATACTTTTAACAGAAAAAATTTAAATAACTTTCTTATAAATTAAAATTATATTTTATATAAGTTAATTCATAAATATTTAAAACATAAATTTTTAAATTTTTAAAATAAAATTAAAAACTAATATAAATTAAATTAAATTTTAATTTTAATTAAATTTAATATAATAAAATATAAATTAAATTTTAATTTTAATTTTTTATAATTAATAAATGCATATACAAGTAATAATAGTGTACTCGATCCTTCTAATATTGTCAAGCCTAATTTTCATAAAATCTTAAACTATTTAATCATTTTATTAACACTGATATGGTGTCAATAAAGAAAAATGATATTTGAACAACATGTTTTGACAACATTTAGACACAGAATACGTGTCTAAATGTTATTGGTCCACGTGAAAACTCATTTTAAAATGAATTGATGACGTGACATGGAAAGAAAAGAGACAGATTTGAATGTAAAATGCATTTTTGAAATTTTTGAGCTTTGAGAGAGAGGGAGAAGCGAAGAGCTTGAGAACACAGCCACCACCGTTAGTGACAATCTCGTTCCCACTAAGGCGGCACTGGGTGGAGGGAAAACAACAGACGAACGGCGGCTCTCCGGCGGCAGCAATCCGACTACAATGGTGGCCAGTTGGAACGAGATCGTCACTGACAGTGGTTGCTGGATTCTCGAGCGCTTCGCTTCTCCCTCTCTCAAAACTCAAAAATTTGAGAAATGCATTTTACATTCAAATCTATCTTCTTTCTCTTAGTGCCACATCATCAATTTATTTTAAAATGATTTTCTACGTGAATCAATGATATTTAAACATAAATCCTGTGTCTAAATGTTGTGAAAACATGTTATTCAAATATTATTTTTCGTCAATAAAACTACATTAATGAATTAATGCGTGACAGCTTATTCAGTTGTTACCTACCAAATAATTTTCATTATGACAGTGTAAAAGAATCACATCTTAATGCTCGATGATGGTAAATCATCACTTAAGAAGTCTCTAATAATTAGTTTACCATATTTTCCCATTTATTAAGAGAAACATCAATCAAACACGTTTTACCAAGGCAGAGAAAATAATTTAAGTAGGTAACGTGCATACCAAAATAAAAATGATATTATTATGACTTCTTTATCATCATGATTAGCTCTTTCAGCGGGGAAAAGGAAAATGCATGCAGTGTTGGAAGTTGGCTGGCCAAAAAATAAATATTTGATATAATTTGATTAGATTTGCATGAAGTTGATTGGGAGATAAAGAAGCTTCCTTTGTCCTTTATTAAATTTAAATATTATTTACTTTAATGGTATAATATATTTTCAAATATGTTTAGAACTGTATTGAGTTTTGTTCAGCTTGTCTCATGATGTAACTCAATGCAATGTAGTAAGAACAAGCGATCATTTTTAGGAATTTTTTTTTCTCTGCTTTTTCAACTTTTATGGCTATTAAAATTAAATTGAGATGTTGGGAAACGACATGGAATATCATAATATTTATTGAACACTATAATATTTGGTGCTTTAAATTTGGATAACTAAAAAGAACTTTATCACTTGTATAGAGAAGAGAAATTTAACACTGAATTCAAATATGATTACCTGTATCATGGTCTATTGCTTTAGGTTTAATGTAAAGTTCATTCCTATTTTTTATAATTTTACAATTTAAAACATGTTTTGTTTTAGTATGGGTAGTTGAATATTGTCTCTGTTTTTTTGGATAGTTTTGTCTTGTGTCTTGTTTTTTTTTTAATTTGGTCTTTAACGTTTCCATTCATCCAATATTGTTATGGATGGTACTTAGAGAAGATACTAAAGTTATTATGTGATTAACTGAAAGGGGTTAAATGCAGTTATGCATGTCTTATTAACATTGACCTTTATTTATAGTTGGTGTTATGGATTTTAATCTTTTTTTGTTGTCCAAATCATGGTACAATCATATCTTAATCAACATTAGTTGGTTGGTTCGTAGTTTTCTTGACTAAGTGTTAATTTGTCCTTTATTCTTCAATTGGTCGATCTTGTTAGTTGGTCAATTGATTAGTTGGTCAGACTGAGTTATTGATTATAAGGATATGTACAATAAATTGACCCCCCAAGCCTCAATACCTATAATTGAGGAACAAAGGGGTTTGAAAAGAATAAAAAGGAACTTAACATTTGAGTATGTCGAATGTTATAGTCCAACGTAGAAGGGTTCCTTGGTTGGAATTCGTCCTTAGTCGATGGAGTTTTTGAAAGGGGTTTCTCGGTTGAAACTCGCCCTTAGCCGAACTTTATAGTTTAATCGAAAGGGATTCCTTAATGGGAACTCACCATTATCCAATGAAGTTTTCGGGAGGGGTTCCTTGGTTGAAACTTGTCATTACCCGAATGTTTTAAGAAGATTTATTAGGATCAAAAGATTGACAATTTCTAGTGATTATGAAGTGTATTTACATGAATTATATTATAAGATTGGAATCAAAAATGATTTTGAATGAGAACAGATGAAGAGTGTTCCATATGCTTCAGTTGTTGGAAGTCTAATGTATGTTTAGGTTCACGTCACACCTCACATTTTATAGTTAGAGTTTTGGAAATATAAGAGTAATTCAGGCATTGACCACTAGAAAGCTGCAAGGAAGGTAATGAGATATCCTTAAGGGTCAAAGGATTTCATGCTCATATATAGACAAATTGATAGTTCAGAGGTGATAACCTACTTCGATTTAGACTTTGTTGGTTGCATTAATACCATGACATCCACGTCTAGTTATATTTTTATGCAAACTAGTGGAGCTATATTTTGGAACATCAAAAAGCATACTTTGATTGCTACTTCCACTATGGAGGTTGAGTTTGTTTCTTGTTTTGAAGCTACCTCATCTAGTGTATGGTTAAAGAGTTTTATATTGGGCTTAGAGTTGTGGACTCAATTGCTAGGTCATTGAAGTTATATTATGATAACTTTGTTGCAATATTTATGGCTAAGAATAATAGAAGTAAAAGTCAAAATAAGCACATTGATACTAAATATCTAGTCCTAAGAGAATGTGTTAAGAAGTCAATGAACATGATAGCGCTAAACTGATGATTGTGAATCCTTTGATTAAAGACGTGCCATTAAAGAATTTTAAGAATCATTTAGCATAAATGAGACCTAGTTTCACTGTTATGGCAGTCATTAATTTTACTCTAATAAAACTTTTATTCAGTTTTTTCTCATTTTGTTGTTGTCATATTTGTTTATTTTGAGAAATTTCATTTGACTCATAATAAAAATATGATTTATTCATTATAATCAATGATTTTTTTATGAGAGACTTAATATATTGTGATACATGGAAAATAATACTCATTTTTTGAAAGATTTATCATCATGATCCTTATATTTATTTTCTTGTATTGATGGATGGATAAATGGCCTAAGTGCGAAATTGTTGGCAATTCTCAAATATGTAAAATAATGAGGTATTCATCTTAAATCAATTATTTCTATAAACATGATTAGCTCAATCAATTAACTTTTAGAATTGTTGAACAAATTTTGATAGCATAATTTCACAAAAAATTACAACAATTTATTATAACAATTTTTAAGTGATAGACAAAGAAATTTTATAGGTGCTCTGTACTTTGAGTCATTAAATGTGTTCTTTTGTAGGATATTATATCATTAGAATTTATAAGAATTAAGATTTAAAAGTAAAAAAATACATTAAAAGATTCTCATGACCCTATCCATGACGAAAGATTACTCCTTTTTTTCGCATTATCTTTTGCAAATTAAAAAATAAAATATAATGCAAGATGGACCAACAAAATCAATTAGTAATTCTTTTACGAGTGGATCCATTTCAACATGCTTATTACGGACTAAAATCGAGTGAGTCATTCCATATTACTAGCTAAAGCCAAAGATATTTTTCATTATATATAATATTTTTCTTTATTAATTTATTTGTTTCTATGAGTATGAATTTAGCAATCTCTGATTTAGAATTTAAATTTTATTTTTTAATATATATTTTCTCGTTTCATTTTTAGTCTAACTTAGAACTATGAAAAAAATAAGTTATAATCTGTCCTAAAAAACATTGAAAGAGCTAAAAGAGAAATGTCTATTTAATTTGTTTGTTTTTCATGTCTTTAAAAACAATCCAAACATCCTAAACAAAAACTGATTTAGTTTGAGTTCAATTAAACAATGCACAATAGTTAAAGGGAATACCAAAATATAACAACAATAATCCAGTTATGAAGAAAACTACTACTTTCGTTGATTATGATTTTGAATATGATGGGATTAGGTTAACATTAATTGGTGATGCTGGGCATAGTACAGCTTCAAAATTGTAACATGGGAATTTTCAGAGATAAACATTTGATATTCCAGCTGCACATAATTAATGCTTGTCGCGCAGAAGTAGAAAAACAAATTCTTGCTTCTGTGAGGGTCCCTTCATTCCCTCCCAATATTATGTTCTCTGCTCAGACTATGCAATTCCCCTTTCCTTTCAATTATACACCCTCATCTCTTTTAATGCCACACCCATTTATTTATTCTACAACTCATTTAAATCAACCCAGAGCCATTCAAAATAATAATTGTTTTTAATATAATTTATTTATATCTGTACCTTTTATTATTGTAGTATCAGAGCATATTCCTTCGTTATAAAGAACTAATTATAACCTTTAGAAGGAGTTCATGGTAAGAAAAGAAAAAAAAAACTTTTTTCTCTTACTAAATTTCATGACCATTCATAGAAAAAATGTCACAAACGAAATATATATAGTGATCTATCAGAGAAAGGTTCACTAGACGGATATAAACACCAATAAATTTGAGTCTAACTTTAAAAAAGATTAACACCATTTTTTACCAAAAATTTTAAAATAATAGATTAATAAGTATTTAATTTTTATACAGTGTTTTATTTTTTCATTTCTATTCAACGTTGAATTGGACTCAAACTTAAATTACCAGATATATATATTTGAATTACCAGACATATATATTTGGCACCCAAGATATCTATAACAACATAATATCTGAAAAATAAAAACATAGGAAGAGATTTATAAAATCAATTTTGAACCTGTGTATCTTGTGAATAGGTAGGCTGAAAAGTTGACACGTTTGAATATAACATTAAAATAGATAGAGCAATCTCAGCTGTATGACACTAAACTGATGTCTGTGTTGTGCATGGTGTGAAACCGTGAAACTCCTTTATGACCATGTCACGTCGCAGTACACTACGTACAACGTCAATACACTCGCATTTGGTCTATTTAACCACTTTCTGTTAATTACCATCCACCTCATCGTCGTCTTCCTCCATCCATCAATTCTACAAGACGTATTTCACCGTAACCCTATCTTCATTAACTTTACATGTAACTCTTCAAATCACGAATGATGTTGGAAAAGTGAATATAATAGTTTAGGTTTTGCCAAAACACCAATGTTATACATTTACGTGTACTGTATACCTTGAGTGTCTCAGCTCCACTTCCGCTGACTTGTTTCCATTTTCATAGATTCTCCTTCCTTTAAACCGCATCAACTATTTCGGGGTGATCAATGCCTCTGTAAATGCATGCCTCGCCATCTCCAAATCTATGGTCCAAATGCTTTCTACAATAATTGTGCAGCTACCCATCGTATTAGGTTTTATGGTTTGTCTCTGTGCCCTCTATATCAGTCATTGAATATAGTCGCAATTAATTTCGTCCTTTCAAAAATTTTGATTTTCAAATACTTTATACTGACATTTATTATACCTATAAAAGAAATTACATGCATTAAATGAAGATATATGGGTGCGTGTTAAGAATACATCTGTTTTCGTATTTTTTTTTTAAAGATGATATGCATGCTTCCTTTCAAATAAAAATAAGTGGAGTTATTGTGAAAGACTTTTCTTTTAAATTTGATGTAACTATATATTTAAAATATAAACTTGAAAGCATCATATAAGTTAAAATGGTTTTGTATCAATTGATAATTTACAATAATTAGACAACATTTTTTTTACAACAATTAAACATTATTTACGTATTATTTTGTGATTGGTCCAAAATTACTTCACAATCAATAATAATAATCATAAACATTATTATGGACCAATCACAAAATGATACGTAAATGATGTTCAAATATTGTCAAAAAAATGTTGTCTAAATATCATTATCCTTTACAATTAATAGTACAAACAATATGATGGTATGGAAAAAATAACAAGAGAGAACTGAGCAGTAATAAAAATGACTTCTATTGCTATCTAGATTTTTAATAGAGTTATAACTGAGTCATTTTTTATTACTCAATGATATACTCTATTAGAAAGTTGGTTCATTTAGCTCTTTTAGTTCATTCTTATGTTTTAGGTTATATTGTTTTTCTTCTCCTTCTTGTTTATACAGGATGTAATGGAATAACCATGAATAGAAAAGTTTATACGTAACTTTTTTTTAAGTTGCTATCATCTTTGGTAAAAATAATAGTCATAAAAGTGTATATATACCTCAGTTTTCTATATATATATACCACATTACCCATCACTTCAAAATTTGACTAGGCGTCCACTTCACATTGATTATAAATAAAATAATGATCCTGTCAGGGAGTAGGAGAAGAAGCTAGTTGTTTTCATTGTTGAGTAACGTGAACACTTCAATTTATATTTCCCAACTGTGGGCTCCTGCAAACCAAACATAACATTGCCGTAGTCTGTCTACACACAAATTACTAGAAAATAGCTATCACACACCTTGTTTTTGCCGATTTTTTTTCTGACATAGTACGGAAAGTGCTTTTATTTTCAAAGATAGCACACTGTGCAGTATATTTACCGTACTAACACACTTTTTATTTAAAGTTAGAATTCGGTTTTCGGATAACTGAATTCTAACCTGTTTTTTTTTTTTTTTTTATAATTTTAACCTAGAATTCGGTTTTTAAAAAACCGAATTCTGAATGATTTTAATTTTTTTATAATCTTAAGTTTATTTTTTATGTTTTAATATATTTTTATAAAGTCTTTTATTTTTTAAACATTTATATTTATATTTTTTTATAATGTTAGATAGAATTTTATATTTTAATATTATTTTTTTATAAAGACTTTTATTTTTTTAAGTATTTATAATTTAATTTTATTTTATAATCTTATGTTAGAATTATATATTTTAATATTTTTTATAGAAACTTTTACTCTTTAAGCATTTATAGGAAAAATATATTGGAATTAGATTTCTAACCAATGGAATTGGGTTTTTTAATTTCTTTGTCATCATTTTTTTTTACTTATATGTAATTTGGAACCAACTATTATACAATTTCTGAAGAAATTAGTGGCAAAGGAACCCTATTTAGTAAAACTCATGGTGTAGGAACATAACTGGTACCAAAGGCATAATAAGTGGGTACTTCAGGTGAAGATTTTGCGCATGAAGGTCAACTATGAACATGAAACTCATTTTGGAGTTCCTAATTTCTTTGTCATCATTTTTTTCACTTATAAGTAATCTGGAACAAATTATTATACAATTTATGAAGAAATTGGTGGCAAAGGAATCCTATTTAGTAAAAGTCATTGTGCTGGAACACAACTAGTACCAAAGGCAAAATAAGTGGGTACTTCAGGTGAAGTTTTTGCACATGAAGGTCAACTATGAACATGAGACTCATTTTGGAGTTCTTAATTTCTTTGTCATCATTTTTTTCACTTATAAGTAATCTGGAACAAATTATTATACAATTTATGAAGAAATTGGTGGCAAAGGAATCCTATTTAGTAAAAGTCATTGTGCTGGAACATAACCGGTACCAAAGGCAAAATAAGTGGGTACTTCAGGTGAAGTTTTTGCGCATGAAGGTCAACTATGAACATGAGACTCATTTTAGAGTTCCTAATTTCATTGTCATCATTTTTTTTTCACTTATAAGTAATTTGTAACAAATTATTATACAATTTATGATGAAATTGGTGGCAAAGGAACCCTATTTAGTAAAAGTCATTGTGGTGGAAAAACAAAGTTGGGGAGTGTTTTTCATCCAAGTGGGGAGTATAGTTCAAGCTTTTGTACAAATGACCTTTTTTTCTGGGAATCGATTACAAGACCCATGTAATCGATTACTAGGAGAAAAATAGTCATTCATATCTATCTTTCATAACAATATCTGAAGCACAATTGACATTATGACTACATCGAACAATAAAAATAGTAATTAATTAATCACTCCCCATAATGGGATGTGGACCCTGTAATGCCAAGATTGTGAGGACAATGATTTCTTGTGTGGCCAGGGGTTTTACAGTATGAGCAATTTCGTGGGTGTGCTTGTTCCTTGATGTCCATTTCAGTCCTGATTCTGGATGATTTTGGTCGACCCTTTGCATTCCTTTTTGTGGCTGGATGAGGCCAAATTTCTGTGCCTTGGTATGGTGGCCAATATTCTTCATGTCGTAGCTCCCCAAACATATTATTATACACTTTCATGATGACATCCAACCTATAGTAGGGACTGATGTAAATGTTAAAGTCGTGATGAGCATGTTTGCAAGCTGCTAAGACATGTGAACATGGTAGATGAATCTTTTGAAACTTGCCACAATCACACCATCGTTCATCCAATCTGACAACAAATTTTCCTGCAGGTCGTTTTTCTCTTGGGTTTACCATCTCCTCGACTCTGAATCTTGTTGTATTTCTATCAAATTCAACAACCCTGTGGGTGTTTGATTTTGAATCAGCATCCTGTAGGACCTTCATGGCATTTTCAGAATAGACATGACCAGCACTTATCATTGCAGTTATCTGTTTCCCTCTTTCTGTGAAAAAAGAGTTACATCTTGTGTATGTGGCCAAAACTATGGAGGAGATTGGTAAATTTCTTGTCTTCTTCAAGACTGAGTTAATTGTTTCGGCTAGATTTGTTGTTAAGTGACCCCATCTTTTGCCTTCATCATACGCAAGTGTGAATTGTTGTCTTGGAATTTGATCAATCCAAGCTGCTGCTTGAGGATTGTTTTCCCTAATGATATTGTAGTAATAGTTACATCGCGGCTCAGTCATTGCGTATGCTGCAAAAATATTTAAGAAAATAGTAAAGATTACGGATAACGAAGAATAATAAAGACGACATTTAATTGGTTAATCATTTTTAAAAAGTAGTTACCCATGTTGACAAGGTCCTTCTTCAAACTTGTATCCTTGAATCTTCGGGTGAAATTTTGTGCAATGTGTCGAATGCAATACACATGCAGACATTGTCCTTCTGTCCACCCACTGGTTGGTCTGTTGAATGCTGCACTAATGGAGTTGTGGCGATCCGAAATTAAGCACAAGTTTTGTTGAGGTGTGACATGTCTCCTAAGGTTTTTTAGAAAAAACAACCAAGCGTCTGCTGTTTCACCCTCAACTATAGCAAAAGCAATGGGGAGTATGTTGTTTCTCCCATCTTGTGCCACAGCCACCAAAAGAGTCCCCCTATATCTTCCATATAGGAATGTTCCGTCCACTTGCACCAACGGTTTGCAGTATGGAAATCCATCAACACAAGGTTTGAAGGTCCAGAAAAGTCTTTTGAAATATTGTTGGTTTTGGCGGATCTCTTGGCCATCAGTAATTGATTGTGTTTTCAATTTGTACACAAAGCCAGGAAGAAAAGTTTGCATGGCTTGTAGTAGGCATGGTAATTTGTTGAACGATTCTTCCCAATTCCCATACACATGCTCAATTGCATGTTGTTTAGCCAACCAAGCCTTTCTGTAGGATGTAGTGTAGCCCATAGAGGTCTTGATGGAAGCAATAATTGTTGCAATTGGTGTGGATGGGTCAGATTCCACCATCTCACGTATGTGATGGGAAATGATTCGTGATCCCAGCCTATTGTGATCTTGTGTTATGAGTTGTGTGGCACATGTGTGTGCACCATCAATTTTTCTTATTTCCCAGACTTGATCTCGTGTTCGAAGGATGGCTTGACAATTCCATGGACATTGTTGATGTACACATTGCACCCTCAACCTTGTTGTGTTAGAATGAGTCATTTTGTATGTACAATGGTTTTGTATGTGAAATGTGTTTAGGGCATCAATGACTTGTTCCTTGGTTTGGAACCTCATTCCCTGAGTCAATGTTCCAGGTTGATGGTCGAAAGTTTCATGCAAAATCGAATGGTGATCATATGCATGAGGATATTGTTGTAGATGTGAGGGAAATTCTTCATAGGCTTGGAAATGTTGGGGTGGGTTGTATGGAATAGAGGTAAAAGGTTGTTGTTGTTGTTGTTGGATGGAGGGGATATCTAAGTTTTGTTGTTCATCAGGATCGTGTTGGCTTAGGATTTCATCCTCATCCTCACTAAATGGATCTAATGACGATGAAGGTAAGCCTAATATTTCATTTTCTTGCAAAGTATGTGGGGATAAAGGTTCTGTGTTTTGATGTGGGAGATATTGCAAATGTTGTGAAGTGGATGGACCGGTTAATAGTTCAGTGTATGACTGTATGTCATTTTGCCATTCCCCAAAATATGTGTTGTTAAGGTCAAAAGAGTGATGTGTGGGTTGAGTAGGTGACGGTGGTTCATCCTGGTTAGATTGTGTTCCAAAAATGGGTACAGAAGATGGAATACCTGTAGTATAGGTGGAACAAAGTTGTATGCATGTTAAAATTAGGTTGGCCTCTGTGATGTCGATTGCACCTTCTAAGTCATCGTCATCTTGAATCTGAGTGGTTGTAAAAGTGATATGTCTGCCACATATTTGAGTTGGAAATCTAAAGTGGAGTTTTGGAGGTGGATGAGTTGGATCTCTGTTCGACTTCTGCAGTAGTATCTCTATTAATCTAGACAACGTAAAACCTCTATGAATGCGAATCATGATTTTGGTGTCCGATGTAAACAAAACACCACTTTCAGGATCAGTAACAATGTTGCCATTATCGTAGATGCATGCGTAGATGGAAGCTGCCATTTTAAGTTGTGGTAGAAGATGTTTGAATGGAGAAGAGCAACACAATGAAGTGTAAATTTATATGTTTGAATGTGTGAATTGTAAATGGTTGATAGGTGCATGTTTTATAGGTAAAAGTTGCACAATAGCTTAGTTGATGAGGTCACTTGCAATAATACATTCATTTACTGATGTGTACATTGATATAAGATAAGTTGAACAACGATAAATAACATGCAGTACTTCAATACATTTTTTAAAAATAAGGTAGGTCATCCTCAATCAAGAATTAGTGAGAAATTGAAGTTATTCATCAAATCGTAATAAACTTCATTAGGGGTTGTGTTTGGTTGAATTGGTGTAATAAATGTCATCATCTCAACATGAACCTGCACAGCTTTTTTTGTAGCCATAAAAAATATTGCCTCCAAGTCGTCATCTGCAGAAATTATACATGAACGATAATGTGCAGTGCCATCATATATGTAGATTGGTAACCTGTATCGTAATTCAACTTGATATTAGTTTAACGTTGACATGTTGAAGTGGTTGAGGATTGCTTGCTTGACTTCAACAATATTCATCGTATCAACAATGGTGACCAAGCTGTTTGGGAACTAATGTACGTTTCAGAATAATTTTCTTCAGTGAAGATGGTGCCATTGAAGTGCACTAAGACAGGTAATGGGGTAGATGTCATAGCTGTTTACAATGCTTTTTTAGTGACTTGATTGGATTGATGGACTAAGGTAGAAGTTCCTACATTTATAGGCTGAGATGTTCACTGTTGACACTATGTATCACTTTAACGTAAGGGTTAAAAATAAAGAACTGGAGGTGAATGAGTGTGTTTATCGTTTTCCCACATGCCGAAAGTCTGACAGGTCATGCTCAATGTTTTGTCCATGTTTGCAGCACTTTGTATGAAGCAATGACATTTTTTGGCTGGATGTCATTTTTTCTACGCATGGAGATTTTGGTGAATTTAATTGGGTCTACCAAATACACCTTTAGTTGTACCTATTCACTTTTTCCGTGTGAATTATGATTATTTCCATGCACGCAAAAAGTAAAGCTCATTCATTTCTATAGTATTATTATTATATTCCTTAATAAGAAAACAAATATGTTGTAG
Organism: Vigna reflexopilosa; assembly: GCA_027742785.1. Taxonomy (NCBI): domain Eukaryota; kingdom Viridiplantae; phylum Streptophyta; class Magnoliopsida; order Fabales; family Fabaceae; genus Vigna; species Vigna reflexopilosa. The sequence goes on along the minus strand of CM050914.1, from coordinate 1,440,029 downwards.
GGACATGTCAATGTGGTGGTGTTAAAGAGTTCTGCCAATGTCAATTATTTACTTGTTTTTGGTCATTCTTTTACAGATGGAGATTTTGGTGAATCTAATGGGGTCTACCAAATTTGATATAGTTGTACCCATTCACTTTTGCCATGTGAAATATGACAATTTCCATGCACGCGAGAAGTGTTGGCCATTCTTTTTTGTCACCACATGTTTTCAATTCAACTTTATTATAAATATTATTTAATTATTCATTTCTTTAATATTATTAGTATATTCTTTAATAATAAAACAAAAATGGTTTTAAAGAGTTCTGCCAAAGTCCATTATTTACTTGCTTTTGATAATTCTTTTACAGATGGAGATTTTGGTGAATCTAATGGGGTCTACCAAATTTGATATAGTTGTACCCATTCACTTTTGCCATGTGAAATATGACAATTTCCATGCACGCGAGAAGTGTTGGCCATTCTTTTTTGTCACCACATGTTTCCAATTCAACTTTATTATAAATATTATTAAATTATTCATTTCTTTAATATTATTAGTATATTCTTTAATAATAAAACAAAAATGGTGTTAAAGAGTTCTGCCAAAGTTCATTATTACTTGTTTTTGGTCATTCTTTTACAGATGGAGATTTTGGTGAATCTAATGGGGTCTACCAAATTTCATATAGTTGTACCCATTCACTTTTGCCATGTGAAATATGACAATTTCCATGCACGCGAGAAGTGTTGGCCATTCTTTTTTGTCACCACATGTTTCCAATTCAACTTTATTATAAATATTATTTAATTATTCATTTCTTTAATATTATTAGTATATTCTTTAATAATAAAACAAAAATGGTGTTAAAGAGTTCTGCCAAAGTCCATTATTTACTTGTTTTTGGTCATTCTTTTACAGATGGAGATTTTGGTGAATCTAATGGGGTCTACCAAATTTGATATAGTTATACCCATTCACTTTTGCCATGTGAAATATGACAATTTCCATGCACGCAAGAAGTGTTGGCCATTCTTTTTTGTCACCACATGTTTCCAATTCAACTTTATTATAAATATTATTAAATTATTCATTTCTTTAATATTATTAGTATATTCTTTAATAATAAAACAAAAATGGTGTTAAAGAGTTCTGCCAAAGTCCATTATTTACTTGCTTTTGGTCATTCTTTTACAGATGGAGATTTTGGTGAATCTAATGGGGTCTACCAAATTTGATATAGTTGTACCCATTCACTTTTGCCATGTGAAATATGACAATTTCCATGCACGCGAGAAGTGTTGGCCATTCTTTTTTGTCACCACATGTTTCCAATTCAACTTTATTATAAATATTATTAAATTATTCATTTCTTTAATATTATTAGTATATTCTTTAATAATAAAACAAAAATGGTGTTAAAGAGTTCTGCCAAAGTCCATTATTTACTTGCTTTTGGTCATATGCAGATTTATTATCTATGCAGACTTTAGCCATGACATATACAAAATTTCAAATACATGTCGTAGTAAGATATTGTCATATTTTTTTCTAACTTTAATCCAAAGGATGACATTGAATAGATGTATTGAGCAATTGTCTACATATATCTTCAATTGTGGTTGTTCATAACCTCATCACATACTGATATTATTGCCATCAATTAAATCATAGACTACCAAAACACTTCAAAGATGTTGTTGTGGAAGCAAGAAGAACATACAGCTGCGTATATTGCATCCATGGTATGTTATTTTTGTTTTAAGTAAACTTAATTGCAATTAACTTTTGTCCTCAACTTTCTTTTTTTGTTGATTTTTAGGATGTAGATGGCAACATTATCTCTTCTTACTGTCATTCGATGCCTGAACCACATGTTGTAGTTGCTCCTGTTATAGAGGAAGCTGGGTTTGGTGCTGTTTCCAAATTGAGACACTTAAAAGTAGATCATGGGTTAGTTACAACGTTGGTCGAAAGGTGGAGGCCTGAGACACATACTTTTCATCTTCCAACTGGAGAATGCACAATTACCTTGCAAGATGTGTCACTACAATTGGGGCTTAGAGTTGATGGTCCTCCAGTAATTGGACCTACAATGTTTGATTGGGAAGATATGTGTGATACTTTGTTAGGGATTACACCGACTAAGGGGGAGTCTCTTGTTGGATCTATGGTGAAGCTAAAGTGGTTGCGGGAAAATATGTTGCCTATACATGACGACTCAAGTCTAGACGAAATACATGCCCATGCAAGGGCATATATATTAGGACTAATTGGAGGGGTTCTTATGCCTGATAAAACAGGTAATAAAGTACACTTAATGTACTTGAATTTCTTAAGTAATCTTCGCAGAACTCGACGATATAGTTGGGGGTCTGCTTGTTTAGCTGTGTTGTACAGGGAGATGTGTAGAGCAACAGATCGACATTCAAAGACCATGGGTGGTTGTGCATCGTTGTTACAATCGTGGGCATGGTTTCGTATGCCCTTTATTGCACCAATTTCGCGACTGCAATTTAGTTTCCCACTTGTAGGTCGATGGAGCGGAGGTCGTGTTTTGACCTTTCGTAATGTCCCCCACAATGATTTAATCGGATATCGATCAAGACTAGACCACATAGAACATAACCAGGTAACATTGTATTTTTCATTTAAATCTTTTTTTATATAAAATGAATTAGACAGTAATGGTTCATTGTCGCAGTTTACATGGGCTCCGTATGAGGGATTGGAGTCAATTATTCCTACCCAAGCTTACAGAGACCAGGCATTGTGGACGTCATGCACAACTCTAATTTGTTTTGCAATTGTTGAATGGCACCAATCAGATCGGGTCAAGTTACAATTTCGCCTATCGCAACATGTTCCTGAATTACCAAACAATCTTGGTGACCTCCATAAAGTTGATATGAGGGGCAGACAAGATGAGAATTGGGTTACTAGACATGCCCAATGGATAGACGTATGGAACAACAGGCATGACTTAACATTGACGGGAATTCCAGTTCTAGGGCCACTTGTCCACACAAACGAGTACATGTCCTGGTATTTTGAGAATGCAATTTTGTTTTTGTCCATTCCACAAATGTTGAATGACCCTAGGATGCAACGTGCCTCGACATCGACACATCTTCATTCTCCTGAATACCATGACAGTAGGGACCATGAAAACACTCCTCATGCAGAGCCAAGTATGGATGGAAGAAGGCATTCAATTTCATCGTTCTCTGATCTAGGCATGTCAAACTTGTTTGGAGCTTATGCCCCTACTCCACCTTCGGCCCACGCTGTTGGGGGACCTTATGATAACTCCTTTTTTTTTGTTCAAAGCCATAACGAAATAGGTACTTCCTCTGCTGCTTATGGAGGAGATGAAGGTGAACATCATATTGAAACAGAACCTTCACAGGAAGAACCACCTAGACCTCCACAGGCAAGGAGAAATCCAACTAGGAACAGGCGACGACCAAGTTGTGGAACTGGACACCATTATGGGGAGTGATTAGTTAATTACTACTTTTAATGTTCGATTTAGTCATAATGTCAATTGTGCTTCAAATATTGTTATGAAAGACAAATATGTTAAAATAAAAGAAAATGTTTCATTCACTGATGTCAATTACTTCGTCCTCTATTAAAGTTAATTATGGTGTCTTTTGTCAATTACTTTGTTCCAGATTACTTATAAGTGAAAAAAAATGATGACAAAGAAATTAAGAACTCCAAAATGAGTCTCATGTTCATAGTTGACCTTCATGTGCAAAAACGTCACCTGAAGAACCCACTTATTTTGTCTTTGGTACCGGTTATGTTCCAGCACAATGACTTTTACCAAATAGGGTTCCTTTGCCACCAATTTCTTCATAAATTGTATAATAATTTGTTCCAGATTACTTATAAGTGAAAAAAAATGATGACAAAGAAATTAAGAACTCCAAAATGAGTCTCATGTTCATAGTTGACCTTCATGTGCAAAAACTTCACCTGAAGTACCCACTTATTTTGCCTTTGGTACCAGTTATGTTCCAGCACAATGACTTTTACTAAATAGTGTTACTTTGCCACCAATTTCTTCAAAAATTATATACTAATTTGTTACAAATTACTTATAAGTGAAAAAAAAATGATGACAAAGAAATTAGGAACTCCAAAATGAGTTTCATGTTCATAGTTGACCTTCATGCGCAAAAACTTCACCTGAAGTACCCACTTATTTTGCCTTTGGTACCAGTTATGTTCCAGCACAATGACTTTTACTAAATAGTGTTACTTTGCCACCAATTTCTTCAAAAATTATATACTAATTTGTTCCAGATTACTTATAAGTGAAAAAAAAAATGATGACAAAGAAATTAAGAACTCCAAAATGAGTCTCATGTTCATAGTTGACCTTCATGTGCAAAAACTTCACCTGAAGTACCCACTTATTTTGTCTTTGGTACCGGTTATTTTCCAGCACAATGACTTTTACTAAATAGGGTTCCTTTGCCACCAATTTCTTCATAAATTGTATAATAATTTGTTCCAGATTACTTATAAGTGAAAAAAAATGATGACAAAGAAATTAAGAACTCCAAAATGAGTCTCATGTTCATAGTTGACCTTCATGTGCAAAAACTTCACCTGAAGTACCCACTTATTTTGCCTTTGGTACCAGTTATGTTCCAGCACAATGACTTTTACTAAATAGGATTCCTTTGCCACCAATTTCTTCATAAATTGTATAATAATTTGTTCCAGATTACTTATAAGTGAAAAAAAATGATGACAAAGAAATTAAGAACTCCAAAATGAGTCTCATGTTCATAGTTGACATTCATGTGCAAAAACTTCACCTGAAGTACCCACTTATTTTGCCTTTGGTACCGGTTATGTTCCAGCACAATGACTTTTACTAAATAGGGTTACTTTGCCACCAATTTCTTCAAAGAATTGTATACTAATTTGTTCCACATTACTTATAAGTGAAAAAAATGATGACAAAGAAATTAGGAACTCCAAAATGAGTTTCATGTTCATAGTTGACCTTCATGCGCAAAATCTTCACCTGAAGTACCCACTTATTATGCCTTTGGTACCGGTTATGTTCCTACACCATGACTTTTACTAAATAGGGTTCCTTTGCCACCAATTTCTTCAAAAATTGTATAATAGTTGGTTCCAAATTACTTATAAGTAAAAAAAAATGATGACAAAGAAATTAAAAAACCCAATTCCGTTGATTAGAAATCCAATTCCAATATATTTTTCCTATAAATGCTTAAAGAGTAAAAGTTTCTATAAAAAATATTAAAATATATAATTCTAACATAAAATTATAAAATAAAATAAAATTATAAATACTTAAAAAAATAAAAGTATTTATAAAAAAATAATATTAAAATATAAAATTCTATCTAACATTATAAAAAAATATAAATATAAATATTTAAAAAATAAAAGACTTTATAAAAATATATTAAAACATAAAAAATAAATTTAAGATTATAAAAAAATTAAAATCATTCCGAATTCGGTTTTTTAAAAACCGAATTCTAAGTTAAAATTATAAAAAAAAAAAAATAGGTTAGAATTCGGTTATCCGAAAACCAAATTCTAACTTTAAATGAAAAGTGTGCTAATATGGTAAATATACTGGACAATGTGTTATCTTTGAAAAAAAAAGCACATTCTGTGCTATGTCAGAAAAAAAATCGTTTTTGCCTCTCTTCTCATATCTTGAGGCATCTAGATCTGAGTTTAAGCCAACACAACACACACACACGAACACTTGTGTTTGAGTGTATTCACTATCCACCAAAAACATGGCTGAATCTCACAAACACACTTGTGTTTGAGTTTATTCACTGTATCGACGCCAAAATGTTGAGTGAGGGTGGCAACAATCAGTCGTCCAAAATGTCCTTCAGAATAACAAAGGATGATAAGTTCTTGTCAAGGCTAATGGCCAAGGAAGCCACCACCCCAAACTCCTCTTCGAGGATCTTCTATTACGGAGAAACTTCAGTTGCTGTTCCTTTCACCTGGGAGGCACAACCTGGTACTCCCAAACACCCATTGTCTGACATATCTCTACCACCTCTCACACCCCCACCTTCCTATTTTTCAAACTCACACAGTGTCAAGGGAAGAAGCTCCAAGCCCAACAACATGTTCTCAACCATTCTGCCAAGGCTTTTAGGGCAAAGAAAGTCTCATCATGAGTCGCCACCAACATCTTCTAGGTCACCTTCCTCTTCTTCATCTTCATCTTCGTCATCGCTCTCGTTCTCACACCCTTTGAAACACAAATGTTCCAATGGATTTAGATGGTGCTATCCTTTTGGGAACACGATCGGGAACGTAAATGTAAGCCATGGTGCGGACTAGTTTGTTTAATCGATTGTTGGAAATTTGTTGTTCAGCATTGTTTTAATATTGTAGAAATTCTCGAACTTTATATAGTTGTTAATCAGTACTTTCTCTTTTCCATGCCTTTAACCTCGTTGATTCTGTACTTCCCCTCTTCTTTCTAGGATCGCTGCCTGAAAATCACGCAAAGCTTGGTAGCTTGTATTTTAAATTCTGGAGTGTTATTTTTTAGAAATTTCTCTAGGATAAAATTCTAACTGTGCTCAGAATCCAATTACATGTTTTATGTAGAAGCTGTTCATTACAAAGATCGTATACTAAAAATTTATATACAGACAACTTCGCTTTTAACGATAAAAAAAGCTTAGTCAAGTTTCTGACGATAAATTTAAATATTTTTTTTATTGAGTTTTTATTAAAAGATAAATTCATGATTAAGTACTCACAATTTTTTTAATATTTTTTAATTAAATTTTTGTTATAATGTTATAATTAAATATAAAAATAATATTTAAATTAATTAATATAAAATTATGAACGATTTTTATTCTTCTCACTAAAAATATGTTTGAATAACGAGTTTATCATATTTATCGTCATCATTTACTGTGATCTAGAACTCTCTGAATCATCACCATTAAATTAATCATGATTGGTTTAGGGAAATCGGAGAAACTGACCCACCAATGATACAATTCCATCGAATTGAGTCAGGTTCGGATATCTTAACACTTTATAATTTTTTTAGCTCGTCTTGATGATTTTAAATATGATATAGATTTAGTTTGATGGTGTAAAATAATATTGCCAAAAGAGATTTATTTTTAATTTTTGTTGAAGGGAGCATACAATTTGATGAAAAGTTGTTTATCATATCCCAGTTATTTTGGATAATTTGGAATTGTCATATTTCAATTGATTATTAAAATAACAGATAAATATAGAAAATAGTTCATAATGTGCATTACTCGATTATATTAAAATATAATCGATTAATGACATCAATAACAAGTTTTCTATAATATAAGTGAAATTCATGGAAAAAATAAATCTTAAATGCTATAGAAGACCAATTACCAAAACAATGTTAATATACTATTGTATCACTTGCATAGATAGCTCATTTCGTTTCTTATTCTTAAATCACATTTTATTATTCTTCATTAGCCATTTTTATTCTTCATTATCAATAGTATCGCTATCATTTCCTCCATAAATTTCCCTAAAAATATCTATATCTCATAAATTTACCGTTTTAATATAATTATGAAGTATGATAAACATACTCATATACAATTGAAATGAATTTTAAGTTTAAAATTGTTCATACTTTCTAAGATATTCTTCTGATCAGATTGGGCTTCCAATCATGGACTTTAATCATTGCTCAAAAGGCAATTGCTTTTAGCATACCATAAAATTTCTTTCTACACTCCATAATTCAATAAAAACACTTAAATACCCTTCACAATTAGTCTACCCTCAAAAAAGACTACTTTTAGGAGATCTCCTTAAGTTGAAAAAAAAAAGACCCAGCTGCCAAAACCCTCGTGTGTTAAGATCAAGGTTAAAATGGATTTGATCATATTACAATACTTTAATTAACTTTTATAAATAGTATCATTTATGTGCACATATAAAGTAAATAGTGAATTCACTCCAACACAATATTAAAAATGAATTGTGAAAATAAACTTGTCAATTGATTACTTTTTAAATTTTAAATTTTTTATTTTATAAATTTAATTTGAATGAAAATTTTTAATGAAAAAAATATATCCTTAATTTAGTCTAAATTTAATCTAAATATTATTTTCAATTTAGTGGCAGAGGAATTGAATTTATAAACTAAACTGACAATATAAAAAAAAGACATATTTTAATTTTCTTAAAAACACTAAATTCTTCAAAAGTTATATAGACCAATCATAAACCCTTAATTTTTCGACTATTTTTAAAAGGGGTGGATAATTGGACCCATATGTCTTACCATTTGTTTATTAAGTTTGAACGTCACATGAGATAAACCATATTTACTAATTTGACAAATTATTATTATTTTTTTAAAATTGAACCAGTCCAATTTGTCGTCCTTTAAAAAGAAATTAGATTTAAAAGCATTATAACTCTTAGTGCGTACTTGATTTTCAATTTCATACTTTCAAACTTGATTTTGGAATACTTTTTTTTTGTAATATAAAACCAAAACCCGATAAAAAGAGATTTCACAAAAACAAAGGTGGTTTTTATAAATGTTATATACGAAAATATTTCATTTTTATAGGCATTTATGTACGAAGAATTTGATGTAAACAAAATGAAGGTTGCTTTAATAAAAATTAATTACTCTCTATTTTTATTGTTTTATTTGTAAAAATATAAGTAGATTAAATAAATTTTAAGTCTAATTAAGTAGATTCTAAATTTAATTAAATCTTACAAAATTAAAATTAAATTTACATTAATTTATATATATATATATATTATCAAATCATTCATCTTTTATCGTGAGACTTCCAGCAAAATGTAACATTTAAGATAAAATTGTTTGGAAACAAAATATGAATTGCTTTTATATTTTTTGTTTTTTTCTTTAGATTTTCATCGAGTAACAATTAACCACTTATTACTTCCTTTTAACCACTCATGCAATCAATTTTTCTCTCTGTACAGGAACTACAAACTTGTCACCTTTCTTATTAGTTACTCACTTAAAACAAATTTTAATTATTTAAACAAGTTTCATTTGATCCGACATACTTCTATATGAACAAATATCCAAACACAAATTATATTTTATGAATCTCATTTAGACCAAATTAAGTTCTTAACATGTTTTTACCTCAAACTTAAATTCTTTGCCATTTTTTTTGACTTTTTTCTTTACATGCAATGTTCAATTATCTGAAAAGTCAACTTTGATTTCCAAAATATAAACAATTTATTTTTTATTAAAAATAAATAAATATTCGTCAACAGTTTGAAAGTTTACGCCATTAATGTCAAATAGAATGCTTCAATAATTCTTCTACAAACTATTTGTATTATATTATGGATGACAATACGAGTTGACAATACAATTTTTAAAAAATAATAAAAATGGTCAACGTAATGCATACTTTTTTTAATCACAAAATTCTGTGTCTCGTTAAAAATAAGTATCCAGTGTAAACATAATAGTTAAAAAGATAGAAAAAGTACATATTAAAAAATTAATAAATAAAATTATTATTCTTAATTTTGATTGCTTTAAAAAATAAAAGTAAAATAAATTTAAATACAAAAATAAATATGCAATTTTAAATTTAAATCATGCTAATAAAAATAATTTTAATTATAATAGTTTGATATATAAATTATGATATATGTACTTTAAAAAATAGTATTATTTTGATATAAAAATACAAATACTATTTTAAAAAGTCACAACTCGTACAAATGGTTGACTTGAGTTTAAATCACTTTCTTTGTTTGATTTCGTCGATTTTGTACTTTATTTGACCGTTATACAGAAACAAATGTATTTTAATAGTTGTAGAGGATTATAATTTATTTTTTGAATAATGTTTTTTTCTAGAAGAGTCTCTGGAGAATAAGAAAGGTAAAAACCCTCATAACTTCATAAACATAAAGTTAATTAATCTATAAAGAAATTATGGATATTCGATTAAATGTATTTTATTTTAAAGAGATAGACATATAATACCAAAAAATATTGTACCTTTTAAAATTGTGCTAATTATTTTTATTGTGTTATTATGTATTCGGCTAGTGATAAGTTTTGCATTGGGTAGTGGTCACATGTGATCATGGGTTTGGGCCTTTTAATATAAATATTGTTATTAATCTTTTTGTATGATAGAAATATCCCAATGTCATCCAATCATTACATTCTCGTGCATTGTTGACCAATGGAACTTGTAGTAAGTGGTTGACCTTTTTATTATTTCAAAACACTAATGATATTAAGTACTTATCTACAAAATTGTCTCGTAAAACTATTTGGTTGATATTTATAAAAATCAAATCATTTTTATTTAAATTAATGATTTATGTTTAGTTTAGGCTTAATCCCTCCCTTGGTCCTTATGTTTGTGTGAAAATCTCAATTCGGTCCTTAAGTTTTTACTCAAGTCCTTATGAAATGCAAACATTTTACCCAAACCGTTAAGTATATTGAGACGACGTTAACTTTGAACTTAGCGGTAATTTTTTTTTTATGTTTTAAAATCATTAAATTCACGTGGCTATGGTCTTTCTTTTTCCTTCTAATCACTGACCATAGTTCACTCATTCATCCACCCTCAAATCCTCAAACCCCCCAACTCACACATTTTCTCCCTCTCAAACTAAAAAATACCGCCATTGTCGACAGTTCAAAATTTATGACCCAATTGAAACAATTCAAAACTTGAAGACCGAACTGAGATTTTTACACAAACATAAGAACGAAGAGAGATTAAACCTTTACTAATAAATCATCTGTTATTACTATAGTTTCTTTTGAAAAATAATAAAATATTAAATATTTTATTTTTGTTCTGCCCGTAAATTTGGGCTGGACTTAACTCAGCCCATTGATCAGAGTGGAGCAATTTTTCAAAGACTATATTTTCCATCAAAGTGACATGATTAATGTCCCATAAGACTTTTTGTCACACTAAATGCCACATAAAATGAGAGTTAATGTGATTTTTGATTTATAAAGTTCTGGATATATTTAGTTTTTGGTCATCAAAGGTTAGTTTAATCCGTTAAATATTTTGAAATTTTTAACCTACACTCTGTTTTATTTTATTTATCTGTAATTAAACTTTTTTTTTTCAAAAAATGTTTTTTGTAAAAATAATAATGAATGGAGACAGGTGACCGTCGCAATTTAAGAAAAAACAAAAGAAATATCTATTTAAAATAGGTACTTTGACTGTATTTGCGTGTTGACTCTTCTAATTTTGGTTGACTTAAAAAGCAGGGCTTAAATGCTTTGCTTCCATCAAATATCACTCTACTTTTTCTTTTCTTTTTTCTTTTTGTTCATTTTCCTCACACTGCAACAGTAGAATTACCTTTACATGCTCAAAAGTGATTGAGTAAAATTATAATACTTATAAGTAATTATATTATCAAATTAAATTAAAGGATACCGATTTTACTTAATTCCAAAGAAAAGAAAAAATAAATTGTAAGTTTAAGTATCCATAGCTTTGAACTTTTAAAAATGCCTTACAATTTTTGGTAAAAACATAAAATAGTTTTGTTGACTTTGAAATTAATAGCATATTATTTTTATTTTATTTATAGCATATTATTTTTATTTTATTTAATACTCTTTCTTTCTTTTTTTAGTTTAGATTTCCTTTTCGTTTGATAAACCCATTTTTTTCTTTATGTATTGAGAAAACATCGTTAAACTCAAAAATTATAAGTTATTACTATTTTTAAAATTTGTAATTTTATTATAATTTTATTCTTAAAATATTTCAAAAAATTTAATATATATTTAAAAAATTTAATTTTATATCATAATAATATAACCTACTTTTTTATTTGGGGGAGTTTTATAGTAGGGTTACACACATAATATTATTATTATTTTGCAAATGTGAAAGTGTGACTTCCAAATGCATAGAAAGAGGCTGCATTCCTTTTACATTAGCCGCGTCCCTTTTCTTTTTCATCTTTGCTGTTTCCAAAAACTGTTCGTTAATGCTGACGTTGAATTATACAGTTATGTTTTTGTTCTCTATAACTGATAATAACTTCACGTGTTAGGCGACTTGGAAAACGAACAACAACCTCAGAATGAACTAGTTTCAATGAAAGAGTAGTTAGGTGTAAAGTATATTACTTTAATAATCATTTATCGGGAAAAACATTATACTTTTATCAACCTTCCAGAAAATTGAAAAAAAAAATATTACTTTTTACTGGTGGGTTCAATTCGGTCAATTATTATTATTATTTTTTTCAAAAATAGAAAGATTATTTTCATAAATATGATACAGTAGTCAACGGTTTGCTTATAGGGACAAAATCTTACTACAAAAAGTGGATTCTATGACTGACTTCCTTTAGAAAGGGTTTACAAATTAGGTTTAATGTATTTTCAGTTTATGTTATTAGAAATAAAAAAATTAAATTTATATTTTTCAGTCTTTGCAATTAACTATAGTTAATTTAATATAAAGATATATATAAAGTATTGATTAGTACAATTAAGATAACAATTTTTTAAAATTAATATAATTACATTTTTTATAAATATAATTTAATTAAGTGGTAGATCTATTATTTAGTATACATAAGGTAGTTATGTGTATATGTGTATATTTATACTATCCTCTAAGAAATAATTAAGAGTGTATAAAAATAATAATAATATTTTCATGCTTAAATTATAACGTGATTTTTATTTTTGTTTTTAATTTAAATTTTGATCATGATAAATCCTGTATTTAAAAAATGTATAAATATAGTAATTTTCATCGAAGGGTATTAATTTTTTCTTTTAACGTAACAAACAATAAATTACATTGGAGAATAATCCACAATTTTTTCTTCAGGTCATGAAAAGTTAATATGATTCTTAGTTTGTCACGTAAAAAAGGATAGATACCGTTTAAGAAAAAAGATTACGTGTATATATTTCTTAAATACGAAAACCTACCATAATGAAAGTATGAAATAGAGATAAAGATGAAAATCAAAATCACATTATAATTTAAGAAAAAATATATAAATAACCCTAAATAAAAATAAAAAATATTAATTTTATATTATCAGATAAAAGAAAATATTTTCCTCGTAAAAATGTTTTTATTTTTTTATGTAATTATTCAATGATTTAAAGAGATGGAACTTACTTGATTTCTTCCATTAATATTTATTTTGTAATTTTAATTTGTGGTGACATTTACCTTCAATTACAAACCGATTATCTATTAAACATTTTGAGTAAAAATAAAAGAAAACATCTCATTAATATTGTCCAAAGGATAGAGAAATTTTTTAAATTAAATTACGAATAATCAGCTTATCTATTGTAAAAAAAAAACACTATAAATTAAAGGAGAGTTGTATTGTTAATTATAAAATCATTTTAAATTAAATGAGAAATAAATTATTACAGCATTTGTCTGTAGATAAGTAATCTTTTTTCTTTTAAATTATTGTGTTGTTAAACTCATCTCATTGTCTTAAATTTTCATCTCATGTTAATTTAAAATATTATTATCATGTGTTTAATCTTTATTTTTTTAATGTTTGAATTCATGAATAAAAATAAATAAGTTATGATGATTAAAATTAATGATAAAAATGGTCACATCTATAATAATTAGATTGTGAAATTGTAAAATTATCAAATAATATATAAAGTGACACAAGATGATCAAATAATAATCATTCATATCGTTAGTAAAAGAAAAATTAAATAAGAAATAAAAACTTAATTGAAATAATTAAGTCTTAATTTAATTAAGCCAAAATTAATTAAATTAATAAAACGAAGATTTGATAAAAAAAATGCCCCAAAACTGAATATACTTGATGATTTATTGAATGAGGAATTAATGCATGAAGAAACTTTTGAGTTGAAGACAAGTTTCCAATTCAATTTATAGAGGGAAATCCTACGAGTTGCAATAAATGAGAAGAAAAAGGTTGATGGCACCAACAATACAGCTCAAAATAAAATTTTCACAGCCAACTTTAAATCCAATTAATTTATATAAGCTAATTTTACTTAATACCCATTACTTAACTAAATTAAGGGTTACATATGTTTGTTTAGTTTCTTAACTTTTATTAAAAATCAAAATTATTTTCTTTTCAAAATGTTTAACTAATTTAACACTTTATTTTTAAAATTATATAAATTTAGTTTTTTAAATTTAATTTTGTTAAATTTATTTTTCAATTAATATCAAAGAAAAATATATCAAATAATATAAACAACTTAAATAATATCATAAAATATGTATGAAACATTAAATAAATTTAAAAAAACTGAATTAAAAAGATTAAATTTATATATTTTTAAATTTAACAAAATTTAATTAAAAAAGACTAAATTTATATATATTTTTAAATAAAAACTAAATTTAATTGAAATTTAAAAAAGGATTAATTTTAATTTTTATGTAAAATATGTTTACTCCTTAAATTAAATAAGAAACATAATTTGTTTTTGTTTTTGTGAAAAAGTAATTGGGAATTTGGTGGACCACTTGAGCACTTTGGTAATGCGCTTGGGTGTTTGTGGTGTTTCGTTAAAGTTACGCGTGCCGTTTGTTTCAAAACCACTTATCTTCAAACCAACTTAATTACTATTTCTCATTTCGCCGTCCTTCAATAAATAAATCACAACATTTCTCTAGCCAGCTACTTTCAAACTTTAATTATACTTTTAATCATAGAAAACATCAAATAATAATAATTTTTTTCTTATTAAAACATTTTATAAAGTAATATAAATTTAATTTAATTTTCAATGCGGTATTATAATGCATCTTAGCGAAATTTAATAGACTTATCGTATAATGGTAAAATATGTAATATTAATAACTATGATTGGAATGCCTTTTGAATACTTAGTAACACTATCATTTGGATAGTTTAATGCGTGAATAGATTCGAAGAATGATATTTCCTTCAAAAATATCTTTTACTTTTTGGAAGAATCGGATCACGTGTTTGGAGCATCTTATTTATTTGAGCTATTTTTGTTTAACTTTTAACATATTGGAGAGAATACCACCGTTACTTTAAACAACCCTTTCCTTCAACAAACCACTCTCACTTTTTTATTAAATAACTCACATCCTTACATTTTGTCTAACATTAATCTTTTTACTTATTTAACATTAACAAAATAAATTAATAGTTAAATGTTCAAACAAGCATTTACTTTTTGAGAGATAGTTTTTTAATAATGTTTTTAAGGAGCCGCGCTTAACAAAAGCACCTGTTTTTTTTTTTTTTTGGCATTTTCTGTTTAATATTTAGATTTAGAAGTGTCCACAATCTACTCTACTGACTCAATGTGATTTCAAAATTTTGGCGAGTTTGAATTGAAAATTCAGACCCAATATATTTTCAAACGAACTTATATTATTGCTAGAATAAAAAACTGCATGTTATTTTTTCTACAAAATATCTCAACGGAAGTGATATTTTTCTAATTCCTCCCTTCTGATCCAATGTTTTTTAAATCTTGATTGAGAATAGTTTAGAAAAATGTTGCTGTTAAAAGTTCTTACCAAGCAGGTCAAATTCTAGGATGCAAAACAGTCCTTGTTCATTTATCAAATGCTGTCATCTAACAATTATTGTTATGACAGAGTTGTTAAAAAAACATTTACCATTTATTTTTTACCCAAATTAGAACTTTGAGAAAGAAAACCACGGAACATGAACTGTAAGCAAAACTGCATAATAAAGGATGAGTTCTCGGTCTCTTCCCCTTTTTGACTATAAATATATTCTGCTTTCATGGAAGATAGAACACAAATATTCGTCACCTTGTGTGAGTCACTACAATCCAACTGCAAAAGACTGAGGTGAAGCACCATTCACTTTCGCCTTCAGACTTATAAAGTCAGCGGCGACAATTTGATTTCCTACCTCAAATTCTGTCACTACACATGACAAGTTTTGCAGCTGTCTTGTTATGGCATGTCATTGCCTTGCTTGTTGTGGCGAATTTGGGGTATGCTTCAAACCTTGATGCCAAAAAACTCAACGCAGAGGTGATCTATGCCCGCAATGGAGCTGTTGCCACTGATGACCGTCGATGCTCAAGCATCGGCAAGGATATTCTCAGAGAAGGAGGGCATGCTGCGGACGCTGCAGTGGCTGCTGCCCTTTGTTTGGGGGTTGTCAGTCCTGCCTCCAGTGGCCTTGGCGGTGGAGCCTTTATGCTTCTCAGGCAGGCTAATGGGGTGTCCAAAGCCTTTGATATGAGAGAAACTGCTCCTGCTCTTGCTTCTAAGGTACCACCTACTTTCCTATCTCCAACCATTCCCGTTATTATACTTTCAATTCATGAATTTTTTGCACGATTGAGACTCGGGACAAAGAAAAATACAGAAAACCGAAAATGTCTCAATTTTTTGTTTTTGTTTATTTCAATTCCTTTCATCTCATAATAAATAACCTTGTTATGATTTTGAGAGATGCAAGTTGTACAAATGTTTCTTTTCACATTGAGGGGTTAATTCTTGAGACTGGTTTTAGGCATTCAAACATGGCTAGAATGATGGTTATGCAATGCTTAAGCAATTAAAAACAACTACTGAGATGTATTTGTATATCCATTTTTTCAGGATATGTATGGTGGAAATACTACTTTGAAGGCCAAAGGTGGCCTTTCTGTAGCAGTTCCTGGAGAACTTGCTGGCCTTCACGCGGCGTGGAAACAATATGGGAAACTTCCATGGAAAAGGCTTGTAAATCCAGCTGAGAAACTAGCGCGTGGGTTTAAAATATCGGCATACCTGCACATGCAGATGAAGGCAACGGAGTCAGATATATTGCAAGACAAGGGTCTTCGTGGCATATTTGCACCAAATGGAAAACTCTTGAACATAGGTGACATATGCTACAATAAGAAGCTAGCCGACACTCTCAGAGCGATATCTGTGTTTGGTCCGAAAGCCTTCTATGATGGATGGATTGGTCATAATTTAGTTAAGGATGTTCAGAATGCTGGAGGGATATTGACTACGAAAGACCTCAAAAATTACACTGTTAAACAGAAGAAACCTTTATCTACAAATGTTCTTGGACTAAATCTCCTTGCCATGCCTCCCCCTTCAGGTGGACCTCCAATGATACTAGTAAGTCTATCTGCTTCACTGCACTGGTGTTCTTGTTAATAGTCTTTTCCTTTTTCTTTATACCTATCTCATCATTAGAAAAATAAAGGATTTAGCCAATTTTATCTTTTTGTTCCAGCTGCTGAACATTCTAGATCAATATAAACTCCCTTATGGCATTTCTGGTGCCCTAGGGGTCCATCGTGAAATTGAAGCTCTGAAACATGTATTTGCCGTGAGAATGAATCTTGGTGATCCTGATTTTGTTAATATTACAGAGGTTGTTTCTGATATGCTTTCTCGTAGGTTTGCAAAAGTGTTGAAAAATGACATCAATGATAATAAGACTTTTGACCCCAGTCATTACGGTGGCAAGTAAGTTCCCGAGTTCCTTGAATTTACACTAATATTCACAAGGTTTCATTCATGCCTGTGCTAGTTAATGAGATTCTATGTTTGTCTTCTACCTCATACACTAGGAACATTCAGCTTTACGTATGAATGACAGAAAAAAATGCAGCAACCATTGACAAATATTGCATCATAACATGCGCGGCTCCACAAACTTGATTTGAAAGATTCAATGATGTCAATTTCATGATCAATTGGTTGACTTTAGTTGTTATAGCCTATAGGCATGTAGTCAACTTGATCCAGCAAGTGTTTATAATTGTTTATAAAGGTTGACTTTAGGCATTTGACCAACTTGACCAATCTCTTCATGCATATCTAGAATTGTATTTCTTTTTATTTCATTAAAATATTATTTTTAGAAGCTCTGTTATGTTGTTTCTCTAAATTTTTATATTTGACTTTACATACATTGATTTTAATTTATAGAAAAGCTAATTTGGCTTGGTTTCTTTTATTTTTCTCTCTTAAAAGCAGCTTATGGAGAAACTCATCCATATAACAACTATTTTTAATTTAGTTCTTGCTTAGCAGTAGCTCCATGTCAATCTCCTTTCTTGCATGTGACAGCTAATTGGTGTGGTCCCGTATAATAGACTTTAAAGTAGAGAAGAGGGTGTTCCTTAGAACTAGAGTCACTGTGATTGATTAAGTGAATTAAGACTATGATACAAAAGGGAGTCTACAATGCAAGTATTTATACCCTTCTAGGTTCATATGGCTACAATAGCATACACTGAGAAATGATGCATCTATGTGCTAAAACATTTACAACAGAATAATTGGCAAGGCTTATTCACAGTTAGAACTGCAAATGCCATTTAACAGCCAAGTGAAGTAATGCATTCAATCTTCACAAACCAGCATATAGTAGAAGCCTCACATGACATTATGTGTGGTCACTAGATTGAATATATACATAGATCCAAATAAACAAGGTCAAAATTAATATTCTAACTAAAATTATTTGTGTCATAAGGATTTCTCAGTTTTGCTTAACTGTCTTTTCAGGTGGAATCAAATTCATGATCATGGTACAAGTCATTTATGTGTAATAGATCTTGAGAGAAATGCCATTTCCATGACTACTACTGTAAATTCATATTTTGGTTCAAAGATCCTTTCACCAAGTACTGGAATAGTACTGAACAATGAGATGGATGATTTTTCCATGCCTAGAAATGTTTCCGAGGATACCCCACCACCAGCTCCTGCCAATTTCATCATGCCAGGAAAGCGGCCACTATCATCCATGTCACCAACTATTGCCCTCAAGGTAACCAATCCTTTAACAAGATTTGACTCTCTTAAATTTGGTTATCCTTGTCTGCATTATTATCATCTATGTCATCCACTACTGCCCAATTTCAGCCTCATCAATGGTTTTGAAATCTTTCATTATTACTAGTTAAGGTACTCATTGTTCTCTTAGCAATGATTTCTTACCATGTCCATACAGAATGGGAAGCTAAAAGCTGTAGTAGGTGCAAGTGGAGGTGCTTACATTATTGGTGGAACTTCAGAGGTTCTTTTGAATCACTTCAGTAAAGGATTGGATCCTTTTTCTTCTGTAACGGCTCCAAGGGTCTATCATCAGGTATCTTAAACTTTTAAATTGTTTCCCCTATAAACTACTTTTCTATAAAAACAACAGTAAATTAGTTTAACTGTTTACATATATAAATTGTAAACTGTTTCAATAAACTGTTCTGGAGAACAAATTGAAATAACATGTTCATAAGACATTCATAAAATTCTTCCAAGTAGTATGTTATTATAAGATGAGCTTTAATAAAGTCTTACTAATGCATCTTAAGAGTGTGTTATAGATATATAATGAATGGCAGCATTAAATAGAAGGAAAAATGTTATGACTTATCAAAAGAAGTTTAAAAATTATACCGGAATAACAACCACATCTGTGTTCTCCTGGTTCAGTTCAAGATAAAAGTATTCTGTCTATGTTTTTTCTACTCTTGCTCTCATATTTCTCCATTTGTGATTTTGACTGAGAAACTCCCCATGTTTTATGCAGCTAATTCCTAATGTGGTTAACTATGAGAATTGGACAACTGTGAGCGGTGACCACTTTGAACTTAGCGCTGATATAAGGAATGTCCTTAGAAGTAAGGGTCATGTCCTAAAGGGCCTTGCTGGTGGGACTATTTGTCAATTTATTGTTATAGACGATTTTGAGTCATCAAGAAAAACTAAAGTGAATGGAAATGAAAGGCTTGTGGCAGTGAGTGATCCAAGAAAGGGTGGTCTTCCTGCAGGCTTTTGAGATAATTCATTGACATTGTGATATATCTGTTTCATCTATGCAATCTTAGTTTGTCCTTTTCATGATTCTTCTACTGCTTTCTGTATTTCCATAATGGAAATAAAAGATCTACACAAATATATTACAGGTTATATAAGATCTCCACAAATATATTACAGGTTATATAAAATCCTTTTCGTGATTTTTTGGTAACTCATATATGTTAACATACAAGAAACAATGAAATTAATTCCTGCATTTCAGACAATTTTTTTAATTTAATAAACTTTCTATCAATTGGATTTTCAAAATTAATCTATAATCATATAAACTCCTGCTCCTATTCCTATTTAAAAAATGTGTGGCCATATGTCTTTTATTTATTTTTTTTCCATTTAGTAACAATATCTTAGGAATTTATATACTAAATTAAGTATTTTTCTAGTTTATTAATTTGGCATCAAATTAAATGGGTCTTTTACTTTCTTTCATTATTGAATTAGTAATTAAATTGCTTCAATCAATATAATAAGTAAAATTAGATATTTATAGATCATTATCAAAATAAAATCTCATTAACTAAACTAATTTTAATATTTTAAAATAAAAAATTAAATTTTTTTAGTAAAACAAACATTACTTATATTTATATTTAACATATATTCATAAACTTGTCCAATTGATAATAATAAACTCACTTATTACAAACAAAAAAAAAAGTGAGTGAGAAAATGGTTTTCCAGTTTACATAGCGTTACCACTGGACCTCGCGTTTGTGTGTTCAAAAGTGTTCAAAAATTATCACTGGACGTATGAATAATTCTAACTTCTTAATCTTTTTATATATATTATTTAAAGAAAGTATTAAATATAAATTATATTTCTAAAATATTTACTTCTTTATTTAATGCAATATTAAAATGATACAATAATAAACTATGAAAAGATTTCACATACTCCCATTATTAGTACAAGATTTTAAAATTAAATATTTCTAAATGTTAAAATAAATTTTACTTTTATCCTTTAAATTTAAAATTGATATTTGTATTTCATATAATTTAAAGATCCCTTCATAAGACTTTGTTAAAGCTCATCTTATAATAACATAATTACTTGGAAGAATTTTATGAACATATTATTTTAATTTGTTCTCCAGAACAGTTTATTGAAATAGTTTACAATTTATATGTAAACAGTTTAAACTGATTTACTGTTTTTTTTTATAGAAAAATAGTTTATATCAGTTTGTGCATAGAAGAACTTATCAATCAGATTCAGGGGAAACAATTTAAAAGTTCAAGATACCTGATGATAGACCCTTGGAGAAAGGATCAGTCTTTACTGAAGTCATTCAAAAGAACCTCTGAAGTTCAACCAATAATGTAAGCACCTCCAATTGTAGCTACTAAAGCTTTTAGCTTCCCATTCTGTATGAACATGGTAAGAAATCATTGCAAGAGAACAATGAGTACCTTAACATATAATAACTAAAGTTTTAAAAACCATTGATGAGGCTGAAATTGGACAGTAGTGGATGACATAGATGATAATAATGCGAAAAAGGATAGCCAAATTTAAGAGAAAGTTAAACAAAAGTATTAATAAAAGTAAATGATAATATTTATAGCACAATAAGAATTTAACATAAACCACCCACAATTTAATATTATGTCATAGAAAGATAGTAAGAACTCTAATTGCTTAATGATGATTATTTAAAACACTATATACACAATTATAAGTAATAAAATCATTAAAACAAAAAATATCTCTATATTGAAGTTTCTATTTTGTGTGTACACTTCGTCATTTTCTTGAAACTTAATTTTTCATCTAATTGAAATCTGCCAAATATTTGATTTATACTCTTTTACAGAAAAATCTACATTACAGAAAAATTTACAAAGCCATATAAAATACAATTGGATATAAAAAAAGATAATAATACATAGAAAATATTTTTTTAACAACATTTAAACATTATCTACGTATTATTATGTGATTGATCCAAAATTACTTCACAATCAATAATAATAATTATAAACACTACCATAAACCAATCACAGAATGACACATACATGATGTTCAAATGTAATCAAAAAAATATTGTCTAAGTATCATTATCCATAAAAAAATATACAAAATGTTTAAAAAACAATTATGACCAAACATAAGTCATATTTCAAAAGAGAGAAAACTAACTATAATAAAAAACTGTCCATAAAAGCTTTTTAAAAGTAAATGAAAAAGTTTAGAAATTTATAGAAAAAATAACACACTAAAAAGGTAATATTGTAAAAAGTCCTTAGTAAAATTTAACAAGCGAGAATAATCTTTATAAAAATTTGAAAAGGTCATAAAAAATGTAATTTTATATAAAAAAGTATAAAGTTTGAAAATATGAAGAACTACACTAATCTTTTTTTAAAAAATAAAGTAAAATTAAATACCAGAACAATATTATTTACATAAAACATTTAAAAAGGAAAGCTTATATTATTACTTGTATAATTTTTAAACTTTTGATAAATAATAACATACTCCCATTTATTATATATCTATAACACACTATTAAGATGCGTTCATAAATGTTCATAAGACTTTATTAAAGCTCATCTTATAATAACATACTTAAAAGAATTTTATGAACATATTATTTTAATTTGTTCTCCATAACAGTTTATTGAAATAGTTTACAATTTATATATAAACAGTTTAAACTTCATTCATAATTCACTTTTTTCACTTAATTACTTCAATTTGATTAATGTCTTAATAATTATAGTTTTTTCTTCTCATAGATTAAAACCAACATTAAATACTTCATTTTTTGAACCAATTTTCCTAAAATATCATTTTTCTCTCAATAACTAATGTTCCACTGAAAACTGAGAAGTTAATTTATATTTGAGTAACTATATTGTTATTTATAAAGAAAAACATGGTAAATTTGTTCAATTTTACAATAACTATCTTAAAATTCATATCAATAATAGATTGAATTGATGAGTGTAAAAAATTTCAAATCACCTTATATAATCATTAAAATCATAATTCAGTCTTTTCACTTAATTACTTCAATCTAATTAATGGCTTAATGATTATAGTTTGAAGTTTTTCTCTCATAGATTAAAACCAACTGTTATTTATTAAATCGATAATTAATGTTTCACTTAAAACTGATAAATCAATTTATATTTCAGGTAACTATATACTGTCCTTTATAAAAAAAATGATAAATGTGTCCAATCTTACAATAGTTATCTTAAAATTCATATCAATAATAAATTGAATTGATGGAAATGATAAATTGAATTCATATCAATAATAAAATTCATATCTTAAAATGCATGGAAATGTTTTCAGGATTAAGACACCAATGTATTTGACCAAAAATGATGCAGATACACATAATTCTTTCCTGGCTATTTAACCAAGTTGCAGAATCCAGATTCTTTGTTGAAGTCCACATGCCTCCTCATATGTAGATTTTGTTGTGGATGCATCTGTAGTTGACAGAACAAAGATACAACAAAACTGTATAAATACTCTTATTATAGAGCTTATTAGAGTCTAACTGTTATTTTTAACAAACTACTCTCATCATCAGATAAAAACTATGTCCACTAAGAGAGTCTAAAAGTAGATTAATTTTCAAAAGCAAACAACGTAACATTATATGAATTTTACATGACCAACTTCCACACAGGCTCATGGCATATTCTAAATATTTCATTCTGCAACAATCCAATATACACCATGCGTCCAAAATTAATTTATTTACAGACTGGTATGCATAAAATGAGCGAGCAGTCGTATTTACAACTTCTCCATAACGCAAAACTGCAGAAAAAATGTGAGCAACCTGGACCCTCACATGATGCACTGTTTTGATGCTCTTGGCCAAAGAAAGAAAGTGACCAATGTTGTTCATCATCGCATCACGTTCATGTTACAAGTTTTGGCTCTTGTAACCTGTTTGTGAGACTAAGCAGGTTCACGGGGTCTGTTAGACCAGAGTGAGCTCAAAGCCCTCAGGCGTTGGAAATATTCTCCCAAAGCAAGCAAGCATCGAGCAGCCTGACGGATTGTAAGTATTCGAGACATCTGCTGCAAAGTTCCCTGCCGAAGATGGTCAGCCTGTTTCACACACAACATTGTTTTCCGTTTTTACTAGAAGTTCTTTAGAATGAAAAGGAAAAATTTTTAAATTTAAAAAAACTGAGAACAAGTGTCTGGGAAAACATTACCTGGTTCACAAAGCTCACCAGAGCTTCCAACTTCTCCATTGCACAAGTCATCTGTGGAATGTACGTTCCTTCCATGAACTGTCCCGCTGCTACACTATCAGCAAGAGTTTGCCGGAGTTTGTCCATACCTTGTGTCAGAGCATCTTCTGCTTGCTGACATGATTGTCCAAGGTTATAGATATCCAACTGTTGTTGCTCTGTGAGAAGTTCAATCAGGGGCCCAAGAACCTGCAATTAAATTAAATGTCAGCAAGAACCATATTTACAACCATTCACCCATTCTATCTCTCAAGAAGACAGTAGAAGTTACTAAAACCCAATTAACGAGAAACTCCTCAAAACCAGTCACTGAAATTTAGAACTACACATTCTAGAAACAAAGTTTTATACATCTTGCATTTATTAAATATGAACCGTCACCTTTAGAAGCTCAGAGGGGCGAAAGCCTCCGATCCAAAGGAAAAATCTTTCAGCCGTTGTTTTCCACATACCAGACATGACATAGAACACATCCGCTTTTGCAGCAGCAGATTTCATGCGAAAGATTTCAGCGTAGTGGTTGATCATACCATCTACCATAATCCTGAGCTCTATGTCACCGATATGAGCATTTAAAGCTGTTCTCAGTTCTGTGATTTGCCTATTTTGCTCGTTCACCCAGTGTCCGTACTCCATCTCGAAGGTTGTAATTCCTGCAAAGATGGTATTCTTAGAATGCAAGAACAGAGTGGAAAACAGATTGTACAACAAGAAGAAAGGATACTCATGCAAACTAGGAACAATATTACCCACCAACCATAACAAAATATGGTAATCTTGCATGGCAACAAATTTCTGAACAATTCAGGAGTTGCAATGGCATAAAGTTACCAAAGTTTGTGTCTGGGGTCAATGAGGGTCACTTTCAAATATACTTTGAGGGTATACAAATTTTTCTCAACTTACCAACAATTGAATGTTATGGTTATGTACAAAATCCAATCAATGGAAGAAGACAAACAAAGAAAAGTTCTGCTAATTTTAATGTGTGAGACTAGATAATCTAATTTGACTTTAAACTTTCTGCTAATTTCTGGATATTTGGAAGAAAAAGAATGAATTCATTTTACAAAAGTCGCTCTCTGATATACAACCAAAAGACTGCCACGGGACTAAGAAGCTATATCTCCAGAATTTGAGATGGTAGATGCTGAAACAAGATTTTATAGTATTTTGATGTTCACTTAGAAAGAGATTTTGACACATTTGGAGAGACTGATTTCATCAAAGAAGAAAATTTAAAAAAGGAAAACATTAAATTACCAGTACATAAAATATCAACATACAACAAGTATAATATTTTAAAAAAATGGAGACTAATTGGAGGTTTGTGTATAATTTAAAAATAAAAAAACTTGTCAGTCGTAATTTATTCTGTAGGGAAATATATAGTTGTAGTAGCATAATAACAAACCAACCTGAATTTACCGGTCCTGCAAAACCCAGATGATTAGAGTCCAACCCACCACCTATGTACATCCCCTGCAGTTTTGTTGCCTCAAGATATCAAAAAGAAAAAGAAAGGAAGGAAGTCGATGATCAACATAATGTGATCCATTAGAGAAACTAAAAGTATATTAACTCATCTTCCCCACACCTGCTGTCTTGCACGTTCGAGTTCTTGCTCCAACTGCATCAACTTCAATCGACTTGATTCTAACTGCTGCACGTAGGCCTGTGGGGCAATATCAGAAACCACACCAACATTAGTATATTTAAACTCTAATACCAAATATCACAATCCATCAATGTATAAACATGCAAACCTTTTTCCTCAAACGGCTCTTTCGAGCAGCCTCTCGATTTTGTGCAAGACGTCTTTGTATCTGCATGTTTCATCAAATTAGCTTCCTATTTGTTTACACCGTATATGGGCATGAAAGAGAGTATGAACCCAACCCACATACAGATTCCTCAAAGTTCAAAATGGCAGGACTAAACTTTTCACTCCCACCCTATTCGTATCATCCACAAAGGAAACAAAAATGAAAAGGCTGAGCCAAAACATTCCCATAACTCTGACCATAACTCCAAAAGGCTTGAATACTTCGTTGCATTATACAACAACACCCTAGAGAATAAGCCTTGAACCTTCAAAATGTGAAAAACATGTAGTCCTAGACAAATGGCCCAATGAAAGAAATTTGAAATTGTATTGCTCAAAATCATCTACATCTGCATTTGCAGGTAATTTGAGCTGACAAATCTGTTGCAGGAAGTATTCCAGAGTTCCCAAGTAGACACAGTTTAAAGTAACAAAACACCACCAAGAAATAACCCTTGTTTCTTTTCTTTGTTTGGGGGAAAGAAGGGGCAAAAAAGCACGCTCTTACCTTATCAGTTGGTTTGTTTGCTTCTTGGTCATACTTATTAGGTGCTCCCAGTATTCCATGAGAAGCATCCTCTGACTAGGTATCAAACAGCACAAACAAATTTGGTTAGTTGGCAGAACAAGTCTTCGTATTTGCCAAGGAAACAAAGCACGGATTTAGTAGTAGACTCGCACCTGACTATCTAACTTCATGTCTGCCTCGTCTATTAAAGGCATGGATGCACTTAAATTACCATTACTTTTGAAGCCTTCTCCCCACATACTAATCTGGTGGATTGGATCGTACACACTCATCCTTCTCGAGGAAACGAACTGTGGAGATGCTGAATTCATGCTCTCAGTATTGACCACTGCCACAACTCAACAATAAGCATTCAGCATATACCTATACAGAAAACTGCTGTCAAGACAACAACAAAAATGCATTAAAGATTATAAGCCAAACACGGTCACTTCAAAGATTAATAATCAGTTAATACTCTGTTAATCCTACATCGTAGCACGAGCAGGAATTAGAAAAAGATACAAAAGGTAGCAGAGTAGATTATGCAGTTGGCACTGTTTAAACCAGAAGAAGAAGCACTATGAGAGAGCCGAAGAGTAAAATTCCTTAACTACTAGCTAAAAACACACGGCAACAAACAGAACCATAAATCTCAAGAAAAACCAGACATCCCAAGGTAAAGAGAAGCACAAAAGTCGCATAATTCATTTAATTAAACCGTGTTTTAGTTTCTTCCTCCACCTCATCCACGTTTGCACGACAACCGCCACAGACAGCGCGTATGCAGAAGAATCTATTGTACGATCTTCCCATTAATAAGGTAACAAACCACTTCATCATTTTTCGCAAATATAGGAACGCAAAACCAAATCCTACGTAGCCCCCTTTTTTCCCTTTTTTCCCTTTTCCCAAAGCCAACAAAAGTTTTAACAACCGCGAGAAGAAAGTACCAGTAATCATAGAAGTTCAAAACAAAGATAAATAAAGGCATCAATCTCCCCAGGTATCTCAACCCATTGATGTCATGATAACATCGAGTTGGAAAAGTACAACAAACAAACTTTGATCTGTACCAATTCCCACCCTCGACAGTTACTCAATTATCCACAAAAACTGAAAAAACAAAATCCAAAAAGCCAAACCTTTTTGAGAAACGTTATTTACGTTGTCTTATTATTATTTTCCCGCTCAAAATCTTCATGCCAGCATGGCGTGGTGAAGAACCGCAGAACGCTAGACCCTTCCTATCACTCCATCATTGCGTTGCTAGCTCGGAAGACGACGCTTTCAGATACACCTCTTCCTTCGATTTTAATTATATATATTAAAAAACACACGCAAACATATCCCCCCATTTTTAAATGCCCTTACATTATTTATGTATGTACAAATACAAATAAAATTCTAGAGAAGACTTTTTGTGCCTTTTTTTTTTATGTGTGTGTTGTTCTTGTTCTTACTAATTACTAATTGCTTGCTTGTGTTTATCTACAGAGAGTCAAATATATTTCACAACCCAAGTGTCACACTCATGGTCATGTTTCCACTATCGCTAATGTGCGCACCAGGTAGACCTCAACCCTGTTCCTGTTCCTGTTCCTGTTCCACGGCCACCGGAATGTTTATCAACACCCAGCACTCTATCTAAATATTTAATAATTATTTAATGTACTTGGTATTTTTGTATTTAATTATCTGGGTTATTAAGGTATTATTGGTGTCACCATCCACGAAATTAATAATCACCCTTTGGGAAATGATAACCAGGGTAGAATGCGGGCACCAACAATTTTATAAAGTCAAGAAATTATGAGTTTTATATGATTAACGAAGGGTAGTGTGTAGTGTTTGGAGTAGAACACGACGTCACACCTTCACACCAGATTCGACAAAACCTAATCATTTCAATATTTTTTTTCGTGTCTTACATTATACACACACACCCTAACGTATAAACTATTAACCAATTAATACAAATATTTGTATGTATGCATAGCACTATTAATTTAGATTATTGTCCAAATAAAATAGAATTGGAATAATAATAATTGTGATTTCATGTTTTTCCCTATTCTACCCTTCTGATTCGATGCATCCCACTCTACTTTTTTAACCATTGACCTCACTACCTCCACCATAAATATACCAAAAGCATTTCTGCCTAATAAATCAGAGCATCGAATGCAACTAAAAAACTATTTCACCACATTGACTCCTTCCATCCTAATGCTTAATGCGTTTTCATTTCTTTAACTTTAATCTTTAGTCATATCTACCACCATTTTGCCACATCTTAGGATCATTTTCTCCTTTAAAAATGCTGTTAGATGTTCCAATTCTTCCTCTCACATCAAAATATATATTTTAAATGGATTCTAGTATCTTACAAGATTAATCTTTCATTTTCAATCAACAAATATTCTTAGTTAAACAATGTTAATCTATTCCCATCCTCCATTATTATTAGTAAATGAACAACGCATTAATTCATTTTAACTTAATTAATGGTATTTCTTCAACTTGATATTTTGTGACAGAAATATGTTGTTGTTATTATTATTATTATTATTATTATTATTAATTTTTTATTTATTAAACTGTTCGTATTAACTAAGAATGGTAGATAAGTATCCATACGAATATCCGCATTTAAGAATTTTCTTTTTCTAACTTAACATCAATATGCGTAAAGCAATGTTTAAAATCATGATTCAGCCTTCAAAAATAAATCCGTACTTAATGGGCACGTGTCCAAACCAATTACTAGTATTTTATTCATGAAATCTATATTCTCTTATCGTGTGTGTCTTTTTTCATAAATATTAAAACATGTTTTTTAAATTAAAACTATTTTTACAAAAGAAAATTAATATTTTCAGATTCCTGTATCATAATTAAGTTCCAATAATGCAATGCGGTAAATATCACAAGTCAATTGTCATTCTAATATTAAATTGACATGTATCATTTAATACACATTGGTCAAGTAAATATTGTTTTTATACAGTATTTAAATGTTTTACAAAGTTACGTTGCGTGCAATGTAATGAGCTAATAAAAAAAATGAAAAGGGCATTATAATAATGAAAATGAAACAGACCAGCACTAAAAAAAGAACACTTTAGTGGTATAACGAATTCATCAAAAACAAAAACAAAAGAGAAAAGAAAAACTCTCTCAACCAATCTTCCAATTTTAATGTGTTGAATGTAATATGATATTTATATTATCATAAAATGACGTAAGCATATATTAGAGATGAGATGGGCATGAGGATTTAGCATTAGACCCACATCTTTTTTTTGATGGAAAGAGCACAACCTGAGAAATATTTTGTTATGCAATAGTTTAATTTTTTTAAACATGATTTTGTTTGGTGAAAAACTGTTTAAAGATAGCTAAACCAGTTAGAATGCGAATGATGATGGGTGTTGCGTGTAGGATATAATTATTAATTAAAATGTGGATTATGGTACGCGATGCAGCGCGCACAAAGTTTTGCATTGAGACAAAAGGGTTCAAAAAAACTCGGTCTCAAGTTGTTATCTACATGTCATTCTTTGTCCCTTTTGTCTTTTCATTCGATATTTTAATTAGCGATCACTCAAAACCACAGACCTATTTTTTGTGTCACATATTGCCCTTTCAGATAGTGTTGGGACGAGGATTACCATCATCACACATTTTTTCAGTTCCCTTCTTACAGGATCAACTCCTTTTTTTTTTGTGTGTGTGTGTATAGATTCTCGTATTCACCAAACATAAACCAGAATCATTAAGAATAATGTTCGAGACTGATAAAAATGTTGTTGTTGTTGCTTCCGTGAATTTGCAGGATTCTTGACCCATATCCATAGAAGTTTTCGTTATGATTTTGGCTTGGACAAACTTTTACGAACTTTATCATAAAAAGAGGTGAAAAGGAAAAGCGCCATTAGAAATTTGTTACTAATAAAACGAAAAGAACATGATAATTTGTCTGACGAGTACAGCTTGACACCCAGAAACTTCATTCGTCAGAGGAATAATTAATAAAAGAATGAGTTTCAATTTTTAATTTCAGAATGAGCTATTTTCTTAATTAGAGTTTTCCGTTACTTTTAAATTAACAAGTTTGTTTTACCACAACCAAAAATATACCCAGAAACTTTACCCTTACTTATATTATATTTTCATTATGTAAACTTCATTTTTTAATTTAAAAATAAATAAATTTAATTAAAACACGTTTTTAATGTCACATAATTTAAAAGCATGTCACATAATTTTTTTTAACGGTGTTTGATCAATTTTATAACAAACATTTATTTGATTTAATTTTATAAAAATAAAGATCAATTGAAACGTCAAACAAAAAAGTAACCTAAGATTGTGAAAAAAAAAAGTAAGGATTAAAGACATAATAAATCTAATATTTTAAATGTATGTAAATTTTATACTGCTGTGATAGTAACTCCAAAAAAGTTATTGAAAATTTGTATAAGAATGTTTTAAATAATCAAATTCACTAATAAATAGTCACAAGTGAGTCATTTCCTTAGTAAGGTTCTTCCCCTTTTGTTTAATTTATTGGAAGTTTACCTTTGCCTACCACTTTAAAATAACCATTCTTTCCTAACTAGGGAATCCAAATCTACTTTGGCACACTTTTTGGTTCTAACAATATCTCTACAAGCCTAACAGCACAAGTAGGCCCGACATTCCTCAACTAAAAATTCATACTTTTTTTTTTCTTTGCCCATTTTCTTTTACTTGTGCTCTTTGTTGCTTGATTTTTACTAGTGACAAGATTGGAACAGATCAATCATACTTTAATCTTTCTCACAAGTCATCATCCGATTAAAAAATAAAATTCTTTTTAATTTATATAGTAGGTACCCAGAATCCAAATTATTTTAAGTCTCCATAAAATGAAATAAATAAATTCACAAATTATTTTATTGAAGGTGAAATGTTTTTTAATTAATTATGTTAGTTGTTAGTGTTTGTTAATGAAAAAAAGTTAAATTTACATCATTTTTCAAAAAAATTTCAAGCTCGTCAAACCAGTTAACTGGAGAAAGTTGAAAATGATATTAATCCATTATTTATAATAATATGTGTCTCATTTGCGTTGTTTATCTATCTTCTCTAAAAAAAAAAAATTATCAATAGAAATATAAATTATTTACTTTTTTTTTTTTTTTACTTTTATTGCTAGACTGTTCTTATCTAACTACGTCTAATTATATACAATTATCGATGGAAATAATAAAGCGAGATGACAATGGAGATTGTTTATTAGAGTTTGGTCAATATGGAGAAGTCCGAGTCAGAAATTGCAGTGCGAGACGTATTCACTTGCAAAGTAAAGGAATTAATAACTTCCTAATTAAGGAAAAGAAAATGTTGAGCTGATTTCATACGAAATTGTGTATTTTAAAATTATTTTTGTGTTATTGCTGTTAAATAAGCTTTTAAATTTGAATTTTATCAATAAATATAACCAATATTTTATAACATTATATGAACACACTTCAAATGGTAATATAATAAATAAACTGTGTTTGAGAGTAATTTTAAACGTGTTTAAAGTTTTCGATAACATTAGTATTTTTTTTATGAAAATAAAACAGAATATATTTATTAGTTTGAAAGTTTAATTTTGAAAACATGGTTGGTTTAATCCATTATTGGATTAGATTACTTGGATTGGTAGAAGTTAATGTGTACGAAGGAAATGGCAGAAAAAGTGAAATGGAGAAAAAGGAATGAGGAATTAATGCATTGAAAGAAAGGATAAGGAGAAAAAGGGTCAAAAATGGATGAGAAAGAAGGATAAAGAGAAAGAAGGGAAATCATTACATTTGCTATTACTGATTTTTGAAAAAAAAAAAAAAAGGTTTTAGACTCGTATTATTACATTGTTTTTCGTATCTTTTAAAAGAGGATTTTCACAAATATAATAATAAAACACAATTTAACTTGCCATTCTCTCTTACACTTACTTTACCATATTTATCAAAAGGCAAACGTAATCATTATAAAAAAATAAATAAAAAGAGAAAAATGATAATTCACATAAAACAGTAAACTCACTTTAACTGGATTCAAAGACTGGCAATTGACTTTTTATACATGTGTAAAATCAATGTAATAATTCATAGTTGATGTTCCATATTAAAACTTTCACCAAAACCCTTTTGAAAAGAAAATGAATTTGACAGACTGAAAAACCATTTCTAAAATAAAAAATAAAATTAAGATTCATACAGTTAAGACTATTTAAAAAATGAAATTATCATTTTTCAATACTTTAATAATGGATGAAAAAGTTTTATTAGTTTCAAACACTTTTAGTGTTCGTAGAGATCCCAATCCACAAAGGAAAAAATAACACAGTGAATGAAGATCCAAGCCATTCACAGCACTACCGCATAGCAAATTGGAAACACCCTTTAGTCAAAATGACCCATTTTGTCTTCAGTCTAGAATCTTCTATTACTCTTTCTAAATTATTGGGATCTAGTAGTTACCCATTTTCTCAAAATAAATAATCTAATAATATAAGTGGACATAACATCCCAATAATAGAAAATATTTATAAAATATTTTTAAACGAAATAAAAGAGATTAATATATATATAAAAAAACTAATTTATTCGAGAATATATTTGAAAGGAATGAACCATACGTGCATTGGAAAAGGCAAGAGACAATCATGGAAGCACCATTGTACTTGTTGTGAGGGACAATGGCCTCGTGCATCTGTGAGGTACAATGGTCTCGTCAACTGAATAATTCTAATTAAAAAAAAAGGACGAAATTGTTGTAATATTGTAAAAGGAAAAGAAGCCTAATCAATAAGCAATGGATAAAAATGGATATGAATTGGATTACGTGCTTAAGAAAAAGAAGACATAGAAGAAATGATAATTTTAAGAGATTCGATAAATTTAAATAATTGTGTGCAATTAGGTCTCGGTGTCAAATGATGTGTATAAAGCTATAATGATAGTGGTGGGTGCATTTGTGAGTGATTTTCTTTTTCATATTCCCTATTTTCTGTATTATTATTATTTTGAATAATTAATTATGACAAATGATAGGTCAACCAAACACACCCATTGGCATTTTTTTATATTCGAAATGGCAATCCAAACAAAGTGGGTTGCACTAAGAATGGCTATTGGGGCCTCTCACCTATATTATGCAAGAATTTAGATTCTCAAACAGCAGCATCTCAAGTTGGGTATTTTTCCAAACAAGAAAAAAATAAATAAGTAAGAGACAAGAACATTACATGTTTAGAAAAAGAAAAATGAAACTACTTTCATCATTTGTTGAAGACACTTGCAATTTCAGATATGTTCACGTAAACAAAAAGTTTTGCATGCTACAAATTATGGAGGAAATTTGTGTTTTTATGGCTGCTTCCTATATATGTTTCATGGATCATGTTTTCTTCTTGCGTCACTGAATCTTCTTTTAATGTTATATATCTGATATCACACAACCATGTTTTGTAACACCCTTTCAATTTCATGATGCAAACTACTCTTATTCTTGTTACACATATATTTTCATTATTTAATTAGTTAACATTTGTTTTCTTAATCATAAATAAAGTTCATATTTAAAGAATAATGGCATAGGAAGAAACAAAGTATGTAAAAAAAATAAAAAAATTTCAGATCATATTGATTGATGAGCAAATTCCTCAAAAGCGCCTGGTATAACGTGTAAAAGCAATTGTTCGTATAATTAGATAAACATTAAAAAACTCTATGTTTATTTTGATAATGCACAAGTTAATGAAAAACATACAACAATTATTGAGATTGTTCATTTTCTTATGATGAAAAATAAAATTATTTAGAATTATTATATATTTTTCAGACAAGAATACTATATCTTATATATATATAAACTATAAACTATAAACGATACTTAAGGAATATTTTTTGGTTGATCCTTGTAATAAAAAAAACACTTTTATTTGATTCTTCATCTTTTTATTTCTTTATTTAAAGAATAACACTACAAAAATAATAAGATATAGTAGAGGTTTTTTGCCGGAGGTTTCAAAATCCTCAACTAGTTTATGGTGGTTTAAAAAAATCAGCACTTAATTTTTTTTTAAATAATGTTTCAGCGGTTTAATCAATAAAACTGCAATTAATGATTTTATTTCTTTATGGTATGGTCAACAGGCCAAGCCAGAATCATCACATGGATTCAATAGAGTTGCAGATGTTAAAAACAGTGCACGAAGAACCTTATTTATTTCTCAGTATAGCAGGGGAAAATTTACATGAATACGTGTTCCTACTGCTATTGCTAGATATTTGAAATGTCATCTATAATTGAGAAGCCACCAGAATTTGCAAATCCAATCCTTAACACTTCAAATGTCGAAGAATTTGAGCTCGAATTACAAAATTGACTGGGGATACAGAAGCCACCAGCCTCTAAAACTAAGCACAGCCAATTGTAAATTTCAAAAAGCTTGAAAGTGAAATCCTTGATTATTGACCATTTCTGTCCCAGTTACTCTCAGCCACATGCATATGTACCGCTGTACAGTTCTCTCTATGATTTATTGAAGTTGAATATATTAACCACTTGGATATTGAAAATGTGAGATTTTGGACATTAGAAGGTTTTGGATTTTCTTATCAAAAAAGAAAATAAATATTATTAACATTATTATATCAAGTTATTAAGTGAGTGTGCACTCGTATATATAAAAGGTGTTACTAGAAATAAGTTTAGTATTGTTGTATAAATTACCATGACTTATAAATAAATAAAAACTGACTGTTATTAACAACAATTGTGACATTAATATCTTAATTTAAAAAGAAAGCGGAAAAAAGTTATTAAATAATATTTATTTATGAAAATATATTTATACATGAGCGTCTTATATGGATAGGATATCGTCGGGTTACTTAAATTATATTTTTTATTCTTATATTGACACAAATTAATCATAAAGAAAATAATATATAGTATTACTAAATTTAAATCCTGTAGGAAGAGTTAAAAAGATTAGAAATTTTTCGTTAAACAAATGTAGTTTTTTTTTTCGAGACAGACTTGTAATGAGCCCAAAATACTGATGGTTAAAGTCCAAACAGAAGTCGTGGTGTAAGCCCAAGGATGGTTATTGTTTTCAATGCTGAGGGCTAAATATTGCTACCACCCAAAACATCTAGTAAATAATGGAATATAAATTTTTTTATTAGTACGCCAATTAAAGTATCGCTATTATAAAGTTATCTTTCAATTTAAGCAAAATTATATTCAAAAACTTTAATTTGAAATAATATTGATACAATAGGTATAATCTTACAGTTGATTTCTGTGTTTTGCAGTATAATTATTTTGATATTTCTACATTAATAACAAAACCGTAAAACATGTAATTAAGTTTTTCTAATTATAATAAAAAATGAAAATGAACATTTCATCATTTCCCAATCCAATGGTTAGTTTTGGAAATTCACTATCTCACGGTTCACGCATAACCTTGTTTACGCTGATAACGAACACTTGAAAAATCAATTCGCACTTCAAAGTCTGAGAGAGAGAGAGAGAGAGAAAGATCAGGGAGATTCTTCTTCTTCTTGTTCTTCTCCTGAGTTCTAAATTGTAATAAGGATTATGAATTAGAGTTATGGCTTGGCTAAAGAAAAGTTGATTCAGTATCTGTCATTTGACTTTTCTACCCTCTGGATTTTAATGGCGGATCACTCAGATTCTTCTCCTCTCGTCCCTCCCCTTCCTCTCACTGACCCTTCCGAGATCGACCTCGAAGCCGGTCCCTCCGAACAAATCCAATGCCGAATTTGTCTCGAAACCGATGGTAATTTCACTTCCCTACTTTTTCTTTTTCTATTCGATTTCAGGTTTTGGCAAGTTGCACTTTCATGTTCTCAGAAGTGAGAATCAATCACTTCCTAATTCTAAGGAGTCCATATACTGTAATTTCGAATTTTTCTACTTTTGTTATTAAAACTTCTTTTATCTATTGATTTATGAATTCAGTCTTCAAAAACTTGAATCGTGTGAGTTGATGAGAGGCATGTTATTCTCCTTGTTCTGCCCATTTTGGTTCAATTATACCGAAAAAGTAATTAGTTATTGAATTTGAGTAATTCAGTATTGTCTGGATTACATCATTGTTCGTCGGAATTTGAATTTCGTTGTTTTAGCAATTATGTGTGTAGTTGCTCTTGGGACTGTTATTGTTGTTCCATGTTTGGGGTATTACAAATGTCAAGAATGGTTGCTAATTATTTAAGATTCATTGTTGAATGTCGATCCCCCGACTATTGGAGTATATTATATATTTTATCAGCTGAATTCCTTTTTTTTTACCAGGTAGAGATTTCATAGCCCCTTGTAAGTGCAAAGGTACATCAAAATATGTACACCGAGAATGTTTGGATCATTGGCGAGCAGTTAAGGTAATGTTTTATGATTTATAACGTTACATTACATCTTTATAGGTGATGATAATTGTGTGACTGTTAGTAAGCGTGGCAAGAAGCAAATGTATATGCTAAACTTACAGGAGGACTTTTTGGTGGTTAGTAAACCTTTTGTTGGATTAATTAATTAACCAATGATTTTTGTTATGTTCTCATTTGTTGATTTGATCTCATTATATTTTCCAATTTGTGTGTATTAGCATGTGGTTGACTTGGCAGCATTTCATGTCACTTTTAGGGGTTTTCTTTTAATTCTTTCCCTTCAGTTATCTCTGTGTCTGCTGGCTACCCATTACCTATTTATTCCGGTGATAAGAAGGTTGTACTTTTTGCCTATTTTATTTTACCCAGTTTTTGTTTGCAGTTTTGATTTACTCTCCATGACTTTAACATGTTTTTCATGCTCTTGAATCTCTTGCCATTGGCACGTCGTGGCTTAGTGGTTATCTTTAGTTTCCACTCTATTCTCCCTTTTTCTGATGATATTTTGATACTGTAACAAGTTAATTATCTTTAGAATTAACCTTTTTGTCTTTATCCTGTAGTCCATGAACTACTTTTTCTTTGAAAAAAAAAAACCCTCCAGTGCGGTTGGTGTATTCGAGGGTTCAATGTACTAACTACAGATATTTTGTATTATGTAGACATCTGATAATAATCAATACTTTTATGATATGCAACCGACTAAACATTAGTCGTTTAAGTGTGGCTGGCCAATTTTAAGTGGCAGGATATTTTTTTTCCTATACTCAACAGTTCCATGTGTAAAATGGTGGAATTTACAGTTCTTACCTAAGAAATATAAATTACTTAATTTTTTTTTTGTTTTGCAGGAAGGGTTTGCCTTTGCTCACTGTACAACATGCAAGGCTCCTTACCATTTGCGTGTTCATGTTGCTGCTGATAGGAAATGGCGTACCCTGAAATTTCGGTTTTTTGTCACCAGAGACATTCTGTTTATTTTTCTGTCTGTCCAGCTTGTAGGTGATTTGTTTCGATTTGTCTAGCCATGTATATACTTGTCCATTTGTACTTTGTGAGTGCGTATAGCTAATCTGATTCAACCCCTTCAATGCCTATGCAGGTCATTGCATCACTGGCATATTTGGTTTATCTAATAGATGGTTACCAGCAATATTGGCTTCGTCTTCTATGGGGTTTTGATAGTGAAATGAGCTTTTATTACATATGTGGTAAATTACTATTAACTTTAATTGTGTCATCAGCATGCTAATGCAGTATTTCTTTTGTGAATTATTTTGAGTCCATTGCCTTGAGTTCAATGTTTCGTTGTTCCAAAGTCAAAAAGATATTGGTTTTGGTTAATTTTTTGTTGGTAATTTCTAATGCAGGAGCTCTATTATTTTTCGCACTGCTTGGCCTATCTGGGTGCTTCATTACTTGTTATGATCGAAGAGTTCGCAATGATTTAGCTCAACCTTGTAGAGAGTTATGTCTTTGTTGCTGTCAACCTGGGTAGTAATCTTGATTTTACATATTCCAAAGCCTCTGTCATTGTTAGAACACATAATGGAACTCTTAGCATCTTCATAAGGCTTCATTATAATGCTTGTTTTCTTGTTTCATTTTAGGATGCCAAAAACTTTGCTAGGAGTGCAATATATAAGATTTAATTTAGGCTATATTTCTGATCCTTCTTTTAAGAACTTTTTCTCAAAGATATATAAAATTAAGTTTCTAATTATTCATGGTTGCTTATGCTAAGCTGAAAGGAGGAACTTGCAATGTTGTGTATGAAGCAGCGAGTTTGTGATTCAGAAGTTTAACTTTTTGTGTTGAATGATGTTGTTGCAGAGTTTGTGCAGACTGTCATTTGCCTGGCACTCTTTGTATGTGGACTGATTGCACCACTTGCTTTGAGAGTTGTGGAACCATGGCAACTGAATGTGGTGGCTGTTTGGGGGGTGCTGGTGAAGCAGGGCTACCATTATTATTCATAATGGCTTTGGTTGTTCTGGGACTTTTTACTGTAATTGGGATATTCTACAGTGTATTGGTGGCTACAATGGTAGGTCAGCGGATATGGCAACGTCATTATCACATACTTGCAAAAAGGATGCTAACAAAGGTGTGGCTGGTTTACTTTATCTTCTTTGGTGTATTTATATGAGCTGTAATACTGTTTTGCAATTCAACTGACAAGTGATGCTAATTACTAACCAATATCTACAATTAGCCTTTTAGCTGTAGCTTGGTTTAATTTTTAGCATTGAAGCCCCATATGATATCTTCACAGAAACATTTACTAGGGATGGAATAGCCAAGAAACTTAACTATAAACTTTTATTGTTTTATAATTGACTTCACTTTTAACATTCTCTTGCATTAGAGCTATATTGACTGAGGAATTTTCTGATGGTTTTGTTAAAGTATTTGTATTTCAGCTACTAGCTTACGTTTATAATGCATTATTATGTAGCTGCTGTGAACTTGTGGTGGAATTGAAAAGAGTTTTTGGGTGTCTAATAAATGATAGATAGAAAACTGGAATCATTATTTGGAAATTACTGCCAAACTCTCTTATTATCCATCCCTGTTGCTGCTTATATGATAGTATTATGTTGATGACATTTTTAAATTTTGTATAAAAAGGTGAATACAGATATATGACACACTCTTCAATTGGTCTACTTTCTCCTTTCCAAACTCTTGCTCAGATGTTTGTTTCACTTCCCCATTTCCCCAATTCTTCTCTCAAACCAAAATGCACTTGCTGTGTGCATTTGTTACAAACCAATCCCCCAAGTTCATTCTCATTCACACACCCCTCCCCAGTACACGAGCATGCATTATGCAATCCTTTGCTACTCTTCCATTGCTTGTATAATTTAGCTAGGGTGGGGTTTGGACACTATGAATGACTGGTGGGACAGCAAGCCCTGATGTACCATTGTTGGACATGTCTCTTACATTGATAGTGTGGCGACATGTTTGGGTATGTGGCGACATGTGTTGCAACCCTCATATTTTGTAATTGAGTATGTTGCTAAAATGGCTATAGTAATTTGGCTTGATTTATGTCTTGTATCTTGATGCCTTAAAGCTGGATTTTGGGTCTCTTAAATGTTACTTTTCAAACAAAAATTATTTAATTAGTTGTTCTGAATACTACAAGTTCGTTAGACCTCATTAGGGGTCACTGCATCCTAGTATTGTATGCTTTGGAGTTCAGACTTGGCTTTGTCATAGTTTTGTCCTTAAAATGGGTTTGAGTAGATCAAGGGAGGAGGGTTTGTATGACTGCTATTGGCCTTGACTCCTAAACAGAGTGAGGATTTTGGGTTTACTGGAGCTAGCCTCCTTGTTGAGGCTAAGGAGTTAAAGGTTTGGACCCCTTTACTTGGCATGTCAAATGTTCCATCCACTCTAGGTTCGTTGGACACATTAGGATTATTGCGTATGAGTTATTATATGTTTTAGACCTTTAAGTCAAAACATTGACGCCTTAGGCAGGGGGAGCTTGGCCACTCTGGCCCTATTTAGGGTTTGTTCCAGTATACCTAAAAGGTCTCCTATTTCTTAAAAGTTTCTTAGAAGTCGAAGTCAATGATAATTTATATAACATCTTATCTCATCAAAGTATATTTTAAAGAAAAAATTGTGACAAAATTGAGTGTCTTCCAAAGTTAGACTATCTCAAATGTTATTAACTGAACAATGTCGAATGAACCTTGATTTTATTAAAAACACTTATCATTAATTCATAATATATAAAATAGCAAAATTCTTATTATGAAGATTTGAATTTTTATGTTTTAGATATTTTGTTATGGGATTGTAAAAGATTAATTTTTTTATGTTATATGTCATGTTCAAGCTGTGATGTCCTGTTTTTTTGTTCAAGAATGTGTTTCATTGTGTTTGTCTCTATTCTTGTGTTGGTGAGGTTTTGGGACTGGGGAGCGGTTAGTAGTGAGGCATATTCTGGCTTATATGTGACCAAAAACAATTTGTGATTAGTTATAATTTATGAATAATACCAATAATCCCATGTGTCGTGTTTTATGAAAACATCATGTTACCCTGGATCAAGCTGACATCGTATTTAGTTGTTGATTTTGAATTTGTTATCACTTCTCATCGTAGGAGTATGTGGTCGAAGACGTCGATGGAGAGCTGACAGGGTCTGATTGGTCTCCCCCGGCTCTCCCTCCTGAGCATGTTCAGCAGTTGAAAACATTGGGTCTACTATGAGTTTGTAAGAGTAACCAGTCACCTACTTGATGACAATAATGAAAGTAGAGATACATTGGCCTTCTCCATGTTTTGGTAAGCTGGTCATTTTCGTGAAGACCTGCTATTAATTGATAATTGTGTAATAGCCACTCAATTCAGTTTGGCTAGAGTTGTACACTTATGCTGAACTATTGATATGTGGAAAATTGTGAATGTCTGACACGACACGCCTACAGTCTACTTATGTAAAGAAAATGAAAGAGGATTCTTTGATTGCCCGATAACCGGTTACAGGTACATCGCCATTTCTTTTCCCTGATGCGTTGCTGCTTGGTTAGTCATGTTTTATTGGTTGCTTGTTGCATTTGTTGTAAATAACTAACGGTAAAATTTCATGCGTACAACTGCCCCGTCATACAAGTTGGAGTAAGGAAAGATGTTTGGTTTCACTTTCTTTCTCAGTGTTGTAGTTTCTTTAACTTTATTTCTTAGTTCTACAACGTTTTTTGTTTCTGTTAAATCTGTTGTCCCACGTAATGGAAGGCATCTACCTGGCTATAACGGCATTAATCCATTCTTGAGTTGATAATGAAGCATACGAAAACGCTGTTGATTTCAACAAAGATTAAATTGATAATTTTTGAGTTTGCTTGTATATCCTGTCTTATCAGGATCGTTATTTTATTCTAAGAGTTTCTTAGATTATATCTGATGATTAGTTCTCTCCTTGGTTTTCCATGTATCTTAATATTTACCGAATGGCGTTGTTTTATTCTTAGAGTTTCTTAGATTGTATCTGATGATTAGTTCTCTCTTTGGTTTCCATATATCTTAATATTTAACGAATGGTTTTCTTTTGTAGTTGGGATTATCAGTACAAATAGATACAATACTTTATCCTTCTTTAATACCTAAAACTTCACCATTTTAGCAGAGTTCATTCTTTCCCATTTTGTTGTTTTACGTTTTACTTCCACGCGGCTTTAGCCACCGCAAACAATCATTAATGTCTGGTGGTGGCAATGAGAGTTTGTATCAGTGGTTCTGTTTATTTTTAAGGCTTCAATCGGTTTATCGTTCTTTCTTTTCCTTCACTGATTTCAGTAGTAAGTTCATATTTACTTCCTTCATTAGTTATATTAAGTACATTTGATTCACTTCTGCATCCTAAAAAACATAAAATTATTCTTCCGTTTCATTAAAATACATCAATAATGTAAGGTCGCAAAATTAAACAAAAAAAAATGTAAGAAAAATAAGGTGAAGATTATTTTGACATATAAAGGTGAAAGCGGAGTGCTTTATAATGATAAGATGTAAAGCTTATAGTTCTGCTTTCCAATGGTTATTACTATTGAAATTCCGTAGGCAATAAAATTGTGTTTATTCCGTAGGAAATAAGTAATTGCACTTTCCGCAGATACCAGCAACGTGACTGCTCTCCTGTTAAATTGCATTTTTTTCCCTTGAAAATAAAGTGTCCTAAATGTGTATTTGAAATGATGAAAAAAATTTGGTTATTTAAAGGTAATATCTGGTTTGAATTTCTCGTGAGTCAAACTTTACGAAGTGTTGTTAATTTATTAAATTTATAGCTTAAATTATTCTCAGATGTTTTATGCAAGCTTGTAACAAACCACTGATTTGCTAAAGACTCATTCGGTGATTGAATAACTTCTGTACGCCGACAGTATAATACATTCAGAATAACATTATTATTTTCGGATTTAGTTTACAAGATAGTCACGTGTATAATTTTTCACGCGTCACAGATAGCTACCGACTTACCATGCCGCGTAAAATTATTGTTGTTATAAACTAAAGCTGTAATGATAAGGGGCACGTTTTTTTAAAGTAAAATATTTTTCGTTATTTTATAACTTTTATCGCATTTTTTTGTTTCTTTCTTCTGTGTTTCATTTTATTATATGCCACCTATTAAATTTTTATATTTTTTTTATGTCTATTATTATACTTTCTGTATATTTTTTTGTTTTTCAGTATTGAAATTCAACTTATAACTGCTAGGTGTGATTTTATTTATTTATTCATTCACAATCCAAAGAAGCCCAACATTTAGAGTCCAAGTATAGTATCACTAATGTTAATTTTTTTTTATCGTTGTTTTATCTTATGCTCTATTTTTTCTAAAATGACTTGACATGGTATGCTATCTATTTTTTTTTTCTCGGTTTGTTCTATTATTCAATATGATTTACTGAATTATTACTT
The DNA here is from genome assembly GCA_027742785.1 of Vigna reflexopilosa. NCBI lineage: Eukaryota > Viridiplantae > Streptophyta > Magnoliopsida > Fabales > Fabaceae > Vigna > Vigna reflexopilosa. Next base: position 1,396,670 of record CM050914.1, on the reverse strand, counting down.
TTAGTTATTTCAAATGGACCCGGGTATCCCGTGTTTAGGATTCCAGAGACAATGATCCATTGTGAAAAAACTCAAAAATAACATAGACAGAGGCTTGGGCACGTGCATGTTGGACATCAGTGCACACTGTCTCTATACTATGTATTTTACACGTGTCCCACGTTTCAATATTTTGTCATTTTCTGATTCCAAACCGACCACGCAAATATTCTACGTTAAACTCTTCCTTCTATCATTACACACTAATCAATTTAAAGAACCAATAACTAGAGCCCTAATAAAACAAATGTTAACTATATTTTGAAACTATTTTCGTTATATTTTTATTCAATTAATTAAAAAAACGTCTTTATCAAATTATCTTTTAATCGCATAAAACATCTGATTAATTTTACACTTTCTATTTTTTCTTGTGGTTGTTTTCTCGCTGTCCTGGCGATGAATAATTGGTGTGATGAAGGGCCATTATTAGTCCTCTGTATTTCCTGTGAAAGTCTTGGGAATTCTGAAAGGACACATATGATCCAAGCCCACTAGATATTGCTGATCTTATTTTTTTACTGAATTTTATCAGAATAATAATATATACACGATAACTTTGAAATGATTGAGGCAAATATAATTCTATTAGAATGTGTATAAAAAAAATTAATAGTGAGAAGGGGAGAAGAAGTTAAGAAAAAGGCGTGAGCCTTATCTGAAAGTGTTGACCGGCCACGCGTAGTGAGTCTCTGACTATAAATAAGATTTGCTTTGAAGATGATTTCACAACAAAAAACAAACCTCAGAATAGGGAGAGAGAGAAAGAATCAACAACCCACCATGTCTGATATTGCCATGTTGGTAGCTGAGGAATACGAGAGGAGGACCAAACCTTTCAGGAAAGGAGAAGCTTTTTCAGCCACCAAATTTCACACCGTTTCTTTTTCTTCTTCTTCTTCTTCCATGGACAAAATTGAGGTGCAGAAGGAGGAGTTCATGAAACGGTTTTGGGAACCCAAAACCCAAATCGCCATTGCTGCTTCTAACAGTTTCTTCTCTGCTTGAATTCCGATTCCACCATGCCTCTTTCTTTCTCAAGTTGGTCATTTCTGCTTTTGTAATCTTCCTTTCTTTTTCTTTGTGTTGCTGTGCATAATTGTATATTCTATGGAATTAAAGGGAATTGTTTTTCCCCCTTTAAAATCTCCGCTCATCCTTTTTTTACTTGTTGTTTCATGTATCCACAAAATGTGAAAAGAATCTCTAAACTACAATTTTTAATCTTTTATAAGGTAACTTATATCAGTAAACTGATTTTAATTTACAATAGAAGATCATTTTTACGTGTTCTTTAAAATACATTTGTTAAAACTTTTTTCCCAACTATATGCTCTTATTGTTTAATTAACTCTTTAGCTTATGAGTATAAGCAAAGAATAAGACAAGATTCTTAGGACGAACTTCTTCATAAAATTTTCTACCACTACTTATTGTGAAGAATTTTAATCTCCTTTAGTTTTGTATTGCTTCGTACACACTTCCATAACATTGTACAAATAACACTTTTTTTTTTCTCTTTATCCCAAAGGAATCACATTTTAGTCAACAATATTTTATAAACTTAGCATTATTAAAGGTACAATAAATAGGTAAACCTTAACTTTAGTCTCCTGTTTCTCAGTTGGCCTCCCTGTCTTAAAATTGTTTCTTCTTGCACCTCCATACACATAAGTTTTCCATTTTATCTTTTCTGAATGATTTAATCTGAAAGTATAAAAAAATAACATTCAAATTATACAATTTTAAAAAAAGGGTAAAATTGAGATTTTCTTATTTAGGGTGCATTAAGAAATATATATAGGTGCAGGAACAAACTGTCTAAATTGCTCGGCCTAGGTCCACTAGTTTTGTGAATTGATGTGCCACCTTTAGGAGTGTTTCACTCTGTACTCCAGGTCCTTCTTTATCCTGCACGGACAATTTCCTAAAATCCTAAAATGTCTCTAATTAATAAGATGTTTATTTATTAATTTTCTGTTTATGGATGGTTTATGTGTCAAACATTGACTACCCTGCACCCCTTTCTCATGTATTAAAAAACCTCCAAGTCTTTCAAATGTTTAAGTTATATTCTTTATACAATTATTATTTTATTAGTTTATAATTATTTTTAAATTAATGTATGAATTTGTATAGTTTATAATGTGATTATATAATTTTTAATTGCTATATATTAATATGTATGAATTTATTAAAATTAATAAAACTATTTTAGAATAAAAAAACTTAACCTATGATGAAAATTCGATTATACACATATGGATGTGGATATTCGATGATTAGTATTCGTATTTGCAGATCCGATTTTCTGTTTTGTTAAATTTATTATTTAATTATTTTATTAGTTTATAATTATATTTAAATTTATGTAACAATTTTTATGAATTTATAATTTAATTAAATAATTTTTAATTGTTAAAAAATATTTTTTATGAAATTTATAAATTTAATATAAATACTTTTGAAAAGTAAAATTGTAAAATTGTGAAGATGTTTATAGGATATAACAATCGGATACTGAGATCCGATGAGTTTAGATTGTGGTGTTTGCTTTGTAATGTTATATAAATAGGCGCATTATAATAATATGAAGAGGTAAAGTGATGTGAGTGTTAGTGGTAATTGGGTGTTAGGAAAATTATAATAATATGAAGACAAAGAAAAATCTTATTAATATTAAGAGTTCAGTATTATTTAGGCGCATTCAATTAAAATTAAAACGGGTAACAGATTCATGAATCTCAAATCTAATTAAATCTGATACAAATTAACTGCATAATAAATATATTAAAAATATTATTTATCTAATGCATTAATTATGTATCTATTATAAATAGTCTTTACAATACAATTATTAAACAAAAAGCAAAATATCTATCTATGAGTGTTTCCGGAAATGATTTTCTAAAATTACTTAACCTTCCATTCTTATCTAATAAAAATGTTATCTTCAAATAGACTTGTACAACACAATTCTCTTAATATACAAATCAAATAAATAATAAAACTCGTAATATATATATTTTTAATAATTATTGTCCCTCTAAAAAATTATTTTTTAGTTTTAATTTGATATAGATTTTTAATTTTTTTTAATAAAAATATTAACATAAGATTTATACAAAAAATAAATTTTATTTTAAGTATAAATTTTATTTCAAGTAATGGAACTAAATTGAATAAAAAATAAATCTAAAAACTAAATGATTCTATTATGTGACACTATTATGTCACAAGACACATTGACCGTGTCATATGACACACTAATATGATACGTTAAAAAAAATTAAAAAGATACACTTAACATTAGTGTTAACACCACTTGTATAATATTATCAAAAATAATTAAATTCAATCATTTTTAAAATTGATTAAAAATTAAACTCAAACTATTTTAACACTTTTAGACTAAAAGTAGAATAAATAAATAATTAAATTGTGTTAAATCTATGTTAAGATAATTAACATAATTATTATTATATTTAAATAACTAATTTTCTTAAATAATTATGTTTAAGTGTTATAATTATATGGTGTTATAATTTTAATATTTAAATAAAGAGTTTGATATTATAAAAAATTAAATAATTAATCAATTATACTGTAACATATATTAAAATATTTAATTATAAATAGACACCTGAATACTAAAATTTATAATAATAATTAAATTGGTGTATACTCATAAATTTGTATAGTATTTTTTTGTAATGTTAAAATAAATGGTCAAAAATAATGAATATTTCTTCTAATTATAAATATATATTTTTTAATTTAGAATTTATTATATGTTGAGTGTAATATTAAGTATAATAATTATGTGATTAAAATTTATAATTAAACTTTTAAATTATATATTATATTAAAAAGAAATGTATTTACATGATAAGACAAGATAAATATAAGACAAAATTCATATTGACATTTGACACTATGATAACTAATTATTGATGTACATGTATTTTTATTTTTAAATTATGTGTTTGGATATGAATGTGTTTGTGTTAAATTATAAAATTTACATAATAATTAATTACTGATGTGTAGTAAAGTAATATTTTTACATAATTAAAATTTACAATTAGAATCTTGAACTATATATTATATTAAAATAAAATTCAGATCGTTATTAAAGTTAAAGTTAAACTAAAATATAGACATAATAGTACAAAATAAAAATCACACTTTGATATTAAAATCTGTAAATTAAAGCACATGCACGTATCAATCCCTTAAAAGAAAAACATCTATTGAAATGTATTACCATATAAAATATGATAAACTAACATGCAGATATGAATAATTTACTTAAAAGTTATATGGTGAGATATAATGCCTATTAAAAAAATTAAAGTAGCATGACCTTTGACGTTAAAATTTTAGGGTTAAATATGTTTTTAGTCTCTATATTTTTGGGCGATTTTGGTTTTAGTCCATTTTCAAACTAAGGTACAATTTAGTTCTTCAACTTTAGAAAACTCTGGTTTTAGTCCTTTTTACCAAATTTATTTAACTTTATTTACTGTTTCAAACGCGTTTCTCAGTTAACATTGAAGTAAAAATGTGTCAAACAGTATAAACAATCCAAATGCTATAATGAAACGTGCTTGAAACAGCAAATAAAGTTAAAAAAATTTGGTAAAAAGGACTAAAACTAGAGTTTTCTAAAGTTGAAGGACTAAATTGTACCTTAGTTTGAAAATGGACTAAAACCAAAATCGCCCAAAAGTATAGGGACTAAAAACATATTTAACCCAAATTTTTAAATAAGAATATATATAGATATTATTATCAATCTAAACATTGAATTTATAATAACGATGTCCACATATTTGTTTGTTTGAAATCGTAATATTAAGATTAATCAATAATATTTAAGTATGAATTTGTTTTAAATAATAATGTGTATATTAAAATGAAATGTGTATACATGAGTGTCGTTAAAGTAAAATGTATATATTGTAAAATATGATTTCATATAAAATAAAACGAGCACGAAACTAATATTAAAATTTTGTAAGTAAAAACATGCAGATATAGACAAACACTCTCAGACTTAAAATGCTACTCTAACATTATAAAAAAAGACAAATGGTTTGATTGTCATATGCTAACTTATATGCATTTTAGTTTGATTATTTGTAATAGGACTAAATTATAATAGATTTTTTTTCGATTATTTACTTATATAGCTATAAATATTTGATTATTTTTAGTAAATTGGATAATCTCATATGCAACATCAACCTTTCCATGAATATGTGTTTGAATAAAAATTAAAATTTGTTTCAAATAATTGACTTTGATTGCGTAAATTGAACCTAGTTTGATAGGTGTAAATTAAAAAAAAAAATTACCACCCTCCTCTTCGGATTATGTAATTAAGATTGTGTAAGTTGCAAGTAAATTTTTTTTAAATTTAATTAAAAAAATTATTGCATTGTATAGTCTGAAAATCAAATGATTTTTAGAATGTGTAATTCAAGAGTTAAAAACACATAATTTGAAGTAAAAAATAACTTATAATTACAAAATGTAAAAGTAAATTTTAGCGTGATTGTCAAAATTGAAAATTAATTTTATGTTTTTTATGAACATAATAATTAATCATGTTGTAAAATTGAACCAACAATTTTTTTTGTTCTTGACTTTTGGTTTGGGCTCATTATCATTCTTTGTGTTTTTTATGCTCATTAACCATAGTTGGAATTCTTTTACTATTCTTCTTTGAATTTTTTAAAGAATATTTTTCTATTGATCTCCTCTTGACGGTGTTTTTATCAATTATAATTTGTAAGGAAGTGAAGATATTTTAGTTGAGTGGAAAAAATTAAAAGAAAAGTAATAAATAAGTAAAAACTTTATGAATATGTATATGATTAATTTGATAAAATAGAAAAAAAAGTTATTTTTTAAATAACTAAAATATATATGTTATATTATATTAAATTAAATAAAAACGTACTTCCCTTTTTAAGACATAATAAATTATAATTTAACTGTCATTGATTATGTTTATAATATATGCTTGGTCATAATAAATATCATAATATATATTATGTGAGTTGAATACATATAATAAAAATATGTCGTTTTTATACTTTTGATTAAGAGTTATAATTAAATTTATAAATAAGTATATATCCAATCCATATTTATAATATCTAATAAATATAGAATTCAAGTGTGATATCCATATTACATATTATTGATTATTGTTATTGATAAGTTTAAAAAAATTATAACTTGTTTTATTAGAGGAGTAGAAGAACCTCATGACTATCACATTTGTTTATATATTCATTCAAAAATCTCTTATTAATTTAACTAAATTTGATAAAAATAAGATGTAATTTAAAAATAGTTATATTTAAAAAATAATTAATTATGTAACATTTTTTAATGAATTTGAAGAAATTTTAAAATAACATTTAAAAATGGGTCAAATTTGTAATCACTCAAGTTGAAAAATGGGAAGAAATAAAATAATATGATTGGAAAAAGATAAAGTTTCCATCCTTATCACCCAAAATCACTGAATCTATATAGAAGCAAAGGAAAGCACTTTGAAATCTTGATTTTTGCCCTATTCAGTTGTCGTACATTAGTGGGTAAACGAGGGTGAAGAACCTAAAACACATGTTTTGTGTAATTTTGTTTTAATTAACATTGTAAAAATTTGTGTTTGAAATAGGCAGTGAGTTAGTTGGTGGAGTAGGAATAGTGTCTGCAGGTTTTGTAATCAATCATTCACCGACCGTCGTAAACCCATCCACATCGATTGGTTGTCCTACCATTTCAACTACTACCGATATATTGTAATAATAAAATCCACTTACTTTACTTTAATTTATTTATATAATAATTTATGCTATGTTTAGTGGGATAGAAAAAGAAAAATTGTTTTCATATTGAAATTGAGGTTAATATGTAGAATTTGAATATAATTTAATTTTACAAGGTTGGATTTCTATTTATTTATATATTTTAAATTCTCTGGTTTGTAATTCAGCCTAAACTTTCAAGAGATTTTCTTCACGTCAAAATATATACTTTTTAAAAGTATAACTAAAAATTAATTGATGGTCCAATGATAAATATAGAACACTATATCTAACTATTAGAATGGTATATGCAATTGTTTAAGCAACATACAATTAAAACACAAATAATGCAATTCATGGTGAAAGAAAAGCAATTAACTGATGAAGAAAAAGAAAACAAAGGAGAAGCGGAAACTTACACGCAAAGGATGAAGAAGAAGAACAATGAATGGAAGCTGGGAAAAACCCCTTTCGTGTTTGACAGGAATTACAGAGAGGAAAAAGCAGAGAAAAAGTTTTCGTACTTGTTACAACAAAGAGAGGAAACAAAGATAATAAAAGACAAAAAGGGAAGTGGGTCGGGCTTCCAGAACAGACCCAATAACATCACTTTCATCCCTCCTCAAGCTGGAAATAGATATCAGTATACCCAGCTTGGATTTGAGATACTTGAAGGTAGATGGAGCGAGGCTTGGTGAAGAGGTCAACAGCTTGCTCATTAGTAGAGATGGGAAGCAACTTTATGAGGCCATTGTTGATCTTTTCCCGAACAATGTGACAGTCGATCTCTATATGTTTGGTGTGTTCATGGAACACCTGATTGTTGGCAATCTGAATAGCTGAACGATTGTCACAATAGACAGTAGCAGGTGGAGCAATGGATATGTGAAGGTCTTGAAGGATGTAAGTCAACCATTGTAGTTCACAAGTGACATGAGCTAGAGCCCGGTACTCAGCTTTAGAAGAACTTCTAGAGATAGTTTGCTGCTTTTTAGATTTCCAAGAAATTATAGAATTACCGAAGTAGATGGAATAGCCAGTGATGGATTTTCTTGATTTAGGACATGTAGCCCAGTCGGAATCGCTATAAGCTTTGAGTTGATTAATTTTTTATTTTGGAGGAAGATGCCATTACCAGGACTACCTTTTAGATAACGAAGTATGCGGTTGGCAGCTTGTTGGTGTAGAGTGGTAGGGGCGGAGACAAATTGACTGAGATTGTTGACAGAGAAAGTGATGTTCGGTCTGGTGTTGGTGAGATATATAAGCCGTCCAATGAGTCTACGGTAGGAAGAGGTGTCTTCATCATTGAGGAGGTCTCCTTGACTAGATAACCGAGAGGAGTGTGCCATAGGAGTGGGCATAGGGGCACAATTAAGCATGCCAGCTTCTGTCAGGAGATCAAGGGTGTATTTTCTTTGACTGAGGTGAATGCCAGAACTATTCCGAGCGACTTCCAAATCGAGAAAATAAGTAAGATCACCCAAATTTTTGATATGAAAGAGATTGTCAAGAGAGGTGGTGATGTGTTGTATCTCGGTGGCGTTGTTGTCCGAAAGAACAATGTCATCCACGTAGATTAAGATGGCAGTAGTATGACAAGTATCATGTTTCAGAAAAAGAGAGTGATCAACATTGGAACGTATGTAATTATTTGACAAGAGAAAAGTAGAAAGTTTGTCATACCATTGTCGACCAACTTGTTTCAACCCGTATAGAGATCTTTGAAGTTTGCACACTTGATTTGGCTTGTGAATAAGGAGACCAGGAGGAGGTTGCATGTAGACTTCTTCATGTAAGTCACCATGCAAAAAGGCATTGTTGACATCAAGTTGCTTTAAGATCCACTTATTAGAGGCAGCAATGGCAAGGAGAAGGCGTAAAGTAGTTAATTTGGCAACAAGAGCAAAGGTTTCAAGATAGTCAAGGCCTTCAAGGTGAGTGTATCCCTTAGCAACAAGACGGGCTTTGAATCTGTCAATTGACCCATCAGACTTATGTTTTATTTTGTATATCCATCGGCATCCAATAACAGTTTTTCCTGGGGGAAGATCAGCAATGATCCAAGTGTTATTGACTTCTAAGGCTTTGAGTTCATCTTGCATAGCTTGGGTCCACTGAGGTATTTTAGACACTTCTTTGTAAGTGCGAGGTTCAGTGGTGGAGGAAATAGATAGAACAATGTTCCTGAAATCAGAGGAAAGTTTGTTGTAAGAGATGAAATCAGTAATAGGATACCTAGCGATGTTGTGAGTTTGGAAATCCATGAGGTATGCTGAAGGACGTTTGGACCGGGTTGAACGTCTGATAGTAATCATTGTGTTCATGACCATTGTTGACATCATCACTAGAGGCAGTAGGTTGATAAGGATCAACAGTGTGTCGTACTTCCACGTTGTCCTCATCAGTGTTGATGACATGGTCATTGGGAGTTGGCACAAGAATACAATTATTAGGAAAATTAACATTGTCATAATCATGGTGATAATTGTGAGGAATAGGGAGAGAAAGAGAGTTAGAATCATGTATATTATTGTGAGAAGAAGTATATGGAAAGCAATCTTCATGAAACATAACATTAGGAGAAACATTTATCTTATGACTTTGTAAATTAAGAAATTGATAACCTTTTGTGTGTTGTTTGAAGCCAAGAAAAACACCAGGAACTGCTCTTGCATCGAGTTTCTTCCTGTTGGCAGCTAAGGTGGAGACATAACAGAGACAATCAAACACACGTAAAGCAGATATGTCATAAAGTTTACCATTTAATTTTTCATAAGGAGTAGCATTGTTAAGTAAAGGAGTAGGCATGCAATTTATCAGTAAGGTAGCATATTCGGCAGCAAAACACCATAAAATAGTAGGTAAATTAGCTTGAAAAAGAAGTGAACGAGTGACATTCAACAAATGCTGGTGTTTTCGCTCAACAATGCCATTTTGTTATGGGGTTTCATTACAAGTGGTTTGATGGTTAATGTCGTTAAAAGAAAAGAAATTATGCATGGCAAATTCAATCCCATTATCAATACAAATAGTTTTTACAGTGGTTGAAAACTGGTTTTCTACATTTGTAATAAAATCAATGATTGTTTTTCTAACAACAGATTTATTAGGCATGGATATCAACCAAGTATATCGGGAGAAATCATCCACAATAGTCAGAAAATACTTAAAACCGCACATAGAAACAATTTTACAAAGGCCCCATATATCAAAATGAATAAGATAAAAAATGTTTATTGTATTAGAGTTGTTATCATGAAAAGGTAACTTTTTTTGTTTAGCACGATGACAAGTATCACACATGTATGTAGGATGATGAACAATGAAAGGGTATTTCAGTTTGAGAGTATGCAATCTGATATCAGAAGGATGTCCTAATCTTAGATGCCATAGGCCAATATCATTTACAGTATTGTTAACAGAATAGACAGTGGACAAATTTGAGGAAAAATCTGAAACATATAGGCCACCAGTGAGTTTAACTATAGAAATCTTCTCATTGGTCTGAATGTCCTGTATAGTACAGCCATGTAAGGAAAAAGTCAGTTCACAATTATTAGAATAAATGAGTTTAGATATTGAAATAAGGTTAAACGAGAATTGTGGAACAAAAAGAACATCAAAGAGTTGGATCTTACGATTGAGGTTAACAGTTCCAGAATACTCTGAAGAGACAATAGTACCATTGGGTACAACAATTTGAATAGGTTTAATTTTTTTATAAGAAGAAAAGCTTTTTAACGAAACACTTATATGGTCTGTAGCTCCAGAATCAAGAATCCATTTATTTTTAAAGGATTTAGAGGTAAGAGTAGGACATATATCACCTGAAAAGGCTTGGTTAGCAGAAACAGAGCCAATATGATGAACTTGGGCTGAAGTAGAGGAGTCGTTGAGATTGTGGTTTTTGAAGATATTAGCCAAGATTTGGAACTGTTGTGATGTAAGACGAATTGATTCAGTATTGTCAGAATTGTTGTCTTTAGAAGTTCCATTGTCTTCTTGAACAGAGATTTGGTGGATCTGAGCACTCTTGTTGTGGAGTTTGTCCTGGAGGGTATCCATGGTTTTTATAGCAGACTTCCACAATATGGCCACTCTTATTGCAATAAGTGCAGTGTCTTCTATTATTCTGAATGTTTTTGGAGCTTCTGTCTTGATTAGGAAAGCCATTTTTTCGGTAGCAAACAGCTTCATTGTGCCCATGTTTGCCATAATAATTGCAAGTGGTGGAAGAGGTTGAAGCGGTGTAAGCTGTGACATTATTAGAATTGTTGTTATCTTGAATCTTGGCCGCGACAACCAGATTTCCAGAAGAAAATTGTCTTTCTTGTTGGGCCACTAAGGAGAAGACCTTGGTGATGTTCGAGAGGGGATCCAAAAGGAGCACATGAGAAGTAACATTGGTGAACTGATAATTAAGCCCACGTAAGAACTGCATAACTTGGTCTTCCTGCTTTCTTTGTTTCAAGATTTTCAAAACTGGACAATCACAATCAGGTTTACAGGTACAGACAGGTTTTGACCGGAAATTTTCAATCTCATCCCACAGAATGCGAAGTTTGGTAAAGTATTCATAAGTGGTGAGGTCACCTTGATGAAGGGTAGCGATATCATGTTAAAGGCTTGAGATGCGAGATAAACTTCCTTGAGAGAACCTGTTCTTTAGATCAACCCAGATTTCTGAAGCCTTGTTCATCCAAATTATGCTCTGACAAATGTTCGTAGAAACGAAATGGACAAGCCATGACACAACCATGTTATTCCCTCGAATCCAGGCAGCGTGTTCGGGCTCATCTACTGCAGGTGGACGAAGATTGCCAAGAACAAACTCAATCTTGTTTTTGGCACTTAGAGCAGTCAGCATCGAGTGACTCCAAGAATGATAGTTTGCATCGTCAAGAACGGGCGAGACAAGAGCAGTGGCATGATTTTCACTCGGATGAAGGTAGAGGTAATTGTTGGTTTCTGTCATGGTAAAGAGAACAAGAAAAGAGACGGAGAAAGAAAAAAAAAGGAAGCGAAAAAGAAAAGAACAGAGAACGCGCAACAAAGCCCTTCAAAGGAAGAGCTTTGATACCATATTAGAATGGTATATGCAATTGTTCAAGCAACATACAATTAAAACACAAATAATGCAATTCATGGTGAAAGAAAAGCAATTAAATGATGAAGAAGAAGAAAACAAAGGAGAAGCGAAAACTTACACGCAAAGGATGAAGAAGAAGAACAGTGAATGAAAGCTGGGAAAAACCCCTCTCGTATTTGACAGGAATTACAGAAAGGAAAAAGCAAAGAAAAAGTTTTCGTACTTGTTACAGCAAAGAGAGGAAACAAAGATAATAAAAAACAAAAAAGAAAATGGACCAGACTTCTAGAACAGGCCCAATAACATCACTTTCATTAACAAATAATAAATATATCGATAAACTGATATAATAAATTTTATCTAATATTTCTAATTAATATAAGATTTTCAATAATATTTCATTTAATTTTTTCAATTATAATTACCACTTTAAAAATATGTTAGCTTATAAGTTTATAGACAAGACCAACATAAATTTAGTATCACATACTTATATTACGTTTTATTTTATGTCACAATTTTCTCATTGGTCCAATTCATTGGATAATGTCTATGTTGGTAGTTTATATTCAATTATTTTTCTTTGTGTTGCATAAACTTTTGAAGATAGACCGAGTTTAACTACATAGTTATTTTAAAGAGGAAAATAAGAAAAATATAATTATTTATTGTAATAATAAATAACCTTTGTAACTCATTTTATTGAAATTATAGAAAAATAATAACATTTATAATTATTTATCGTAATTATAAAAAAATAATAACATTTAATAATTAATAATAAAATATGTATCACTCGTTAAGAGTAAACCAAGCTACTTAAAGTTATTGTACATAAAATTATATTGGTTAATTGACCAACCATCGTAACAATGTGTTGAAATTATTTAACGTGAGAGTGAGAGACTGTCGTTAGAACAATTTCAACACAGTTTGTCCTATGATGTTGAAATTGATCATCAACCTCTCAACTGCATTCAATAATTAATAACACGTCTGTTCTTTTACACAACACATCACACTTATGCCAACTTTTATTTCTAACAAAAGAAAGAATGAGGTCATTTTTTTTTAAATTGCTTTAAAAAGTAAAATTAGCTTATATGTATATATAATTTCATCTATCAATAAAATTTTATTATTTTTTAAAATTCTTTTAATTTATTCATAAATTAGCTTTGCCTTTTGAAAAAAAAAAAATATTTCTTTTATTTTATTTTTGTAAGTACTCATTAACAAGTTCATCCTATCACATCAACACTTGATTAAGTTGGTAGAGAAAAGAAAGACTACTTATAATTTCCATTTACGCTGACTTGTTAGGTTTATTCTGAGTAGTTTTTTTTAAGACTTGTGTTTAACTTTCTTTTATAGCTTTTATGTGATTAAATTATTTTATGTGTCATTTATCTAATCGTACATTCTTAACAATATAAACATATTTCAGTTGGGAATCGAATTTAATACGCGACGTAAACGTGTCTTCATTGTGCATCCAAGACTTATTCTTTTAATTTTTGTCCTGGAAAATATTTATTTTGAGAAAATGTTTATGTTAGTTAAAACTTAATCCAGAACAATCATTATAGGTTCAATTAATACTTAACACGTGAAAAATCTAGTTTAGTAGAAGCATTGGATATTTATTAAACTTAATTAGTTCCTCATTACTCTAAAAAAGACAATGATTCATCAATACGCGGTTAGGCATGACAGAACCCATTGGTGGCCAAACATCAGCTTTATGAGTACAATTTCAGCCACTAACTTCTTTAAAGTCAAAAGATAAAAGAATAATTTAAGATAGTTTGTTTTTCAATAATTTAAGCATGTATTTGTATTAGAAATTTTTTTTAATATAGAGATTTTTTATTAATTTTCCTCTCAATTTAATTACTTTATGCCAAAATTTATTATCTATTTTAAATTTAATTTGTTTATATTTTCAAATTTATTCATCTTAATTTTCTACTCTCTTTTTTTCACTTGCTTGTTAAAGTAGTCATACATCTTATTTATTTATTTACCCTCACTAACATTAAAAGAAATGTCTTAAAAATCCAAAAAATTTGCTTCTAGAAGTGGAACCATAAGCTTATTGAATAACCAATTAATGAGAATACTAAGAAAGGTCCTTGTAGACTATGAATAGATAGCCATAACGAAAAAAAAAAATAAAGCATGACTGTCTTCTCCACTAGTTCATTTTACCATCCAATTATAAGTGGTGAATAACTTGCCTTTTCGTGCACCATAATCTGTGGATCTCATGTTTCGGTGCCAAACATCATCCACTCACAGACACATTTCATATCAATTTCTAATAAGCAAATTATAAACCTTAGAAGTTACGATTTTGTGGAGTAAACGTATTCTTGTTATGAATGAAGCAGAAGAGTGAAGGAAAAACAAAAGAAAGGTACTATCTCTGTTCTAATATTCATGTTCCATAAAACAGGGTGTACATCGGAATCAATATTGTTCTGAGGAACTAATCCTAGCAGAGGAAGAATAAAAAATTTCGCTTCTCTAAAAATTAGTTAGTTTGAGGAGAAATCTGGGTAAAATTCAGAAATATCTGTGCAGAGTGTTGCCACGACGAAATGCTGATAAAAAGTAGGAAAGGTTGTCATCATGATTCCGATCAAAACCTCCCTCTGTTTGATTCTGATGCTGACGGTGCTTGAACACAACATCTTCCGGCACCACCTGTTTCCGACAAAGAGGACACGTGGCCCAATATTGTTGCAACCACTTGTCCAAACAATCCCTGTGAAACACGTGACGGCATTGCAGCTTCCTCACCTTCTCCCCTACCTCCAATTCGCACAGGCATACCCTACACTCTGCAGCACCACCCTGTTCCGCCTTCAACAACCCCTTCGTGTAGCAAATCGTGGGGTTCTTCTTCTCGATGAATTTCAGGTATTGCTGGGTGCTGATTGCGCGTGGCGATGATTTTAGTTTCTGAATAAGAATGATAAGTTCTATTATCAGGGATGCTAATATGATTATAATTTCGGCACAGAACTTGTGAAAGAGCTTTGAGAGAGGTGTCATGGTTGCTGCTAAATGCACTCAGCCTTTCTTTAATGCACTAATCGTGTTTTCTTTTTTGCTTTTATATGTAACTCAACGTCTTTTTTCTTCGCTGCAACCACAATATTATTTAATAAATATTTACACAAATGTGTCTTTTTGTATTGCTCATTAAAAATAAGAATTCATATTTATAATGTATTATACCGATTATGATATATCTTATATAGACCAAATGTGAACCATGCAAAACATATTCATGGTCAGTGATTATAAGAATATAACGTGATAAAATGTAGAAATATAGTAATATAAAATTGATCTCACCATACCCGTAAAACTAAAACATGGTACTTTGGTTGTAGCAAGGAAAAAACTTATAAGATTATTAAAATGCAAATAGAATTATAAAATTATTGGAATGACTAGGAATTAAAACGGTACGCTGTTTGAGGCAAATAAGAATTGGAAATTGGAATGGGTAGGTGGTCAAATTAAGTGACAAAAATTATATCAATATAGTACGAACTAGGACATTATAATATAAATATTGGAAGAAAAATACTTGTAGAATGGCATGTTTGTCAAAAAAATATCTGGATTTTCTGGCCTTGGTGTTTGAGCAGCCAAAAACGTAATAAAAAAGAAGAAAGAAAAATGAAAGAAGAAGAATGCTTACACGGAACATTTTGCTTGCAGTCTTTGGCTGCCAAAAACAAATAATCACATCAAATCTGTATTAAGGCTAATTAATTTTATACTTGTATTTTTTAGAAAATTGGACTTAGTCAGAAAAACTCGATATTGGTGGCAACTGGCACTAGTCAACAACTAATGTATAGAGAGTGAAAGAATGTTTTTTCTATATACATTTAATATTTGTAATTAATTTACATGTTTCATATTTTTTTCGTATTGTTTGATGTTTAATTTCTATAAGTGTCGATACGTACGTCTCCATAAAATAAAATAATTGCTCAACTGTTAGATATTTACGCTTTTTAATGTAAATCACCACATGTTGACCTTTTCTACTAATTTAATTTATTCGTAAATTAACTAGAACCGTTAAAATGCTGCAAGGAAAAAAAAATACAGTTACGAAACATAAGTGATACCGGCTAGACCGTGTCGCAATTGAAAACCTTCACACACGTGTAAAAAATATTTTGTGATAAATTAAATTATCTTTTTTTTTTTTGTGTGTAGTTCATGTTTACATTTTGAAAGTATGTATAAGAAAACTATATATTAATTTGATGACCTTGCCGGTGAATACGAATAGGAATATCTAACATAAGACACTTATTTCATAAATTTTTATTACTGTACCCTGTTTTTTTTTTAAATGGTTAGATCCTATAAATAACGTTGATATATCAGAAACGGGACAAAATTAATTGATATATTATAGTAAAGTAAATTGAAAATTTTGAAAGTTAACACCGACATTTTTTTTTAAATATATATATATATATATATATATATATATATATATATATATATATTAAAAATCATGTATATAGTTACTTTTAGTTTTTTTAAACTATTAATTAATATTTTATTTGAATAAATTAAAATAATTATTATCTTTAATGTTCAACTATTTTATTATAATTAATAATATAAAATAAATTTAAAAATACCAATAACTTCAATTACAATATTTCACATATTTAAATTCGTTAAATAATATAATAAAAAAAGAAATGTTTTGAAAAGAACAAACCAAACTATCAAAACTTTGATAGAATACAGCGTCTAAAAACGTACAACGACATTATCACCATGCCTAGTCCATTAATTTCTTTTAACATATTAATTTGGTATATATATATATTATTTACCAAGTTAAACTTATTGGGAGCTCTACATCTGTCCAAGGTAATTCATTTTATATTATTAATCTATTCTTATCGTTTAATCATTTTTTCATTTTTTTTTCAATTCTTCTCCTCTCCTCATCTACCCAAAATGGGTGGTATTCTTCATTTTTCTATATATACAACTTGTAGGTTTTAATTTAATTTGTATTAATCATATTCCATTTTTATACATGTTATAGTTTTTTTATTGGTTTTTTATTATATCACCTTCTCGTATTTTTTTCCCTTTTACATTCCTTTTCTTTCTATGATTTCAAAGTTGAAGAGTACACACAAATGATATTTGTAAGACATTTTCTTAATAAATATTTTACTATTGATTAAAATTTATTAATGAGATTAATTAAAAAATAAATAGGACACTATATCTTATTTTTTGTTTACAATAAATTTTTAATTAAGAATAAAAAATATACTAAAAAGAGTGAATTTTTTAAAATATGTTACTAATATTTGGATGAAATAAATTATTTTAACGTATGAATTTCTCTAAAGTTGTTAGCGAAACCTGTTTAAACATCAGTTTAATATCAATAGGGAATGAAAAATGTATTAAAATACAAAAAATAGTAACAAATAAAATAAAATTCCTCTCTACTTATAAGAACATGTGGTACATCAAAAGTAAAATATCACATGATAAAACATTTTAATATATATCCAAGAATAAAAACTATGAGTTATAACAAAGAATTAGAAATATATAATTAATAATTTGTACAAGAAAATCTTCAACAAATTCACAGTGCACAATTAGTTAAAACAAACCAATTAACAATTCTTATTAATAAAAAGTGAAGATGAAAAATTTCTATGAAGAGTATTACTATAATAATATTTATCTCTATACATACCTTCACTCGAGAATTAAATTGTTAAAAACTAAGTATTATATATTGTAAATACTAAGTCTAATATAATGGTGAATTCATTTTTAGAATAAATTTTAAAACTTATGCTTTGGTGGACATGCTGAGTTTTTAATTATTATATCATCTTTATTATGATTATAAAAAATATTTTGATTATCTAATACATAATACGTATTCTTCTTGAGTAAAATTAAACTCATATAAGAAGTTGTTCACATATAACAACTCCTTGCACTCTTAAGTAACTTAAATTCCTACCATTATTACACACACCTTTATCTTGTAAAATTAATCAAATACTTGAAGTGAACTTATTGAAATCAATATCTCTAGCTATATATGAATTTGAACACTCAATCATAGTAGGTTATTACTACTAAAACAAAGTTTCATACTAGTAGTATCATGAAAATTCATTTCACTATATTCAAAAGCTATCTATTTAATAGAAATCTACTACTACATGATTGCATGCATAAGACTGTCCACTATAAAGACGTGCAAGAAATTATCTGTATATATAATTTTCCAATTTTATTTTCTGAACCATTTAGAAGTAAATTTAAAATGAATAGTAAACGAGTGTTCATTACCTTAACCTATTTCGATCAAAATTTCTTCAACACTCTTTTAATATAATTCTTACGACAACCAAAGCTTTTTATCCTCATGTGATACATGATTTTCCCTAGCCATTATAAAAATGTGAAAAATACAATGGTTTTTTTTTTCTCTTTACATTTTAAGTAATGAGTCTCTTTTACACAAATTCAGTTTGATTTCTTTGCACTTAAATAAGTGAGACAAATAAACTTCATAATTTTAGGAGTAATCCTTCCATATAAGGAAAGCCTAAAATTCTAACAATAAATTAGGTTAATTGATATTGACTCTAAGCCTAAAAATCTAACAATAAACTAGGTTAAGTGATATTGACTTTAGTTTCCTTATAAGTTAAAATACTTAATTATCATCGTATTTATTTAAAAATCTTAAATATGTTTATATATTTTGATTAGTCTCAATTGAATTTTTATTTTTAAAAATATATAATAATTAAGTCAGTGTAATTAATTTGTATTTTTTTTTTAATTAAAAATTAAAAAAACAAAAAAAATTAAATTAAAAAATAAAAAAAATCACGAATTAATATATTTTTAACGCGGTTAATATAATACCAATAAAAATGACCTAATTGTTACATATTTCAAAAATAGAAATTTAATTAAAATATAAAAACTGCTCGAAATTTTCGAAAAAATACGACAACAAAGTATTTTAATGTTTTTTGTTTACGATATCCTTATCTCTATGGGTAGAAAAGGACATTACATTTTTAGTTCTAAGTAAACTCCACTAATATATATAAATATATATATTAATTATTGTCCAATGTTATAGACGATGAGTTGATCTAATAATGGAGAGCATGGATTATATTATATGATAGAATTTATTTAATAGTCGCATAAGAAAAAGAAGAGCTTAAATTACAACAAGCAGGAATTCCATGAATATTCAAAGTGTTCGTGGATTGAAAGATAAACTTTTACTTATTCCGATATATGGTTTAGCAATTGCAAGGATTGGTGAAAGCAGAAGTTTCGGCTTAATTCCATAATGCAGTTTCTGGTCTCATGATAACCTCGCTGTCAGTTAATGGCTTATGCTTTTAAGATATACGTTTAATAATGTACATCTAAAAGCTTAGTTGGTGCAGTGCATAATATTAAAATCCTATCAGAAAATGCTATACAAAAGCTGCACATAAGTAGTTTCCACGATTAGTGGTTATCAATTAAAGTACCGTGTATGAACTACTACTATAGTAATTAATATACAAAACCTTATCGTTTGTCCTTGGATCTAATCCAACTCTTCACAAGTTTCCATTAAATACAAAAGATTCTTACATTCCCTCTCTATTAATCAGTTGGTTTCTGCTAAAAGCAGTAGTAGTTTAACGACTTAATGAACTTGGAAATCTAATAATTGATAATAAAACATTGTCGGAACCATCTATAATAACGATGTTAATGAACTTGAAATGGAAGCAGCATATTATAGGTCAATTATTTTGGAGGTAATTAAGTATACTGAGTGTAGTAAGCGGCATATTGCAATATGGGTATCCAACTCTTGAACAGAATATATTATCATCTCAAGCTGACTTGTCATCTGTGTGACAATAGTGGTTAATGTTGGAATGCCATGTAAGCAAAATTTTGATTTTTCAATTAAATGAAATTAACACACAGGATCTTGAATTTACATGATACTCACTATTCCCAGATTCACATAAAGGAGAACTAACCTGGATCCATTGTGCAGTTTCTTCCTGTCAATTATTTCTCTCTCCTCTTACTCCTCTTTAACGTCTTCTTGATGATATAGAAGTTGCAGGATGTTGTTTTCTCTGTCAGCCACATTTCTTTCTTTCTTTTCTGAGAACGATACTTTTCTCTTCACTTTTCAGAAACTTATATTTTACACAAGTAAAACTTTTTCCTCTTTTAATGATATTTTAATTAACTTTAATAAAATACCAAAATGTCCTTTTGGAGTGAGAAGAGAGGGATTAATTTTAATAACTCTAAAATAATCCCAATAACTTTAATACCTTATATTCTAATAATCATCACATTAGAATCTTTACATTAAAGTTATACTTTAAATTACATGAACCAATGTTAATTATTAATATAATTTAACATTCTCCCACTTGGTTCATGTGATGACTTGAAGATCTAAAATAAACTTTAAGTGCGCACCATTCATTAGAATTATCAAGTCATCATCCTTATATGAATTGAAATGATCGGATCATGGCGGGCAAAAGTCATGATCGACAAGATTCCTTCCATGTATCACATAATCAAAACAACTCAACATAACTTTAATCAATCTTATAACTTTCATGTCTCTAAAGGAGATCTATCATGTCACCACAATCAATAATACATATATATAACTTAATGTGGATAACAATAGAATAAAGAGAAACATAACTTTAATTGAATTCACAAGTGTCATGACAGTACAAGCATATAACTATACATATCCATATAGATAGATAGCATCATCATGTTAACATTGACTTATCCATAATGCCCATACTTTCAACATGGCCAATAAAAGTTTTGGGCGGTAGTCCTTTAGTTAACGGATCTGCTATCATTAAATCCGTACCAATATGCTCAATCAACACTTTATGTTTCTACACTTCTTCTTTGACCGACAAGTACTTCAAATCCATGTGTTTAGCACCCTTTGAGTACTTGTCATTTTTAGAGAAGAAGACGGCTGCGGAATTATCACAATAAATCCTTATCGGCCTAGCTATACTACCAATAATGCCAAGCCTCGATACAAAGTTCCGCAACCACAAAGCATGAACCGTGGCCTCAAAGCATGCCACGAATTCAGCCTCCATGGTGGAAGTAGCAATGACTGATTGTTTTGCACTTTTCCAAGAAATTGCTCCTCCAGCCAAAAGATAGACATACCCAAATGTGGATTTTCTTGAATCCACACACCCAGCATAGTCTGAATCCGAATAGCCAATCACTTCGAGATGATCTGACTTTCTATAAGTGAGCATGTAATCTTTGGTACCTTGTAAGTACCTAAGAAATTTCTTTGCAGCTTTCCAGTGATCCATTCCGGGATTACTTTGATATCGGCCTAACATTCCAACAGCAAAACTGATATCTGGCCGAGTACAGGTTTGAGCATACATCAAACTCCCAACCACTGACGCATAAGGAATGGACTCCATGGCCTTTCGTTCCAAATCATTCTTGGGACATTGCATTTGACTAAACTTGTCCCCTTTTTGAATTGGAACTATTCCAGGAGAACATTTTTCCATTCTGAATCTCTCTAACACTTTGTTAATATATCCTTTTTGAGACAAACTTAACAATCCTTGTGATCTATCACGGAATATTTCTATTCCTATCACATAAGATGCCTCATTCATATCTTTCATTTCAAAGTTGTTAGAGAGAAACTTCTTTACATCATGTAACATACCAATATCATTAGCAGCAAGAAGAATATCATCAACATATAGGACCAAAATAACAAACTTACTCCCACTGACCTTTATGTATATACACCGATCAACAGTGTTCTCTACAAAACCATACGAAGTTATGGTATCATTAAATTTTAGATACCATTGTCGGGAAGCTTGTTTTAGTCCATATATTGATTTCTTTAATTTACACACCAGATTTTCTTTTCCTGTCATGGTGAAACCTTCTGGTTGGTCCATATAAACTTCCTCTTCTAAGTCACCATTTAGAAAGGCGGTCTTTACATCCATTTGGTGAAGCTCTAAATCATAATGAGCCACCAAAGCCAAAACAATTCTCAAAGAGTCCTTCTTAGAAACAGGAGAGAAGGTCTCTTTATAGTCAATGCCATCCTTTTGAGTGAAACCTTTGGCGACTAATCTAGCTTTATACCTTTCAATATTGCCTTTTGAATCATGTTTAGTCTTAAAGACCCATTTACAACCGACTCTTTTTGAACCTTTAGGCAATTCAACTAGATCCCATACTTTATTGTCGTCCATTGATTTCAATTCTTCTTTCATAGCATTCAACCAATTCTCTGAATTGTTACTTTCCATGGCTTGTCTAAAAGAGACTGGATCCTCATCAATGCTTAAGTCACATTCATGTTCAACAGAGTAAACCACATAATCATTCGAAATAGCAGGTCTTTTCTGCCTTACAGACCTTCTTAATGCTGCTTCTTGTGGTTCCTCTATCAATTGCTCATTTATGAGTTGCTCATTTGTGACTTGCTCATTGTCAACTGGCTCAACATTTATATGTTCATTTTGTGGGATTGGAACATTAACTTGTTGTCTCTGCTTGTTGTGTGACTGTGATACAACAAGAGGGATAACAACTTCAGAAGAGACATTAAGTGTAGAAACACTATCAGTATGCTCTTGAATGTCCACTATTCGTGATTCCTCACTCCCACTAAATTGACCATTTTCAATGAACTGAGCATTTCCAGACTCAACTATTCTTGTACTATGGTTAGGGCAATAAAATCTATATCCCTTTGACTTTTCAGGATAACCGATGAAGTAACCACTAATGGTTCTTGCATCAAGCTTCTTTTCATGTGGATTATATAACCTTACTTCTGCTGGACATCCCCAAACATGAAGATGTCTTAAACTGGGTTTCCTTCCAGTCCATAGTTCATAAGGAGTTTTAGAAACTGCTTTGCTAGGAACCCTGTTAACCAGATATACAGCAGTCTTTAATGAATACATCCACAAAGATAAAGGGATATTACTATGACTTAACATACTCCTAACCATATCCATAAGAGTACGATTCCGCCTTTCTGCTACACCATTTTGTTGTGGTGTACCGGGCATTGTATACTGTGCACAAATACCCCGACTTTCAAGATACTTTGCAAATGGACCTGGACATTGTCCACTCTCATCAGTTTTTCCATAATATTCACCACCTCTATCAGATCTCACCACTTTTACTTTTCTATCTAATTGCCTTTCCACCTCATTTATGAACACCTCAAGAGCGTTCACTGATTGAGATTTTTCATGCAATAGATATATATAACAATAACGTGAGAAATCATCAATAAAGGAGATAAAATATTTTTCACCATTCCAAGATTTAGTGTCAAAAGGACCACAAATATCAGTGTGTATTAACTCAAGAAGTTGACTGCTTCTTGTGGCGGGATGCTTTGATATGTGTTTTGTTTGTTTACCCTTAATACAATCAATACATACATCCCAGTCGTCAAAATCCATTTGAGGTAAAATTTCATTTTTCACTAACCTCAACATCCTTTCTTTGGATATGTGACCCAATCTTTTATGCCATAAGAAAGCAGAACATTCATTTCCTGCACTAGAATTTCTATCAACAACATGTTCAACATTAAACAGGGATTCAGAAAAATTAACATCAAGATTTAAACGGTATAAACCATCCAATAATGTACCAGAACCATAATAGTACGAAAGTTTATACAAATGAAAAATACCATTTTCAATCCTAAAGTTAAAACCTAAACAATCCAACTTTGCAACAGAAATCAAATTCCTAGCACAACCAGGAACATAGAGACACTTTTCAAGATTCAGACAATAGCCAGTGTCTAGAATCAATCTGTAAGTCCCAATTCCTTCTATCCGTGCCTTCATTCTGTTCCCCATATATAAATACTTTTCAGTTCCTTTTATGGGCTGGATTGAAAGGAATCCCTGCATAATATTAGAAACATGAGTGGTAGCTCCAGAATCCAACCACCAGGTATTATTAGGTACTTCAATAATATTTGCTTCAAAACTTACAGAAACATAAAAAGTACCTTTCCTTTCGAACCAAGATTTTCTTTTCGGACAATCTTTCTTGAAGTGACCTACTTTCTTGCAAAAGAAACATTTCTGGTCCTTCTGGATACTGCCCTTATTCACTTTCATTGGGGCTTTGTCCTTCTTGTTCTTCTTTCCTGATTTACCTTTACTGAAGCTAGTACCTTCATGAGTTGTGAGATGGACAGAATGATCTCTCATTTTCTTTAATCTCCCTTCCTCTTGTACCAACATGGCTTTGATTTCTTGAAAGTTCCACTTGTCCTTAATAGTGTTGTAATTCACTTGGAACTGGCCAAATTCAGGAGGAAGAGAGTTCATGATGAACTGTACTAGAAAGGACTCATTCACCTCCATTCCCATTGACTTCAACCTTGCTGCTATATTAGCCATTCCTGTTACATGTTCATGTATGGGCTGCGACCAATCAAACTTTTTGGTAGTCAACTCACTCATAAGGGTTCCCACAATAGACTTGTCAGTTATGTCTGATTGTGAGTACTCCTTGATCATTTTCATAAATTCCTTTGCGTTTTCCGTTCTGGGCATGGAAGGCTTTACGTTCTCTGCCATAGACATACGCATCAAGTTTAATGACAGCCTGTTAGACCTATGCCAAGCCTCATAAAGAGACTTCTCATCATTTGTACTGGTCTCTGTAATGGCTGCGGGCATTTCATCCATCACAATAGCCATATCCAAGTCTAGAACACCCAGTTGGAACTAGATTTGTTCTGACCAATCGGCATAATTTAGCCCATTAAACTTGACAACATTGTTGCTCAAACCTTTAAATTCATGTAAGCTGGAAATAATACACAAGCTCATACATTAATGCTTTGATTAAAATTTATGGATTCAAACAAATTACTACACTAGTCATACATTCAAGTTCACCTTTGGGTGACACTTAAACTGATAGGTAGTCAATAAAGTCATTCATTTAAGTTCACCTTTGGGTGATTCTTAAACTGACAAATTGCATATATACTTTAATAACAATCAATCATACTTTAAGTCTATATGTATGCTATCTTTGGATATACAAACATATACTAAGTACATGAAATGTCTCACTTTAATGTCATCAATTATAAACTATGGTTCACCTTTGAGTAATCCATAACATCCTTTCATCAATGACTAATTACTCTCCAAAATTCAACTTTATTGAATTTCCTTCTTTCAAATACATATAATTCATAAAACAAAATTATATCATGCATGTCAGTAAATACACTTTTCAAATTAAAAGTATATGAAACCTTTCAACTTTTAATTCACATTTGAATTTCCAAACAATGCATAACAATGTTTAAAAAAAATAAAAAAATTTAACACGCAACAGTAAAATTTCTTTACTGTGAGAACATGGGCACAACCATAAAGTTGCTTTTTAACAAAATAAATTCCTGCGGCTTCCAAAAGAAATTCACGTTACCGTGAATGTTCTTTCTTTCATCAACGTTTTAACTTTTGGCAAAAAATTTTGTTACTGTTGCACGGAATTTTCAATTTTGGCATAAAACAACTTTAATGAACTTTACTGTTGTGCACAAATCAAAAACACATTCATGCGATAATAAAAAAAAATTGCTTTATGTCCAAACTTAATTCCCACGGCGGCAGAAAATCACGTTATAGTGAATTTGATTCACTTAGGAATTAAAATTGCTTTAATGGGATAAACTTGTGGCTTCCTTGATAAATTCACGTAAAAGTGAATTGAAGTATTCTTTCATGCCAACAAAAACAATTAACATCTGAAAATTTAAAATCCCTAAATTTTATAATTCAAAAATTAGGGTTTTAAAATTGGAAAAAATTATCATTCATGGAGTATCATAAAATTCAGAACTTGGCTCTGATACCACTTGTAAGCAAAATTTTGATTTTTCAATTAAATGAAATTAACACACAGGATCTTGAATTTACATGATACTCACTATTCCCAGATTCACAATAAAGGATAACTAACCTGGATCCATTGTACAGTTTCTTCCTGTAAATTATTTCTCTCTCCTCTTACTCCTCTTTAACGTCTTCTTGATGATATAGAAGTTGTAGGATGTTGTTTTTCTCTGTCAGCCACAATTTCTTTTCTTTTCTTTTCTGAGAACGATACTTTTCTCTTCACTTTTCAGAAACTTATATTTTACACAAGTAAAACTTTTTCCTCTTTTAATGATATTTTAATTAACTTTAATAAAATACCAAAATGTCCTTTTGGAGTGAGAAGAGAGGGATTAATTTTAATAACTCTAAAATAATCCCAATAACTTTAATACCTTATATTCTAATAATCATCACATTAGAATCTTTACATTAAAGTTATACTTTAAATTACATGAACCAATGTTAATTATTAATATAATTTAACATGCCACACTAATTAAACTACTAAGAAGCCCACTTCTGAAATTTTTTATTTTAATCCACATCCTGTGTGCCCAAGACCACAATCTGCATTTTCAACAATATATAAATACAAATTGTCGAAGTTGGAACCTTAGGATTTTCTATCTTATATTTACAAAGTTCAGAACACATCAAAATGGTGCGCGGACCAAAACTTCTTTCCATGCAAAGTATGATGACAGCATGGCATTCTATTATTTTAGTGTGTGTGTGTGTGTAATTAAGATAATTATTGCTCATTTGGTTGGTTGAAAAGCAACGCCACAATCACAAGGACATTAGAGAAATGAACGTGACTACTCACTTCACATGCTCTCGCTTCCAATTTCAACTCCTATAAATAGCGTCTTTGGCAATGCTCATTTCACAGAGCATCTATTTCTGAGTAATAATTAGCAGACTCTTTTGTGTTTAGCTTCTTGTTTTTGCAGACAGTATATATAATTAACATGTCTTCCATTGGAGCACGTTCAGCTGAAATTTACGTTATGGAGAAGAGGCAGAAGGAGAAGATGAAGAGAATGGAAGAGGAAAGAGTACGAAGAGGCGAGGTGAGTACTGAAGAGAGAAAGGTGAGTAGTTCTGGTGTGGGAAAGAACAAGGTACATCCAGGTAGTGAACAAGGAGCAACAACCGATAATGTCTTTAGGGCATGAATAACTCCCCAAAGCTATGTCTTTCTGTCTCACATGCACGCCATTACTTTTTTTTCTTTTCCCTATACTTCTTGAATGTGTGATTAAACTTTTAAATGTTCGTTTCACTAGGTCAACTAAAAAAAAGAAAGCACTGTTTAGTTACTATGTAGAAGTGATGAAACACTGCTAATGTTAATAGCTTGAGCTTTTAGCTGTCTGTAACGTGCATGTCACAAAGTTTAACGTGTTATGTAAAAGAGCTGTTTGGCGCTTTCTATGTATGATCAGAATAAAAGCCTCATTGTTGTGCATATGTACTACAAATCTTGTTTAGATATCTATATTTTTTTTTGTCTATAAAACACTAACAAGTATTTTCTTCGTTATACACAAACACTCAATTTTCTACTCAATACTAATAATAAAATAACAATTTTATTTTAAAATATAAAATAATTTAAATGAATCAATTAAAAAAGTAAGAATATTTTTGTTTTAATTATAAGAAAATTAAAAGATATACATGTAAAATTTTCCTGTAGAAGAATATTTCATTAGATTGGAGGGCAAAGATGCTTCTGCTGTTCTTTATAAACAATATTCTTCTTATGGACGTCACGACCATCATATATACAACACGGTCTTTTTGTTTCACAGTATGAAATTGAACATGAGATTAGATTTACCCACCGCCAAAAATTATATATATATTATAAAGAAACAAGTGTCACTTATTAAGGCACAAATGTACTTCACTTTATAAGTAAAATTTTAATGTGTACTCTAATAAATTATTAGGGTGTTTACATAAATTTCTACAATTTTTTTAAGTTAAATTCAATTCAATTTAATCCACTCCTAAACGGATTGAATTAGGTTATATTATAATTTTTTTTTAAATTGAATGATATAATTTTTAAGCATCAAACTAATAAAAAATAATAATATTTGAAAAAAAAAAACCAATTTAAGTAAGTTAACAAGATATTCAAACTAACTGAAGACATGTAAAAAAAAAACACAAAACTATTTGTCGATAACCCAAGTATAAAAGTGAATATTAAGTAGGATCTCAATTAATTCATATTATATTCATCATCCGGGTCATGGAAGAATAGTTTGAATTAGGTTGAGTGTTATCCAATCATAAGCGAAATACAATCCGATTTAATTGAGTTGAGTTAGATCAAATTGGATTATTGGTAAGCTGGCTCAATAAACACTCCAACCAATTAGATTACATTTATATAAGATCAAATGATAAAACTCAAATTTTTTAAATAAATTATTGAACTTAATTATTGTGAATAAAAAATAATATGATGGGAATTTTTTTTTCTGTGAAAAATAGTTAACGAAACTCCTTAATGAAGGGAAATAAATATAGAGATATGTCGATGTATCAGTGAATAAAAATATTAAACATTTATGACATGCACCAAATCTAAATTCCTATTGAAGTCAAATGCTAAACAGAATGCAACTTAATTTTTTCTTCAAAATAGAGAGCCAATATAATAAACAAAAAATAGTATTATGCAACACCTTAAAATACATAAGTCATGCAAAATTGCACATCAAAACCCAATTGTCACCGAGTTATATGTTTAGGGTTGAAAAACAAAAGCGCCCAAGGATATAGCTTCTCGAATTCGTTAGCATTTGTTTTTGTTTTGTTTAAGAAAAGACAGGTGTTGATTATAAGGTTTGAACACGATAGATAATAAATGAGTGTCAATAATTTAAAAAACAAAAATATCGTATATCTAACACAAAAAAATATGAGACCTACATATATGTGGATACACTAAAGGGATAGTGCATATACAAGATAGTGCATGACTAAAAAACATATAATTTATAAAAATATGAGGTAGTTAAAAATATTAAAATCTCGTATGTATTTAAGTTATAATCATGATCTATGTAAAATCCCAATTAAAAGATAAGATCAAATGGATGACGATGATATTATTAGTGGTAGAAGGAGATTATGATGAATTCATTAAATGGAACTAAAAGATCAATAATACTTAAGGATATGATTCAGCATAAAATACTAGATGTCGTTTAATTCGTATATAAGATTTTATAGAGTTAAAAGACTTAATTGATGAAATTATTGACGTAGTCGAGCTTATTAAATATTTCACAATATTTTTATCTAATCAAGGATATACTGTTTGCAGTATTTGTTTATTACGAAGATTTAGCACATCGGGTTATAATGTAATGTATTATTATAGTCACATGCAACACTTAACTAACTATTTTAATTCCATTAAATAAAAGTTATATTCATCCAATGGAAATTTACGCAGCCTCTTCATCATGTTATTGCCGACTTTGGTCGCAGCATGTTTAAGGATTCAAATGAGAAATAAGAAAATATGATTACAAATAAACACTCTTCTGTAATTCGTGGGCCAATAATATATTAATTTTAAGAATTATTTTCCTCTGAGGCTTATTAGCTGAGAGTGTGTATGGTGTTCGTATATTGTTATCAGTTTTGGTGAGTGGTGATATGGTGAATGGGGGAGCTTGAACCTCGTATGGATCTTATAAGAAGAATCTTTGATCTTTAACAGGAATCAATATGACAACCTTTGGAGATGGTAAACAAATCAATTGAAGGCCTCAGAAGAATATTTCAAGATGTCTAAGAAAACTATGGCAAAAGATGAATATAACTAGCCAGGAGATTAATCTATTATAATTTATTCAATTGCTCGTCATCCTCCTAACATACAACTTTAAAAGTAAAAAACAACAAATAAAAATAAAGACAGAACATGATCCTAGATCTTAAAAAACTAGAAAATGAAATTTGTTTTATTTTGTGTCCCTCTCTCTTGAGAGAGAAATAACTCCAACCCTAAGACTCAACCTAGTCTTCCTCGTCCTCGACTTTAACAGGAGGTCCAGCTTCAATCCTTCTCTCTATGTCATTCCACCACTTTTCTTGGGCAGTCACATATTCCACTTCCTCTTTAACATCTGCTTCAAAGAGAAGCATAAAACTTAAAAGCCCTATCTCATTCAGATTCCAAACCTTCAAGCGAATATCAAACGAACCAAAGCGAAGAGGTGACTCAACTTTCTCCAGCTTCTCACCAAGGCCAACGGAAACGAGCCAAGCGTACTCGGCAGCATCAACGAGGCGAGTGTAGGTACTCGCCACTGCATAGGCTCTACTTTCTTGTTCGGAAGTGTCTTTCTCTTTGATGTCCACAAGGTTCCCTGTCATATTCTTCACGCGCATGCTTTCCATTATCGTCTTCGTGATGACCGACATGCGACACGCCCTTAGGAAGCTCGAGTTGTGCTCTTGCTTGCAGAAACGCGAAATACCTGGGATGTTCCCTACCTCTTGAAGAGCTTCATGTGCTATGGGTTCAACAAGAGGCCGCAACGTTGCCAGCATTCCCGGGGTGTTGTACTCCGTGGAAAATCCACCTGCATGGAACAAGCAATGTATGAAGTTGAGAGAAATTAATACATTGTAGGATCTTTGGAACAAAAATGAAAAGAAACGCAAAGAGATGTGGCTACCTAGCTTCATCCTTCTAAGATCCCGGTAATGACCCATTTCACTAAAATGGTATGAAAGGATTCTGAGGCGTTCACGACCACAGATGCCGGGGAACTGAAGGCCGTATAAGAGGCCAGGGAGGGCAATGATATAAGTTCCAGTGGTGACTCGGAGGATCACACTGTCCCTTGTGACAGGCCACTTGAACTTATCAACACAGCAAATTTGAGCAAGAATGGGATAGTTGATCTGCCTGATTGTTTTCAGGGTAAATGACCCTGCGCTCACTCTTCTCACTCTCATCTCGTTTTCATACTCCATCACGCTCAGTTCACTCATGTAGAAGCTAAATTGCACAGTGATGCATCCACGAGAGATTAAGTTCTCATCTGGAACTTCTGGCCCCATTAACCCGAATTGCATTTTTACACAGTTATTCACAATTCTGCTATATCACTTCAATCGATTGCCCGTTCCTTCAATACATCAAATTATATATATTCATTAAACTACAGTTTATGAAAAGTATTGCATAATCAAAAACAAATAATAAATACAGTTGATTGGGTTCACATAGATTATTTTTTTATAGCATAATCTTGATGCAATGTTTACTGAGTAACAACATAAATGTATCAATAACTATTCATGTTAACTACTCATGTATATGCATGAGATTATAATTAGCAGAAATTGAGAGAAATATACACACTGAAATGTGGAGTGAAAGAAGTGCGCAGGGGAGAGAAAATAGGAAAAGAGTGAAAAAGAAGAGAAGAAGTTGTAATTTTGAAGGATGTGGAAGAGTGAATTTATGTAGGGTTAAAGGAGTACCAAGGTGCATATGACTCATTCTGACTCGGACAGTTCGGGAAAAGATAATTTTATCATGTATTAATTAATTATCTGTATAATTTCAAATAATATTAATGATTGTGTGAAGAAATCAGAAGAACAATTTAATTAATAAATATTTGTTGATTAGTGTAAATTTTACACTGCAGGACTTTCTTATTTTAAATGTATGAATTAATGAATTATTAATTAACACTCTTAGTAATTAAAAATTTTCATTTATAATTATTAAAAATGTGTAAAAACATTTATTTCTTTTAAATGCATTTAATTAAGTTTTTATTATTTAACAAAACTGAGACGTTGAATAATATGTTAATATTAATATTTTTTATAAATAGAATTATTTTAATTAAATGCTATATATGTTTCTCTTTTATCTTTTTCTTGATTTGCATCACATTAATTACTTATCATATTTTATAAAAAAAATCCCGTTTTTTTCATTCTTTCATCCATATGTAGAAATTCTTAAGTTTAATTTAAACCTTTTCGTATATATATTTTGGTTGGCATAATTTTTGTATTAAATAAATAATAGTAAAGACTTGTAATTTCGTGTAATGTTATTTAGTGTCCATAGTTTTTTTTTCAAATACTGCAATGACACCAAACAGATAAATTTTGGAAAATATTCAGAATCTTAATTAAAGAATAGTAAGACCTTCTACTAAATTTCAAATAACAAAAGCTCATCGTAAATATATATGAGGAAAATATTTAATAAAAAGTAGCTTTTATATATTGCATAAGAATTGATATAGACTTTGCATAAAGAAATACTAATTCTAATAAATTATTTTAAATTTAATTATATATATATATATATATATATATATATATATATATATTTTGTATGTGATTGAAGATCCTTCTGTTAATTATAGTTTTTAACTAAGTTACCTAAAATAGTGACATGATATCGTTTACCGAGTATCTAACATGTAGTCCGTATAACTGGCAGGATAACCATTTGGTACTTTATAAAGGATGATTCACCTAGCTAGATATCGAGGATTGTATTACTAAATGAGTAAGTTCAATTATCACTAGTGAGAATCGAATACCACGTACCGAGTATTATGTTTTCCACACCAAAGCATGCATCTATTATGTGATAATGAAGCTGCTCAATGAGTCAGGATATTTCCTACAGATACCTCCTTGTGACTTGCGTTGAATAACTTAGTCAGAAAACAAGTGTAGTTGTTCATAGGTAAGTTGGTCATTGGGCCTCTACGTCAATGGGCCCATGATAGTGGCCTATTTAGATGGGGCTCATGATCAACGAAGTATGACTATAAATATTATTTCAATTGTACATTTATTTCACTTTTTTCGTTAACCTAAATTTGACCAGAATCTCTTATCAAATATTAACTTGAGTGTCAGATAACCTTCTACAGACACCCCACCATTCGATAAAGGACAAAGAAGGCGTGCAGGACGAGTACCGGATAATAAAGACTTTGCTGAGTGAAAGGAGACTTTGCAGGATACTTTCGATTTTGCAATAACAATATATATACTAACATAAGTATGTGTATGGAAGAAGAGTTAAATTATATATTTATAAATTTTAAAATATTAACATCTAATCAAAATAATACACAAACTAAAAACAAAGACATTTTTAAGAGGTTTATGTAATATCAAGTTAGACACAATTTTAATTTACAAAAATATTGTAAAAAATATATTTCATAAATCATATTTTTAAAAAAATCATTAAATAAGTTGGTTATATATGAAGTTAAGAATTTTTAGTGATATTTTGATGACATACACATGATCATCCAAGTCATCCATAAATATACAATCCTTTAGTGTGAAGTCATCTTGATGAAGAAACTATTATCTAACCTCTGAGCTCTCCCATGGATACACAATTCCATAATCAAGTTATTTTGTCAAGGAGACTAAACACTTGCTTGTCTTACTATTGGCTATTCAAACAGACGTCCTAAGGAAAACCATTACCCATGCGAAGAAAAATAATTTTTTTAAAAAATGGTTATCTTGGTTTGATGTGACTCTAGAATATGTTAAATATAAATTGTAAACAAATTCAAACAATTCTCACGCAGACAAAATAATCAAAATAAAATAGCAAAAAGGAGAGAAAAACACATAAAGGATTTATATTGGTTCACCTCATAAGTGAGACTATGTACAGTTTTTTAAACAACCTGCTTAAGATATTTCACTAATCAACACTTTTAGTAACGAGTATCAACCTTTCTAAATTACAATGAGTTTCAACATCTCTAAGTATCACAAGTGTATTCCTCGTTAGGCTACACCGAATATCAACCTCTCCAAGTATCTTTTCAATCTCTTCCTCGGGTCAAGAATCTCAATTACAATGAACAATTAAAAGAAACACTCTCACAATAGGAGTGTACAACATAGCTCACAAGTTACAATTCACTTGGAGAAGGATTTACAACATGTATGCACTCTCACTAGACACATGATAATTTTGCAACACTTTGATATTTCAAAAATTGTTTCAGTATTCCTGTATGGCTTTACGTCCCTTATATAGTTGTTTCATTGGTAGCTGTTGAGAATTTGAATTGCAGTGTTTTTATCATGATTTCTCTTGATGAGGAATGACTTGATGAATTCTTTAATTTAATTATGCATATTTTATCTTCAATGTCATACTTTAAGACTTTAATTATTAATCTATTGATGTTCTTTTTTATATCTTATTTCCTTACTTGAATGAGTAAGAACTTGATTTGAATTCTACTTTTTCTTTAACGTTTACCTTTGTCCTATTAGGGAAACTTTGTGTAATATGATTTTTGCATTTGAATTTTTAGAACAATGTTTCTCATCAATCAAATAATTTGTTCTTTAATCATACAAATCATTTTCCAATGTTCATATTAGTTGAATGTTTGGTTTTGATTCTTCTTTTAGAATGTAATTGTGATAAGATAACTCTTTAAACGTTGTCACTTAATTAATTCTCCATTTCAAATAATCAGACTTATATATCAATTTAAATGACCAATCAGAGAGTAGAAAATGAAAGCACTTAGCCAAATACCACGTGTTCTAACTCGTTAAATACAAAATGAATGCATTGAATTCTACTATTTGAGTGACCTAACACCTTAGTCGTCTAATAACTTGAGTTGCCTTGGGTCGTCTTATGCCTTAAGTCGTCTAGCACCTTAGGTAATTTGATGTCTTAGGTCATCAGTAACTTAGGTCATTTAATGCTTTTACCTATTTTTTTGTTGTTGTACTAATCTAATGCAATAACTTGTCTATTACTTATACTTGTTTAATGTTAAGACTTGACCTATTGCATATACCAGATTTTCAGCTTACATTAATACTTATAAAGTTATAATATCAACCATTAAACATATGAAAACACATGCTCAAGTTATGCATTTTGATCTACAAAACATGTTCATCAATCACTTCAACTAATTATCTCAATTAAACGTTCTTTGTTACTCGTTTAACATTGTTTTTCTTCTAATCAAAGACTTTTTCGTCTAACAGAATGAATGTTTTATTATCATCAAAACTCTATTAGTTTAAAGAAGCTTGCCTACTTTAGCAACTTAAGTTATAAATAAAATATAAAGATAAAGATGCATATATAATGATGATGAATTTGTGTGTAAAAGAGAAATAGTTGACTTGAACTCTTTTATGTTCCTCGTTAGGTTGTTTTACCTTAGTTACATTTATCAATCAAGATATTGCATCTTCCAATCTTGGAAAAAGACAATTAACTTCTTAGTTTATTTAATTACAAATTTTCTTTTTCTTTATTGAACTTTCTTCTTTTGAATTATTATTTTTTATGTAGGCGATCAATAACCAATATATATTAAAATATAATGATTATGTTTGTCATATCCAAAGTCTACCATCCAAATGTGAATATTTTCTTTCAACAATAATATAAGGTATGTTTTAACATATTGTTTAATTGTGCTTCCACTTTAGTAGTCTTTTCCTCAAGTATTTTAACCTATTTTCTCGACAAATTGAGTCTTATTCTTATGAAATAGAAAATTTTAGTTTTTATGTTACCAGTATTGTTTAGATATTATAAATTTAGTAATTAAACATTTTTCATAATTACTTAAATGTTAAGTGAATGTTCCAATAAAATAAAAATTGACTAAATAATATTTTAGAAAAGGTTATTAATAAACATTTTTTTTTGGAAATCAATCAAAATATTAAGTATATATACTTCATTATTTGTTTCTAAATACTCATATGTTTAAAATCTTTACAAATATTTTGACGGTAATTATTTAACTTTCAAATTGTTTATAAACACTATTTCATTAACATTATTGAACAAAACAATATAAATAATATGTTAACATATTTGTACTATATGTGTTGTCGGATGGATACTCATCGAGATGTCACGATCAATTGTCCAGACATGAAAAAAATCGATTACAATCAAAATTAATTAATCATCTAGTTAATTTAAACAGATTAATAATAAATTTAAATGAAATTAAATCATGATTAAACTCATTCTAATCAAAAGTTCATGAAAAAAACTATAAATATACATAAAAGGTATGATTCTTGAAACTTTTTCCTCATATTTATTAAACATTAATTATTTAATTGATTTAACTGGAACTAACTTGAAGGTTGCAGTATATTTAACAAATACACTAATTGATTGAAGGAGAGGATATATAACATTGGAACACGCCATAAGAAAATTATTTTAAATGGGAGTTCAACCCTACAACTTTAGTTCACTTTTTTAACTTATGCAAAAGTTGTAGAAACGCTTTTTTAAAATAAATAATTTATTCAAATTTATATATTAAAAATATTCTTATCCGTTTATAAAAAAATAAAATACCGTATACCTTGAAGTTATATGGTGAATGAAGTAGAATTATCCGGTTATATTCTCATAACTTATGTAAACAATTGTATTTTAATTTTGAATATTTAGAGTCTAATAAACGAGTCTCGCAAATTACTTCTTAATTACTACGAAACGGTTAATAAATTGTTATTATATTATTATTATATTTTTTTCTGTAATAAATTTTGGAAAAAAAAAAGAAAAATACTTATTAGTTCATCACAGTTTTATTCAATAATATTCAAATCAATAATAAACTTAATTCGTTGAATTTTTTAGACATTCTTGATCTTATGCAAAATTTTGTTATTCTTGATATTGAAATATGCTTTCTACTAGAATAGTTTTTACATAAAAGTTGCTTGCATCATTCTATAAGAAATCTATGTTTTTCACCGTTATAAGAAGCCTACCACTCTCAGACAGAGCAACGCTACTGTTCTATTAAAATAAATAAATAAATAAAGAGGTACATGTGTTCACTACTCCGAAAGAGTGACTTATTAGAATTTATTATTTAAAATATTTAATTGTGAGATTGGGTAATGGAAAATGGATCATAATACACCACATCCTTATGATCATAATTTCGTTCATTTCTAAAATTATTTCTTGTCTCTTGGAGGATTGAAGGAATGAATCGATTATGTCAATACCTCAGGAAAATTACACATTTGTTTATTTATCGGCTTCTAAGTAAATTAACATGTAATAAATTAAAATATTGTTTACTCAAATAAGAAAATAGTATATAATACAATTAAAAAAAATGTTGATAACACTTGTTTTTATGAATTAGAATTGTATCAGAGACAATAAATGAATGACAGAAAAATTGGTTGTAGTTGCTTCAGATTAATATAATCTCACCTGCGCTGTTGTTGTTGGCTTGGGAAGAAATGGAAGATGATCGTACTCCAAAACCAGTAGTTATCATTACAGGATGCTCTACGGGAGGGATAGGCCACGCGCTTGCGTGCGCGTTCGCGGAGAAGAAGTGCAGGGTGGTGGCGACGAGTAGGTCGCGGTCGAGCATGGCGGAGCTGGAAGACGACCACAGATTTTTGTTGGAAGAGTTGGATGTTCAGTCCGACGAGAGTGTGCGCAGAGTGGTTGACGCAGTTGTCGAAACGTACGGTCGCATCGACGTGCTCGTTAACAACGCAGGTATTCAGTGCGTGGGTCCACTTGCCGAGGTTCCTCTCTCTTCCATCCAAAACACTTTCGACACCAATGTATTCGGTAAGTACGGTCACCATACCCTTTTCATCTAATTATTTCTCCTTGTTTGCAAAATCCCTTCTATTTGGGACTTCAGTGTAATTGGATGTCTGATATCTGAGATCTATTTGGTCGATAATTGACAGAGAACAGAGAATCATGAATAGGGTTAATTTCAATGTACAGTTTCTAATTTCAGAGAACAGAGAATCATGAATAGGTTTAGTTTCAATGTACAGTTTCTAATTTCAGTATATAAAACGAAGAAACAAACAGTTTTTTTAAAAGTAAAACTGGTTTGAATTCTCCCAATCATGAACTTTTGGCACCTGTGCGTTTCTATTTGAAATTCTGTTTTCATTCAATTTGGCAATTGTTGCCTCAGTTTTTGCACAAACAGATTTAGTGCATGTTTTGTACCTATTCAAGGAATTTAGAAGTACTTTTTACCCTTTGAGTAACAAGTTATACTTTTTTTCCATTTTGTTTCTTTGAATTTGAGAGTCTGCATTGGAATTTTCCCTTCCAAATATAGTTTTAATTGGTATCCAAGAAGGTGAATTGAATGCTTAAGTAGATGGAGCGTTTATTGGGCATACGCAGGTTCCTTAAGAATGGTTCAGGCGGTTGTTCCTCATATGGCAACTAGGAAAAAGGGGAAGATTGTGAATATTGGCAGTGTTGCTGCCTTGGCTTCTGGACCTTGGTCAGGCACTTATACAGGTTCTAAAGCTGCTCTTCATGCTTTGACAGATACATTAAGGTATTCTTGTTTTTCAAATTTCCCTTACCCTTAACTTGTTTTCATGTCTGCATCAAATCAATCAGAAACAACAGTATTTAGCAACATAAAACAGCTTGTTGTATGAAAAATATGGGTTGGTCCAAATCAATGTGGTGACTTGATTGAAACTGGAATGCAGCAATACACTATATATGCAGCAATACATCATTTGGGGGTGGTTTGACCCTGTCCCAATTATTTACATTCCGTAGAATATGTAATTGTTCTCATCTTGAACATGGGCATGTTGGATACAGATTGGAACTTGGACATTTTGGAATTGATGTTGTGAATGTTCTGCCCGGAGCTATCAAATCAAATATTGGAGAATCTGCCATAGCCAGCTACAACCGCATGCCTGAATGGAATTTGTTCAAGCCTTTTGAAGCAGCAATCCGAGACAGAGCTTACTTTTCTCAGAAGTCGAAATCAACTCCCACAGATGAGTTTGCTAGAAACACTGTAGCTGCTATTCTTAAGGAGAAACCGCCGGCATGGTTTACCTATGGACATTACTCTACTGTCATGGCTATCATGTATCATTTACCAATTTCTGTTAGAGATTTTATTTTGAAGAAAGCAATGAAATGCTGAGATACATACAGGTTGGTGGTGCATCTATGTTTTTCATGTGTATGTTGATGCACATAGCATATACTTTCCATTTTTAGCAACAGAAGAGGCTGTCTTGTTAGGGCTTGTACTTAATCCCGTTTTATTATCTAGTGAGCCAAGTTTTTTAATGTAATAATCGAAGGGATGATATAATGTATTGCGATTCTCTGAAAATTTCTCATTCTTTGAACACGAATCAACTATTATTTTTTGCATTTGTTAGTTGATCTTAGATTCTTTGTTTTCTCTGGGTGGTTGATCATCTCATAGGTTTAAATTAAAGGTTTAATCAATTTTGGGATTGATGGCGTTAAATTGGGATGGATGGCATTAAAAATTGTGTTTCGTGGCTGGATCACTTAACAAATTTTATTGACATAAAAAATAAAAATAAAAAGGTTTGTTTTTTTTAAGTTTAACAAAATTAAGTTTATTTATAAGTTTAAAGATATTTATTTAATAACTTTAACCCAAATATCTACAAGTACAGATATATTTTTTCCATGCGTAGACCATGAAAAAAGGAAATCCTAATGCTCTACCAAATGGGGTGCGACACAAAATGGAGAAAGGTAATAGATTCTGCTAATTAGAGCAGCGTTATTAAAAAGTTGATACAATCATGTCCAATAAAAAATATGATATTTTTTTAATTTAAATCACACGACAAAAATAAATTAGAGAAGAATGCTAATTAAGATAGAAATGAGGACATTACTATCTAACAAATTCAGATTGACAAGTCAAATAAAGATTCGGCACAATGATATTAATCTTTGATAAAATTCAGAATTCTAATCTAAGAACCAAAAAGTGTTTACATAAATATTTGGTGTCCCTGTATATAGGCATAAATGTTTAAGACATCTAAAAAACTCTAAAAGAAAGCCTAAAGATATAAGTTCTAAAAATAACTTGAAAAATTAAAAATAGAAACAAATTATTTACAATTAAAATAAAATTATAATTAATTTAATTTCCTAAATTATTCTTCATGTTCTTTAAATTCCCTCCTTGATGAAACATTATAAGATTAAAAGAGACATATTTTGATATTGGACATAGATCCTTTAAATTGTAAATATTTTTTTAAGTTTTTCTTATATATGTTTGAAGAGATAGTTTTCTTAATGCCGTCTTTTTTAAAAAATATTTTTGTCCTCAAATTTGTACCACTTAAAAATTCTTTATAAAAAATTAGTAAGGTGTGTTGATGAAGAGAAAAAAAAAACTTTTCATACCAAAATCACTTGAAAGAGAGAAAACTTAATAAAAATATAAAAACAAAACAAACAAACATTTTTATTTAATTATTCATTTGATATTTTTTATTTGTTTAAAACAAAAAATTAAAACTCGCTTTAGTATTTTGTTTATTATTTATTTATACTTTTATATTTTATATTTTATATTTTATATTTTCTTAATTTTACTTTTTTTTTGTTTTACTTGTTTAAATTTACTTAATATTTTTTTCCATTTATTCATTAATTATATTTTATTACTTTTGTATTTTGTATTATTATTATAAGATGAAATATATGTTGTAATATTATTATTTTGAAAATTTGAATTTAGTATGTAATATATTATCTTATCTTAATAGATACTTTCTTATCTTAGTAATCCTTTTCAAATTTTAAACACTATCACAATTTGTATCTACTTATATAAAGCTTATTCAAATTTGAATTAATCAATTATCAATTAAAATTTTCTGATAATGATAATAAATCTTTTAATTTTTTTTTTATCTCATTTTATCTTATATATTTAGTTTGTTTATCAAATACTTGAAAGTCTATAAAAACAACCATATGTTCATATAGAATACTCTTTCATTCTCTTACTCAAAAGTTCTTTCTTATTTCAGTGAGTTTTGAAAACATTTTTTTTCTTGTGAACTCTCATTGACATTTGTCTTTCTCTTATTATTCGAAACTTATCTACAAATAATCATAGTAAGGAATTTACAGATTGAGAAAAGACATTATTCTTCTACAACTTGATTCGACAATGCTCTCTATTTATGTAAGATCACATCACATGTATATTTAAAATTTGATTACTTATTTTTTTATGTATATTTAAATGTAATACATAAT
This sequence comes from Vigna reflexopilosa, assembly GCA_027742785.1. Classification (NCBI taxonomy): domain Eukaryota; kingdom Viridiplantae; phylum Streptophyta; class Magnoliopsida; order Fabales; family Fabaceae; genus Vigna; species Vigna reflexopilosa. The sequence goes on along the minus strand of CM050914.1, from coordinate 1,355,477 downwards.
AATAATTTAAATAGTATTTCAATCGATATAGGTGTTTTTAACATGTGTTATATTATTTAGATATATGTATTTTGTATATACAAATGTATAAGTATGTTTTTAAAGTGTAAATATGTATACGTGTTTTTAAAGTATAAATATGTATAATTTCTTAAAATGAGTTTTTGAAAATACATAATTACATTCAAAATAAATTTGCAATAGATAAATATTTCTAGTATACATTATTATATCTTAATAAATATAAATATATTCTTATAATATTTAATTGATATTTTAAAATATTTAAAGAAACACATAATTAAAATTTAAATAAATTTGCAATAAATAACTATTTTTAGTGTATAATTTATAACATCTTATCATCATAAATATGTTTCTTTATATTTGATTGGTAGATTTGAAGATTATTCTAGACTATACAATGCACAAAATTTTGTTATTATGTATATAAATATTTTCTTCATTTTCTTTTTGAAGGTTTAAAAGGTGAAAAGAATATGAGGCCAAAATTGAATCCCAAAATTTTGAAGGATACTCAAATAATTACTTTTGTTTTCAAGGATATTTGATTCATGAGAATGGTCATAATGTTTCTTATTCACCACTTCTTGCAAACTACATAAACTATGTTTTATATTATAGTGAAGAACGTCTTGAAAAAATATTCACAAAGAGTGATGTGAATGTTAATTTAAATAGAATTCTTTTCAATAAAAAAAAATCTGAAAATTATTTTTTACCAATATTGAAAGATGATGATGATATTGGAGAGAAAGTAGAGGTTTGTGCCTAGGATGATTATAAGAATCTTTATTCTTTAACCTTCGGGTAAATAAATACTATGTGTTGAATGGTGAGTGAAAAAATGTCTTCAAAAATCATAAAGGCAAAGTAATGATATCATCATAATATGTTTCGTCATTCAAAACTTACAAAGTTATGTCTCGCACTTGGATTTTAAAAGATTGAAAGATAATCATAATTAACTCAATTAAATACTTTAGAATTATATTGGTGTTTTATTTTCTAAGAATAATACCATCTAGATTAATTGTTGATCAATATTTCTTATTTTGAATCTTGTAAAAATTATATATTTATTTTTCATAATAGTTTTTTTCAAATTGTTTGATATCACCAATTCTGTTTTAACTAGTTAAAAATAATAAGTTATGTAAATTTTAGTTTTATATATATATATATATATATATATATATATTTCTAATTTGCCTCATGATTTGATTAAATAATTTTTATGAAGATTTTAAAGTAAAAATATAATAAATTAAATTAAAACTAGCTTATTCATAAATAAATATGACTTACATCTACCTTTGTGCTCAAAAGTATTTCCAAATGCGACACTAGCTCTTCTGGTAAGAGATTATACAGGAAGCACATGTTTCTAACTCTCCATAAAGAAAATAATTCGTCTTCTTCTATCAACAACGATGAGTTATTAGTATTTATTAATGGAAATAGTTAAATCCATAATTTTTGTTTACCCTCTTTTCTAAATCTATCAAACCAACTTTATAACTTTAAAGTGTTGGTAGTAAGAGAGTTAAACTCAACCTCTTTACCTCTTTCAACTTAATCACAAATGCAACTTGCATATGCAACACAAACCTCTTTTACCTCTTTCAACTTTATCACAATTGCAACTTGTATGTGTAATACAACAATATCCTTAATCGCATTTACCTTATACAAAAGACATATAAAGTATGACATTATAAATAAAGTTATCAGTTGCGATTTCTAAAGACAAATTTAGTTCTAATTCAAGCTTAACATATAAAAAGGCACATTAACATATAATCTCATCTCACAAATTAGATTAAATAGACTTTTGACAATTTTCACCATTTGTGTAATTTCATTATGAAATTATTAGAATTGTACAAGTTTTAAAAAATTTAAACTTTGACGAGACATGTCAACTTGGCATAGCTTCAGAACGAAAAAGTTATAACATGCTGAAACAATCTCGGATGAATTAAAATTCTGCTAAGTCATGACATTACATAACTGAAGTTAAAGTTGTCACTTGAGATGTATTTAATTCTATAATGAAATTAACTAAAATCATGAAATTAACAACTTTAGTTTTATAATAACTTCAATTCATTTCATTACATAACTTCACTGAAGTTGTCACAACGCACAATTTTCGTTGAAAAATAGTATCAACTTACTTTTTGAGAAGATGTAATACCATATTAAAAAACACGCTTTAAATCTTACTTCACAAATAATTTTATTATTTGCTATTTGACTCTAATAATTTCGGGGAGGTTGGTAGACATTCTGCAGTTGTCCTATATTAGATTCCAGAACTACGATGGCGTATGTTCGCACCATATACATCTTCCGATTACAAAAGATTCTAGAACCAATCTTTAATAGTCAAAATACTTACTGCCCTGTTTGGGAGCACTCAATCACTTGTAGAACTAAAGCAAAATAAACTTTCACGTCAAAATAATTGATCTCCTGTATGACTAACAGCAGACAAAAAAGAGCCGGCTACCTTAACAAAATTAACAGCTAGTTGACGAGACATGATCTAAGTCAAATTTTTCCATAAAAGTTGAAGTAGTTCCAGGTAACGGTTCGCTTAGCCTAGTTCAAACAGTGGGGAAAATCTATCAAACCCCTGTAGCTCTTAGTTCACAACGTTCTAAAACTAAACAAATTTAAGTCTCAATATGCATTGGCAACTTCAATTTCTTCCCGAGACAAAACACGACCAGATCTGCCGCATTCACAATAAATCCATACCACTAACTAGCACGATGAAAAATAAAACCAAATCATAAAAGCTTCCGGGGAAGAATTGCAGGTTACTTGGCCCACCTCCTCGGATCTTTACCCTGTGCAGCAAGTTTTGCAGCAACTTGCTCATCGGTCAAAGGCAAGTAGTAGATCCGAGGAGTTGCTTTGGTTTTGCGGAAGAGATCATCAAGAGTGACAATAGGTGGGTCAACTTTCTCTGGAAGAGGTGGTGGTGATGGAAGCCGATCTCTTGCTACTGGTGGGTTTTTTGACAATGGTGGTGGAGGTGGGAGCATAGTTGGAACTGAATGCTGCTCCCTGTGCAGCCGAGGGGAAGGCTCTGGCTGTGATGTGGGGACCACAGGCGGAACTACTGGAGCAGTGCTGATGGGGGCAGTCTGTACAGGAGGTTCTAACTTCATTTTCACTTCTTCAGGATCAACATACTCAGCAAGTAAGAGACGCCCACCATTTGGTGGCCATTGCAAATTATACACAGCATTCCGTGTCTCCATGGCTTCTTCAACAGATGAGTACTATACCACGAAGAAATCAACAAAAGATTACTTAAAACCGTGAGATGAATACAAGATACTATAGCATTATGTGGGAATCAACAGTTGCAGGAAGACATTAGAGAAAATAATTGTCTTACAGTAACATAGCAATGGGTCTTTATCTGGTCCATCCAGAAACTGCTAACATTCCCAGTCTTACCAAGAAGTTCTTGCACAGCTTTCAGAGTAAATGGACGGAGGAATCGATCAATCCTGAGGGAATTAGTTGGGGACCTTGGTGATGGTGGAACTGCCAAAGATTGCAAAAAACTAGTCAACTTAAAAAACAGTGACATAAATTACACAACACATGCCAGTATGACAATAAAATCAATGTGCTATACAACATAGACAGAATACACCCACATAAAAAACCATAGCACAAGTCAACAACAACCGAGCCTTGTCTCATTAAATGAATTCGTGTACTTAAAATCAAACAACAGATAATTTTTCACCTTCAAATCAAAAACGGTAACATATATAAGATTATAAGATATATAAGCAAATTGTGCTTCAAAAAGTGTCCAGGATTGAAATCTGAAGGTGCCACGAATTTAAGTATTCAGGCCACTTGAAAACTGATCCGCATTAATACAACTCAACAACTACACTACAAATGTCGACCCAATCAAAAAAATGTTGCTTACCAATGCGCTCTTTAGGTGTGTCATCAGTAGCAGAGGAATCAGACCTAGAGAGATTGCGTTTCAGAGCAATTGGCTCTTCTCTAGGTGTAGTAGAAGGCCTGGGAGTAGTGCTTTGTGGATCTGGGCCTTTAACTGTTTCAGTGTTCCACCTGCGTTGCCTTTTTGCAGGCTCATTGTTCCCAACCGATGTTTGTTCTGTGACAATTTTCCAAATAATAGAGGGTTACTAAAAATACGTAAAGAAGAAACCAATAACAGCAATGCAACATATAGTGCATATTACTCTTGCTTTACCTTCAGTAGTATAACAATTTAAATAAAATGTCCATTTCAGACATATGTTGCTTACCATGGAATTTTCGTTTCTCAGTTGGGGCAACGGGACTAATGTCAATATCTTGGTGGGTATCATTTTTTCCTCCAGATACACCATCTCCCACAGCTATAGTCCTACTTTCCTCCTTCACAATAGGCTCTTCAATACTCTCCACTTTCTTTCTAAGTTCATCAACATTAAACTTAGAATCAATTTGCTTAGTCTCAGGCAAATCCTCTTCCATGGAATCATCACCAGAACTTCTGTCTAAATTCAACTTTTCTGGATACCCCACATCATCACTGCTATTGGTCTTATTCAAGTCTGGACTTGAAACATTATTGATATTTTCTTCAACAGATGTCTTTTTCTCATGCCGCCCTCCAACATCCATTGCATGTGATTCATCATAAGAAACAGGTACATCATTTCTGGATGATGGTTCTTCCACCATCTCCGGCTTAATAATATCTTGTTCTAATTTGACATTATCAGTAATTATAGTATCCTTTAGTTCATTCTTTTGATTAATTGACACAGAATCAGTAGAAATAGAATCAGATTTTACTTGAGACCCTAAACTAGGGTTGACCTCAGATACCTGGTTTTCTGGAACAGAAGAGTCGGGCACAATATCCTCGTGCAGGGGCTTTGTCTCAGAATCCACTTGGGGCTTTGTATCCTCACCATCCAGCTGCGCCTTTGACTCCTCATTCTCTAGCTTTGCTGCAGAAAACTCATTGTTCTTTTCTGCACAATATGAATCCTCACCACTGACTACCACTCCTGTTACTACACTTTCAGTGACCGTAATTGTGGTCTCTACAGTCGAAGCATGAGTACTAGCCACCTCCTCTACCACATTTCCAGAATCTACACCGGAGGGAAAGCCCTCGTGTTCAACTTCTTCATCCATGGTTGACACACTATTATTAATGTCAACTTGGCCAGCAATACCATCCTGCTTGTCATTCTTATTGCTGTCTTCATCCACAACCCCCGGAAACTTTTCCTCATTTCCTGTTTCGATTGGTTCAACTACATCACTCTTCCCCTTTTCAGCAGTCTCAAATGTTTGGGTACTTTGCTTGTCAGTTGCGTCAACGACTTCAGCATCCATAGTAACAGCCGCAGAATCTTTTTCCCCATCTACATGACCATCATCAAAACCATTGGCCTCCTCCTTCTCAGAATCCTGCTCACCATCCCTTTCAAGACGAAGACATTCATCCAACCGCTTTACCAAATCATCCTTCAGACCTTTGGTGTTTAACCTCCTCCTCCTCAGCTCCTCTCTCAGCTCCGTAACCTTCCACTGATTAATTGGACGATTGTCCAGAGTCTGATATTTTGGCGGAGTCTGATATTTTGGCGACATTATTCCAAAACACAAATCACCCTCCTCAACCTGGTTACAGCAATTAAATACACCACAACAAAGAAACAAACAACCATCAATTCAAACATTAACAGCGTTCACCCTAAAATCACTGCAAACTTAAAAGTGGAAAAGAAACCTAACATGCACAGACTAATGGTTAGAATTGCAACCATCTAGAAAGAATTTGGTAGAAAAAAACCTCAAATTGATAACGGCAAGATCCAGGGGAACCAAACAAATTCAAAAAATAACTTCTAATAATAAAAATAAAAAAATCCATAAATCGAATATAAAGAATAAGAAGAGAAAATTACTCAGAATGACGATAGTTTGGCGATAATCGAGAAAGAGGCACGCTTACGGAAACCCTAATTTGAGAAAAGAGAAGAAAAAACAGAGAGGCATCGAAGATTAGAGTCCCGAAGCGAAGAACCGAAAGGAATGCACTCTCCTGTATTACTCTTGTCCCTTTCTTCCTGAAAACACCGAAGCAGAAAAAATGTCGAAAAGAAAGCAAAACAAGAGAAAAGAAAATTCAGTATGAGCAAACGTTTTATCCAAAAGAAATAATAAAAGAAGAGGTTGAGATTTTGTGAAGTGAGAAATTGGTTCTCCAAAATCTTTTCTAGGGCTTTTTTTGTTTGGTCGGGGTTCTTTTCTCTATGGCGATTGTGTGCGCCTTTTGTTCCGTTCCGTGAGGGAACCCTGAAGTAATACCGAGTGGGTCTCATTTCCACAGCAGTTGTTAACATTAAGATTTTCCCATTGCCATTCCGATAATGCCCCTCACACGTGGCTCAAACTTAATCGACAAATTCATCTCAACGTCCCTGGGCTGGCCTCCTGAATTTTTTTGGGCCATTCTATTTTTATCCAAGCGGGCCTTAGCCCAAACTCATATTTTCCACTAGAGACACACATTTAGCATCTACTAAAACAATGGAAGACATGAAAAGGAACATAGAAGCTGAATTTAGCTAATGCAACTATCTATGGAATGGCTTCACGGTAAGCATGGCTTTATAGGAAAACCACTCCGATTTTCGTTAGAAGAGGAAAAAAATAATCATAATTGACACCAGCTACGCAATTCACACACTAATATATTATTCTTTTTCATCCACTGTTATTACTGTCTAACATTATAAATTGTTAGTTTGTTGCACTTATTGTAATTTTTAATAATTTTAATCCGTAATTAAATATGTGTCAGAAAATTATATTGCAAATATCTTTTGATTATTCTTTTATGAATTAATAGTTGAAGAAATTTTGGTAAAAGACCAATAAATGACTCGCTTGCACTAAAGATAAAAGTCTTTTCGTCTCAAACTCTAATTTTGTGTTTGGATAAAAATTTACGAGGGAGTGATTTGTTTTTATATAGAATTTGAAATTATAATAATAAATATATTGTTTGAAGAAAAAACAAAAAATAAATAAAAAGTTTGAAAATTTATGAAACTAATTTGACTACTTAAGATTATATTATTTCAATTTTTTTTTAATTTTGTTTTATATCATTATTTTATTTTTTTATTTGAAATATCATGAGATTAATAGAAGAAGAGGATCAAACATCTTTTTTTAATTTATTGATTAATGATACTAATGGCATGCCTTACAATTCTAGCTATTGAATTTTTAATTTTTTGGGGATTTTTTACTTATGTATTTAGAAATGTGATTATATGGTCGATCAGTTTGATTGAATTGTTATTAGCTAATAAATTGAGAAGTAAGACTTTTTATACATGTCTATTGATAAATGTGAAAAAGAGTTATGTTTACACTTATAAATGATCTCAATTTTGTAATTATTCATGTTATTACTCAGTGAAAAGTTGTAATAAAAAGTAGATTGTTATGTAAATTATTGTACAGGAAAATATGTATAAATTGGAATATGTCAGTCAATTCTTGCAGAGCGCAAGGCAAAATTCGCAGAGCCAAAAAGAAAAAGAAATTCGCACAGCGCACCAGGGCCTGTGCGCTGAGCAAATAGCACCAGTTAAAGAAGACAGCATTTTGAAAATTCGCAAAGCGCACATGCACCTGTGCGCTGAGCGAATTAAAATGGTTAAGTGAGTTAAAAAGACGTGACAGAGAGGTAGAAACCATCTCCTGACACAAAAAATAGAAAAACGCTCTGGAGAACTGGAGAAGACCATCAGGAGACCCTTCAAGACATCAAGACTTCACTTTCTGCAAGGAATTGCTGTAATTTTAGATGTCTAGGAGAGACTAGTTTTTCTGTTCATTGAAATTGGTTGCATGACGATACATTAATGTAAATTTCCTGTGCAATATATGTCTCTGTTCTTGTTCTTTTATTGACTTGCTTTAGATTATACGGAAGTATAATGCTTTTTAAAGGTTCTTTTGTGCTAGGAAGTATTTTTAGAACCAGATACGTAAGAAAAGAAACTAAAAGTGACTACGCTAGGAATAACTTCTGTATTTTTGGTCATTCTAAACATCTAATTTTAATGCAAAATTATCTGTTGAATTAATTAAGGAATTAATAATTTAATAGATAATTTTAGAGTTTGCTTTAAGAAATTAAATCAAGATACACTTATGTGAATGCTTGAACTGAGAACGTATTTTATGCAGGATGTTACTGTAATGTTAGTCAAAAACCAATTCCTGGCACACCAGCTGTTTGATAAAATACCAAAAATAGTTTCTTGTATTGTTTTGTGTATTTTGATGTCTAATTGAGTTATAAAAGGAAGAATTGTCATGTGTTGCACAAGTCCCTTGGGAGAACGATACTCTTGACTTATCACTGTATTACTTGTAACGATTTTGTATACTTGCCAAAAAGTTATCATCTATATATGTGTTGTGAAATTTGGGTTTTGTGTTATGTATTGTTGAATGTGGATTATACAATTATTTGTCCAACTAAATTTTGAGATGTGAAATAAGGAACAAGATTATGGATGTAGTGTTTTTTTTTTACCAAGATGAGTTGATGTAACATGTAATTGATATGTCTGTGACATTCTTAAGCATGAGATGAGATTTTGTTTCTTTTAAAATTGACACAATGTAAAGTTTCATTTTTTTTTTGCAATTATGCAAACTTGTTAGACGAGGGTTGCATTGTTGGACAACATCAAAGTCAAAAAGCACATTAACTTTGTGGTCACTAAACAATAATATTATCGCTGGACGACTCTAAAGTCAACGAACTCACTAATTTGACTATTGTTAGGTGCTATCTAGCATCACTTGATGAATTTTGCAACATAAAATCATGGGAGCTCTATTTGTGCTTTCATTAGGTGCATATTAGGCTCGGTGGGAAAAATTATTGTGAGAATGGTTTCATGCTAGGGTTATTGGACGAGACATCTAGTTGTTGAGTGAGTTGACCTTCGAGTAATGGTCGTTGAGTGAGTGTGTGATATAAGTGAGCAAGACTATTTTTCTGTTAATCTATTGTCATGAGAATTATCTGTTTATAATATAATTGTAATGATATTAGAAGTTTGTATTAGATTGATCTATGCATGTGAATTGTCTAATGATGATATACACTAATCTAGGGTGGATTAGTCTTATGTTTCTTTTGTGTATGCATTGATGTATGGATTCAATATAAAGGTTATCATGACACTTTAATAACTATTTAGACTCATAAAGTATAATTAGTTATATGATGAAAGTAGAAAGAGGTCATAATACAAGGGATTTCTTAGGGCTTATGACGGGGGATGAACTAACTTCGTGTTAGGTAGGGTGAAGTCCATTGATAATAGCTTTACAAAACAGTAGAAGTCACTATAAGTGCACAACTTACCAAAGTCTGATATCAATACATCTATCCAGATAAATTAACTTTAAAACAATCTTTAATTCCATTACTATGTCTTTATAGTTGTTTTGATTACTTTGTACATATACAATATTTTTTGTAAATTAACTTACCCTAGTGCGTTTGGTATTGTCCTATATTATTTATTATTATTATTTTTTTTTGTAAAGACTATCTTATTGACGTGAGTAAATGAAAATACAGATATAAAAAATACCATTTATAGATAAAAAACTAGATATATAATTTATTACACGATGTTAGATTATGTTACACATAATTTTGGAATAAAACCAACATAAACTTAAAATGTTTGTGTTATATTATTATAGTTTTATATTTTAAATGAGTATATTAATATGCATATCAAGTATATGTTTTTTTTAATATAATAATGAAATGTTTTATTATATTAATATTTTGTTATTAAGATCGGATGATAGATGTTTGATTTAAAATTAATCTTATTCAAAATATCTTTGACCGCTTGATAGTGATTTTTCTAACATAAATACCGAAGTCACTCATATTCTATTAAATTCAATGGTACTCAACATATAAAGTAATTAAAACACCACTTCCGCGTCTAGCTTGTTTATTATTATTTTTTTCCTTTTCTTTTTGACCTCTATTAGGTCGACAATGGTCATTTGTTTACTCTTACTATATATATATATATATATATATATATATATATATATATATATATATACATATATATATATATATACATACACACATATATATATATATATATATATTTTACTAATTTTTATTTATATTTGAACTTTTCATAATCCATGAAATTAATTTAATTATGTTTAAATATTGTTTTAATACTATTTATGACCATATAAAAATAATATTTAATTAAATAAAACAATAATATGGTTGTTCAACACATGTGAGGGTCGTTCACAATGCCTTTATTGTAGTCTTCCTGTTCAGATGCTTGGTGGAAGAAACACCGACGGTTTGTTTTTAAAAATTTTGTAGATTTTTTCGTTATTTTACTGTGATAGATTTTTTAGTTTTAATGTTGTTGTTAGTTATTGCGTGACGACTATTGATGGTTGGTAAATTATTTCTTTGAAATTATTAAGAGGAAGACTGAAAAATGGACATTTAATTCTATAAATAAAGATTTTAAATTTTATATGACATCAATGAACTTGAATAAAATATCTTATAAAACTAACGTCTATATGAGTAAATTATAACTATGTTAGAAATTTCCTTAAAAGAAAAATAGAAAAAGATGGGTAGCAAATGAATAAAACAAGGGGTAAGACAGTGCAAGGAATTGGACAAAGATGGAAGGAGATTAATTAACGTAAACACAAAACACAATATCGATGTTAGTTTAATGTAGGAGTGTAATTAAGAACAGAAAAAGAGTGTTTTAGCAAGCTGGAATAATGCAGTGTCCCAATCATTGCATGATAACAGCAAATGCTTACGGGGCGCAAGTGCGAACTGCAAGACCCACTCTGATTTTATTGCATCATAATCTAACTCATGACTTGCCAGTTGCCGTTCCAGCTGGCCAAAATAACATGCTGAAGTTTTAAACATTAACGTTGCTTGTCTTAAACTTCAGCAACTTTATTATTGTCTTTGAAAATTGGAAGGATTCCATTGTCATCAAACCTCTAGAGTGCCAGAGAAAATATACTTTTGCCAACTAAGCACAAAAAGTCTATAATTCAGATGGCTTATAAAATGGCTAGGCCACAACCAAGAGCCCAGCTCAATTAAAATAAAAACATATGGACATATATGTAACAAATAATTGGAGTATATTTATTGTTAATTACAGAATCTAAATAATTTAATTATTGTATTTTTCTCTTCCGAAATATTATATTACTTTTGGATGGGATCATTTTAGTTTTATAAAATGAACTCCAATTAAAAAGTTTAAAGAGAAACTGTTTTGATAAACGGCAAAAAATCACTTTTAAAAAACAATTTAAATATATGACGAAAAAAAAAATCTACAAAATCCGTACGGATAACATGTACAACCGTTGTTGTAGCATTAAAAGCTTAATTTAAGTTGTTAGTTCACGAGTATTTAAGAATAACTTCTTACCGTCATTTATTTTATGCAAATACAATTTCATTCATGCGAATTTTAACATTTGGGGTTACAAAGTTAGCGTAATAAACATTCCAATTATTTATTTATTTATTTCTATATATTCTATATACGATGAATAAAGAATGCATAGAGGTACATTATTTGCACACGTGATTCCATTCCAAACCGTTGGCTCAAGCGAATGTGAAGCCATTAAGCCACAAAGCTTAGAGGGTGGAGCTGTTGTCGGTGCTCCGAATGGTTTATGACTGTGAAAACTGTAAACACCCAAAGCGTATTTCCTTCACTGTCAGACACTCCCTCTTCGTCAAAATCAACCATTGAAGACGCCCATTTAATTTAAAACCCAAAAACACACATTTCGCACTGTTTTCTTAACGAGCCATCCTCACCTATATTCAAATCAAATCTGTCTCGGACCACCGCCAAGCCAAGAAAACAAATCGATGAGTCACCGTCACACTCAGACGCCGGCTTCGCTTTTCGCTCTCTGAAGGTGTTTTCCTTTCTCACACCTCTTCGCATATCCATTCTTCAATATTTTCGCATTCATTCGTCGTAACCGCTTTGACTTTTTCGTTGACTCACACGCTTCACGCTTTTTACACTTCCATTTCTCGGTGGTAGCTCTTGATCTGCTGTCTGTGTACCAGTCTCCACGATTCAATTTTAATCGATTCCATTGTTTGCTTGATTTTTCAGTGCCTTTTGGTTAGGTCACCGTGTAGCTATTATTAATAATATTATTAGTTATTTTTGTTTGGAGCATTTGCGATTTTGGTGTAATTAGTGTTGTTCAAGACTGGTGATTCATTTAAATCTGAATTCCGGCTTGGACAGGGAGGATTTGATGTTCTGTCAGACTCTCCAGTGCTGACTGTAGAGGAGCGGTTTCCTGGATTGATCTGTTTGGGAGTGTCTGCGCGAAGCGAAGCTGGCGACCACACTGACTTGGAGGTTTGCTGCCCACAATGGCAGCACACTTGCTGCTAATGACATGGTACTTCGTGATTTTCATTGTTTATTCTTCATATTGCTTGGCGGTCCGCTATGTTTTAAAATTATAGTCGTGGTTATAGAAATTTTGGACAAGGGAAGGATGATGCAACAGCAATTGTGGTTGTGGAGACTTCTAAAACTGCAATATGGTAGCCACAATTGTGGTTATGAACATCTGTCTAAAGAAGACTTGATTTGTGCTTTTTTTGGTGTGCCAAACTATTCCAGAAAGCATAGTTGTGAACCATGGAAGTGTGTTATTTCATTCTACTATCTGTTTCTTCTCTCCCATTGGAACATATCTGTCACTGTTCTTTGATTGAAACGTCTATGGTTTTAGTGAAATATGAAGATGATGGTAAATATTCTATTGTAGATAGGAAGCGTTATTTTGGTTACGCACTCTACCATCATTTGCTATATATCCTTCTACATATCCTTGGTTCTGTGACTGGGTGCAGGGTAAATACTAGAAATGGAAAAAAGGTCGCATTATTATATCCTCTTAAGACTATAGCATTCATGGCCATCTGTTTTAATGGGTTACTTGTAGCGTTTATTCTAAACTGGAGTCTATTATACAGAGGCTTTCTGCTGCACTGTATAATGCTGTATATTTTTTACTCCATTTTAGGTTCCCGTCTGTTTTTGTGCAATAAGATGCTAGTATGCCACGCTAATAATACGTAGTCAACTGTAATAGAAGCAGCAATCATGTACATTTAATGCTTTGAAAATCTTGAATTTCTTGATAAAGAAAAAAAATCAAGTTGTGATAGTGATATATATGGTTTTGCTATGTTCCTTCTCAAATTGATTTTCCATTTCTCCTCACACACAACTTCAATATTGATCCTTATCCATATAGTACTAAGTCTAATATATTCGTGTTAATTTTTGTTACTTCCATCATTTAGAGATATACTAACATTCTGTTTGTTCTCATTGTCATTCTTCTGATTGTAGGAAAGAAATGGTGATGGGAAGGCTCAAGAATCAGACCATTCTGTTCTGAAGATGGGATTGAGGTTGGTTACAACATAGGATATGACTGCAAATTATGTTAAAAAAGATTATTTTATGGCCTTTAAAATCATCAAATCATTTGTTTGTATTGCTCCACTGAAATTCTTGCAGTTACATTGGTACTTTTGCTTATAGTTAAGTAAGCTGTGACTTGTGAATCCTACCTGTTGTGGTATACTGTGTCATCCGTGTAAAAATGTTCCAAGATAGAAGTAATATGTTCCTCTCTCACCCTTTCTGAGTCTCATACATTGAAGATAATGAGAACTATCTAATTTGATGGTTATATATATGGTTTATGGAAATTTGAATTTAAGCACAAATTCTGTATCTTACATTCCTAATTGTTTGCAGAGAACGTAGCAACAGCAGCAGCATGGAGGATCCAGATGGTACATTAGCAAGTGTTGCCCAATGCATTGAGCAGCTGCGTCAGAGCTCATCTTCTATGCAGGAGAAAGAGCATTCTTTGAAGCAGTTATTGGAGCTTATTGATCTTCGAGAAAATGTTTTCAGTGCTGTTGGATCTCATTCCCAGGCAGTTCCAGTACTTGTTTCCCTTCTTCGGTCAGGGTCTTCAAATGTGAAGATACAGGCAGCAACTGTATTGGGTTCACTTTGTAAAGAAAATGAGTTGAGGGTGAAAGTCTTGCTTGGAGGATGCATTCCACCGTTGCTTGGTCTACTCAAGTCCAGTTCTGCTGAAGGTCAAGTGGCTGCTGCAAAGACAATTTTTGCTGTTTCTCAAGGTGGTGCCAAAGATCATGTTGGATCAAAAATTTTTTCAACTGAAGGAGTAGTTCCAGTGCTATGGGAGCAGTTGCAAAAGGGCCTGAAGACAAATGTAGTTGATAATTTATTGACTGGGGCATTGAAGAATCTCTCCAGCAACACTGATAGATTCTGGAATGCCACAATACAAGCTGGAGGGGTGGACATATTAATTAAGTTACTGAAAACAGGGCAGTCTAACACTTTAGCAAATGTGTGCTTTTTACTTGGCTGTATGATGATGGAGGATGCATCTGTTTGTTCAAAGTTGTTGACAGCTGAGGAAACTAAACAACTTCTCAAACTTTTAAGCCCTGGTAATGATGCTGCTGTCAGGGCTGAAGCAGCTGGTGCTCTTAAATCTCTTTCTGCTCAGTGCAAAGATGCAAGAAAAGAGATAGCCAATTCCAATGGCATTCCTGCTTTGATTAATGCTACCATAGCTCCTTCCAAAGAGTTCATGCAGGGTGAGTATGCTCAAGCATTACAGGAGAATGCGATGTGTGCTTTAGCAAACATCTCTGGTGGTTTGTCATATGTCATCTCCAGTCTTGGTCAAAGCCTTGAATCATGCTCCTCGCCTGCCCAAGCTGCTGACACGTTGGGGGCTTTAGCTTCAGCTCTTATGATATATGACGACAATGCAGAATCTACCAGGGCCACAGATCCTTTGGCAGTTGAGCAGACATTACTTGAACAATTTAAAACTGGCTTGTCATTCCTTGTGCAGGAACGGACTATTGAAGCACTAGCTAGTTTGTATAGCAATCCTATACTGTCAATCAAACTTGCAAATTCTGATGCAAAACGTCTGCTTGTTGGTTTAATTACGATGGCTGCTAATGAAGTGCAAGATGAACTTCTAAAATCTCTCTTGACACTGTGCAATACTGAATGCAGTTTGTGGAGTGCACTTCAAGGCCGTGAAGGAATTCAGCTGTTGATATCTCTTCTGGGGCTTTCATCGGAACAACAACAAGAATGTGCTGTTGCCCTCCTTTGCCTTTTATCTCATGAAAATGATGAAAGTAAATGGGCTATTACTGCTGCTGGTGGTATACCTCCTCTTGTTCAAATTTTGGAGTCAGGATCTGCAAAGGCAAGGGAAGACTCAGCATCAATCCTTAGGAACCTATGTGATCACAGTGAGGATATACGTGCTTGTGTTGAAAGTGCTGATGCTGTTCCTGCATTGCTTTGGCTGTTGAAAAATGGAAGTCCAAATGGAAAGGAGATTGCAGCAAAGACTTTGAATCACTTAATTCATAAATCTGATACAGCAACTATCAGTCAGCTTACAACATTATTGACCAGTGATTTACCTGAATCTAAGGTTTATGTTTTAGATGCTTTGAGAAGTATGCTTTCAGTTGTTGCTCTTACTGATCTTCTACGTGAAGGTAGTGCTGCTAGTGATGCAATCGATACAATGATTAAATTACTGAGCTCAACCAAGGAAGAAACTCAGGCAAAGTCCGTGTCTGCTCTGGCGGGTATTTTTGAAACAAGGAAAGATGTGCGTGAGAGCAGCATTGCTGTTAAAACTCTTTGGTCAGCAATGAAGTTGCTTAATGTTGAATCAGAAAGTATCTTAATGGAGTCCTCGCGCTGCTTGGCTGCAATATTTCTTTCCATCAAAGAGAACAGGGATGTGGTTGCTATTGCTAGAGATGCATTACCCTCCCTAGTTTCACTAGCTAACTCTTCAGTTTTGGAAGTGGCAGAGTTGGCAACGTGTGCTGTGGCAAATCTTATTTTGGATAGTGAAGTTGCTGAGAAAGCTGTTGCAGAAGAAGTCATCTTGGCTGCTACTAGAGTATTACGTGAAGGCACAATTTATGGAAAATCACAGGCTGCAGCAGCAATTGCTCGCCTTTTACATTCTAAGAGGCAAGTTGATTATGCTGTAACTGATTGTGTGAATCGAGCTGGAACTGTTCTTGCATTAGTTTCTTTCTTAGACTTTGCTGTCAATGGACTTAGTTCCACATCAGAAGCTCTAGAAGCACTTGCCATGCTGTCCAGGTCAGAAGTGAATGGTGCACACAGCAAGCCTGCTTGGGCAGTATTGGCTGAATTTCCTAAAAGCATCAGCCCAATAGTTCTGTCCATTACTGATTCAACGCCAGTGTTGCAGGATAAAGCTATTGAAATTTTATCTCGATTATGTAAAGATCAACCTTTTGTTTTGGGAGACATTGTTGTTTCTGCCCCTGGATGTATACCTTCTATAGCTAAGAGGATAATCAATTCCTCTTCTAAAAATATAAAGGTCAAAATTGGTGGCGTGGCTGTTCTTATTTGTGCTGCTAAAGTAAATCACCAGAGGCTGGTGGAGGATCTCAATTTATCAAACTTGTCTGGTAATCTAGTTCAGTCTCTTGTTGATATACTTATTTCTTCACAGGCTACTTTGGATTATCAGCATGATGACGGCAGGGACCTTATCAGCATTTGCAGGCATACAAAAGAAGCCAATGATGGTAAATCAAGTACTGGCACCACTATTGTTTCTGGTGCCAACTTAGCTATATGGTTACTAACTGTTCTTGCTTGCCACGATGAAAAATGTAAAACTGCAATAATGGAGGCGGGTGCAATTGAGTTTCTCAGTGACAGGATTGCAAATTGTTTCTCGCTGTACAGTCAGGTATTGTATGCTTTGTTTTCAATCAATTTGAAGTATACAGTGGCATCTGATTCTTTCCATAGTTATTTACTCATTTTCATGAATAGACTCTTATTTGTCAAAGTTGTTCACAGATACGCACCTCGTCGTTTATATAGTAGTTAGACAATAGACTAGTGTACAATTATTATTCCTGTTTGTCAAATCTTAGCTCCTTATGGTGTGATGCAGATTGACTATAAAGAAGATAGCAGCATGTGGATTTGTGCTTTGTTGCTGGCAATATTGTTTCAGGATAGGGATATTATACGAGCACATGCAACCATGAAATCGATACCAGCACTTGCCAATTTATTGAAGTCAGAGGAATCAGCAAGCAGATATTTTGCTGCTCAATCAATAGCTAGCTTAGTCTGTAATGGTAGCAGGGGAACGTTGCTGTCTGTGGCAAATTCTGGGGCAGCTGGTGGCTTATCTCCTTGCTTGGCTGTGCTGATACTGATATACAGGATCTCTTAGAATTGTCAGAGGAATTTTCTTTGGTGCATTATCCTGATCAAGTTGCCCTTGAGAGGTTGTTTAGAGTTGATGACATAAGAGCTGGTGCCACTTCTCGGAAGGCAATACCTGCTCTAGTTGATCTGCTCAAACCAATTCCAGAACGCCCGGGCGCGCCGTATTTAGCACTTGGGCTTCTGACTCAGCTTGCTGTAGATTGTCCATCAAATAAGATTGTAATGGTTGAGGCAGGTGCCCTAGAGGCACTTTCTAAGTATCTTTCACTAGGTCCACAAGATGCAACAGAAGAAGCTGCTACAGATCTGTTAGGGATTCTGTTTAGCAGTGCAGAAATACGGAGACATGAATCAGCATTTGGAGCTGTTACTCAACTTGTAGCTGTACTACGTTTAGGAGGAAGAGCTGCAAGGTATAGGGCTGCAAAAGCTTTGGAAAGTTTATTCTCCGCTGACCATATTAGAAATGCAGAGACTGCACGACAAGCTGTCCAGCCCTTGGTGGAGATTCTTAATACCGGTTTAGAGAGAGAGCAGCATGCTGCAATTGCTGCATTAGTTAGGCTATTGAGTGAAAACCCTTCAAAAGCACTCGCTGTTGCTGATGTTGAGATGAATGCAGTGGATGTTCTTTGTAGGATTCTTTCATCAGATTGTTCAATGGACCTCAAAGGGGATGCTGCTGAATTATGTTCTGTTCTTTTTGGAAATACAAGGATCCGGTCCACAATGGCTGCTGCACGTTGTGTTGAACCTCTAGTCACTCTCCTTGTAAGTGAGTTTAGTCCTTCTCACCATTCAGTTGTTCGGGCATTGGATAGGCTTGTTGATGACGAGCAACTGGCTGAATTAGTTGCTGCACATGGTGCAGTTATTCCTCTTGTTGGCCTACTTTACGGTAGGAATTACGTACTTCATGAGGCCATTTCCAGAGCTCTGGTCAAGTTGGGAAAAGACAGGCCAGCTTGCAAAATGGAAATGGTGAAAGCTGGAGTTATCGAAAGCATACTTGACATCCTTCATGAAGCACCTGATTATCTATGTGCAGCTTTTGCAGAATTGTTGCGTATATTGACCAATAATGCTAGCATAGCAAAAGGACCACCAGCTGCTAAAGTTGTTGAACCCCTGTTTATGTTGCTAATAAGACAAGACTTTGGGCCAGATGGACAACATAGTGCATTGCAGGTTTTGGTTAATATCTTAGAACATCCACAGTGTCGTGCTGATTACACATTGTCTTCTCACCAAGCTATTGAACCTCTTATCCCTTTGCTTGATTCTCCAATATCAGCAGTGCAACAGTTGGCTGCTGAGCTTCTCTCACATCTTCTTTTAGAAGAACACCTTCAGAAAGATCCAGTAACACAGCATGTAATTGGCCCTCTTATACGAGTTCTTGGTTCTGGTATACATATATTGCAACAGAGAGCTGTGAAGGCCCTAGTCAGTATTGCACTGATATGGCCAAATGAAATTGCAAAAGAGGGTGGTGTTATTGAAATTTCAAAAGTTATATTGCAAGCAGATCCTTCCATTCCTCATGCTTTATGGGAATCTGCGGCCTCTGTTTTGGCTAGTATTCTGCAATTTAGTTCTGAATACTACCTGGAAGTTCCAGTTGCTGTTTTGGTTAGGTTGCTTCGATCTGGCTTAGAAAGTACAGTTGTTGGTGCATTAAATGCTCTCCTTGTGTTGGAAAGTGATGATGGAACTAGTGCTGAAGCAATGGCTGAAAGTGGTGCCATAGAGGCTCTCTTGGAGCTCCTAAGATCTCATCAGTGCGAGGAAACTGCTGCAAGACTCTTAGAAGTATTGCTGAACAATGTAAAGATTAGAGAAACAAAAGTTACTAAATCAGCCATCTTACCATTATCCCATTATCTCTTGGACCCACAAACCCAAGCACAACAAGCAAGGTTATTAGCAACATTGGCTCTTGGTGATCTATTTCAGAACGAGAGTCTTGCTCGGTCAAGCGATGCAGTTTCAGCCTGTCGTGCTTTAGTGAATGTGCTTGAAGACCAGCCAACTGAAGAAATGAAAGTTGTAGCCATATGTGCTCTACAAAACCTTGTGATGAACAGTCGATCAAATAAAAGAGCAGTTGCAGAGGCTGGTGGGGTTCAGGTTATTTTGGATCTGATAGGTTCAAGTGATCCTGAAACATCTGTTCAGGCTGCAATGTTTATTAAACTTCTATTTTCAAATCATACCATTCAAGAGTATGCTTCTAGTGAAACAGTCAGAGCAATAACTGGTGAGCTATGTTCCTATGGGGCAGTGTTTAAATTCTTGTTATTTTTATGTGGAGCCACTGTTATATATCTTCATTTTCTTTTCTCATATAAAATGGTGTGTTTGTTGCTTTTCACATGGCAATCTCCAACACGTGTTTTCTTGTCGTTGAATTAGTTATTTGATTCTACTCATAAAGCATTTTTCTTTGCTTTATAAGCAGAAGCTTAGCTTGATTTTCAAAATATTTTTCTGTAAAGAAACCAAAAATGTTATACATGGATTAATGCATCTTAAAAAAAACTGGCGAAGCTGAATTTTTTGTTGATTATTGGTCTTGGAACCAAAAATTTGGGGAAGGAACAGATGAATAGTAAAACTTGTGGCTTGTACCCTTAGTTTCTTCATGATCTGAACAGCTTGACTCTTTATTTGTGCTACATAACCTCTTCTAGCTAAAATAGGCACCTAGTTTTCTGCACATATTTATTGATGTATCAGACAATGAATAGGTTGAAATTGAAAGTTGTCTTCTAAATAAAGGTATCGTTTCTAATATGAATTCATGGGGAGCAATGTTGATTCTTGCGTGTCACTATAAATTGCTTCACTGCGCAAACCTCTCTCCTGTATGTAAATATGACCTATTTTAATTTGTGATCTTTTTTAGCTGCTATTGAAAAGGACTTATGGGCTACTGGAACTGTGAACGAAGAGTATCTTAAAGCCTTAAATTCTCTTTTTAGCAACTTCCCAAGATTGAGAGCTACTGAGCCAGCAACACTTAGCATTCCCCATCTGGTTACATCCTTAAAGACAGGCTCTGAGGCTACTCAGGAGGCTGCCTTGGATGCACTTTTCCTGCTTAGGCAAGCTTGGTCAGCGTGTCCAGCAGAAGTTTCAAGAGCTCAATCAATAGCAGCTGCAGATGCTATTCCTTTGCTGCAGTACTTAATCCAGTCTGCCCCTCCTCGCTTTCAGGAGAAGGCAGAGTTTTTACTGCAGTGTTTGCCAGGAACTTTGGTGGTGATCATCAAGCGTGGTAACAATATGAAGCAATCTGTCGGAAACCCAAGTGTTTTTTGCAAGCTTACGCTGGGAAACACTCCTCCAAGGCAAACCAAGGTATTTTTAATAATAATTCATATCATTATCTTGTTTTGTGATCTTCTCCTGGCGAGTGCTTGTTTTATGTTAGAGTAATATATGATTGTATCTCCATGTCAATCTTGCATAAATGCCAAAAAGCTAATGTGATCTGTTATGTCCTTTTGGGTATTATGCCAGTATTAGAAAATTCTCAGTTAGGATATGGACCTTTAAAGTTGCTTCCTAGTTCCTAGAAAAAAAAAATCAGTTGACCTCATTTACATATTCTACTGCAGTTATATTGCCAGATTTTAGAATCCATAATCACTCAAATTGATTTTTTCTTTTCTTTTGAAGTAGCTTTTGACTTAAATGGTGATTTGATTGTCACTTTTCATCTTGTGGAGGGCCATGCCCACTTCAATTTATTTTCTATTTCCAGTTTTGAACTCAAGGGACAAGGATTTGCAGCCTAAACATGTGGTTGTCATTTTGTTATACAGTTTGAGGAACATCATGTTTTCTTTTTAATATATACAATTTCTACTTTGATTTGATTTCCTCCTCGAAAAGTGAATGTGCTAATTATAATGGAATGTGCTGGTTAGGTGGTCTCAACTGGCCCCAATCCGGAGTGGGAAGAGAGCTTTTCATGGTCCTTTGAGAGTCCTCCAAAAGGCCAGAAGCTTCACATTTCTTGCAAAAACAAGAGCAAAATGGGAAAGGTAATTGTGGGAAAATTGGACTGCACTAAATGCATCAGTCTATCCATGTTCAATTATTTTGCTTTTACACTTCGGCTTGACCCCTCTATTATTTTTATCTGATGACAGAGTTCATTTGGGAAAGTGACAATCCAGATTGATCGGGTAGTAATGCTCGGAGCAGTATCTGGAGAGTACACTCTTGTGCCAGAAAGTAAGAGTGGCCCTTCGAGGAATTTAGAAATAGAATTCCAGTGGTCGAACAAGTGATATACCTTCCGTCTTTAGTGTGAAGCTTTTAAATTGGAACACAGGATACATGGTTGAAAACAAATTTTTGTACAGTATGATTTATCTTGCTAGTGCACATAACAAATTCTTTTGAAACAAATATTCTTTTGTAACTTGATCCTTCGTCTTGGTCAAGTGCATGGGGCACCAAAGATTAGGTTTGCTTCAAATCTTGTATGAATTTTGCTCGTTGTCATTTAAGGTGGGTTGTCTATATATACACACGTGTGTTTCTTGACGGGTTAAAGCTTAGATTAGGAACTAAAAGTAAAAAACTAAATTGATAAAAATAAATATAAAACTTAAACTAAGCTACATCTTAAAAAGGTAAATAATTTTATCATATATATATATATATATATATATATATATATATATGTATGTGTGTGTGTTATTTACTAAATATAAAAATATTTAAAAATTATATTTCAAAAAAGTATAAGATGAAATCAGAAACTACTCAAAACACCATTTAAATACGTCCTAAAAATATATGTTAATCTACTTATACACTAGTTCAAATCAATTTTGAACTTTGGACAATTGTCGCCCCCTAGTCTTAAGCGGAAGTGTGAGGGGGCAGAGAGATCTTTCAAGTGGGGCGAGGAGGAAGCGATCAAAAGTTAGGTTAGTTTAAGGCGTTTACATTTTTTAAAAGGTGGAGCGAACTTAGCATTTAAGAGTGTGAAAAAAAAGGCAAGACCCAACTTCCCTTCACATCTTGGACCATACCACCACCGCTCTTGTGGGGCTTTTTTTATTGATTGGAGCACTTTAGCAGAAGAGAAGAAAAATATAAAATTAATTCAAAATAAGTACAAATATGAGTAATTTTTAAGAGGAAAATATAAGTGACCTACATTTAGAAGAAAAAAGTGTAAATGTTAAGAAATTAATTTGAGGCTATACGTACTTAAGCTTTAGATAAAAATGAAAATTTTAAAATTATGATCGCCACTTCCTATTTATTATCATATGTTTTAAAACACTACTCCTTAGAGTTAAATTGGTCAAAGACATAGTTGGATCCATAATTATTTGTGTTTACTTTGAAGATATTTTTCTGAGTGAGAGAGACTTTATCCCCTACCCACACCAGACATATGTGATTACTTACTGTCCAGGCAACTATTTAAGTTTATTCTTGATGTAATGAGATTAAATAATAGGCTTTTTTTTGGCTCGTATGCTTGTTTTGTTTTTTAATTTCGTAAAAGGAAAGGAATGAAAGTAAATGCGGGGAGCCCACAGTTGCAAAGACAAATCAACACTGGCGATAAAAGCCCGTTTTATTCTCAAGCACGTAAAGACACGGTGGGGCCACCAGGCGTGACGTTTCGCTTCGTGGCGGTACTGTTGTGCGCTTACTCCTTTTATCCTAATCATCATTTTCAACCATCACTATTACAAACACTAATCATATCACTTCCCACAACTTTCCCCGTTAATTAAGCGCTCCTAAGTTAAATTCCCACTCCCAACCAAAAATGAACTACTTTCTTTCTCTTTGTTTTATCCACTCACACTCTCGTTCTTGTTCTCGCTCTCGCTCCCACACACAGCCACACAGGGACGAAACGAAACGATCGATGATGATGATGAACACTGCGCACTCTCGCTTCACTAGTTAACACTAATCGTCATACTTAATCCGTTTCAACGAGGCATCGGAACAAGTGCATGTGCCAGATCTCGATCTCGATGCGGTGGCGGTTGCTGCTACTGTTGTTGTTGTTGGAGCTAACGGCATGCGCAATGCCGCTACCGATCACGTTTTCCGCGCGCCTCGTTCACCGCTTCGCTGACGAAATCAAACCGGTTCGAATTCCGACCGGCGACTGGCCAGACCGGAAGAGCTTGCGCTACTACCACATGCTTCTTGCCGACGACATTCTCAGACGCAAGATCAAACTCGGAGGCGCTCGCTACCAGCTTCTGTTTCCTACTCACGGTAGCAAAACATTGTCGCTCGGCAACGACTTCGGCTGGTGATAATACTAATCCCTAACTCGTCTCTCTTCTGTTTTTTCTCGTCGTGCTAAACGACGTGATTTTGAATCTTATAATGTATGTATCTCTGGTGATTAGGTTACATTACACGTGGATTGATATAGGAACACCGAGTACTTCGTTTCTCGTGGCGTTGGACGCTGGCAGTGATCTTCTTTGGATTCCGTGTGACTGCGTACAGTGTGCTCCATTGTCATCGAGTTACTATTCCAATCTGGTATGAATACGGTGCCTAATATATCTCTTCTCTGATTTCTCTTACCATGTAAAGTTACTGTGATTAAGCGTAATGTTACCATAGTTCTTGAAACTATGGAAGTTTAAAATTAGTCTATGAAATTTCTTGTTGGTTGATCTACACATTTTAGTCTCTTAAGATATGTTAATATTGTCATTTAACGCGCATTTTTTTGAACTCTACACTAACGTGATTGGTGATTTTGAACTCTCATGTATTTTGTTTAAGGACTAATGTTACTAGGCTACACACTTTCAGGAACTAATATGTTGGTTTACGCGACTATCTAACATATAGCCTTAATAACTTAATGCAATAATACAATATTTGGTTTTATTAGCTTGTTTTATTGATTATTTGAAAAATAGTTAATGATGATTGTGAATCCTTATCGGATAAGGTTATTAATACACTATTTGATTGTTAGTTTGTTTTAGTAATTGTTTGAAAATAGTCAATGATGCGAATTGCAAATCCTTGATTGGATAAGATTTCAATTGGAGTGGAATATGACAATCTGGTACCTTTCTGGGTACAATTGTTCAGTGAGGTTTAGGGTCTATAACAGGTTTAGCACTTATTTCCAATAATTGATTGGCAGATGCTCCTTCACATATGGGGGCATCTATTATGCAGGATAGAGATCTGAATGAATATAGTCCGTCTCGATCGTTATCCAGTGAGCATCTATCTTGCAGTAATCACTGGTGTGATAATGGTTCGAATTGTAAAAGTTCCCAGCAGCAGTGTCCGTACATGGTCAGTTACTTGTCAGATAATACGTCGAGTTCTGGATTGTTAGTTGAGGACATACTGCATCTTCAGTCTGGTAGCGGTTTATCAAACTCCTCTGTTCAGGCTCCAGTTGTTCTTGGGTGTGGCTGACTGCCCTGTCCTTTTCACTTCAATATCACTTTGCCTGATGATGTTTTTCCCTCTTTGTTCTGAAAAGCAAGTTTCCTCCTTGTTTTGTCTCTGATGTCTGTTTTGTTGAATGCAGATGTGGTATGAAGCAAAGTGGTGGTTATTTGGATGGGGTTGCCCCCGATGGTCTATTAGGTTTGGGACCTGGGGAGAGTTCTGTTCCAAGTTTTCTTGCCAACTCAGGATTAATCCACAATTCCTTTTCCTTGTGCTTTAATGAAGATGATTCTGGTAGAATGTTTTTTGGGGACCAAGGACCAACCATCCAACAGTCTACCCCGTTCTTGCCTATGGATGGATTATAGTATGGAATTCTGTGCTTTAAATTAGCTTACCATGTTTCACTGAACTACTTTAAATTAGCTTACCATGTTTCACTGAACTAAAAAAAGTAGAAAATGCTGACATGCTAATGATGATAAATATCCTGGTCAGTTCAACGTACATTGTTGGAGTGGATTCATCTTGTATTGGGAATACTTGTCTTAAAATGACAAGTTTTAAAGCACAGATTGATAGCGGAACGTCTTTTACATTTCTTCCTGGCCATGCTTATGGAGTAATAGCCGAGGAGGTACTTTAGTTTTCTGAATTCCATAATTATAAATTTCTCCTCGGTGTTTTCATATGATTTTATTTGTAATAGTTTGATCAACAAGTAAATGGTTCAAGATCTAGCTTTGAAGGATCTCCTTGGGAGTATTGCTATGTACCCAGGTGAGTTTTCTTATAGATATATGTCTGTCTGTCTCTCTTTCCTCTCCTTGTGTCTCTTTGGACCATGATTTCCTAATTGCTGGAGGTTTCTAGTCTCTTTGACAGCTTTATCCATTTATTATTGTATTTTTCGGACAGTTCACAAGAGTTGCCAAAGGTTCCCAGCTTAACTCTCGTGTTCCAACAGAATAACAGTTTTGTGGTCTATAATCCCGTGTTTGTATTCTATGGCAATGAGGTGGGTGTGAGTGAAGTGATCCTGCACTAAGGTTTTTAAATTACAAATAACTATGAATCATGATATAAGAGGATTCATTAGTGTTAGAATATTTCCAATTATTCCTCTGATATTTTATTGCTAACCTCTTACTTACTTAACAAAGAAGGTATTAAATACTTTTATGAAATTAAATGCATTTATTTATTTTTACTTATTGCTTTCTTTATAAATTATCAGAAGGATTAATAATAGAAGAGGACATGTCTTTTTTTATTTATTTATTATTGTATCAACTGATTATTTTGCAGCGAGTTTCTGTTGAGAAGTATTTTTTGTAGCCCATGAGAAAAAAGTACCAAGTGTATTTTTGAACATATATTTTGTACGTGGACACCTAATGAATATATTCTCTCCACTTTGCCAGAACTAATTGAATTTTTGTATCAAAATATGGTTTTATCTATACAGAATATTTTTCACCACCATTTTGTTCCAATTCCCAAGGTTCGCCTATTTTTTTTATCCCACTTTCATGCTTATTACTGTGCCCAGACAGATGTGAACTGCTTTGAATCTTCACGTCTATGTCCAATTGTTCTAATGATGCAGTTCATGAATTTATTGGACAATTGAATTGTAACAATTTTTGGTTATATTATTTTCCTAGGTGGTTAACCAACTTTCTACGGATACATAAGTGGGGCAACTGTTCATTTGTTGTCATGTGAAAATATTTTCTATTAAATATTATGTTTTGTAGGGATTGCTGCATTGATTTAGCATGTTAAAACTTGCTCATGTAAATATTTTTTCTAGGAATGTGCAGCATCCATTTAATATGTTATTAGGCATTGTTTTCTGCAAAAGGAAAACTCAGTTTTTCGAATAATACTTCTAGAAGGGAAGAAGTGGCGATTTCTCCTGTAACAGTTCTAGATAAATTAGGTACCTCTTTGTGCAGGGAGTCATTGGATTTTGTTTAGCCATCCAGCCAACAGAAGGGGATATGGGAACAATTGGACGTAAGTTATTTTCCTAGTCAATGTCTACTGATTACCCGTACTCTGAAATATTGTATATAGTATATAGTATTAGTTATTGAAGGATACTGCAATCTTAAAACTAATAGAATCTTTTCGCAGAGAACTTCATGACTGGATACCGTTTGGTATTTGATCGGGAAAACAAGAAGCTAGCGTGGTCACGCTCAAATTGTGAGTTTTATTACTTTTGAGTTTATGAGCTTAATATATTTTATAGTACTAATCATTCTTCTTAGGCAAAGAAGCTGACTTGGTTTCTTTGCCATTTAACTGATGCAAAGGCTTTTTTCAAATAAAAAACCCTTACGCTGCCTGTTTTCACTTTGGTTATGTCTCCTTGGATGCGTAGGTCAGGATTTGAGTGTAGGTAAGAGGATGCCCCTTTCTCCAAATGAGACTTCACCAAACCCATTGCCTTCAGATGAGCAACAAAGAACGAACGGGCATGCAGTTGCTCCAGCTGTTGCTGGAAGAGCTCCCCACAAATCTTCAGCAGCTTTATCTCGGATGAATTCATCGTTCCGGGTATATTGGCATTGCTATTTCTTTCTTCTATTTCAACTCGTGTCTGCCTCTTACTGAGAGCATCGCATTCTTATTCTTATATATGTCTAGATAGCGTTACGTGTATACCAAGTCTGTTTCCATTTTGTCCCCCTAGCTTTGTAAGTATATTAGATCTCACACCATCTAATGCTGTTTTTTTCAACCTTGCCAGCATGTTAGATTCCTAAAACTCGTACTGGACTATTTATCTGTCAACCCCGTTTTCGGACGGGTGAGCTTATGTAAATTAATTCGCTTGGTGTTATCCTAAAGACAGCCTTTTAATTTAATTCATTTTTTCAATCAACTAGTTTGTATGTTACCCTGTTGATTACGTCAATTCAAACGGTCTGAATAAATGTGAAACCTTGACTTATTTATCCAAAAATCTTGGAATCATTTTGTCGTTTGGTGTTTGAAAATCAGATTGATAATCAAAGCCAATGGTTCTTGCTAAGAAAGCTAGTTATAGTGCAAATTTAATAGGAGCATATTTAGTTTAGTTTGGTAAGCGTGGTGCACTGGTCTTTTTATATTTTATTTTGAAAAATTATATTTAAAAAAAATAAAGTTTACAATTCAAGACATGAAAATTAAGAGAATTTATGTTATATTTTCTAGAGAAAAAAATCACTGAATCAGCATCTATTTAGTCCTGTTGTCGTTGTAATTATTTGTTTTATTTTACGCAGCTCTCTCTTAAGAAACATTAGCATTTGTGAGTGTATGGCAGCTAAAATTTGACTTCTATACATTATTAACCTAGCTACTATCCCTTGCTTTTTATCTATTTCAATTCTGAAAAGAAAAGAATTTTAATGATATATTTATTAATTTTATTATACTTTTAGCTTTTGTAATTATTTTTAAATAATTTGTACATGTTAGTATATGCCTATCTACCTTTCATGACAATTAAAAAAAATAGATATTTTATAATTATTGAAATAAAAAATGACTACAATTTATATTAAAAACATAGAAATCAATATGAACCGCCAATTATAAAAATAAATACTTTTTATTATAAAGAAGAAAAGAAACTAAAAATAGTAGAAAAATACATCATATGTTAAAAAAAATCATTTTATATATAATTAAATTGTAAGTATGTAAAAGGTTTTGTTCTACACTTTTTTATTACAACTTAACTTCAATATAATATATAATAAATAATATATTAAATTATCTTATTTTCATTATATATATATATATATATATAATATAATATAAAGTTATAAGTTGATATATAACAAAATATAAAGTACTTACAAACGCAAATTCCACTTGTAAATTATAAAACTAATTTTAAAAATTTGAGAAATTAAAAACCAAACAAAGTTTATGATTTAAAGATGTTAAGAGCCACGGATTCTAACCTGAACATATTATTAATTGGATAATGATACTTAGACAACATTTTTTGACAATATTTAAATATTATCTACGTGTGTCATTATGTGTAAACATGAGTTTATTTATTGGATGATGATATAAATACCACAATTTTATTTCTACCCTTATTCAACACAACAAAATATTTTTTTAAAATATAAAATAAATTTAGATGAATAAAGTACAAAAGTTAAAATATTAATTTTTTATTAAGTGGTAAATAAGTATAGGAAAATTCAAAATTGAGAGGTATATGTTTATAATTTTTCTTATTTATTACTAATACGTTGGCATTGGAGCCATGGGGAAGTAGCTAAAAAGGTATGCTCGCTCATGAGCATCCAAAGAATTTAAACTATACACACAGCCATTATATATACCTGCTAATCTTACAGGTGAATTACTTTAAACTTTAAACATTGAACTATACAAAGCAATTTCCTTCCCTTCAGATTATTTTTATTGGAGTATAAACGTGAATATGAGTTACATATTATATCAAAATGAATAAAATTCCATAAACTTAACATTTTAAATTTTTAAGATTTTGAATTAAATACAATTTCACTTGTATACTATATTTGTATCTCGTTCATAGAGATCTCCGAGAGTAGTTTTTTTTTTTTTTTTTAATTTTCCACATTTTTCAGACACACAAAAATAAATAAATTACAAACACACTAAAGAAGAAGTGTGATTTTGTGTGTGTGTGATAATAGCGTTTAACTACTTTTAAGGTAATTTAGCTCCCATTTCCTAGTTAAAAATGGTCCTTTTATGACGAACTAAGAATTATTTACAATCCAAAAGCTACAAGAAAGCAGGTGAATATATCAATCACATGCTTCTTCGTCCAAATTAAAATCTAAACACGAGATATGGATAAGTTATATAAAAATGGAAGTCTCATTTTTTCATGAGTTCTCATCAAGTTTCTAAAAGCAAGAAGGAACTATTATATACTAACCATGGTTCTATTTCAGTTTCACACCTAAGTATGGTATGATTAAACTCTTTACTCTCTTTTGATCTCCAGTTCGGTATATTATTAGTACAACTCGTGTCCATGTTTTTTTATTAATCGGAGATTTCACTTATATATTTGCTATAAATTTATGTTTTCGGTTTTAATTCCAAAGTGTTTAAAAATCCACAATGAGTTGATCTATTTTTCAATAAATTTCTTTAGTTTTAAGCAAACAAATAAATAAATTAAGTTATGTTTTTTAGAAAAAATAAAAATAACTTTTGAAAAAGTTAAAAGCTTAAATAAATTTGAACTTTTCAATAGGATTTTTTAGTATGCTGTGATTTTTTGAATCAGGTATTAAAAAATATAACATTTAAGTTTAAGTCTCGGAATAACATTTATCTGTATTTCATTTTTGGTAAATTGGTATTGACTCTTTTAATTAATCTCTGAAATATATGGTTCCAAACTATCCTTTTACCGTAATATAATATTTGATCAAGATTATAAATAATTTAATAAATATTATTCTTTAACCTTTTAGATAATCTAATACATGTTTTAAGTTAGTTGGTATATGGTCACTAGAACATACGTATTAATTTATTAGTTACCTAATTTTTAAAATAAATTACTAAATATTAAAAAATAATCATATATCAGTCCTTCAAATTTAATTAAGGCAAAAGTTAATTAATTTTAACTCATGATAAAATTAATTTATTTTATTTCTTCAACAAGTTATTGTTTGTTAACATTTTTATGCCTTTTTTTTCTCACCAACTTTTAGTTGCATTTTCTTATTTTTTTCTCATCAGTTTTTTTTTCCAAAAGCGAGACCGTGTTTTCAGTTGTTTTTTTCTTCTTCTAATTACAACATCATACGATGAGTTACGTAAATGATTCAAATTGCTTCTTTTGGTTCCCTTGATAGAGATATCCCAGCAACAAAAGAAAAGAGGAAATGCTAGTTTCACATTGAGAATCAAATATCCCAAATTCAAAGATGGGAAAAAGTGAAAGAGGAGACTAATTACGACTAAGAAATTGCTTATAAAATGATTATTCAAACTTTTGTAGATAATAACATTAACAGATATATATACTTTCAGAAAATTGTTTAAAGAATTTAACGTAAAATGGCTATTAATATTTTATTGAAATATTTCATTTTATTAAAAAAAAATACTGCATATATATTTACTCTACAACTTTTGGAAAACTGAAACTCAATAAGGAGTTTGATAAAGGAATCTAACCATGCATGATTTTATGAATTTTTATTTATTTGTCTACACTTATTATATATCTGTTTTTTATTTATCTTTCTCTTCTTATCACATGATATAATCTATAAACCTATTATTTTTTAAGGTATATATTAAGTATATATCGAAAGATGTTATCCTCATTCTGTTTTTGCAAAGAACTGATAGATTGTTTACACAAACTTTTTGTTAAAGGTTACTGGGTTAAATTTGAATGGAGGGTAACTAAATGCATGTACTCAATCATTATTCAAAGTTACATTATATATGTTGTTAATTCGGGAATCATAGTCGGTGACTGCTTTCAGAGTTTCACTTTCGTCCTTGAGAAATTATTGTTGTTCCATTTGAATTGAAGTCACAATCAGAGGGTTCTCATGAGCTGTCATTTGAAGTGTCAATATATATGTAATAGATAACTTTGTCAAGTGTCAACTGAACCACAAGCACTGCAATAATTTTTACTATTTATTTGCGAACGAAAGATATGCATAATACATGAACCTCTTTCTTCTTATCTGCTTTCTTCAACCCCACGTCAATTTTTTCTCCATTCACAAGTTAAAACCCATTTTAAGGCTCTTGTTCGTAGCCTCACTCACCTTTCCATTCATACATACATATAATTCAATCTGCTGCTCAAAGGCTTTCAAATAATTACATGGCCTGTGGTAAAAATATCTCTAAGGTAAGTAAAAAAAATTTCTTCATTTTGTATCATTAGAAGGTAAGTAAGGAATCTTTTTCTGTTTCTCAAGAAACTTCCTTGTAACTTCTTCTTCTTTTCGTCCTTTTGCTTTTTCTATATATACTCTTATAGTCTACTTTCATCTCCAACACCATCAAACTTCAACCCTTCTCCTACCCACTCAAGAACTTCAAACCTTGCTTTCATATCCATTTTCGCAAGGTTTTGAGGCTAAATACATATCGATGGGAGTTGGAGATTACTTGTCTGATCTAATGGGCACTGGTAGTGGAAGCCGCCAACACAGCAGCAATAGCAGAAAGCAATTGCAGACCGTAGAGCTGAGGGTGACGATGGATTGTGATGGCTGTGTGCTCAAGGTTAAAAAAACTCTCTCTTCGTTAGATGGTAAGTAACGTTTTCCCTCAATTTTATTCTTATACTGAGCTTCTATTAACGTATATGAATATGATGAAGGTAAAAAAATGGTGTAAGTGCAGGAGTAGAATCAGTGGAGATAAACAGGAAACAGCAGAAAGTGACGGTAACTGGTTACGTGGAAGCAAACAAGGTGCTAAAGAAGGCGAAGTCAACGGGGAAGAAGGCTGAGATATGGCCTTACGTGCCTTACAGCATGGTGGCAAATCCTTATACTGTTCAAGCTTATGACAAGAAGGCTCCTCCGGGTTACGTGAGGAGAGTGGACAACTCTGCCACCATTGGAACAGTGACAACTTATGGAGATCCATACACCACCATGTTCAGTGATGAAAACCCGAATGCATGTTCCATCATGTAGAAACTGGACAGAGAGAGAGAGAGAGATTATGTTAAAAACAAGTGCTCTTTTACTGTTTTTCACACGGCACTGTATATTTTCAAGTTTTAAATATATAGTTTGCTTTAGTTTCAATGTCTTATATGGTGTGTAGTAAT
This sequence comes from Vigna reflexopilosa, assembly GCA_027742785.1. Lineage (NCBI taxonomy): Eukaryota > Viridiplantae > Streptophyta > Magnoliopsida > Fabales > Fabaceae > Vigna > Vigna reflexopilosa. The sequence continues at coordinate 1,322,645 of CM050914.1, read as the reverse complement.
GTGATGAGACGTTCTTGTGATCCTTTGTTTTTCTCAACTATTTTGTTTCAGTCAATATACTGAACCGTACTTTGTTGTAGTTTTGCAGCGCGTTGTCTTTGATTGACGTTGGTTGTTACTTGTTTAAGGAGGCAACCTTAGTTTTTTTGCAGGTATATATGAAAACTGAAGCTGTATGCAGCAGATTCCTGACATGTTTTGAACCGTGGAATCACATATTTGCATTTCTGAGAAATACAACCTTATGAACTGGTTTTTTTATTTCCCAGTAAAGTTAGTTTGGCTATTATTAGTAAAACTGATTTTGAATGAAAATAACTTTATGAAATTGATTTTAAATATAATTGATGATGATATTTTGGAAGTCTCCTCGTCTAAAACTAAAACGAATTTATAATATATAAATGAATATAAATTTTATCATATAAATCAATATTATGTACTAATGCATAATACACTCTTTACATTTAGATAGTTTTTATCTGGGAACAAATTTTCTATTATTGACCTTTGAATAACTCGTTGAACATTCAACATTTCACGATAATTAATTTCCAAGTTTTCTTTATGTTACTATTGTTGAGTGAATTTATTCATATTCAGTTGAGGTACGTGAGAGAAAACGGAAAAGAAAATAAAATAAAAACACAAAATATATGAAGTAATTTGACAATAAATATATCACAAATTTGTAGAGAAATGCAGTCACTACAATAACATATTTAAAAAATAAATAAAAAAATTTGTAGTCATATAATAATGTGATATCTCACTAAAACACGAATACACTAAAGTACATAAAACATAATACAAAGAGGAAAATTATGTATTAGTAAATTAACTTGCCATCTCGTCATGAAAACTCAATTTATTTTATAACATGAGTTGTCTAATTATATAATACACCTTTAGAATTACATGATAAATCACAGTGATATCTAATCACAATCAAGTTATACACTGAAAGATAAAATATATCATAAAATGATAAAAATGTGCTTATATATCGCAACAACAAATAGCCTAAACAAGACATTACTAAAAATTTATTTCATTTGTTTTTTAGACCAAATTAAATAACGATAATAAAAAATATTAAGAAGTAAAAGTTTGGAGATGGTTTTTGAATGAAATAAAAATAAAGGTTAAATATGTTTTTAGTCCCTATATGTTTTTAACTTTATTTACTGTTTTAAACAAATAAAATTGAAAGACTAAAACAAAAGTTTTCTAAAATTGAAAGACTAAATTGTAGAAACTAAATCTAAAATTGTCCAAAATATAAGAACTAAAAACATATTTAACCATAAAAATAATAAAATAAAAGAAAGGTTGTATAAGTAGTAATAACTTCAGTATTGGAAGAGATTCTTCGGCTGGTAATTGATGGGCCTAAAGAGTGGACCAGGCCCAGTAAGAAATCATTAACAAACAAACCCAGCTAAACCCCTTGCTTCTCTACTGTGAACTATTTCTCGCTGACTCCGGCGAGATCCGTTTCACATATCCGGCGTCACTTTCCGTCATGGACTCGGAATCTGGAGTCCCTGATTCTCAAACGCACCCTCTCTCGAGCCAAACTGTGGACGCATGTCACGACATGAATTCCCTTGAAGACCTCGCGAACCGCGGCGCGTGGCGTTCAGTCATCGACAAGGTCTCCCGCGCCCGCGCCCTGTCTCTCCTCCACAAGCCCCACGACCACCTCACCTACCTCGCCTTCAACGCCCTCGCATTCACAAAACTGCGTCGTTTCAACGAAGCCTCGGCGGAGCTGGATTCCCTCGAAGACCTCGATAGTTCCCACTACCGCTACGAAACCTACCCCAAAATCTACCCTAACCGGGTGGGATCGATGGTCCCTTTCTCCCTCCGGTGGCTCCACGCCCTAATTCCAATCAAACTAGGGCAACGTCAGCAGGGAATGGATCGCTTCTACACACTCCTTGACTTCGTGCGCGGGAAGATCAGAGAAAAGGGGGAAAACGACAACCTCGGCGTGTCCCTTAAACTTTGGCGTAAACGAGAAGTTTTTGTCGTGAATTGCATCATAGGGCACCATTTGAGTCAGAAAGAGTTCGGCGTGTGTTTGAGTTTGATGAAGGAGCTTCTCTCTCGCGATGATGGTTCGGACCCTTTGCTGGTTTCACAACTTGGGTATATGCAGTTGCAGATTGGGGACTTGGAGGGTGCGAAAGTTTCTTTTTTGAAGGTGGAGAGTGAGGGAACGAATAATGGGTCGTTGAGCGAGGTTGAGTTTAAGAACCTTGTGAATAGGAACAAGGCGTTGGTGTATTTGGTTGGTAAGGATTATGTCTCGGCGGTGAGGGAGTACGAAGAGTGCATTGAGAGGGACAGCGCGGATGTCGTGGCTGTGAATAACAAGGCTCTGTGTTTGATGTATCTTAGGGACTTGTCGGATTCTATTAAGGTGTTGGAGAGTGCGCTTGAGAGAGTTCCCACGGTGGCTCTCAATGAGACGCTTGTTGTCAATTTGTGTAGTATGTATGAATTAGCGTATGTTAATCACTCTGATATTAAGAGAACGCTTAGTAATTGGATTGCTCGTGTTGCACCTGATGATTTTGATGCATCTTGTACTCGTACATGAGGTAAGTAGTTACTTTCCCTTTTTTGCTTTGCTTTTGACTTGTATTCTTCTAATGTATCACCGATCTGTTTTCTCTTTTCTCTTTTCATTGGACAAAACTTAAATACACTTTCATTGGTATTTAGGTGCAATCTTCATTATAATTTGAGTTATGTTTCGGTAATTTTTGTTGACATTTGATGCAATCTTTTATTATACCAATTATCGAGTCAAAACTCCAGTTCTGATTGGACAATAGTACCAATAGTATCTACGAAACAACATCTAAGTTCTCTGCCGTTATAGGATGCAGTGCTAGATGCTACATTTCTTTGTTTGCACAACGTTCAACAATTTCTTTGGCCTGTCTGTGTGTGTCTTGTTGATGGATTTGGATTTTCATGAATAATAATTAATTGCATCTCGATGTAATTGAAGTATCCTGTACTGAGCTGCGGGTTAATTTTGCGATATCTTCACCTTTCACATCCTTTGTTTTCTTCCGAAGCCTAGTATAAGTTTGATTCCACTTGGTTTTTCTTTTTGGTTTGTCGTGAGGGATGCAAAATAACCATCTCAGCTCAAAAATACCAAGGTTTCCGAATATCATGGTCAGTGCATTAAACTCCGAGCTTCCTGTTGTCCGGAATTTGTCTGTCAGTCTGTATGCAGCAAAGGCTTCTAGAATGTCATGGTTAGGGAGGGGGCCTATGGATGTAGATCTCCATGGAATCTGTTGAGTTTTTATCTGTGGTTATTTTCTTGTGGTGGAACTTTCATGAGGCAAATAGGTGATTTCTGGTTAAGGAACGGCATCATGGGTTGGCTCCAATACCAAATTTCCTCGTCTCTCTTGAGTGATTGTGTTAGATGAAGTCACATCTTTGGATTGGTGCTTTGGAGATGCACTTGGAAGATGAACAAACTTTAGTTTTCTGATGTTACTTTCAGCATTGGTGCTTGTTTTTGTCAATGGTAGTCGTATCGGCATTTTAGGACTTACCTGTGAGTATAACATACCTTTTCTTTTTTCTAAATGGACCGGACTGGCTGGTCAGATTGATGAATTGATCGGGTAACCAGCTAAAATGAATTACAAAACTGGTCTGAAAAAACTGTCAAAGAAGCAGAAAACTGGTATAAAACCTGTTATTAAAAAATACTATTGAAATTTCAATTTACTTATGTTAACATTTTATTTGAACTTTCATATGTATTTTAATAGTTAATTATCTATAAATTTTACGTTTTTATTTTTTTTAATATCATAAAATTATGATATTATTGTTTAATGTGAATTTCATTATTATAATATTTTGATTAATATTTGTTCAATCTCGGTTCAATGATCGGTCTAATTGTGAAATAAAAAAAAAATGCTCCTCGTAGTCATCTTTTATGCGTCATTAAAGATGTTTTTTTTAGAGCATCTGTGGGAGTCATTATATGAGGTTTTAATGTGGATTCCACTGTCACATCACTTTTACAATCTTACTGCAATTTTTACACAAATAAGACCTGCGCTCTTAGTAATGTTTTATTTGGTTGTTAACAGAAATATATATTTCGGAGGAGAAAAATAATTTTTCATTCTTATGATCTAGACTTTTATTTTTAATGGCATGTCAACGTACTCCAATGGGGAGATCTTATAAGACCCAGGTCTTAATCTTATGATCTAGTGTATGCCTGCAAGGGAGATGTTCTTAGAAATAAAGAAATATAATAAATCTTCTTGATCTTAATTAAATATTTATAAAAAACTTTGTTTTACCTTTTTTTTTTCGTTTCTACATTAGAACAAATATTTATATGTGGATTAATTAAATGGCAGCTGGAAAGTATGAGTATGATTGATTGAGCAGTTACTAATGTCATCTTAAACTTTATAAATGATAGTTAAAGCTTTCAAAAATCAAACCTTTAGAAATAAACACTTAAAAGACAAAAGCGGTGGTGGTTGACTTTATTTTCTGTTGAAAAGAGCGATTTAGTGCCTTTTAGAAGGCAGCAAGATTCTTCATTCTTTCTCTGAGTAGAAGATAATTGTAATAAATGCACAGAAATTGCTAGACAAATCAATTTAAAGATTTATTTTTTAATACATTTGGAGGAAATGTTCTTATATCTGGTTGATCTATTTATATGCAGATATAGTGGAGGTGTGGCGTGTTTGTTTAAAATTCCTAGAAATGCCACTCGCCAGCATGACGAAGGAAGAATCACTGGTAATTGCTGCTCAACCATTCGACAATGAATTCATCCCTGCTGGTCATGCTATGGGACATCCAGTAGGTTGCCTGGTGAATGAATAGGTACAAACATGGACCAAAGTAATTAGGTCTGTCTGGTTCACACATCTTGTTCGGCTGTATGCTTTCCTAACCTGACAGCGTCAAAATTCTATACATATGAGAGACTAATGATTATAACAAAACTCTTGCATTACATTCATTCAATTCATCAAGGTCATTGTATTGTTGTAGTGTTGGTTTCTTCATCACATAATCCTGCCCCCAAAAGGAAGAGCTCTGTATTTTAGTTTTGCTTATCCCTGTTGACTCTACTTCAAGTCTGCGGATTGATATTTGCATATGGCTTTTATTTCCTCATCGGACCTCGCAGCTGTTTATTGAATATGATTGGTAGAAAATGAGATAAAAATGTAATCCCAAATTCTTGTGCAATTGACGTGTGTTCTCATTTGATTATGTTACATTTTAAGACTATTATATATATCTCAACACTTAAATAATGCATTGGGTCATTTGGGATGGGTCGATTAGAGTGGTTTATATTAAAGTCAACATGGTATTGCTGAAAGGTACTTGTTCCTCACAAAATCGTCAAACAGTTTGAAATTCCATTAGAATCTTATTATGAACCGAGTAGTATTACTGCCTTTTGTGAAAGATGCTGATAAAGAAAAACTGCCTTTTTGAAATATGCTTGTGCGAATCGACAGAAAGGTAATGATGAAGTGGTGAAATGGAAAATACAATTTGAATGCTTCTGAAGGAAATCAAGATATAGTAGTTATCATTGAAGTGAAGAAGATGGCATATACACAGAAGCAAGACAAATCAGTGAATTTACGTTATTACTAAATGTCATGGGTCATATGATTCCCGAATATATTGTTGGGTTTAACAGGAGGAGGAGTTAAAAACGGTGACCTACACAAATAATATTACTCTTCAATCTATTGTGGGTTATTTTTCATTAATCCTTAGCAACCTTTAAATAGGTGCAAATAGGACCTGGACCAATTACAAATAATAAAAACTAAATATAAAATATTAACTAACTTAGAAATAAAACATTTTTATTCTATCACAAAATAATATTTTATCTATATAAACAAAAACTTATAATTATCCATCTTTATTTGATCTCTATCAAATCAAACCAAATGTTACCAAACTTAAAATAAATAAAATAATAAATCTTTAAATTTAAGTTTATCTCAACGTGTATATATATATATATATATATATATATATATATATATATATATATATATATATATAACCTATAAAACGTAAATTTATCTTGATAAAACTTATCGAAGTGAAATGCTCTACTATTCCACATGGCGGACTATTCCTGTACATCCTTTTCACTCGCAACACGATCGGCGAAAAAAAAAATGGATTTCTTGTTGATAAAAAATTATGATATTCCACTGTATCTGAATCTCATATCTCTGTACCCACTATTATCAAACTGGTAATTGAAGTATGCTTGAATTAGAAAAAAGAAAGTAACTATTATTCTTTTTCTTGACCAAGAGATTTCGAACTAATAATGATCGATATATTAAAACAGCTTCATTCATTCGCTTCCAAAAGGTTATTGTTCTTCTCATCTCAAGCCCGAAACAAGAACATAAGAAATCAACAATTTATAAATAAATATTATTATACTACCACATCGTCCACCGACTTTTTCCTTAAAAAAACCTTGCCACCTACTACAATTTATTTATATTTTGAGGTTTTCCCTATATGTTGATGAAGTTGAAATAGATCTTGTCAACCAACACAAACAAGAAAGTATCGCTTAAGTATAGAAGAAAAAGACATGCTTCTCTGAGCTCTGCTTCTTATTGCACTAAGTCAAACTCTATATCTCCAACCCCCATCTTCCTTTCCTCTGCCTCTTTTTACTTAAATACTTTCATTCTTTACTTGGTGTTTAACTTTGCGTAGATTCTTCTCATTTGCCTATCCAACTGCACTTGCGATTTCCATGGCTAATGCGCTTCATAACGCTGCCATGTCTTTTGGTTTTCCATCCCTATCCACTCTTAGGTTACTCCAATATCCTTGAGTCGTTATTCTTCAGCATCGCTTGTTGCTAATGCTTTTATGGCCTTTGTAGAACCATGCATAAAGATAATAACATTGAGCTGAAAAGAATGGCTGTGGCGATTAAGGCAAAGTCTAATAGCGATTTTGATGACTCGGGCGTTGATATTTCTTTGAGTCACAGAGTTGATGCAGTGAAGCCTTCCAAAACTCTAGCCATATGTGATCACGCCACTGCTCTTTCACAATCTGGAGTTCCTGTTATTCGCTTATTTTTCGGAGAATCTGATTTTGACACTCCTGCTGTGATAGCTGAGGTGATTTCTCTGTAAATTTTACTCTCTTAAGTTGACAATATAAGTGTTTATTCTTCTTTGCTTTTTGTTCCTTTTCTTTTTGTATGTGTTGTATATTCATGATCATGAGATGTATGAGAATGATAGGCTGGAATGAACGCAATTCGTGACGGTTACACCAGATATACCCCCAATGCTGGCACGTTAGAATTGCGCCAAGCAATATGTCACAAGCTAAAAGGTTACTTCAGAATTCAGATGATTTGCGTGTGTGTGTTTTATTTATGATTATATTATGTGACGTTTGGAGTTTGACAATGTGACTGGACTGTTTCTGCAGAGGAGAATGGAATTATACATTCTCCTGATCAGATTGTGGTCAGTAATGGAGCCAAGCAAAGTATTGTTCAAGCAGTGCTTGCAGTTTGTTCCCCAGGAGACGAGGTTTGAAACAGCTTTATACTTACCACAAGCATCTAGAATTGGTTATGTTATGCTACCGAGTTATTTTGGAGTCAAAGAAAATTGTCTAATCCATTTAAAATCTGGGAACAAAATTGAGTTAAAGAGCATATGAAGCTTCAGAAATGCTCTCCTTTTGAGGCCTTATTCTTGTAATTAGTCTGAACTTATTGACACGGCTTCTTTTGTTCAAACTATTCTGCAACTAGACATTCATTTCCTTATTCTAGAATATCTTTATCTTCCATGTTGTATTTCTCCGTTTTTCAAACTCAATATGATTGTCATATATTTCAGGCCCCGCAAACCTTGTTCTCACCATTATGCAAGTTAAAATTTAGTCCATATTGTGCACCTGTTTCCATTTATAAATTGCTTCTATTGTGGTTTTAGAAGACTTACATATATGTTATCCTTTTGCAAACTATGGAGGCTTTGATTTACCTTGTGTTGTGAAGAATGTTTCAGGTTATTATTCCAGCTCCATTCTATGTGAGTTACCCAGAAATGGCACGACTGGCTCATGCAACACCTGTAATTCTTCCAACCCACATACTGAATGGTTTTCTTTTGGACCCCAAACTGCTAGAAGACAACCTTACAGAAAGATCCAGATTGCTTATTCTTTGTTCACCATGTAACCCAACAGGGTCTGTCTATCCTAAGAAATTACTCGAAGAGATAGCCCTAATTGTAGCAAAGCACCCCAGGCTACTGGTGCAGACATACATCCATGATACTTCAATGTTTTCTCCTCAACTATAGCTCCTTACACACCTCTATGGCTGTTGTATTCAGGTTCTTTCTGATGAAAATTATGAACACATAATTTATGCACCGGCAACGCATACAAGCTTTGCATCTTTACCTGGAATGCGGGACAGAACTCTAACTGTTAATGGACTTTCCAAGGTTTTTCAGTGATGATATGTGTGCTCTTACTGATTGAGTGTAAATTCTAATTACTATAGATTTTCTTTTGAGCATGTTGTTGTCTGTGTTGTTCATCCCTTGTTTTCATTTTCTACTCAGTGCAAATTCTTTAGATTATGACAATGTAGAAAGCTTCGACTCTGAATTATGAGGCTTTATAACTGTCTTCTTGTAGACATTTGCAATGACTGGTTGGCGGCTTGGGTATATTGCTGGTCCAAAACATTTTGTTGCAGCATGTGGAAAGATTCAAAGCCAGGCATGCTGTACTTTTCATTTCCATTTGATGAATTATGTACAACCAAATATGAAACTTTTCTTGATTTCCTTTTGCTCCAAGACATCTAATGGATATTCAATGAGAAAATAAAAAGAAATATTATGTTTTAATGAAATTGTACAGAACAATGAAATTTGCTGTTTAGTGCTCTCAAATGATCCAAGTCAAAGTCCCTACTCTTCTGCCCTGTAATATAGCTAACTTTTGGGGATATCTAACACATTTTATGGAGCACAGTTTACTTCAGGAGCAAGTAGTATATCTCAGAAAGCTGCAGTTGCTGCATTAGGATTAGGCTATGCAGGAGGAGAAGCTGTTTCTACCATGGTAAAAGCTTTCAGAGAAAGAAGGAATTTCTTGATTGAAAGCTTTAGAGACATGGATGGAGCGAGAATATGTGAACCACAGGTGTGAAAGGTGTTTGATTATCATCCTCCCTATTATTAGTTTCTCCTTTTCTTGAAAAAATGTACTATTCTTTTCACATTCAGGGTGGATTCTATGTATTCATTGATTTGAGCTCTTATTATGGAAGAGAAGCTGAAGGGTTCGGTTTAATCGAAAATTCTGACTCTCTCTGTCGCTATCTGCTGGAAAAGGGCCAGGTATTCTCATTTAATGGCCTTCAAGATTTTACTGATATTTTAAGAGTATTAAGTTCAAACTTAAGAAACATAATAATGGCCTAAGTCATAACTTGATGTTTTGATGACTCATTACAGGTTGCTTTGGTTCCAGGGAGTGCATTTGGAGATGATTCTTGCATCCGCATCTCTTTTGCAGAATCCCTTTCTACTTTAAACACAGCAGTAGACAGAATTAAGAATGCACTCATCTCTCTAAGCTCTTAAAAATACATTCAGTTTTTCATTTATTTCTAAACAAAAGATTTACAGAAAGTTTGAGATTAATTTAGGAGATAATGGGTCCTGGTTGATTCCTGCTAGAAATTACAAAGTGAAGTAATGAAGAATCTTGAATATTTATTTTCTGGGTGATGTAAAATTATTATCGTTGATCACAATCATCGTATCTTAATCTCATCTACCAGCCATTTTCTAACTATTCGCTCAAGTACACTTTTTTGTGTCAAGTTATAAAACATTCTTTTTCCAGACATTATTTTGTGTCAACTTAATTTTGTTCTTCTCTTAAGCCCAGAAGGAGAACAATAAAAATCAACAATTTCTACACGTTCTAGTTTATTTTTATAGGAATAATATTTCAGTCTTATTAATAGATAAGATTATCAATGTTAGGATGGTCACATTTTAATACCCAACTAAAAAACACTTTCTTGAACTTTTAATATGTAGTACTACGTCAAACAATCATTTACATTACAAAACACTTATAAATAGGAAATTTTAACGTTGTCGGTCTAGTTGGTGAAGTTGAAGCGTACATATTTGACCAACGCAAACGAAAAGCTGGTAGAAGTAGTAGAGGAAGATGTGAAGGAAAAGAGAAGTTACCCTTAGATTTGCTTCTTAAGCACGAGCCAAAACATCCACCAACTCCATCCTCACATCTTCCTCTACCCCCTTTCAACTTATATATAATGCACTTTCCTTCTTTTCTTAGCGCTTCAACGTTGCATTTGCATAGAGAGCTTCTTATCATTTTCCATGGCCAATGCACTACAAAATGCCGCCATCTCCACAATCACGTTTGGAGACCACTATTCCGTTTCTCGTTGCTTTTTTCCATCCCTATCCACACTTCCTTTCAGGTTACCTCGATTCTCTTCTGCCATTCCACTTCAGCATCACTTCATTGTCGTTGCTAATTAATGGTTTTATTGGCTTTGTAGAGCCATGCAGAAAGGAAATCACGTGGAGCTCAACAAAAAGGTGGTACTGATAAAGGCAAGAAATAAGAGTGATTTTGATGACGTAGAAGTTGATGTTTCTTTGAGCCACAGAGTTAATGCTGTGAAGCCTTCCAAAACTATGGCAATAAGCGATCATGCCACTGCTCTGTTACAAGCTGGAGTTCCCGTTATTCGCTTAGCGGCTGGAGAACCTGACTTTGACACACCCACTGTTATAGCCGAGGCGAGTTTTGTGTAAATTTCCATTTGTTTGTAAATGTTACCGATAAATGTCTTTGTTCTTCTTTCTTTTGTCCCTTTTATTTCTGTACTGTATCATGAATTCATGATCATGACCTGACATGCATAAAGATGATATAGGCTGGGATGAATGCAATTCGTGACGGTCACACTAGATATACTCCTAATGCCGGAACCTTGGAATTACGCCAAGCAATATGTCACAAGCTAAAAGGTTACTTCAGAATTTAGATGCTTAACGAGTATATTTCTCATTATTATTATCATTATGCGAGATTAGCAGTTTGAAGTATGCTTCGTGACTGTTTCTGTAGAGGAGAATGGAATTACATATACCCCAGATGAGATTTTGGTCAGTAATGGAGCGAAACAGAGTGTTGTTCAAGCAGTGCTTGCAGTTTGTTCCCCAGGAGATGAGGTATGAAATGAAACACCTTATATACTCTACCATGAACATCTACAATTTCTTAGTTTGTGTTTTGGTGAGTATTAGCAGAATTGATTTTGGTTAAACACAAAGTCAGTAAGGTAGCCAAAATTAATTCCTTAACATGAAACAGCGTGTTACCGTTTATCTAAAACCACATTAACTGAATTTTAAAGTGATTCTAGTTAAGTTAACATGAAACCAAAGACGCACTTACGATATTTGTGGTTTTAGAAAACTAACAACACAGATGTTATTTATCCTTTTTTAAGCTGTGGATGTTTTTTTTTACCTTCTTGTGCTGCGAATGTTTCAGGTTATCATTCCAGGTCCATTCTATGTGAGTTATCCAGAAATGGCAAGACTAGCAGATGCAAATCCTGTGATTATTCCAACCCACATATCTAATAACTTTCTTTTGGATCCGAAACTGCTTGAAGCCAACCTCACAGAAAGATCAAGACTACTTATTCTTTGTTCACCTTGTAATCCAACAGGATCTCTCTACTCTAAGAAATTACTTGAAGAGATAGCCCAAATTGTAGAAAAGCACCCCAGGCTTCTGGTACAAACAAGCACCCTTTACTCTTGAATGTGTTTTCACCTTTTCCTCAATGATACTCCATTTCAAGATCTCTACGGCTGTTTTACGTACAGGTTCTCTCTGATGAAATTTATGAACACATAATTTATTCACCTGCAACTCACACAAGCTTTGCATCTTTAACTGGAATGTGGGACAGAACACTAACAGTGAATGGGTTTTCCAAGGTTGGTCTATGATGATATATGCTCTCTTACGTATAAAGTATAGTTTCTAATTGGTATAAATTTTCTGTTAGGAATGTTGATGCAAACGATGTATTTCTTAGAATGTCTGTAAATTATGATAAATGTAAAAGCCTCAGGTCTGAATTATAATGCTTTTCAACTGTTCTTGTAGACATTTGCCATGACTGGGTGGCGTCTTGGGTATATTGCTGGTCCAAAACATTTTGTTGCTGCCTGTGGAAAGATTCAAAGTCAGGTAGGCTGCATTTTCATTTCACTTTCTGTGAATTATGAACGACTCAAAATCAAACTTTCTTGATTTCCTTATGCTAAAGAAATTGGGCTTGTGTTGCTATTTATGTTATACGTAACATATACTGCTTAGCTTTCTGAAATGATACATAACTGATATTTCTAACTATTCTACTCTGACCAACGCTTAACTAACTACTGATATATGGATATCAAATACATTTTATTGAATACAGTTCACTTCAGGGGCGAGCAGTATATCTCAGAAAGCTGGTGTTGCTGCATTAGGACTAGGCTATGCAGGTGGAGAGGCTGTTTCCAACATGGTGAAAGCCTTCAGGGAAAGAAGGGATTTCTTGGTTGAAAGCTTTTCAAAAATGGATGGTGTGAAAATATCTGAACCACAGGTGTGAACTTATCAGCATGTTGCTTGAACCTCCTTTTCCGGGTTTTAGCTCCTTCCTTTTATTAAAACCTTTTTCAATTTCAGGGGGCATTTTATCTCTTCATTGATTTCAGCTCTTATTATGGAAGAGAAGCTGAAGGGTTTGGCTTAATTGAGAATTCTGACTCCCTCTGTCGATACCTGCTGGAAAAGGGCCTGGTATATTCATTAAAATGATCTCTTAAGATTCTATACATATTTCATCAGCTGAAAAATTAGAAGTGATTTTCTCGCAAAAAGAAAAAACATATTAAGACGGATAAAATGAACATATGACACATGTTCTTTGCGTCATAGTTCTAACTGTCATAAATAGTCTGCACGACGTAATAAAAAAAAATACAATATAATAGATTTAAGGTTAAACCCGTTCGGATGTATCTATTTTCATATTTTTGTACCATATTTGTCTCTGGCTTATTTTTTTTGTCAATTAAGTCTTTAAGAGTGAAAAATTGAAAGAAATTTACCATTGCCGTTAAATAAAGTTAACGGGGTTAAGTTTCAGCTTACCTGTGCGGGTGAGGTGGCCAGATACCTTGACGTGGCGTTAAAATGTGATGACGCGTGTAAAAGTGTTCGTTGATTTTTTTTTTTTAAATAAGTTTTTTATGAGAATTAGGTTCGTTCCTTCTCCTTCACGGCGACTGTCTAGGTGACCTTTGTGATGACGACGAATGAAGATGGTTCGAAGAGGTGCAAGGAGAAGCACATTATCCTGGGTTTCTGCAATTTGAGATTTTTACAAATGGGGTTTTGTGTTTAGGGTTCTTCGTGGTTTCTGTTTTCTGATGCAGGTGAAAGGCGTTGGAGTTCACGATTTAGGGAAGGTGAAGGCGCGAATTGGGGTTACGCGATTCTAGGGTTTCTATTTCTGATTTTGGGATGAACTGTGTTGATTTTTTGGGTTTGCATATTAAGAACCGCTAAGGAGAAAACATGATTTGCGGTTGTTCGTTGCTGATTGCGTTTCTGGATGAGGGGAGAACTCGCGGTGGAGGTTTGGACGATGCTGCTTGCGGCGCGAAGAAGAGGCTATGGGTGGTGGCATGTTTCGCTCTGTTGTAAAGGTGGCAAGGTTGCTCACGGTGGCAGCCTTGACGGTGGGGTATAGTGAAGGCACGATGGCTTGCGATATTGCCTTCATCTCCCTTCAGAAAAAAAAACCCGAAATTCGCAAACCCTAACCCCCAAATTGCAAGAACAATTTGCAAGCATAGAAACCCCAACTTTAGGCCACCTATCTGTAGAGAAGAACAAAATCTCAAAATAAAAAACCTTTGTCCCACCCTCTGCATCATAATCGCAACTCTTGGACCTGCGAGAGTATTCGTCTTTATCATTGTCAGAAGAAGGCGGAAACACCAAATTGTCTTCTTCTTGTGCAACAACTTCCCTGAGAAAGTAAGCTTCCCCCTTATGATCGAGATGCATTTGGAAATCAGTAGGCACCCCGTTGACAGAGATATCCACCACCTTTTCCCTCGACTTCAAAACCCCTTGGAATTTGCCGAATCAAACGTACCACGGCGACGACTTGAAACTGCCATCTTTCTGTTCCACCACCACAATATCGACGGCGCCTCCGAACGGATGAAACGGCCCCGAAACCATATACACGCCCTGACTCAGTATTCTCCCCACCGTTTGCATCCTCCCCAATTAATCAACCCCTTGTCATAAATCCAATCTCTCTTTCGCAACACTCAAATCTCATAAATAACAACACAACACACGGATTGGATTACATATTGAATTACGATCATAATTAATCAAAGAGGATGAATTTTAGGGGAATCGCAAAATTCTCTATAAGCGTGAAAAAAAATTTTAATTTACTGGCACATAAAACCCACGTAACAATACACGCCACGTCATCTTATTTGTCCATCTCACCCTTACAGGTAAGTAAAAAGTTAATCCCGTTAACTTTAACGGCAAGGGTCAATTTCTTTCAAATTTTCAATCTTAGAAATTTAATTGGAAAAAAAATAAAAGACGGAAACATAAATGAGACAAAAATACGAAAATAAAGACCTCATGAGTTTAACCTAGATTTAACATAACATCTATTATCTATCATAATATATCTAGTTTACTGACCTACTTTGAGTTATCAATAATAATATATTAAATTTATTATGATGTAATTAGGTTTATTATCATAATATTTCAGTATGATTTAATTATTTTTATCTATCATAATACCTCTCGTTTATTATAACAGGCATTCTTTTACATGTCTTAATACGTGTTATTCACGAATAATCTACGTCATAAAGTTGAAGCAAAATACTTGATAGCCTAAGGCTAATCCTTAACTTGGTATGTTGCTGTTTTGGTTTACAACAGGTTGCACTGGTGCCGGGAAGTGCATTTGGAGATGATAGTTGCATCCGCATTTCTTATGCAGAATCTCTTACTGTTTTAAAGACAGCAGTAGAGAGAATTAAGAAAGCGCTTATATCCCTCTAAGCTCTGCTGCGCTTTTTTAATTACTACTAGTCAATTGTGCTCTTTCTTATTTGTTCTATTTTTTATTTGCATAATGTTACATTCTCTCACCATATTCTTTTGACATTTTGTAAGTTATTGTTAAATGAAAGAATGATTGTATATAATAAATATCTTGGAAAATATAAAATATGTTCAAACATTACAATTTGTGCAGTAGGGTTGGAAATCTAGCTTTTCATGTCATCCTTATAATGAACCGAGTCAAAGTTATTTGCTTTAGAAAAATAAATATGTAAATCAAAGGTAGTGAGTGATTCATGGGTTAAATATAATTTTCATCTGTTTTTTTTATTAATTTTGGTTTTGGTTCTTATATTTTAAAAATTGATTATTTAGTCATCAAACTTAAAGAAGTGTGTACATTTAGTCATTTTATATATGAATTTTACTATTAATATCACATTATCTGAATTTAGTTCTTCTATTAATTAGTTAAAGATTGTCACTAGATAATAACTTTTGCTATAAAAAATGAATAAAATTAAATACTTTTAAAAATGGAAGGATTAGATTAATCAATTTTAAAGGTAAAAGAAGGATCAAAGGGAAGCTTGAAAAAAAATAGTAGGTGACCAAAATCATTTTCTCTTAATTTACTTTAGGATAATAATATTTTGACAATATTTTAATATTATTTACATATATTTTTTATTGATCTAAAATTACTTCATAATTAATAATAATAATAATCATAAATATCATAAACTAATTAGAAAATGAGACATAAATACTATTAAAATATTCTCAAATATCGTTATTCTTTGATTTATATACACTTTGAGCACTCTAAAATAAAAGTTAAAATTTGAGGCAAATGAATAAACAGATAATTGCAACAAATTCTTTGTACGATGTACGGGCTACCAACGTAGTTCGGATCAAAATTTCCGGAAACCTACATTTCCATGGTAGGCTGCAGGAAGAAATTAGATGAGGTACAAGAAGAAATAGTTTACGAGAAAAGCCCATGGGTTACATCCTCTTACTCTCAATCACTTGTAAGTTTATATAGGAAGGATAAATTACCAAGATGATGTCTCTTTCAGAAATGATATTTTTAAAAAGTATCTTGATTGCCACTTTAAGAAAATGACCTAATGGTGAAAGAGCAACGTGCTTCTTATTATATTATATATATTTTTAAAAAGTAACTTGAAAATTTTGTTATTGTGAAAGAATTATCCAAGTTGTTAGCAAAAGCTATTTAAGAGAATCTGTAATATAAAAATCATAATAGATCTTTATGATAGGTGTTATTTTTTAAATGGATTTTATTATATCACTTTATTTGTCATTCTAGGCAACTCTTTTATGAATTTCATTCTAAAGATAACCTTTTTTACGTATATTTGTAATTTTGTATTTACAATTTAATCTTTTGTAAGTTGAAAATTAATGTAATTGTACAATTAAGCTTGTCGTTTTCAAAATCTAAATTTTATCTAAGAAGTTGTTATATTTAAGATGTTCTCATGTTATCTTAGAAAGCTTTTTATAACACTTTGCATTGGACATTTCTAAGAAAAGTGTCAACATCTTTAGTACAATTCTGCATAAAAATAAGAAAAAAAAATGTTTTTTTAATAATTTTTTTATAACTTTTTTTTAATGTTTACGTAATAATTTATGATTGTTTGTTTCAAATATTTTTTAAAATAAATTTAAACAAATTAATAAAATAATAATACGTGAATTATTGTGAAAGAAAATATTATGAAAAATTGTTAAAATATTATAGTCAGAGGAGTGAGAAAAAGAACAGAATAATATATATAGATTGAATCTGGACAAGATTTTAGAGAAGTACACTAAGAAGTTCCCAAATGTACACTTTGGAAAACGTGAAGTTGTGCCTAAAGTTAGTGCATCCTTAGTGTCTCAGAACACTTGTATGAATCTATCCCTCTTACCGTCTAAGCACATCAACCACTAAACTTATTTTTATCTACTTTTCAGTTCTCATGTAACTCACTAAAGCCTATGTGTATAATTTAATATGAAAACTTTACACCGACACTATTTTTGTAATTAATTGTGGTTGAAAATTTAAAAAGAATATGACACCCCCTGTCGTCTAATTATTTTATTTAATTATATTTATTTTTCTAAAAAAAATAAACCATCATTTTTGTATGCATAATTAAGACATAATGAACATATTTAAGGAAAAACATCGAAGGACCAATACCCAATATATAATGTGGCTGAAAAGTAGTATGTGAAAGGAGTTGACTAGCAAAATCTAGTGTACTAGTGGTGGACAAATGAAAATGAATTGGAGTAAGTTGGAAAAATGTACATTCAACGTCACTTGATAAAAATTTATATATTTATAATCATTTTATTGTTATACTGTGAAATGAATGTAATGTAAAAGTATTTCTTAATACTATTATTTTACTTTAATAACGGCCGGTATACTTTTTTTTTTGTTTGGTGATTAGAGATTAATTTTTTCTAATAAAATTAGGCATGAGGGTCTTAATATTTTTTAGAAAAAAAAGTTTTTTTTTAAAAAAATTGTTTTTAATTTTCCTTTTTACATATTTTTAGATTATTGTATACATTCCTAACTTTTCATTCATTTATATAAAATCGATGCTCACTCCTGCTATATATTTATATGTGCTAAACTTTTTCACTTTAAAATAAAACGCTACGTAATGAACTTCACATTTAGTAAAAAACTTGCACCAACACTGACCAAAAGTATTTGCAGCAGTTTTACACACAACTTAAATCTTATTAAGCACACACATTAGCAGAAACTTGCAGCATCTCCAACAAGATATCTCTACAAGATGACTTATTCTAATGTCCCATTTGTACATAGTTGGGACTAGAAATACAAGCAAACTCATAAGCACTGTTGCGATTTTCCAGAGAGAAATGGATATTGGATACTGTTTTTAACTTTTTTTATTTTACCACACATCGTATATCTTAGCAGCGGCTCTTGCAGCCAACAGCTTCTTCAACAGTGAGAAATACTCTGCCACCGAATTTGGAGACAAAGTTTGAAACCTTTAGCTTGTGTATCACTTGCCACCTAGGGTTCGCAATGGCTAACTGAGAACAACACAAAAACCACTACATCATCATTCTTATACAACACTTTGATATTGTTTATCATCCATTTAACAAAGCTTAAAAATGACCGTGAAAATTTTCCCTTGATCATCATCGGTTTTGACTGAAACAAAATGAAATTACCTGTTTTCCATGTGAAGACAAACTCTTGTGCAGTTCCTCTAGAGAAGCAATTCCAGAGGTGTCAATGTTCACCAAATCTATAGCAACCAAACATCATGATTCAATTCAAGAAACAACAACTGAGACAGTAAATGTTTTAATCACAACACGAATATTCTAAGATGCTTGAATAATATACTTGAAAACTTGAATAATATTTGCATTTTTAAAGGTTTTTATTTCCATTTAATTAAAAGTCAACGGAGTAGAATTTTCAAAAATATAACTTTAGCACGTCTCTGTCTATTTTCTTTTTCATCATACTGTATTATGTATATGTCTGTACTTGTTTTCTTTTTCCATTTGCTGAGATGTTTACTTTTTCTTTTTTCATCTGTTAATTGATTTCATTTTCTTTTCCCTTTTTAAGAAAGATCAATAGTGTATTATAGTAAAAGCTAGAAAGGCTTACTGGAGGTGTCAAGAATTACGAGTTGAACGGTGGTTCTTGAATTTCCCTTGTCATCTTCTGATTCTTCCTCAGAGACCCATTTGATGATCCTTGAAAGACAGATTGAAGATTAAAATTTTATTCATGTTTCTGACATTGATTTCCCATTTGTATATGACAAATACCTTTCTCTAACGAAATTGGCATTTGCAAAGCAAAGCAACGCAGACTTGACTCGTATTATCAAAACCCCTGGAATCTTAACTGCCATCGGATACTGATAGACATCGCAGAACAAGTTAGTGCCAGGAAGTTTTCCTAGAGTTTCTGTGCCTGGTCGAATTGAGATGAGAATGATCTTTGAAAAAGATATAACCACCTACAGATGAAGAAACAAAGTAATTAGTATACAAGATTATTTACAATTAAAAAGAAACAAAGTAAACTCTTATCCATTTGGCCTTAGCAATATAGTTTTCCTTTCATTAATTTTCTTTTCAATGTCTTGTCACTTCCAAGAGAAAAGGACTACTTGTTTAGGCCATTTAGACAAAGAAACAATTTGACCTAATAACTTTAAGCGTTAGTGATTTGTTGAAAAAATTTTATATGTGAGATCTCAGTCATGTGATTGCAACCCTAGCAAGGAATATCATTCCATATAGAGAATTTTTAAGGTGGCTTTAATTTTCAAGGTATAAATATGTCCCAACCAAAGAGAATATGCAGTTTTCAACGGTGCACATCCATTCTGCATCGCTCTTAGTGCCAAATATGTGGGTCCAGTCAAGTGGTGGGGATTGCTTATATATAATGTACAAGTCAGGCTTTGGCCCATGCTGTCACTCGTTTTCATGAATACTAGAATTTCTTTTTTCTGTTAAAAATCATACTCTTAAAAAGTACAAGTATAGCTTGTAATAACTTAAAAGCTTTTAGATATCCACTCAAGAGTTGCCTACAGTTGAAATATTATTTCGTTTCATAATGTTCAACAGTAAATCTCAGTTTGTGTGCGCTTTCACAAACTATATATATGAATTTATTCTTATCATTCATTTATAGTTTATTATTTCAGATGTCACAAACAGTTGAAACTTTAAATGCATACATAGTAAGGTGGCAAAATGATGCTAATGTTGATTCTTCAAGAATATAGAAGAAATTTGATTGAGAGCTCTCTGAGTGAAAAGACTCCATTAGCACATATGCTGCCTAATGTGATGTTCTTAAAACAGGAACAGTTCGGCATGCTGTAAACCAGTAACCCCACTATAATAAAGATAGCATCAGCAAAAACTGGCATATCCATTGTTTTATATATGGATAATTAATCTATGTTAAGACTTGAACTTAATCAATATCTTCATATTACAGTTTCATTTGGACTCATTGTTTGTTAATTATCATGCACATATATGTATAAGTATTTACGTAGTTATGTTTACTGTTTTATAGTGATGGTGATAATTGATTGGGAGTGAAGTGATGATGAGAAGAAAGAAGAGATGAGTGGCAATGATTACCGCCACTAGCAGACCAATCTCCACAGAAGCAAAAAGAACTCCGAAGAAGGCACCAGCACAAGCAAGAAAGTCTATCTTATCAACCTTCCAGATTTTGTAAGCTTCAGTGACGTCAATAAGTCCTGGGAGAGCAGATAGGATCACAGAAGAAAGAATAGCTATAGGAGTGTAATACAAGAGCTTTGTCAAAAACTGCAACGATACCAAGACCGTCATCGCCATCACAATGTTTGACACCAGAGTTTCACACCCAGCTGCATAATTAACAGCAGTGCGGGAGAACGAACCTGCCACAATTAATCTTGCTTGATGATCAATTAAACAAAAACAGCTTCATCGTTTTTTTTATTAAAGAACATAACAAGAAAAACTCATTTTCCCTATGTACCAGTTGCAACGTAGCAAGAGGTAAAAGATCCTATGATGTTTGTGAGACCTATTGACATCATCTCCTTGTTTCCATCTAGTTGGTATCCTTTGATGGATGCAAAAGATCGCCCAACAGCAATAGATTCCTATAATGGGTTGTATCGTATCAACATGAAATGGAAAATAAGAAAACAAAAATATAATTAATATGGCAAGTTGATATATAATTATAATTTGTTACTCACTGTAAGGGCAACGACAGCAACCACTAGTGCAATTTTTGCGACTTCTCCAATGTGGGGGCTGTTGAAGTCTAACTCATGGATGGAGATTGGGTTTAGTCCTCCTTTGACATGTTTCACGATTTTCACTCCATTTTTATCAGCTTTTGTCAAAAACACAAGTACAGTCGACAAAATAACTGACACCAGAGGAGAAATTGATGCCAACCAGAACAGTTTCTTCTTCTTTTTACTCTGGTAAGGGAATTAATTACAGTGTTCAAACCAGAATCATGCAAATAAGAGGGAGGGAATTGAAAGCTCATTCCATTTATTGCTCACCAGAAATCTTGTTGTTAGGATGAAGACCAAGAACGAGCATCCAAGGATAAAATTTCGAGGATTCCACTGTAATTCAACATGTATATGCTAGCATTAATATGCATTAACAAAATTTGTTTAATTAGTTCTTGAATCGAAATTTTCTTCTTTTTAATTTGTAACCTTGGACTGATGAAATTATAATAGGAGCATTATTTATTATTATTACTTTTTTTAATATATTATTAGAAGGATTGGAGAGTGATTTTTAAAATTTTAAAATGAGTCCTAGGCCTGTGTATATAAACAGTTTGTTACATTTTTTTCATAAAAATAATTTTTTTAAAAAAATTAATGAGTTTATTATACAATTTAAAATAAATTGGTTACATTAAAAAACTATTGATTGGCTTCCAAATAATTTTTTTCACAAATAAAAATTAAATTCAATACATTCCGAATTCATTATATGTAAATACGAAAAACGAATTATGTGTTATATTTTTTTAATGATGAAAATTACGTATTATAGTAAGTGTAGCGAATGTTGAATTGGAATGAGGTGTCAGCTCCAATTTATAGGGAAAAGAAAGAAAAAGCAAAGGGACAGGGGAAGTAGTTTACAGGATTCTGAACTGCTTCCCAGACAGCTTTCATGACAGAGACTATGTCGGTTTTGGTGGTAAAATGGCTGATTCCTAAGAGTCCCTTCAACTGTTGAAGCCCTATAACGATGGCTGCTCCTGCCACAAATCCAACTATTGAAGCATGGGATAGGAAATCCACAAGGAACCCCAGCCTGTGTTCAAAAAGTGTTAATAAGTCACCAATCACCCATTTTGTAAAATGACTTTTACTATGTATACTGATTATAAGAATTATGAAAGAAACATGCATATGAAACATGTTCACCTCAAGAGGCCGAAGGAAGTCTGAAAGATGCCAGCCAAGAGAGTAGCAAGTAGAATTAGCTTTGTATAACCCACTGGATCAGAAGCAGGGTCTACTAGTTTCTCCATCATTGAGGATAACAGCAATGAAACCACTGCCACAGGACCAATTGCTATCTCTCTAGAAGTTCCCATCACAGCATATACAATTGGTGGTACCACACTTGTATCTAAATGGTTTTATTACACATATTAGTAAGGACTTCTCAACATGTTAAAAACTTTTAATGATTCGTAAGAAAAAGGAAGTGGCTTACAAAGTCCATATTGAGGATCAAGATGTGCCAAGGTTGCATATCCAATGCTCTATGATCAAAATTGAAAGCACCACACAACAACAAGCTTAGAAGTAGTGTTATTCCAAGCCAAGATATAAATTAATTAGAATAAGATAAGATTTGTATACCTGGGGAATACAGAGACTGGCAATAGTGAGGCCTGCAAGAAGATCTTTCCTGAACTTAGTGGCAGTGTAGTTTCTGCCCCAAGCAAGAATAGGAAAAACGGCCTGCAGAAGTGACATGAGGAGTGTGGTGCAGGGTTGATCTGAGAGAGAGGAAAACTTTTGTTTATAGTGAGAGATAGTTTTCCACACAGAATCTGCAACCACACGCCATGGACTTGGGGGCTCAGGAGCGTTAAGAACCCACTGAGACCTTACATCCTCTGCGTTCTTCTCAACGTCAACCTGCATGTGCAAATCCTCTGATTTGCAGGTTTCCATCGCTGAAGAAGCCATGTTGAAGTGTTTGGGAGAACTTTATCTCGTGAAAACTGGTTGATTACACTCTCATCAGACTTACCTGTGAATTGAAGAGCTGTCAAGTTGAAGAACTTGGTGCTACAAACAAACTTATATAGGCCAACAAAAAGCCTTGCTTCTGTTTCACACCAAATAAAATATGTAATAAGAGATGAACAGAGGGATTTTACATTTTACTGAGTCACATCAGAGAATAATAGTTTATTACTTTAACGTGTGGAATAAAAATTTCACGTTTCTAACATGAAACTGATTTATTTGAATCCGAGTTTAAATAATTATAATAAATATTTTAAAAAAATCTAACTATTTTCTTTTTAATTAATTCAAATAGATTGACCATGTATGAAAGAATTATATGGAAATTAATGTACAAAAAAAAAAAAAAGTTCTTACTAGTTAAGATGTAACCGTTACCTAAATCGAAAGGAGAGCATGGAAGACAAGAACAGAGATAAAGCAAAGTTAGTTCGTTTCTAGTTGGTCTCCAATCAAACCTGGTATAAACAGTTTGTCCGGAACATGAAGGATGTACTTGTACTTGGTGTGTTGGTTGCTTTACCAATACATTTTAGTGCGTAGGTGTTTTCGTCTTGTCGTTGTCATGGAGTTGGGTTGCAAAGTATTGGAGCATTATATATACTATATATGGATGTGAGTTTTTTTTTTTTTTTATGGAATAGTATATAATATAGATACAAATATCTTTAAAATAGTAATATGATTATATTTTATAGATGTAAAATAATAATATGATTAAACAAGTGTTGCCATATGTAATCTCTTATTATAATTATTAAATAAATCTAATTTTATATATATATATATATATATATATATATATATATATATATTAGACAAATACTTTTATATATGGATTAGATTTTGTCTAATAATATATATTTTAGATAAATTTGTTTATATATTAATTAGATAAGTTTAATTATATACATTAAATAATGTATCTGGATTTACGCATGTTTGGCAATATCTAAGTTATTAAAGTTACTTACATGTGCATTATACTTATAATGTTTAAAATGCTTTTAAACAAAATTTTCTTTTTGTGTTTTGATAAGTTTTAAAAATATTGTGAATTTCATTCTAAATATATATGTGTATAGTTATCCTCGAAACATTTTAAGTTCAAGATTATGTTACTATATCATTCAATTTTAATGACATAATACTATTAAAATAAAACATTTTCATTACAATATCCATCAAACAACTTATAAAAGATATATCTTATTATACCTATATAGCCATCTGACATATAAAATTATACTAATATAATATATGTGCATTCAAAGCTTTTAAACTATGATTTTATTTCAAAAATATACTTAACCAGATCTATTGTTATTCCACAACTCAAATAACTAACTCAACTATATAGATTGATAGATTAATGTATAAATAAATATATATTTTTCCTTTTAATTTTAGTATATTTTATATATTTGATATTCTAAAATTTTGTATACTTACAAAAATATTTATTTTACAACCTTAACTTTTTTTAACCTTATTTTAAAGTCAATTTACAATATTATTAGTGAATATAAATATATCGACTTAGATTTAAAATTTACATTTTAACTATCTAAAAAAATAAACAAAACAAATAAAAATAATCGATAAATTTATTGTTTTAATATTTTAGATTAAAAATTATATTTAGTTCTTAAAAAACCTGATAATTTATTGCATTGTGATTCAATGCTTAAAAAGAAAACATTAGTTAAAACCGTAAAAAACCTATTTTGACCTAAATTAAAAAGAAAATATAACAAGTGAGACTTAAATGTAGTGGATTGAACATATCGAGGAACAAATTCAACTATAGCTTAATTAAACAATAATAATTACAATTGTAAAGTAGATATTTTTCAAATAAAGAGTCGGCCAACGCACCTACGACCGCTAAGAAATTATTAATACGTTAATTTTTCCAGAAAATATATATGTTTCATTTAAAGTTATAAAGGTATTTTTTTTATGAAATTTTATAATAAATCATATGCTTCGATGCATTAATTAAGAAAAAAATTTAAATAACTTTTTTTTTTAAATTATATAACTTTAATTCAAACATACACATATAAAGACAACAATACACCATTTATTCATTTTGATATAGAATTTTTTTCCCAGATCAGACTATCTCTTCAAATACTTATTAAACATAAACATAGCTTATTTTGACTTGCTTTCAAATTTGATGTTTTGTTAATAGTTTATATTATTTGAAAAATATTTATAAACAACATTCCGACACTCAAATTATATAACATTTGAATAAAGAAGTATTAAACAATGTAATGCATGTCTAATCAATTATTTTACTTGAATCTTCTATTTATATAAATTATAATATAAATTGTAATATAATCGATTATATTATGATTGATTGAAAAATCTTTACATAAATCTTTTCGTTAAAAATAGTAACTAGTTCCTAAAATAGAATTAGTTTCTTTAACCATCGTCTCAACGAAAACTTTACTTATTCGATATATTATAAGAGTATATTTGATCCGTTTCTCTAATTTATTTTGAAAAAGTTTTGTGGGTTAAGAATTTTATATTATATATTCAATTATTAAGATAAAAAAATTAAATTTAAACAATTTGCATTAAAATTATTTTTTTATCAATTCTATTATTATAATAATTTAAATTTAAAATGGCAATAGTTGACCCAGGCACAGTTTTCCACTTTTCCTCTTACCTCTCCCACTCTCCATGTCATTAAGCCTCACTAGCTACTGTTGATTGTTTTTTCTCTCAGAACATTCATGTGTACTTAAATCATCCTCAAAGGAACCGTGCTTGTTGAAAGATTTGCTATGTTGTTATGTGATTTTCTAATCAGAATTTTACACTTGTTGGATGAAGTTCACGTAATTTTACCTTTTGATAAGCTTATAAACACGCATAAGATCAAGAAAAAAAAAACTAGTTTATTATATTGCTGAGAAAAAAAATGTATTTTAGCCAAACTAATTTGTGTTTAGGAGGATTATTTTAAAAGTAATTTGAAACCAAGTTTGTTTTTCTATTTTTTTCATTTCATTTCTCTTAAATCAATTTCATAAAAAATATAAATCCAATTTATCACTTTTATGATTTTGGTAGGTTAAAATTAATGTGTAAAATTCATTTATCTTACTTATTTAATTAAAAATTGTTCTTATACACTCAGTAATCTCACGTTAAAATCAATAAAAAAATTTCTTTTAATCCTTCAGATGAACCCCTGTTTAAAGAAGATATTTTCTGGGATCATCATTGCTAACTAAGGTATCTTTCCTTAAAATTTTTTTCGTCTCCTTAGTAAGCTTTAATATTTTTAGGAGGTTTTCACTTTACAAATGTTTTTCTGCTGTAAGTTTTGTGTATATATTCTTATAAACGGGAGGAACTTTATTTTAGTGCTTATTATGTACTGGGTCTTACATATATATTAGTTATGAGTGAAATCTAAATATGCTTACTCTTCTGTAAAAAAGAATCTGATCTAATTAAACGTCACTACTTTCAGTGCTAATCCAAACGATCAGAATTTTTATTATTGTTAAAGAAGCAGAAAGTTTTTGAAAGGTGTCGAATGATATGATATCAGCATATAGGTAGTACTTATAATTAACAAAAGAAAAGCATGATGAAGGAAATATGTGAAGGATCACAAAAGGGTAAAATAAAACATATATTCTCCGTAGAGCTTTATTCTGTCAACGCCACTGATTTGAATATAACTAAGTAGAAGTGATGATTAATAATGAATGAGCTAAAAGCATCTGAGCAAGCAGCACTTTGTCTTTTGGTTTTGCTCCACTAAGGTAGCTTCTTCTGATACATTGAATGCAGACATGTTTTCAAGACAACTCAATGACATCCAACCACATATACTTTTGTTTCTTAAACTCGTTCGTGAGTTTTCTTAGGATACTGTCTCCATAATCATCTATAATCACTTTTGCAAATTCTTTTCAGAAGTTTACCAAAAAAAATAGTATTTTTATTTCTTTTTTAAACCAAAAAAAATAGTATTTTTATTTCTTTTTTAAACTAGAAGAAATTTAAAATCATAAGGTAATGTGTGGATTAAATTTAGAACCCCGACCTAACCCCATTTCTCTTTATTCTTTCTTTCTTCTTCTTTTTTTCATACAAGTTTTTTTCCTCTTTCTATAGAAGAAATTTTATTCTGAGAACTTTTCAATTCCTTTTCTACTTACAATTGAACTTAATTTTGGTTTTGTTAAGTGTGGAAAGCATTGAATATCAAATGTGTAAATTTATTTTCACATGGGTTGAAAATTTTCAAATGGTTCTTCTCAGGTGAAAAAATGTGATATTTTTAGGAAGCTAAATTTTATAACTTTGAGAATTGATTGTCAGTGAAAGTCAATAAGAAATCTATTTATGGAAGGTTTTCTAACTCTTAAATAAATAATAACAGGAAAAAAAAAAAGCTATAGAATATAAATATTGATAAATAAGAGAATTGAGAAAATACTTTATGATTTGTATTTAAAAGTCTTTTCAAGTTTAAGCCGAAGATATTCCAAATAAATAAGAGATATGATTTGTCATTCATTTATTAAAATATATATAACGGTATAGCTTAATCTTTTAAATTTTTTTTTATGTATGCATGAGTTGTGAGACATTATAGTCGAATAAATCAATTTTTTAGTTTAACTGTGTAATGATATATTATTTTATTTACAAATCAAAGTTGTGATCAAATTGAAATAATTAAGGTATAATTGATGTCACCTTATTTAAGAGATATAACGAGTTTCATAAACTACCTCGTTAGTAATCTAAATTGAAGCGAGAAGTAGCCAAATAAATTAATAGATTAATAGATAAGTATAAGATGTTAATACTCAATGCAATCTTTTGAAAGTTAACATATTTATATTATTTGTGTTGAATTAATGAAATGAGTTAGATGAATGCTGGTGAAGTAATTTTTAATGATTATTTATTTGTGTGCACCGATTAATTTTAGTTATATTATTATATATGCATTATTTTCTTGATCTATTAAAATTCTGACAAGAGTATATGAAGCTGTGGGATTTAGAACATCAATAAATAGGTAAAAAGTTGTTTAATTATTTTTGTCTTTAGATTTTCTTTTAATTTATTTTTTAAACATAATGTCTTTGAAGGATTTGTGCTATGATTTATATATTATAATATTGGTATCAGATGTTACAAAAGTCTTCTTACTATGATTTAAGTAGAATAAAAAGATGTTTAGAGCAAGTTGTGTTACTTAGTAAGGATTAAAGGCTAATATATAATCTGTTTAAAAAGGATGTCGTGAATTGAAAGTTGTAACTAGTATCTGAGTCTAAGAAGGGTTAACTCGATAAGAGAAGAGATTAATTGAGTTAAAAAAAACTTTCCTAATACATTATGGTTTTAAAAAAATAGTTATAAATATGGTATCTTTTACGTATATGAAAGATGAATGAATATTAAATATGAATGGTAAATATTTGTTAGCTTATAACATTATTAAAATTTTGAAATATTTGTGATGAAATTAATAACTAACAAACGTTTGACCATTTGCTGCAGATAAAAAGAAAACAATTAATCCAAAGAAAACCAATTGTTGTTGGTCATACAGCAACCATTTTAGTCGCAACACAAGCATCCACTGCTTCCACCACAGAAAGGAAAACCCTTTCTCCAATTTTGCTGACGAAGTTAGCTAATCTTAGCTTGTGAATTACATGCCACCTAGGGTTAGCGATAGCTAACTGAAATAAAGGTGACACAAGAAGTTAATACATAAGGTAGAAAATAGATATTTTTATACAGATTTTTTTACAATATTTTGATAAATGTATCAAAATGTTGTCAAAAACAATCTGTGTTATTGCAAGGTGCATGAATTAAAAAACCAACCTTTATTCCGCGTGAAGCCATATTTTTATTGAGCTCTACCAGACAAGCAATTCCCGTGGTGTCAATATTCGTAAGACCTATTGATGATTACGTTAGAACAACGTTAAATTTCGTGGAAGATCATGTTAGTTATAGTACTCACTTGAGGCATCTATGATGAGGTGATGGAAGGTGTTTTGTCCTGGTCTGCCATGCTTATAAGCTTTTTCATCGGTCATCCATCTCTCAATCCTTTGAATATATAATGTGAAGTGAGATTTTAAGTAATGTATGAAAGAAGCAAAGTGAAAAGAAGATTTGTATACCTTTCCTCGACAAGATTTGCATTTGCAAAACAAAGCCATGCAGATTTTAGAGAGACGATGAAAACTCCGGGAGTGTTGAGTGCCATCGGATACTGTTGAACATCGCCGAATGAATCGGTTCCTGGAAGCCTTCCAATAACCGCTATAGCAGGTTGAATTGAGGTTACAATTATCTTCGCGAATGAAACCGTTATCTGCACTACAATTATGTACTCACATCAACCAATATATAATACTGCATGTCATTAGTCCTATTAGGGAAATGTATCATTTAATAATTAGCATTTTAGTTTCTCTATTGTATACGATAAATGCTTATTTCATATAATTAAAACTAATTATCAGTAATTATAAAAAAAAAATCTTCTTAAACTTACTTGTTGTTAAAAAAAAACTATGCCTTCAATTTACTTGACATGCACAGTTCCTATACAAAGTGTGTACGCATCTAGTTCTAAGAAATAAAATGAAAAAAAAATTGAATTCTTGTTATTGTTAATTAAAATAACGAATTTAACCATTTCATTTGTCTTATGAATTACTTATTTGTTTCTTATGTGTGTGACCGTGAGGTAGTATTTTATATTTATAATGAAACTATATTAAATTATTGACAAAATGTTAAAAAATTAATGAAATTCAATTTTGAAGTTTAGAGATAAGATTATGCAAATTAAAAGAGAGAAACAACTATAAAGATCGTGAATTCAAATAAAGATAATAAAACAAGTAGTTTAAGATCATTAGGAGAAAGAAAAATTTTTGCTAGTTTGAGGGACAATGTGTAAAACACACATTTTGAAATTATATTAAGAATTTCTAATTAAAAGAGTAGAGAGAATATAAAATTTATTTTCTAAATTATGTATTCAATTTATGATATAATTAGTGTATAATAAAAGGAATGATGATAATAGGCACTGAAACATTAATCTCTAATGTTAAAGAGAAAGATGAACAACCTTTTTGGGTCAACTTTCTTTTTTGGTTAATTTAAAAAAGATATTCAATAATAAATTAGTATTGTAATTTTTTATTTCAAAATAGTCAAGAAACAAGTGACCCTCTTCGTTAACTTTAAGCTACTTTTTAAATAAAGTATCTATTCTATGTAAAAGTAATGAGTTTTAATTTTATTTTTTATAAAAAGTGTTTTGTTAAAAAACCTTGAAATTTTATTTTTTATGTTTACTTTTTAAACTGTGTATGTTAACAAAGGGGTTAAGAAACCTCCTAAGGTATATAATATTAATATATTTTTAAAAGAAAAAATTGAATTCCTAAAATGAATATTATTTTTTTTAATAATATTAAACATTTGGTAATGAGGAGAGATATATATTCGTGTATAATTTAAGTTAGGCAAAATTTAGTATTGTTGTATTAATGGTATGTATATATATATATATATATATATATATATATATATATATATATATATATATATTTGAAGATTTAATATATGTTAAAGAAAAATATACCCCAACTGCAAGGCCTATTTCTGCAGATGCAAACAAGACTCCGAAGAAGGCTCCAGCACAAGCAAGGAAATCCATTTTATCAACCTTCCAAATTTCAGACGCTTTGTTTAGGTCAATCAATCCTGGTACAGCCGACAGAATTATTGCTGCTAAGATTGCTTTCGGAGTGAAATACAAAAGTCCTGTCAAAAATTTAAGCGACAACAGCACCGTCAGTGCCATCACTATGTTCGACACCATTGTTTCTGACCCAGCATTGTAGTTTACAGCAGTACGTGACAAAGACCCTGCATCGTTAATTTAAACTTCGTCATTACCAAACACTATTCTACATTCCTTTCTCTCAATACCAAAACACGCTACCTGATGCAATATAGCATGAAGTTAAGGATCCAACAATGTTCATTATGCCCAATGATACCACTTCTCTGTTCGGATCAATGCTGTGTCCTTTTAGAGATGCAAATGATCGTCCAACAGCAATCGATCCCTATGGTTGTACAACAAAAAAACGATATATATATTTATACCATATTCAAAAAATATATGAATATATATGAATATAGAATACCTACCGTGATTGAAATAATAGCAATGGTCAAGCCTATTCTGATCAAATGACCGACAACTTTGGTATCAAATATTAACTGATTGAATGAGCTTGGATTCAAGCTACCCCCTCCTTTAATTGGTCCCAACACTTCAACTCTGTAGTCCTTCACATGAGCCTCATCGACATTTATTTTGTACGCAATGATAGAGGATACGATAATTGAAAGGAGAGGAGCAACGTGTGACAACCAGATCAGTTTCTTGTTCCTTTTACCCTATGTTTGGATGTTCAACAGTATATAGTTAAGTGTAGTTTTCAACTTCTAGTATAACATTCTTGTCCAAACGAGAAAAATAAGATATAAAAGTAGCAGCAGTGCTAACCAGGAATCTGGTAAATAGGATGAAGCATAGGAATGAGAATCCAATGACGAAGTTGTAGGGATGCCACGCTGACTGGAAAAGAAAGAATTAATAATGAACTTTGAGTTGTGATTAAATTGAATGGAACTGTATGATCTTACTTGGTTTCTGAAGGATGTCCAAAGAGATTTGACCACGGAAAATAAAGCAGTTTTGTTGGTAAAGTTAACGATCCCAAATAATCCTTTCAATTGTTGTAGTCCAATGCCCACAGCAGCTGCTGCCAAGAACCCTACGATCGTCGATTGGGAAATATATTCCACCAGAAAACCAAACCTGTAAGATGTCATATAGGTTCACCATAGCATAAAATGTTAAAGATCTTTCATATCAATTAAAAATAAAATAAAATTGCAGTATATATAAATAAATGTAAATTCAATTTTTTTTATTAAATAAATACATCTAAATTTTACTTTCTTAATATATAATAATTTAATATCATCATTTACTTTTACACTTATAATTAATTATTCCCATGAAATTTCTAATATTTTAGCATTAACTTCCAAACATAAACGATCTTGGCATCGACAACATGAAAATGTGGCTTAGAGTGTGTCAAATAAATTTAAATATATGTCATCCTTCTATTGCTTTTTAATTTACAACTTATTAAAAAAAATAATAAAAACCTTACAGCATGTTCGTCGGAATTTAGTTTTGCGTGCGAAAATTCATATACATGACATCGTAGAAAATAACTCATGGATTTTTGTTAATTTTTATTTAGAATCTACGGACTGGCACCCTTAGAAGAATATACGGAATCCAATGTTCTAATTGATACATGTAGTAGCTATCAGAATAAATATGGTTTACACTTAGCAAGTTCTTTATTATTATATATTGTAAAAATATTAAAAAAATAAATAGTATTACAATATAATATTAATCCATGTTGAGGAACATAATAAAACGTTAGTAGAAAATATTGACCTTAGGTGCACTTGAATAGTTTCGAAATATATATTTTTATCTAGACTCTTTTTTTTTTTTAATGCATGCATTTTATAACATCGTAATTAGAGGTTGTGATTAAGTTGACAACAGGTTGGACCTTCTCCAACATGTTCCTTCTAAAGAGTTTATCCTAGTATCTACCTCGTTACCTGTTTTGCCATCTACATAAAAATATTTCCAAGATTTTATAGCTACCAATGGAATCTACAATTTTTTTCTTTAAAAGTTTTATTTGAAATTATTTAACAATAAATTTTTAAATATAAACCCAAATAAAAATTTAATCTTAAAATATAATCTAAATAAAACTATTTAGAGAAATATTAATATAAAAATAATTATTCTTTTAAAAAGTAATTTCAAATAAATTTATCAAAGTATAATTTCGAAAAATTAATATATTTTAGAACAAATTTAATTTTCTAAGTATAGAAAGAAATATTAATTTATAAAATTAAACTATGTTAATATTACTTATAACTTTATTATGATTTTATTAAAATATATAAACATAATTTAATAAAAATAAATAGAAAATTTGAAAACATAACATTCATCCTCACCCACTACCAAATAAATAATTAAAACACTTATATCTATTATTTACTAATAACCACTAAAATACCTATTTTATATAAAAATACCTTTCAACAAACTTTTTATTTCATCTAGTGATCACATCACATTCCACAAACAAATATATATAACTTCACTTTGTAATTAACAGTGTAATAAGAAATAATTACGAAGAAATGATATTTGACACACACACAAATTATATTCATTTAAAATTATATTTATTTACTTTTTTTTCTTTTAAATATAAAAATTTAGTTTTTTATAACTATTTTATCTTTTATAGTATATGTTAAATGAATAATGTCAAATGAATATAATTACGTAGGAGAGTATTACTGATAATTATGAGGATATTGAAGATAGCACACTTACCTAAAGAGGCCGAAAGCAACTTGAAAGATGCCAGCAAAAAATGTCACAGTGAAAACAAGTTGATTGTATCCAAAATCATCAATTGGAAATTTCAATGTCTGAATCATTGAGGAAAGTAGCAGTGAATCTACAGATCCAGGTCCAATCACTGTTTCCCTTGAACTCGCTAGCAAAGCATAAATAAGAGGTGGTACAATTCCTGTATCTGTGAAAATCCATCATCATCATCATCATCCACTCTTAGTATAATATATATAATATAATACTAAAAGAACATTAATGAAATAAATTATGCAACTTACAGAGGCCATATTCTGGACTTAGCTGCGCCAATGTTGCATTTCCCATACACTGCAACACCGTTAAAGCCATCAATTTTAGTGGACTCAATATTATATGTATATCTTGATATTATGAGAAATCACATACAAATAACAGTGATATAGTTATAATCATAGTTAACAAGACATTGGTTTGAGATGAGCATTTATAGTATGGTGTCTGCATGTGTTGTGAACCTGAGGAACGGCGAAGATTGCAAGGGTTAGGCCGGCCATGAAATCGCACTTTAACTTTTGAGCATTGTAGTTTTGGAATGAAGCAAGAATGGGAAACAAGTTCTGGAAGAAAGCAAAAGCGCGTTTAGAAAAGGGCTGGTTCCTGAGAGAAGAGAATGTGTTTGGTTGAGGATGCGGTAAGAGGATGTCCTTGACGTTGTCGAGGACCTGACGCGGCATGGAGGGTGGATCTGGAGGATTTAACACCCACTGAGACCGAGACATGCTGGTCTCAATGTCCAAAACCTCTTCTAACGTGCTTTTCTTCGAAGCTACCATCTCTGAGTTACTAGAGCTCCTGCACATTTCAGGAACCTAGTGCTATCAGAGAAGGTGCTTCAATTCTTCACTCTTTCTAACTTCTTTAAGGCATATATTCTGCTTATTATATTCACAATCAAAGGCAAAATGTTTGGACAAGGGAGTTCAATATTGTTTATTTTTATGAAAAATTAAATTTAGAATTATTTACTTTTAAAGAAAATTGAACGAATATATCTATAAATAAAATTGTTTCTGGTTAAATAAACTTTATAATATTATTATAGTAAATTATAAAAATGTCAAAATGAGTTTGCTATGGTTTTCTTTTTAATATATTATATATATGCATGCTAGCTGTGCTAATGAGGCAGTAAAAAAAGAAGTGAAAAGAATATGAAGAAGCGGCACAAATGAATCTAGTTAATTAATAGATTCTGTTGGAGCCATTATTTTAAAAGTTTGGTGAATTGATATGTGTCTCTCGATTTAATGTTGAGGGCGATTACACATTAAATATATTTATTAATTTATTAATATTATCCCATACACGTGCTTACCGCATTCTAATTAAAATAATAATTTTTAACGGTTTCGATAAAAAAAAATGTTTACAAAATTATATAATTAATAAGTATTTTTTTTATTTTTCCTGGTAAAAGGGAAAAAAAACTCATCTGTGGTTATCAATTGTATTTAGTAAACAAGTGTCGAAATAAGGTATTGAAATGGGTTAATATTGTCCATGATTAATCATATGGTAAGCTCGATTAAATTCATTAAAAAATTATTAACGAATTATGATTAATCATATGTAAATAATTAGTAAAACAGGCTGGCGTAATAATTCAGTGTGACTTAACAACAAGTACAAAAAGAATCTCGCAATAACAAAATATCACTCATCATTAAAATAAAACTTATTTTCCTTCTCACTTATTGACAAGCCGTTTCTGGTTAAATTAATATTAAAATGAAAATAATCGAAATTAAAAGGGAATCAATATTTGTGAATAATAAGCATCATTTAATATTTCTTATTTGTAAGAGAAAAAAATGAATATGTAAAGATAGTAAAATAAAGTATTTTTCAATATGAATCTATATATTTATCGCTATCAACATTAAGGAAAAAGGAAAAAGCATGTCCGTTCTTGATGCTGAAAGAAAAAAGGTCCATAAAAAAAATATTAATATATATTTCATTTTGTGGAGTGAATCTGCCTACTTAAGCAATTAAGGAGACACTTGCGGTGCTATAAACAGCTTTTTTTTTCCCCTAATTTATTTGTTCTTCAAATTCAATTGCGCTGGTGGATGATAAAACTTTCTAAATTAAGTATAGTTGATTAATTAGAAACTTAATAAGCTAACTTATATCATTTAAGTTTCATTTTGATAAACTGACTATATGAATATTAGGTTAATTGAATTTTTTCACCATAATTTATCAAATTAATTATTTTCATATATGTGTGGTTTCAATTAATCAAATAAAACTCTTATACTAAAATGAAAGAAAAAAAGTATATTTAACCCTTCTAAACTTTAATTTTGTCTAAATTAATTTCAAATTTTATATCAGTGCAAATTTTAAACTTTAATTTTATTCAAATTTAATAGTTTAATTTGAAATTTAATTTTATTCTTATTAATCTTTAACGTTTATTAAATTTTTAAAATATTTTTATAGGAAAAATAAAATTAACAATGAATCATTGAAATTAAATATATAGTACTTAACTAAAAAACATTCGAAAAAATAATTCATAAAAAATTTGCAAGGTGTGTATTTCTAAAAACAGTAAAATTTAGGGATAAATTATACATAACTGAATGTATAATATCAGTGGTAAATATTAATACAATATTTTAAAACTAAAAGAATAATAATCTATATTCTTAACACTGTATATCTTAACTATTATGCAATCATTTTGTATTAAAATAATTTTTTTATAAATTTGTAATATTTTTGACTTAAAAATATTATTATAGATGTACTATTTTTTCAATACATCGCTGTAAAATTGAAATAAAAATAAAAATAATAATTTAATAATATCTTAAAATATATTTTGTATTATAATTGTATTATATTTCAATAAAAATTATTTTATTATAATATTAATATGTCGTTTCAGTCACTTAAGTAACCCTTTTAAAAACAATGATATTCTCAGTGTTGTTGATAATTATTTTTTTTCCCTTGTATGTGATTTATTTTATTTTATTTTCTGAACGAGGTAAAATTGTTCTTTCTCTTTCCTGTTTTCTGACTATTTTGCCTTTCGAGTTGAATTGGGCTTTTGGGCCTCCGAGCCCAACTTTCCACGTAGTGGTGTCCCAATTTCTTACGGGCTTACAAGAGAATTGCTTCTTTCTCTATTAGTAGCCGAACATTCTAAAAAGAAGTGTTTCTATGAATATAGTTTTGAATAAGCTTTCTAATTATTGTCCGTAATTGATTCAATATTATAAATTTAGGAAATATTTTTATTAAATAAATTATAAGATTCACCAAATTTTATGATTTTCATTAAATTTAATCAAGTAAGAAAATGTGTTTTATTATTAGTATTTAAAATTATTATTATAGAAATTAATTTTTTTGGAGCAATTAAATTTATGATAATTTAAATTATCTAGACACTGAACTATAAACGATTAAAAATAAAATTAAGTTTTTTTCTGTTGTTAACACATTGCATGTAATTTGTTAAAAGGTTGTAAAAGTCTTTCTCAAATGTTTACTTATAAATATAATTTTTACTATAATATTTGTATCTTTTGTTTATAAACTAATGAAGTCTATTTAGTTATGAAAATGGTTTCCAAATAGCTTACGACGTGAGATAAAGTGGCATATATTTATTCTATAAACATAAAGAGGAAATAATTAATTGTGTCTTATATTATTTTTACGATATAAATATATTTTAAAAAAATATCTTAACAAAATGAACTGAAAAGTTAATTTGTTATATTACACAATAATCAAGCTATTGTCATTTACCTAATTTTAACTTTCAAGGGAATTAAAAACCTTATTAAGAAAATCTACCACGTACAAAAATATTGCATCGCTGGTCTTTAGTCATTTTCATAAAATAATAATAATAATAATATATAATAATAATAATCAATTTCAAGAAAAATATATTATGAAAAAATTATATTGATATTAGTAAACATTTACTTAGTTTGTAGATTATAATACCAGTATTCTTTTTGGTGATCATATCCAACCAAAGTATACAATTTAATTGTAAAAGACATCTTATTTTTCTAATGCTTAACCACTGAACGTTGTAATCTTAGATGAACCTCGTACTATAGAGTGAATGACCATGAAAAGAAGAAAACTTTTGTTTAAAATTTAAGAAAAATAAGTTTTTTTAACTCTTTTTGAGTTCACATACATCACAATACAAAGTTAAAATGCCTATTTGATTAAATACATTTGAAAATAATTTCTTTATGTAATAAAAAGATGCATTATATCACAACCAACTATCATTGTCTCTTTTTGCTTCTTGTTGTTACCACTTGACCAATTTTTTTTAATCTTTTTCTATCAAATTTAGGTAATCGAACTTTTCCCAAATAGTATCGCAACCAAACATCTTTGTTGCTTGAATGTCCTTAAAAACAAAAGAGGTAGATCAAATTATTACAATAATTAAAAACTTTGATTATTTGATATAGTGACAAATTGTTTATATTTTAGAGGGAAAAAAAACAATGGCAGTAAATAATAATATATTTATTACGATTGGATGTGGAAATACTCTTGTTTTGGTTGAAAAGGTTCGAAGGTCGGTCGTCTTTCTTTATTCTGTTCTGGTCGTCTAATTCTCTTCAAGAAAGCAATTCACAATACTCAAATCAGATATGTTTCATAACATAAAAAAATGTTTCCTTACTTGAACATATTTATAAGGTTTATAGCAATAAGTATATTAATTAATCATTAATATCATATATTACACCAATCAGACCATTAATAACTTTTAATTACCCATAAATAACCATTGTATTCTTAATTAGACTTTAATTTTCTAGATCGACTACCTCTACCTAATTCTTATCGTAAAGTGAACCGGTATATTTCATATACTATAACTCTTTTATAAAAAGTTTTAAATTATTAATATGTGAAGCATCAAAAGTCACACAATAACAACACACAAAATCAACTAATCCATACATTGTTTAAAAAGGTTAGATGTGTTTATTAAGGCTTAATCATTGAAATTGTCACCGCCTATAGTTGTAGCAAGCACCATCCTCTTTCTCATTGGTTATTACAGCAACAATAGTTAAATTCCTTTTTAAATTGTTCTTTAACCTGACTAATAGCATCATTATTTGGTGTATTCATACATTTACATATACCCTTTTTATAACATTTTTTATTGTTTTAATTGTTTCCTTGCTATAGTAGATATGAAATCAAATTTAATGTCGGACTATCTCTCTCAATTAATGCATAACATTCTTCTAAATCACGTGTAACTTCCTTATTAAGTAAGATTTTTCCAAGAACTTGCTTAAAATCATCATCCCGTTCAATCAAGAATATAAGTTAAGGTTATATTATTTTGTTTTAGAGTGAATGTCCTTTGATTTCGGATAAACATATGTAGTTCATTGCTTCCATCATAAAATGTTTTAACAGGATTTCAAATATTGAGGGCAATAAGTGAAAATATCTTTTCATGATTTATGGCCTAATAGACATTAATGACCATTTTTTTTTCACTTTTTGGTTTTTAGCATACATTTTTCATATCTTGCATCTTCTTTTAATGGAGGTTTCACCTTTCCGCAAGTGTAGGACAATTTTTCCATGTTATTATCTCTATTAATTTTTTACCATGCGTTGTAATAAGATTATTCATTTAGGATTATGTTTACATTAGACATCTTCAAATTTAACTATCACTATAATTGATTTTTTCTGTTTCATTTTTTCCGACTAAGATCTCTAAGAATTTTGATAAACAAAAAAAGAGAGTATGAAACTCTTCTCCCATTCCTATCAGAAAATAGTTATATTCATGTTTTAAGCTTGTACTCGCTTATTTATATACCAAATATTAAATAAAGAACTTTTTCTTTAAAATAATAATAATAAATGAAACGTGATATTATAACATATTCATCGTCAAATATAACGAAAGAAATAAAATTATGATTGAGTAAATGTTAAATAAAATTATTAAATAACAATTATATAAAGATAAAATAATTATAAAAAAAAGAGAAAAAATGATTAAATATATATCGGAATCAAGTTAGAAAATTAAGGATAAAAACAATTTAATTTAATTTTTTTTACTTATTAAATGATGTTTTAGTAATTTAAATTGAAGATAAGTTTGAGAATGAAAATATATATTAAGATGAATATGAGAGGAGATAAATCAGATAAGTACATGTTTATTATTCTTTCATGCACAATTTAAAAGATTAGTTATTACCTATAATCAATACCAACATCATAATTTTCTATCATGACATTTTTATATAATATTGGTCATATTAATTTATTTGTTATCTTTAATTATTATAACATTTTACTCCTATAAAATAAAATTTAATTTAAAAAAATATTTAATAACTAATATTTTTATACAAATATATAACTTAAATAATTATTAAATATTTTTATCCAATAATCGTAATAAGATTTGGAGTGGGAGATGTTCTAAATGATTGGTTTCCATAGAGAAATAATGATATTTATATTGTTGGATGGAGACCAATAGCTGAGAAAGTAATAACAATGAAAGATTGAATTTGATTAGAATGCGAATATCTCGATTTCATAGAACATGAATCTTCTTATATGTCCAATCAGCTTAATTTAACTTTCCTTTTCGTGTTTATCAAAATTTAACTAACTTTTAGGTATAGAAATAAGCAAAATAAGTGAGGTCCAACCACATTCATTAGTGTCACAGCCAAATCTTAAACAACACTAACTTCTTTCACCCACTCCCACAATATTTACACGTCCCATATGCACTGAAAAAAATTAAATCAAAATTAAGATTAAGAAAATGTTCTTTATCGACCAAAATTAACCAATTAAATAAAAATATGGTGTTTTGTATTGTCCCATCTAAAGTTATTAGTTTACTTTTTTATATAATCTTTTTTCAATCAGACTCAATTTTCATTATGAAACCAATTCGTTGCCAGCATTGTCAACAATCTTTACTATCTGGATTGTTAACGCATTTAATGAGTTCCCACTATTTCTTTTTTCCGCTGATGTTGCCAATCTTAGAATATTACTTTATTAACACCATTTGCCATAACATTCCAAACCAGTATATTCCTAATATACCTCATCATTTGCCAAACAAACCATATAATTTTTTTTTTCTTTTTTCATTATTATATATTATTATTATTATTTATAATTTGGTTAGTAGAATGAAAAGCAAGTTACATATTATACGTTTTTACAAACATGAAGAACTTTATAAAACTATGCCAACTCATTCTCTTGACTTGTTTTTTTTTCCTAGCAATGTTATTGTAATAGCTAAAAAAGGACTAAGAGTTAAGGTAATTAATAAAGTAAATGTAATAATATTAGTATCTAATATCTTGATATTGCTAGCTTTTAATTATCTTATTCTCAATTTCTGTTTAGCAAATTACTTTTGTAAGATAAACATATGATAGAAAGAAAAATGAATAAATTTTTGTGTAATATAATACGAGAAGAGAAATGAAAAAGAATGATAAATAATAGATGTTTATTAAAGAAAGAATGCATGTGTACATAATTGATCGAGTGCTGCCTATAACATATATAATATCATGATAACAACTTGATCTCCACAATCAACGGTTGAGATGAGATCTTTCACTCATTTTACTTTTTTTTTTTTGTTATAACTTAATTAAAACAATTTCATCTAAAGTAAGCATTAGGATTGACACCTCAAGTTTATCTTCCACCATTGCTTCTCACTCACACACGCACACTCTCACTCGTGCGTTCGTGCGTGCTGTGTCAAGTCTGAACTCAACTCCATTCATCACACACTCTCTCTCTCTCTCTCATTGTTTCTTCGAAGCAGTGGGTTCATATCTCTCCATGGGAAACATTTTCTAACACAAAACAACACGAGAGGAGGAGGAGGAAGAGGAAGAGGAAGAGGAAGGGCAAGAAGAAGATATGCTTCTTGGAAAGCGCCCTCGTCCACCGATTATGAAACGAACTACCAGCATGAGTGGTGGCATGGCCGTGGAATCGCCGACAACCGACGAGGAACTCGTGTCTGATAATCCTCACCGTGATCACGAGCCTAACATCAAAGTCGATCCACTTCTCGTTGCCATGGGAAGACATAATGAATCTGCGCCTGAAAATGTTTCTGAGGCCAAAGGGTCATCTTATGAATTATATGGGCAACGTTTGATGGGCATGGGCGTACCACTTTCCCCGACAACCTCAAATAACCCTCGTCACAGTCACAACCACACAACAAACACTGTCATAAACACTTCTCACTTTCTTCGGACTTGCGGCCTCTGCAAGTGTCGCTTGGCACCTGATCGACGAGACATCTATATGTATAGGTATGTGCATGAATATTGGGTTTTTACTTCTTTAACGTTTATTACATACATAGCATAAGTTATGAAAGCAAAGTTTCAATTTTAATGGCAGAAGAACGCTGCTTAAAACACCTAGGAATATTAATTGTGTAGGTTCTGGTTATTAATTAATTTTGTGAGTGAATTTAAGAAAATGGTTTGGTTAATTTACATATATGTATATTTCAGGGGGGATACTGCATTTTGCAGTTTGGAGTGTAGGGAGAAGCAGATGAAGCAAGATCAGAGAAAAGAAAAGTGGAAGGCAGGATCTAACAAGGAGCACCACCGTGCATCACCACCTGGCAAGGCTTCCACCAAAAGTGAAACGGCTGCGTGTAATTGAAAGTCATCAGAAAAAAATAAACATAATCAATTAATTAAGGTTAGTATATATTTGAAGAGGGAGGTAACTGGTGTGTCATCATGTGCACTCACGACAAGGCTATCCCTTATCTATCTATCTATCTATCTTCTTCTTCATCCGTACCTCTCGTGGTGCTCCATATATGGTTCTTAATTTCACACCTACGGTACTAATTCTTATTCCCATAGTTCTGATACCAAATTGTACAAAAGGTGTGCTAAATGTTGCTGTATTATTGCCTATGTCAATTTTAATATCTTTCAATATCTAAAATTCCCCCCTTTATATGCCTTTTCCTCAAACCTTTTCAAACATATACGTAGTTTCTCCTCCATCGTCTGCAAATGGAAAGGGGAAGACTCTATTAATTCTTACCATAGTGTTGCTGATTCAAGTACACGTATAATAATAAATAATAATAAAAAAAAGATATTCTGTTTTTCTATATGAGAATGTTTGGAACAGCTATTTATAGTAAGGGGAAAACTAGTTTTTTCTTATTCAGTTTAAGACGATGGTGAAAAAAGTAACTACATATGAACCAAAGACTTCATTCAACTATTATATACATATATTATTCTTGAAGAAAGTTTATTATTTATTTCATTCTCATAATAATGTCTCAATAATGCAAGTTGGTTTGAGTAGAAGAAACTTAATTTTATTTAAATAAAGAGGCGACGTA
Organism: Vigna reflexopilosa; assembly: GCA_027742785.1. Taxonomy (NCBI): domain Eukaryota; kingdom Viridiplantae; phylum Streptophyta; class Magnoliopsida; order Fabales; family Fabaceae; genus Vigna; species Vigna reflexopilosa. Next base: position 1,279,390 of record CM050914.1, on the reverse strand, counting down.
ATCAGATTATTAATAGGTCTTAAAATACTTTATCCCTTTAAACGCCAGTTTACTTATTCAACCCTATAAACATAATTTTTTAAAGCAACCCCATATGTTATAACTATTAATAATAGTAACGCTGCTAATATGCTTTATAGTGTAAATAATTTTAGAGAAATTTCGATACATGATAGTGATGACGGAAACATGAGTTCCGGTGTTAATATAATAATAGTAAATAATGGATGAGTGGGAAGAATAAAAAGGATGCAGTATACATCAGTGACATATTTTGAGTGTTCGTGACGTACGGTAACACCATGTCTAAACTTATTGCGCTACTTTTTCAAAGTGGTAAACCTAATGGAGAGGCAGTTGACAAAAATAAATGAAACAATAACATAAATGTTGGACCTACATTTTAATCGAAATAGCGATGGACATCAGATACCAAACAAAAACAAGAATCTGAAGTGTTTATTTATTGATCTCCCTAATGGTAGATCTGAGGGGCACGTAAGCATGCACATTCTCTCTTGTTTTTTTTTTTCCTCCAAAATAACTAAAAAAGTTCAATGAATGAAAGAGTGAAGGAGATTGATGGTACATCAACTCAAAACATAAACCTGGGTAGATCCATGCGTGAACTTCGTTAGCTGGTGATGCCAAGTAGCAGCACTCTCCTCCTCCTCTTATTTAATCATGGCATGAAATAATGAAAACACGTGTTTTTTTTTTCTCTTCCATTGATGTTTTATTTAGTGCCCTGCAATATGGACATTATATGTTATGGAATCTCCGTGGTCCCTACCCTGAAACCCATCTTCCAAGAGTTAATTTTTGTTTCTGGAGAAGATTCGTGGTGGTTCCTTCCATTCTCATGGTGTAATAATACTAAACAATTACAGAACATAGTGGCAACGTTGTAACTGGTGAGATTAGTGTACTTTGGTATATGTTTGGTTAAATTAATGTAGTCGATTATGGGATTCATTTGAAAGTTTGAAAAAAGAGAATAGGACAAGATGTCTGAAATTATGATTAAAACTGAAACGGACTGAAATGGGGTTTTGTGGTGAAAGGGAAGGGTGTAGGGACAAGGGGGGTCCTTTCCAACACAGATAAAGTCACAGGTTTTTTTGTCACAATGGGACCGAGTACTCTCACATTAATTGGCCATTGTTGCTATGACTCTACATGCATTGCTGAGGTCCCCCCATTAGGGTTTATTTTGTTTGGTGATTGAGATGATGGAATAATGCATTGAAGTGATGATGATGATGATGATGATGAGTAGTGATGCTTTGTATTTTGGCTGGAAAGTGAAAAAATAAAAGGAGGCAGCAAAGCAAAAAGGTGTGAGTGTGAAGCGCACTAGATGTGGTAATAAATTAGTGTTCACTTTTTAGGAGGCCCACAGGAGAAGGAGATACCTAGTTCAAAAACCCCATGATCTGATTTTAAACTGCGGTCCAATCATCTGATACTTGAATCACAGACACAATCTCATAATATTCAGGCAGATGTAGATGGCAAAATCTCAAATTTAAGATTCTCTTTGGACCCTTTCTTCATTGCTCTGTCTTTTTCCTCCTATTACAACCTCGAACATGATTTTATCAGAATCCATTTCAGATTTCATTCAACTCTAAAGAAATAACTCTGAGTTCTTTCATTTGTCCCTTCTTAACAATAATCTTTTCACATCTTTTTCCTTGGGAATGCTCAACGTATATATAACTACTGCTTACAAGCAAATTTCTTCAAATTACTTTCTATTTCAATCTTTCAAAAATCCTAACAAACAACTATAATTCTTTTTTATCATTTATAATTAAAGAGGTATGGATTTTTAAAACAACATACAATGGTTGAGTTAAAATTGAATGATGATCTACAACTAGAAAGGATGGATATAAATACTCTGATAGCAACACTGAGAGATTTAACAGTACAGAAATGGATAAATTATGTGCAAGAGCCTATTCATCCTTTAACATTCATTCAACATTTTTTAGAGATTGTGGAGTGTGAGGCAATGCATGTTATCTAAGAAGTAAGATCCATTAGAGAGAAACCCTACGAAAAATTGAACAATTATATGGATTCATCTTGCGAAATCATGATTTAATATATCGGACCACTTTATTTTCACCGAAAACCTCACCTTGAAAGACAAAGGATCCAATTTTGTGTCTATATGAAGAGTTTACAGAATACAAGTCCCTCATTTGCATAATTTGTAGTAATTCATATTCCCACTAAAACAATCCAAGAGAATCTCCATAACCATATGTATTTTCTTCCTACACTCTCATGTTACCATTTCTAATTGTTCTGAAAAAAAAAATGTACTATGTTCTTTTTAGTTATTGTTCCCATGTCATTTATCTTTGCCAAAATTTTGTTCTCTCTCCATTCCATATTCCATGCACCATTCTACCATTCTTTTTAAAACTTTTATCGCTTGAAAGTGTTTATTTGTGAAAATCGCTGCACAAAATCCTAAGGTTGGAGTCTGACACGGTCCATAGCTGAAATAAGCAGCAATTACCGCAATCAATAACTTCATCAAAGTTTAAACAAATAATGTTGAGACGCAAGTAGTTCTAGAGAAGATATTGCAGCTTGCATTACTACGAGGCAATGCATGTCAAGCCTAGGAACCTAACCAATCTCTGGTCCGGAATGCATAAAAGAACACGAATAGCAGAACAAAACAAAACACAGCAAAGACATAATGATAATATAGTCATTAATTTATTACAAAGGGATTAATTACTATATGAATAAAAAATCGAAAGAGAATCAAACTAGTATATCATATCACATTACTAATTTTTCCAAAAGCTTCAGCTACAAGAAAATGGATTCATGGTATATACCAAGCTGATCTTGAGATCAGCAGTATCATTGCAAGAAGAATAGGAAGTTGATCGGTCTATTTCTTTTGGGATTTGCAGAAACAGAATGAGGCATTAAGCATTGTGAACTTAAGACATTAGCAGCCTTGGGTGGTTTAGTGGTCTCAACGGTCTGACCTTGCTAGTTATTTTAGTTTTACAGTCTAGGTTAGAATGAGGATTTCTATTCTAGGGTAGTTTTAGTTTAATTCATTGTTCCCGTAGTCAATTAGGATCAATATACACATGTTTGCATTATGTTCAATTTAACAAGTGCTTCATAGTAGATTGGGTGATTCAATTTTGCTGTCAAAAGTGCTGTCACGTAACACTGGTTTTTGCTGCCAACTTTGGTTTGAGTAGTGATTCTGTGATTCTTGTGTTATTAAGTGTTATACACATTTCATCTGCATTATACTAGTGATTTTAGTAGTTTTCATGCATTCATATTACATATAACTCAAAATTTCATCTTAAACCATGAATATATAACTTAAAATAGGTTCTTAAACCATGAAGTGCATATGCTGTCAAAAGCTGTCAAAACTGGACTTTTCTGCCAAATCTGTAAGTGGTTTTAAAGTGTGATTTTGAGCATTTTGAGTTTTCAGTGAGTTTCAAATTCATTTTTTATCTAGTTTTAGGTATATATAAGTTTTCCATCATCCATACATGCATAATTCACTATTTTAGTTCATTGTGACATTTCATCAAACACTTTTTAGGCTTTTTTATCAAACAGTTTTCGTGTTGGATGTTCTGCATTGTTAAAGTTCATAATAAGTTTAGATATGTATTTGTACACATTTTATGCATTCATATATAATTTCCATTCATTAGAACTCATTTTAGGAAGTAAAATCATAGAGTTCATGTGCATACACCATGCATTCTTGATCTGTATGTTAGACCTGACTTAAGAATAAATTCGTGCATCATTTTAATAGCATTTTAGGACCATTTTAGAGTTGCTTAGAGTATTAGAGAGTAATTCCCCACCCCTGTCTTTACAAAACAGATTTCACATGCAAAAAATCACTCATCACTTAAGTTGTTTGGACGGATTGATACCTCAGTTGATCCCTATACTTCATTAAGGGGAAAACTGAGTTTTTGCATAAATCTTACGCGACTAAAGGTTTATCAAATGGCGCTGTTGCCAGGGAAATAACCAGTTTTGAATCATTGTGTGATAATTTGTTTTGTGTTTGATAGTTAGATATTTTAGTCCATTGATCATTGGCTTGCAAGAGTGAGCCTAGTGAACATTAATTCAACTTGGAATTTTGTTTTAGATGGATTCTACAGTTTATGTTACTTTTAAATTCCAGTTCTGCAAGTGAGTTCAATTCCAACACTTAATTTCAAACCTGTTTTTACGTTCAACAGTACATGTTAATCACTTGAAATTTGTTCCCAGCATTTGATTCCATTTCTCGTTCAGATTTATCCATTTTCCAGTTTGACAATTAAATTTGTTAACTCACGCATCACTAGTTGTAGCTTTGGTTTGAATGTTGACTCGTGATTTCTGCTTTTAAATTCTTGTTCCAGTTACTATTTTGCTATTGTTTCTGCATTATATTCATGCTTATGAACTCAATTACAGGTTTAATTCTCAGTTTTCAGTTCTTACCTGTTTAGTTAGGTTTTCTAGTTTGCTAGTTTTAGGAATTTGATTCTGCACTTGTTCTTTTTGATAATTCTATGTTTTCATAGCATAGCATACAACACATTCTGCATAATAATGCATTCTACATAAAACACATTATTTAGTTCTGATAGACATTTCATCAAACACTTTGTGATTTTCTGATTTTCATGTAGGATTTTTCACAAACAGGCTTGTAATTCACGTTTATACACTGTTTTATGGAGATTAGGACTCATATCATATTCCATTCATCTTTACTTGGGGTTTTACACATTCATTGCTCATCTCACATCATTCTAACCTCATTTGTGCTTTGATTTGAGCATTACATTCATATTAGACTACCTAGTTTCTGCACAGTTTTACAGTATTGGTTTCCAGTTCTTTTGTTAGTTTTTCTTGTGATCTCTACACTTGACTATGTTATTTTACATATCTTTTTTATATTCTTCCATCATTAGGACAGATTTACAAACTAGAATTACTCGAATTTTTGCCATTTCTTTGGATTGATACCTTGGTTACCACTCTACTATATTAGAGGGGAAATTTAGGATTTTTGCTCAATCTCTAGGAGACAAGAGGTTTAATAGATATCAACCACTGTGCATCCAGATTCCACAAAGTGAAAGTGCAACTAGTTTTGAACTGAGGCTTGGATTAATTCAGTCCTTGCCAAAGTTTGAAGGGATAGCTGGGGAAGATCCGCATAAACACTTGATGGAGTTCATTGTTGTATGCTCCACTATGAAACCAGCCAGCGTTCCAGGGGAAATTGTCAAAATGAAGGCATTTCCCTTTTCCTTGTGTAAAGCAGCGAAAACTTGGCTGTTTTCCCAGCCTAATCCAATTTCCAATTGGGAAGAAATGAAGACAAAGTTCCTAGAAAAGGTTTGCCAGCATCCAAAACAGCATCAGTTAGGGAGGAAATAAGTGGAATAAGGCAGTCACAAGGAGAAAGTCTATCTGAGTATTGAGAACTTCAATAAACTGTGTGCAACCTGCCCTAACCACCAAATCAGTGAGCAGCTGCTGCTGCAGTATTTTTATGAAGGATTGGCTGTTTTGGACAGGAACATACTTGATGCTGCAAGTAGAGGAGTGTTTATGGATAAGACTGCTGCTGCTGCCCGATATCTCATTTCAAATATAGCTGATAATAGTCAACAATTCAGTTTGAGAAGCAATAACAGTAGAGGCATTCATAAGGTTGATGTGAATGCGATGAATGGAGCAAACTTGTTCACTGAAAATAATTTGATGATTGGCAATAAAATTCTGGAGTTGATTACATTAATGAGGGAAGTGACTCTGAATCAGCAGGTGAATGGAGTTGCAAAGCATTGTGGCCTGTGTGCTTCAAATGAACATTTCACTGATCAGTGCCCTCAGCTGCAAGAAGTCTCTAATATTGGAACAGAGTTGGTAGCTGGAATTTATCAGGGCCAACAGAATGCATTTCGACAGCCCCAACAAGCCTGGCAGAACCAGAATCAAGGTCAGAGAAACAGCAGAATCCTTCTTCAGCAACATATAGTTCAGGATGGATTCCTAACCTGCATTATATACCACCACCTCCTTCGTTGCCACCACCAGTGCAATATTTCCAACAGTCCATTCTTGTTCACTGTGCAAGCTGAACCTAGGATCCAATTCTGGACAGTATCAGCAGTATAGGCCACCAGACCTTGCACCTCAACAGCAATCCAAAGTTGATCCAACCATGGAAGCTACAGTCCAAGATTTAAAGACTCAAATTGGACAACTTGCTACTGCTGTAAATGAACTGATCCAACAAAAGTCAAGTGCAATCCCTTCTCAACCAATGGTGAACCAAAAAACTCTTAGACTTATCGATGGAGAGACACAACACCAAGAGCTGAGTTCAACCAACTCTTAATCCAAAACCTTAAAACAATGATTAAATGGGTCTGGTGCTCCACTTTCTCATTTCTACCAACGTGAGACTTGGGTAAAAACTCCGATGAAATCTGATGAAAGTGAGTTGATAGCACGGTGGTCATCTGAGACTATCAAAATCGTGTGGTTGCGAGTAGAGGCGGGTGCAGTGGCAGATGCCCTTGTGTTGAATAGGTTACTGCATTTGTAATAAAAGCATCTAGTGAGCTAAACCCAAAACATAAATATAGGAAAAGTTCAAATTTCAATTTTTCTCCGTAATATTCATCTAGTGTGAACAATTTTATTTCATTGCTGGTTATATAATCTTTTAAGTTTTACATTCAGGGATAATTCTTGCTCACACCATGTATAAAATAAACTCAAAAGTGTGGGGGTTCAAAATTTTCTGTTCGCTGCTGTTATAGCATTTATTATTCTGCTTATTTTAGTTTTTTTTATTAGATATAGAATAGTTGATTTTAATTTTTGCTTGCTGCTATTTTTCTCTGGCTTGTTGCTTTGATTTCTGTTTTTGAGTTTTTTTTTTTTTGCTGTATAGACTAGTGATATATTAGTTTAAATTTCAATTCCTGTTTCATAATTGATTTTGATTTCTATCAACTGTTTTAGATTAGTAGTTTGATTTCTAGTTTTGATTCGTGTTTTACTAATTAGCTCTAACTAACAGTTTTTGCTGCTTTTACTAACTTTTGCACTAACTCTTCTAACCTTGTTCGGGCTTTGTTTTCTATTTTGCTTGCGCTTTGTTTTCTATTTTGCTGATACAGTTTACTAACTAATGCTTCTAACTAATCTTCTATGTTTAGCCATAGCAGTTGTAGGTTCAAATTTTATTTCTTTTTGTGAAGTTGAGTTCAATTACTGTTTTCAAGTTCTCAAATTTGGTTCTCAAGTTTTTGCTAAAGTAATTCAGTTTATTAATTTTTGTGCTGAGTTGTGTTGACAGTTTTTACTGAGTTATCTCAGCTTAGTAACATTCTTTTTTAATTGCTTCTAACGTTGTTTTCGTTGGTATGTGATGACAGGATTTAATCACTGCAGTTTCCGCACCAGTTTACTCATGCTAACGTTAATAGCAGATTTGTAGCTCTAGTTTCTTCCTTTCTTTGCTTGAGTCACTAACTTTGTTTTGCTGAAGCAATTCAGTTTTACTAACTAGCTATACTAATTTTCTTTTGCTGACTTTTTGGGTGATTCTGTCAGTGCTAACATTACTAATTTTTTTTACATATATTTGTTGAGTTGTTTCAGTTAGTTACTAACTTTACCAACATTGTTTTTGCTGAACTTGTTCAGTTTACTATCCCCTTAACCATTTACTAACCTTTTTGCCGACTTAGTCAGTTCCACCAACTTGTTTTTGCTGATTGTAAGGGGACTAACCAGTTTTTGTATCAGTTCACAGATTCTCTTTGCTGACTTGATTTTCTCATATTTTTCTTTTTCTTTTGCTGTTTTGAGTAGGAAATTTTCTTTTTACAGTTGTTTTTGCTGTTTTGAGTTCTTCAGATGATTTAAACTAACACTTCACTCTTGTTGCAGTATTAATAGACAATTTTGATGATTAATTTTGCTGAATTACATTCTCAGTTCTGGTTTTATTTTCTAACTCCAGTTTTACTCAGTTCTGGTTTACAGCATTCATATAGAATTTCCATTCATTAGAACTCATTATAGGCAGTAAAATCATGCGTGCATACACCATGCATTCTGGATCTATTTTTAGTCCAACTTAGGAATAGATTCATGCATCATTTTAATAGCATTTTAGGACCATTTTATACTTGTTCAGAGTATTAGAGAGTAATCCCCCACCACTGTCTTCCCAAAACAGATTTCACAAAAAATCATTGCATGTGGATTCATATATTAGATGCCTTGTGAAAACACAATTCACAGTAATTAGTAAACTCGGAATTTCTTTTTCCTTATAGGAAAAGGCTTTAAGGTTATTATATTGGGGATTGCCACTGAAAAATGATAAAAATAAAGGGTAGTAGGAGAATAAACAAAAAATTCGGAAGGACACAATTTATACATCCATGCACCTAGAAAGAACAAACATGCCCTGCTCTAAAGCATTCATGAGCAGAAGCAATCAAATTACACTTGAAAACATAACCAAACATATCAACAGAAAACATTCAAGTCGGCTACCCCGAGAAAGTCTTGCTTCTTATCCATGCTTCACTTGTACTCAAGAATCATGTTATTCTCTGGGGCAAGTCCAACACAAGCTCTCAGAATGTTTTCCAGCATTGCACGCTGCTTGGACAATGCATTCACCACTGGTGTACCCGGTGGAACCTGTCATAGTTATATCGTGAGTCAACTTGCCATATTTAGAGAAAGAAAGAAGAGGGGATAAAAGGGAATTCATTTAACAACTTCAAATCGAAGCGATTGTATCTCCATAATAAGCTTCCTACATGTTCCCCTAAACCTAATTTCTATTTAAAAAATAAACATGTGGACTCAACATTGAATAAGATTAGATTAAACTCACCAAAGGAGCCTTGGTCAGGTAACTGAGAATGGTAGCAACTGGGTGGAACGAGTGGAATTTTCCCTGCAGCAACAACCACAACACAGTGAACTCAGAAGTCAGAAAGCTGGAAGAAATAATATAATGACCAACACAATTAAGCAATTAAATTTAGCAATGCATGCAGACCTCATTTTCAGCTTTGAACTGGATACGAGTGCTAAGCTCAGCAAGAAGGACCAAGTCCAAGATAATAGGAGCAGCTAAGAGAGAATCCTCGCAGGTATTGTGCAAAACAATGGTGTTCTTTCCACCCATGAATATCTCTGAAGTGTACTCATCCATGGCTCTCTTGCTGTCACCAACGTAAGGCACATACTGCAATGGCAACAACAAAGCAGATAGAATCAAAGACCTGACAAGAGAAAGAAACAAAGAAAAATAGGTGAAACAATATATACCTTAATAACAACAACATGGTCAGGATGTTCACCGGGCTCAAAGAGGATGGCATTGCTGTTGACCATATCATCAACAACATTGCTCTTGGAGATTTCCTTGGAACGGAAGGTTTGTGGAGCAGAGAGATTCATACCATCATTATTTCCCAGATGGTTGTAACTAACTATTGATGTTGGCTGTCAATCGTCAACATAGAACACTTGAAAAAATCAATTTATTCCTACTTTTTTGTCATATAAAATTGGCACAATACAAAAATTCTAAACCAGGCGTAGAAAAGATACACTGTCATAGTACAGAAACACCCATGATATGACATTAGTATAAGAACAATATACCTTGATACCAGCCCCCACCAGGAAATCTACCAGCACGGATTTCATTTTGGTCTGACCACTCTTAAAGTCATCTCCTCCAATCAAACTGTTTTTCTCGATGGCAAAATCAATCAGCCCTGATAGCAAGTGAAGTTAATATTGTATCAATTAAAACAATTAAGTTGTGGGAAACTAAAAAGCTAAGCATCCAACCAGGGACAAAAGTGTTCTGAGGGCTTCCGTTGATGAATGGAACATTTTCCATAACACAAGCGATGGCATACAGGGTGGAAGGAGAAATCTCAGCCTCATTTCTGTCCAAGGCAGCCAAGAGGTTCTCCGTGGTGTCATTAAGACCCACAACCAAATTGCTGTACCTCTCTGTGTTGGCAGTCCACAGGACAACCACCCTGTCCACTTTGGTGGCTGCTTTAAACTCCCTGAGTTCAATGTCAAAATTTAGATAAGTTACAAATACACAACCCACAAAGCATGCAAGTAGATTGAAGCGGGACATACTTAATGTCTTTGATGATTTGTAAAACTTGTTCTTTCTTTGTGCCCTTGATCACATTGTTGGCACGTTCTTCTTGGTTGGCAGCAATGAAATCTGGGTCATAGATTCCAGGGAGTGGAACCATGGATTCCATATAAGGCCTCAACTGCTTCTGCAAATCGATGTCAAACACCTTGGCCCTACCCATGGCATCAGCCAGGTTCATGTTACTGATATCCCATCCCCCAAACACAATGTCGTCAGGGTTAACCTGCCAAAACATTCCAAGAGCGGACATAAGCTAAGTTTATTACCTCGCATGATTGAAAAACACAAACATCTAAACTACAAGAAATGGGTACATATAAAAAACATCAACCAAAAACTCGTAAGACTAAATCCGATAAATCAAGTAAAACGAACAAATTTCAATGATCGTGACAGAATACCATTGGAAGAAGGCTCTTGAATGGAGCATAGATCTCCTCTCCCTGGAAGGACCCAACTCGGATAGCGGAAGCTTGGGTGAGGGAACCAAAGTAATTGGCTTGTTGAATCTTGTCCTTCGTTGCCCATGAAATGCCCCTGAGAATCATAGAAAGCAAAATGACCCATTAATGTTAGCATGCAAAATGCTTCTCTCAAATCTATACCAAAAGCCAAAGGGTTAGAAAAGAAACTAACTCTCGGTTGGCAATAACACCACCGGTGAGGGTTGAACCGTTGTTTCCACCCCATCCCACAAGCATTACCCTGGTAATTGATCAACATGCAAATGAATCAGAAAATGAGCAATAAAAAATAAATAAATAAAAACTGAGAGAGGGTCTGGATCTAGCAATAATAAGAAAAGGAGATTGATTTGGAAGCTAACCCCAATTTAGGGACATGGGTGTCGGTTTTAAATTCATATTTAACAGATTTGGGTTTGACAATCCACTGATAGGTGCCATTCCGGTTCTCATGAACAAGCTCGGTGGTTTCGTAATTATAGACGGACTGAATCTCGGTCTCGGTGTACCTCACATTAGGACTCTCAACCTTAAAATTTTCAATGAACATTTTTATCAGAGATTAAGAATGGAAAAGGAAGAAGAAAAGATGAAAAATAATCAAACAACGAGGTAGCCCTGTGCAGTACACCGAGAAGATAGAAGGATTTGTATGAAAGGTTAGAGGGTGGCATGAATATAAAGGAAGTGATTCCTATTTATAGAGAAAGCATGAACTTCGCTTAGACTTGACACAGTCTTCAGTAGCTCTCAGACCAAACACTCCCTTTCTCTTTCACTGGTACTTTTCCACTATTGTCCTTTTTTGTTTTTCATTCTATTATTTTTTTCTTCCACCTCTTAATTTTGCTACTCCACTTTTTAATATACAATTTCAATAGTAATTTGAATTATATCATCAACAAATAGCCTCTCATCTTATTAGGAAAAAAAAAAACTACTTTTGTACGGTAAGATACTCAGTAGTGTACTTCCTGCACATTACTTATGCCGATCATCTAGGTTGGTTAATTATTTTGGTTGACTATATGGTTAGATTATAAGTAGTGATAACTGATTAAAGCTCCTAATGGAGATTGAGACATGATTGGACCATCATCAAGTTCACGAAAAGTAAAAGTTCATTACACCCAGTATAAATAAGAGTCTCAGGTATGATTTCTAGACAGGTTGCACACACTGTATATTATACATTACATGCATCCCTTGATAACCGTTCGGTCGATCACTTAACTGAGCGTCGGACCGGCTTGGAGAACGAAGAGGGAGAATGAATACTACAACTGGGATACGAGGAGGAGAGCCCGTCCGGTCTTCGCCAACGCGTCCAGTCTTCAACAAATAGGTAACCGTCTGGTCTTCTACATCACCTGAATTACTCGAAGCAACGTCCGCCCGGTCTTCAACATGGAGTTCTTTGGAATACGTCCGCCCAGTCTTTAATTCAACTCGAAATGTTTTAAGGGACCCCAAAAACCATACCGAAACAGCTTTCACACATGTATTTCTTCTCTTATTTAAATTAAGTTCATTTACATCTTTAACAAACTTATACTTAAAAATTATAAATTATATAATTATAAATATCACTTATTTTAAAAAATAAGTTTATAAAAATTATTATTTCTAATAATTTAATTAAATAAAAAAATTAATAAACTCTTATATAGTTCGTGCATAGTCCCAGAAGCTTGTGTATCATACATTATTTAGGATAAATAGAAAAATTTAACTCACATTTCTAACACTTAATGCATAAACAGAAATCATTTACCACAGTTTAAGAGCGAAATTAAAAAAAAGTAAAATCCTATTTATTCAACACTTGGACCATAAATAGTGTTGGCACCAACAACAACACAAATGTCATAAATAATTGAAAAATCATTATAGTGCTTGTAAATGGGGTTAAGGAACATAGTGAGTTCATGGCCCCTACATGTTTTAATGGAAACCTCATTATTTTAGCCTAAACCCTAAAATAAATTTATCATTTATGTGTGGAGATTTCGAATCAGAGTTTGGAGAAGAGAACACTGAACAGAAAAGAAAAAAAACACAAAACAAAACAAGGAAGACCCACCTAATGTGAGGCCAATATGATCATTTCCTAGTTTCGGAGAAAGAAAAAGACAATCAAACCAATACAAAACCAAAATGTCACAACAATAAAAAAGGACAACTTCGTCATTTTACACCTTTTTACTCAGTTTTCAAAATAACAAGTAAAAGCTCAAAAAAAAATATGAAAGTCCATTTATACCACTGTTCATGTTAGTGCAGGACAAAAGTCATTTGCAGCCATTTAATTGACTATTAATATTTGATAATCAATCAAAAGACAATTTTATGATGATTATTATTGTACATTGATCAATCTATGAGATTAAAAAAATGAAAAGATGAGTTGTTTCAGTAAAATAATTTATTCATATTATTAATTAAAAATTATTGAAAAAATTAATTAAAGAAGAAGTGAAATGTGGAAGGAAGTAAACTGATTTGTGTGTAGAGAAGGAAAGGAAGAGAGGAGAACATTGGTTGGGACCACCACTTCCTCAAACTAGATTCTCGAAATTTTCGGACACTTCCCAAAACTTAATCACTATTTTCACGCTCAAACTCAAGGCGCGTTTCTTTATTACGCAATTATTCAATACTGACAGGTGGCGATGCTATAATAAGTTACTCAAGCTGACTCGGACAATTTCAAACACAACCTAGAACCTCTGTTTCAAACACATAATTATTTCACTTTTAAGGTATATTATATATATATATATATATATATATAATATTTTAATTTTTATTTATAAATGTTTTATCTTGATTCTTCTATGGGTTTCTCAAGATCAAGCTATTTCTTTTGGCTGAATTGGTTAACCTTTTTCATATAATTATCTGACAAGTCAAATTTGTAAAATAAAAGTGTATTAAAATATATATTTATATATATATATATATATATATATATATATATATTTTTTTTTTTAAGTCTGCAATTTGACTGTTATATGCTCTCTGCAATAAATTATAGTATTGTAACCCTCTAGGAAGAAACAGATATATTATTAATTATGAAAATAATTTAGTATCACAAAATTTTAACACGTGTCTCGTTAGAATTTTTAATCTAATGTGTTATCATACTCATCTCAATCCAAAAGAAAAATAAAGAGCCACCTGATGATACATGGATGTGTGGTAATAAGGACAGTGAATTAAGCTTAGGTGTGCATGACGTGGGACCCAAAAGTGTCAGAGCCATCCATCAGATTCATCAAAGTCACGAGACTTTCCCGTGATGTCACCGCATCATGCTTATGCCGTTTCTCTGCCCCAATTATCAACCTTCTCATCAAAACCTGTGAATTTGTATCATGAAAAAAAAAAATAGCTTAACTTCATCAAATAATATTTATCTCTTATTATATATTATAACTTTATTTTTTAGTATAAAGAACTCTAAATTTTATTTATATAGAAGTCAAATTAAAATTGGCATTTGCATAATGTAAAATGCAAATCATGCAGTCACTCGTCAATCAAGTTCCCCTTTAGTTGGACCTTTTGCAAATTGCTATATACTTCTTTTTATTATTTGACTCTCATAACAGAATCATAAAAAATAAGGTATGTTTATGGAATGTTCTCTTAATTTAAAATAACGATAAATAAAAAATAACACTTCTACACAAGTTGAATTTTACTGGTACAATAATGCAAATTATAATCACACAGGTGTTTCTCTGTATATATAAAAAGTGAAATAAATAATGATATAGATCTAAGTGAGTTTGAGTTTTATAATAAATAAAAATAAAAAACTAAAATACTATATAAAGATAAAAAACTAATTATCTATTATTTTAAAGTTTTAAATAAAAAATGGTGTGAACCTCTTATATGATTAAATTCAAATTTTATTAATATTTATTTTCATCCGATAATTTTTTTTTTCAATAAACTTAACAAATAATACTTAAACAAAATCTCGATCTTAATTAATAACTTAAAATCAGTTATATTAAATTCTAAAACAAAAGCATGTACACTTGTACAAGTTTTAATATGAGATTTTTGAATCAATTATAATTTATAATTTATTGAAGTTATTACTTTTTGTTCCTAAAACTTTGAACTTTAGGAATTAAAAAATGAAATTATGTGAATAGTTTTCTAATGACTGGGTTTTATTTTAACAGCTAAAATTTTAACAAAAAAGTTTTTATTTAAATTAATTAGTTTAAAAAAAATTAATGAAATACTAGTTAAGAAAAAAGATAATATGGCTAGATTCCTATCTTTTAGAAGAAGAAAAACACTGGTAATGTAATCTACTAACTAACCAATATTTAAAAATATATATATTTTTTAAGAAAATCATCTATATAAATTAAAATTACAATTTTAGGAATTACATTTTAAGGAGATGGATTTTACTTTTAAATTTTTATTTTCAAAAGGGTTCTTATAATTTTTTAAATTCATATCTCTTTCAACTTCTTTTATTTATAGATTAAAAATAACTACGAATACGAATGATAAGAAGAACTAGAAACTCTTATAATTTATAAGAATTTTTATCTATACCACTTATTCAAATAATGCACTAATCACAAAGTAAATCAGTAAAAAAAAATTCTCAATAGATTATACATGTAAAAAAGTTATATTTTTTTTTACCAACAACTCGTAGAAAGTCATAAAATAATCATAAATAGAATAAAAAATACAATAAATAAATTAAATAAAGGAGAAACTTATTCCAATTTTGATAATTGAATTTAGCTAAAGCAACCTCCCAACAGAAAATATATTTCAAAATAAGGATAAAAAATAACTTTAAGAAACTAGATAAAATGTAGAAAGAAAAAAAAAGGATTTAAAAAGATGAATGGGTCTTAAATGAATGACTAAATAATTAAAGCTATAAATTATATAGTTAAAATTTGAATTTAAATTTTTATTTTTTTAAAATCATCTAATGTGTTTGAATGCTGTGAATAGATTTAAATATTTCAGATGAGTCAAGTTATGTATTTAAAACAAAAATTTATTCACTGGTGATTAAGAAATTAACATTATGTTTGAAGTCATTAGATTGAATTGATTTACAATTAGTCAAACACTTTTAGTAACACTGGATATATAATTGATTAATAACATACATAAATTAGTAGAAGTACATTTAAAAAAGACATGTAAAGTTTAATCTCAATATGCTTACATGTATGGGTTATTTCATTCTTATTTTGCTCTTGTTTAATTTCTTCATCATATCTTTTCAAACATTAGTTTATTGCGAGACAGTTGAGATTATAACTTTTAAAGATTTTGAACAAATATCTATGAATACGAAACTTGTTTTTTACTACAACTAACTTAGTAAACTTGTTGAAGTAAGAAAAGTTTCCAGCAATTACTTATGTGAGTTATTAATTTCGTGGAAACTACATAATTGATTTTTTTTATGACAATTCACACTATATCTTATATTAAAAAAATGAAATGTCTTTCAGAACAAGTTTTTTTAATTCCATAAAAATATTAATTGTTGATGTAGATTTTACATTGATTAAAAAAAAATTATAATATATAAATAAGTATAAAATTTACTTTATAAATTAATTTTATGAAATTAAGTTAGATTTAAAATATGATATCAAATTAATGTATTTGAATATATTTTGAAAAATTTGTTATTTATTGAATTTATATTTTCACTCTCTCTGTCGGAATCTTACTAACGTGTACTTTTATGTTCAAAATGTAAATATTTCAGTATAATTTTACTTATATGCATTTTTTACAAATATTTAATCAACAAATAAACTTGAATATAAAATTTCACATAAATTAAAAAAAAATCATTTATTTTAAATTAATATGTGAAAAAAATTGTACACGATTTAATAATTAAATTTTAAATAATTTTTTAATACTGTTTTCAAATTTATAAGATAATGACTTCATAATTACATATGTTTCAATTTTAACTAATAGTCAATTAAGAAGCGAGTTTGTCAAAGACACGCATATTTAGAATTTATTAGAATGACAGCAAAAGTTTATTTATTAAAAGTAAAAGGGAAGGTTTGTGCGATATGCACCACGAATTTGGTATAGGACGCATGCCATCGATGCTTTGTTCTTCTTTTTTCCATTTTTTATACAAACAAAGTTGGTGCCTTCTCAACCCCAAAGACAAAAGTGTGTCTCCTTCACCCAAATAAAAAATAGATTTTGGAAATAATTGGAATAAACAACTAATGTGTTTTCTGGGCACAAATAGAACCCACCACTCTTTTTTTCTTTTCTTTTTTATTTTTATATTCTTTTTATTTATGACATGGGAAGCAAGCATCAATCTCCTACCACAACTTTTTTCCTTTTTTTCTTCTTGTTTTTATAAAGTTAAATATATTTTATAAAGGCTAAAAAACAATTATAACACTTTAAGAATATGACTTTAAAAGTACTTATTCTTTTATAAAATATTTGTCCTTCTTAAATTGGATAAGAGTTATATTTGGAGAAGATATTTTGAAGTTCAAGTTCAGTGTGTCAATAACAATAAATATGATTATTAATAAATGTAATTAACATATATTGTAAAATGTGTAATTTATATTATTATTTATGGATTCTTACTCGATGGATTTGAACTACATGACCCAATTATCTATTAATATTGAATTATAATATCTTTATTGAATGGATTTGGGCTATGTGGCCTAATTACTTATTAATGTCGAATTATAATAGTTGATTGTTGATAATACATTTTGTGCAATGTCATCATAATCAAACATGTAAGGATAAATACATGTCAGTTTAGTAAACACACATGTACTTGGTTAAGGCAACTCTTGCTGAGTCTGAGAGTAACTTGGTTATATACAATATAAAACTCTCCCAAGCTTCAACATGGTAAGTTGCAAAGAGTTTCGTAGTACTACGTTGTCTTTCTTTAACTATGTAGTTTTATAGGTATAGTATCCTACAATATCGAGAAACACATAGTAACGAAGATGTTACAATGATCAGGTGACTTTTCTAGTAAGGTGAAAAGTTGATAGATTCTCAAATGACATAACAATCAAAGTGACACAAAAGAGGTGAAAGATTATGAGAATCTAATGGTTGAGGGAAGAGATGGACATTAATAGATAATAAATGGGTAATAAATGAATATAATTAACATACTATACTAGATGGACCTAGACCACATAACTCAATTATTAGTTAATATCAAATTATCTAGCTAATTATGGATAATACAATTAGTGTAATGTGATCTTAATGAAACATGTAAAGATCGAATATATATCAACTTAGTAAATTCACATGTATTCGATAGTAACAACTCTTATCGAATAGGAGAGTAACTTGATCATATATATTACACCAATAGTAAACTTTCACGATGAAAATTGCTTCCAAGTTGTTCCAAAACTAAATTGAATTTAGATGGCAAAGGTGTAGTGTTTACAATGAGTCGCAAATGAAGCCGTGTATACTACAAGAAGCTTAAATTAATTACTTAATTTAGATAACAACTAGCAATCACATCATAGATTGTGGGCACTGAATGCGATCATCGGCCGAAATTGGCAACATTTATTTGGATGCTTTCAGGTCTTCAAATTTCATGAGAGATGATAATGATGAAGAAAGCTTACACGAAAGCAGAGGGAAGAAGGAATGATTTGCGTAGGTAACTGAACCACTGCCAAATAAAACAAACAAACATATATACATTATGACAAGACGAGAAACCCAACATTTAACATTTAGTATCACCAAGGAAACAGTGATCCGAATATTTTTAAACATGGACAATAAACAAGGAAACAGATTGTTTAAAGCACTAGAAATGACATCTCACCAAGTTAACCAATCCAATGCTTCTAAAAACTGAACAATAAATTATCTCTTGTAAGTACTCATGCATGTGACTGCATCAGTACTTTTTTTTTCAAGAAAAATACGAATAAAGTAGCTGAATGAACTACCCAGAAGATGCTGAGTCTGGTTTTCTCAGAAGTGGAAACATGAGAATCAAGATGATTATGAACGGATCCGATGCATCATATAATCACTGTGATCAATTAAGAGAACAATAATATCACAGAACTTACTTATAATCGGAAAGTTTAGTTGTTGCTTAATTATACTGATGATGTTTATGTCAGAGAGAGAATAATATTATACAGATGGTCCTTGATTATAAACAATGGATGCTAGTGGTTTCATACATGTGACTCATAATAAAGTTCTGAATTCACTTCTTCAATTATTTGACATTTTGTGGCTGATCTTGGGAATCCAGAAAGTGTGATCAGTTGTACATATATGCACAGTGTTCAGACTATAAGTAAAATTTTGTGTATTGCGCATAAAGCAACAGTACATGCTTCAATTTTTAAGAACATATAATTATATACTATGATGTTATAAAGTAGTGACGTTATTTACAATATATTTTTCTTAGCTTAATTACAGTTATTTGATACATTGAAGGTGGATGAGAGGATGAATTTGGATTGAATTGCTGACTCATCAAAATTTGTTGTTAGTTGGAATGCAGTGATTGTTGGGTTATTCATAGTCACTCATTTCGGCTGAAATGTCTTTGTGGTTTAATCAAAGAGATAGATACGCGTAATTATTAGATACTCAAATTAGTTAATATTTTAGTAGAGTACTTATACTATGAAATAAAGAAATATCAGGGAAGATTTTAGTACAAATTATCGATAACTTTAATTATATGGATAAGATTGACTTGAGTTTAAACACGAAGAAGCTTAATTGATTAAAAAAAATTAAGGGTCCGTTTTCGGACAGATATAAATTTAAGGAGTAAAAGCTTGATTACTTATTTTCTTTAAGTTTTTTGAAAATAAAAAAGGAAGGACTGAATGCTCTATGGGCTATGGAGGCCCAGATAGGACATTGTTGGGTCGAGATGCTTATTGGACTGAAATGATTAATCCTACAGTAGCCACTATCAATTTTCTTCTTGCACTCCATAAAAACTTTCGGAATGGAAGTTTAGATTTCAGATTTGTCAATCAAATAATAAAAAGAGTGTAGGAATAAATTATTGGACTGCAGATAGTAATTGACTAAACTATGAACAACGCAATAAGTTTCACAATTGGATTTAATTATTTTTAAGAGAATAATTGTAGGGACTAGAGAAATAAAGAATAATCTTTTATCTTTTTTATAATTTGCGTGAAACAAAAATAAACTATACCCTCTGTTTCATATAATATAAGTAGGGTGCAAGAAATAAATTTCATTCAAATTTGTTAATATAAATATCATTTATCTTTTTCATTTATAGTTCTAAGAATTAGAATGATGAACAATATAAACTACAAATGGATTATTGGTGATAAGTTTAGCTTTATATATTTCCTGCTATCTACATCTATTTTATTTTTTTTACTTTTACTTTCAAGACCTTTTTCAGGTCATGGAGCTTCCTATACGGAGGTGGGCCATGTTCTTGGGCCAGAAGGCCCTGCTCACCCCACCAAACTTCCTCTTCAGTGGGCCACCAAGGGGGAGATAGGCCTCTCTCCAAAGGGTGGGCCATGTTCTTTTACATGTATTTTTTGGGGTGATTGAGTTTTGCATAATATAGATTATTGACATTAAGGTTAGGTTACGCTATAGTAATGTATAATCATGGTTATTAACATTAAAGTATTTCACCACAATCATATTTTCAATATTGTCATCATCACTCTCCTTAGAGAGGTTTCCTACCATGTTTATTCCAACAAATAACCATGGGAGGAGACTCCAAACCTACGAGGAGACTTTATTCTCCATATTTATAGTTTAAACTTTCATTTATTTTTCACTTTTTTATTTATAATTTATTAAAAAATTTACATAAATTTCAAAATATTTTTATCTACTATTTGATTATCGTAATTAATAAAGGAAAACTTATTTAACCCATTTCACTCTATTACAACCACGTTATTCTTTTGTGAATTCAAAAACCTAATGGCAATTGCTTCATTCACCCCCATCAAATATCTCCTCCTACCTCATCAAAACTTCCTAAAAATTTATTCCATAAAAGAAGGGGATGATTGATTTCCAAAAAAAAAAATCCGAAATTATTTATTGTATTCCGAAAAATGAATTCCAGAAGTGATAGGGTGTAGGGAAAAAAATGATAGGATGCACGAAACAATTGTCAAACCTAATTGAACATTTCTGGGTTGGATTGGATGATATGGCCTCGTTGAAATAATCTCAGGTCTACAAAAAAGTATAAATTATTAAATACTTTTTTAAACTTATTTGCTTATAAATCTACAACATTGATATTCTTCATTAACCCTTTAATATATTAATCAATACTTTTTCTTTTGTTATTACACTCTCCATTTGCATCCTTTTAAGCTGTATCGAAATAAGAAACACAAAAGTTTAAACCTGATTATTGATAATCATTCAAAAATAATTTTATTTTTAAAAATATATTATTTTTATTTATTAAGTATTATAAAAAATTATATTAAAAATAAACTTAAAGTTTAGCGCATACTTAATTTATGTAGTATTTTTGCCAAATCTGACCAGAAAAGGACAAGTGACATATTTATTGTTATTGATCGAAACAAATATTTTATTTTATTAGTTGGAATTTGCTTTGCCAACTCCAAATTGCGAAAGGGTGGCAAATATGATGGGTTTAACATGAGAGGAGAAGTTAAAAATGTGATTGAGAGAAATAATATTATTCTTTTAATTTATTGTGGGTTATTTTTATTAAACCTTAGTAATTTTTAAATAGGTGTAAATTAGGCTTTAAACTAATTACAAATAATAAAAACTGAATATAAAATATCAATTAACTTAAAAATAAAATATCTTTATTTTATCACAAAATAATATTTTACCTAAATAAACAAAAATTCATAACTACCCATCCCTATTTGATCTCTATCAAATCAAACCAAATATTACCAAACTCAAAACAAATAAAATAATAAATCTCTAAATTTAAGTTTATCCCAACAAAATACTAACTTCTAATTTGATAAGGGAAACCACAGAAAATGAATCCGCTAATAAATGTTACATATTTGATCAACAGAAAGAAACTTATAATATTGTAGGTACTCACGATTATTTTGGCTGATTAATCTTCCAATATGCAAGTTTCAACAATTCTCATTCTTTACATTTCTTCCTAACTGCTTGGTGGCCTGTAATAGGTATTTGGTTTACCGTATTAGCACTTGACAAACTTAAATTCTACTATTTTTTATTTGTTTGTCTTAAAAGATAACATACAAAATTAAAATATGATCAATAACTTCTTGTAATTGGGAATGCATGTCTCTGCATTATCTAACACTATGAGTTAAAACTGAAAACAGAGGGAGAAAATCAAATAACCCATTAAAGTTACAGGGTGAAAAACTTCAACTGTGACGTAGATTTAAAGAATAAGACGTTTTTTCTTCTGACATCACTGCTCTCTCTAATTGGACTTTTATGGCTCTGTGCGTTCTCTCTGTAAATTGAAAGTCACAGCATTCGCCTTCTCCAGATTCTTCCCATGCTTTTTCTATCTTAATCAAGATGAACTGGAATGAATTAGCCAAAATGTAATGTAAACAATGACACACAACACGAGACATTATGCCATTATCATTATTCAATAGATATTGCACTAATAACTAGATAGATTCCTTTCACACAATACTATTAATTATTTCTTTGTGTTAGTTACTTCGCCGCCCTTTTCATACCTGCACTTTTCTCCACTCACCTCTCCAAAATCTTTGTAGCCTTCACCTTTTTCTTTTTGGGTGTGTAATAATTTGGACTTTTGGAGCATTTGATCTCTTAACCCACTCATTCCTTCTTTCTTCTTCACTTCTAAACAAAGTTAAAACGTTACTCCTCTGCTTTTGTCTCATCCCTCTAAAAAATCAACCCAAATTTTTATTTTATAATAATACGTACATCATTAACATTTGCCTTTGTTTTCGCTACCTGGGTCCAAGGTTCTTGTCTAGTCCACTTTTTCTCCCCACCAACTGGATTTGAAGGAGAGTTCTTCCCGCTGCAGTGACATTTTACCATTCTGTGATCTACAAACAAGGGAAGTTGTTGGTCAGAATTCACAAGTAAAACAGTGTATGGTGAAGGGATTTCTAAAGTGTTTGAATCGTGCTAGATATCCCCCATTGATTGATGATACGATGGAAAATGAGTCTTTGAAATGAAAATGGGTTGTGTGAACTCCAAAACTGATAAAAATGAAGCCTTGCGTCTTTGCAAGGAACGAAAGAGGTTGATCAAGGTGGCTATTGATTCCAGACACGCTCTTGCTGCTGCACACTTATCTTACATTCGATCTCTTCGAAACATTGGCGTTGCTCTTCGACGATACGCTGAGGCAGAGATGCTGTTAGAGTCCTCCCTTTCGGTTTCAGACCACACACCATCTCTATCTACTTACCCTTCTCCATCTCCATCGGAGTCGCCATCGAACAATGAGAGTCACCATCACGTGAGTTACATGAAGACAGGTGACTGTGAAGCTGTAACTGTCATGATGAATCCCCACGCTGAAAACATTTTGGTCGATGAAGCCTTTGAGAGTGATGCCTCTTGGGATTTCTTTGATGCTGCTGATAGTGCTAAGAGTTCCGAGTTTACGGGGCATGCTAGTCACTACAAGGATGAAGAAGAAACTGATTCGTTCTTGGATGCGTCGAGAGGAAATGACTACTGCAATTTGTCTGTGGAATGTTGTAAACAAAAGGGTTGTGGAGAAATGTGGCGATCAGAGTCATCAACTGATGTGGGTATTGTTGGACGGTTGAGCTCAAAGAACAATAAGAATGTAGCTGTGAACACTGAGAGGGAAGATCCTTCTGAGTTCATCAGTCACAGGGCTAAAGATTTTCTTTCTAGCGTGAAGGTTATAGAGCATCGGTTTGTTCGAGCTTCTGAATCTGGTAGGGAGGTCTCGAGGCTATTGGAGGCAAACAAATTAAAGGTTGGATTTTCTGAACAAAAAGGTGCTTGTTACTTGCATTAAGCTTCATTATAGCTACAAAACTTACTTACTAGCATGAATCATGCTTCTAATGTCTACGATATTGCTTGTTAGACTCTAAATACTATCCTTTTTATGTTAGGGAAGTCATCTACCACGATTTTTCTAGCGGCTTTTATCTTGGCTTGCTTCAGTGAAAATGCTATACCTGCTATTTCCCAAGATATGTTCAAATTCAATTCTGTTCCAGCACGATTCTGTTTACAAACAAAGATTTGTGCTGATTAACTTCTTCTGAAAGGCTAATCAGTTATCAACATTGCTTAACTAATGGTTCGATTTTGTCATTTTTCTATGCAAAGTCAATTATAAAGATGTAAAATTTATCAATTTTATATTGACCTCTCAAAATGGTTCAGACCTTTCATTAAATTTACCACGTAGGCCATATCTTCCTAAATAAAATGTAAGCTAAGCCCAAAATATTTGCTTGTACAACTTAATTGAGTTGGGTAATGGGTTGAGAGTTTGTTATTGCATTCGGTTGCTTAATTTATAAAATCAGTCTATAAATTTCAATCTAAGTACGAAATAATATTTTGAAAAAGAGAATCTGTTGGATGGACTAATATATGTCTCTTGTGTAGAACCTGGACAAAAGATCATTACTTGGAAGCGGACAGAATCTTCTCAATCAATCTCAATCAGAAACCCTTTAGTTAAAACATCAAAGACATATATGGATGATAGTGGAAGTGACTTTGCTGAAGAACCCTGCATGATTGCTGGAAGCCATTCCTGCACCCTTGAAAGATTGTATGCTTGGGAAAGAAAACTTTATGATGAAGTAAAGGTATTACACAATCAGCAAAATCCGCTTGACATCACATGATATGCTAAGTGCTATTTTACACTACAATCTTCTATGTTTCCCTTTTATTGAAAAGGTTTTCGAGAAGTATTAGATATAACCGTTATTAACAATTAAGTGGTGGAAAGAAAGGAGTGTATTTGCAAGCACAGTTAATGATTCTAGAATGTTCTGGATAATCTTATCTTGTTCTCTTCCTAAAATAAGCAGCTATTTGACTAAAGTATTGCACATTGTATGGTTAAATGTATTGCACATGCAATTATTTTTTGTTTATGTTCCTTGTCTTATACTTTTGACTAAAGTGGCAATGGCGTTGTTTGTAGGCAGGTGAATTCTTAAGGAAGAAGTTTGATCGAAAATGTGATCAGCTAAGGCATCAATTTGCAAAAGATGAAAGCAGTAGAGTGATTGACAAAACACGATCCATAGTGAAGGATCTGTATTCTCGGATAACAGTAGCTATCTATTCTACTGATTTAATATCTAAACGAATTGAGATAATAAGAGATGAAGAATTGTTCCCACAACTTTTGGAACTTACTCAAGGGTAAGTCACAATTTTTTGATTTCTAAGTATGTGCTGATGAACCTGAATCTTTACCAGCCTTGATAATTGAGTGTTAATGTGTACTAATGGAGATGTTGGCAGTGCAGGTTGATGAGGATGTGGAAGGCTATGCTTGAATGCCATCATGCACAATACATTACTATGTCATTGGCTTATCATTCAAGGAGCTCGATGAGGAGCTTGGAAGGAGATACACGAAGAGAGATAATGGGTGAGCTACTAAAAGAGCTTGAGTGCTTTGGTTTAAGCTTGTCTAACTGGATCAATAGCCACACTTCATACATTGAATCTCTCAATGGATGGCTACAAAACTGCATACTAGAACCAAGGGAACGTTCCAAGAACAGAAAACCATTCTCTCCTCGTCGTGCTTTGGCCCCACCAATATTTGTTCTCTCCCGAGATTGGTGTGCTGGGATTAAGGCTTTGCCCTATCAGGAACTAAGTCATGCAGTAAAGTACTTTGTATCTAATCTTCATCGCACGATAGAGCAGCAAGATAAAGAGCTCCATGAAAAGTATAATTCAGTTGTTGCAAGCACTAGTGGAGAAACCAAGAGCAAAAGTAATGATGAGGGTGAGGATGACTCTTCACGTTTGTGTTACATACATGAAAGTTTAACCAAGCTTGTTCATCAACTCACTAAATTTTCTGAGGCATCATTGAAGGTGTACGAGGATATCAGACAAAAAATTGAAGCAGCTCAAACTGCGTATCACAGTTGTAAGTCCATCAGGACTGGCAAAATTCAATCCTAAAATAGAAACCTCTCTTCCATCTTGCTTAAGATTAATAGAAATATGAAAGACAGAATGAGGAACTTATTTGTTGTGTTCTTCTTTGGCCATTTATTTTTTCTTCTTTCACATGCAGCTAGTATTAGCTTGACAAATTATTTAGCTTGACAAATGATCTTATATTTCTTGATCCATATATAAAAAACAATGAAGGTAAAACTGAAGTACTGAACTATTATTACGTAAGTTCCGAGAATAAAAACTATCATGAGATTCACAAGCTAATTTCTTCGTAACAGAAGCTAAAGTTCATTTAGCTTCGATCTTGGGAACCACAGTTAACAACGTGATAAAAACTGTGTGACTTGATGTTGATGAATATTATTTAAATTGTACACGCCGCTTGTACTCGTATTTTGAACACCCCACGCAACTCTTAAATGAATTAAGCCCATTGTCACATCAAGCGTCATGCAGCACAATGACAAAAATAATTCAAAGGAACAAATGTAGGACAAATGTATACTCCACTATATTTTGGAATGATCGAGATGAGTAACACAAGAAAGCAAGAGATATGAAAAGATAAAAAAGAAAGATGGAATGGGAAGAAAAATAGAAAGAATAAAAAATAGAGAAATATTACTTTTACACGCTTAGGTGGATTCACATTCAAATTACACGTCATATGGCATGTGTGATCCCAATCAATTAGTGAGGTATAATAATAAAGAAAATACAGCAATGTTGCAAAAACAAGATTGTGGTAACACGTGAGTGTGCAAGATCGGTTAGCACCTCCATACGAACAAGGCTTCTAAAACGTGTATGACTATTCGATCAATTCTGGGATATAAACAAATCTCACATTTACATAAGTTTATATACACGTAAAAAGATATTTTAAAGTTGTACCAAAAGTATATATGTAAAGATTTGATTTAAACAGGACAATTCTCATCTTTGATTAGTTATGGTATGGTTGTTCTGTCTTGACTAACAAGACCCAGTTTCTCTCTCTTCGTACACTACTACTTCGTGGAAATACTCATTTAATTTGGTTAGCTAGATATTAAAAATAAAATATATAATATGAACATAAATCAATAAAATTAAGATATAGAATGTTTTGAGATCTTATATTTTTTTGTATGACACTTATGAACTGATAGTTATAAGATCATACCATTTTGAATTGATAATATTAATTGACAACTTTTTAAATGGGTTATTTTGAAAAGTGAAATAAATATAAAATATTATATTCAATAAATGTAATTTACGAAACATTTAGTTGTAAACTATGTTTTTAATCTTATTTAGGTACTTAGTGTTGCACAATAATAAAAAAACATTTTGTGCCGTTTAAATTATGATAATATACTATATAATTAACAAAGCATAATAAATTAATTCTTTTATGCACATTTCTACGTGTAATGTTTTTCGTCACATGACTGAAATAGGCGAAGCCTTTCTTTTTTTCGTTGACCCCAAACCAAGCATGCAAGAGATAGTAATATTATTAGTAGTTTTGTGAATTTCATCTAAGTTTTCGCACCATTTTTTTTTAATCTTTCAATTATTTTAAGAATTAACTATTGATCTTGACGTTATCGATTTAGTATATATATAATCATTACTTTTTCTCCCATTTTCTTGTAAAAGAGATATACCTATTATTTATTTCTCTGTGACTTATTTAACATCCTGTTTATAAACTGATATCTAGTTAGAATGATATTATTATTAACTTTAACAACGCATTATTTTTAATAATATTATTTAATTTGGGATGCATTTAATAATAGAATAGTAATTTTTTTTTATATTTACATGAATATTTATGTTTAGATATATTTTAATTTAATTTGGTTACTTTGAAATATATATTTTTGTGGATGAGAAGAACCAATCATACTTTTAATAATAGACATTTAAGTGTGTGGAATTCAATAAATAGTATTGTCTGTCTCTCTCTATATATAATATGTAATGTTGATAGATATAAAAGAAAAGAAATGGTTTGACATTGAAACACTCCTCTAAATGGTGGCCAATGTGATTGCGTCCAACATCAGCTTTCAGCAAATGCAAAGCTTATCATTGGCGTCAACAATGCTTTTTAATTAAATAAATCCTATAATCTACCTTCAACCATTCTCCATACATCTTAGTGTTTTGCTCCATCGTTGACCTTTATTATAAAATCTACCAAATTTGGTAGACTTCGTAAAGTCTATAGTTAGTGCTCCAACTATTGTGCACATTTATACAACATATTTTTAAAAGACAATAATAATCTATAATTATAATAAAATTAATATATCCATTTCCCTCACAATAAACAACTGATATATTTTTTTTACATTATTAAGAAACCACGTAATACAATGGAACTTAGACAATGAAGAATGAAATAAATAAAAAAAAAGTTTAAAGCTATTTTTAGAATAATTTGATTTGTCTTCTCTATAATAGCTACTGTTTCCTAACTCATATGTTGTCAATTAGGTTTTTATAGTGTAACCAATGTAAGACATTTTTGTAGCACATTTAATTAGAAAATGAGAAGCACTCAGCATGATTCTGTGACTTGCATCTTACGCAACTTCTGGCACACGCACACTGGTTTTAACGTTGATCCGTTCAACTTAAGGTTAGACTTCATTTATTTAAATTATGCCCATTATTTTCTTCTTCACAAAAACAAAAATATATTCATCTTATCAATTTCAACTCTTCCAACTCATAACGACTTCACTTTATAGTTAAATTATAAGCAACTTATTAATTGGGTAAATATTATTTTTTTAATATCGAACTGACATCACTGCAAATGAGGTTTTTTTCTACGGTTATTTTGAATGTAAAAGTATACTTCAAAAACTGTAATATATTACGTGTAATAAAAAACAAACATCTTATACTATGATTATAAATTATAATATTTTAATGATAATAAAAATAAAACTATATTAAAAATATATAAGGAAATTAAAATATTATGTTATAAAACAGTTGTTTAGATTGAATTAAACTTAAAATTCACTTCTTAATATTTATAAAAGTCATGATTTAGATTATATATATATATATATATATATATATATATATATATATATATTAACAAAATCTTTTTATTTGTTAGACATACTTTTTTATTTGTTGTCGAGTCGTATTAGACTATTCATTTGTGTTTACTTTCATATTAAATATGTATACATTTTGTTTGTCTCTCTCTGTGTGTATCTCTCTGTGTGTGTGTCTATTTGTTTGTCTGTCTATTTGTGTGTGTGTCTGTGTATATGTGTGTCGTGTTTGTGTGTCTGTACCTGTGTATGTCTGTGTTTGTGTGTGTTTGTGTTTGTGTCTGTGTGTGTGTTTTTGTGTGTGTGTATGTGTCTGTATGTGCGTGTATGTGAAGATTAAGTTTGACTTAAAGTTCACTTCTTAACACGGTATCAGAGCATTGATTTGGAGTCTATCCTTACGAAATTTGTTGTTGAATCTATTGTTCTTCCACTATAAAGGGTGTCAGAAGTCTCACACCGAAGTGGGTGTTGCTTTTTTTCTCTTCCAAGTATTGTCTCGTTCCTTTCTTCTTCCTTATTCCTTGCAAATCGTGGTTTTCACCATTCTTGTCGTCATTCATCCTTAGCATTTTGAATACAAAGCTTTTAACCAACACCGTGGCAACGTCCTATCATTGTTTTCATCTCTTCTTCCATTGTTCAAGCTCCTCCATCCATTGGCCACCAAGTTGCATTGATAAAAGTACTATATTTAGCTTCACTCTTTATGCACAACTACAACCAAAAACCCTTCGATCTCTTTCGCCCTCGATCTATGATTTTTTTGTTTTTCTTTTTCTCTCTTGTGTGATCTATAGAATCTTATTCCCAACGACACCATTATTATTCTTTGAATATTCTTCCTTTTGACTGAATTGTATTTGAAATCCAATATTGAAAACAAAAACGATGAAGATATAGAAACAAACATTCATAATTAGCGTTGTTTTGAAAATACTTTTTTTGATATTAGATTAATTGTTCCAAAGAACCTATCTAATATATATTTGACATATTACATTCGTGTATATTAGAATGGTTGTGGAACCAATCTAACAAGTGTTTCAGAATCAATCTAATACCTATTTTACACTAATGATTATGTAAATTTCACCTTGCAAATCAATTTTGTAAAATTGAATTTGATTTAAAATATATTTTTTAATATTGCATATTCTTAAAAACTACATCTATTTGTTCTAAAAAAACGTAGACTCAATAATTAAAATACAGAAATTTATAGTCTTATGATTTTTCTTGGCATATTTAATAACCAAAATGTTTTCATTTTCTAAACATCCCTATAAGTTCTTTAATTTTCCTAGCATGGTCACACTCATTGTAGGTCTTAACAGAAATAGTGGTTAAGATTAAGTTCACCAGTAGACTTCAATTTATGTGATTTATTTAATATTTAATGTTTGTTGGAGACGCAATGAAACACTCAATCAAATACAATGATATTATTTTGTAATGGTATAAGAATACTTTCGTTGTGGCGACTCTAGTGGTACACCATAATATATCACCACGAACTACGTATTTCCAGTTCAAATGAAACTTTATTGCTTCCTCACAGATAATAATAATTAAATTAAAATGAAGGATAAGACGCATATAATTATTAAGCTTAGAGTGTGCATAATTTAATTCAGAGAAATAAACTATGAGTGTATTTGTATGATTAAAAATTTGGAGTGGATGTTTTGCGACAAAAACACTAAAAATGATGTAATTTGATTTTTAAATAATCGAAATAACGCAAGCTTTAAAAGAATTATAAAAATAAATAAGTCCTATCAATTTAATTAAGAACTCATTATGAAAAAATCGTGTCTTGACACGATTTTGAGTTATACAAAACTGACTTGATTTTAATTTACATTACAATATACTAAGTTGAATTAAGTTAACATAACTTTATTTAAAATTTAAAAAATAAATATAACATTAGAATTATACTTAACTGCCATAATTTATACTAAAATTATATTAAATTAACACGATTTTAATTTAAAATTTTTTTAAAAATATTATGATGTACAAAAATCATATCAAATTGACGGCACTTCTTCACCTTAAAATTATGCCAAACTCTTGTCAATTTTTGTAATTTTTTAACATCTTGCATTGTTTCATAATTAAAAAAAAAAAAAAAATATATATATATATATATATATATATATATAATTATACCTTTGGCCGTGTTTGTGAGAACGGATTGATTTAATAATAACAATAAAAAATTGGTTTTCTTCAGTGTGGCGCCGCATATGACGGTTCCTTGTCCCTTTATCTCCACTGTCTATTCAGCAGCACCACCCTGTGGTATGGGCCACATCATAATCAATACTTCAATGATAATAAATAAATAAATACCAATGCAACGTATTATCCCATCTTTTCACCACTACTGTATTCTAGTATTGAAATCCATTATTTATAAAGAAATTATGTTTTTTTATTATAAATTAAAACTGGTTACTGTTTTAAAATAAAACAAGTTAACTACAGTATATTGTTTCAAAATAGGTATTTTTAAAATACAATTTAAATCTCGATATATCAGTTAGAATTAATTATATTTCACGTAGTTGTTGAATTATTTTTTTCTTCACACAGGTGTAACGTCTTATACTTCGAATAAAATCGTGTATGATGACAAATAGTAACAAATAAGAATAATAATATTGTGATACCAAAAATTTTTAGTATCGATAATGACAAAAATGATAATATTAATAAAGTGATAATGTGGTGAAATGAAGACAAAATTTTAAATAAACATAATAGGAGTAGTCGTGATGATGTTCTAAGGAGTTTTAGTTATTAAAATAAGATCATGGTTTTAAGGATGATGGTGGTAAAAGGATAAAAATGTTATAATAATTTTAATTTTCATTTGTAGTTATAAAAAAAAAAAAAAGTAGAGTAGAGATAGAAAATGTAAACATTTTGGATAGGGCCAATCCCATTAGAGAGTAGAAGGGACAAAAACCCTAATAAATAAATACTAAAAGTTGACATTTCGAGGGTGCTACATACCACATGTTTCAGCTAACCTTAGCCCAATTATACAGGGCCACGTGTAAAGAAGCGCTATTCGGTGGAGGTGATATGTGTCCATGGTCATGTGATGCGTGGACACGTGGCAGTATTCCATAGGATGACGATCATCGCAGAAAGGAATCATTGAAGTTGACGATGCAAGTAATTAACCCTTAATTAAACAAGAAAAGAACGTGATTAGATTATATTAGCTGTGGGCGCCAATGATACTATATATAAACCCACAAAAGAGTCATGAAAGCGCAAGAGTGGAAGTAGCAGTGAGATCACCCCAAAATCCGAGTGATCCAAAGCTTCTTTATTTTCATCGCGGTTTTCATTTTCTTTAAGAAAGCAAAGCAACATCTCCTGTTCTCTTGTTTTGGAATTGAGACAGGTTCTTCTCTTCCTTTGCATTTTTCACTTGTTTCATATTATCTTGTCTGTTACAGAGCATGGCAACAGTTATGGATATGTACAATAACAGTAGCATCGTGCTGTCAGATTTCTTAGACCCCTGCAATGATCAAGAGCTGATGAAAGCACTTGAACCTTTTATGAAAACTGATTCCTCCATAACTTACCCTTCCTTGTCTTCTCCAAACTTCTCCTCAAACTATGACCAAAAGCCTCTAAATCAAGCCAGTTCCATCAAACTCAACCAACTCACCCCATCTCAAACGTTCCAGATTCAAGCCCAAATCCAGGTTACACGCGCCCAGTTTCTTAGCCCAAAGCCCGTTCCCATGAAGCAAGTGGGTGGTCGTGTTCTTTCCAAGCCAACAAAGCTGTTCCGTGGGGTCAGGCAGAGGCACTGGGGCAAGTGGGTGGCTGAGATCAGACTCCCCAAGAATCGCACTCGTCTCTGGCTTGGTACATTCGAAACCGCTGAAGAAGCAGCTTTAGCATACGACAACGCAGCATTTAAGCTCAGAGGAGAAAACGCCAGGCTCAACTTCCCTCATCTACGTCACCATGGACCAAGCGTCTATGGTGAGCTCGGGACCTACAAGCCTCTCCCCTCTGCAGTGGACGCCAAGCTCGAAGCCATTTGTCAAAGCTTGGCCATCACTACACACAAGGAAGAAACAGCAACAACATCGGAGTTTGAGGATGTTAAGGTGGGGATTCAAACAACATCCTCGCCCTTGTCGGATGAATATTCTTCCTCCTCTTCTTCTGCTGGCTCCTCTTCACCCGAATCCGATATCACTTTCTTGGATTTCTCGGATTCTTATGAAGCAATGGACAATCTTGGGTTGGACTTGGAGAAGTACCCTTCTGTGGAGATTGATTGGGCAGCTTTGTCTGAGTCATCATGAACAAATTAATCAGTTACCACCGTTCTCTCTGTTGAATATTGGATTAGGCTTTCCGTGCTTTTGTATTTAGGTTTTTTTTTTTGCACGTCTTGGGCAGCACTGCAATCAAACTTTTAACTGTTGCAGTTGCTTTACCGAGTCAGGTTGCAGACTCTAGTGCAGATAGGTGAGTCACAGTGGTTATGGTTTTCTTGGTCTGCTGGTGTTTTTTTATTCCTTGCGTGACCAGGGGAGCTTCTACTTCTCTTGTGTACTTGTTTGTTCTTCCAATGTAATTTAAGTAGTAATACAAGCTTTGGTTTGGAAGTTATTGTAAAGTAACGATTTAAATAATTTTTTTTTTCCTCTATTCACTAAATCAGAGAATATGTCTGTGGCGGTAGTTTATCTGCATTTTCAATATACTTTCAGAAATTATAGCTGAATGTGGCTAATTTCACTTACGATATACACTTAAAAGTATCTTCAAAAAACTTGTATGTTTCTTATGGTATGATTTCAATGTGGAGAAAGTTAATGTGGTTGAATCGGAAGATAGTGTGAAGAAAACCCCAAAAAAAGATATAACCTTGGGTGTTTGTGTAGCTAACAGTAATGATAGTTAATAAGAATCTCTGGAGAAATGAAGAAGATGCGCATAACTTTTGTGATCTTCGATTTTTGCTTTTGAGATTGTTGTTGTTCGCTTTAGGTGTAATTGTTTGTATAAACATTTTGATTATGGTAGAAAAAGAATGTGAACGAGATCTGAAGTTGCAACTGAAAGATAATAACGATGGATTTCGTGAGGAAGGCATAAAGCCAATCCTCCGCGTTCCTCGTTTAGTACTTTACAACCTTTAATTGTGCGGCTTTGCGGCAACATAAAATAAGAAGTAAATAATCATCAATTTAAATAAAAATAATAATAATAATAATAATAATAATAATAACCCATATATTTTTATAACTATGTTTTAATGTTTTAATCCCTATACATCTGCCGGATAAATGTTTCTTTATATACCGTTATCTAAATTAAAAGTACTTCAACATAACATATCATCTAATGTGAAGATAATACAGGAATTTTTAAAGATAATAGAACTTGATAATGTTAATTTAAATTTGAACATAATAATATTGATATATTTATGGTAATAATGATAGATTTAGTTAAATTTAAAATATTTATCCCTATAATTTAAAATAACTCTGACCATGTACAATTAAATTATATTCCAAAGAATAAATTGTAAGAAAAATAAAAAAAATTGAATAAGTCGGACTTAGAAAACATGATTTTATTTTGAAGTACTATTTTATAGATATAATTTCATTTAAGTTGTGTTTTTAGAATTTACTTATTTTTGTAAATCATATTATATATTTCAATTCTTTTGGTTTATTTGTAATTAAAGTTTATTGAACTTGATAACCTATTACAAGTTAGAGCAAGTCATCGAATTCAGAATAATGGGTAATCCAGTTTGATTTCACATTCTGACCCAATACATAGCCTGAAATTGTTTGAACACAAATCTAAATTGACGCCAATAGCGGTACATTTCAGAGACGAGGGTTTCATCCTACACCTCCAACTATATCATTCTGCACCTCCAAATATTTTTAGAATGACAATATTATCTTTGCTTAAAACAGTACTAATATTAAATCAATTAAATGGTCAAAATTCTCTGCAGTTTTTATTCTTCAGCGGTTATCATTCTTCACTGCTTTCAAATCTCACTGTTTCACTTTCATTCTTTCTCATTTTCGAAAAAATCCTCTTCACTCCAGGGACACACAACACATTTCTTCTTCTTCGTGTTCTTCCACGGCTTCCACGCACACTCCAGACACACACAAACACCACACCACCACTGCTTCCACTGGTTCCAGAGGTTCATCTTCTTCCACTGTTTCCAGGGCACACAAATAACACAGCACCATAGCTCTCGCTTCTTCTCGCTGATTGTCAAAGGTTGGGGATTCCTCTGCCATATTTATTTTGATACTGTGTTGTAGATATAGTGGTGCAGAGGATTAGAAGCTGTTGTGGTATTTTCGTGACTGATCTACACTTGGTCGGATACGCAAACGCCAAGGAGGTTGAATCGGATCTGGATATCCGATTCAGCCTACATCGGATGTCCATATCCGATGTACATATCTGATTCGTTTTTGACCTCTGTTTCTCTCCTCTTCTCTCCATCCTATCATCATATTGTGCATAATCTAGGTGTTTCGGTATTGTAATTTAAAATTTTGGCTTCAAGCTAAGTCATTCTGATCATGATTTAATTTTTATGAAACATCCAAATAGTAAGATCATTGATGATTTACGTTGATGGTTGCATTGATATGATAATTTACATGAATGATGACAAAAGTTCGAGACTTGAAAAGCATTTGTAGTTGAGAGTGATAAAGTACTGACAATGAGATGATTAGATCAAAGAAATTCATTCATTCTGAACCTTGCGACCTGTCTGCAATTCACAGACAAATGCTGTTAATTTGTCTGTTGCAAGATAAAAAGATTTGAAAGGGATGATAGATTATAAAAATTTAACATTTATATTATAATCATTAAACATTTAAAATACATTGTTTATATTATCAAAATTTAATAATTTATAAAAAAAAATAAGTTAACTGGTTAAATAATATTAAGAAAGGAACAAGAAAAAACACATACAGGAAACATTCATAAAACAAACACATATTTAAATAAAAAGATGAAAAAAAGAAGGTAAAAAGTAAATGAATCGGATCTTCATATCCGATGGTTATTCTATCTGATATTGACATCCGACCAAACCTTTCTCCTACTTTTATATATATGATACAATTCTTCACAATTTTAATTTTTCTAAAATATTTATATCAAATCTCAAAAGTTTATAAAAATTATTTTTTAACAATTATATATTATTTAATTAAATTATAAATTCATAAAAAATTATTTCTAATTTTAAATATAATTATAAACTACAATAAAATAATTATATAAGTAATATAATAAAACTGTAAAATATTAAACATAAATTGGATATTGATAGGCAGTTTTTTAATTCTAAATTAGTTTTATAATTTTAATAAATTCATACAATTAAATTTACATAAATGAAAGGGGTGCAGTGATGCTGAGAGATGCATGTTTGGTGATAGAGAGAAAATAAAGATACAGTCAATGTTGGAGAGAGAAATACTCAATAAACATAAAATTAATAAATAATCCTCTATTTAATTACGGGTATTTTAGGAAATTGGAGGTGTAGATGAGATGCTCGGAGGTACAGGATGAAACACCCTTCATGGACTGAAAAGTTGGGTTTTCTTCAAGAGAAATTGAAAAGTTAAAAAACAAGATAGAGCCCATAAACATCGATGGGCTTCCAGAAAAAAAAAAAACGTAAATATACTGTCCTGAGTCTGAATGCTCTCATAAAGGAGGGTAAAACAAATAATTTATAGAGCGTTGCTCCCTCCACCTCCCCCACCTCCCCAATTTTCTGTTTTTTTTTATTTTATTACAAAAATATCTTTATTATTTACTTTTTTAACCTTTTTATTTTTTTACTTTTCCTCCCTCCACCTCCCCTATCACGACAGCACATAAAGTTTACCTCTGGTCATTTTCTGACTTCAACAGTTGAAGAATAATTGTAGTTAAATTATGATGGAGCGAAGATGAAATATAAAGCTAGATTAATTATAGCAAAAAGAGAAAAAAGCAAAATTATTCGAATTCACGTTGAGTTTTGTTAAAGGTCTGGAACTGCAACAACCTTTGTCTCCATGGGAACTCCTGAAAGATGAGCTAGTTTGGATCATTGCATTCCAGGGAGAGAGAGAGAGAGAGAGAGAGGAAAATTTTAACTTTTTCCAATTTTCTTTATTCTGGCGAATTCACTGATCCCACCGTTTATACTTCTGTTCTAGTTCAACCATCGCGACATGTTAGGACAGAGAAAATGGGAAGGTGGAGGGAGCAGCGCCCAAATTTATATCTCGATTTTAAAATTTAAGATTTTTTATTAAAATATTACCATTCACATCTTCAATGGACTATTTTTTCTAAAATTAGGGTCATCATATTTGTTATCCTTTATTTTATTCATAAATTCAATTTAATCTTTTATTTTTTAAATTTAATTTTCATCATTTTTTTGATATTGTGTCAATTTTGTACTTTTAAAATATATATATATATATATATATATATATATATATATATATTATTTTAAGATAGGATTTTGAAACATTTTTATATTAATTAAAAGCATGAAACTTGTTTTATGGGGTTTCATACATTAAAGCTATGGAACCTAACTCCTGATAATCGAAGAAAAAAGTATCATAAATGGTGTTTTATGATTCTTTTTAGCATCAATGGTGTTTTATGGCTTTTTTTGTATATGAACCCAATAGAGTAAGTTTCACTTATTGAATCGCTAGAAAAATTATTCAAAATTTATCATAAATTGATCCAAATTAAAATAATATGAACCAAATTATTTTTTTATAAAAAAAATTACACAAAATAAATAAATTTAATTTATTTAATTTAAATATACTTTTGAATATTGATTGAAAGATATTTGGAAAGTACTATTTTTCTTTACGAATTTATACTCTTAATTTAAAGACTCTCTCATACAATTTTAGACTTCTCTATAAATTTTATCTTATATGTTATTAGGAAGGGTACGTTGCTAGAATTAGCTATGCCAAAGTGAGTCACAGTGTCCTTAGTTGAAATTTTTAACTCTTTAATTTATTTTGACATCTAATTTGATAAATTGGTGGGTCAAAAAGATGAATTAGATTGAACTAATTAATTGACCTATTTTTTTCATTTTTTTTTTAAAAATAGTAACTTTTTTAAATTATATTACTTGAAATATATAAATAAAAAATATTATATTATTATTTAAATAATTAATCTTTACAAAATTATTAATAATAATAAAATACTTTACCATATAAATATAATAATTACTTTAATTTAGTTAATTATTAGTTAATAAAACGGATCGAATTAACAGTCTTACGAACCTAACTAGAATTATTGTTTTTGAATAGCTGATTTACATGTATTGTGTTTGTTTTCACTTATATTATTTTGTTTTATATTATATATATTTGGTGTTGATTCCCATTTTCCCTGAATTATTTTGTCGTTGCATAGGGGATACCATTATTCTTGATGTGTTTGGCATGATTCGCCATGACTGCACTTATGCTGAGCATATATATAGGTTTATAGTTCTCTCTTTACATAGCCTTGAGTCTCAAGTAGATTCCATGCATGAATGCTTCTTTCAATACAATTATCTTTTTCAAAGTCTTTAGGTTTATGACGTTGGTGAAGGAAAACAACACCAATCAAACCATTCATACATGGTTTTCAGAGCACTGTGTTTTGTACTATTTTTATTCCCACTGTAAAACGATTGAACAAGATAGGGAGACAATGATGTTATCACCTACACCTGAAATTGGCATTGATGCAAGTTCTTGATTAGGACAAATCCAACCTCTCTTATTCTCATTCCCAACTCAATTTTCACCATTCTTTTTACTTCAACCTCCATTTTACCAACTCAAAACCATGCTAGTTATAGACTCTTAGACTTTTTTTCAAAATGCTTGGATTTCGTTGCACTTCTAAAGCTTAATACGTCAATCCGAACTAACATGGCTGCCCATAAGGATATTTTTTGTGGTTTCGGAATTCATTTTTGGCTTATTACTCATATTCCAACCACTTCTCAAGAAAAGAGACTAAGAATTCATGGAATAATGGACCACTATAGTGTACTGAAAAAAAGAGAATATATATATATATATATATATATATATAAGATTTTGAAAACTCATATTCAATTGGAGTATACATGTCTGAAAAATCTTACACAATCGTAAATGATCACATTTTTTAGTCGTGCTTATTTAAGAAAACATGTATAAAATTCATAGAATAATGAGTTTCATGGAAGTAATGATGTAGAAGAAGATGAGATGAGCACTATCATTATTTTATTGACAAATAAATTAAATCAAAGATAAACACGTGAGTTTTCAGTGTACAATAAAATAAAGTCCCGAATTAATCTTTAAAATCACAAGTGATGATTAAATTTTTAAATTTTTAACCTCTTAGTTTATAAAAATATAGCGATTTTAGTCCCCAGAAATACAATATTATTCTCTTTCAAATTCCTAAAAAGTTGTGATTGTTTTTTTGTACCTTTCCTCTTATATAGGTAATCATCCTAGTTGGATTAACGACATGCAGAGTCATGTTAAGAAAGAAAAAAGTAGTTTTAAATTACTTTAATGTAAAGAAGAATGGTATCAGAGAAAAAGAAGATCATCAACAACCTCTCGATTGATATATTTATTTCGAATAACTAGTTACTTACTTAATTTAAAAACATATCATACATATAAATTACAAAAGTTAAGAATCTCATCATACATAATATAATACATATACATATATATGACTAGATAAAAAAAAAATTCAACATTACATTTTAATTGAATAGACGTTTAAAAAGGTTAGGATGTTGGTATAGTTATATAATATTTTATTTTCTTTCACTTATATATTTTTTATCTCTCCTTTTTGTTATATTACGTAATGAAACATATCTTTAAATTCTCCCTTTTCTTTTGCTATGTATCGTTGATTGTGGGTATATATCAAGCAATATTTTTCTATTTTAATGGCGATAGTAATGTTAGCCCTGTATGAGTCCATCATGCCGACCTGGAGCTTAGTAAGAAGTGTCTCTTTTCCGTCACATCTGCAACTGTTGAGTTGGAAAATGTTTCAAAAATGGTTTAAAAATAATTTGAGATATATATTCAGTGATAAATAAAAGCAAAGATAAAGTAAGGGATGTTTTTTAATCTCTTATCCAACATGATCCATATGCAAGCTTTTTGCAATAAAAAATGGGAAAAGCCTCGTCACCCGTTGTAGCTTATGTCAAAAGAAGTAAAACATAACCAAGAAACCAATGATGTGCCAAATGTACGTACAAAATGAAGTTACGTTCCATCAACCCTAAGAACGAGTAAATTATGGCTCTCTTATAGTGTAGACAAAAATCGAACCTCTTTTTTCTCTAATGCTCTTTTTCAGATAAAGCAGCTCATTCATGATATCACTTCACTGCTTCTCATCAAAATCTACTTATTATTAATTCCGCCATTACTGAAAAAAAAAATGTTCAACTCATATCCATGGAAATGGAATGCATATGGAGGGATAAGAATTCAGCTTTAAATGATTAATCCACGTTATTTTAAATTAATGACGTCTTTGGATATCGCTTGAAAAAGTGCAAACTATTGTCTGAATTGATCCATATAGTGTTTTGAACTTTTCATGTTACCATTATTTTAGAATCAAGTTATTAAATATATTCCATGTTGCAACCACTTTTTTTCTAGCAAGTAATATCTTCCGATTCAATTTCAAAACACATTCATGCGATTTCGAGTCATTGTTAGGATAATCTCCTTCATTTCTAATTTGTCTCCGTTTTTGTCATCCTTTTCTTTCCCTTTTTTGTGCCTTATTATTACGAGTCATTTTTCTCCCTTAATTATGTCCAACTATATCTACGTTCTCTTATCCTTACGTAAGATGTTAATTACTACATGCATGAATTCAATTTAAGTTACCCTGAAAAGTACAGATGGTAAATTTATATAACATGCATTAATCACTATTAATTATTAACTAATTAATTTATTACATGCATGTTTATTTCTCATTTGGGTCAAACGTTGTTTTGAACCTCTGCAAATGTAAAGCAAACCAACTGTTTCAGCCATCGACAACCAACCGCTAAAACAACTCAATCCACAAGTTTGCTGCTAGTCATAATCATGATCATATCATAATCAGATACGTATATATATAGATTCATAGTAAGGTTGAAAAGTGTCCTTATAAGAAAATTGTGACCACCTTTTCCCACTTTTCTCTATGCTAAGAGCTCTGTAGTTGTTTTTATTCATATAGCAGGGTTCTCTTCCTCCATATTTCAAATTATTAAAGCACTTGAAAAAGAGTTAAGAAGGATAAACCATAAAAATTAACGGAAGATATGGAGACAAAAAGAAGATTAGGCATCAAATGATGACTAGATGTTACATTAAAAAGAAAAAAGAGATTGGAGGAATGTTTTTCTCGGATTGGGAAAAGCAGAGAGAGATATAACGAAAAATGATAAATATGATAAATGAGGGAAGAAACTTTATATATTACCTCACTTTTTGACAGTAATAAATAATAAAAATGCCATTTTAATTGTTTTTGGAAAGCAAGAAAATTGTTAGTAGGATATCATGTCCAGTTTTTTTTGTTCTCAAGCACGAAGAAAACAGACACAAGTTGTGACATGCATGCATGTAGTAACTGATAAACTGTAACAGATTGTTTTATTCAGACAATGAATGACTGACACATATAAGTCTCCTTTATACCTATCTTCACACTGTTCCTCTTTTGCACCATAAACCAACCTTTGACATTTTTTATCAACAGATAAAGAATACTGTAAAAATAAAAATTAATTAACAAAAATTAGTGCGGTTTTAGCATTGATGATAGAAAAATAACTATTTTCACAAAGTTTATAGTGATTAATGCTTCGATTTATTGAGCGATTCCTCGTATTCTTTTATGAAAAATGTTATTTGAAAAATAATTTGTAAAATTAAGACTGTAAAATAAATTGTAAACTAGAAAAGTTTGAAATATAATGAATAATTTGATTGAGAGATACAGACCCATCAGATAATCTAATATAAATTATTGAATGAATTATTATATGAATATCAAAGTTATTCTTTCATATTTTTACACTATATGAAGAATATATATTTTGTACATTATTAAAATTTACAATTAAATAAATATTTATATATGAATTTTATATTATAATTAAAATCCATACTAAAAAAGTGATAAATAATTTTGATTTTACACTTTAATAAATAAATTAAATTATAATATAAAGTTTTTTAATCATTAAAGATACTATTTGAAAAAATAATTTAAATTAAATTTTGAAAAGATAAACTGAAAATAAAAACGAGTGCCTTCAAATAATTGAATATTTTTTCTTGTCATAGGTATGTGTGAAATACACCTGCTCAAAACATATACTAAGAATATATCTAAGTAAACAGTAAAACGAGTGAGAGCCTTGCTTTTTAAGTACTAAAAGAAATATTAGAGATCAAATCTCAAGATAAATTATTAAAAGAATGTAAAAAAATACGAATATTAAAATAAGTTTTCACAATGATTAAGTTAACTAACTTTATAAAAAGTTATTAAAACATATGATTTTGTCAATAAATAATATGTTTTTCTATTTAATTAAAAACATTAAAAAAAATACTATTAGGAATGACAATGAGATTTTAAATGGATTAAATAATCAAATATTACCTTTCAAATAAGTTACGCGAATAAGAAAAAAAAATGAGTATAAGATTTTT
The DNA here is from genome assembly GCA_027742785.1 of Vigna reflexopilosa. Taxonomy (NCBI): domain Eukaryota; kingdom Viridiplantae; phylum Streptophyta; class Magnoliopsida; order Fabales; family Fabaceae; genus Vigna; species Vigna reflexopilosa. The sequence continues at coordinate 1,236,462 of CM050914.1, read as the reverse complement.
AAATTACTAAATTAATTAATTAAAAATATTTTAATAATTTAAGGTTTTGTATTGAAAACATAATTATCAAGTTTTCTGTATGAATTATTTATATCTTAGAGGTGGTGGATCGATTTGAGTACGATCATAATTTAACATCGACATAACTCTTAGATACAGATAACTTAATTCAATCTATAAACGTAGTGTAGCACCGAACCATTTGTAAAAAACACATGCAACTGCTGTTTTTCTTCATTCTACTGTTCGTTTTGTGGCCATTTCTTAACTACACAGGGCTACGTAATTTTGAAAGCCCTATAAGGCCCAACAAAAATCCAATTAATAAAACATTAAATAATGTCATTAACAATTAATCATTGCCTACTTAATTATATGGTTGGTAACAGTATAATTAATCAAATTATTACATCAATCATAATTATATTAAGATCATTCATTTGGTACTTCTTTAAGTAGGCTGCAAATACCCCAGTTCCTTTTCACAATCTCAATATTTTGCGTGTATTTTCTGTAAAAAAATATGTCATTCACTGGGTGCATAGTAAAAATATGTTTGACCAATATATTTTTGTTTCTTGTGATAAATTCACATATTTTGTTAACAATAAATTATTTAAAAAGTGAATCTAATCCCGATTTAGATTTTATTAGTTAATCCAAAATGTACTTACATACAAGTGACTCAACTCAGCACATCAGCATTAGTCAGTATTAATTGAGCTGGCTCATGAGCTAACTTGTCTTATATTTATAAAAAGTAAACATAATTAATTTTTATTAAAATATAGAGTAAAAGTATTAATTTTTTTATACGTTAAATACAACTAAAATTAAAAAGTATCACTTAATACGGCTTAGCGTAATTATGAAATATTTGTCCAATCGCTTAACTAATAAGATAAAAACTTGATCATAATATGTATGTTTATTCCTAAATATGGTTGAAAAATGTTTTTAACTAAAAACACAAATATATATGTATGTATGTATAATGACATGCACACAACACAAGTACGTCTGCATGTCATTAAACATATAGAGAGTAAAAGCATTAATTTTTTTTATACGTTAAATATAACTAAAATTAAAAAATATCACTTAACACGGTTTAACGTAATTATGAAATGTTAGTCCAATCATTTAATTAATAAGATAAAAACTTGATCATAATCTGTATGGTTTATCCCTAAACACAGTTGAAAAATATTTTTGCCTAAAAAGATATATTTGTGTTGATTGAAACATCACAAATATATATGTACGAATGTATAATGACATGCACACATACTTATATTGTGTGCATGTCATTATACATATAGAGAGTAAAAGCATTATTTTTTTTATACATTAAATAGAACTAAAATTTAAAAATATCACTTAACACTTATGAAATATTTATCCAATTACATAATTAATAAAATAAAAATTTAATCATAATCTATATGATTTATCCTTTAATACGATTTAAAAGTGTTTTTGTCCAAAAAAAAATGTATTTGCGTTGATTAAATCTATAATAACATGAACACAACACAAGTATGGTTGTTATTGCAATAATTTAAATATATATATATATATATATATATATATATATATATATATACTGACATAAATAACCATTTGTCCATAGTCAAACACACACGTAGTAAAGAGGAAAGACGGTGTGGTGTCTGGAGTAGGGTGGGGACCACAGGGATATCGGGTTGGCAAATTTGTGGGCCCCAGTTCCTATGGAACGCTAAGTGGGTCCCACCAAAGTGTTTTGGATGTTCTGTTTTCTTAACTATAAATTCAATGCAGGGGACTCTGCCTCCTCCCTACCCTCACTCATATGCACTCTCCTTCTCTCACTCTTTCTCTCTTCATTCACTCTTTCTCATTATTATCTTTCTTCTTTCTCACAATAATTAAACCACACTTGATGTTAGTTGGTTAGTTAGTTACTACCTCTCAAACGTAAGCTAGTGTCTCAAACTCGGTTTTAATACTTAACCAACTGTCAAAACCAGACACACCCTCTCAAAACATAAGCCAGTGTTGGGTTTGTTTTTTTAGAGAGATTATTGTGTCAAAATGACGCAGCAGAATGTGGTAGTGTCTGACACCAAATCTGGAGTTTCCCTAACAGTTTTTCCAACACCTGCACAAAAAAAGCCACCGGCAGCACCAGGAGGGTACATTTCTATTTCAAGGAGGAGGGTTTTGAAGAACCTTGAAATCAATGGAGACCAAAGAATCAATGCATGGGTTGAGTCCATGAGAGCCTCATCTCCTACCCATCTTAAATCCGCACCTTCTTTCTCTCAGGAGCAAAACTCTTGGATTGTGAGAACCACTCTAAAATCAACACACTTTTTAATTTACCAACATTGGATCTCACTTTGCTAATAGTAACATATGTTTTTATGATTACCAAACAGCTTCACCATCCCTCCGCATTAGACATGTTTGACCAAATTATTGATGCGTCAAAGGGAAAACAAATTGTCATGTTCCTCGACTATGATGGCACACTTTCCCCAATTGTTGAAGATCCTGACCGTGCTTTCATGTCTCACTCGGTTAGTTTCATTCTTTATGTTTATGATGTTTTCCAACCTTGGACTTATTCTACATGCTGTCTGCTAAATCTATTAGACTGTTTCTTGTGCGTCTGTGTGTATCAGATGAGGAAAACAGTGAGGAAACTTGCAAGGTGTTTTCCTACTGCCATAGTGACCGGAAGATGCAAAGACAAGGTACAATGTTATTCGAGAAGTTGGTCAGAGTAAATTTTCGTGGTCTTGTTATGTAGTTCCTCTTCTCCCCTTTCCTTTTCCTTTAACTTTTTAAACTAATATGGGGTAACTTTGTAAACAACAGGTATACAATTTTGTTCAGTTGGCAGAGCTATATTATGCAGGAAGCCATGGCATGGATATTAAAGGGCCAACAAGAAGCTCCAAATACAACAAAGTGAGTAGTTAGCTGTGGCGTACGTATACCTTATACCTCATTTATTACAGTGCAAACATTCTTAACATCTAACATTTTCAAATTTTATGAAATTTCATACTTTTGCATTTATTGTGGTCCGTAGGATAGCAAAGCTGAGGCAATTCTTTTTCAACCTGCCAGCGATTTTCTTCCCATGATAGATGAGGTTCGTGTAGAGAGCCAAATGGTTTTGTTTCCACAATGCTAAGATCACTTCTTTTTTTAATTTCTTTTGGGTGTGCAAAATTTCAGGTGTACCAACAATTGGTTGAGAAGACCAAATCAACTCCTGGAGCCATGGTTGAGAACAACAAGTTCTGCCTCTCTGTTCATTTTCGTTGTGTCGATGAAAAGGTGCAAACTATAAGCTATGAAGCCATCCGTTTTTCAGACATTCGCTATAACTATTTGCATTGTTTTTGTTCCTGGTCGAGTTTCTTTTCTTTTTTTATATCGTGTGGACTATTTCTCTGTTCACGAAAAAAGTCTAAACCAAATGCACTATACGTAGAAATGGAGTGACCTGGCACGCCAAGTGAAATCAGTTTTAAAGGACTACCCGAAGCTCCGACTTACCCAAGGAAGAAAGGTGGGCCATGTTTCTGTTTTCTTGTTTTCTTTTTATCTATTTTCTTGCCATGTTAATTTCTCAGAGATAGTCATTTATTTTACGCAGGTGCTAGAGATTCGTCCGACTATTAAATGGGACAAAGGGAAGGCCCTGGAATTTTTATTAGAGTCCCTTGGTGAGTTTTAGTTTAACACATTCTACGTTTTAGTTTCAAAATTCAACGTTTGCTGAACATATTTTATAAAACACGTATTACCGATGGCTCAAAGTTACGTACAAGTCTGTGCTCTTCGGTTGTTGGATAACTCTTCAGAGTTTTGACTGCTACAAATAAATAAAGGAAAAATCCCATACCCTACGTGATTAATTTACCCGTTAAACATTGTTTTGACACGTGAGAATCTTAATTTATATTGAAGTTTTTTTTTTTTCTTTTTTAATTGTCCACCATCATCTCAATTACAAATAATTTTCCACAGGTTTGGCCAATTGCAGTGATGTATTTCCTGTTTATATTGGCGATGATCGATCCGATGAAGATGCTTTCAAGGTATCCAAAGATCTCAATTATTAGTTTTTCTTAACAGAAATTTATTTCCCTACGAAAAACAGCTCTTTTTACTTAGTTTGTGTAATAACTATCTTATTTGGAATGGTTATGTTATGGCTTCAAAAACTAAATGGTTTCCCATTTTTCTGATGAGCAGAAATTGAGAGACAGAGGACAAGGTTTTGGTATTCTTGTCTCCAAATTTCCAAAAGACACAAGTGCATCTTACTCTTTACAAGAACCAAACGAGGCAACCAGAATTTTCTCACTTCATATTTTCTTACTCGATTTTCTCCTATGCCTTTTTTAATATAACTGATGAGTATTATTTATGTACTCATTTCATGCAGGTGATGAGCTTTCTTCAACGCTTGGTGGAGTGGAAACATATGTCCCAACGAGCACGTTCCCGGGTGTAAATGAGAATGTGAAATGACATGTACATCCCTATCCTGCCATAAAAAGGAAGTTCAACTTGGTTAGAATGGATGTTTTGTTTTTCTTGTTCAGGTCAGAACAAAAATGTATGGAAAAGGAAAGACAAAAGTGTCGTTCTTAGTTTGAAGGATGTCTACATTCACGTAATTAGCCAGTCAAGTAGTAGTGTAGCCTTCAGATGCAAGTCTGAATAATGGATTAAATTTTCTCTCTTCCTTGTTACATTTACGAAACTACGATCAAGTATGTTTTCTCACTCGTGGTCTGAGTTCTTTGTCTCTTACTCTTAATTACCATGTTACCTTCTTGTTTGCGAAAAATGAAGAGTGACAAACGAGCATACCAAGGTTGACAACGTTTGTTTGTTTGTTTGTTCGGAAACTAGGAAAAACTTATTTGGGTGTCTTCTCCCCTACTCTAAGAAACAGTACATGGAAAAGGAGTGTGACAAGCTATTAGATTATGACACCTTGAATAAGCTTATGAACTGATAGTCTGTGTTCACCATTGGAACAAGAAGTGAAAGGAGTGATGTCGTTTCACATCAATCATATCTGTTGCTTTAATAAAACAAAAAACATAAGAGAAAGTGGTCGCATGGCTGAATTGATGCTCGATCATTCTCAATTATTGGTTTCCTTCTCTGCAAGGATATTTTTTGTCTTGGTTAGACTTATAGCCAGTAGTAATTAACAATGGACATTAATGTTCAGTAAAAGCAAGTTGAGTCATTAACATGGAAAATTAAATTCAAGCAATATTCTGATGACGAACTTAAGTCTAGAGCCGGTTAATCTCTACATTCATCTATAATATTGTGTTAACAAACACGTGCATAATCAGCAAGCACTAATATGCAATATAATAGTAGAATAACCAGATTTCCTAGATCAAGAAGATACCCTTGAGTTTGAGATAAGATCCATCGCCATTAATAATTATGAATTGAATACTTGGAGACTCAAGCATGAAGATGGGCCCCCATCAACTACCTTGTTACAAGATTTCTGAAGCTGACTCAAAAGTTGCAGTTGTGGGTTAGGCCGGGTTGGTGCTCAAAGAACGGTGTGCTATGCCATAAGTGAAGGTTTGAATGAATGTGTCTTTGTCCGTACAGAGATTAAAAATCTCATGTCTTTCATTCTGTGATGCAGTACTGACATTTGTAAATGCTCCTTTTAGTTCTAGCGGTAGCATCATGGATTCATGTACTGCAGTAGACCAACCAAAGAAAGACAGAGAAGCAACAGAAAAGGGAGTAACACTAATACTCACCCGTATGGTGTCAGAAAGTTGAATACCGAGATGTAAGAGTTACTATGTAATGTGTGAGCTGTTTGATTCTAGCTAGTTAGATCAACATTTTGTACAGCAAGGGAGAGATAATATAAAAAGTGGTTTAGAAAGTTTGGATGGATGGATTTGGTAGTTACACAAATAAATTAAGTCTTGGTTTGATTCTAAATTCAGCAATCTGTGAGCAAGTTGGGTGGATAATTAAGTTTTTAAACCACATGGCGTTAACTTGGGAAACAAAACTTGGTGTCCCATGTATGAAAAAGGTGCTTGGATTTTACATATTGGTAACGGATACCGAAGCTGAGTGTTTGATGAAGGAAAGGTGGGAAATGAGGAAGGTTTGTTTTGGTATAATTCCATTCTTAACAAGCAAATGCAATGTGAGTTGGCATCATATATTATAATAAGACCTTGTTGGGACTATGATAAAAGATTCAGTTGAACTAATGACAGGCCAAGGCCATGTGAATTGACCACACATATTATACACATGCAGAAAAGCTGTGGCAGTATTAAAGAAGAAAATGAGCCTGAGATTATAGCTTAGATTCTGTGCGTTATGCAGACAGAAAAAAAAAAGAATGTAATAATTTATTGTGAAGGAAACTGAAAGGAGGAAGGTTAATGATTTGGTTTGGTTAGTGATAGTTAAAGTTTAATGCTGAGTTAGGGAATCCATATGAGGTGGTTGAAAGAAGAGTTGGAATCCACTAAAAAGTAGATGTTTGATGGGAAGAATAAGATTAAGATAGATATTTGAAGAAGAGACGCTTGCTCCATCTATTGACAGGCCTCAGCTTGTGTCAGACGTGGAAAGAGGAACTCCACTAGATTTCTCTCTATGATTGATGCCTTGCCTCAATTAAACTATGTTTTTTGTAACTTTCAATTATTGGCCTGTAGGAAAAGTGGAACATATACCTTTCTCACCAGTTCTACTCCTCTCCTTCTCTTTACTTTTCTTCTATCCACTACAGTTTCGGATTCAAATATCAGTCCAAGTCCCATATCGAGTAAAATGAATATGTATTATAAGCTCATGCACACCACAATTGTCCGTGTATGCTAAAAATCACAACTTTTTACTTTTAAAAATATTGTTTCGTTTTCTAGTCAATGCATATTTATTTATTTACAATTATAACTACAGCAAATTCAGATATAAAATTTATGTAAATGACAGTTTAATTTTATTCACATCCTCAAATGACAGTGATAACGTAAACTATTTTTATGAACTTAAATAAGCTTTTCAAAATACTGTTTTTTAAAGACCATTAGTATCAGAACTGGTGACACTTACTTAATATAGAACAAAAAGTTATAGAATAACCACTGATTACTACTCCTTTAGAACTTAATAATACCTCTGTATTGAAACAGACTGACACCACAATAAATTTAAATCAATACTTTATATATTAAATAAGATTTTAAACTATAGGAATAAATGTTAACTTCTTCTTTTTATTAAAAGTATTTTTTTGTTTCAGATAAAAAAAAGTGTAAATTAGATTTAACTAAATGTGGTTTTATAAGACACTTCACTTGAATAATATGAGATCTTAAAAAAGATGTGGTATAGTATGTCTCACAAAATGTAAATTAAGAATTTGTATCATGACTTAATATCTCCATCATTGCACAGATCATATATTAAGTTATAAAGATTAAGACATATGATTTATAAGATCTTTATACTGCAATATTTTGACATGTCATAAATAAAACCGAGTCATAAGAATAACAAATTATTTTTCTTTCATAAACATATATATATTTCTATTAACAATTAAATTTATCCAAACATTTATTTTTTTATTACGATTTTTATAACTTTTCATTATAAGTTTGAATTCATATGTGGCCAATAAAAATAATTTTTGAATTGAATATATAAGTATTATTACTTATTTTAAGACTAAAATATAAAAGTAAGTAATAATACTTACTTTAAGACTGAATTATACAAGTTTTTCAAATTTCCATTACCCAAATTGAGTCATGTAGGTATCTTAATGGTGAGATTTTGTCGAAGCGACTAATTAAACTCTTAATCTTTCGCATCTGAAATCCTAAAAAAATGTAATCAAAACCATGTCAGCATCTGTTTCAAGCATCAATTCATTATAACATAAATATCTTAAATTTTTAACAAAAAAAAAAAAACTAGTGAAAGAACAATTGTCACACAAAAAATACTTGAAATTCGATCAAAACTCAAAAGATTAAAATTATTATACAATAATATGAAAAAGACATAAAAATAGAACAAAATCTGATTTAAAATATAAGAATAAAGGCCTCTGAAAGCAATAAAGTGAAACTATTTTGGTTTTGATCAATGATCATGAGTTTGAACTCTACTTATACAACTCCATTAAGTATGTATTTGAAGCAACAAACTTATCAGTAATCATATAACATTTGAAAAGAAGTGTTACAGGCAGAAGTTACCTGTAGAGATTAAGAGTAATAGAAAATTAGTATCATTGAGTATAGAATAAAAGTTAGATAGTGTATTGGGAAGCTGAGCTTAGGTTTGTGCAGGAAGATGGCATTGACATTGAGGGTGTCAGAAGCTTAGCTGGTTCGCAAATGGTCCTTGATTACACGTGTTTGGTTCTCAGTACTGCAAAACAAAAAATGCTGAGTATCACCTCTCTGTGTTTGTTGCTTTGGGGAATCGGTCCCCGCTTTGAGGGTCGAGCCCACAAAATGACTGCGAATACCATCGTTTGTCACTTCTCCCCACATAATTTATTTTTATTTTTTAAATAATTTCAATAAAATAATGCACTTATTTAAGCTATAAAATAAAGTATAGTTTTAGTTGAGTTTTCACTCATTTGTTAAAGTCTAAATTCTTTCTCAATATGGACCTCCATGTAATCTTTAAAATGGAAAACAAAAATGTTGATATTATATAGATTTTTGTAATCACTTATGTTAATATTATTATTATAATAAATTTTGATTATATCAACTTTTATGTTACGTGAAAACTTTGTTATAAATGACTGTAAATAGACGAACACTATTTTAATGTCTCTAACTGATAATGGTTGATGTTCCATCTTACAGTATCATATGCAATTAAATAATTATATTTCCACTCTAACTATTCATCGTATGTATTCACACACCACTGGATGATGATAACCCAAATGAATTACACACAAAAGATATTATGAGAAAAGTAAACACTTACATTACTTAACGAATTATACATATGAAAAATATACAAAATAAAAAGTCATTTATGCAAACACTATGCATAAATGACGATGCGAAGTGAAGTATTTTGTTGAATACAACTTGGACGGGGAACACCAGCACATTCGGAAGGAACTAATTACAATGTAATAAGTGAGTGAAATGAAGAACAAATAAAGCATGAAATGTGACTTGTGTTGCGTCTGTATGTGATTGATAAAACGGAGAGGGAATTTGGCTAAAAGCCGAATCTTTTTAATTAATTACGATAAATATTGGAAGAAAACACAGAAATGAACCCAAAAAGAGAATCAGAGAGAAAAAGAATAAAACATATTTTCCTGTTACAATGACTGCTTCCACTAAGCATTTATAAGAGAAAAAGAAAAAGGTTTTGCAAGTAAGCATGTGCTTTGTATTGTTCATGCTCTAGCACAGTCAGGAAAAGGTGGAAGGCCCCTTTCATCACAACAAAGCACGCTTATTTTAAACTTCAACACTCCAACTTTCTTAATAATGAAGAACTGATTTAAAGATGTTACTCCTTTAATCCAACACTCCTTTTCGGTTTATTGCCTTCTGGAAAGCTTTGTTTTTTTTCTTTTTATAATAAATGTTTTTACCTTTTATTGTTTTAATAAATCTTAGCATCAGTTCTTTAAAACCCACTTGTCAACTTTTCAAAACTCATTTAACTTTGCCACATTTTCACATTGATTCTTCTACCTCGTTCTTTTTATCTTGATTAAATAGATGCACCAAATCAAGCAATACGGGTTTGAAATAGTGAAGAACAATTGAAATGTGGCAATTAAGACTGGTCATTATCCAGCAATTTTTTAAGATATGCGACCTTGCCAAAGAGACATGGATCTTGGGTTGGAATTCAAGCTTTTGATAATGAACTTCTTTCCATTTCACTATTTAACTATCAGCATGAGAATCTCATCAACTGGTTTCATATTCCAATCAATTCTGATCAATATAACTATCTGCCATTTACCCATTCTCTAATCTTTCTGGGTAATTTTTATTTTATTTTTTTCTGTGAACATGCACAGAAGATATATTTTAAGACGACTGAACTAAGAACGTTATTTCCGACTTTTTTTCTTTGATATAAGCACCCACTTGCCTTTTAATTGGAATAAAGAACCCAAATCTCACTCACCACTCCCAAAAACTGCACCCATTTATATATATATATATATATATATATATATATATATTATAACAATGATTCTTACATCTATATTTTTTTTATATTTTTAGACTCACATGACATTATTTTTACTTTTTAATTTTTTTTTTTTAAAAATTACAAAATTTTATATTTTTATAACTATTTTATTCTTATATTCTGTAGCAAATAAATGTAATAGTATGTTGAGGTATCATTATATTCTGTTTTTATTTGAAGAAGGTAATATCTTCGAGATATCACCTCACTGTATTGTCTACTTGCTCCATACCTCAGGTGTACTGTTTATCTTTTCTTTCTTCTTCCGAAATCAATAAACATTGCTCTATTACCTAAATTTTCTTAAACATTTTCAAAATAGAAGCATAATTTAATATGAAGTTATTATTGTTGATATGATGATTTACAAAACCACTCCACTAACATCTAAAACGTGAACGTCTTAAGTAATCTTCTAATATTTGTTATTATGATATTAAAAATAGTGCAATGGTTTACAAAATAAGTCTATATTAGCGTCCAATCATGTTTCGAAAAATACTACCTTAAAAAGAATATACTCATGTGAAGCCATAAAAATAAAACAAGTCCTGTTGATTTTGAATTTAGTATGATGAACATTTTTCAACTAAATAAAGAGAACATGGGGTCCTCTGGACTGTTATGGGATCAAGTTCCATGAACAATTCCAGTTACGTTAAAGTTGTCTTGTTTGACAAGTGCATTTTTATTTAGAAGAAACAGTGTGAAAGCATCTGAAATGTTCAATATCTGTCGAGAGTGTAAAGTATTTCTCACAATATACAGAATCGAATAAAAAAAAAAGAAAACATGAGCCAGCGATTTGTAGAAAGCGAACTCACAAAAGTCTAAATTTAAGAAAGTTGATATAACCTTTTATGGTTATAATTATAGATTTGGATTACTCGTCTCAGATAGTTCCAAAATTTGCCAGGTCAGAGGGTTCCCAGTGCCATGGTCCTGGTAGTCAGTGACTCGATATTCTATTGCTAAATTATCAGAAAACATTAATTTATGTTGTTAACTTTGGCATCATGAGTTTCATTTCGACAAATCAAAAGAGTTTTCGACATTCGCGTTATGTTAATTTCTCCAATGGCTTATTAATAAACATGGTCAATTTGAACAGTAGGTCAATTACGTTATCCAAGTTTATAGAATGTTCGTCAAACACATAACCCTAGTTTTAATACTTATATATTTAAACCAAAACATGGCTTTAAATATTAAAACAGATTGTAGTATGAACATATTCTATACCGAACATTAGTTTAAAGTGGAACAGTCGTGTAAAGATATATTTCCAAAACGGCTGCTAAATAATCCAACAAATTGAGCTTTAATTAATCGTTAACAAAGTCGAAGTAACAGTATCATATCTCGGAAACAATAGAAATATGTTTAGAGAATCCTTGTAATTTGTTTCGATGGAGTGGCCAAAGTGGTTGAGGAAATCTGTGCAAAAGTTTACTGTTACCTGCTATAGCGTTTCCAATGGGGTAACGATCAACGAAGAATATGCTATGAGCTTATACCCATTCCTCAAATTTTACAAATTAGGATACGATAGGGAACTATTGCATGGCACGTTATGTCTTCATGAATTATTTAACGTAGTTGTCGTGTCATGATATCACTATTTTCTTTAATATCTATGATATTCTCCAACGCGATTTGGGCTGGGTTCTGTGATACTGCTACTGTTTATTACTGTTCATTACCACGCATTTTACCACAACAGTAATGGTTACAAACATTAAACTCGTTTAGAATTCTTTACTTCAACAAAGATTGAATCCAAATTATACAAATTATTTTATTATTACTATTATTAATAGGAGATAATATTGTTCAAAATCTAATAAATTGATGATAAAACTAATTTATAATATATAAATTAATACAAACCTTACCATATTAATAATTGACTTTAAATTTAAAGTTTATTTTTGAACAATTATTACAAATGAAAACAAAAATCAAATAATTAATTTAAATATAGTAGAAAAGTTAATTGATTTACATGCCTGGTAGGTAATTGTATCTATATTATTACAAATATTATATTAAGTTTTTATGTTCAAATAAGAATATTTAAAGCACCCCTTTATGATAATTCAATTGGATTTTTTTTAAGGTATCTTGATACTAAATAACTTTAGTTGTAAATAACTTTGATTTAACTTATTTTTAATAGATCCCACGATGGATCTCACATCTTTATATTTTATTTCAAATTAAAATATTAATTTGTGTATATTTTACTTTTGAGACGAAAAAAAAATAGTAAGAAATTGTTTTATTTATCGTAAAAAAGTTAAAATATTAATGTTAATATATTTTAACAACATCGAAAATCATTCTCAGAGCATATGCATGGCGTCAAGCACCCACCCCATTTGCTTACATAAATAACCATCTAATAATTATTCTGTCATAGGTAAACCCATTGGAAATTGTGTACAATAACATATTTAATTAAAATATAAACAGTTATTATATAAGTACCAATTAATGATTTCAAAACATGCTTTCAATTGAAAAAAAAAAGTCTTTAAATACAATCTTTTTCTTAATATCATTCATTAGAATACTCTAATGTATTGCCTCCAGAACATCAACCATCCAATGGAGTAGTTAATTGAGGACATTTTTGTTTTGAAAAACAATAATAATTTAACCTTTTTTGTCCTCAATGTGTCAACAAAAGTAAAACAATAACAAGTAGTGCATAAAAGAGCTAGGCCCATTTTCATATAATCAAGGCCCAAACCTGAGCTTCATTACGGCATCTCATAAAAGAGTGTTTCTTCCTACACCTCCAACATCTCATCTGCACCTCTAAAAATTTCACTTTTGACCTTCTGACATCTTATCCTACACCTCCAACTTTTTTAAAAAATTTATTTTTAACTTTAATAAATATTTTTTTATTTTTTCTCTTTCTTATTAAAAGAACTTTGCACCATCTTAATAATAATTTAATTTAATTTAAAATTTAAATATTATTTAATATAATTTTATATTTTAATAATTATTAAAATATTGTTTATATTATAATAATGATTATTTTAAAAAAATTAAAATAAAATAATAAAAATAAAAATAATAATAAATAAAATAATAATTATCAATTTGATTTAATATATTCAAAATATAATAAATTATATTAAAATATAAATTAAATTAAATATTTATTAAATTTAAATAAAAATTAAAGTTTTAAAAATAATTATTTATCGGATATCCATATCCGAGTAATACGTTATCGGATTTCTATATCCGATTCACAAATTCAAAATTTGTTTTTCTTTAAATTTTAAAATTTATTTAATTTAATTTAATATTTTAATGAAATTTAATATATTTAAATACATTAAATATGATATTAAATATTATTTTAATTTTTATTATTATCACTCTTATTTTAGTTATTATTATTTTAACTTTTTAATAAAACTATTATAAAAATATAAATCATATTTTAATTATTATTAAAATATAAAAATATAATAAATAGTATTATAATTTTAAATTAAATTAAATATTTAATAAATTTTAAATAAAAAATAAAACTGTTAACATATTTTATAAATTTTGATATCCAATAAACAAGTTTTAAGAATTTTAGTTTTTATTTAAAATTTAATAATTATTTAATTTATTTTAATATTTTAATATAATTTAATATGTTTTGAATATATTAAATCAAATTGATTATTATTATTATTATTTATTTTTTTATTTTTATTTTTATTTTTATTATTTTAATTTAATTTTTAAATATAACTATTATTATAATATATATCATATTTTAATAATTATTAAATAATATTTAACTTTTAAATTAAATTATATTATTATTAAGGTGGTGCAGAATGTTTTCAACGAGAAAGAGAAAAAAATAAAAAAAGTGCAGAATACTTTTAATAAAAAAAAGGAAAAAAATGAAAAGGATACATAATGAGATGTCAGAAAATTAAAAGTGTAGGATGAAACACCCCTCGTAAAAGAACTAGGCCCAGTTTCATATAACCAAGACCCAAACCTGAGCTTCATAAGCACTCTTTCGGAAGTAACTTACGATTATATTGTGTTTTTTTTTTCACATCCATGACTAAAAGAAAAAAATGAATGAAAGAACTAGACGTACACATATACCATGAAATCTGAACCAATTAATTTCCTCTAACGAAATAATATATTTCAACCGTTCTTTTCAATGTCATTTTTTTTACTCTAATGGTTATTTTCAAATATTTACATAACATTGATTATTATTGTTAGCCATATTCTTATTAAAACGGAACACTATATTTATTTAATAAAAAAATCTACTCGATTAATTATGATAAATAAACTCATTTTTATCTATAGTTTAATTTTGATGAGTAACTACATTAACAACATAGGAATACAAGTAATAAATATTCTTTTTAACGAGGTGTGAAGATTATGATAAATGTGATTTACATATTACATTTTAAATTATTAATATATAATTATTTTACACAAATTATATATTCTCATCATTTTTGGTTCTTTCATATTGTTATTACATGATTATTATTTTTTCACCCTATTACATAAGTTTTAACTTTTACACATTTTTCCTTTGTGTAGTTTATTTCATATGACGAGTTTAATTTTAAGAATCATAAACATTAATTTTATCGAGTTAATATTATGAGAAATGTGCATTAAATTATTAATATATGATTAGTTTACACAAATTATATCCTCTCATCATTTTGTTTATTTATATTGTTACTATTACAGAATTATTAAAGTTTTCACCCTATTACACATTTTTCCTTGTGATTTATTTCAGATTACGAATTTCATTTTAAGAAGCATAAACATTAATTTTATCGAATTAAATTGTTTATAAAACATATATTTAATATTTTTGTTTTATTTCAATTTATTTGTTGTTTATTTATTATTATTATTTAAAAATATCTATCGGTTAATTTTAAATATTTAATTATGTAAATTTTTAATTTAAAACTTAAATTCTTTTTATGAGTTTTAAGTTCGTTTTATTTAAAGAATTCTTATTTTGTTATATAACTTTTTATTATCTCTTTTAACTATTGGATTTGTTTGATGTTTATTAAGCTTATTTGAATTTCTGATATATTGATATTGTATTTATCATGACATATATTTGATTATTTAATATCGTATATTTTTTAGTGTGATTTTTATTTTCATAAAAATTTAATTAATTAATATTTAAAACAAAAAAAAAAGTATAAGCATGAAAATGATGTGTATCTACTATTCAAAAAAATGATGACAAGACATAAATCTCGTAACTAACAAGGATGAGGATAAAAATGAAAATAAATATATAATTTTACTTTAAAAATAAAAACAAATTTAATCAAACTCATAATCAACTTGTCTAATTCTACGTACTCGTTCAATGCGAAACTTAGTACATTTAATAAAAATATAGTACTAATTAATTTCGTGGTTAAATATTATCAACTCAAATTCTAATAATTTATTATATTACAATTTTTTCTATATATTATAATTACAAAAAAAAAATACTTACCTTATATGATGTATACGCTAAAACAGTACATATTAAATATCTGAGTTTCTTTTCTTTTATTTTATACAATTTCCTCCTTATTTAATACCTAACTTTTAATGAAGAATTTGCTAATATTTTTGTGCGTTGCATATTTTTAATAGTAAAATTTAGTTTACATAATTTAAAATTTTTAAATGTCAACTCGTATTGAAAAGGTGCTAGTTATTAGTATTGTGAATTTAGGTTTTTATTTAAAACTAAACACATTCGTACTACAATTTCCAATAATAAATTAATTTAATCTTTGTTACGGAAATGAATTCTGAAATTTTAAAGGACTGGGGATTTATTGTTGTCAGCTAACTGTTCTGGGTCCCGATCACGTCGGCAACCATAAATTCACTACCTTTTTCATTTTATTTCGTATATCATATAATAAAACATAAATAAATTCTTAGATATATCTTTAATAAAATATTATCAAATTTTTATTTTAGTTACTCTAAATATTTTTTCATTTTAGTCATATTACCATATAATACATCTTAATATTTAATATGATTAATAGAAAAAAACGAATCATTCAGAAATTAATATTAAAATTCATATATTTTAGACAGATAAAAATTAAGAATTGAACTTATGAAAGATGAAAAACCAGAAAGATATACTAAGACTAAAATCAACATACATTTCTTTATACAAACTCAAAATATATTTAAACGAGAAATAAATAATAACATTTATTTGAAATCAGGTAATTTTTCAAAATTCATTTTTATATGTAAATGGAACATTATGGCGATGACCAGCATATTCTAGCCCTGATTTGATGACATTAAATCGAGACAGCGACAAATTATTATTACTATGATAAAAGATGGATGACGGAATTCTCCACCAAGACACGCCATTCATCCCATGTGGAACCACACCATTCATTTTTTTAAATTATAAGTCATATTATGCAAATTTTTGATTTAGTCAATTTTCATAATCATATCATTATTCATAATCATAAAATAGTTAAGTTAAAACTATTCCCATCCCCAGTTAACTAAAGAAATAAACAAAAAATAATATGTATTTTAAGTTTGTTTTATTATTAAATTGTACAGTCTAACGAGGGTCATTTGTTTTCTTCACCAGATTAATATTAATATTTTTTACACATATATAAACAACAACAATAAATAGAATTACTGTTAAAATAATATGATCTTATTATTTTTCTGCACTGCAAATACAAACTTTAATCTAATTCACGGAGACAAATTGAAGACGAAATAATTTATATTCGAAGCATCAATCAAGCTGATTTAAAAAAAAAAACTAAAATTATAATTATCTTAAAAGAAAAAATATATATTTTAAATGCAAAACACAAAAAGATCGTGAATTATAATAAATTAAAAGAAATCACTAAAAAGAGAAAAAAAAATGGGAAAGAAAGAATTTATAATGTGCCATCTATGAGCTATATTATATCACTCTCTGCTCATTAGTCATCAAACTTAATCCATCCCGCTCCTACTCCATCTTCGTCATGGCAAACCCAACGCGCCTCCTCCCTCTCCTCCTTTTTCTACTCTCGCTATGCTTCGTCTCAACCGTTAGATCGGTAAGCCTTCTCGTTATGTTACTCTTATTTTTTTGTTATTTATCTTAATTTTGTCAATAAATAGTAAAAGAAATGTTTACGTTAATTTGATGCAGGACGGAGATTGTGTCTACTCGGTTTATATTCGGACCGGCTCCACCATAAATGGAGGAACCGATTCAATAATTGGGCTCAAGGTCTACGACGCGCTCGGCGACGGTATATACATCACTAATCTCGAGGCCTGGGGCGGGTTAATGGAGCCGGGTCACAACTACTACGAGCGGGGCAATCTCGACATTTTTAGCGGTAGAGGCCCATGCTTGAACAGGCCCGTTTGCGCCATCAATATAACTTCGGACGGGACGGGGCCCCATCATGGCTGGTACGTTAACTACATCGAGGTCACTTCCGCTGGAGTCCACGCGGCCTGCTCTAGTTCGCAGTTCACGGTGGAGCAGTGGCTCGCAACCGACACGTCGCCTTATCAGCTCTGGACCGTAAGGAACAACTGCCCAAACGTCTTGAGTCAGGCCCGTTATAAAGCCCATTTCACCGATGTCGTCAGCTCTCGAAATGGGCCTGGGTCCGGTTTCTCTGTTTTGGCCCTGAAACGTTCGCGGGCCGGGATGTAGTGTTTATGAAGTGGTATTTATGGATGGTTGTGGTTCTGTTGTGCGGGTAGTGTTATTGGGGAACATGTGTTTTTTCGGGAATGCTTTTGTTACGGTCTGTGTTTGCTTTCTCTTGACCTTGTTCTTGTTCTGGCATTGCTGAGAAGTTCTCCCTTTGTATTTATAGATTGTTTATTAGTATTGAATAAGATTCGTCTGGATTTTTATGTCTTGGGGTTATGTTCGAAAAATGACAACTGCGTTGAGCGTGTCCACAAAACTCTAAAAAGGGAAACACATTATTAATTATACTTTTAGTATATATTTTTAGCTTATTTCTAACATTACCTTTTTTAATAAATTGAATTACTCACGTTTAATCTTTACACTTTTTCAATTCTTGGATTATTTTTTGTTTCATGTTTCGCTTAATAATTAAAATATATATATATATATATATATATATATATATATATATATATATATATATATATATATATATATATATATATATATATATATATATATATATATATATATATATATATATATATATATATATATATATATATATATATATACACCTAATTATTTTGCAAAAATGTGACTTTGAATAGTGAAATACGAATAACGAAATTTAAAGAAATTATTGAATGAGAATTTGGAGTCTAAGAAGATACTTGAGGTGGGCACAAATACCTAGCCCTTGAAGCTAAAACTTCCTCCTCTATTTTCACAAGTGGTAGTTTTTCTTGAACCTTCATAAATTTCTCTTTGTAGTTCTATATAAATAAACTTCTTTTTTTTTAATTGTACAATCTATTAGTTAAATAAATTTTGATTCGTATAATTTAAAAAATTATTTTTCTCTTAACTTTCTTTAACTTTTGAATGGTATAATTTGGAAGTAATTTTTTTGTTTTCAAGTTATATAATTTAAATTTGTTTTTTCTAAATAGTTTCCAGATTTAAAATTGGCTTCCAGATTACATATTTTGAAAAAATTTCAAATTAAGCAACCTAGAAATATTTTTAACTTATGAATTACATAATTTTAAAACATAATTTAATATAACGGTTCAAGTAGAGATTTATGGAGGTGCAGGAAGAAGCTGCCCAGCAGATGAAGTTTAGGGCACGAGTATGGGCTGAAAACAGTTAAAATGTTCAGAACAAAAATGTTTGAGTGTTTTTTTTTTTGGCACCTCCCCACATTTTTTCCTGCATTTTTACATTTTTCTAAAATCCTAAAACTATCCTTTGTATTTTAAAAAATTATACACTTCACTTTTTTTTCAACAATTTAAAATTTAAAGAATTTTTTGAAAATTTCAATATATTTTGAAATTCGTTCAAAAAAATATTTTTGGAACGTAAGAAATGTGAAAAGGTGTAAGATAACAACTTAAAATGTTTTTCCGAAAGAAAAAGAGATTTTGAATATTGTATAAAGTTTTTTTTTAATATATGAATATTCATCTGTACAAATAAGCAAAGTTATCTTTTTGCATTCTCCAAAAAAAAAGAAGCTATGCAATAGAAATTGACATACTTATAAACAATAAAATCAACATCTTTACACGCTACATCTTTTTCTTTTGTTTAGAATGTTCCATATTTATCTTCTATCTTCCACTAGAATTATTTATGTCCAAATTAAAAAAAAAACACTTTTAATTGAAAATTTGTTTCACTACTATTACTTTATGGGTTGAAGAGAAATGTCTCCGTATTAAACTTCTTCATGTTATGTAAAAGTCATAGAGAAATTTCTAGTGTCCATTCAAAATTTTTCAATTAGGTGTGGTAGAATTTGTCCCACAAGAATAAAGAAACTTTGAAAGGGACACTTTAGGTAGTTTTTCATATTTCACTTTTATAAATATAATTCTCAAAATGGGTAATCCGACTCGACCCGACCCGACTCATCACGGGTTGGTCACTTAGTAAGTCAATCAAACCTGACTCATTTATTAACGAGCCAGAAAAATCTGAACCTAGCTCGACCCACCATGGATTGATAAGTAAACGGATTGGTTCACTAGGTTATTTACTTACAATTTCTTTTAAATAAAAAAATTTTAAACTTTAAATATTCAAATTTAAATAAATTTAAATAAATTTCACTCTCAAAAAATGATGTTAAACTAAAGATAATTCAAAATAATAATAAAATGTACAATTTGGTATACACAGTGAGTGAAGAGGAGAGTATTTTATTTTTTTAGGGTTTCATAAGTAAAATAATAAATTTAAAAAAATTAGGTAGGTTTGTTGGCGGGCCAACCCGGCCTACCACGGATCCAACCCGCATCAGTCGAGTTTAAATGAACCGAGTTGAAATCTGACCGCATAAAAATATTCAATTTTTTCAAACCCAACCCCACCCGAACTTGTGGTAGACCGGGTTGACTAGCGGGTTGTGACCCGTTTTGACAGCTCTACTTACAAAGAGGATGAGAAGTGTCCAAAGAAACTGAGGGAGTGCAGGAAGTAAACACTAGAAAAGAGTTATATGGATCAGTTTAAGGCCTTTGATAAGTAATGGTATACAAGCCACTTAAGCTTTACTACCTTGAAAAGCGCATTTCTTTTTGCACGTGTCACAGTCATAAAAGTCTAACAGAAATTTTGGAAATCACAGTATTTATTTTGAAAATTACAACACAAAGTAAATAAAAAGAATATTGAATTTTACATTTTTCTGGCTCTACCAGACCAACTATATATGTTCTAACACAAAAAATTAAATAAAGGAACTGCTTACTTATAATATAAAAAATAATATAATTTGTTAATTATGGTTTTTGCAAAAATAAGCTTACTGAAAAATTACTATATCATAATAAATTATAAAACCTATTTTACCCACGTAAACCACTTTCCATTACATGAAGAGTGTAATCATATTTCGTCCCCGTGATATTCATTCATCTTTTAAATACAATTACAGCATTAAAATAGATTATAGAAAAAAAAATATAATCTTAAGTAAAAGATCATTATTACTATTATATAGTTAATAAATTACCTATTGAATATATAATAATATATTTAATTATTACACATAAAAAGTGTAACACCTCATACATTACACATTTTGTAAATGTTGTATTTATAATATTATTACGATTATAACATGGAAATCTAAGGAGGTGCATAGAATGAGTTTAGCCAACAAATACTAAAAAATAATATACTTTTTTATAAATAGTAGATTGGTAACAGCATGTTGATGTCACCTACAACAGTTGTTCTCTTGTAACAATTGGTAGATCAATTTTGCTATTGTTGTGTTAAAATGTATAGTTGACAATTAAGATTCAATTCTGTTTATTTATATAAAATGTTATGATTTATTTGTGATTTATTTCACATGAGATTATTGATGTGATTTACAAACTATATCAAAATATTATCGAGCATCATAGATTTACAATATATTTAATCAAAAATAGACAATCAACCCATAACAAAATAATCATATTTAGTTGATCTTTTATTTTATTAACAACATGTTTATTTAAACATCTTACAATTACAATTCTCAACTTTATGGATTAAGACAAGTTTAGTGTAAGTGATGTTTGTACATCAAACTGGGTCCTAATATACGTGACTCAAATCATTTCTAATTTTTAATTAATTAATTAATTAATTAATGTGAGTTTAATTTGTATGAAGAATAGTTATATTATTATTTGATAACATTTGCATGACATTTTTTAAGCAAATTTATCAAATTTTTTGTTTCATATTAGTCTAAAAAATATTTGTATTATCAATAGAATAATAGTACTGTTTTTTTAAAGACTATTAGTTTAAAAAGTAATTTTCTTGAGAAGATTGATTTTTATCAGTATTTACATATTAAAAGAGTGAACTAATTAGAAATTGTGATAAATTAGAAATTATAATGAGTTAGGGTTAAAAAATTAATACACAAATTATAATTAATTTCCTTTACATATAATTTATTCTTTCATATAAAAAATTACATTGTTCAAAAAATAATAATTTACTATTTATTATTTTAAATTTCTGTTATCCAAGTACAAAATATTATATCTTGTATTGTGTAATCTTATAAGAAACAATAATAATTTTGTATAAATGTGCTGTATGAATCAGGAAAACCTTTTTTTTATGACTTTAGTACATTTTCTAATACAACAAATTTTGTGTAAGAAAACTTAAATCTATTGGTAACACTTTCTCAGACAAAAAAAAGTACAACATTATTTTATTGCATTTACTTTTTTTTCTCTCCACTTCTACAAAATAGTAAGAGATATCACCAACGTATATAATTGAATTTCTTTAGAATTACTTCGAGTTTAATTTTTTTTTTATATATTTCGGTAATTTTTAGGTTTCTAATGTTTTTTTCAAAAGTATATATACAATAATTGTGTATGTTTTGTGGCAGCATTAAGGAAGAAGGCCCCCAATCAAAAACGAAATAATAATTAAAACTTAAATTTATTGTGTTTTGTGGTGAGAAGATGATGAACAAAATTGACCATTATCACGATACCATTGATGAAGAAAAATCAAACGGTGAAGATGTTGAGTGTGTGGAAGATTTGAAGCATGGATTTTGGAATAATGACATTAGATTAGAGGTTAGAGGTCCCATCATCATTTCCCAATCTTTATTTGATTTACCACTTATCTTCGTAGGTGGAGGGGACGTGACCACATCCGGTTAATTAATTAATTAATTAATAGTAATATAAATTAAAGCAGTTTTACATCTTCAAGTAACTTAAACAATACTACATACATAATTAGTTCAACAGTTTTGGTCAGATTAATGGAGGGACACGTGTGTCTATGTATTTCTACATTTCAAGGAATCGCTAAATACAGTATATACGGTTTAATTGTTGCTATTTTAATTACTTAAAAATACAAAAATCATAATATTTTATTAAAAAGAATCTTATCTTAGAGATGCTAGCCGGGAAATTTTCTTTATCAGAAATTAAAATTGTATTAGAAATTATATCGATATTCATTAATAATATTTAATAGAAAAAAGTTACTTTGGATCTTTAATTAGGGTCCTGAATATGCTGTATAATAATAACGTACCGAATTTTTCAATGCGTTCTTTCTCTAATCAAAGTTCTGTTATTAATTATTTAATTAATGTAATAAGAGCTTGGGCGTTATTTATACACCAGAAAAAACTAAAATTGTACAACCTTTCACCAGGAAATAGGTCAAAGGCGGCTAGGCAAGCCTTCATTTTTGCCTAACTTATTTATTAAAAGACTAAACTTAATAAAAAAATATTTAAATAAAATATATACAAAACTTTTCACGTGATAAATTGATCTATTTATATACACTATATATTATATGTATATGTATGTATAATCATATATCATATATATTATTAGAATAAAAGGAAGAGATAAAATTATTATAAATTTGAATCCGAACCCGCATATCATATTTTTAAGTAAGTATATTTTCAATTGGATAAAATTCTCATACAAACTGAGTCAAACATTTGAAAAAAAAAACCCTATATCAATTAAACTAATCAAAATTTTATTTATTCTTTTAATGAGAAATGAAGTTAAAAATTATGAAAACAAAAAAGAGACATTTTATTCTCCATTTAAATTTTGCACTCGTTCTGTTTTTTTCAGTTATACGGATAACCTTTTCAAAGAGGAAAAATATCTAAGCTACATAAAGTGATATATAAAAAATAAAAATGTAGAAAAAGTGAGAGAAATAAATAAAATTTTGATAATGTCATGAAGTCATATATTATTAATATATACGAAGTTTATTATGTTTTCACGAAGTACGGAAAATAAAAAAAAATAAAAAAAATAGTGATAGAGTCTGAGCAGGTTGGTTCTCTGGGTGCAGTCTCGGTCTTCATTTTTCATTTTTGACCACGCTTTCAGTAATCGCGGTGAGAGTATCTTGTATATTAATTAATTTACTTTAAATGCGTGTTTGTGGCATTCAATAGAGAAGAACTTAAAATAAATGTAACCACAATAAATCTTTAATAAAAAAAGCAAATTTTGAATTGAGAAAACGATATGCCCAGGGCCCATCTTCTTCACGTTAAAGGACTTCTGAAAAGCTTGTCCCTGTAAGACCAAAAATATAGTTAATTTTTAATTAAAAGTATAGTAAAAGGCTATACTTTTAAGGATCAGTGTAACATGTGTAGGGAAATCACAACACTATCTCCAACCTTTTCCAATTTGCAAAAATATCTCCATCAGAAAAACTACACATACCAAAAGCTAAATTGAGTTTCCATTTCCAAGTTCCAACCCTACTTGAAAATGAGCTAGCCGAACAACTCATTAGCGCCAAAAGTGGTTAAAACAATTCTGGTCAGTGAAATCTATATCTTGCGTACATGTATACGTGTAGACCTAGAAGACGTGGGAGAAAGGGTGTACATGGTTTGGTTTGGTAAGGATTATTTCATTATATTATTATATGATTATTTTTTTATTTATTTTTATATAAATATATATAGCTAGGGGGCAAATACAGACCATAGGTGTATCAAAAAGAAAAAGGCATATAAATATTACACGTACAAGTGACAACGACTGCTACATATTCTTCAAACCAAGTTGATTATTTAGAAAAATATTAAATTAAATTTATTATTGAATGGTGAGGGTGGGTGTTGCAAATAATAATTATAATAATGATAAAAGGCAACACCTCCGTTGCTATTTAGTTTGGATCGTTGGAGCGAATATGGATGTTGTTGAACTGATTCAGCTATTCAACCACACAGGAGAATGACAAACACAAGAAAGATGTTACAGAAAAGCAATAATCTGAAAGCAGAATATATAGGCTTACATGATAAATATCATGATTTTCCTTCTGCATCTTTTAGCAGAGGAAGACTGTGAAAGATTCCTTCGCCTTTTCTTTTCTTATTATGCTTATTTTATTTTTGCTCCCATTATACAAATAATTTAGCAACTATGTGGGTCAAATCAAATCTAAATTACATGTAGTAAGTATATAAGTTGATCCATTTCTTCTTTTTCTGCCATGAATATGAGTCCAGATTGGGATATGACAGTAGAAATAGTAGTAGTAGTAATAGTGTATCATGGGCTTACCCGTCAAAACAATCATTTCTCTTTATGTGCATAAATCTAGATATTATCTACACACGTATTTGTATTCCTTACTTCATGCGTATTGGAAACCTAAACATGCTGATTCATCACTCTATTTTTTCATCCTCGCCCACCTCAAAAAATCTGTCTCCAATAATTATCTATTCATATTTTTCTTAATTTTTTTTACGTCTACAGTAAAAAAAAACAAGTTATGTATTCATTGATAATATAATTAAGCTACTAACAATATCTTCTCCCGAAGTCCTGTTGGTTTGAGAGTAGGAAATGAGAACCACAACTCTCACATACTTTGACCATTGGAGGGTGGCATCACCCTAGATAGCTACCATGGCTACCCCACTCTGATATTTTTATTTCCAGATGAAAGCAGAAGCCAAAGCAGGCTGTTTTTTAAGAGAAAGAAAAGACTAGAGAACCATCCTTTTCTTCTTCCCCCGGCCCCTCCTTTTCAAACACTCTCTCTTTCTCTTCTCCTTTTCTGTTTCACTTGTGAAACCCTAACACAGGTTTCACTCTCTTTTTCAATCTCAAGCAACCCAAACTCAGAAACCAAACCACACCTTCTCTCTGCAAACTGCAAGTAGTATTAAATACACCCTTCTTTACGTGTATCTTCCATTCCACCCTTTGGGTGAAAGACAAATTAAGTAAAAGCAAGGGAAGAGAAGAGAAGAGAGCACACCCACACACTTTGTACGGCTTTTCCTCCCACATAAACACAAACACCTTCTCTCTCTCTCTCTCTTTATCTCTCTCTGCTAATTCTCTCTTCTCCCATACTCCTACCTCATTCTCCCACCCAGTAATAACCAAAATCCAATCTCTGCCTCCTCCCTTACGTCTTTCCATTTTCGACTCTCATGGATTCGCCCAACAGTGGCAGTATGCAATCCTCCAGCACCGCCGCTGATGAAGACTACGATTCACGCGCCGACCCTTCCTCCTCCTCATCAATCTCTGCCTTCCTCAACAACAACCCCGTTCCTCCGCCGCAACCAACAACGTTAACCGCCCATGTTGCTCCCTTCCAAACCCACGTCTTCGACCCTTTATCCAATTACTTGGATCCAACACAAAGATCGCAGTCACACCCCAACGCAAGCCAAATCCTTAACCTCGACATGATGTGGAACACCGTTGCCAGATCGGAACCCGATCTCGCTGGCTTGATGCCTGGCTCTTCTTCACCCTCCCCGCACAACAACAGCAGCAACCAAGGTTTTCTGTTATCTCAACTGGGAACAGGTCAAAGTCAACCACGCGGAGGAGGAGCCACTAACGTTGCTGTTTCTGCTTTTCCCACCACTCTCGCTTCGGAAAGTGCTTCTGCACGAGGAGGATTTGAACAAAACAGTACTAACACCAACACCAACACCAACGTGGTTCGAAACCCGAAGAAGAGGTCGAGAGCTTCTAGGCGTGCACCAACTACTGTGCTCACTACGGACACCACAAATTTCCGAGCCATGGTTCAGGAATTTACTGGCATCCCAGCTCCTCCTTTCACTTCCTCACCCTTCCCGAGAACCAGGTTGGATCTCTTTGCTTCTTCTAATGCATCTTCCTCCGCGTTACTAAGATCCGCTTCCTCTCATTTAGAACAACCTCCTTCACAGCCGCAAACACAAACCGCGTCTTATCTTCTTCGTCCCTTTGCACACAAAGTCCAAGCTCAACCCTCTTCAATCCCACACAGCAATACTTTTTCTCCCATGTTGAACACCTTGGCTTCTAACAACAATTCGGGTTCCGGTTCCACCTCCATTCACTACCAGCACCACTCTCTAAACATGCAAAACCCAATTCTCAGCCTCCAATCCATTCTCGGGAACAACGACTCTTCTGTTCTTCTCGGTCCTAAATCACAACAACAACGACAACAACCCTCCTTGGAAATCACGCCCGGTGCTGTTGACTCGCACCTCAAGATGGGTGGTTTGGAAGAACTGGGATTGAGCCATGCGCACGTCGGTGGTCATCATCACCATCATCATCAAAACATGAACTTGGTTACTTCTTCATCAGATGGAGCATTGTCGAGGGTCAACAACAACATAACCATAAACAACAACATGCGTGGTCCTTCTTCGGCAGACTGGGCCCAGGCCCAAAGAATTGGCGGCAGCAATGATGAAGGGGTTTTGAGGTCTCTGAGTGGAGGCACTGGCACTGGCACTGGCACTGGCACCTTAAACTACAGAAGCAGTGTTTCGGATTTTCATGGAGAGAAGGGAGCACCGGAATGTGCTGTGGCTGCAAGAAGCGAAGGTATGGTTGAATCGTGGATTAATTGTTCTTCTGATTAGAGCAGGAACCAACCATCAAATGGGAAAAGAATATGAACAAAGTAAAAAGGGATGAGATAGATTCATAAATATAATTTCATACGCTTTAATTCATGAGTGATGAGAGACAGAATATTGGTAATCGGTATCCTCAGCTTAACCATGACCATCAAATTAATTAAACACTATTTTTGGGTCCATTAGAAGAATTATGCGTAAATAAGTAGCACTATCTTGTCTTTCTCTACTTTTTTTTTTGTTTGTTATCCTCAACAAAATCTCAATTCTGGTTTTGATTAATATATATACACAGCCATATATATATACACGAAAGAATCCTGGAGAGGTTTCGATCGTTTGGACGTTTGTTCCATAATTTGTGTCTCTATTTGGTGAACTAGAAACTGCAGCATCAGTTTGCGTTCATGTCACTGTATATGGATTTTGGTTTTGACTTGTGTGAAATTATCGTTCAGAGAATGTACAATGTGCAGCATAGATTGAACTACACAGACAAAACTGTATGTATCCTCTCTTTTCCTGTTTTTGTCGCACCTTCTATTCTGATTTTACCTCTAATGTTTGTTTCCCATTTTGTCTGCATCGTTGCACTCTTCTTCTGTTCTTCTACACTTTTTTTTTCTCTTTTCCGATTTTTTAATTTGACGGTCATTATAAAATTGTAGATTCTAGGAGTAATTTGTGGCAAGATTTGGGGGATTCTAAGTTGCCGCAATCTCGTTTTATCAAAATCAAAGACATGTTCATGTGTTTTTTAGACATTTACATAAAAAATAGTTTCTCATTCATTCTCTCAGCACCTTAACAAAACAAAAAAG
This sequence comes from Vigna reflexopilosa, assembly GCA_027742785.1. Taxonomy (NCBI): domain Eukaryota; kingdom Viridiplantae; phylum Streptophyta; class Magnoliopsida; order Fabales; family Fabaceae; genus Vigna; species Vigna reflexopilosa. The sequence goes on along the minus strand of CM050914.1, from coordinate 1,208,147 downwards.
TACAAGTTCAAAATTAACTTTCAAAATAAACTAAACTAAACAGGCATACAGTGTATTATCTAATGTAATGTGTTTCATAGTTTCCAGCTATACCTCCATGCATTCACACCTTCACTAATATTTTATTTTTCAAAACAAAATTTAAATCATTCCCTGTTTATTATAATTTTTAAATGCTGCACTTAACATGATAAATGAATCTGTTTGATGATTAATCACAGGCTTTTGTGTTTTTTTTTTCTATTAAAAAAAATTAAATCCGGGTTACTTCTTATATACTAAAATATCAAAGTAAAGTGTGAAAACAAAATATAAAAAACCTGCCATGTGATTATTACAGAAGGAAAAAAAATGATCTTCCTTAACAGAAAATTTATTCATCACTATCATGTGTCATTTTTAATAAAAACTTAATATTTTTTTATTCTTAAACAATTGGGTTGATGGTAACGCGAACAGTGGATGGAATGACCTAAATTTGGTAAGTACTAGTGGATGACTTAAAAAACTGATACTTAAAACTAAAAAAGCATGATTTAAAATAAAATGTTTATTCCATGATCTGAATTTACAGAGAGAAAAATGATTTAAAAGAAGAAAGTTTATTTGAATGATGATATTTGTGAGTTTGATAATTTTGATTGAAATTGAGGAATATTTGATGCGTATAATTAGTTATACTAGGTAGAGAATATGTAGGCATGATGTGAGAAAGATGTGGGCAGGTGAACAAATAATGAATTATTTGAATATATTAATTAAATATTAAAAGAAAAAGGTTATTGGGTGAAAAATGATATAATGAAAAAAGCGGGCATTGATTTAGCTCTCCATCACTTTTTGTCTGTTTTCGATTTCGCACCATACGCTTATTAGTCTGAAGAAGGAAAGAGAAAGGAAAAGTGGTACGCGTGCATGTTCTATTACACTCATGAATAAGACTTTTTATCTTGATGGATTTAATGCATGTGGGATCTGCAAGGAACCTCTATAAATTTAAAAGTACTTGTTGTAGGTAGAAAGAAAGTAAGAAACCACTCAATGGAATGAGACTTTCATGCCTTGGTTTATTAGTTGGTTGGACTTCTTAAGTACCACCTTAATTAATCTCTTTAGTTCAAATAATTGACCTTTAAAATCACCATCATCTTTTTTTTTTAATGCAAATTTCCTTATTATCAAACACCCAATCATATCGTCCATATCGCCTAGCCAAGACACAAAACATGTGAATTTTCAAATTATATATCAAACATATATAGAAACGATTCACTTCTCCTTCAAACATAAAGAAAAAGCTAGGTGGCAGTAATTCACATTGATGCAGGTACGTCCATTCTATCTTCTAGAGTCTAAAATCTCACTTAATTTTACCTAATAATACAAGACTTTTTGTTAAGCAGAACGAGATTAATGAAAATGTGACGAAGTGGGATGATTATAATTTTGTTAGATTTATATAAAAAACCAATAGAGAATAAAATACCAGCGAACAAGTATAAATACATGTGTCTTTAATTTAATCCAAAGCACATTGTGATATTGACATGTCAAAATTTTAAGAGTTGATATATGCACTCTTAAATACACGCTTTTAAAGATAAAGTTTAAAGTAATCTTCTCCAAACTAAGTATATTATGCTATGGTCTACCCCACTTTTGACAGGGCATTTAAATCGACTAGAGGGAGTTAGGTTTGAAAGAGAGGTGATAAAACAATATCTGAGAAAATTTCATCTTTATGTCTGACATCATTGTGACAAAAGAAGCAAAAGAAGCCCTTAGTCTGTTAAGACATTGTAGCCACTCGTATTAATGTTCAATTATGAAGATTTTTGAAGGAGGTTGAAAAAAATTATGGGAAAATATTATCCCTTAATCAGGAATGGTTATAATTTGTGAAGTTAAAGTGAGTTGTCCCTTTGCATGAAAAGTTTGTAATCTTTTTTATTTGGTTGATTGATATATCATGATCTTTTTCATTTCGCCTTTGGGTTTAAAATTGAATGATGAGACATATATATATATATATATATATATATATGAACATGGATGACATTCAAAAAACAAATTTGAATGTAAAGGTGAGGCACATGAATGATGGAAAACCATGGGGGGCAACTTTCAGAAAAGGGATGCACTTTCTTACACTAATAAACTTGGAAGACTTTATGAAAAATTTAAATAAAACTCAAATGATTAGGCATCGGATTTTGAGAGATTTGTTAGGGGCAGGCCTTGTGTTAGATTGGATGCCAATGACCTTTGACATTTCATCTCAGGGCCCATGCCAATGAACAAACCTTTCACTTCCTCTTCAGCAATCATGCCTTTTCTCATCTCTCTCTCTCTCTCTCTTCCCTGCACCCATTTTCTAAGGCTCATACACACACCCCAAAACTGCAAAAAGTTCTCTCTTTTCTTTTTCTCCTTTTCCCCCTCAAAATTTTATACCAATCAAAGTTCAAAAAGTCACCAAAATTGCACCTATGTCTCAAACATTTCAAAATATATGGGTGAGAATCAAAGGGTAACTTCAAGTTCTACATTGAATAAATGTTAGAAACTATAGTACAACATGGTATAAAGACGAAGTTGACTATAAAGATACAAATATCAATGAGATTTAAATTCAACAAAATAAAAGATTGATGTCACTCTTTAAACAAAAATTTAAAAAAAATAAATTAATCAATCTTTCATCTTTATATAATTTTTACTTTCATTTTTATGTTGAAATCCATTAAAATAAACAATGATAAAAAAAATATTAAGCTCAAATTTAATTGGTACTATATCTCGAATGAACCTCGTTAGACTCAAAGTATATAACTCTCATCAAAGAAGTTTTAACATTGATTATTCGAAAGTGTATTTTTATTTACAAGATATGATGATCATGAATGATAGTAACAGTAGTTGTAAGTTTCTCTATCTAATTTGGGAAAACACGCAGTGCCCTACAATTTTGAGCCTAAACTCAAAAAGATGAACAGCTTTAGGCATCGTCGCGAATAAGGCTGCACTGTTTCTCCCTCTTTGCTCGAAACCATTCCTTCACAGGGAAAGGCATCAATTCAAGTACCTTATACCGGAAAAAGACAAACAACACCGTATCCTTTAAATTACATTAAACATAATGTCTTGTCCCACAAATCTAGTTTTCAGATTTTCTCACTCGTGATTCCAAACATTAAACGAGAATTAATTAATTAACACTTTTCCACCCCCTACGATTATGGAATATGCGCGAAATCAATCGTGCTGTTATGCACTATATACACACACCTATATGCTCCTCCTCTATTTTATAATGATAATGTTTTTTTCTTCATCATGTAATATGCATGTATAATAAACACATATATCCTCTTGGCTTCCTTTCTTCAGCATATGTCCAATCCAGCCTCTAAAGTTTTATTTGGTGGATCGAATTGATGCTTCGTGGATTTTCATTTTTAGAACATTCCTTAACTAGTGCCCTGTTCATGGATGCAAGTTAAAGAAAGATGGCCCCAGAACCAGCTGTAGCCGTGGGTTTTCACTCCTCAAATTCCACACTTTTACTCATTAGTCAACGTTTAAATATATTTCTTCTTCGCACTTACACAACCATCAAATTACTTTCATCAGCTTTTAATTATTTTTGTCACTTAAATTGCATCGTTTTCGTTTTGTGTGCCTGTATGCATCTATTTTGTCGAACAATTCATCTTTCTCGTGAAGTTTCAAAATAAATTAAACTTCCCTGCGTGAAAGCCTTACGGTTTTGTTCCCTCTTAGTATTTTCTTGCATTATTCAAATGATATCATTATTTTTTTCTCTTTACGTCACAACACTCAATGTTGGAGTTGTGCATTCTCATATGAATAATAATATTTAGACAACATTTTTTTTTATAACGTTTGAACATTATCTACGTGTCATTATGTGATTGGTTCATGATAGTGTTTATGATTATTATTATTGATTATGAAGTAATTTTGGACCAATCACAGAATGACACATAAATGATATTCAAATATTATCAAAAAAATGTTGTTTAAATATCATTATTCTTTTCATATTTATCACTGTGGTCGACCGCATGCTCAGGCCTAAAACCAAAACTACACAACATTTTGATGGTTAAGTGTCAATTTTACATCTTTAATAACTGTAATTTGAGTGTTTAATTAATAAATTTTTTCATGGTTGTACTCAACAAAACTAGTTGACAAGTTGGTTGTTAATCAATAAACAAATTCCAAGTTCATAAATTATGGGTTTTTAAGTTAATAAACTAATTTAATAGCTTAAAAATATTTGACAATTTTGATTTACGTATTCGATAAATGTAATTTTTAGATTTCAAATAGTTTTAGTAGCCTTACTCATTTGACAATCTTTTGATAAAAGCTCTTGGGGTATTGCTTTGTTGGACAAGTGAACCACTCAATGGATGAACTTTTTGAAAAATCCAAGCTAGAGTTGGTTGAATAGCTGGACGTGTTATGTTTTGGTTGGACAAACTTTATATATTTTAATTCTAATACTTGTGCAATAGACGGTTCATTTGTTTAAAGATTTTTTTTTTCTTAAAATTCAGATAGTTCAGGAAAGGCTTAGTTACTGACACAAAATGGTTCATTGGACAAGAGAACATGGTAATTGAGTGATAAAAGGTTTTATATGTAAAAATAAATGTTTTAAGATTTAAAATAAAAAAGGATGGGTGTGTGGTTGAATTGAGCAAGAGTGTTAATCATAACCTACACTTTTAATTATGTAGGTAAGTGGCTTAATAGAGACAAGGCATAAGCCATAATCAATTATGGTATATAATTTGATGTGTGAATGTATTTAGTTTCAATAAAGAAATATTACATTGTGATGTTGTAAATGTGCATTGAATGATGATTTATATATGAGAATATTTGATTCTATTAGTATTATACTCATATAAAAAAACATTCTTATTTAGAAAGACAATGTAAAAAAAATATTATCCTATCATATGAATTGAGGACTTAATCTATGATATTGTGACTTGATTTCTTTTAAAATCTATAAAAATATAGATATTTGGAGAAGGTATGAGGTTGAAAAGAAAAACATTCAAGAAGCTAAAAAAACATTTATTTATGAATAAATTTTGTATTCCTCCTTCAATCTTGGTTAGTTATCTCATGGAATACCTAAGTCTTATTTTTTTTAATGAAATTAAGTTAAATTGTATTCTAATATATAATATATATATAACCAACACTGTTAAATATTTTTTATATGTAAATACATGACGCAGGTTTTTTTTTATACAAACATGATTTTATGCATAACTATTGTTTAAAAATTATGTCTAGTAAATAAGAGATATTAAAGAAAATATTTCAAATACTAATATGTATATTAATTGTAGGACTCATAAATTAAATTAAATCGAATATTCACATTAGAATGAATTTTTATATAAAGTATTTAAATTTGTGAAATGTTTAAGACTCGAAAAATTAAAATAAAAAAAATCCGTTAATCATATAGATGCTCTATAAGATGTCGTTGCGTATACATGACACAAATTATTCACACATCAAACCAATGATTAGTATTATCATTAGAGAATCAAAGCGGTGGTAATTGTGGTGAATGATTGAATTTTTGTTAAGTTTATTTATGCCGAGTAGGACTTTAAATGGAAAGATACTGGGAAGCTAAAAGGGCATATATGATTTATAAATAAAAGATAATTATCTTGAGCTGGTTGAACTAAAAACATGATATAAAAATATTAATTTTCCTTAATGGCATTTTAATTGTACTTTGAAAAGGTTAATTTTGAAGAGAAGGAGAGTTGTTAGAGTGATTAAGTGGGTCAGATCAGATGTGATTTTCACGAACTCTACTCTGTCTGCCACTATCCATACTTTCACCAACCCTAGCCCTTCAAATAATGCTGTTTCACGCCATTAAAATTAAACTACAGATTATTTTTGTGAAAAGTTCAGCTTTTTTTCTCTCTTTAAATTATTGCCACTTTTTTTAAAATTTTGAAATTTAGGATACGGGTAAACTGTATTTTAAGATAAGAAAAAACTGAAATCATGGTTTAAAAGAACATGTTTTATTATTATAAAAATAAAATTTAAGTTTTAATTATTTTTATTAGAAATCATATTTCAAGAGGCTAATTTTTATGTGAAAAATATGTTTTAAAACCCGGCTTATTTGCATGTACTTATTTATCTAGTTTAAAAAAATAAAAACATTGTATTTTTATGAGAAAAAAAAGACAAGTTAATAGTAGTTTACATACATTTTATTTTTTAAAATTACCAATGCTTCTTTTGAAAGTAAATAGTGATAAAATATAAAATGAGAAATACACATCATACTCAATATCTAATAAATATAAAATGGCAGATTCATATGGGCCCAAAAACAGATGGACCAATTTCGGCCATTCAGCGAACAACGGACCTATTTTGGCCCAAACACGTAGCCCTAATGTTTTCATAATAATGTAAAATTAGTACTACGAAAATAATCAAACAAGGGGTGGTGGTGCAGTTGGCTAGCGCGTAGGTCTCATAGCTTCTGAGTTATCCTGAGGTCGAGAGTTCGAGCCTCTCTCACCCCATTTTGCAATTTTCTTTTTACTTTGGATCTGTTCATTTATTACGTCAAATAATGATGAGAAAACATAAAAAAATAAAAAATCTCAAGATTTCATGTTCAAGATAAAATTCATAAATGTCATTTACCTTTAATCTTGAGTGAAGTTTCAATTTGATCCTACAGTTTTAAGTATGATTACAGGGCAAACGTTATTGATGTTGCTTTCGTGCCATTCCATCCAATAAATAAGTGCAACTGTCTTTTAAACTCCTTCCTAAACATTTTTTGTTGGGTTATAAAAGGTTAAATTTTAAAGCTATGATAATCTAATTGCATTATGTTCTAAAACATATGTGGTTTATTTCTCATATCTTATTCTAAGCTTTCATTCTGTTAAAATCTTCACTCACTATCCGATGCAAGAATTGATAGAGACAAAATCATTCAAGTCAAAATCTTTGTTTGCCTCTGTTCTCCGTACCATATTCACAAATTAATTTTAGAACAAGCAAAAGTTCCGAAAACGGAATCTCAAATGTTTGACTTTTTCACTACGCGTTCCGTATTTTAGTGCTATTTGCTTTTAGAAAAAGTTAGCTAAATCCATATAGAAAGCACTACGAACTAAGAGCATCTTTAACGATAAATTTCATATATTCTTCTGTTTAATAACAAGCAATGGAAAAAAAAATGTTTTGTACTTTTATATTTTTAATGTATGCAAATATAAAATGTTTGATTTGATGAATTGTTTTTTAATCACCAACTTTGTTATTGTTTTTGTTATTAAATATAAGCCCTTAAAATCACTTCCAACTCCCAATCAGCAAATAATTGAATTTGAACAGAAGAAGAAAACGTTGACTATGAGTGGCTCGAAAATACAAGTTGATTCACCAACACTACACAACACTTGACCCCATAGTTTCAGTTTATATCATGTGGGTCCTTCTCTTCTCATAAATTAACAAATAGCAACCAAACATCTATGCTTCTGGATCATGAAATTTAAGTTATCAAGTTAAACTCAAAACGTAGGCTGGAATTAAGCTTCTTGTTTTTTGTCTTGGCTTTTGATGTCCTCTTTCACAATAATTTGTTCTAACAATGGAGGACACTAGCTTTTCTAGCTTCAATAATTAGAAGAAAAAGGATGAAAAACGGGGCCAAACAACTATAACACAGGGTGGTATGGTTGTATTTGGCACCGACATTTCCTATCAGAAGCTACCCACCACCATAACAAGGACAAACTTCACTAATTTATCAAATTTAAAACAAAACAAAAAAAAATTGAAAATTTATGACAAAGGTTTATCATGATTTTCAAACTAATATACATTTTAAAATTATAGGATTGAATATTATACATGTAGGTGGTGTTCAAATTAGATTTTCAAACATGACAAAAAGTATGAATCAGACTATTACCAGCATGGTGTGTGAGATTCATGAAAGCAGAATTTCTGGAACAAAAGTCAACAATTTCAACCTTTGGTCAGCTTGTGTCTTTTCTTGTGGGACCATATTGTAATTGAAGGAACTATATTTTTTTATTATTTCTAACATTTTGAATATTCATTTTCTTTTCAGGGTTAGTGTTTACAGACCAGGCCTGTATTTGCAAAATGAACAAGGGCAATGAAAATAATTAAATAATTCTAAATTAAGGAAACAAGGAGAGTAAGTGGTGGGTTATATAAATTATGTTACTGAAAATTTGAATAATTGAAATAATTATTAATTTAAAAGATAGTTAAAATGATAGTGGCATTATATATTAGAGTGATGCAGTGTGATAATATTAGTGGGAGTGAATTGTTGCCTAATTTTTATTTATCTGTAGTGTGGTCAAAGTGGCAGGTTTTGTGCTAATTGAATTAATTAGGCAAGATGTAATGTAATTAGCATTATCGAGATCCGCGATCCAACCATCTGTTACTATTAAATTTCACATGTCAATAGTGTGTTGGTTGATTATCCACCTACAATACCATTAATTACAGCCACAGTGCTTGTTAGTCTGCTTGTTTTTTCTTTTAATATAAGAAAAATAATCTGAAAGAAAAGTTTTTTTAAGTATTTATGTAAAATATAAATGATATGAATTTCATATTCACACGGCTTCTTTCCTTTTTAACTTTCAACATTTTTATCTGCAGTTTTTTTTTAATAAACTCTCCAGATCTGGCTACCGCAAATTAATTTTGAGGATGTGATTATAACAGAACCGTTAAAAAATAAATGTTTAAATGTAATTATTTTTGGTACATTAAGCTCAGTTGTGATGGTTGTTATTTCATTAAATTATATTTATTACATGTTCGTTTAATTAATTAAAAATGCAGAGAAAAATAACGGTCCTAGTTAATGCACTTAAATTGGTAATAATTATTGTAAATTGGCTTAAACAAATAATATAATTGCATTAGAAATCCATGGAGATGAGATGAGTGGTTGAATGTGAAAACATGGGAAATGTTAAATATTCATGACAAGTAATTGTTACTCTAAAGCAACTGGACATTCTGGGCCAGACGAACACATTCCGTTACACTTTAAAACTTTGTCTCTAACTCCTTCAAATTATTGACCTAGGAAAGTCCAGTACAGATAATTGGTTATTGCTATTTGTTGCAATATAAAAATGATTTTCACCGAGCACCGCGCAGGAAAAAAAAATCCCATATGCATGCATGATTGGTCAATGGAGAAAACAAAGGGTAAAGAAATCTAATGCAAGATATTTTTTAGCAATTTCTTAAGACATAAGAGAATTATGCTATAATAAGAATTTATTATATGGTATCCTTATCATTATCATTAATAGTTGAAAGTTGAAACCGCGTCGTGAAGGAAGTCCACACTGTCTGTCTCCATGCGCACCTTCCCACTCACTACTCAATAAATATTTTCAATCTCACTTCAGTTACTAGCTTCTCTCTCACATGGCCCCATAAAACTGCTAGGAGAACAACAACAACAAGGAGTAATTCTATTGTAATTCTTATGCTACAAACTATAAAACTATATAGACCCAGTCACCGTTATATCTATTTATTGTTTTATATACCTTGTTCTTCCTTTTCTTCATAATCAGCTATTCGGCCATTTAGATCTTGGAGGATCGGAATGGCTCCACTATTGTACCTTGGTTGCAGAAGGCTCCTCCTCCTCTCTCTTCTTTTCTTCCTTTTTGTTTCTCTGTGTTCCACTGTTTCCTCGGAATCTCATCCTCGTAGCAAAGCCTTGTCCAATGGCATCGCAAGGAGAATGTTTGAGCTGGAGGAAGAAAAACAAGAGTTCCAGCAACCCCTCAAAAAGAAAGCCACCAAAAACAAAACCTCCTTGATCAAGCCCACTGATTCCTCCAAAAACCAAACCAAAACCGTCAAATCCAGTTACCTCAATTCCTCCAAAAATCAAACCAAAACCAAAACCAATACCAATACCGCCCTCATCACCGACACCGAGGTTGTCGTGAAGAAACTCAACTCCACCACCTTAAAGTCCAAGAAGCTGAATTCGACTTCCACCAAGAAACCGTCTTCATTGGATCTCGCGAAAACGACTGTGTTTGGCGGCAAGAACAAAACCACAAAAGCCACCGCCACAAAAGACAAGGAAGCGAGTAAAAAGACGAAGCTGGATGAGACGGAATCCGGCAAGAAAAGTGGCGGCGGTAAGAAGAAAGAATCGCAACCGAGTTGGGTGCTGGAAGACGAGTTTGACGATGATTTGGTTTCGGAGTTCAGGGATCTGCCGAAGAAGTTCCAACAAACACTGATCCCTGACCTGGAACGAATCTCCACAACTTCGAAAGCTTACATCACGAAAGCCAACAAAGAGATGACGAAAGGATTCAAACCCTACGTCGGAAACAAGTACGCACCCACCATTGCCACTTTACTCTCCTGCGCGTTCGCTTTGATCCCTTTGCTATTGGCCTCTCTCCTCTTCAACAAAATCAAAGCCTATTTCTCACTACAAAAACTCTTAATCTTCATCCAAGCCTATCTCGCCATCTACTTCTCCATTCTCTGTCTCTCTTCCTTCATCACCGGCGTTGAACCTCTCAGGTTTTTCTACTCTACTTCGCGCTCCACGTATCTCTGCTTGCAGGTTCTCCAAACTCTCGCTTACGTCCTCTACCTTTTGCTCCTCGTAATGTACCTTGTTTTGGTCTTCTCCACTGATTCCGGGCTGGGCTCCAAGTTTCTGGGCCTGGCCCAAACCTTCGTGGGCTTCTCCGTCGGGTTGCACTACTACATGACGGTGTTTCACAGGGTGGTGCTGAAGCAACCGCCCAAGACCAATTGGAAGATTCACGCCATTTACGCCACGTGTTTTTGCCTCATTTCTGTTATTGCCGGAGCTGATAGAAGAAAGAAGACCTACATGGAAGAAGGCGGAGAAGAGGGCAAGAAAAATTGAATTAGTCAATTACCTAATATTATTAGCTACATTATACTTACATTTTTCGCCTTTTCTTTTATAAATTAAAATTTCAAATTCTCAAAGCAACATACCAAACTTCCATTCCAGCCAAATGTCGCAAGGCTCTGGCTTTTAATTTGTATCAGTCAGCATTCAGATTCGTTCCATAAATAAATGGAGATCATGATCCCTGTATAATTGTATTACTGTACGATGCATCATCCTGAATCATATGATAAAATTGGATCTGGGTTTCAAACTTTACCAGTGTCTTTTCTCTATTTACTTTTATGCAAACTACACGAATAGCGTTGGGTAATTTAATTCGCTTTTCCAAAAATGAATACACTTTTTTACATCAAAAAACAGCACTATTTCCATCTTCTTTCTCCCGTTGAAATCAGCAAGAAGAAGAATGTGGGACAGAGTGGCAGAGTCCGTTTTTGTAACGCAAGTACATTTGTGATTTACTGCGTTTAATTAATGGCATGTAGACGAGGTTGCAAACAAATTAATAACCATGGTGCATGGTTGAGGAGGCTATGATAGTAATTTAATGAAGCACCGACGGTTTTTAATGTGTCGGTTGTGTAATGAAAAGTGGACAAGTGGCTTTAACCATTTGGGGTATGGCAGAAACTTCAGCACAACTTCAACCTTTTGCTTTCTATTCTCTCAACTACAACAGTACTACTGACAGATTAAGAAATCTCATACAAAATAAAATATCCACATGGTATGTTAAGAAATTCTGCATCAATTTTTGGTCCGCGGTTCTTTGATTTGTCCATCGTGGTTAGATGTAAGTCGCTGTTTGAATCGTCCACTAGTGAAAAAAAAGTTGTTTAACATCGGTTATTTTAGATTTTTAATGTTTATTAAACAATTGACGTCATTGTCGATGAGTCAATGGAACATCGGACATGAATATAACCGACGTTTATAATGACGTCAGTCAGTGTCATGTCTGACGTCACTAAACGTCGAAACTCGACGTCTAAAGACATTATATAGACGTCGGTCTGCAGCAATAACTGACGTCGAAGAGGCACTATAGACGTCGGTGTATACATTAACCGACGTCTAATACAGTGGTTGTGTTTTAGTGCAGTTTTGTTCCCGTCTTTGGATAGCCTAGTAGCACAATCTCCTTTTGCTAGTTTCCTTCGAAAAAAGCTTGCGTCTTTTGAATTTCTTATGGCATTTCAACCTAAAACCGAACCTGGGTTGTTGCTTAGTTCCATTTTCATTCGCAAGAGGGAAAAATCACGGTGAAACGATAACTAGGCAACGACCCAGGGTCGTTTTTGGGTTGAAACGACCAAAAGAAATTCACAAGACGCCGTTTTTTCTAGGAGGCAGCTAGCAAATAGAGAATGTGTTACTACGTTACCCCAAGAAAGGAACAAAACTGCACTAAAACACAATACAAAGAAAGCAAATTTTAATCAGTTGAACCAGAAGATAATCGTTGAAAGACTAAACAAAGTTTAAATGGTAAGCGTAAAAAAAACCACCTGGGATGCAATGCCGGAAGAGAGAAAAAAAAGAGGAAGAAGACAATAAAGATATCAGAAACAATAATGCAATGCCGCAAGAGAGAAACAGGAGAAAAAAGAGAAGAGAGGAAGACGATATCAGAAACTGAATGTTGTGAAGAGTCTGCGGTTTATTTAAAATGAAATTGAGCATCAGTTGCTTGCGAAACCGACGTCTATAGTAATCTAGATGTCGGTTGTCTAACTAATTCGACGACCAATTTAACATTTAAACTGACTTTTCGAATGCCCATTAGACGTCGGTTGTGAAGGGGCACCGACGTCTAAGGCGCTGAACCGATTTACGTTTCACTTCCTGTCAGGGACGTAGACGACAGTTGTGAAGGGGCGCCGACGTCTATAATAATATAGACGTCGATTTTCTGCTGTCGGACGTGGAAGTGCCTCGGAGTTTGATGCACATAATTAATTATCGACACATAGACGTCGCGCACCTAGAAATGCGACGTCTTTTTTGCAGAAATTTTTTGTCTTCCCGCCTTCCGGACATGCCATTGACGTCGGTTTTTGACAACCTGACGTCTAATAGCTTGGGAATCAGGTGACCAACATTAACTGCACCCAAGTAGACGTCGACCCCCCATCACAACCGACCTCAAATGCGCAGGAGCAGTCTGTCTTCTCGCCTATCTCATTACATTGGACGTCGGCTTACGACAGAACTGACGTGTACTGCTTAATAGACGCTGTATTACCTTGAAACCGACGTCTAAATTACCATCTTATTTACGGTAATGCCACCGGTCATCATATGACGTCAGTGAAACTCTAACAAACGTCTATGAACTGACGTTAAACAACATTTTTTCACTAGTGGTCATCTCATATAAAGGGTATACTTACTCACTTTCCACAACACTAGTCAAAATCTCGCGGATTAATGCTGTCTCTCATTCTACGATTTCAAACGAACACACCCTTATTGCTTGATACTGCATTTTTCTCGTGTTTACATTCGTCGCTAATGTTGGTATACTCTTTTTTTCCTTTCAACACCTATTAATCCCACGTATTGTGCGTTTGCCAAAACGCATTCCCGTTCTCTTTTATATTTAACCTCGGTTAATAATTAAAATTAGTAGTTATATTTATTTATATTTTTTATATAATGAAAATTGTCTTCAATTATTAAATTTAAAAATAATGGCATTTTTGAAAAATAACATCAAGTTGAGCTTGGTATGTCCATTTTAAGTTTAAAGAAAAAGGTATCATTCGTCTCAATGCACATTCAATCCATAATATAATGACTATTGTTGGGATTGATTGTTATTATATCCATTTAGATATTTTCAAATTAAATTTAAAGTTGATTAAGAATTAATTGAGTTTAGGTCTCGTATTAAATAAAAACGAAAATATTGATTTTTTTTTTATAAATTTTATTATCTTAAAGTTTTTTTTATTGAAAGTGATAATAATTCTGTGTGGGTTAAGTTCGGATCACATTTTATAATTTTTTACTGATGAACAATCTTTTCAAAAAATTAATAGTATTAGAAGTCTCCTATTTGTCTCAATAATCATCTTAGACCATTTTTATAAAAACAAACAATGCGAGTAAATGTTATACTATATGTTAAAATGCTCTCGTAACTGTACAATGAATTATATCGTAAAAAAAAGCCTAAAAATCACCTACAAAAATTGGATTCTGAGTATAAATAATTTTGAAATGAATAAGTAAAACAAAGAGATGTACTTAAAGACATGCAAACAAATTTTATGTAAGTGTTTTTTCAACCAAATGATGGTACTTGTATATTTTCTTACAATAATTTTTAAGATTGGGAGTGACAAATAGTTAATAAATACCTAACCTTAAGAAAATAATACTGTTCACGATCGATCGCGTGTTTCAAATAGTTTGGTGAAACAGCTTATAAAAAAGTGGACAGAAACATGGATAGTGTAGAAAAGAAAACGCCACGTATTCCGCTTTTGTTTATGATTTTTTTTTTCACTTTCTCTCTTTGGAAAAGAAGCACGTGTATGGATTAGGGTTTATGAGATTATTTATAATTAAAATTTGTTTATTGAAACAGTTTATATGATGATTATATGATTGAATTTGTGAATAATTAATATTTGTTTGCTTCGGCTCAAACCTTTTTAAGGAATGAAATTAATTTTGCTTAGAGGCAATTAAATATCTAGTTTTCTCAACTTTCTCTAGTTGTTTTTTAAAACTTCAAGGCGCTCTGTTAGAAAGTTTTTCAATAAACTTCCTGTGTAAAACTCTACTTTAGGTAATTTTTATGGGGAGTTTTAATACTTAAAAAATTCATTTATGAATTCATATGTATTGTATGAATACTGGTATTAATTACTCTTAACCAAGATAGTAATTAAAGTAGTTATAACTGATTAATAGATAATAAAAATAATAAAAATCATTTATTGATAATGATCAAACTTAAGAATAAGTTTATTGTAATATATATAAATATATATTTGATAAGAATGTCAAATAATTAATTCTAAATATTCATTTTTATTAAACATTATCACATAAAATGATTTAAACGTAAGAGTGTTTTTAACATAATAAAATCTTCACTCCTATTCAAAATACCATGTTTTTAAAATTAGTGTAAAAAAAAGTGAACGATAAACAAGATTGTAATTAAAAAAGTTAAGTTTGGAGCAAGCTTCCCTTTGCTTATCAATACTTAAACACGTTTTTCTATATAAACTGAGCACAATAAAAAAATTAATAAACAATTGCACTAGAAGAAAGTACATCAACTTAAACTTTGATACAAATATCATAATTTGGTGTTGATAAAAGCATATAAAAGAATAAAAAGATTTGATAATCATAAATAAGAAGAAACTTATTAAAGTTTTGAGAAAAAAATTTAATTTTAATTTAATCCTATCAAAATAGTTTGTAATGTAAGATTTGCTTATATATACTTGTAATTTTATTGTACAAATCAACCCAGAAGAAGTTAATTAAGACTTAATCATGGGATACTAATATTTTATATTTTTTCTAACATAAATATATTTAAAACTTGTAATCACTTACCCAAACAATTAAGATATTAGTCAAAATAATTAAGTTTAAAATTTTATAAAACTGGTTAATTATATTACTTAAAAGAAAAATGATTAAATTTGTGAACTATTATTGTGAAATAAAATATATTAGGATAATGATTGAAATTATTATTTATATATTTTATAACAAACTGCAAAAAATGTTGCAAAATTCCTTACATGTTTTTTTACAAGTTTTTACTTTTAAATTTTATATAAACTAATTTAAATTTATACGGACATAAATTTTAATTTTGTATATTTTTCTAAATTAAGAATCTTTATATATATACTCGTTCAAGGAAACCTTTATATCAATTAAATATTTCAACAACGTATAACTTAATATAAAAAATCCTTACATTTTATCTTCAAAATTCAAATAATTTGGTGATATATATTTGATACATCCTCTTATGATTTTAACATAAAAACAATTTCACTTAATTTTTGTTACCTCTTTTAATATTTTTAAAATATTTTGTTATTTTGTTTTTCAAATATATAATTTTTAAGGTTTAAATATCTCTTTTATTCTTTATAATTTCGTAGGTTTTACATATGGTTCTCGATAGTTTTTCTACTCAATAAAAGTTATATTCTTATTTTGGTGATATGCTGATTATATGTCAACGAATGTTTTATTTGTTAATATGATAGGTAACAAATGTATTTTTCTTTTGTTTGTTTTTGTCTCTGGTAATTTTTATATTTTTGTTTTTGATTTCCACTAAAAAAAGACGTTCCATAAAATATTTATTTTTATCTTGATCTTGACATCTTTAAATGATTATTAGTCTATTAAGTGTTTAAGTTAATAATTAAGAATTTTGTTTTTAAAAATTATTCTTTTTGGGAGGAAAACAATTAATCAATATGATGCATTTCATTTCATTGGTATGTATCTCCTTTTTCTTCCATCATTCCCCATCAGGTGATAAAAAGAATAAGACTCCAAGAAAAAGACCTTTCACCTATAAACCTTTGTTTTCTTATTTTATCGAAAAAAATTAATTAAACAAACACGAAACCCTTTACCTCAAAAACTAAATTACAAATAAATTTATATGGAAATAAATAAATAAACAAATATATATATATATATATATATATATATATATATTTAATTAGGACCACAGACAAAATAAAAAATTACTGAAGATCACAATTAAAAAAAAAACACGTTATAATTTTTTTCTGGAGGTAAATATGTCATAACTAGAGCTGTCAAAACGGATAATCCGGTTCGACCTGGCCTGGTCCACCACGGGTTGGTCACTTAGTGAGTCAACCCAACCCGACTCATTTATTAGCGAACCAGAAAAATTCGAATACAGCCCAATCCACCACTGGTTGGTGAGTAAACGGGTTAGCTCACTAGCCCACTTAATAACAATTTTTTTAAATAAAAAAAATTACAAACTTTGTATAATTCAAACTTAAACAAATTTCAATCCCATATTTCACTTCCAACTTGGATGTTTAATTAATTTTAAAAATAGAGAACCTAAATAATTTTTTCAAGCAAAAAAATAAATAAATATATTTTTATAAAATTAAAATTAAACTTTAATAAAATAAAATTAGGTAGGTGGGTTGGTGGGCCAATCCGGCCCACCACGGGTTTAACCCGCATGAACCGGGTTTAAATGAACCGAATTGAAATCTGACCCGCATAAAAAAAATATAATTTTTTCAATCTCAACCCGGCTCAAACCCGTGGTGGATCGAATTCACTCGTAAGTTGTGACCCATTTCTAGTCATAACATCAATAAATAATAAGAATCAAAATATAAATAAAAATTATATCAAGGACTAAAATGGGGATCAAATTTCTCAAGATTTATATACAAAATCTACAAATTTAGGAGAGAGAAAAAATATTTAAGTTTTTTTTCTTCAATAATTTAGTTTACTCTTAAATCCAGTATATTCTAAAATAAACTATCAATAAATATAAAATTTTCAACAATTAAAATATCTTTTGTATTTATGATAAAAACTGATTTTGTGAATTCGTTAAATTAAAAAATAGTAGGTTATTAAATAATATAGTATTAAACTGTTTGTTTTCATTAAAAGTTAAGTTTAAATATATTTAGTTTACTCTTAAATCCAGTATATTCTAAAATAAACTATCAATAAATATAAAATTTTCAACAATTAAAATACCTTTTGTATTATGATAAAAACTGATTTTGTGAATTCGTTAGATTAAAAAATAGTAGGTTATTAAATAATATAGTATTAAACTGTTTGTTTTCATTAAAAGTTAAGTTTAAATATATTTAGTTTACTCTTAAATCCAGTATATTCTAAAATAAACTATCAATAAATATAAATTTTTCAACAATTAAAATATCTTTTGTATTATGATAAAAACTGATTTTGTGAATTCGTTAGATTAAAAAATAGTAGGTTATTAAATAATATAGTATTAAACTGTTTGTTTTCATTAAAAGTTAAGTTTAAATATATTTAGTTTACTCTTAAATCCAGTATATTCTAAAATAAACTATCAATAAATATAAAATTTTCAACAATTAAAATATCTTTTGTATTTATGATAAAAACTGATTTTGTGAATTCGTTTGATTAAAAAATAGTAGGTTATTAAATAATATAGTACTAAACTGTTTGTTTTCATTAAAAGTTAAGTTTAAATATATTTAGTTTCTGTAACGTGGATTTTTTTTAATTCTTATATTTTTTTCGTCTTCTTAATATTTGAAATAGTTATTTCTAGTACCTATAAATTATACGAGCTTTGATTATTATCAACAGAATTTGCTTTACCTTTTTATTTTTCTAAAATTTGAAGTCATGAACTGTTTTCCCTAACATCCACTTATATATTTTACGTTTATAGGAATACGATGATTGGCATGTAGTTTAACACAAGTAATAAATTAGTGTTACATAATAATTAGCGATACAAAATAATAATTTAAAAATTGACATGACTAAAAATAATTTTTCAATGGAAACCAAAATTAAAATTAATTTTACAAGACTAAAAATTGTAATATCAATTAAAGAAGAGTTTCATACTTTCATCTTGCATCATATTTTTTAAATATTTCTATTCAATAATATTATCACAATGGATCTCTAATAATAATCTTGTAGCTCTCAATTCTTCATCCCTACACTAAGTAATTTGATTAAAGAAATCTTCATAATAGACGAAAGTCTCACCATTACCATCATCCCTACACTTTGAGCTTTTATGGAATGGAATATCCATTAAACAAATTTTATACAGGAACGTTTTGTCTGTTTCCAAGTATAACTGAAACAGATTTCAGAGATTTTATAAAAAAAAATCAAATTCGAATTGGAAAGACGTACATAATAATCTCATGTAAAAAACAAACACATGATTTCATACTTTCCTGCACAAACATATTACATAGTAAATATAGAATATTGATATATTGAATACAAAATCGGCGTTACTGAAGGTGGACGTTTTATTCTATGCTACGTTTCCTTTTTAACCCGTAGATTTTCAGATACTCCATTATCCGTTATCCATATATTCCACCCAAATCAAGGACCCGACCCGATCACACACCATTCGGCCGTATGTCAAAACTCATCTCGTTTTCTTCTTTCTCTTCTCTTCTTTTCAATCTCCAAAAGCGTGACTCACTTCTCAGCTAAATTAATCGACAGGTATTGTTCCAATGCCTTCTATTTTCCTGAATTCACTGCTTCACTCTACTACGTGTGAATTTCATGAATCTGCTTTGTTGTTGTTTGATGATCGACGTGATAATTGAAATTGAGGTTTTCTTCTAGTGTTCAATGGAATGACTGTAACTTCGTTGCAGATTCTGGTCGTTGCTGAGTTTTACTATTCACTTTTTCATAACAATCGATTATGTCTATTCCTTAGAGGGGAATATGCTCTCTCACCATGCTTTCAACGTGATAGAGCATGGCTAATGCTATCCACCTTTCACTGTTAGTTATCTCTCTCGTTTTTATTCTACTACTTGATTAATACTATTGCGTCGTTCGTTGATACTTTTTTGTTTCTACATGATTTGTGCCTCAGCGTTAAGGTCTACAATCTGCATTTCGTGGTGCAAATCGTTTATGCGTAGGGGTACAGTGCCAATAAAAAAAAAAACCTAGGGTGTGGGTGCAGCAGGATTTCATATAGAAGTATCAAAACGGAAACGAGAAGTTATTCACTCGTAGGAAATATTTAAAGAAGACGCACGGTTTTGTAGGAGTGAAGTAGTAGCAAATCAAAAGTGACAAAGCTTAGTATTGTACATGGACTGACTTGTGTACTTGAGAAATAAGCGAGCATTTTATATATAATTATGTGTAACATCAAGCACTAGTATTTGGGATTAGTCCAGGTTAGGCGATTGTTTGAGGGGACTACCCACGTCTCATAGGTTAACTAGTTTGATAGGCAAATGGGTTATTTCTACTGTTTGTTTGTTCCTTTAGTGGCATGCTTACTTTAACCTTAATTGAGCTCAGAAACAAACAGCGCTGAGCCATTTGGGTGTATTATCTGTTGATTCGGATTGGAACAATGCACTGAATATTTAGTCATCGAGTAATTTTTACTTTTTCGTTTTTTGTTATTTTATTTTCGAACATGTGATCCGCTCAGTGGGTGATCTACAAGTGCAACTGGTAAGTGAGAAGAAGATAAAAAGTTCCCATAAACTTTTGAAAGGCAAATGGCAACATCCCCTTTGCAGATTATATGACGTAGTATTTACAGATTTATGTGCGATCGTTAACACTTTGTAATGATGGAAAAAAATGGTTCCTGCCAAGAAATAAACAACAATACTGGGGGAATGGAATAAAGATAATTCAAAAGATAATTTTAATTTTCCTGATATTTTTGTGTGCATCATCTCTGCTTGGCTATGTTTTCACATTTGAGGTTTTTGGATGAATGCAAATGCCCTAATTTATCTGTCTCTGCCTTAAAGTGTACATAAATGCTATTAAGTCTCAAGAAATAACTTTTGCAACACTTTGGCCTTTCATTTTGTGTAACCTTAGGACATAATTCTCCACAGATTTTACACCTAAACATTATTTTCACATTGTTTGACTTGTCTTTGGGATCCTCGTTAATTTGAAAAGAATTGTATCCCTAAGCATTCTGGCTGCTGACCTAGCTATCATTTCTGTATGAAATTCAATGTAGGCTAGATTTTCTTGTTCATGCCAAAAGAGTTGAAGCTACAACCCATTGATTTTTTTATACGGGAAAGGTTGATCTTCCAGAATGTCTTCTCTTCAACTGTTGCAACTAACTCGGCATGGCCAGAGTATTCTGGCTTCAAGAAGGTATTGATCTGTACTTTTATTTTCTGGTGATTCTTAATTTCGTACCAAGCATTGAATTTGGCTTACCATTAGGCTCAAATTGTTTGTTTTGCTGATCTAAATATCAATTTTATATTATTATCAGCTATTCTGCTCATTATTCCTAGGTATGTTTTGAAGAATACATGTTTCACATCTGGTTGTATACTCTTCCCCCTTGCCTACTACTGAATGCAGAAACTGATGGTAAAAGAGTGTGTACACACTAAAATAGAGTAGTAATTCTCTGTTACAAAAACCATATACAGATAAGAGAATTACAACCGTTATAGAGGAAAAACATAAAAGAGAAATATTTCTAACACCCTCCCACTTGCTCAAGCTGGGTGAATTAAAGTTCGTAGATCAACCACTGTGAGCTTGGATCTAAGAAAAAGACGTCTTGTAGGAGATGGAGATTTAGTAAGAATTTCTGTCGCCAATCATGGTCAGGAATATATTGAACCATCAGTTGCTTGGAAAGCATTCTTCTCAAAGAAAGAAAATGAAGTGCTGTTTGACTTGGAATGTAGAATGGGATTACTAGAATGATTAACAACTCTAAGATTGTCACAATAAACAACTGAAACACAATGAGGGATAACAAGTTCACTATGTAACGTTTGAATCCAAGAAGTTTAGTGGTGGAGGTTTAGTAAGAATGTCTGCCCATTAGTCATGGTTAGGAATATGCTGAACAATTAGTTGCAAGGCAAACACTCTTATCAAACAAAGAAAATATCCAGTTCCATGTTTTTTGACATGGCATGTAGAATGGGATTAGGAGAAAGATTGACAACACTAATATTGTCACAATAAACAACTATAAAACAATGAGGGATAGCAAGTTCATTAAGTAATGTTTGGACCAAAGAAGTTTAGTGGTGGTAGAGGCAAGAGTTTGATATTTTGTTTTTGTACTGAATCTAGCAACAAAGGTTTGCTTATGAACCACCATTAAACTAAAGTAGGAGCAAGAAATATTGCACCTCCAGAAGTGGACTGACAATAACTTGGATCAGCAGCCTAGTTTGCATCACAACAAACTTTAATCATTATAGGTTGATTAGGAAGAGCTGGAATAATTTAGATACTAAAGTAAAGAGTTCCATTTAAATATCTAACTATGGATCTTATAGGAGTACAATGATATCCAAGAGGAGCTGACATAAACTGACAAACTTTGTAAACAAAAACATATTTTTGATCTAGTGTTAGTGAGGTATTGAAGATCACCTACCACAGATCTATAAAAAGATGGATTGGGTAATAAATCAAATCCTGTGAGAGTTTACAGCATGAAATCATTGGAGAAGAAACATGCTTACCCACAAGCATGTTTGAGTCGTGAGAACAGACCCATTGGATTGAGGTCAAACTTCTATACCGAGAAGTAATTGGGACTGCATAGTTGTTTTTGTGAAAAAGCTGAATCCATTTTCTGATTAAGATGTTGAAGGAAAGAAAAAGAGTTGCGTGTGATAATGATATAATCAACATATACCAACAAATATACAACATAAGATTGATGACTGTAGATGAGTAAAGAAAGATCACACTTGCTTTCTTAGAAACCGAATTGCACTAATGTTGTTTTGAGACGAACAAACTTTGCACGTGGGACTTGCTTAAGTCCATAAATAGCTTTTTGAAGTTTCTAAACATGAGAAGTGTCAACAACATTAAAACTTGGTGGCTGAACCATATAGTCTTCTTCATTCAAAGATCCATTAAGAAAGGCATTATGAACATCCAACTGAAAAATAAACCACTTGTTACTAAGAGCTAGTGTAATAATAATTCAAACCTAGGTTATTGATGGAAACCCTTAGCAACCAACCCTGCCTTATATCTCTGTGAAGTATCACAGGATTTTCTTTAACTCTAAAGTCCTGTTTGCATCCTATGGCAGTTTTGTGTGGAGGAAGAGGAGCAACAGTCCAGGTTTTATTGCTTTGTAAAGGTGTTGAGAAAGTTGCATAACACTAGAGAGAGTGGTCAATGTCAGGAGATGTTTGGAGCAAACTCTTAGTCTAATATTGTTCCTTTTCAATAAAGATTATGGTTGTAAAACAATGATTTTTTTTATTATTAAGATTTTCAATAAAACAGGAATATGCTTTTATTTTAACTGTTGTTGATTATAGATTTTACGAAGCGAAAAATTGAGGTGTTACATGAACAAATGAGACTTGGTTACAATGAGTATTGTCCAGGAAGGAGACAATTGTATTATTCTTCTTAATTTTGACATTACCGTCATAGATTTATTTGAGAAGTGTTTGTTTTGCTTTGCTCATTACCCTGTTTCCATGTATTAGCAGTAGTATCTTGAACTCATTACACACCAAACTTTGGTTTCTGACTGGGACCACTGAAACGTACTGTTGTTTAACTAATTTGCATGTATACTGTAACATTGCTGATGCTTTCTCCATGGGGTTGATGACAGGAAAACTTTATTACTTGCATCTGGTATCTTAATTGCTGGAGGAACAGCTGCATATATGCAGTCAAGGTTTAGAGTTAGTAAACCTGATTTATTTGGACATTGCAATGGGCAAAACAGCGATAGTGAAGTCACAGAGGAGGTTGGCGTTAATGCAACAAAAAATAAACAAAAGAAAGGGTTGAAGTCACTCCAACTCCTTGCTTCAATTATACTAACTGACATGGGAAAATTAGGTGCAAGGGATCTTTTAGGTTTAGTTGCTATAGCGGTAAGTCTGTTTTATTGTGGATGATTATGCTTCATGCATGCCTTCAATTTTTCAAAATGAGGCATAATTTAATGTTCATATATATATATATATATATATATATTCAAGTATTCATCATGTTTTTTTGACATCTATTTATGTTTAAAATTAAGAAATGTAGCCCTGATTTAGAGCTCACCACATGTATATATAGTCATTATACTGGTGAAAGAGATCAATAAAAACCAAGTAGTTTTTATAACCACTAATGTGATTTGTGGCACTTAATTCCAGAAACCAAGGGCCAAGAGAGTTGGAATGAGTGAGGCAACAAAAGATGTACCTATGTGTTCAACAAAAGCGGTGGAACCAGAGTTCTGCCATCCTCGTACCATTTGAGAAATTTGTTAAAGATAGTAGACTGTCTTGATGGATCAGATGAAGTAGGAGTGGTAGAAGAGCCCGTAGCTGTTTGTAGAGATAGAAAATAACTACTTAGAGGGAAACAGCCCAAAAAATAGGTGAAAAAATTCCGACAAACCCCAATCACAACGAAAGTTATGGATTTGGAAAGATGGTGACAAGATGAAAAAAGAATGGCTAGAAAAAAAGATTAAAAATGATGTCATAAATAAAAAAGTTTCATGAAAAAAATTTAGCACTGTGTTTACCAAGAAGACAAGGATTAATGCTCTTGATACCATGTTGAAATAAAAGAGAAAGGCATAGGCCGAATCCCTTGTGTAAAATACACACATAGGATAATATATTTCTAATAAAAATAACTACAAAAAAATATGGGCTAAGCCAATTTCATGATTAATACATATCATATTATATCTAACAATATCTAATATTATCTAATACTTTTATTGGACTTGGAGTGGATTGTTCCATAAAAGTGTCGACTGTAGACTGTAAACAAAAAAAATATTATTTGCATATTGAAAGAAGAAAGTACAGAATGGAAAGAGTTATAACTTTTCAAATATAAAAATAGCCCTCCTTAAGAGAAGGTAGATAAAAAAAATCAACTTGACCAAGAATTTCCTTTATTCTTTTCACTGCTTTATTTGATGCTTATGGCATGTCAAAAGTCCGTATTTTCTTCACCTCTGTACAGCCTGTGATAGCTGGATGGTCTGGAAGGAAAAACAGAATACTTCTATAATAGGAAGTATCTTATTAGCTTGAAGTTTTCATAAAACCACAGCTCTTAGTTCTGATCTTAACATAAGTACGGTTTAGCTTTATTACTGTGTATGTGTATATAGTATACGGGCTTGCTCAGACAGTGTAAGAATGCATTTTACACTTGCCACCTTTTGGAATATGGGCGCTTAGAATATCAGTATTGAAGCCTGTGCTAGTAAAGGAAATCGTGGAGAAAATTAAAGATGAAACATTTTATTTGTTTGTCTAAACCTTGGAGACTGATCCTCGTATACAGAAAAGTATATGGATATCAGAAACTGTATATATTGGTTTAACACCCTCTCTCCAAAGAAATAAATTACATAGAGGTTGAAATTAGTGACTTTTAGAATTTTATATATTTGCAGGTGTTGCGGACTGCTTTGAGCAACAGGCTCGCTAAAGTGCAAGGCTTCCTATTTCGTGCTGCTTTTCTTCGACGTGTACCTTTGTTTCTTAGGCTAATTTCAGAAAATATTCTTTTGTGTTTTCTTTTGTCAACCATTCATTCTACGTCAAAGTATATAACAGGGACTTTGAGTTTACATTTCAGAAGAATATTGACCAAGATTATTCATTCCCACTATTTTGAGGTATAAATTGTTAAATTGCATGTTAGTTGTGTCTATTTTAGATTGTCTGAGTTGAACTATCAATCATCTTATATATTCCTTGTCCCTACTGTCTTAAATATTTAGTTTTTGTCTACCTCCCTATGTTGTTTATCTGTTCTTTTGCTCTCGTGTTTTACATGAATGCCAAGTCTATTTTCACATTAACTACAATATTTTCAGAATTTGCGTGATGGTGCCTTCTATTACTTAAATAACATGCATCGTAGTTGGTTTTGAACTGTTAATTTTGTGGGTATATGAATTTAAATTTGTTAACGATAGTAAAACGAATGGAAAAAGCTCCTATTGTTCCCAGCTGGCTATTTTTTGGATCTTGGGCTGCTCTTGTCCTGGACCATTGGGAATGTTTTTCCAGAACTATCTAAAAGATTTTTTCAAATTCCAAGTATGCTATGCCGACACACTCATACTTTTATATTGTATGACGAGATTATTCTCACAATTGGCCAGGAAAAAATGCATCATAACACATGTTAGTTCTTGTGTGATGTCTATATGTTTATCATTTTGTTTTGCTTTCAGAACATGGTGTATTACAAAATATCGCATGTTGATGGTCGGATAACTAACCCAGAGCAAAGAATTGCCAGTGATGTGCCAAGGTTCTGTTCAGAGTTAAGTGAAATTGTACAGGATGATCTCACAGCCGTTACTGATGGACTTCTATACACCTGGCGTTTGTGTTCATATGCTAGCCCAAAATATGTCTTCTGGATATTGGTATCTCTTTAATTGAATTATTCTGGTTTATAATTTCTGATTACGCACTTGTATTCATACTTCTTGGG
The DNA here is from genome assembly GCA_027742785.1 of Vigna reflexopilosa. Taxonomy (NCBI): domain Eukaryota; kingdom Viridiplantae; phylum Streptophyta; class Magnoliopsida; order Fabales; family Fabaceae; genus Vigna; species Vigna reflexopilosa. Next base: position 1,181,842 of record CM050914.1, on the reverse strand, counting down.
TATTTTCTTGTTTGTGGAAGCTGGTTAATATTAGATCTGATATTAGATTCAGTGCTTGCCTTGTCAATCTACTGTTATGGATTTTTCAGGCCTATGTACTCGGAGCTGGTGCTGCAATCAGAAACTTTTCTCCTTCTTTTGGAAAACTTATGTCTAAAGAGCAGCAATTGGAAGGAGAGTATCGACAGCTTCACTCACGATTGAGGACTCACTCAGAAAGTGTAGCATTCTATGGTGGAGAGAGGAGAGAAGAAGCCCATATTCAACAGAAGTTTAAAACCTTGGTTAAGCATGTGCATAATGTGCTACATGACCATTGGTGGTTTGGCATGATTCAAGACTTATTGTTGAAGTACCTTGGTGCTACTGTTGCTGTTATTTTGATTATTGAACCTTTCTTTTCTGGTCATTTAAGGCCTGACAGCTCAACTTTAGGGCGGGCAGAGATGTTAAGCAATCTTAGATATCATACTAGTGTCATAATTTCTTTATTTCAGTCACTAGGAACTCTCTCTATCAGTGCAAGACGGCTCAATCGTCTCAGGTCTGTTAGATCTTTCATTTCAGTTGTTTTTAGAAGTTAATATGAGAGGCTTTTATTGCGTTCCTTATATGCAATATACTTTATAAGATCCATTTTGGCTGCCTCTATGTTCTGACCTATCTGTATGTATTACAGTGGGTATGCTGATCGCATTTGTGAATTAATGGCTGTATCAAGGGACTTAAGTTTGGTGGATGAGAAATCTTCCCTTCAAAGGAAAGCAAGTAGAAATTGCATAAGTGAAGCTAACTACATTGAATTTGATGGTGTGAAGGTAATCAAATCTGCTCAACAATCTATCATCCTTGAATTCATATAGTGTTTATCATGTTTTATTAGTGATGGTGCCCCCAAATTCAGGTTGTGACCCCCACTGGTAATGTCTTGGTGGATGATCTAACTCTTAGGGTTGAATCAGGATCAAATCTTTTGATTACAGGTATCTGAATCTTTTCCTTAAATACTGGCCTTTCCTAAGGAGGTACTACCAACATGCACATTCTTTTGATTACATTCTGTAGTCACTATTACTGGTTGAAGTTTATTAAAAATCGCAAATTTTAGTGAATCAGGAGCAGATATTTTGATTACAGGTATCTGAACCCTCTCTTTAAATGATGCTACCAACATGTACATTCTTTTGAACACATTCTCTAGTCTCTTTACTGGTTGAAGTTTATTAAAAATCACAAATTTTAGTGGGTCCTTGATAGGGTTCAGTGGAAGGGTTTATACAAGGAGAAATAAATAAAGGAGGCAGTTATAACATCCTGTTGTTATATAACAAACTATTATATATAGTCTGTGGGAGGCTGTTGTTAGGGAGACTTTTTGGGCGTTTTGGAGGAAAAGGGATTTTGGGAGAGTAAAGGTCCTCTTGAAAGACCTTTGTATCTTGGAGACATTGTTGTAATCCTGTCACATTGACAAAACAGTTTGGTTCTTAATAAAAGTCATTCCCTTTAAACATGGGCAACTCCATGCTTTTAAGACAAGGCCTGAACAATTCTTCTCCCTCCTCATCTGATCTACTACTATGTAGATATCTTTCTTCCTTCTCTCTTCATCATTAATCAAGTACTCTCCTCCTTCAGTTAGTTTCTTGCTTTTCTTAATTTCTTGTAACAGTTCTTTGATTTCTTTCATGTCTTATAAACTTTCTTTAATAACAGTCATGTCAGCATTCAGGTCATCAACCACATTCTGCTTGTTCACTGGCCCATCTTTCCAATACACTCAAACACCTTTCCATATTGACCCGTCACAATAGATCCAACAGGTTAGACCAATTTGTTAGTAACCAAGAATTGAAAAGAGAATGAAAATAAAGGTTTTTTTTGTTGAATAGAATGAAAAGAACAAAAAATAGGAGAACACTCTCTTCTTCAAGGGCTTCCTCTCCACAAAGACCTAAAGCTCACTCTACAAAAAATCACATCCTTCCCCCTTTACTCTCCTTCTTTTCTGTTAATATCTAACTAACATCTAACTAATATCTAACTATTTTAACTAATTTCTCTTCTTTGTGTATCATAATACCTACTTTCCATTTAATTGGTCTCTATCTCTATATTGGTATTTTTCAATAAATTTTGACTAAGAATGGAGTGTTTTAAAGTGTGTGTTTGTTAGACAATTAATAGTCTGATAGAGGAGAGAGATTAATCTGTTAGAGGAGAGAGACTAGTCTGTTAGAGGAGAGAGTATAAATAAACAAACAAAATAGAGGGAGGGGATATCAGATAATTACTTACCTTTTGGGTAGAGACTAGATCGTTTCCAGTGGAGGAAGGGAGGCTTCCTTGGGAGAATACTTACTTGTTATTTCTGTTCTTCTATACTTTACAGAATAATAAAGTTTATATTCATACAATTGCTTCTTTTTGTTGAGGGTGTGGGAGAGGATTTCCATCTGTTACGGGTCCTTGAGTAAAGGAACCTAACAGTGTTGCTAGCACTCCCCTTTCTTTTTTTTTATTTATTTTTCTTGGGCTTAGGTTAGCATTGACAGTTGACTTTGTCTTTTATCTATTTCTTTGTTGGAAGAGTCATTTTTAAACTGTTATCTGTGATGGTTGATTGTTTGACATGTTATTAATGCTTCTTTGGCTGAAGGTCCAAATGGAAGTGGCAAAAGCTCTCTTTTCCGGGTTCTAGGTGGCCTTTGGCCACTGATATCTGGACATATTGTGAAACCTGGAATTGGCTCTGATCTTAATAAGGAGATTTTCTATGTTCCCCAAAGGCCATACACTGCTGTAGGAACACTTCGAGATCAGTTGATTTATCCTATTACTGCAGATCAAGAGATTGAACCACTCACAGACCGCGGGATGGTGGAGCTGTTAAAAAATGTAAAGTTCACATTTAATCCCATGTTTTTCTTGATTTCACACAAATATGTAGCAGTTGATTGAAAATTTTGTTGATGGTATTGTTTATTTATGCGTGTATGTACCCAAGGTTGACCTTGAATATCTGTTGGATCGTTACCCTCCTGAAAAGGAGGTAAACTGGGGTGAGGAACTTTCATTGGGTGAGCAACAGAGATTGGGCATGGCAAGACTTTTCTACCACAAGCCTAAATTTGCTATTCTAGATGAGTGCACCAGTGCTGTGACTACTGATATGGAAGAACGGTTTTGTGCTAAAGTAAGGGCAATGGGAACATCATGCATTACCATATCACATCGTCCGGCATTGGTTGCATTTCATGATGTGGTTTTATCCTTAGATGGTGAAGGAGGATGGAGTGTACACTATAAAAGGTTGGAACTTTACTGTGCAGTTTTTATTGTTCTACTTTGGAGTTATGTTATTGTCTGAGGTTAAGATTTAAACTCCAGGGAGGGCTCTCCTACTGAAAGGGAGATTGATACAATGAAGGCATCAGAAACAAAACGACAGAGTGATGCAAAGGCAGTTCAACGAGCATTTTCCATGAGCAAAAAGGTTTGGATATTTTCTGATTTGGTTCTTTTTGCCTTCACTGTTCTCATTTTACGTTGATTGTAAAGATTGACACCTTTTTGTCTAGGATTCTGCATTCTCAAATCCAAAGGCACAGTCGTATTTTTCAGAGGTGATATCATCATCTCCTTCTATGAATCATACAATTTCACCTTCTGTTGTTCCCCAACTCCGTTGTAATACAAGGGTATTGCCATTGAGAGTAGCTGCCATGTGCAAAGTATTGGTGAGTACCTTCCGTAAATATTATGCTCTCGTAAGGCTTTTACTCATTTGCGTGCGTAACGGTGTATTTAACAACTTCCATCACTTTGATTTATTCTGAATGCTTTTAGATTGTTTGAATGAAGAATTTTAAAATATTTAAATGAATTTGAAACGCTAGAAATTTAAATTGCTTTAATTTAAAACTCCTACACTTGAAAATGTTTTGTTTGGATAGATCAATTCAAACTTCTTAAATTTCAAATTCTTAGTTTGGATAGGGTAATTTAATTTCTACTATATACAAAAGAATTAAATATATATTTAAAAATTGAAACTTAAAATAAAACAGTAACTAATTTTAAAATTTTAAAATATATATTTAAAAATTTAATTTCTACTATATCCAAAATAATTAAATGTATATTTAAAATTGAAACTTAAAATAAAACAGTAACTAATTTTAAATTTTTAATGAGAAAAGACAGATGTAAGAAATGAGAGGGTATCAAGAATTTCAAATTCCTGTCTTTTTGTCAAAATTTGGAATTTTATAATTTTATGCAATTAAAATACTTGTAAATATAGAGAATTTCAATATTCTTAAATTAGCTATCCAAACATGTTTTGCCATAAAACAATTTAAATTCTATATAAAAATGAATTACTCTGAAAATTCTTCATCCAAGCACAACATTAGAGTTTATTTATGGAACTTTTAGGTATTGTTATTTGGCTGTGGAAATTGTAACTCCTTGCATTTGTTAAATCAATTATCTACCTTTTATACTGATATTGACAGTAAAGTAGGTGTTAAATTGGCTAACTAGTAGACAATTTTGTTTTCAGTCTTTTTCTGTTTGGGAAGCTGATGATTATGATATTTTCTTCAAATTTTTATACTGCTTTTCTTTTTATTGCTTTTTAATCTGAAATGTAAACAAGCGTACAACTTTAAGATGCGACTGAAAAGTCCCTCTTTTTTTTTTTTTTTTTCCCATTCATTACTGGTTTACTTCAAGGATCAATGACACTGCTCACTGCTCACAGCATCCATATGAAAGTTATAATCCTTTGTCAGAATATTGAGAAAAATGGGAAAAGCTGCTTTTGACTAGTTCTACTTCTCTTCCTTAATTCTACCTCCCAATACGAAACGTGTAAGACTTGAACATTGAAATGCAACCAAGTTATCAATCACAAATTCAAACCAAATACAGAACGCGTACAGGGACTCAACCTAACTTTCTGAAAATAAATTATTTCCTCATAAATAACATAATGGAACCCAAAAGTCTGACTTAGCACGTACACTGTTCACCAGTGTTAAATAAACCAAGCATGACTTTAAATGATGCATTTGAAATCACACAGCATTGATGGGATGAAGTCAATACATATACATGACTGTTTTTGCATTATTTCCCTCATGACCTGCCTGGACCCAAGCACTTTGTATAGAATATACAATGTGCTTTTGATTGATCTATTACAGCATTTTCAGGAACATTTTTTCTTATGTGGGCTGCTTCATTTCAGGTACCCACTATACTGGATAAACAAGGTGCACAACTGCTTGCTGTCGCATTTCTCGTTGTTTCAAGAACATGGGTCTCAGATCGTATTGCATCACTAAATGGTATTTTCTCTTTTGACTATTCAATATTCTGAAAATTAATGTTTAAATTGTTAAAATGAAAAATTATGCTCTCAGGTACCACTGTGAAGTTTGTTTTGGAGCAGGATAAAGCTTCCTTTATTCGGTTAATTGGTTTAAGTGTTATTCAAAGTGCTGCATCTGCTTTCATTGCTCCTTCTATAAGGTTGTTACTACAAGTCCATCTGGGACCGCAGTTTCTTGTATCTTCCACTAGTGACTAGTTCACACGTGGTTGCAGTTGAAATTTGATGATTTTGTTTATTATGTCTCAAAGATGATTATATCATTATTTAATGGAAAATTTTCACATATATATATATTGAGGGAGGGAGAGAGAGAGAGAGTTAAACAGATTCTAAATCATTGAAGCACAGTGGAGGAGGTGGGGTGGGGGGGCAGTGCAGGTTTAAACTTGCTGACCTTACAAACCTTTGAAATATCCTGTTCTTCAGGCACTTGACAGCTAGACTAGCACTGGGGTGGCGAATTCGTTTGACACAACATCTGTTAGAAAACTACTTGACAAACAACGCATTCTACAAGGTAATCGAATATGAATTGTTCACTTATTATTTTCCTTCCCTAAATTCTTCAACACAAGCATGACTGATTAGTTATCTGATCTATCATGATTGAATACATTTATACTATTTTACATGGAACTTTTTCTTGAAATAATATTGTCTGCCGGTTAACTATTTGTTTTACACTTTTTGCCCTTCAAAATTAACTTCATTTCAACTGGGTTCCTTGACTATGGTATTCCATTTCTCTATAACCATTAAGTTTGTATCAATATATTTCCTTCTCCCATGGTAGATAGAAATCTAAAGGGAAAGTTCATATAGGCAATACAATTATGTTTTGCATGAATTCTGCTAGTCACACCAAGGAGTGATTGGGTATGTGAAATCTGACATTTCCATTGTCAGCCATGGGGATGGTAACCCTGGAAACTGGAAAGCAGGTCTTTATATGTTTTGGTGTTAGGAATATATATCCTCTGGAAAGCAGGTCTTTATATGTTTTGGTGTTAGGAATATATTCATCCTCATTATGTGCACACATAAATGATAAAAATGAAATTTAAATTATTGCTTCAAAATGGATTGAATTGCAAACTTCAGTCAAAATAAGGAACCATAGACCATAGATAAGGGCATTAAAAAGAGATGGATGATTTTATAGGAAATGGTATCATTATTAAAGGGGGGGGGGGGGGGGGGGGGATGGGAGATTGGTAGATATTAGTGAGTGGGTGAAGTATTAGCTGTATATTTTATTCTACTCATTTTCTGACAATATTAGAAATTCACCCCTTAAGTAGGAGTCTTATTTCCGCTAATTGGGAAAATGAAATAACTTACCCAGGGAGTAGCAATACCTTAAATGAAATTATTGGCTTAAATAAATTTTAGTCCCATAATCTGCAGCCCCTTTGGTTTTAATCCCTTAAAAAAATTATAGATAGAATTTTTTTCTTTTGGTTATTGTTGTTTGACTTTAGTTCCTTTCCTGTTTATTCCATGTTGAGTCCCTGTAATTTGTTTATTATATTGATTTTAATACTTAAAATATCAATATAGTATCATAGTCTCATATTACAATGACTAATTTGATGTAGACCAAACATTTGGACTAAAGTCAAATTGAATAGACCAAAAGCAAAAATATAAAAAATACCATTTTTCAAGGACTAAAACTATTAATCGTCTTCAAAGTAAAGACTCGACATCATCAAAAGTAAAGACTCAACATCGTCAAAGTCAAACCATTCTAGGATCCTTGTGGCAAGAGTAACAATAGATTTGCACTGAAGGGGCAGAGAATCAAGAAGAGCGTCTATTTTTTCTTGAATGGAAACAGTTTCTGAAATTGAAATTAAAGAATTAGAAATTGATCTTGCAATTCTCTTGTAATAAATGTTGGATTCTCTCTATAAGCTATACAATCTTCTGTAGAGAGTGACATGGAGTATGAGGTGCAGCACGGAAATGATGGAGATTCGCACTCAAGGAGGAGTGAATCAAGAAGAGGGTCTAATTTTTCTTGAACAGAAATAGTTTTAGCCATTGAAATCAAAGAATTAGAAATTGATCTTTCTCATGTAATAAATGCTGGATTCTCTCGATCTGCTATACAATCTTCTTGTGGTAGAGAAATGGAGATGATAAGCTTTAAGATTATGTTCAACTTTAAGAATGGGGGAGAAAACACTGCTGAAAAAGAAGTTGTTGGATGGGAAGCCATAAGTGACTTCAACAAGCTGCGGATACCAAAAAAAATTCTATATAAAAAGATGTAAGAGTATTCTGAAAATTGTAACTTGTGTTTTATGGGGACTAAATGGTTGTCTAATCCTAAATTTATTAAATCACAGGTATCCGAACTTTCCTAAGGCCCGTTAAGAATCTTAAAAGATGCCACGTATAAAATAGTTCCTTAGTTATTGTTTGGGATTAAGATTGAATCCTTGACTAGCTTTAAGTATAAGCCATGGAAGTATGACTTTTTCTATTTGTTATATTATAAATAATCAGAATCTTTGCATTTGGCTCGTAAACTCTTCAGGCACGTGCCTCTGATTTGGTTTCAAATTTTTACATGCATATATTTTGTAGGTCTTTCACATGGCAAGCAAAAATATTGATGCGGATCAGAGGATAACTCAAGACTTGGAGAAGTTGACCTCAGACTTGTCTGGATTGGTCACTGGATTGGTAAAGCCATCTGTGGATATTTTGTGGTAAGAACCTCATTTATAAAATTGAGTCGGTTTATTTTACTACTAGAGCTTGAACATGTTTGATGCATGTTCTCTTTTTCTGTTGATTTTCATAACCATTACTTTTCTTAAGGTTCACGTGGAGAATGAAGTTGTTAACAGGTCAGAGGGGGGTTGCCATACTCTATGCCTACATGCTACTTGGTCTTGGATTTCTAAGAACTGTTACTCCTGATTTTGGTGATTTGATAAGCCAAGAGCAACAACTTGAAGGAATGTTTAGGTGAATCTATAAGAGCTTCTGCTGCCTCTATCATGGCACTAGACAAATAGTGAGAGCTGTTGAAATGATTCTTACCTTTTCACTTTGTGCTTCTGCTAGGTTTATGCATGAAAGGCTCTGTACTCATGCTGAATCTGTTGCTTTCTTTGGAGGTGGAGCTCGAGAAAAAGCTGTGAGCGTCTTATCTAAACAATGTTTAATATCTTTACTTTAAGGCAGTGCTTATTTTAGATTGTGCAAATTTAGGATGAAAATTACTTCTCACTTCCTCAGCACATTCAAAATTTGAAATTCTTCAGAGTGCATTCAACTTATTTGTACTTCATCCTTCAAATTTTGGATACACCATAGTATGGATTTAACACAACAATGAGTGAAAATCAAAACCATTCCATTCCGCTGTCTTTTCACTCTACTATTAACTTTTCATCATCTCATTTTTTGCTTCCCTGAACAAGCTAACCCTAATTGCACAACTTTTGCATGAGTTGGTGTTGTGAAATTTAGTTGATGGTGTAAGGCTCAAAGTATGGGGCATGTGATTATATATATTCTGGGTTTAAAAGGAAAATATACTCCATTTATTTTTATTTACCTTACTCTTTTGCATTGAATATTACAGGTGTAAATTTTTCTATCTTCACTTTGTGCAGATGGTTGAATCAAGATTTAGGGAGCTTCTCTCCCACTCCAAATACCTTCTAAAAAAGAAGTGGCTATTTGGTATACTTGATGATTTTATCACAAAGCAACTCCCTCATAATGTGACTTGGTTGCTGAGCTTATTATATGCTATGGAACATAAGGGAGACCGAGCTTCGATAAATACTCAGGGTAGGTTTGTTGGACTGATCTCGGTTACTCAGTTTATCGCCCACTTTACCCTCACTGACATACGCTGTAATATTTTACAGGTGAGCTGGCACATGCATTGAGGTTCTTAGCATCTGTTGTTTCTCAAAGCTTTTTAGCTTTTGGCGATATTCTTGAATTGAACAGAAAGTTTGTAGAGCTTTCTGGTGGTATTAATAGGATTTTTGAGCTTGAAGAACTTCTGGATGCAGCACAATCTGGTACTTCATTATTTGAAGAACATCAAATAATATCTTACTATTTTTACAGAAATAAATCTAAATAATAATCCGTCAGTCCCCATGTGTTAACTATTGCTTCGATGACACAGGTGACTCTATCAATGGAAGTATTACATTTCCAATGAGGGATTATCATGCCAAAGATGCTATTTCCTTTTCTAAGGTTGATATTGTAACCCCTTCCCAGAAGATTTTGGCCAGAGAGTTGACATGGGACATTGAGCTTGATAGAAGCCTACTTGTTACTGGTTCGTATAGTTGTTATTTTACTGTATCTTTCTTTCTAGAAGGCTGAAATTTCTTGTGTTTCGAATTTAAATAATGTGTTTCACATTTACAAAGGTCCAAATGGAAGTGGGAAAAGTTCCATTTTCAGAGTTCTTAGAGGACTTTGGCCAATTGCGAGTGGAAGACTCTCTAGACCATCTGATGATGCGGATCTAGAGGCTGGATCAGGTTCTGGCATCTTTTATGTTCCTCAGCGGCCTTACACTTGTTTGGGAACATTGCGGGATCAAATCATATACCCACTGTCCCGTGAGGAAGCAGAGTTGAGAGCATTGAAGATGTACGGAAAAGGTATCTTGGATGCATAAAATAACACAAGATACAGAATACCCTTGTGGATAAAAAATTATTATATGACTATGCATTAGCCACAGCTGTTCATTTGACTAAACTAATGTTTAAAATGATGCTTCGTGCTTTGCTTTTAATTGGTCTCTACTAGCTGACATTCCAAGGTGTGATATAGTTGTAATAATTCGTGAAATAACTTACATGCTAGTCATGTTGACAGCATTAAAGATTTCTCCTTTCTTTAAATTTAATTTGAATTCATCTTCTCTTGTGAAAGAATAACATTTTCTTTTTTAATCATTTTAAGGGATTCCTACTCCACCCCAATTTTAGTGCTGATCATTGTAATCTTGTTCAGGTGAGAACCATGACCCTAGAAATTTGTTGGACAAACACTTGCAAGTTATCCTAGAGAATGTTCGGTTGAATTATCTTCTAGAAAGAGACAGTAGAGGCTGGGATGCAAATCTAAACTGGGAAGACATTCTCTCTCTTGGAGAACAGCAGAGGTTAGGCATGGTATGTAAATCCAACCTATATTTATTTTACCATGAGTTTATTAAATTTCTTAAAAAGAATTAATATAATATAGCCGTAGACCTCAGTTGAGTAAGACATTATAATTTGTTTATGATTTTTTTCTATTTGGATTGTAACTTTTACCTTGTGTTCTGAAGGCACGGTTGTTCTTCCATAAGCCTAAATTTGGTATCCTGGACGAGTGTACCAAGTATGTATGATTACTTATGCCATTCTCTATCTCATGTGGAATTGTTTACTTGTTCTTTTGTTGTTAGCCTTGTTTTACTAAAAAAAATATTGATGGCAGTGCAACTAGCGTTGATGTCGAGGAACACTTATATGGGTTAGCGAAAAATATGGGAATCACAGTTGTTACTTCCTCACAGGTAAGAATCTATAATTACCGACAAAAATTAAAATTTTATCATAGTAAATGTAGAGAAACATGAGCAGATCACTAGTTTGTTGTTCTTTTTTGTCTACAATGAAGATTTTGGCAGCCATAAATCTATTTGATTTATATTTAGTTTTAACTTAGTCGGTTAACTTCTAATATGCATTTGACCATTCACGTCACCATCAAAATAATTGGCTTTGCTCCTGTCCTCTCAGCGTCCCGCTTTAATTCCATATCATTCCATGGAATTGCGTCTGATTGATGGTGAGGGTAATTGGGAACTTCGTTCGATCAAGCAATGATTTTCGCAAGGTACTGTTGCTGCTGACTCCCATCGTTAGTACTTTAGATGATGCCGATTCTTAAACATATACAGACTGATTGTGGGCGGATATTAGGCTTGCCGATGATGTAAACTTTTTTTTTTTCATTTTCGGCTTCTCATATTATTGTCCAGGCTTCATTTTTTAGCTCCGTAGATTGCGGGGGCAAACGAACAAAAACAGCAACCATAGACAGAATGGTTGGTGATAGTAGGTTAGAGCGTACGACCCTTTCTTGATCTCTTCATGTACAGGGTTTTCCCCCCTTTTATTATTAGGTAGTTGATATTTTTTCATATTTTGTAATCATTGGATGTAATTGTTAATATTCTTTTATCTGTAAAGCGACGTGAAACAGCAGTAGTTTTTAAGAGATGTTTTATTCCCTTAGTCATATTTAAATCATCTTTGTACACTTGAGTTTCTTTGTTGTACTCCTGTGCTAGCTGAAATGCTTTCGTCTCATTTAAGGTGATGTCAATGGGAAACTTTGATATATCAAAACCTAATCAAGAATCTATTATTGGGAAATTCATTCAAATTTACCGTGATAGTAAATTTTGGAGAAAGAACAGGAGTAGAACCTTAGAATTCTTGTGTTTGTTGAGTCTTTTAATATACAAAATTCATATTTATAATTATAGTTAGAAATTGCCATGATCCATAAGCACGAATACTGGATTATTTTATGATATAATTATCCGTACGGAACAGAAGCTTCACTTTCTTGCAATGTGAGAATAATATTCTCTCTCTAACGATCATCTCTGTTCTCCTACAGTGTTCTTCAGCGGTTTGAGGTCATTAAAATACAAGCTTATTGTTAAAGAAATATATTTTCAACCAACTTCACTTAAATGAGCCCATTTGCAAGGTCAATTACTATACGATTGAGATTAACTGTGGCGCACTTAGAATATTTAACTGATTTTTGGCAACTGTTCATGTTTTCCAACCATACGTTCTATTTGACATACATCGACAAGTAAACCAATCGCGACGCGAAGATAGTGCTTGCATACTCATTCTCTGTAATGGAGATGCTACTTCATCGCTGCAAGTTTACAACCCCTCCCCAATGCAATCGTACCCATTCTTTTGTCATTTAGCTATAAACTCTTAAATTCAATAGCCAATTTGTTCTATAAAAGTAAAAAATAAAAAATAATGTCTTTCCGAGTTGTCACTTGTGTGGACATAGTAAAGGGTCATAAGTATCATATTACATATATAACTTAACATTAAGGAATAATTTTCAATTCATATTGATTTTGAGTTAATAAAATGGTCCTACATATAAAAGTTGAGTATTGTGGAAGGGGAACTAGTTTATAACAATATAAAGAATTAAGGTTCAAATCTTTACCAGAAGAGAGAGTTACATTTGACCGTGTTTTAGACATTGTAAAGTTATGGCAAAAATAATTATAGTAGATTTTACTATTAGAAAGGATAAAATTATTGTAAAAATAATTACAAGTTATTGAACCGGATGGATTTGAAAGGATTTGTAAGAAAGAAAGTAATTACGAGATGCGTATAAAATTAAATCCCAGAAAATTGGAGAGATTTGTGAGGATTTATTGTACATGGAACTTAATATTTCTAAACTGTCCATAATCTTTGTTTCAAACTTTAACCCAAAACCACTGCAATTTATTGATTCAGACATTCACCGCTATTGCAATTTGAATTGTTTGAACTGTAGTGACCTCGTTATAATAGAAATTTCAACGATATGGACCAGATTTTATTTTCTTATTTCCAGCTATTATCAACCTAAAAACATCCTTCCTATTTGGATAAATGCTTAAATGTTTTTTTAATTTAGTATCTATAAGAAAATTTATTTATTTTTTTGTCACTCTTAAATTGAAAAATACAAATTTAATCCCTATAGTATATGCTACTCATTAACTATCTTTATATTAAATAAAAACGTTAAATAGTCATTTTAAATTACATACTAGCCTTGGAATATAAATATTCACACATTATCTAAAAAAGCTCTGAAAATTCGTAAAACCAATATTATTTATTTATTTTAAATTTAGAATAATGATCGAAAATTTTAGAGGAACCAAAATAAATAAAAAAATATATATTTTATTAAAACAAAAATTCAAATATTTTATAAGAAAAAGGATTTCAAATTTAGTAAAAGATAAAATTTAAAAAAATCTATATTAAAATGAAAACTTATTATTTTTATCGAGATCAAAATCACATTTAAGCTGTGAATAAATTGGCACTGAACCAGGTGGCGCACATATAGTAGTAAACAATTAACAATGGAAGAAAATAAAATAACATTACAATGAAACAAAGTATATATATATATATATATATATATATATATATATATATATATATATATATCCGTACAATTTTCAACTAGTGGGAAAATTTTATTGTTTCAGAGTTTCAGCTTATCAAATGAGTTAGATAAAGATCATGTTTATTGCTAATTGTTGAATGCTGCAACTCAGCAAGCATGTTTGAATCTCACTTTAGAACACTATCAGAAAATTTTATTATAACTTTCCACTTTTGTGGTCTCTGTGAAAGACCTGCAATACCATGGCAACTGCATGGAAAGAGCCACACACATGGAAAATCTAGCCTTTCGAGATTCTGAAGGGTCTTTCTTTAATAAAACAAAATCTTCACCACAATCTTGAATACATGGTCTAAGATCTTAGTCGGCCTTATAATACTCATATAAATCACAACTGAGATACATTGCCCAGTTATAAATTACATAATATTATTTCTAAAAGTGTTTAAGGATAAGAGAAGGCTCCTGGAAAGCACTTCCAGCATTATTTTCCACAATATAAAATGCAGACACACACTTACACTATATATGTATATATATATGTGTGTGTGTGTCTGTCTGTGCATATAACCATATACGTTGAAAACAAGCCTCTCTTGTACCCTTAGCTCTTACCCTCTTTTTTCTTGCTAAAGATTTTGATCTTCATGGATCAGTTCCACAAAGTTTCTTCCTTCAGTTGTGAACTGAGAATAATACAAGCACAAAACGTTCAGTCCTTAAAGTCCACAAAAAACTTATTTGTTAGGGTTTATCTTCCTTCAGGGACCGACAAAAGAATTCAACTCAGCACCAAAAAAGTTTCCTCAAATATGAAACATGTTCCCTTTTGGAACGAGTCCTTCAGCCTAGATTGTTCGTGTCCCCAAGAGTTGTTGGAAAGCCTTAGGAAGGAAAGGGTTGTATTGGAGCTGCGGCAAAGCAAGATTTGGGGGTCGCATGTGGTGGCAAAGGGTGATATTCCTTGGAAGGAAATTGTTGAATCACCGAAGATGGAGTTCAAAGAATGGGTGAAGATGGATTTGATGAGTGGAAGTGATGAAGATGATGATGCTGATTTCAAGGCAGCACAAGTACAAGTGGAGATTAAAGTAGTTGTGGAGAAGGAGAGTAATAAGAGAAAGAGGTTGAACAATAAATGGGATGAGTGTGGATGCAAACATGGCCATGATGTTTATGCATGCTGCAGTGCTGAAGATTATGATATATTTGCTTTAGGTGCAGTTTTGGAAGCTTTTTGAGTTAGACAGAGAGGAAGATGCTCCAACGTGAATTTCTCTATTTCATTTTCCACTATAATTCATTTTCTTAATGTTGTAATTGTACATAGGTGGTCCTAATGATTTGTTTTAATACTTGAAGAACTGTGTAGTAATTAATTAATTAATTGATGTCTGGTTATTGCTGAAGATTTTCCTGTATAATATATTGCCAACGATAAATATAAAATAAATAAAGGAAACTATTGCTAAATAAACTGAAAATATAAACCAATTTTTTAAGTGATGGTTGTTTATATATATATATATATATATATATATATATATATATAAGACTCTGTTCAATGTTTTGAACATATACCTTTATAATTTTGGATTAAGAGAGATTTATTGTATATTGTCTTAAAAAAATCACATGCAAAGCTTTTAATTTTATTCATGCGAAAAAAATTTAAAAATTATCTAAGAAAAAGAAAAAAGACAGCTATCTCCAAAAGAAATTATAATAAAGCATGTTTACTCTGTTTGAATTTGCATAGTGAACTTTGATATAAGAAATAATAAGGTAAAGATAAAAAATTAAAAAAAATATATTTTTACAAATTAAATTTTGAATAGTTAACTTTTTATTTATAATTTTTTACTTAAATAATGACATATTCATTCTTCATTTAAATTATGTTATTTCTACTCTTAGATAATTACTAGATTCTTACAGTTAAATATTTAAATATAATATATAATTAGTGTTAATTAGGATCTTTTCCAAATCAAACAGGAAAAAAAAATTACTTTTTTCGTATTTATTTCAAAATATACGGGTCTTCCTCTTAATGATAAACCTTAAAACTGTCTATTCGAATTATACGCAACTAAAATCAGCATGACCAATAATAAAGTTATTTATTTAAGCACTATTTAGAACTCGTATTTAAAACTTTATTAGCTTTTTATATTATATTATAATTTTTTTTTCTCAATATAATATAAGATTTAACTTATGTAGCGATAGATTCATAAATATAGACTTTTTAAAATTCAATAAATTTTGATAAAGTTCTTTCACTCCCTCTGAATCATAAATTTAGATGTTTTTTTTCTTACATTTGAAATATTGTTTTTACGTAAAACAAAGAAAAATAATAAAAAATAGAGAGACTATTATATTATAATTTTATTTGAAAACGACATAAACAAAATAAAAAATCAAAATCACCACAATAAAATTTATCGCTTTAGAAATAACTTTTGCTTGAAATAAAGTATAAATGGAAGTGAAAAATATAATAATGTTTAACATTATCAGAAAGAGAAAATTAAGAATACATGAAGAAAATAGTTGTTAGGTAGATTTATAGGTAAAGTGTCTCTGTATGAAAAGATAAAATGACTATATATACTGTTTTATTTTATTTGAACTTTATGGTTAAAATATAAAATGACAAGTATGAAGCTCTCTATCATGATAAGAAAGAAAGAGCTAAGCTATCTTATTGATTTATACAGTACCACTTATGCTTGATGTAGAGGTTTAATATTACAATTAACACACTTTAGCAGCTTCCTACCATATGCGAAACACGACCATCACCATAATCTTTAAAAATAAACATCTATAACCTTTCCTTATAATTTTTTTTAATAAAATTAATGCTAGATATTATTATGAACTGTGATATTTAAGATGGACTAACATTATTCAAAAGTTCAACTATCACATAACAATTTATTAAAATTAATTATAAAAAAGATCAAATCAAAATCGTAGGTTTTAAAAATAGTTAACGTTTTGAAAATTTGAAGTCCTATGGCATCAATGTTTTCTTAATTATATGCGTATTAAAGATATTTTTACGTTCAAATTAACTTGGTATCAGACAATAATAAATTTAATAATTAATAAATATAATCAATATATATTATAGAATATATTATTTATATTATTATTTATTAAACTTTTATGTAGATGAACATAAGTCGTATAATTCAATTATCTATTAATCTTAAATTATTGTATTTGATTATAAATAATATAATTAGTGAATGTCATCTTAATTAAATAGGTAGAAACCAAATATATATCGACTTAATAAACTGAGATATACTCAGTCATAAACAAATCTTACATCTGAAATTAACCTTATCATACATAAGAAAAAAATGAAAGGAAAAAAAAAGATTGTTTGATTTTAGAAAAAGAAAATTAAAGAAAATGATTGTTAACTATTGGTTGGTCAACTCTCCGCAACATGAAAAGATAAAGTGACATGCATTATTATATGTTAATATCATCACATGAAGGAAACAACTAAGCTGCATCCTATAGTTACATGCTACCACTACTTTCTTATATCATTAATTATCATACATCAACTTTTATTTATATTTTCATGTGACACCCAATTGATTTTTTATGTATGGTTGGAACAAAAGGAAAATAAACATAAAATGTACAAGAAAATAAAAGAATATATAAATAAAATAAAGATTGCTTAGTTAAAGATTGCTTAGTTGTGAAGTTTATCTATTTAATAATACAAGTATTATTATTTTAGTTATTAATTTGTTAATATAATGTTTATTTATTTTATTGATAAATAATAAGTATTTTAAATTATACTTAAGAGTAAATTTGTACACAAATATTAAATGGAATTTAATTTTAATAAAAAATATTGTAGATTATAAAAAATCAAAATAATAAAAAAACCTTATAATTATAATTATTCCATTTATGAAATTACTTAATATTGAAATTTAATTTAATAACTAATCACATATTTATTTATCAACGTACAAATTTCAAGTAGCTGATAAACTAATTTTACTAAAGGTTCTCAGTTTAACTTTTCATTAAATTAGTTTTTGAGCAATGAATTGCTTTTTCAACTAACTTTAAAAAATAGAATTTGTATGTCTCTCTTTTCTCTCACTTTATTTTTTCTTTCTTTTCATCTAAATAAAAGAAATTATGACCATGCTATTTATATACAAGAATATTGTACCATAAAAAACATATTTTTAGGAGTAGGACGGATTTCTACCACTAATTCATATTTAAATGATATGAAATCACATTAAAATGCTACCTAACATGCAGATAGCAAATTAAACATTAGGTTTTTTATTCTAAATTGAAACATTACAAGTAGCTTTTGTATTAAATCCAAATTTTATAATAAATTTTACTACTAAATTAAATAAAAAAAAGTAGTATTTATATAACTTTTTTTTTCTAATAATTTTATCCCAAAAAGTAGGGTGTGACTATCATTATTGAAACTTTAACTTATTAATTTAATTAATATTATAATTTCTACTACTTTATTATATGCAAAATTTTAGTAATAGAATTAACTTAAATATATTTTAAGACAATGTTTATCTTATTTTTGATACGTTATAATTTAAGTATTAGTCTGAAATATTATTTAATAAATTTAAAAAATTATTTTCATTAAATTAAAATAATTATCTTTTTATTTTTAAAATTTAGAAATTAAAACTAAAATATATTAAAATTTAAAATAGAAATAGAATTCAGTTTCAAATTAAGTTTAAAAATTAATAACATATTTAATTATTATTAGTAAATCGAGTTTCTCTTCTGAGAGAACGTTGGAATACATTGTACTGGCCATCAAAGGACACGTGGCAAGCTCAGGCATATGATGTAGGAGCGAGTTTCACCGTTGTGTTCCAAACTCCAAAAACTTTCTCAAATCTTTAGATTAGTCCTCCTTTGCATTTAAATTTAAACACATTTTCTATTCATTTCATTTCGATTTCGATTCCAATTCAAATATCCGAGTAACGCATAGTGTATGTATCTCTCTCTCTGACTCACTTCGACACTCAGATTCACAACTAACGGAAGAATGCAGAGAGGCACTCCAGTCAGAAACCCACACACCTCCACCTCCGATCTCCTCACTTGGTCGGAAACTCCTCCGACGGAATCTCCCGCCACCGCCTCCTCTGCTGCTCGCTCGCGCCAGGTCACTGTTTGTCTACTCTATCATCTCTCTCTATCTCTCTCTCTCTCTCTCTCTCTCTCTCTCTCTCTCTTTCTCGTACTCACATTCTCTCTCACTGCATTCACATCGCAGCCTTCGGATAGAATCAGCAAGGTTCTCCATGGAGACCAGGTCACCGACGAAGAAGCTCAGATGCTAAGCAAGAGGTACAACACGACAACGTTCATTTCTTACTATCTGTTATGTTCACAACTCATATCAGATCTGCTAGTGCTTTTTTCGTTTTCTTCATTTCTTCGATCTGCTTTAAAACTTGTTTGCGCTGATCTGTTTGTTAATTCGTAATTATGATAAACTCATTAGTTTCTTCTGCGTTTTCTTATAGGTAATATCATTGCTTCAGAACAATGTGATGTTCAGTTACTCGCACGTTTTAATATACTTATTTAGTTTTGGCTTTTAACCACTGCTTTGAAATGGAATGCTTCTTTTGTGTCGTAAGCCTGATTAATTAACTGAGTAAATCCTATTAGTCGTTCCGCTTTTTGTTGCTAGCCCATGTTTATTCGTGATTTGGTGCGTTGATTAGCAATTAGGCTTTGTTTGGATAAATTTATTTATAGGAACAATGGTAAAATGTATTATAATTCTTTTCGTAAACTAAAATCAAAGCATGTTAGCTTTCTGGAGAATCTAGTCGAAAAAGCTTTTATAAAAGTTAAGTTTATAAATTGATTTAAGCTCAACAACCTTTTTTTTTTTTTTTTCTTGTCCTCTTAAGTGTTTATGAAAAAAAATTCAAATAGAATCTGAGTAGAAAGTGTTTTCATATACATGTATGCTGCAGTATATATTTTTTCAGGATCTACTGTTTATTTTATGTGTAATACATTCAAGGCTTTTTGGCTAATTAACTCTTTAAATATAATGTCTTGTTGAACATGTGTTTCCATTTGTCACTCTCAGCAAACCATGCTCAGGGTATAAAATGAAAGAAATGACTGGAAGCGGTATATTTGGTGCCAATGGAAAAGATTCTGCATCAGAAGCCAACTCTGCAGATTCCAATAACAGAACAAGCATACGCATATGTCAGGTATACTTACAGATAATTTACTTGTCTGGGGTTCAATGTGGCTGTATGAGTTTTCTAAAACATAAAATCAAACTCCATTCCGACCGCAATGTTCTTGTTTTGATTTGTTTTCTCTGTGATTGCATTGCATCTCAGCAAGCGATGAATGGAATTAGTCAGATATCATTCAGCACTGAAGAGAGCATTTCTCCTAAGAAGCCTACCTCAATCCCTGAGGTAGCGAAACAACGTGAACTGAGTGGGACAATGCAAAGTGATTCGGACTCGAAGAGTAAGAAGCAAACATCAAATGCCAAGACCAAGGAGCTCACTGGAAATGACATATTCGGCCCCCCTCCTGAAATTGTGCCGCGATCAGTGGCGGCTGCACGCACTATGGAATCCAAGGAAAGTAGAGACATGGGAGAGCCTCTTCCCAGAAACGTGCGAACATCAGTGAAAGTTTCCAATGTAAGTATCTTCTAGGCAAGAAATAGTCGCTATCTATCATTGTATACTAGATGATTGGCTAATGAACTGTGTTACTGCATAATTCCCTCTTTTAAGCTGGTTATCAACGTGAATTGATCTAAAGCTTCTGTGCTATTTGTAGGCCTGTGCCCTTCGTGGCAATGAATTTTGACCTTTGACAGTTCTCCAACATATAACTTATTACACTCTCCTAAAATACAAAATTCAAATGTAGATCAACTCTGGCCTTTTAGTTTGGGAAGAAATTTCTTTAAGATATTACTCAAGGAATGTACCCGAGTTAATCATAATACAATCGCAGGTCTTGAGCAACGCAAATTATTTAGATGGATTTATTAAAAAATTTCTTTATAATTTTTTCTTTTTCAAAATATGAGCCTGTAAAATTGATTTGAAGTTACACAGTACATGCATCATTGAAAAAGGTTGACAGTTTGTCTCATTGTCTTTAAAGTTTCCATGGCAGTGTATTATTCACTCTAGAATTCAATAATGGCAAAATACTTTTTTTTTTCTGAAATAAGACCTAATATCTTAGTGCACGTGCTTAATGAGATCAACTTTTCATTTTAACTTCGGCTTTTTTAAATTGTAGCCTGCAGGTGGCCAAAGTAATATCTTGTTTGGTGAGGCACCTGTTGAGAAGACATCAAAGAAGATACATGACCAGAAGTTTGCGGAGCTGACAGGCAATAATATTTTCCAAGGAGATGTTCCTCCAGGTTCAGCAGAAAAGCCTCTAAGCAGGGCTAAGCTCAGAGAAATGACTGGCAGTGACATATTTGCTGATGGAAAGGTAGAAATCAAAGATCCTGTGCGAGGTGCTAGGAAACCCCCTGGTGGAGAGAGCAGCATAAGCTTGGTTTAAGTTATTTTAACCTTCAAAACTACTAGCGATATAGTCTCTTAATACTTTTTTGTCTGACACTTTCTATTGGTTGAGATTTACGCGAGTCTTACTTATGCGGATCTCTTTAACTAGCAAGACTCACATGAATTTTTGCCAATAAAAGAAAGCAGATAAAAAGTATTAAATGTGTGTTGTTAGCATTTTACTTTTTAACTTATCCCTTTTGACGTAGGCATTCTTAAAGTATGTCTGAACTCGCATGTTTTTCAGTAGAAGCGTCAGTGTGGTCGATTATCAGTGTTGTAGGTTCAACTGTCTATGAACATCGCAAAAACCTTACTTTACATTTGAACGATGAAAGAGGGAATCAGCCACGCTTGGACGAGGTTTTAGTGTTCATTTGTCTTAAACTTGTTAGGAAAACATCACTTATGTCATGTTTTGTTGAGTAAAAGAAAAATATTCCATGCTGTTGTCCAACGTAGACTTGTGAGTGGAATAATATTCGTAGCTGTATTTTTAAAATTGAATAATGGAAATGGATGGTTTGCATAATCTGATTAGGGATATGGGTGATTTAAAGAGTGTGGTAGAAATGAAAGAGAAAATTAGAGACAATAGATACAAATACTGTGTATCAAAGCTTTATACATACTCATTTGATGCACTGATAAGTTTTCGAATATATTTATGTATGAATGAATCCTTAAGTAATGTATCGTCTCATACAATGAATTTTTAACTTAAGGTTCATCGACATTTTAAATGCTATGGGTTACTTAAGATGTTATATCCAGTGAGTGAATAATCATTATTTGGTGGTTTATGAATAAATTTCATATAAATAAGTAATTGAATAATTTATGGTATGTATACACTTGAAATCTTGTTAAAAATTCGTTCATACAAAAACTTAAAGTCCTCATTGTCTTGGGCAATCCGTTTTTTTTTTTCCACATTTATGAATTATTACCTACACTAATATCATTGTCCGTTGAATAAGAAATTTGTCCTATTCCTATCATGTCAACTTTCGTTATTGAATGATTTAAAATATCTTGGTAACATTACGTCAAAATCTATAGAGGTTGTTTCACCTATCTATTTCTTTTTCAAAATCTCCTCTTCTACGAAACTTCGGAATCAATAAATCATAAAATGGCTTATCACCTTCACCATGTATTAAACTTTGTTTTCATTTTCTCAAATATTAAATTAGGTATTTACTAAAAAATAGTCTTATTTTCCCATGTGAAGATATTTTTAGGAAAAATATTAAAAAGGAAATCATGTTGACTTGTGAAGTTTAAAAGTTTACAAAAATAAATCTTCGGTCCTTGCTAATTAACTGTCATCTTCAATCACAAAAATACAATTTAGAAGAAATTTATTCGTAAAGGTTCAAATTTAACCCTTACTATACCAAAATGATTAAACTGTTACGTTTAATATCAATGGAAGGTAACTATAAAAAATACCAAAAAGAAAACAATAAATCATAAGAATGCTTTTTGTTAGTAAAACCAAACCAAGTACAAACACAAAAGATAAATTTATTTTTGTCCTTACAAGTAAAACACGACTCCACTGGGGATCGAACCCAGAATCTCTGGTTCCGTAGACCAGCGCCTTATCCATTGGGCCATGGAGTCCTTTTATTAAGTGTTCCTCAAAATAAATTAAATCAAAGCAAAAAAGTAATGATTTAGACTTGGTCATGGCGGCGTGATGACCAAGCTAAGCTGTATGGCTTTTGGGGTCAGCCTCTGCATAGTTCGTTCGATGACACGAGAATATGAAAGCTGTGGCGCACCAACAAATTCACCACCTAGTTATCTTGTTCTCAAATGTGCCGTAGAAACAAGGACAAGATCCCATGTTTCTGAAAATACCAGGATTCGAGTTTCGTAAGTAAAAATGGGAAAAAGGCAATCTTTACGCAACAAAGCAACCAATTTTGTTTCTGTCCTTCTCAACCCCATCTCGGACTCCGACGCTCCCAAACCCTCCAAGCACCCTCCACCCACTCCAACACCAACACTTCCTTCTGTAAGTTTTCTCTCTTTCTTCATCCCTGTTGTCTTCATGTCTCGTCTCTCAGCATTATTTCTGTATTTACCTTATTAAGTTTTAATCTTTTCCTTAGGATCTCCTCTTATTTTGATTTATTTTTTCTCACTCCCTTTTTAAAGTAAGCTTCTTGGTGTTTGCTTCAAAGTAAAGTTTAGGTGTGCATTTTGTTTCGTCTCAGGGAGAAGTAGGTGGATCAGAGAATGATGAAGAAGTTAACCGTGGTTTAGCTGATGGGCCTGATACTTCATCCTTCACTGCGTTTCTCTATTCTTTTTTGTCTTCCTCTGACCCTGGAGATAATGCAAACTCGCACGCCCATAGTGATGATCGCAAAGGTGCTGCACCTGATCACAACCCTTTACCAGACTCGTTGCTGAAGGAAAATGTTGGGAGGAAAAGTTTGTTTTCCAAAAGCAAGCAATCACTTGGCAGAGCCATTCGCAAAATTGGTGGATTTCGCTATCATGATCGCAGAGATAACCTTGAAATGAAACTGGACGACGGGAGTGGCTCTACGGTTTCTGGTTTTGTTGAGATGAGGCGTATTGAACCTGTGCAAGAGTCTGTGACTGTGCCTTTGGATGATCTTCCTGAAATTTCTGAACCTTCGGTTCTCCTTTCGGATAGTATGAGGAATGTTCTATATGTTTCTCTTCCACCGCTTATTCACGGAAGGAAATGGTTGTTGTTATACAGGTATGTAATACCAGTGCATCAAGGGTCATTGGCAGACACAAGATTTCGTGTATTCTGTTCTGAAGTTCTTAATCTTGCTATAGATAAATTTATTACTGTTATTATTGTTATTATTTGAAGTACTGTCATTATTGTAACTTCTATACATTGTTTGCAGCACTTGGAGGCATGGTATATCACTTTCCACTCTTTACCGGAGAAGCATGATTTGGCCTGGATTGAGTTTGCTGGTACAGCTTTGTTATTCATCAGCTGTCTTACTTTTAAGCATGTATTTATCTGTCTCTAATCTACATTAGAAAATTAGTAAAGGTCAAATGCTAAATGGTGCTTGAATATTATGTAAATAGTTTATATGCTGTAGTTAACAATAATAGCATGCAGTAGCTTAAGGTGTCCAAATGTTGTCCCAGATTTACAAGATTAATGGTTAAACAAGTTTATGTTGGCAAATTGTACTGCCACATCCTAGTAATTATCTTGCTATATAGTGGATTGTGGCCTTATAGTCTGTACCGAGTTGAAATTGTTATATGCATTATTTTGTTCTTTAATAATTCAGGAGAGCTACTTTTTTCCTATCAAGGATTAGTTCTTATTGTCATAAATTCCATTCTAGATTGTTGGAGATAAAAGAGGAGCAGTATTTGGCAGCATTGTTGAAGCACCTCTCAGATCATCTAGCAAGAAGAAATACCAGGTCATACCAAAAGTCATTTTATTTTATTGGTTATTTGATAGATTGACTGCAATTGTGCTACTTGTTTTATTGATTTGACAAAAGATTTTGTACAGGGAACAAACAATACATTTGTTTTCACAAATATCTCTGGTCACCCTGTCATATATCGCCCAACAGGTATCTACATTATATCCATTATTACCAGAGTCAATTCCCTTTGAGGGATGCTTGATTTTCTTTTCTTTTATGCCATAATTTTGTCTGCTACATTAACTGATTAACTTGGCAATGAGATTTTATTTTACACATGATGCTTTCCTATTCATCTGATATCTATGAATCATTAAAAAATGATGAATTTTCTGGTATTAATAGTTGGCCTAGTAGAATATTGGAATTGAAGGAAGAAAATGTTATAACGGTGTAATTTTGTTTGTAAGATTTAGCAGCTGCTAGAGGCTTTATTTGAGTTTTGCAGTGCAAAAGAAAAGTGAGGCTATACTGCTAAAGTTGCTCAGCGTATGACTTGGCACCTATCTTAGCATTCAATTCATACACATGGTTGCATAGAGTGAATATCTGGCTTGCTGTGAAATTCTCTTCACATGCTTTGCTGAATTGACCACAATATTTGCAGGAGTCAATCGCTATTTCACACTTTGCAACACTGACTATTTAGCAATTGGTGGAGGAGGTCATTTTGCACTTTATCTGGATGATGATCTGTAAGAGCTCTGTACTTTTCATTTTCCAAATCTGTGCTAGCCTGCTTTCAGTCACATCATGAGCCTGAGTTTTGTTTTTAAAATCTCTTCTTACTTGAAGATTGAATGGTTCAAGTTCAGTCTCAGAAACTTATGGGAATCCTTGCCTTGCAAATTCTGAAGATTTTGAAGTGAAGGAAGTAGAGGTGCACACAAAGTTCCCCCTTTTGCTTCTCATTGCACACACCCTCACCCCTACAACCTTTGTTTTATGCTAGCTACCTGTGAAGCATTTAGGGTATTTCCACTGCAGAGGATATTCCCTATGTCATAAGTTTAATATTGAATCTTTAGGATCTCTGTGATGGATATACTGACATGACATAAAATACTCTACATCACAAGAATAAAGAAACATTTTTGTCTTAAAAACATTTATTTCTGCCAACAATTAAATAAAGGTCTTGTAAAGACCTTTATATCGAAGTAAAAGTTGCAAGAAGGTTTCAAGAATGATATGACAGTTGGATCCATAAAAAGTAAATTAAAACATTGTGAAATGACTGCTGAAACGATGATAACCTTATACGAACAAAATTTAGATGCAGTTCTATTTCGTATTGTTCTCTTGTCAGAATTGAAAATGTATTTTGGTAATTTGTCTAATGAAATTCTGTATTAAAAGACTTCGCAGTTTATCAAGGTAAAAAAGTTAAATTGTAATTGGTTTAACTGCAAAGAGTTTACTTTTATCAAAGTTTACTTATTTGTAAATGAGAAAGTTAATTGGTCTGTGACATTCATGCAGTTATGGGGCTTTGTATATGCTTCAAAATATGAGGAAGTGCTAGCAATGAGCAGAACAGAAGCACCTGGGATCTGCCGATGGTGAATATTTACCTGGAATCTGGTCCAATCAAATGGTTTGCACTTGGCATTCACTGAATGGTCACTTTCCCTCTGGCCTGTAGTGTTGTGAAGTGAGCAATGCGAAGTTCATATTACGATGTAATGGAGACATTTTGTTGTATCAACATATTTTCTTACCAAGCACTAACCTATATGTAAATATTACCAAGCATGTATATATGGAGTCCCTACTTGAAAAAAAGATTACCAATTTTGTTCAGAATATAAGATGGAGCAAATTTTTAAGTGTTTGTCTTTAAGCAGATGTCAAAAGACGAGAAAGAATTCTATGTGGACCTTATGTTGCAGGTAAATGCGGAAGAAAAGATTGTGTATTTATAGGTATATCAGCATGAATATAATTTTACTCTGCTGCAGAGTTCTAAAACTTTGTGAAAATGCAGTAAAAAATAAAGATTAAGGTAATTTGAAAGATCCTAGGTATTTTAATCATTTTCAAACAGGCCTACCACAAGGAACGGGTCAGTTGTTTTTTCTTACAAAAACTAATGTCAGAGCTAGTTAAAAAAAAATTCAGTTGAGTCCTTTTATACAACAAAACTTTAATCGAAATGTAATGCAAAGGTCCAATTACAGATTAAAAACTTTTAAACATAGATAATTATTTAAGAAAAAAAAAACAAATAGTTTAAGACCTACATATTAATTTAACCTACAAATAAAAACAACCACGCCATTCATTAGTTTCATCTACTTGAATTTAAATTCCCACTTGACCTGACAGTTATTGCGTACACTTTTTTTGTTGACAATCAACTATGGACCTTCTAAAGTGGTCCATTTTTGGGTTTGTCAACTTTGGTATCCACCGCATCATATGAAGCTTCATGAACACCAAGCGCCGCACGACCAGAAGGGTCAAGATTTTTGGACCATGCCGCATCCCATTCCACAGCTTTTGCAGTACTGCATGCCACACTAGGACCCCCTGGAACTGTTGCCCTTGCTGCATTCTGTTAAAATGGTTAAACATTATCAGAATCAGGTTTAAAAATATTTGAATTTTAACAAGTAAACCAATGCGTGCATATTAGAAGGCAAGGTTCTTTACGTCCATCTTACCTTCGGAAAGAACTTCTCAAAAATTGTCCTGTAGAGGTATCCTTCTTTGGTAGTAGGAGTGTTTTCAGGGTAAATAAAACTGGCAGCAAGCATTGTTGCATCTGGGACCTGACCATTTTATCAAGAGACGGTTTATTAGAACTATTGGCATTACATCCAAAAATTTCAACATCACAAGTTAAAACCTACTTGTTTATCAGCGTGATCCTTCAAGGCATCAATCCAACTGTAACCAACCCCGTCACTGAACTGTTCCTTCTGCCTGTACAATATGTGCTGAAAAAACAAAGACAAACCAAAACAGAATTTCTACTGAAACCCTGAAACACACGAGAATAAGCACGATGCAGTAGTTGATACAAACCTTTGGTAAATATGGATTCTTTTCATCATCAAATGCATTGCGTAATACCCACTTCTCTATCCTTCCAAGATCACGCCTTATCTGGGCAAATTTGTCACGAGTTTCATAAAGTGATTGAAAAGGAAGTCAACAAGATGAACTTATTAAAAGATTGCAAAATCAACCATAACAACTTCTTAAAGCCGTAAAATCAAGATAACCATAAAAAACAAACTTGAACATTTAAAATAAAGGGAAAAAGTTAAAATGGCCTTTAAATTTGTTTAACAGTAAGATACGCAATCTAAATCAACATTGCAGACAATGGCAGAACTTGAAAAAACTAACATTACAAAAAAAAATTATGAGAATGGAAATTTCTGCATCTGTTAGAAGAGTGGTATAAACAAAATCTCTAGAATTACTTGTGGATAAGTGGACATAAAATTCTTAGCTTCATAGGTGAAAACATACTTTTTCATAATGATTAACTGTAATATATTATTCCTAAGTATTGTATAAGGAATTATATTCCTGGAGATTCACAAGAACATAGACAAGTTAGGAATGGAAAATTTCATATCTTGAACACCACCTGAAAAATATTTTGTATAATTAAAAAAAATTTGTACAAAAATGAAAAAGGTTTAAGTAACCAAGTTCTGAAAATCCACCACTAAATGCACGTGCAAGCAACCCAATCATAAGATGGGATAGATAGAACAGTTATGCAGCATAAGAAGATGAAAACAGAAAAACGTAAATGTAAAATACCATTTTCCACTCCGGATCCATACTCATTGCTACTTCGATAAATTCTTTATCCAAGAATGGTACACGGGCCTCTACTCCCCATGCTGCAGTTGACTTATTGGCTCTCAGGCAGTCATAAAGATGAAGAGCTTTAATCTGTCAAATCATCAAAGCTACTAAAAATTGAATAAACAAGTAATGCATAAAATGAAAAAGAGAAAAAAGGGAGAAAATATATATTTAAGCTCATAAAACTTTCGCAAAATAAATTAAATCAAACAGAATTACATAAAAATTATTACACATTACTTTTCGACAAGTTTCTTCGTGAAGCTCTTTCTTGTTAGGTGCCTTATGAAAATACAGGTAACCTCCAAATATTTCATCTGAACCTTCTCCAGAAAGAACCATTTTCACTCCCAAGGATTTAATTTTCCTGGACATAAGAAACATTGGAGTACTTGCTCTGATAGTCGTTACGTCATATGTTTCAATATGGTAAATGACTTCTTCAAGTGCATCTATACCTTCCTGATACAGCAATATACAAGATTGCTTCTGAGTGGCAATAGAAAACTCATTAGAAAAAAATTAAAATTAATAGATTGTGAGAGGTGATCACCTGAACCGTGAAATAAAGTTCGTGATGACGAGTACCAAGATAATCTGCTACCTCTTTTGCAGCTTTCAAGTCCGGAGAGCCCTGCATGATGGAAAAGTTAGATCATGAAGAATATGAAAGCTGGTACACTAGTTTCCTTTCGTTGAAGAAGCATAACGAAACTCATTCTGACCTTTAAACCAATGCAGAAAGTATGCAACTGTGATCCCCATTGACGAGCCGCCTCAGATTCCGCTAAATAACGATTGACCACAGAGGCAACAAGTGATGAGTCTAATCCTCCCGACAAAAGAACTCCAAAGGGTACATCAGTCATCATTCTCTTAACCACAGCCTGCATGATATATCGTGAAACCAAACAAAGCGCTAAAAAAAGATGTTATGATAATCAGTCATGCTATCAGTTAGTATGTGACTCCATTACACCAAAGGAAGTTCCACAGAGAAAGGATGAATTTGATCACCTAAAGTTCTAACCATTAGTCAAGCAAATGCAGTAGAATTGAGTTTTCAGAAATGGGAAGATAAATACCATGATTCACAATAACAGCTTACCCTCTCGAAGGTCTCACGCAAAAGTATTGGATCATAGGGAGTTGATGGAACAATCTCTGAAAACCACGGTGGATTGTACCACCTTCTTAATCCTCCTGCAAATATAACAAATTTTAACAGCATTTACTGGTGGTACAATATTTGCACGTAAAAGTATGGGAATTACAAGAATCATAAACAGAGAAGACAATAAATGACATTATTGATACCTTGTTTGCTGGAATATATATGCCCTGGAGGAAATGACATGAATCTCTCACAATCATCACTAAGAGCTTTCATTTCAGATGCAAACCATGTTGATCCTGCAAATAAACCAGTCCTTCCATAATAACGTATTTAATCCGTTCATGGGATTAAAAAAGAAAAGAACAGTCATGCCAAGTTACAGCAAATAAGACATGTATATCCAAATAAATAAGGCAATATAAATTTTCTATCCAAAAATTATTCTAGTTCAGAATAAAAAAAAGATGATTATGTGCAGGAGAGAAAAAGACGCTTCTTTCACTCGCCTTTGAAAAACTAGAATATGTTCCAAAATGTAAGAAGCAAAGGAGGATGTAATAAAGTCATATTAAGGTATTAAGAAATTTGAAATAAAGAATTTAGCCATAATTTATTGAAATTACCACAACGGGATCAACTTTTAGTACTTCACGGAGTGAAAAAATCCAAGTACAAATGAGGGTAAACAACAATAAATTTCGTGTTATTTATACCATAAGAAAGCACATATATAGATAAAACTACATAAAAAAGTGTACTGAGTTGAAACTCAGATTCTGCAAGCCGGGTATTCAGTTGTAGGAGATTCAGAGCGACTGGGATGGATAATGCATTTATCCCACTTTATTTAAAAATAGTTAACATATCCACATGCTTCGCTTGGATTTACTTAAATTCAACCATAGCTAGCATTATTTGAGAGGTTAAGCAACATCCAGATTGAACCGAAAATGTAAGAATGTCAAAACAAGCAGAAGGTAAAGCCACATACCATCAAGACCCCAGCCCAAATAAAGAGGGGTAATGCCAATAGCATCACGAGCAGCAATAAAACTTTTATCTCGAGTATCAAGAAGAATAAAGGCGAACATCCCATCCAGCATGTTAACAAATTCCTCCCCATACTCTTCATACTGGCATCATAATTACAACAAAAACAAAGATTCATAATTTACGGGCTAATGATAGACTGCGTATCAAATGTAGCTGATTCTAAAACACTTACAAGATGGGCAATCACTTCACAATCACTACCAGTTCGAAATTGATGAGAACTCAGTTTCTGTCTCAATTGTTTGTGGTTGTATATCTCCCCATTTACCTAATGACGTAGTTTCAATAATATGTGGTATGAGGATAAGAAAGCAAAATAAAAGTCATGTAAGTGCGTCCCCTATAACACTATCCAGAAAACAAAAACAATGCATCTTCTAGTGAAATGAATATTCCTGAAAAATGCACATATATTTTATAATGGCACAAAGACACATACGGTGACAACAACAGTCTTGTCTTCGTTGTACAAAGGTTGATCCCCTGAAGTAGGGTCAACAATAGCAAGCCTTTGATGAGCAAGGTAACAATCATCATGGCAATGTATGCCACTCCAATCAGGACCTCTATGCCGCAACCTACATTTTTCATATCGATCACAACCACACACAAATCAGAAAAATGAGAGAGAGATTCTCTGTTGCCTAAGAAACTCCTCTAATTAACAAAACAAACATAGTCAAACATTAAGAAATCGTTCTAAAGCAGTAACATATAATTTAATGAAGCATGACAAAAAAAAAGGTTTTCTCTTTTGTTTTGCTACATAAAGTGAAAGCAAAAACGATTAGTAGCATGAATATAAAAACGAAAATTCGTGTTCCGAGAAACAATGGAAGAAGAGAAAGATAAAGAAATGCGCGCGACCTGCGAGACAATTCGATGATGCGAGCGCGCTTGGCCTGAGAGTTGTCGACGCAACCCAACACTGCAAGGATTCCGCACATGGCGGCTGCGAGTAAAATCTGAAACACAGGGGAAGACACAACTCAGGGGTAAAGTGATAGGTTTCAGTATTTATTTTATCACGTTTCTGTTAATGGTAATTATTTTCGTTTTTTTAATATGGTTATTTCTCCCAGGTTGTCAGAACTCCGTAGATTCTCTCGGATTTTCTGCTTTCTTTTTTTCATTTTATTTAAGTATCTCTTTTTTTTTTCTTTTGAGAAATATGCTAAAGGCAAGAATCCAAGTGTTTTTGTCAGCACCAGATTCCAATTTGGATTCCTTTTAACTGTCCCCTGCTTTTTAATCCAAAACTCAAATTTAGTGGGCTGAACAAAGGGGCCAATACTTCTGACCGAAAGTGCTTATTCCATTAAAATAAATAATATTTTTTAATCAAATTACACGACAAATATATCATTAATTAAATACTATAAGTTTTAAAATAACACCATTTGAATCCAAACTGACTAATAAACTAATTATAAAAGAAATAAATGGAAAAATTGGGGGGTACAGAGGAAAATATGGAGGTGAGGAAAGAAAATAGGTTTGGGCCCAATAAGGAAATGAATATGTAGCTCAGTATTAGATTTGAAGGGAAAGAAGGAGAGGGGAAAGCTTTGCGAAGGTTGTGTCGTGAGAAATTGAGAGCGAGCATGGGAAGTAGAATGGGAAGAAGGGTGGTGCAGTTGGCAAACCTGATAAAGCTTTTGATGCCGAACAGCTTCACCAACATTCGGGAAATCGCGATCAAGACCATTCCTTCAGCCTCCAAGATCGAGATCAAGCGCGTTCTCGAATCCCTCTACAGGTTCCAGGTCGAGAAGGTTCACACCCTGAACATGGAGGGCAAGAAGAAGAAACGGGGCGGGTTGTTGATCGCCAAACCCGATTAAAAAAAGGCCTACGGTCACCCTCAAGAACCCGCTCTCCATTTCGCCGGATCTCTACCCGATTATAATCATCGAGGAGGATAAAAAGAGGGTCCACAAGCAAACTAAGTCCAGCGTCGTTCAGGAAGAGGCTAGAAGTCACTGGCTCGATGACGAGGGAGAGAGGGCTTCTCCCTCCACTCCACCACTTCCTCTCTACACCTCCACATTCTGTAAATATCTCTATTAAATGAGATAGTTAACTGATATTTATAGCGCAGTAAATTTTTATATGCTTCCTTTATCACTCCGGTTATATCTATACCACCTAGCTTTTATTATCTTCATATTTATTAATCTCTTTTCTTTTCCTGTGGTGTTTGTGGACCATTATTCTTTAAATTTGGAGTGATTATATAGTACTGGAGTCCTCTGTTTGTGGTTCCGAGTTGTGTGTGGAGAGGGAGCATGAGTAGATTGGCGAGGTTGGTGCAGTGGTCGCGGTGGTGGTGCAGGAGTTTCTGCTCAGCTTCTGTCTCAAGGGAATGATATACGCAAATCGATGTCCTCCTTTCCTTTTAAATTAACATTGCACATGAACTGGGTCACAGTTGTCAAGCAATAAAAAATTGGATAGATAACAATTGAACCATTTTTACAACATATGAGACAATAGTAAACTGCACTTTGAACATATCATCCCAAAGGACTAAATGATGTATTAATTTAATTTCATATTTATTATACAGTTAGACCCTTTAATGCAAGAATGCAGTTTAAAAGTTGCACAGTGGATGATGTGAGGGAGACATCACCGATTTTTATATCACGAGAGCTTTGTTGGAATGGAAACATTCGTAGACATTGCTATCATGCTTTATTGCAGAAACTAACTGGACATGTCAAAATTGATTTAATGTAAATCTGTTCAATCCAGACAAAGTTCAGTAGTCTTTTGGAACTATAAACATAAATACAATGGGATCCGTTATTCTGTCTTTCCGGCTTCCATAGTTGACCGTGAAGAATGAAGAAAATATGATCACAAGTCACAACACTCCACAACGTTCATTCCCTGCATCTTCACACCATTTACACGAACTTTTTTGGCACCTTTCCAATTGATGGTCTTTGTTTGGCTCTCCTGGCTTAATCTTTAGATTGTACTGATGATTTGGAAGACACGTCACTAAATAAAATAGACTTTAAAGACAAGCGCCACTATATTTTGTGCCAAATAAAATTTCCTAGATTCTAACTTCAACATCACAAGCAGCTCTATTACAAATCAAGGGGCAAGTTTAAAACTACACAAAACCATAGAAGCTTGGAAATCTAAAAACAGTGGGTGTCAAATATTGGAACTTCAAATAAGAGCAAAGCCATCAGCTCTCTGCCTAAGTCTCAACGTCAGATATATCAACACCAATGTTCCGAAACTTGACCTGCAGGAATTGATCAATTTCACGTATGGTTAAATGTAGAACGAATAAGAAAATCTGAAAAGAAATTGTCAAAGATAGAAAGTAGAAAAAATCGGTATCAGTTGGTAATCGTTTCAGTTGAGGTAAATGTTTAACAAAAGTTGAACACAGATCAAATTTCTGTGTAGACAGGGAAACCAGTTATACACCGTCTATAGTTGTCTTAGATGCACCCTGCACTCACATAAATGTGTAAGAGCATTTCTTTCCATAGAAGGACCTTTGTATGGCAAAATCAAAGCCTAGAAGGATGGAAAAACCGACACTCAGCTGGAAAGTTCTTTGCTCGGATGAACATAACACCTAAAACTTGACATATAACTCATGTCCCTGTTTAGCATGGACGGTAGGGAATGCTTTAAAGCTTTATGGAGGCTGAGCGACTTTGTGCTGGAGGCCAATTACCGAGTGAGTATTGTGAATGATGGATACGGATGAATGATTTATAAGTTTAACCAAATTAATAACATACCAATGCTGGTAGCATTGACTAGACTAGGAATGATTTTGAGTGTATTTCACTAGTTAAATGCTCTTTTGATTGAGCTTTCCATAATTTAATATATATTTGATAAATTAATTGAGAAATTTTTACCTTCAACGATACACATGTTTGGATTCTAGAAGTGGCATGGAATCACTCATGAATGCAATTATGCATTCCACAAGTAGCATCTCTCGTAAACTCCGAAAATCACGAGATATGCAACGCAGAGCAGCAATTTCCCTCTTTTTATCATTCATTAGGTTCTAAAGAGTAGGTATAGTTTTGGCAAGTTAATTTCAATCTTTCTATGGTCACCATGAAATTTATGTAAACATACAAATAAATAAATATATAAATAATTTATAACTTTTGTACATTCATGAAGAAGCACCACAGATATATAATATGTTATGCAGATTCAAGTAAGAATAGATATACTATTTTGTTATAATCGTGAAAAATACTACCCATTATAATAGAACATTTATATAAAATAACTTGCCAGAAAAAAAAAAAACAGAATATTCACATGAAATAACAACTAAAATTTTAGTATTGAAGGACAAGTTTAGTATATGAACTTACAATATTGAAAACAGAAGAGCAACTTTTCTGGAATCAAATGAGGCAGCACGTTTATATCTTCTCCATCTGTTACTAGGTAAATCATGTAGCTTCTCAGAGATTGGTTTATCTGTTAAATTAGAAAATATGAAAGTTAGACGTGCATCTAGATCACTTAACAGCTGAATTCAAGAACACAAAAATGTAACAGTGTGTTCAGGTACAAGAAGGGAGTAATTGCTAGTTTGAACATGGCAAAAATGGGTGGAAGACAAATGAAATTTCAAAATTATATAGCACAGAAGATTGTGAAGGCTTCACGAAGTAACTAACCATGTGAAGCAAAAGAACTATATTGGACAATTTGAATTTTGAATGATACCCTTGTCTTCAAGTTCAAGTTAAACATATCTATTCTTAACTATGGTATTTCATGTTTGTTAAGGTCATGTCAGAACAAAACCCAAACCCACTTATATTTTACTACTTTGCTTTTGAGATGACAAGCAAACCTGAAATCGTGTTGTTGCTTTACAGGACCAGTCAAAATTATAAAATTGGCCAAAAATATGTTTCAATTGTGTTCACACTTTTGAATGACGGAGAGTAGAAAGTTCTCTAACACGAGGCTAGAACTATTTATCAAAATGTTATATGCATATATTCTCTGGTCAAGCAACCTATCTGTATTGCACGGGATAATAATTCCTTCAGCTCTAAACTATTCTGATTGCTCTCAGAAAATCATTACCAGTAAAAGAAAAATATATGAGCTTATCTGTATTGAAAAAAAACTTAGGTACGGTACAAAAAACAACAGACATACCTCTTGAATTGCTGACATTCACCAGACTCTGCATAAGTTTTCCTCCTTTGAAACTTGATTCTCTCCAAAGTACACTCTGCAATATTGTAAAATATCAATCCTCTTAAGAGAATACACACGGTGACATGTGTGTATGTGGCTTTATAAGGGCGCCTGCTGTCTGATATGTTTTATTTTAAAAAACAACTGTCAAGAAGATGAGTTTATGAGACTTACAGTCGGTGAGTTTCCAGTTTTAAAACATTCGACTGTCTCTTCATAAGATTCAGGAAAAACTGAATTTCCATTCACACAAGGAATATCAATCGAGCACTGGGAATACACATCATCATTCTTCATTTGAAAATCTATGCAGTTTTGGCAATTTATGGGAGAATCTAAGCACATTGGACTTTTAGCTTGATTAGAAACCTCTAAGATGCTTAAGAAAGCTAGTGGTGAAGCACAGTTTTGGCTTTCATCTTCCTCAGGCAACACAGAAATACTATAAACATCTCGAGCCTGCCATAAATGGAAAAGGCGTGAGTTTCTAAAATATCATGTTTTTAGCTACTTCCAGAAAACAATTTAGGTCATAAAAATGGTCAAGTGATTCAAAATTCAAATATGAAAGGAAGTTAACACATTGACACTTATAGAAAAAGGATCTTCAGTGACTTACATTTCAGGGTAACAAAAAACCCAAAACTAAAAGGAATCTAGGTCCAAACGTTTTTTTCTTTTATAATCAGGATAGATCAGTGTGAAGCATGATTAGATAAAATGATTTTGATCCTCTCTACTCAGTCTTATGGTTCTCAGTAACATTAACTGTTACCAAAAACGTAGGTAATATGTCCTGACACCCTGGACCCGTCAAAACTTAAATGCCAATTAGCACAATTGATTTGGTTTCGAAGTAAGGGCATGCCTGCCAAGAAACTGATAGTTTGTTGGTTTTCCTTCACATCAGATCTTTCATGCGTCTACCAAAAGCATAATATTTTAGCTTCTGCATATGCTGGCAAATTAACGGGGAAGTTTGGTTATACATGCATGCTGGACATGTATCCAAGCACGCACTAAGCTGACTTTAATGCACTGTTTCTCCCCATTTCAACTCTAACCAAACACATACTTATAGAAGATAAACCCGATTACAAACTCATAACAACCACTAAGCCACAAAAGATTCCCTAAACTACAAAATTAATTGAAAATTCGGTAAAAACAAACAGTAGATCAGTGCAGAGAAAGCAAGCACCAACATGTGAACTGTGCAATCCAGCTGGAAGGGAAGAATCTTCAAACAGTATCGGTGGAATCTCTGAAGTGGAGGAAAAAAAACAGGATGAAGAGCAATAAAAACCAAAGACATTTCTACAACACACAACATTGCTAAATGATCTAATTTAGTACAATTACCTGGTTTATTATGTAACTTCAAACCGACAGCGACATTTCCATTCCCGTCCACAAACTCCCGAATTTGATGTTCTCTCTGCAACCAAGCCGCGAGCAAAGATGAAAAAGGAAACAACCAAATCTCAAATAACTACGCATTAAACTATGTGACTCGCAAATCAATGGTGAGTGATAGCTCATGGAGCGATAACTTTCAACCTAACGCGATCTGAAGAAAACAGCTCAATCCATGCATCTTAAGTAAGAGACTCTTAACAAATCAACTTGAATTCTAAACTGTAAAGTAACGAATGCAAGCTAGAACGAAAATCGTGCGGTTTCACTTTCTCACGTGACTCTCGCACTGACTTTTCAACCTTTCTTGCTTTTTTTTCCATCAAAGCTGGAAAGCAGTTAGTTCCACATTTCACACAAACGTCGATTTCTTCTATCAGTTAGCATTCAGAAAGTAACAGCCAAAACAAGTTGGAAAAACCACGGCACGAGTTGAAACTCCGATTCAAATAAACAAAATGTCGGAAAAGTACCAGGTGAAGTTCAAATCGAAATGCAGCTTAGAATTAGTAATTTGAGATATGATTGAGGTTTAAGAGAGGATTGAGAATGTTACCTGAGCGGAGGAATCAACAGCCATTGATGGCGTGAAAAGAGAGTGTTAGGTTGTTGCGAGGAAGGGGGAAAAGGGGAAAATGAGAGGAAAGAGAATGCAATTGAGATTGAGATTTGAGTCGAATTTGAACGTTACATTGTTATATTATTAAAGGGAGGAACTGAACTGAAGACGAAGGTCTGAATTTGTAGGAAGTACACTACACATCACATACATACATACATATCATAGTTCCCTACAGTGTGCGCGATTTGCCATAAAAACTTCTGACTACGACGTCGACCATAACGACAAACACCTTCATTTCTTGTTCTGACCATATTACCCCTTCATTTTCAGCCTTTTTCATTTTTTAACATTACCATTTATGGAATACTACTGGTGAATGTAGAGGTGGTCCTGTTGGTGCCAAAAGCTATACATGAATATGAATATTTTACGTAATATAAAGTTAACTGAATTTGAATTTTTTAAATAAAACTTTAAATACGATTGTTATTGAAATAAAGACTTTATCCCAAACAATTAGTCAAATTCTTTATCCAAAACAATTAATGACCCTTCAAGTTTGGTTATCCACCTTTTAAGAGGTTAAATGATCATTAGTTACTTTTACTGAAACACATAAATATATTATAAAAGTATGTTCGTTTTATTTCACTCTTTTGTAAATAACTTTTTTTAGTCTTTATAAATATTTTATTTTTGTTTTTAATCCTTATAGTATTAATTTTAATCTAAAGATATATATTTTTTATTTTAGACTTTATAAATATTTTTTATTTTAGTTCCTATAAATATTTATTTTTTAAGACATGATTTAAGGATAAAACTTCTCGTACTTTCAATATATTATAACTTATTTTAACAATATCACTTAAATTCTATCACAATTTTTTCCTTAAAAGCATATTAAACAATAGAAGAAAATTTAAAAACAATGATAATTTTTTTGTTTATTAAAATAATTTGTTCAATAAATGTATCACTTTATCTATTTATAAGAATATCTCTAACTCATAGAAGTTGTTTACCTGAGTTATTTATCAATTAAAAAATATATTTTAACGTAAATGAGTTTATTGAAAACACTGAAAAACTAAAAATAACAATCAATTTAATTTAAAAAAAAAAGAGCGAAAACCGTAATTATTTCAAAAGCGGTTTAGTTGCCTTGAAAAAAGAATCATCATAAATGCAAAAAAAGCAATAAAGTTAGACTAATTTTAGGGACATAATGGCCCAGTTAATAAGTTATGAGGGAAATTAAAGATTAAAAAACTAAGATGGCATATGGAGGAGAGAAATGGTAAATAAAAAAAGTGAAGGGGCAAAAGTGGAAGTGTGTGGTGTTGTGAAGGCATGTGATGTGAGTGAAGTTGTGAAGAGAAAAAGGTGCATTGGGTGGCACGGACAACCAGACAAACAGAGTCACGGGTTTACTAACTGTTCCATCTCAACCCGTGTTGGATTCATCTTTCTTTATTATCTCTCTTCTTATATATAAAAGAAAAGAAAATGACACTCCAAACGACTAACACAATTTCTTTTCTTTTTTTTATTAAAACACTTATTCATTTAATATGATACAATTATATATCTTCCATCCTATGTGACCTAATTCACAAAGTTATTCATTCAACCGAAAAAACACAATAGAAAGCTCTTCTTTTAGTTCATTGACCGAATAAATAATTATATAATAATGTCCATCACGTGTAATATTAACTATTGAAAATTATAATATACCCGAAAAATAAAACATACAGTCTTGTTTTTAAGTGAAAAATATGCCTTACAAATATACTTTAATTTAAAATAATCAGAAAAAATAATATTTAAATATTTAAACAAAGATATCATACAATAATTCATATGAGGAGCCATAAAATACATGATTTTTCTTGTTTAAAATTTTCCTCATAATTAATCCTCTTGAGTATATTTAAAAGGGGTTAACTATATATTTTTTTTACGTCAAGCGATTGTTAATCTCAAAAGAAAATATTGTATTTATATATTTCTTAACAATAAAGATATAGTAAGATCGAAATTTGAGGCGGAAGGACAAAAACATATAAGTTAATGAGCATAACTTATTTATTTGAATACATTTTACCGTCGGTCTCATATTTATAAAATATATATATATATAAAAAGCTCTCTACATTGTTAGTGTATTTTAATTAAATTATTTTATTCAAAAGATTTTGTTAACTAATGTATTTAAAATAATTATTAAAAGTTTAATAATATTTTTTATAAAATTTACAATATAAATATATTAATAATTATAATTCAACATTTTCTATAAAAGAAATTCTGAATCACTCATTACCTAATTACTTTAACCCACCTGAATTAATTTAACTGGTGTGACTTAGGATTTTGTTACGCGTTCGTGTGTTGAAGTATTGGATGATGGTTGTTAGAAAGGTAGACAACAGACACACGAGACGGCGTTTAATATGTGACGGTCAATGACGTACGGGCCCACCTACCCTCAAGGTTACAGTCTTGCAGATCGACCACCGTTCAGACATTTAGGCCCATTCATAAATACATTATCGATATTAAAATCTTGGCCCATTCCACATCTCATAGGGGAAAGAGTTTTATGTATTAATAAATTTTCTCACAAACCCTTATTACTATTTTATTATTAATATTGAATCGTCAATGTTTTTATATTTTAATAAATAAAAAATGAATATAAATTTGTTATCTAAAGTTAAGAATGCTAATAAACTGTTGTTTTGAATGAAACATTATTCAAAGTGTTCTTACTTTAATGTTAAGAAAAGTTCTAATTAATTTTTACATAACTTATAAATGTTTGTTTATTAAAAGAATTCTTTTATTAATTATTTGAGATATTTTTTACTTTTATTTAAATAATCTATCGTTTGATTTTTTTATTAATAAAATGATATAATATTTGTTTTTATTTTGCTATCTCTAGTTTATCTATTAATTTGTATCTTTTCTTTTCAATTTCTTTTAGCTTGTGGGTAAACTCGCTTGTATTGAGAGAATGAACGAATTCATCATTAAACTAGAAAACATTGAAGATAAGAGAAATAAATTAATCGAAAATATAGAGAAAAAAAATCAAATAACAATATATTATCCTGTTGACGAAAAAAGAAACAAACAACAAAATACACACAAAAAAATTGAAAAAATTTAAACACTATTAAAAATATCAAAATTTATAAATTACTTAAATTTTAATTAAATTTTTAAAAAATATTATTTCATTGAAAACTTGGACTCCCACATCATCTCTCGGCAGGTCAAGGCTTCACAGCTTTGATAATTATACTGGACAGCCTTGTCATGTATCAAGGTCTTCATTATTTTAAGAATTTAATTTATTTATAAATGTCAGTCGTTTGTTTTTTACACACATCAATTGTCATGTTACATTTTGCTAATGATCTCTGTTACCAAAAAACAAAAAAATAACATGATAATGGAAACTATATGATATAATTAAAATGTAACTTGTCGGTTTGTTTGCTAGCTAGTGCATTATGGTTTCGCAAATATTTTATGCAGAACACATTCTTTAGCTGAGTTTGGACTTTTGTTGCACCTGACATGAGACTTGAGTAATTAAACTGGAATAAATAATTCATTGGAATGCACAAAACTTTCTGAATCATAGTTATTAAACGGCAGCAGCTGCTTGTGTTGTTTGGTTGAGGGAAATAAGGAAGATGAGAAAGATTTAAAATAATAGATTGGTTGCTGAGAAAATAAATGCTAAGAAATAATTTAAAAATTCATTGATCTAAAACATTATTATTATTAATTTCCTCTATGTTTTTATTGTTGTACTCAAAATATTTTGATTTACTTTTCATACTGGGTAACTTATTTTGATCCTAACTATTTTTTTCTTCTCTACCGAACAAAGCTTGAGACTATCTGAACATGAATATAATTATACATGGTTTGTTGTCACAAAACCCAAGCCATCTTAATTGTATCCTCTAATCAAGTTTAGGTAAGTTTTATTTATTAGACATTGGATCATGATTCTATTAATAATAAATTCATTTCAAAATTTCAAAATTTATAAATAAAGAAATAACTGATTCGCATGACTTGGAGTACAAACACAAATAACAAAAAAAAAATCAACTAAGGATATCAAATATAAAGCTGATTGACTAGAAGAAAAGTGTGATTGATCGTGATCTTCAACCTCACAGCCAAAACAATTTGTAATTTGTGTGACTCTTTCTTGTGTCTTGCAATTTTCGAGGTGTGAATGAGAAACA
The DNA here is from genome assembly GCA_027742785.1 of Vigna reflexopilosa. NCBI lineage: Eukaryota > Viridiplantae > Streptophyta > Magnoliopsida > Fabales > Fabaceae > Vigna > Vigna reflexopilosa. The sequence goes on along the minus strand of CM050914.1, from coordinate 1,139,623 downwards.
CTTTTTCTCATGTAGCTCACTTAATCAAAGAACACAAATATATGTAGTAGAGGGTGAACTGGTCCAGAATAGGACGGTACCCTGAACACCTTGTGGTGTGGTCCAAAGTTTTTGTTATCTTTTGCTTTCAATGTTTGTTCCCTTTCCTAGTTTGGCTCTCTGCTTATTTATCCAATTCTACTATCAAAGCGAAATTGGTTTGGGTGGAAATAAATCAAACACACGAGTATGAGTGTGATTCCAAAAGAAGACAAGAATCAAACAGACGAAAGGTTTCAGAAAGCTTTAGGCCTAGCTAAGGTCTAGTCAACATTTCAGTACTGAGGCAGCAAATCAATAGGCTGTGAATGTTATGACTCAGATCCCAAGAAACTCTTGTATTCCACCATTAATCTATAAAAGTAATTAACTGTATGCTGTTTTAAATCTTGTTATTGTTATACAGTACAGCATATGAGAAACCAGAAGATGGTTCTGCATCCTTGTTTGGGCTGTGATCTTGATTAGTTTACCCCATGTTCAATATTTTAGTGAATGAGGTTCGTAGGTTACACATTAGACATGCAAACCTTAAATTAACCTGGTTACGTGGACACACATATGATGGGTATTTTGAGTAGGAAAAACTTATATGTCTCTTTCTGTTTCTTTTAGCTATTTCCTATTTCCACGTGAACAACCGGCCCCTTAGTCTACTACAATGAAAAGTAACAATCAAAACCTACAAAGTATGTTGGAAGTTACTTCTTGAGAAGTGATATGGTTAAGATTCCAAGTTAGGGGACAGTTTTCTCTCCATCAATCTGTTTTTTTGGGGTGAAATTACGCTTAACCCAAATCTTTAGAGCACGTCTTACCTTGTTATTGGTTAGGCTAAATAAACCATTCGTAATGAACTGCAGATGTCTAGTCATAAAATAACGTTTTCCAACGGAAGTTTGCTGTCCGAGATAGCGAGTGTCTGTGGATAGGATTCAGATTTTAAGGTATACATATACATAACTATCTTTAAGGGACTATGCATATAACAGGATATATGTATACTTCTGCATCATTACTCTAAAGGGCACAGATTAAATGTTTCTAGCTTAAGCTCGTTCAATGTCTTTGGCTAGACAGAAGTAAAGCCTAGTCTTTTAGGCATTGCATTTTTCAGATATTTGTGAAGAAAGAGGCTAGTTTGATGAGGTCATTGATCTCGAAGAAGTTATGGACGGAAATGTTCTTCTCATGTCTGCGGGCACTTGTTAGAAGTCAGCTTCCAAGAGCTTAACTTTGTTTATGCAGAGTTGTTGCAGAATGGAGATAGCCCAAACAAGAGTTCTCATATTTTAACCGATATACTTTGAAATTAAATGTTTAGGAGGGAAGGAGAATGCGGCACATCTTTTATTTGTTCAACTACCGACAAACAATTTATAGAAAAATGCATAACATTAAAGTGTAATATTGTATACAGAGTGTAATAAAAGTGTTTGAGTATAAGATGTGTGCATCAAATCTGGAATAAAATATCAGTGTTTTTAGAATGGCAGTTCTGGTATTCTTACAATGACAAATATAGAGAGAGTTGAGATTGACAGACATAAAAACGTGAAGTGCAGATAAGTGTAGCATTTAGAAAGCAGAATGCTTTAATGTAATTATGAAGGCTGTAGTTGAAAGTACCCCACCCAGTAAAGAAACAGTCAGAGAACAGGGGTTCCCATTTTCGTACTCGAGCCTCATTTTTAACTTGAAAAATAAAAAGAGCAATATGATATACAGCCTAACACAACACAAATATGACAACACCACGCTACCATGGCCAATTCAGACAATCTTGGATCCACCTTCCAACAATTATGACAGTGTAGAAGCTGTCACCAGAAACCTTACTCATTTTGGATTCTATGCTTGCAAATCAGTAAAAGGAAAAACTTCATTTCCTTAATGTTTTAGTTAGAAAGGAATCATCATGACTGGAATTTTTTTTTATATATTTAATACTATACACTGGCACCACGATTTTTAACATAGTAATCATCGACATATGACAAGACCCTTACTAAAATCTTTGGAATTCTAAATATTAATGCCGCTCTTTAATAATTATTCAAAAGAATTTGGAGTCAGGACTTTTTTCATTTAAGAAGTAGATTGTTTACCGTTTGATTTTAGGTTTTGTATTAATTATCCAATAAGACCCAATTAATTTTAAATCGTTATACTTATTCTATGCATATCTAAATTTTTACGGTAAATTATATGTTAGTTAGATTGTGTAAAATTGGGCGAAATTGATTGTGGTGAGTTGGTGGCAACCTAACTTGGTTTCTGTTGGTTGATGGAGTAGGCATGGCTGCCCTAGAAAATATTTGTTATCACACATTCTTATTTTACCCTCCACATTACTAAGTTGTTAAAATAAAAATGAAAATAAAAACGGATAAAAACCGTCAAAATTTATACACACACTAATGGATAAAAAATTACTACAATATAACTTTGAATTATACCTGTCGATTAAGTTACATTCAGTGTTCGTTCATGAGTTATTTAGTCTTTACATATAAACCCTCAAAAGAAAGGTAGCTCGATCCCAGTAAAACTTAAATACTGATTTGATTAGACAGGACGTGACTTGCCATTTGATTGTGTTTCTATTGATTTAACGATTAAAATCGTGATTACACTGTCGGCGAAATTCATATACACTGCTCTTATTGCTAAAGAAAAGAAAGAAGGGGAAAAAGGACAGTGCTTCCACTATCCACTGTACATGTGGACCGCTAAGTATACATTTTCACAACCCGTATCCTCTCGTTGAATCGCGTGTATAACTCCTCAAAGCAGGTTGAATAAAAGAAAGAAAAATAAATAACGATAAACAGATGAAAAACACAAGTCCAAATGATTCAAGTACCTAAAACTCGTTAGGCTCCTCCTTCTAGTTCCTGTCACCAGAGCCAATGCTCTCATAGAACAAAATGTAACCATGGTCTGTGTTGCTGGAATACTCTTGCGATGACCCAAAAAATGTCTGAACAGCAGACTCATCAATCATCTCAACATTTTCGTCATCAAAAAATAACCAGTGGTTGTGGCTTTTCACAAGGCTTACGTAATGCCCGTGGTTGGGCCCACTCCCAACATGAACAACTACTGCAAATAGAGAATACTCAATATCTGCATCTTCAACAGTATCGCTTAATTTCAGCTCAAGAGGGAAGACAACCCTGTAAGACAGCTTCTTGTAGCGTCCCAGCTGTTCAATGTATTTAAAACGCTTAAGGTGTATGACCAAGACGTGAGGTGGTTTCTTTATCTTCATTCTCTTCTGAGCTTCTTGCAAACTAATAATAATGATAGAAAGTTCACACCTTGGTTATCAGACCAGTAAACAGACAGAATAAAACAGACGAGACTATAATGGTCTTTTTACACACTGCACTAACAACCATCAAAAACTCATCTATATTTTTCCCACTAGCCAGAAACATGACGTCATAGTATTACTTAAAAAAATCATTTATAGCAATCTATTTTTAATTAAAAGGAATAACAATATGCCAACAAATAATACATAACTTATAAGCCAGTTGAAATCTCTGCTTCATAACCAAAAAAATTCCTCCACTTAAATCAAATTAGTTGAACTGACCCTTTCCTTTCACAATCGATCTTATGAAGCCGTGTATAGATGACGCCACAAAAGTATTCAGGTAATTATAAAATCAAAGTTAGAAGTCAAGTTTATACCTGCAGCACTTGTCACAAAAAAATTTGTCTTCAGCATTCAATGTCTCCGTTGAACTGAAGTTTTTCAAACAACTTGTAATTGAACTGTTTTGTTCAATATCAAGGCTCAAGTCAAAAAATATTTCATCCCTAGCTGTCACAGTTTCACAACGCAGGCACCTAGTTTCGTTGGTGAGTATTCCCTGACCAAATCAATTCACAAAAATGAGATTTCTAAAGGGGGCTGAGAGGGAGGGAGTGCCATAGATTTAATGCAATACAAAGTTCAAGTTTATAGAATTCCAAGCTTTGCCACAAACAACACAGTAGGACAGTTATCAGGTGCTGCTTGGAAGCTATTGTAAGTTAAGTAACTGTGAAAGAGTTATTTACCATGTTGTATAACAGTTATACATGGATTCCATAAATAGGATATGTGACAGATTATTAGGAGTGAGCATGTTCAATTGCTAGAGTTGGTTTAATGCAGGTGACGACTTGGTGGGCCTCTGTTAGTGTCATATATTCTGGCTTAATTCCAAAATTTTATCAATAAAACCTTATAGTTTGTGTCCAAACCCTTACGTTTAACACAACATACTAAAATAAAGACATTAAGTAAGTCACCTGAAAATTTTTGTGCACCCAAGTAACTAAAGGCTCTTTTTTAGCACCATTAGGTAGGCCATTATTAGGTCCATTTGCAGCCTTTTCAGAAGGCGGTGATGTTTCTTGATCATGTTTTGCAGCAGACTTGGCCTCTTTCACCAGGATGTCAACAAGTTCATTTAGCAAAAAGTTCAAGAATTCGTGAGCATCCTACCAAAAAATAGAGTAGATTCACAATGACATTATTGTTTTCTAATCTTAAATGGAGTGTGTGTGTGTGGTGTTTTCAAAAACAAAAACTAGAAGAATAAAAGATATCATGCAATAAACAGTACACTGACCAAGTAAACAGAATTAACAATACATTTATAAATAAGGAATAGTATAAAACTTACAACAAATTGAGATGTATAAACCCTTTATTTTGAACAGAACAAGTTATCATTATTTAACCCAATGAACGAAACTGGAAGATCAACTAAATCAAGGTGCAATGCTCCAAGTTTCAAAAGACTAGTTCGTATATCTAACACTTTAACAAGTTCAAAACAGAAGTTTCCAATCACAAGTTCAAAACACAATCATACAGTCAATATTAATAAGAAGACAACAACTACAATTGTATGTTTATAATACATAATACCATTCTGTCCAAGGTTAATTCAGGAATCCAATTTACAGTATCACAGCCCATGATTCTCAGTTCCGATCATTAAACATGCCTTAAACTTCAAGTTTCACTAAGATCCAGCCCATAACTCTCAGTTCCGGTCATTAACCATGCCTTCAACTTCAAGTTTCGCTACAAGATGTAAATCTAAACCATTTTGCTATCAATAGTGCCCCAGTAGCAATAAATGCGAAGACTAATATTTAGATTGGATGCGACTCACGAGCAGCTAAGTAGGGACATACACAAGACTTCTGCACACATGGCATCAAAACATGCACACACATAAACATAGCCAAATATTGTACACCTGCAAACATTCTGTGTTATTACCGTAAAAGAAAACTAAGTTTCATATTTCTAGAATAATCTCCATCTGCCTTGAGCGCCCATTCTTGACAGTTTAAGTTTTAAGCACATACCTGGTGCATATAGCTACGGAAGAGTTCATTCTGTTTTTTCAACCTCTGAACAAATCGTTTGGGAGCAATAACACCTGTTTTCTTCTTCTGAGAACTTATCTATACCAAACGAAACAATATAGGTTAACCTAATAGCATGGAAGAAAGAAATAAGCAGGTAAGAGCATTAGATGGAGAAATAAAGACATAACGCCTGTTTTGTCTGAAGATAACACAAGCTAATAGCAACTCATGCACCTCTCAATCAAGTAAGAACTGCGAAGAGGTCTAACGAAAGAAAATCCAAATTTTACCTGTGAAAATAAGTCGGCCAAGCAAGTCAAAAGATTTTCCTCACCATCTGCCAAGTTCTTGTTATTTGCATAATACTCTAGCAGTTGTTCTCGAAAAGGAACACAGAAGTATAGTGCCTGCAGACAGAGAAAAAAAAAAAAACTGATACTTAGTGTACAAGTATTCAAATGGTTACGACGTATTCAATATCTAATCTAGTATACGTGACAAACTACTGCTATCGAAACATAATTCATCATAATAGGAAGACTCTTTACGGTGCTGGAAGGTAAGACAAATCCCATTACATCTGTCTGTCTATTTTGAATGGCTGGTAAGCCGTCTACAACTTTCAGTATTCTTTCCAATTATCAGAAATGACAATCAGTTCTGCTATTTATTGAGTAGACCAAATTCAAGTTAAAGATAATGAAAATAAAACACATACATTAATGCAATACTCGGAAAAAAATGACAAGCCACTTTTTCGGTCAATGAAAACAATTTGCTCACTCACACGAAACAAAAATACGAGGAACGGGGTTTCGTAGGCGTCTATGACAGACGAATCCCAAACGCTTATCTACGTCTTTCAATCCCATCCTCTGTAGTTTCATATTTACATTAAAAAATCCCGTGGCAAACAAGTAAAAATGCCTATTCATATATTCATTCATGAACCAAGCCATTGAAAGTTAAACACATTGACCTTCTTTCACGACGACATCTTTTTCCTCCAAGTTTATATATAACTCAGAACACAGCCACCAAAATTTCTCAGCGAGAACCATAAAAACCAAACCAGCCATATAATAATTAATTAATTAATTAATCGGCGATTTCCAAATAACACAATCGAATTCGAAATCGGATTAATAAGTGAGAGAATCGGCGAAGACCTGCAAAACGCTGTTGCAGTAACAAGTATTGCCGAAATTCTCGAGGCCAAAGTAGCGTTCCCCTTCGGGGAATTGGTCGCCGAGAGCTTTCTCGAGCTTGGAACCCGCAGCACCCATGAGCGCGTCGAACCGATCACCGCGATTCAGATCTTTATCCGGTTCAAATCAGTGAATCGCGTCGCACACCGCCATCGTCGAAGGCTCAATGGCTCTTCCTCTCTTCGCGCGTAGCTTCGAATCGCTAGGGTTTGTTGCGCAGGGAATATGGCTTTCTGTTATCAATGAAAGTGGCGAGGGAAATAGACAAGGAGGGTTTGGTTGGGACGAAGAGCGAATGGTGATGGCGAAGCAATGGAGAAAATGCAATGCAAAACGGCGTTTGAGAAAAATCTTGCGAAAATAAAGAGGAGAGGGGAAAAAGTGATTACAGTTTTAGAACGCGCCACTATTGCCCTCCACAATATCCGTGACGTGACAGATTGTGTAAAAACGGTTCTAAGCTTAACTTTCAAATTCAAGTGTGCTTTTCATATAAAACAATGTTTAAATATTTGTTTAGTTTCTCCCATTTCAATGTTTATCAGCTGAATCAATACTCTTATTCTTATATTTAAATAATTTTAAAATAAAAATGAATGTAATAATAACAATATAAAATTGAAACAAATTATCATATGAACAGCTTACAATTACTACATACGCAAAAAAATTAACAGAATTTTTAAAAAAAAAAATAAAACAAATGTTTTGAATTAGAGTTAAATATATTTTTATTTTTAAAATTAAACTCTTTTTAATTTTAGTCCAATTTAATTTTTAAAATTTATAAATATATAAATTTATTTTTTTAACCAAATTTTCTTAAATTTATTTTAATACTTTAAACAAAATATTATCGTATTTTAAACAATAAATAAAATTAATAAATTCGATTAAAAGATAAAATTACATATTTTTAGAATTAGAAAATAAATTTCACCAAAATTTTAAAAAATAATTTTTATTTTTAAGAAATCAAAAATATATTTAATTTTTTAAATTGCAATTATTTCAAATATTAGTTTTGAATTCAGAAAATAAAAAAATAAAACTAAAAATATATTTAAATAAAAAATGCATAATTTCACACTAAATAATATAATTCACACCAAATACGATCCACAAAAATAGATATGGAGAATTTCACGTCGGAAGTGGAAAAAGGTATCTATTAGAATTCTTATGATGAGAGGTATATATGAAAAGAAATAGGAAATGTATATATAAAAATTTTATTTATAACTTTGATTAATAAGAAATGTATGATATCTCAAAAATTATACGATGGATATAATATAGAAGAATTTAGTATTATAATATGATAAAACAGTTTAAGGATGTAAATAAAGTTATAATGTTTATAGTTATTAAAAAGGGTTATAAAATTAAAACTTTATTTACAAATAAGTATTTCAAAATAAAAGAAATGTCTAAGAGTAATCCTAAGAGTTTAGGGACTGCATCTGCCCCATCCAGAGCCTGTTCCAGAGAAGCCTGGTATCCCTCTGCTCACATTCAATTGGATGATCATTGCAAATGAATAAAACATATAACATGCAACACTACAAAAGTAAGGGTAAGATAGGTTTTAAAAGCATGCAAGAGTTCATATACATGGAAATAAAGAATCATGTTCAGACAACAATCAAGTGAAGCATCCTATCATGTTATGACACACTAGACTCGTCCGGACTTAGAAATGAATGTCGATCTGGGACGGGTTGTGCACTTGTGGTGGCTTCTACTGCTCTGCAAAGTCATTGTCAACGGGTTTCACCCTACCACACACAAGTGTTAGTCCATTACCGCGCAATAGGCCTCCAGTGATAACGCCTACCCTAGGACCTCCCATTACTCTCACCACATGCGTCAATCCTCTCTAAGTGAGAATGAAAGACCATTAGAGTGTTGGGATAACTTTCATATGAAAGCCTCTTACATTCATTCTTAGCACTACAAGGATCTCACCTAGAGATCTTACTTTTAGACTATTTATATCACTTTGATTAAATCATAATCCTCTTTGAATTATCAACGTACCATACTTGTTACATTCAACATCAATCATAACCTTCATATGTACATACTTTCAATTTACTAACATTCCAACAATCATACATCAAAGTACAATAAATAATTCAACAATGCATTACAATTCAATTAAAACATAAGCATGAAAGTAACTAGGGTAATCTAAACCTTGAAACCAGAGAGGTCCACGACATAGTTGTGAACATTTCCACAACCTGTGGAATTGTCACGAGAGAAACAAATTGAAAACCAGTAAGTTCAGCAACTGAGTTGTGGTTTTTTCCGCAACCTGTGGATTTAATTTTGGAATAGTGAATTTGAAAATAGAAAAGTCCACAAGAAGATTGTGGATTTTTCCATGGATTGTGGAATTATGCAAAGCAGAAACTAACATCTCATAGATACACTTTAAATCTCAACTCAGACAATTTCGTTCTATGTTTTTTGGTGAATTTCTAACACTCCTAACTTGATCTATATGATGAATTAAACCTGCCTAATTGCTTACAATACTTTCTAACCTATTTATCTAGTGATTATGCAATATCTACACCTAAAATCTTCAATTTCATTAACTGAATGCTTCAATTTTTAGATTTACCACTTTACAATTGCTTTTAACCCTTTAAACCCTTCTAATAAGTCAGAATTGACTTGTTTAAGCTATCTAAACTGACCTGAATAGCTCCCAACTCAGTTTGCCCAATTTGACCACTTTACTTCCTCTAGACTAACCTAAAACACCATAACCAACTTGAAGTATAGTCTAGTAACCAACACAACAGAATAATAACACTCAAACACTCAAATACTCAATTTAAACATCATAAAATCTGTTCATAACAGTCCCTCAGTATAATATTTGCAATCTCATACATCAACACGCACATGTTCTGCACACAATTTTTGTCAAATTTCAGTTCAACAGCAATGGATTCTACCCAACCACATACACATGCATTATCATACGATTGAAACAGAAACCCCAACTCACACACGATAATTTCTACAAACAGAGAAGAAAAAAAAACCTAAGTTTCTCTTACCTCTAGTCAAGTAGTGCAGTAAACAAAGCCTCTCTTTTTAGCTCAAAAAAACCCTCAAGCACACCCCTTTTCACTTCCGGAAGTGCTAAACCACTGGAGGAAAAACACTAAATTGATAGATAGGATTTCGAGCTCTCAACACCAGGAATCCTTAAGTGTTTCCTTATTGTTGAGAAGATGGTTCAGTGAAGAGAAAGTGATGAGAGAAGAGAGAAAAAAGAAAGAATTATAGAGAGAGAAAGGAAGAAATAAACTCAAGACAAGTTTAGAGAGAATATGGTATGAAAAAAAAAAAGATTCAAAGTTTAAAATTTTATTTATATAAACAACACCATCAAGATCCACCTTTTGCATACACCTAACCTTCCTTCTTTTTCTGAATTTAGTACCCCTTACAAAATGTAGCATACTTATATTTTATCAATCATCATGCATGAATATTTGTTCGATAATCTCTTTTCCATCTAATTATTATAAATGCGAAAGTTTCCGTATTATTGTTATTAATTATTTTATTTTTATTTCTTAAAATTATAAAGTAAGATTGCAATAAATTCTAGGATATGATTATGTTCGAAAAATATATATAACAGACGTGACTATTAGCTAATTCATTATGTTAGAAAAAACACATTTATTTATGTTTTTTTCAAGTTAATATATAAAAACGTGATTAATATGATTGTGTTGGAAAAAAAATACATAAATCATAGTATTTATAACGTAATTGATTATGTAATGGTCATAATTGATTATATGTGGTTGGATGTGAATAACAGACTATAGTGTAAATAATTTTCAATTAATCCTGATGGAAAAAACAAAGATGATAGAGGGAACAAAGCCATGCATGTGAAAGCAAACACAATCTCAAAGAAACAAGAAAGAAAAGTGTTTCAGAATTAAAAAAGTAAGACAACTAAACGCAGGGACAGGTTCTTATAAGAAATTATAGACAGCCATTTGTTTAACCAATTTTTTTAATTTGACAATTTTCTAAACCTAACAATTTTTTTAATTATAAAACTACCCACAAAATACATAAAAAGTATCTACAATCAAATTATAAAAATTAGTTATATTTAATTTTATAATTATAATAATATATAATAATAATAACAATATTTTTTATCATCATAAAATAAGTGAATATATTAAGATTAAGGGAAGAAATATTTATCATTTAACCATACTTTTAAAACATGAAACTAAACACTGCACCGTTTAATTACCCAAAACTAATAATGTAATATAACCTTACTATTTATTAGTCAGACATGCGAGCTTAGCCACGTGATTAACATTAAATCAAATATAGTTTTATGAAAAACCTCCACTGGATCTACCTAAAAGAAGAAAAATAAATAAATAGGAAAGACACTCTTACTACAACCATGAAAAATCTATAGAGAAAATAAAAGTTTTTATTAAAATAATATAATATAATAATATATAATTTTAATGTTTTTCAAGGTCTATTTGTCACTGACTCAGTACACTTAATGTTTTAACCGTCGAGACTATAAATAACTTATATACATATTTTTCTTTAATCTCTTAAACACATTTTAAGAGTAAAATTATGTTGGAGTTTTCAAAATTTAAAATAAATAATAACTTAAATACGATGGTACATATTGACTGAGTTATTCTGATTGTTTGAGTTGATAAAATCGATATGTGTTGATCAAATTTAATTAATTTTATAATAAAAATAAGTTAGTAATTAGATTTAACATAATTGTATCATGATTTTAATAAAAAGTTTATGAAAAAAATTATAAATACAATATCTTTTAACATATATGTTTGATGAATTCGAATACCTGAACAGTAAAAATAGAAAAAAAAACTACTTGAACTGAGATTCAGCTAATTAATAGGTTTCGTTTTTTAAATTATTTTTGTTTTCTCATATTATTATGATATATTAATACAATGTTTATTAATGCTAAGAATAATTATGGTTGTTCGGGTGTAACATGATTTTCACTTTGAAAATTCTTACACTTCTTAAAATTTGAGACAAAAAACAATTTATACATATCTTTTGCTATTCTCCAAAGACACAAAACTCCAAAATAAACACTAATAATCCTCATAAGTGATAATCTGATGCAATCAATGTGGGAAGAGTCGTGTTTAAAAATTCTCATTTTAATTTATTTCCATTCTTTAGTTGACCAATTTTGTCAAGTATCGTTTTCAATACTCTTTATGTCTTTTTCCTTATTTGTCATTGTAAGAAATATTAAACCGTTTATATACTTTGAAAATATCAAACACATTGATTTAGTAGTTTTTATAAGTTTGTAGAAAAGTTCTGCTTAACTTGAAAAGAACTGCGGTTGTATCAAAAATAAACATTTTTATGATATATTAATTGAATTTCACAAGAATGCGAAAAAAAAAACTCACATGAATTTTGTAAGTTATTATTGTAGCTCAATTTTAGGCCATTTTTTAAATAAACGGAATAAAAAAATATTTAGATTATTTATAGGAAAGAAGAGAGTAGTTAAAAAAAAAAATCGCCTGTTTTCATTTTCAAAGAATATGAGAAATTGGTGGGAAGATAAAAATATTTAATGTTTTAAAATTTAGATGAATAAGAATTCGTCTGGTGGTAAAAATTGCGTTCAACGAAAATATTTTATTTTACATTGAAAAATAAATAAAAGAAAAAATATGTTAGAATTAACAGAGTCAGTCATGTTCAACATAACAATGTAAACAGATACTAAATTAAGGATTTAATTGGATAATAACTCTATTAATCGAGTTGAAGAATATAACAATAAATTAACATATTTTTCTTGACTGAGAGTTTATCTTATGCCCGAGAAAATCAATGAACAAAAAAACAAAAAAGCATTTGGTGTGTTTTAATTACTTAAAAGTCAAGAAAGCGACTAGCAATATGGAATGAAGGCGAGGTAATGGACATCCATTATTTGTAAATGGCCAACGTGAATGGCAGAAAATCAAAGGTCTTATTTATATTAAACTTTTAAAAAATTTATAATCAATAAATTTAAATATATTATTTATCCCTCAGGTTTGGTATATCATTTTTATCCATCTAATTTTAAAAAATTACAAACTAATTTACACCAAATTGATGGTATGAATTAGAATAAGACCATTAATTTTTTAATTAAGTTATATTATCATAATTAAATCATAATTAGATTAATTTTAATTATGAATTAATAGAGAAATTTATAAATATTTATTATTAAAAAATTTATACCATATTTATTATACCATTAATTATTAATTATTAAATTGATTAAATCAGATTGATTTAAATATTGAAATATCTTTCACAAACACAAACAATCAGAAAGAATATCAACACAAAAGAAAACTAAAAAAAATGTTTGAAGCGAACAATCAAACTCATTAATATATCAATCAGAAATAATATCCTATCAATAGAAAAGAAAACTTAAAAAAAAAAAAAAACTGTTTGAAGTGAACACTCAAACCCATTAATCGGAAACAATATATATAAAGTAAATTACCATTTTAATCATAGAAACAGTTGAGCGACAAAAAATATTGGAAATTTTGTTTGTGTGTATAAATTTTTCTCGGTGATCTAAATAACTAGTCTCAGGTTTTTTAAACAATATACTTAACTACAGTAGGTGATAAACTGATAAATTATTTACAAAATTAATTGATAATTCGCATCTAAACAAAAGTTGAAGTATCTGATACAATGTTTAGAGGAGTTGTTTTCACACTTTTTTTTTTTCATGAAAATAAGTTATTCATAAAACAAGTTGGATGGGTTAGGAATTCAGTCGAAGTTTAGTATTTGTTTGGCTTAAACTCTTCATTGATCCTCATATTTGTGTGGAAATCTCAGTTTGATCTTCAAGTTTTCAACTGTCTCAATTGGGTCATAATTTTTGTAAAAATACACACATTTTACCCTAACCGTTAAGTTGTCTTAAACGGCGTTAATTGATGCTGGGATGAATTTTTTATTTTAGGCTTAATCCCTCCCTTGGTCCTTATGTTTGTGTGTGAAAATCTCAGTTCGGTCTTCAAGTTTTGAACTGTCTCAATTGGGTCATAATTTTTGAACTGTCGACAACGGCGACATTTTTTTTTTTTAGTTTGAGAGGGAGAAAAGGTGTGAGTCGGGGGGTTTGAGGGTGGAGGAATAAGTGAACTGTGATCAGTGATTGGAAGGAAAAAGAAAGACCATAGCCACGTGGATTTAATGATTTTTAAACATAAAAAAAAAATTACAGCTTAGTTCAAAGTTAACGCCGTCTCAATACACTTAACGGTTAGGGTAAAATGTTGTAAAATGTTTGCATTTCATAAGGACTTGAGGAAAAACTTGAGGACCGAATTGATATTTTCACACAAACATAAGGACCAATGGAGGGATTAAGCCTAAAATAAAAAATTTCATCCCAGCATCAATTAACGTCGTTTAAGACAACTTAGGGTAAAATGTGTGCATTTTTACAAAAATTATGACCCAATTGAGACAGTTGAAAACTTGAGAATCAAACTGAGATTTGCACACAAATATGAGGACCAATGGAGAGTTTGCACACAAATATGAGGACCAATGGAGAGTTTAAACCTATTTGTTTTCAATAAAACACAAGTTATTTTTATGAATAATGGCTTGCAACTTATATTATTTTTCAATATTTTTTTAAATTTATACCTATCATATCATATATGATTCTTTTTTTTTTTAACGTAAGCAACAAAAAAAACTAGCTGAAAATATATTCTTTCAATAAACTTGTAAAATAAAAAATAATTTTGATCATAATTGATTACACATACATCAAAACATTAAAATAATCGATTTTTTAACCATTCTACATACATCTTTACTGTTTGTTCTCTAAAAATTTCAATATCGTGTGGTAGTTTTTCCCATTAATGTAATTAATGAAATACATATATTTGTTTAATTAAAACTATATTAACAAATGATACGTTAACACATTTTTTTAATAATATTTTGATAATATATATATATATATATATATATAAAATCTTTTTATTAGGTTTAAAATACTTTAACACAATAACAAATAAATAATATATCAATAAAAAATTGACCATTTATCAAAATATGGTGAAAAAATCTCTATCTAAATATGGAATATAATTTAGACTTTCATTGTCTAAGAGCATTGCAGCCCAGGTGTCTCTCTGCATCAATTTCTTAAGTTTTAGAGGGTCAACGCAAATAGTTGGTTTAACTTCAATCCATGTGAGCTCATAGGAACATAAACACAACCCAATCAAATCCGTGCACCTTCCTTCTCTCTTTGCCTTTGAACTTCCTGATCAAAATCATGCCCAATTCCAACTCCAATCCAAAGAGAGATCCGACCCTAAATTTTAACACCCAAGATCCGAATACAAGTGCAAACCCTCAGCTTCCGCTTCAGAACCTCTCCCAGGTTCGGACCAGAATTGATTCTCTGCAGCACTTCCTATCTCAATCCATCAGCACCAGCACTCCTCTCACCACCGATCAAATTGCTATGGTCTCCACCCACATCATCTCATCCATCCACCAAATCATCGTCAACGGTGCCGCTCTCGTCACTTACTCCCAACATGCCACCGCCGCCGTCACACCAGATGCGTCGTCGTATCCGAAGCCGGAACCCTCCGCCACCGATAAACACAAGCAACTCCTCGATTCAAAACTCGAACCTCCCGAGGACCGTGACGGCGTCAAAGACGACGATTGCGAAATCGTGGAGCTCGATGCTGTGGAACTCCTCGCGGAGCACATCCACTTCTGCGAGATCTGCGGGAAAGGATTCCGGCGCGACGCGAATCTCCGCATGCACATGCGAGCGCACGGAGACCAGTTCAAGACGCCGGAAGCACTGGCGAGGCCGTCAGAAACCGGAGCGGCGAAGCGCGCGATGCAGTTCTCTTGTCCGTTCGAAGGCTGCAACCGGAACAAGCTACACCGGCGGTTTCGGCCACTGAAGTCGGCGGTGTGCTTGAAGAACCACTTCAAGCGCAGCCACTGTCCAAAGATGTACTCGTGCACCCGGTGCCACAAGAAGCACTTCTCCGTGCTTTCGGATCTGAAAAGTCACGCGAAGCACTGCGGAGAGTGCAGGTGGAAGTGCACGTGCGGGACCAGGTTCTCGAGGAAGGACAAGTTGTTCGGCCACATTGCGCTGTTTGAGGGCCACGCGCCTGCGCTCGCGTGCGACGAAGAGGATAAAGGGAAGCAAGTGGCGGAGGATGACGACGAAAATCCAATGTTGACGACTGACAGAGTATTTGAATTGGGTAATTGCTTTGGGGACGAGGAGTTGCCGGAAGGGTTTTTTGATGATTTTGACTACTGTTTAGAGGAAGTGTTAGGATTTCCGAGTAATTGATATTGCATATGTATGTATTCATGGGACATTCATATTAAATTTTATTGCTATATTTGTATTTATAAATAAAACATGAAAATAATGTTAACATTTAAAAATAAAAGTAAATAAAAATATAAACCAATAGACATAAATTAAAATATATTTATTTTTTTATAGAAATTTGTTTTGATAGGAATTATATATATTGAAATATACGGTAATTTATTTTTTTCTTATAGGAATCAGGCTTTTTAATCTTCACTTTTTAGGGTTACCTTTTTCCAGGCTCCTTTTTGAAACACCATCACATAAGTTGTCTTTTTAGGTCTCTCCACACCTGGCATGGCTGATACCTTTTTTTTTATCCTATTCTTCGTTGAGAGTGTCTTTGGTTGAGAAGACACGAATACATCACCAAATTTGTTTATTATTCGTTAAGAGTGCATTTGGTTGAGATAACACATAAGTTATATAAATAAGTAACTTAAATAAATCAAGAACAGGGTTCTTAATATAAATAAGTAACTTAATCACGTTTACTAGTACAATACAATGAAGACATGAAGTGGATTGACATCTCACTCATTTAGACATTTGACAAAATCAATTCCGCATAATAAATATAACCTAGGTAGTGTATATTGAAGAATGTACATATATAGTTTGAGAATGGAGATTAGAAATGCAGAAAAAGTGCATGCACAGAGTGTGGTGCTGACACGAAGATACTATACTTACTTTACTTCTAAACTTATAAATTACCTATTTTTATATTAATTATTAAAAAATAAATTTTAATTTTAACTTAATTTAAAAAAATTAATTTGTAAAATGAAATTTATATTTAACATTAATTATCTTTAATATAAATTATCTTTGATTAATATGAGATCTTCAACTTATTTATTAGTTAAGATATATATATATATATATATATATATATATTTCAAGTATGATATTATATTAATAATAGACTAATAACAAATGACTTATAATATACATCATAAAAGTAAATTTTAAACTTAAATTAAATACACAAAATCGGTTGTAATTGTGAACTTTTTTCTATATTTAAGTATATTAAAAATAACTTTTTTTATATCAATTAAAAATAGAGTATACTAATATACATATTCTACACATGTATAAAAAGACTTCATATTAATAAACATAATTAATGGTATCATACATTGACAAACGTTAATGTAATCAGGGTCCCATCCTCTATTTTTTTTTCTAAGTTCGATTCCATGATTGTTTGGAAGATATAATAGAACACTTTAATAAAATATTAATACAAAGTATTTTTATTTCTTTATCTATATCAGAAAACATTAATTACCATATATGAAGAAACACATAAATTACAATAAAATAAAATATGTTTTTTTTGTGTTTTATATGACGACAAAAATATAATTTCATAAATTAACAATCAACAAAAAAAAAACGATTTCATTAATAATGCTCTTGTTAAAAATCATTTCAAAAAAGTTGTTTGAACTTAGTAAAAGAAGTAGATGACGAAAAGCTTTTTCATCATGAAAATAATAATCAACAATGCAATCATGAAAAAACAATAATAGAGCCATGCTCGAGATACACAGTCATGGCGGCTGGCCCAGTTCATACTATTCTTGGGGTTGAAATTTGACAACAACTACGTTCGCAATTGCATCACCTCAATGATCTGTTATGTTATGACCATTGTACTTGGTTGACCTCTCATCTCACGTGATTCTCCATGCACCCCCGCAATTTGAGAGCTCTCCCTATATATAGTATAATTTGCAGCATAACCATGCATGCAAGATCAGTTGAACACGCTGAGAATCGAGACAAGACAGTTAAATTAAACCAAACCACTCTGAAAACAAGAATTTGATTTTGTACGAAGAGCTAGCGCAGACAATGTTGGTTTCTTTGGAAGCGTTGGCAATGGCGGGTGCAAGTGACGTGGAATTTGGCATGGATATTGAAGAGTGGGAACAGAAAGATTTGGAGCAGTATCCGCCATCCCATTTACTCGCCACAGAAGAAGAAAAAGACGAAGAGAAGAATAGAGTGAGAAGGTTAAAGAAGGGTCATGTTTATGGCTTTCCTACCACCCATCTTCTTCGCAATGACAACGCATGCGAATATGAGAAGGAAGAAGAACATGGTGTTGTTAACTTCACCAATATCCAACAAACGTTAGATAGAACCATGGAAGCTGCATGGTCTCAATGGTCAGGGTCAATGAAAATAATGGCCAGAACACTTCAAACATTGACCATGATCATAGGAAGCTGCATTACCTAATTAGTAATTATTGTATTGTACAAGTTTAGTTTGCTAACAATTGGATGACATTGTGCAGATTCGGATTCATAATTTATTTCCTGAATTCCCTTTTAGGAAAACTTTTATGTTCTTTAGATGAGATATGATTTTTTTATTTTTTACTTTTATCTTTTCATGGTGAATAATTATGCAATGTAAGTGACACATGATCACGTGTCAGTATAACTATTCTTTTTTAATTCCTTTATTTTTAAATTAATAGTAATTTGATACACTTTTACATCTATTATGTAATACAATAATAAAATATCATAGGATAAATTTTTATACTTTTTCAAAAAAATAGTAAAAAGTAAAAAAAATAATGTCAAATAATTGTAAAATATAATTTTTTTAATAAAAATAAGGAAACTATCGAGTTATAGTAGAGTTTGTAAACAAAAATGCAGTTTTATCAATGATTTCCAGTAGATTTATTTTTAAACGATAAATTTTTAGAAAGAGTGTATTACACAGAGTGATTTTTCATGTTCTATATATTGTTTGTTTCAATCAAGTTTAAGCCTATCTATCTAAATATGTGGAGTGGAAGATGATATTTTGGATTCACTTATTTTATATGCAATTACTTAAAAAGTTTATTATGTATAATAGTATCATTATAATTAATTATCAAGTATATATAAAATGAAAGTTATAAAAAATATCTTTATTCAAGTTTTAGTTACAAAGTTTTGTTCGGATTACAATGGAGAGAAGAGGGAATGTGAAATAAATAATTCACAACGTGTATATATATTTGTGTTAAAAAAAGACGCCATTAATGTAAATTTTGTATACATTAAAATTAAAATAGTATATCAATAATACATAGTTGAATATATAACTTTAAAACTCTCTCATGTTGGTTTTTCCCATCTCACTAATGATACGAAATATTACAACATTTACCTGTATACGTTGATTATGTGATAATGTTAACTTTTTTTTTGGGTAAAGTAGGAAAAAGAATATTTTTTTTCCTTCTAAAAAGCTATTTTATATTTGTTTCTTTCATGGTTAAAGATTTTTTTGTTCATTTTATATTAAAATTTTAAAATAGTATTTATTATTTCTTTCAATACTTGGAAAAAAATAATTATGCATGAAATGTTAAATAATAAACATATAAATTTGGGTAAATAATCAATTATATACAATAAATATTAATATCTTTATTTTTTACTACAATAAAAAAAACCTACAATTTTAATATATATATTTTTTTAATTTTGTTGAGTTTGTTTGAATCTGTATTAATGATTAAGGTATAATAAACACATGTTTTATCTTAAGTAATCATCTCATTTATTTATTAGGATAAAAACAAGATTGATATAAAATTAATCTTGAAACGCATTTATTTATAATAAAAAAATTAACTTAATTGTATATTGATATAATTTTTTCTTTCTAGTAATTATATGTCATAATGAATTATTTTTAATTCCGTAATCGTTAAGAAAAATTGTTAATAGAATAAATAATCAAACTTTTTTTACTAAAATTATAACTTTTTTATTATAGCAAAAATAAGTATGTTAATAATTGATGTACGGATTATATATCTTATAAATTTTATATATAATAGGTAACTCAGTTACTTAATTGAGATTATTCAAACAAAAATTAAAATGTAATTTAAGATTTTTTTTTCAAAAAAAAAAATTCACACTCAGATTAACTTATTCATGTTAAGATGAATTCTCCAACAACTTAGATAAAGAAACATAGTTCGAATCCAAACTTGTTACTATAGTCCTCTGAATTTTCTTTTGACCATCGTGGGCTGATCAAATTTGTGATTTATTGTCAATAAGGATTCTAAAAATGGATTCCATCGTAATGGGTTACATACGTCAAATTACTCATCTTCTACACCTTCATTTCCACGAACCTTTGTAGCAAACAACAATGGAAGTCACATGAGTTTGTGAAGAAAAGTTGTGAAGATAACGTCGTACTACTACTCAGTTTCCGACATGGTCAATAGTTTGACATGCTTATATTATTCTTCTATAAAAGATCCCAAAACAATGCATGTTTAATCACGTGGTCAAATGTATTCACACGGTTACCTTTTAGTTTCAGTTAGAGTTCGTAAGGTCAGATATTTCCACTTTCAAATTTAATATGTTTTGAACAAGAAAATTATAATTTTGAATAAAATGTTACAAATGAAAAAAAAAATGCATTTTAACAGGTTACTATATTCGTACATGGTATATATACGTCAACAATGAAAAAGAATATTGTTAATTATTATTTTACCTTTTTCAATAAAGTACACTTTTCCCTTAAGAGAAACAAAATCCAAAAGCAATACCAGATAGATTTGTCAAATTCCTAATGGTCAAGCATATTCTTTACTTCATATTCACGTTACTACATATGCATACGAGGTATGATTATTCTGCTTAAGATGCAGCCATCTGTCCCATTTCTGCCCTACGTTAACTATTTTATAACTTAAGCAATTCCCAACTTCCCATTGGTCATAGCTGAATGAATATATATCTATATAGATATTAATTGTAGTTATATCATTTACAGAATGTATAAATGCACACAATATTTTTATAATATTATTTGTATATTTTCTCTCTATGTCATTATCTATATTTCAATAAATTTTTCTGTTATTTTTATAATTTTACACACACACAAAAAATTGTACGAAGGTAATCTCTAAATTCAGTCCATATTTGTTGCAGGAAATTAAGTAAGACCCGTGCGGTCAGAGATTTGAAGCTCAAAGTCTAGCATTTACGTTTTACATTGTTTCATGAAATGCCCGTGCACCCTTTACCTTTTTAGCAGCCAAAAAGGAACAATGCACTGATATCATGGTATTTATAAGGTACAACAGTCCTTCATGTTTTGCATATTATAAATCATTTGTCACATTTGTTTTTCTACATAGATCACGTCTACCCCACACGACAATCTAGGTACTTGGTTTCAGTAATTATAAAGTTGAGTACAAGGTTTTGTAAATGTCAGTTGAAGCTTTTGCAATGACTGGTATGGATTACATGGAGAACACAATCAATGTTGGTGCATTGGAACAGAGCTTTAAACAGTTGCAGCCTCCGCAGGTAATGTCTGAGACAAACCAAATTTTAATTCCTGAGAAAGGTCATTGCAGCAGTGGTTTAGGGTTGGACAATGAGATGGCCATGGAATGGGTGAAAATGAAAATGCGCGAATGGGCCATAGCAGTTGCTTCAGACAATCACATCAAAGCTGATCTTAGGGTTTCAGAGATTCTTCTTATAATGGATAGTCATCCTTTAATGCACGCCAGTAACTAAAAGCTATTATGTTTTCTTTTTCTTTTTTTTTTTCTTTTTTGATCGATTGTATTCCATTTGTTCTTTATACCTGTATATGGTCCATGTATTCTTTCGTTAATCAGCTTTGTTATGTATACATGAAGAATTTTTTGTTGCACTTTCATCTTGTAGTTATTTCAGTTTCTTCAATGGTTGACAAACAGTATAACCGTCATGAAAAGCAATGGAAAAGAAAGGAACAGGATAGGGAAATAGTTTGTTTCAAAAAAAGTAAATAAAAGAAAGAAGATGACTTGTTTACTTTTTGGTTAAAAGAAACAAAAACTATCAATTTAAGTGGTATATGTAATTAACAATGCTAAAGTGTTAAAGAGAGGATATATAAATTCCAAAATTATTACCTAAATAAACGCACTATAGTTATTTTTACGGGTCATGTTCTTTTAAAAGAATGAGTTTTCATACAAATGGAACCAATAACATATTCAATAATTCATATTACGAACTAAGCTTTCAATGTTATGGTGGGAATTATTCTAATGAAATTACACCATTTTTTTTTATTTTTTTGGATAAAATTGTTAAGTACAATATTTATATAGATAAAATTATAAAATTTTCAACGACACATAAGTCTTCCATAAATTCAAGTGACTTGTTGGGTTATATATAGTAATGCTAAAAAATCAACTTTTCATTTTTTTTCCTCTGTAATTTCCTTCATTTTACTCGATCTTTAGTGAATACTTACTAAATATCAGCGCATTAAAAAACTTGAGGAGAAAAGGTCCTTCCTCTCTATTTATTAATTTCCGAAATTGGTCACATTTAAAATTAGGTTGAAGATGTGCAGAATACGTCAATGGTATTGGTGAATAATGATGTTGAGCACGGATCTAACATGCATGTTCTTGCATGGCGTTTCAGGCATTGACTGAATAACGATGATGGCATCAGTGAGAGATGACGTTATTGCTTATCCAATCGAAGCAACAGTATATGAGAGATATCACGTGTAGAATTGGAGAGTCTAAAACCAGTGAAGTTATTGAGCCATGCAACATCCGTGACTTAGTTTATTTTTAGTTGCCTAAACGCAAAGCATACACAGCAACCCTTTGTATAAATTGGTTTTGCGGCTAGCTAGCTGCTCTGCTACCTCAGTAACTTAGCGTCATTCAGGAAGCATGTCTATTGAAGCTATGGCAATGGCTGGCATGGATTACAAAAAATGTGCATTTTCTTTAGAAGAGTGCGACAGCCTTTATCCACATCAATCTCTGCATCTTCTTGCAGAGCCTGAAGAATTCCTTAATTTGACTGCAGAAGCTGTCAAAGCAAAGATCCAAAAGTGGGCAAAAGCAGTTGCTTCATGTTCCAAGCAGCACACTGTCACAAATCACAAATAAGTCAACACCATGTTAATCTGTAATACTTATTTGTTAACTATTATATATATATATATATATATATATATATATATATATATATATATATATATATATATTGATGTAAATTGATGCTAGGAATTTAACAAATTTATATATATCTTTATTTTATTACTCTTTTTCTTTCCTTTTGTTTCCTGCACCCTTTTTTATATTATTATTTGTTGAATATAACTTTTTTTTTTCAATTCCGTTGTTTTTATCTTTACGTGAGAGAGAAACAAGATATAGAGATCAGATTAGGAACTTAGAAGTAATTTAAAAAAAAGCTGTTATAATAATATTTTTAGAGTGTTTGTTAAAGAATAAAAGGGAAAAACGTACATAAGAAAGAGTTGTTATTATCTTCCTTGAATCTTCTAAATATGTTTTCTTATTTCATTTAGAATTTGATTAATTATCATAATTTTTTTGATAAGACAATAATTTATTTTTATATTTCTTTATTTATGAAAGGTTTATAACTTCAACATATTTATTTATATAGATCTTAGTCTTATCTTTACTTAGTTTATTTGAATTTTATTATCAAAATGAAACATTAAATATAATTATTATTATAATACATTTATATAATTTTAGAAAAAGAAAATGTTTTTTTAACAATTTCTTTTACAACTTTTTTACAATATCACATAATTTATTATCAAAAAAATTGTTAAAAAAATTATTACCATATCATGATTCTTTAAAAAAAGTGGGGTGTAGCTCTGACCAAATGTTGTGTAACTGGGTAATAAGAAGTAATAAGGAATTTTGGAATCTCAAATGTAAATGTGTGTATAATCTAATAATCTCAGACTTTATAATCTAAAGCTATTTATGACTGGAGGACTATGTAGTGTTTGGCACAAAACCGATATAGTTTTTAACCTAATGCTAGTGTGATTGATATGAGAGACATATGAAATAGTAAATAAGTAATTTAAAGTTGATAACCTTCAAGACCTAACCAGAGACATTAATTAAATAAAAATATTTTATAAGCATAGAAAGAAAATACAAGAAATTGGAAAGATATACATAAAGGAGATACTCGAGGGAGGAGGAGAATAGAACATTTTGTACAAATTTTAGTAAATATATTATTTTTATATAAAATAAGGAAGGAGGATTTATTTATTTAAAAAAAAAAAGTAGAGACACCAGTATTGTCATTTTATTAAAAATATAAGAAACATGTTTGTGTATTTTAAAACCAAAGAGATGTAAGTATATATCACTTAACATGATCTCAAGAAAAATACAAACTCTCCTAATTTCTAAATACTTAAAATGACATAAAAATTTAAAACATTTATTTGAATAAAATTATTTTAAAGTCACACGAATTATTTTATCACTTCAAAATATTTAGTTTGTTGGACCGTTCACTCATATTAATAATTCCGATTAAGAACTTTCAAGTAATAAAAAATATTTTGTCAAATTTGAAATAACTTTTTAAATATTTTTGTCAAACACAACAATTTGAAACAAGTCCAGTGGCAAATAGTTTAATTACTTACACTATTTTCAGTAATTAAAGAGACAATTAAGAATTTTAATCTCAATGAATAGGCTAAATTTAACAGCAGTTTGCAGTCTATATAATTTCAGAACTGCTTACCATGCCACTCCTGTGTTCGTATATCCCTCTGCCTTTATTTCCAAATTGATCACATTTTAAGCTTGGATTCAGTGCAAAGTGAAGTAGTAAGTAGACTGGTGACATTAATGACAGCGGCACGGATTTGACATGTTTCTTACAATTGCATGCCCTTCCATTTCAGGCATTAATGAATAGATGTGAGCTTCATCAGTTCAAAGATGTAGTGACCAAAAAACTCCCCAATCCCTAGAATTTACGGACACAAATAAAATCACACGTCTAAATGAAATTTGCCCATGCAAAACTCGTGAATTGGTCAGTTTTCAGTTACCTAACCGCAAATTAAGACACAACAACAACCTTTGTTTCCTCTGCTATATAAATTGCTCTTGTGGGTAGCTGCTACCTCAAATCACAAATCACAACTCTCACTTAGCATCATCGTATTGTGTACCCTCGTCTGATCCCTGTTAAGAAACATGTCTATTGAAGCTATGGCAATGGCAGGCTTGGATTACAAAGAATGTGGCATCTCTTTGGAAAAGTGGAATCCCCTTTTCCCACAGCAACCTCCTTTGTATCTTGTGGCAGTGCACGAGGAATTGGTTGATTTGGGTGCAGAGAGTATGAAAGCAAAGATCCGAAAATGGGCAAAAGCCGTTGCTTCAACTTCCAACCAGCAAAGTGTCATAAATGACCAGTGCAAACTACTTGTCTTTAGCTAGTTTTTTTTAGCAACAAACAATAGTTGCATAAGTTGGACCTAAAAATTGAAACTACCATGTTTGATTTGCCAGTATTAGTATGCAATTTATATAGCAGATCGGTGCATACTATTCCATATTTTTCTCAGTTTCTGTTTTTGATTTTGCAAACGATACCCAATTGTTTTATAAATTAGTCATAAATTTCGGAATCTGAAGTTTATTACCTATATTTTTACACTTGGAAAACAATAACCCCTATGTCTGTTTTCAATCAAGTTAACTTCTTATGAAGGGTGATAGTTTGCTACAACATCAAGTGTAATGGCCTAAATTTCTTATCTTCCACCTGACAACTCAATGGCGTCTTGGTTATTCATTGAATCTTCTCCCCAGTTCATTCTTCTCTGTAGTCTCTCGTAATCTTGCCTCGTAGCAACCTCCACATGCTGCCATTCTTCCCATCTTTCAGCAAGCCCTTCTCCCTCTAACATTCTTACAACTTCTGACATTGCTGGTCGATCTTCCGGAGATGCTTGTGTGCAGAGTAATGCAATTTGTACAATCATTTCAACCTCTCCTATTATGTAATTTTTCTTCAGGTTGCAGTCCACAATAACATCTAGTCTTTTCTCCCGTTGCAGTTTCTTAACCTATACCAAACAAAATATGGTAAAAATAGTAGTAATCAACAGGTATAGCAGAATAATTCAGAGCTTATGCAAGAAGATAACAAGCACAGGCACAAGCACATGTCCTTAACCTTTTGATCATCAGCATTATAGAATGTAAAACCATGACTTATAAAACATCTACTTGTTCCCAGCTAGATAAGCATGCAGAAAGTCCAATTATAATTAGCTTATATCACACTTAGACTTCACATTGGGTCCATCAACTAACATGATTTCAGGTATATATATATATATATATATATATATATATATATATATATATATATATATATATTCACATGAGTAATCTCACGCTAAAAAAATAGATGCGTCCAAATTGATTGAGTTGAAACAATTTTAGGTCATTTTTGTGTTGAATAAAAAATGACTTAACCTTTTTAGAATAAAAGTGCTCAAACACACTTTAAACTCGGTTCTATTCATACTCAGTTTTTCTAAATCAACTTTTTCATATGCTCCACAACCATGTTGTATGAATAAAATGCCAAAGTAGACATCATCAAAGCACCAACAGGCATGCAACAACTTCCATGCATGTGGACACTAGTGAGAAAAAAAGTGATGATAAAATGACGTTGTCTCACATGGTCAAGCAATAACACGTCATCCTCCTCTTCCAAACGTGAAAAGTCAATAGCACGTTGGCCTGTAACAAGTTCCAAAAGCATAATCCCATAACCAAAAATATCAGTCCTTTCTGAAGATTTTCCTGTGGACAAGTATTCTGGAGCTATATGACCCATTGTCCCACGAACTTGAGTTGTCACAGTAGTATTTCGAACATCAACTAATTTTGCCAAACCAAAGTCACCAACAACTGGTTCAAAATCTCCATCTAGTAATATATTAGCTGCCTTCACATCCCTATGAATAATCCTAGGATTACACTGCTCGTGAAGATATTCTAGGCCGCGGGCTGTTCCTAGAGCCACTCGTTTTCTAGTAGGCCAATCCAAAACGGGTTCCCCAGGTCTGAGTTCTGCACCAATGTCAAAGCAGATGTATTCTCACTTAAATATGAAAGCAAACTTAAAGACAATGCAGAGGTTCAAGCTACCCTCAAATTAAAATATTTCCAGACAAAGATACAGAATTCATAATTCGGACATGGTTACATTTGATGTCACATCAGGCTTTCAGGATTTTGAAACAGCCCACAGCTGAATATTTAAAAGTGAGCAGGTCTACATGATAACAGTTCACATGACACACCTACAGATTTCTGTCGATAAAGCACGAATATTCTCATATTCATCTCTCACATTCTTGTTCTATGAAAGTCAATAACTACTTATAATTCCAAAAGAACTGTGGAGCTTTATACAAACAAGAAGTGTCCTGAATGTGTTAGATTAAACTTTTGATTACTTAATGCAACCAATCATATCTAGGAAATGTTAAAATGGTTTGAACGAGTCATGGCCCTCCAATACCGGTTACAAAGTAAAGCAATCCCCGATCATACTCTCTTTTATAGCAGGTGAAATTTAAAATTTAGCAGACCAGTGACGCAAACATGCAATGTTACTCAATACCTCGTAGACGATAGGCAACGCTTAAGTTTTGCATGAAGGGATAAACTAAGAGACGTTCAGTTGTAGTAGTACAAAAACCAATGAGCCGTAACAGATTCCTATGGACAGCTACGCTTATCAACTCCACTTCACGCTGAAACGCGGCATCACCCGCAGCACTTTTATAATCGGTTAACCTTTTGACAGCAACTTTTGTACCATCTGCTAGAATACCTTTATAAACTTTTCCAAAACCTCCCTGTCCTAAAATATTTTTCTCGCTGAAGTTGTCTGTAGCTATCTGTAGTTCTTTCCAGGAAAATCTTTTTATTTGACCAAATGTAATTCGGCGATCGACCTCACCTGAAAATACATGAGAAAAAAGATATTCAAATGGCTAATCAGCAAGGGAAAATATCAAAAAAATGTTAAAATAGATAGTTCATATCAACCTTTAAAAATGACGTTAAACTAGAAAGCTTGACTGTTTCTTTGTTTTAATTTTTTTTCTTCTGCTCTTGAGCATACATTGTCCTTGCTTTGGTCTACTTCTCTTCTTTTTCGTAATACTTCTTTTTATAAAATTAATGTTACACAGTATTTCAACTAGTTGTCACAATTAAAAGCATTACAAGATACTTCAACCAGTAAACTCCCCATTCATCTCATAAATACTTAACCATATCCCACCTTTACCGGACATGGATGGTTCGTAAGAGGTATATCCTAATTTGTGGTTATTAGACCCAATGAGCCATAAGTTGTCAATATACCAAAATGAAGGAAAAGCATAGCCAAAAACATATTTGAAACAAAATTTGAAGAACTAAGCCTAATCAATAAAAAATACAATTACATTAATTAGACAGATGCTCTAAAATAGAAAAAATATTACTGCAGACAGACAGATGCTACAGAGATTAATACTGGATACCAGTATTTTTTAAAAGAAAAATGCAATTTCAATAAGAGATGGTGCATTAAGTGCTATGGAGTACATCATTCATAAAAATTAATCTAAATGAGGACAACAATGACTTGTGTCATAAATTCACGATTTTATAGCATTAGATCAACTTTGAGCAGAATGTGCAGGCAGTGTCACCAGATCAATGGCTACTAATTCTGAAGCTACAGACAATCTACAAAAACATTGTGAAGGCTGAAAAAGGAACTCAAACCTGGAACATCTACAAAAATTTCACGCTTGAACCCCTTGTACCAGAAGAACAGCAGACAACCAAGAAAAAAAATAACACCTAAACCTGCAACTATTCCAACTATGAGGCCTACTTTTGTTTTATGAGACGAACCTGTCAAATGAAGGAAAACTAGTTTTCAGCTTGTTGCCTGTAAATGGAGGGGGTGGGAGAAGGAAAACACTTTACAGATCAAAACAGTATTAATAAAAGTAACCTTGAACTGCACTATCAGATGAGCAAAGATGATGATAACTCACTCCACAATTCAAATTATTTCCAGTGAAACTGCAATGGGCAAAACAGCGAAACAAAGTGGAACATAAATAAGCCTATTTAAGATACCAAATAATTGCACACAAGCAGATATTAGTGAGACTTACATGAAGGATAAAATGATGGACAATCAGCTTAGGTTTGAACATGTACAGAGAAAGCCACTAGAAATAAGGAAAGTAGATTTCATGGCTTTTAGTCTTGAAAAAAGGGATACAGAGAGACCAAAAAGGACATGGGAGGAAATTATGGAAAAGGATCCCAAGTTGAATAATATCAGTGAAATTTTGGTTTGTGACAAACTCAATTGTATTGTACGACCCATGTATCCAATCGCACCTAACGATAAAAGGCTATTATTATTGTTTCCTTAACATGGGTCCTTAGGAAACTGATCGGTATTTGCCAATGAAAAATTATATTTCTTTTAAAGTGACAAAAAACTACCACCTTAAACTTCTGCCGTTCAATATTATATATTGGGTGTATGGAAAAAATTTCGGCAATGAAAACTCTAAATTAGGTAGGAGAAATTGAATATGTGATGATTACAAATCTTTCAAAGGAAGATCAAAAAGTGGAACCAGAGAAGACCATTAGAATCATAGACTACCATTTGGTTATGTAACAATGTTGAATGAAATTGATGACATGGGTTCTTTAGGCATCCACTTTCCAAGTGTTTTAGCCTTTTAGGTATAGTCCTTGGGTCCGGGATACAAAATTACTGTCAAAAAATGCATTTGAAGAATTTCACATTTTGGTTTTAAGGTATCTAATTCTGATTTAACATACATACTTGTATGTAGGAATGCTGAACAACCGCTCCGGAATCTTCCCACTAAGATCATTTGAATCTAGCATACTGTAAAAGAGAAGTTTGAACAATCCATCAGATATCAAATGATAATAAAATGTACTTGACATCAAAATACCAGTATAAAAAAATTAACATACACATTGATCAAGCTTGGGAGACTGGCAAGTGATTCTGGAATAGTTCCACTAAGATTGTTTTGACTCAATGTCCTAGTTGAAGACCAAAATTAGATACTTCCGGACATTACAAAAGGAAAATAGATGCTAAGACTACATACTTACAAGAATTGAAGCTTTCTAAGATTACCAAGTGAATAGGGAATTTCACCAGTTAATTTGTTGTTTTCCAAATCTAATCTGACCAAGCTTGTAAGATTTCCAAATTCTTTTGGAATGTTACCAGTGATGTTATTACCTTGCAAAGAACTTCACGGTAAATGTGTAAGAAAAAAGGTGAAAAAGATGAATAATTGAAAGCGTGAAGAATGTAAGATTTAAAATCACAAAATTCACCAAAAAACGTCATATGGTTCTTGAAAAAATAACCGAAGCTTACATAATTCCATTCACACTACAAATGCTATATGCATTTTTCCATTCACTTTTTTAAATTAACAATTACAAAGTAGGAACCCTACTGAATGATTGAATAGTGTACTACAGTTCATCGGATCACAGAGGATAGTATATTCAATGGTAAAAGGTTTTAATGTATCCATGTAATTTCATGAATTTATGCCTCAACACTAAAATGAAAGAAACCAAGAACGTTAAGGCTATGAACTGAAATATGGGACAGGGCAGAGGGAGAAGGCAGTTCTGTGGATATTTCATATTAAATACTTACAGAGTTTCAAGACTTTTCAGAGATGCTATTCTTGGTGTCAACGATCCTGTGAATCCCATAAATTCTAGTGAACTGCAATGAAGTAATATGTATAATTATACGTTATGAATAAAATATTGAAGTACCAATGCAGTTGAAGCTGTCACAATCTTCCTCAAACTAAATATTCAAACGAAGAGGAGGGTAAAGAACATACACTCTCTTGTTAGTTATATTTATTGAAAACTACAAAATTAAAAGAGAGATTGTTGAATAAGATATAGAATCCATAAAATTTTGTCATTTTTAATAAATTTCAACCAGCAAGAGAGAGTATATTCAGAAAACTATACTAGAGAAATTTTTCTTAGCATTTCTCTTCAAAGAAAATACAGTCAGTGGATGTTTCCAATATTATAATAAGAATATCTTACACTCGAATAACGTTGTTATTCTGGTCACATTCAACATTGGACCAAGTGCAAGGGTCAACTAGATTTTTATTCCAGTTTGTAAGCTGGCTGGTAGAAGCATTCAATGATGACTTCAACGCATACAGCGCATCTTCTGAAATGAACATATAAATTATACATCTATTAAAGACTGAAAGTCCAAATTCACTTGCAACTTCGACAAAACCAGAAAGGCAGATAGATGTAAAATCCATAGCATTTTCTACTGCAACATTATAAAAGTGATGAGATTATCATATGTTGTAAACGAACATTTTATCCATGTATTCCTCATAAATGATGTGCAAAGGTACAGGTTGCGAACACAACTCTAGGATAATGATTCTTTCCAGTAAGTACATGGATCCAGATTTTCAAACTTTCATTAGTTTATACTGTGGTTGAAAGTACGATCATTCATATGGAGCATATTTAAATAAATTGAAAAAACCCAATTGATTTTTCTAAAAGATATAGGAAAAGGGCAAAAAGTTGATGGATCAAAGTGTCACCTGGTCAACCAAAGGTGACAGTAGTGTAACAAAAAGGATTACCAAGAAATTAAATCTTAGAGAGGCAGAACAATAATACCAGTGTGCTTAAATATAAATGAATCTCAGAACCATAATACCAGTGTGCCAGACCATGACAGAAAAGGAAGTGAAGAAAATAAAAACTACAGCTAAATCTTTACATAGCTTAAAGATTAACACCGAATAAGTTTGAACAGCACACTGAACCTTGTGAATCAAGCCCAGCCAACCCAGAAGAGCACACACTAGTCAATAGCAAAAGAACAAATACCAAATCCATTTTTCCACTCTCATCAACCACTCAACCAGTGACAGCGTGCATTATGCTCAAGTACCACATCATAAATCTTCATCTCTCTACTGTAGAACAAACACAACACCCCACTAAGTTGCAATCACCGAAGACAGTCGGTAAAAAGATAAAAGGGGAGAAATGAAGAAGATTGCCGGAACCACGATGCGATATGAGACAGACGTGTCAAATGACCAACCGTGAATTTTCAACCATCGATGGAAAAAGCTTAAGTACTAACAGATAGGGGTCAACCACCAAAAGCGAGAGAACAAATGAAACCAGCAACAGAACTGGAATCATGTACAAGACAAAAAAAATTAGACAATGTTTGAACCGGTCAAAGACTGTTTCTTTTTTTGGTTGGTAAAATAAATAAAGGAGTAGCTGTGTGGAAATGATGAAGAGAAGAGATAATAACACTTGAGTAAAGTTGAAATTTCGAACTGAAATAGAAGCTAATGAAAAGGTTTCTTATTAAAATTGAGTGAATTTCAGCATAAAACAAATTACTCTGTGGATTGAAATTGAAGTCTTGATTTAGTGTTTTACTAAATTAACTTCCAACAGTGATGTTATAATAGCAATTTGGGCAAAATTAAAACTTAATAAATTAACCCTAGATTGATAAAATGAAAAAGAGAACAAAATAAAGAAAACCCTAGATATTACTATGATACTGGGCGGTGAGGTTAGCATAAAGCAATCCATTGTGCTGTCCACTAGTCGGTAGTACTTTGAAAATAAAGACCAATCATTGTGGATCAATCACTTTCACTGTCCCCATTTTATGTCAAAGGCTAGTCTTTGATTTATTTTTATTTATTTTTAATATTATTTAATTAGACGGAAAACAAAGAGAAAAGTAAATATGGATATAAAGGTTTTTTCTTTTATTCAATGGAAATATGATTCTTAGACTGTTTTGTGATTTTTTTCTAAAATAAAAAAAAGTGAACAAATTACAAACTATATTGTGTCAATCTTTAGCACCAATTTATTTTCGTTATTTTCTCTTATGTATTCTATCACTTATCATAATTTTGTATTTGTCTATATTATTTTTTGTCAGTAGACATGTATTTGTTTTGACATACAAAATCTTATATTTATTTGTTTTTTTTTCTTTTTTATAAATATAAAAATTTATTATTTTTATGATTGTTTTATTTTTATAATATATGTTGAATATCATGTTACAGTGTATATTACCCGTCAAAATTATTTTGTGATAACACTGTAAAAGTATTTTGTGGTCAAAAGTAAAAATCTACTGTCCCGGTACTCCTGCCCTGTATGCCCTTTTGAACATAAGTGATGTTAGGACATAATGATTAATCTGTTTTCTAATCATGCCATTTATGCACATTATAAGTGTTAATGCTTTTTTAACATAATTTCAACATCTCAACCATTATTTTCAGTAAAAGAATTGTAACATGAAAATGATGTATCTAACTTGTTTCTTTGTTAAATAAGAGTTACGCTAATAAAAATTGATACACAGTTAGATTACTGTATATTAGGTCAAGGAGAAATATGAATAAGATTTGGTATCAATATGGAAGATATCAAAACACAAGAGACAATAAATTTATGATTAGTTTTATGTTGAAAATTCAATATTAATTCTAAATCTTATATTGAGTACAAATGATAAAATTAAGTTTTATAAGAAAAAAAAATCTATAAACTTATTGGTTTAAAGATTTTTTGAATCGAAGTGGTGTATTATTTCTCTAATAAGTTTTTCTTTTAAAAAAAAAACTAATCATTTTACTTATATTGTTAATTTTATTTATTCTTTACTTCTAATTTATTTTGAATTACTAATCCTATCAAACTTAACTATTTTAATCGTAACCATTCTTTTACAGTTTTATATCAATAAATGTTTGTCTAAAATAAAAGAATTATAAATATAAATTATTATACTTAAAATTATAATGTTTTGTGGAAGATTAATATTAATTATTAAAAATTGAAACACTAAGGAAGCATGTCAATTTAATAAAAATCTAATGCAAAAATTCTAACTAGTTTTAATAAGTACACATGACAGAGTTTAAAATAGATATTTTACTACTTTGAAGTTATGTACATTATAAGATTAATTTGATCTTTATTTGTCTAAAATTATTTCATTTTAGAAATGGTTTTATAATTTGGAAAATAAAAATATAGATAAAAAGTAACTATTTATTAAAGTTCGTTTTTTTCTTACAAATGTGATATATATGTAATATTATATAGTAAAGTAAAAATTATCCGACCTGCCGGATTCAAACCAGCGACCTAAGGATATCAGCTAGGAATAGCCAACTACAGTCCTCCGCTCTACCAACTGAGCTAAGGTCGGTTTTAATTAAAACATCTTCGATAAAATAAATATTCAATATTATTTGAAATGAATAATGAAATTGATAAAAAGAAGTTTATAGTCTAACAATGCCACTATTCTATATTATTGGAACTTCGCCATTTTGTAATTTGCTACTTGTCCATAATATAATCTCTTTTTCTTTTTTGCTTTAACTAGATCTACATATTAATTAATACCTATCTTTACTTTGGCTGTGAAGTGAATAAAAAAAAATTATTAAAAAGTGAAATATATATTATCATGAGATAAAAAATATGTTTTTTTAAACAAACCATTGTTCTTATCAAATTTGTCTCGAGGTGGACTATGAGACTCTTTAATTGTGGAGTTTATATTGGGATGATAAGTGTTGAGTTTTGAAGATAAACAAAACCAACATTCATTCTTAAAAATATTTCCTGACACTAAGAGTTTAATTAATTTATATAAAATGTGAATCTAACAGCAAATTAAAGAAATTGAGTGAGAATTTTCTCGATGTATTTATAGATTTATTAGGTTTATGAATATAAACATGTTAAACAGATTCTGTTACTAAAAATATTAAAACAGAGTTTTCTGTGTATTTATACTAATTCTTTAATATTAAAATAATTGAATTTTTTTATTTATAAATTACTATTAATTGTAAAAATAATTTTATTCTTTAAGTCTTTACAATTTAAAGTAGCACGATACAGGAACTATAGCACATGTATGCACATATATTTTAAATATTTATAAATTATTTAAATTTAAAAGTAGTAATTAAAATGGTAAAATTGAAAAAAAAGTATATATAATTATATATAGCTATAAATAAAATAAATTTTAGTTATTAAATAAAAATATTATAAGTAATATTACATAAATAAATTATTAAAATTTTTAAAAAGTAGTTACAAAATAATAAAAAATAAATATTTTTTATGACGAGTAATTATTTGAATTTAAAAAATTAATTACTAAAAAAATAAAAAATAAATTTTTTTTAATCATATTTTTAGAAACATATTCTATTTTTTTTTTCTTAAAACACGAAAAATGCTAACTTTTAAAACAATTTCCGACCTGCCGGATTCGAACCAGCGACCTAAGGATTTCAGCCAGGCAACTCCTACTACAGTCCTCCGCTCTACCAACTGAGCTAAGGTCGGTTTTTGATAAATAGATTTTATAATTGAAATTAATCTTTTAATAAATCCTCTCTTCTACTTTTCTGTAACTATTGGGAATTTGTAATTAGTTTCTTGTTCCATCTGGAAAACTATACCTACAAATACCATAATCTAATCTAATTTTGTGTGTCTTCAATTAGTTATACGGTTTAATTAATAAATAAATATTTTTATTGCAAATAAAATATCTATTAATTAAAACATATTATTTTTTAATAAATCATTACATTGCACATTATTTCTAACACTATGATTATAATATCACAATGTTTGTTATATTGTGATTATGATTAACACAGTGTACAACACCATTAATGAGTCCATCAATATATATCTTCTGTTGCAAATGAAGTCCATCCAATTAATGGAAGAAAAGTTAGAAGTTTAACCACAACACAATCTATATTAAAGAAAATATTAATGGTACAGATTCATAAAGAAAGAAATAATTACTTTTATGAATTTAATATTCTCTATGTTTGAAAAATTTTAGTTAAAAACTTTAAAATTGCGTAATAAACTAATTTTAATGATAATTTAAAATCATTTTATTTTGGTTTAATTAATGATTTAGTTTTTGTTGGTTTAGTTGATTTTGGTATTTTTATTAAATTTAATTTTTTAAAAGATTCAATATTTTTCTTTTTATTGAATTGACATATATATGTCATCTGTCAATTAGTTGAATTTTCATTTTTATAAATTTTGAAAAAAAAACTGTAATTGTTTTCTCTTAGTCTTTATAATTAAAATTTTAATTAGATTTAGTTTTTAATTTTTTTAAAATGATCAAATTTTGTTTTTAGTTGAAAATCAAATTAAAAATTAAACTTAATTACAATTTATATATACATATTAAAATATCTTTTAGAATTTATATATTTAATTATTCTACTTGAATACTTAAATTATTTTATTTTTTATATTTTTTCACTTCAGTTTTTTTATACTTAAAATATTTTACACCTGTCAATTTAACAAAAAATATTAAGTTAAATTTTTTTTAAAAACTTTAAAAGACTAAATTCAACAAAAACAATAATAAAACATCGTAATAAATCAAATCAACAAAAATCTTTAATTAAATTTTTCAAAATTAACCAAATTTATTATTCATTTAAATATTAGTTTTGATTTAATATTCAATTTATAATGTGTGTATATATTTCAAGGTAATGTGTTGAGATTCTTTACTGAAACAAAAAGTTTTGAATATTGGATAAGTTTTGTGATTATCCTCTCTTATCCAAATTATGTTATTAGCTTTCTGTTATTCTTATTAAAGTCGTGTGAGGAAGTATGAGTCAAAGACATCATACCTTTTAGTAATTTTATATAATAATATTTAATAAAAATGATTAATCAAATATCAATTAATACCTTTCCTTTAGAAAAGGTATTTATAAATATTATAATAAATTTATTGTCATTTATTAATTATTATTATTATTATTCTTATTAATTTTAATAAAAAAAAGTCTTACAATATGAAAAGTTACATGTTAATATTTAAAAAAAATTACAAATTTATAAAATAATATTTAATATTAATTAACAAATGACATGAAAATTTAAATCACCAAGCCATATAAAAAATAACATAAAATTTTTTAAAATTAAAATTCACCTGTAAGTGACTTTAATTTAATCTTATTTTTAAGAAATGTAGTTTTGCATCTAAAAAAATGAACCGAACCCAATATAATGGTATTAGGGTTCTAGAAGGAGCGGAGTAAGAGGGGCCAACTTTGTTGCTAAACCAAAATAAAAGGTGAAAGAAAACTCAACCACGAGAGGGAGGTTTTGTGTAATCCGAGGAAATACGAGTGTTCCTTTCCAACACTGTATCCACATCCTCCCACTCATTCTCACACACACTATCCTCTTCTCTCCGCTAAAACCTTCCTCAGCTTACCATAGCAGCTCCGGTTAAGGTTAAGCGCCCCAGGTTCCTCTTCCTTTTCCATGCTTGTTTTGTCTGAGAATTGTGACATAAACATGTT
Source organism: Vigna reflexopilosa (assembly GCA_027742785.1). NCBI lineage: Eukaryota > Viridiplantae > Streptophyta > Magnoliopsida > Fabales > Fabaceae > Vigna > Vigna reflexopilosa. The sequence continues at coordinate 1,102,021 of CM050914.1, read as the reverse complement.
TTTATTCATCCCTTTGTTCTAGATTTGTGTATTATTGTTAGTTCTGCTTCTTGTTTTTATTCCTTACAACAAACAAACCTGTTTTTTAAGCCACTAATTCCTTCTTATCTCTTTTCGTGCCTGAAATTTCAAGTGTTGTCTACCGTGTAGGCTTTTCTTCGTTCTTTTCTTGTATGTTGTATTGATTGTTGAATTCGTTGTAATTCGTTACTCATTACCAGTTCACTTAAGTATTAACAAATTGCTTCCTGCAGCTTCATTTTTTTTTATTTTTCTATTTATTTATTTGTTTGTTTATTTTATTGCTAGCAGAATTTGATCTAGAGATTTTGTATCTGTTGTCAGATTGTCTTGTTGAAAGTATACTAGATGGCCATCTCTACTTTTGCCAGTACATCAGCTACTCAATGGGGAATTCGTCCTCAGATTTTTGCGGGGTCGACCGTGGGGAAGATTGCATCATTCAAGAACAAGTTAGTCCTATTATTTAATTTTTTTACTAATCTTGTTGGCTTGTTACTCCTGCATCTCTAAAGGAGCTAAATTACTTTTAATGTAGTTTTGATCTATTTCATAACTAAAGGAGTACTATTTTTCCATTCTACCCGTCACTAGATAATGAATTTTGGAAATGGCTTTCCCAATCGGTACACACCCACACACACAATATTTTTCATCTTTGTTCTCCGAGCTGGAGATTGTAATTAAATTAAGTCATTTTCCTTGCAGTGTTTCAAGCAAGCTAAGCTTCATGGCTGCCCCAAATTCAAGCTTCTGTTCTCGAGATTCCTCGCGTGCTCTTTTTGACAAAGTTTCTTTGCCGAAATTACATGGTCGCAGGGGATCAAGGTTGATAGTTAGAGCAGATGCGGTAAGTTTCAAGTACTCATGCATTTCTAAGCAACTATGGTTTCCTTTAGTTTCTATATCACTTTACCTTTTAAAGACGAGTCTCCTTAAATTATGGAACTCATGAATATTCAATATATTGACTCACTATGTATTGTGTGCCAATGTGCAGGATTACTATTCTATCCTTGGGGTCTCAAAAAATTCCAGCAAATCTGAAATTAAGAGTGGTATTTTTTCTGTGGTCCTTTTCATTTTCAGATTGACGTGACTCTACTGTCATTAATTGATATGTTCAAGTATATTGTTTTACTTTACTTCATGAATGGCGAATATTTAGTGTAGAAATGTAAAGGAAAATCAAATACCCCTTGTCGTGTACCCTGTCTTGGACAATGATTTAACTGATTCTCAATGCCTTCCTCTGCATTCTGCTGATAATGATTTCTTATACTGACTTTAGACGTTAATGCAATGGTGTTACTGATAAGAGGATTGATTTCAAAGTGATTTTGTAGATGATAGAGAAGGATTTGGGCCACTCTTAAGTTATTTGTGGGTTGCGTCTCCTATCATGTTCTATTTGGCTAAACATGGTTTGTAAAACTGGAAACCACAAACAACTAAAACTGGTTTTGGTGATAAAATATTTCAAAATCGAAAACCATCCTAAAAGGTAACTGAAACTCTCAAAGAAATCTGCCATACTTAGGTTGGGTGCTAGAGTAATTACACTACTAAAATTTGTAGGATTTATTTGTTTTGTGTAAAAGGAATTTATGCTTGTTGCTAAGACTTGAGCGCTTGTTTTTGGGACTGGCTGTGTATTTTGCTTTTTGGGAATTCATTGTCTGTTCTAACATAACAATATCATATTTCTCTATACTTTGGACATTTCAGCTTATCGGAAGCTTGCCCGGAGTTATCATCCTGATGTTAACAAGTGAGTTCTTTTTACTTATTTCATATTGAACTCCACTGACTTTCTGAGACCCTGTGCTTGCTTTGTTCCTCACTCGTTCTTTTTTCTTTTAAAATTTTAAAGGCTTTTATTTCACTGTTGATATGAACTAAGTGGTTTGGGTGTCTTTAATATAAAGCCCGTGATTTGTTCTTTTAAAAGTTTATGTATTTTTTTTTTTTTTGCGTATTTCCTGATTTGCTTATTGGATAATTTTTTTTGCCAAGAACCTCTTCGCAAGTCAATTTTACTAGTTGCATAGTCTTGTGTTGTCTTCGTGATCATTTGGTTAATGTTGCTTCAACTGTTATGGATGTTTGCTTTCTGCTGCAGAGAACCTGATGCAGAAAAGAAATTTAAAGAAATTAGTAATGCGTACGAGGTATAACTACATCTTGTTGAACACAACTTACTCTTTTTCATGTGTTCTCATAATTGATCTCATGTAATTCAATTTTTTTTGCAGGTCTTGTCAGATGATGAGAAAAGATCCATATATGATACATATGGAGAGGCTGGTCTTAAAGGTTCAGGAATGGGTATGGGGGTAAGTTGTCTCCAAAAACAATTTAGACTTTTACTTTGTTACCATACATTCCCGTTTCTTGACTGGCCATCTTGGTAATTTCAGGATTTCAGCAATCCTTTTGACCTGTTTGAGACACTGTTTGAGGGCATGGGTGGCATGGGGGGCAGCAGAAGTTCTTGGAATGGAGCAGTTGAGGGTGAAGACGAGTATTACAGTCTTGTTTTGAACTTCAAAGAAGCTGTTTTTGGGGTGGAAAAGGAGATCGAGATTCGACGATTAGAGAACTGTGGAACTTGCAATGGTTCAGGAGCTAAACCAGGGACCAAATCATCTAAGTGTAGCACTTGTGGTGGTCAGGGTCGGGTTGTTCAATCGACGAGAACTCCATTAGGCATCTTTCAGCAGTCTATGACTTGCTCTTCTTGCAATGGAGCTGGTGAAATTTCAACACCTTGCAATACATGTTCTGGGGAAGGTCGAGTGAGGAAGACAAAGCGGATAACTATCAAGGTTCCTGCTGGTGTGGATTCTGGAAGCCGGTTAAGGGTCCGCAATGAAGGTAATGCTGGAAGGCGTGGGGGTCCTTCCGGCGACCTCTTTGTTGTTCTTGAAGTTATCCCAGATCCGGTGCTTAAACGGGATGACACAAACATTTTATACACCTGTAAAATATCTTACATTGATGCAATCTTGGGGACTACTGTTAAGGTTCCTACTGTAGATGGCATGGTGGATTTAAAAATCCCAGCTGGGACTCAACCAAGCTCAACACTTGTTATGAGTAAGAAAGGTGTTCCCGTGCTGAACAAGAAGAATATGAGGGGTGATCAATTGGTTAGGGTGCAAGTTGAAATCCCCAAAAAACTGAGCAAAGATGAGAGAAAACTTATTGAGGAACTTGCTGATTTAAGCAAAGGCAAGACTGCTGCCACCAGTGGTAGGAGATAACTTGTTGAGGAGCCTATATTGATTTGTATTTCTAGTCCATTTCCTATTCTTGGCCTTGACTCAACTCAGGGCAGCTATTAATTTAAAACATGGGTATGGGTGAGCTTATGTGGTAGATGTAGGTTACTAGTCATTTTATTTATATAGGCAGATATGAAGAGCAGAAGAAACTAGATATCTTTCTTTTTCTTTGGAACTTATATGCCTTTTGCAATTTTGTTGTTCTTTTACTGGGTGAGGGGGTTGAAGGACTATAGCTTAGATGCAATGCCATCTTTATATTTCATAAATGTTGCTTTTAGACAAAAGTGAAAATACATATTATATTTATATTTGTTTACAAAGCCAAAAAGACTAATTGTTAACATATCTAGTTTGCTGCAATTAATGTATGCTATTGTCAGTTGCTGTTCTAGCACTAGCACTGTTGATATATATATATATATAGAATATTGTTGAGGCATGGGTTTACGCTATGGTTCATTTCTTATCAAAATTTCGTCAGGTTTAATTACTAAATAAATCAGTACTATTTTGAAAATTTATTTATTTAAAAATTGTAGGTTTTACATTAGTCAAAAAGTTTATTAAATTGAAAAAACATTGCTAAATAATAATAATACAAGTACTTATAATTACTATTTTTTATTGTGAATACATTAGCGTTTTAAAATTATATCGACCGTGTTGATTTAACGTCTGAACACAGCTCTTTAAGTTGCTATAGTTTATAGTTTTTCAAATTTCTGTTTAAAAGCCTAAAATTTAAGCCTTTTGTATAAAACACGATAGAAAAAAAAATATATAAAAAATGGGGTGAGAGAAGCTCGAACTCGGGATAACTCGAAGCAATACGCTAGCCAACTGCGCCAACAGTCCTATGCTATGAAGACATAGATTTCATTTTGATGTTTTATTTCATATGTTAAAACAGAAAAATAAAATGGGGTGAGAGAGGCTCGAACTCTCGACCTCAGGATCACTCAGAAGCTATGAGACCTACGCGCTAGCCAACTGCGCCACCACCCCAGATATTGACAAATATCGGCGGAAATGATGATAGATTGACAAGTAAGGTTTTCCCTCAATAGCGGCTTCAGGTGCATCTAGTTGCAGGTGTAGCATGAGTAACACTTGTAATTGGGTTTTTCTATCACCGAAATTAACGCGGTTACAAAATGTGGAACAATGATCAACCTAGAGAGAAGGTTTTGGTATTACACACACTTTATGATAGGCTCCTCTGATCTTAAATTTTTTACGAAAATGGATACATTTTTTTAATAAAGATATAAGATATTAAAATAAGATTATTGTTATAATATTTATATGTATTTTTTAATATACATTATGCAAGATAGATCTACAAAACTGACATATGACTTTTAGGGAACCAAGTCAACCTAACTCAATTTTTACGGACCAAATACTGAACAATATCTTCTCCAGAAAAATTTCAATATTGAAACAACTTATCATAAACTGTTTGCAATGCAAAACAATATCTCAATTAACTATTATTTAAATGTTTGGTAATTGCACTATTTTCAGTGACATAAAAGCATAGCTACTATTACATGTTCATTAGAAGAATAAAGCTAGCTACTATTATAATCTTATTTATTTAATTTGAGCAACAAACTATAACACAAACCCTAATTCGTGAATTTGGGAGAAAATCCCTTTTAACCTAGCCAATTGCAACGATTAATTTTTTGGAACAAAATAATCTACATGAAAATTAATTCTCAGCTCATCTATATGCATGCAATTTATTTAATCCATTTACATGATCAATAATTAATAGATACTAAAAGAAATCAATAAAACAGAAACCTACTTCATTTAATAGGAACCGAGGTGAACAGAAAATTAGCCTAAAAATTCAATGAAAAGTGACCAACTTGTTGATTAGAAATACAAAATGATAATAATAAAGGAATGTGATATGTAATTAATTAATGTGATGAAAAAAGGAAATATATAGCCGAAATGAGAATTTGAATATGTATTAATAATTTAATTATTTTTCACTTGAAGTCAATAGACTGGAGAACCGCAAGTAATAATACTATATTTCAGTTAATTAAATTCATTTAAATTTTTTAAAGAAACTGATCATTATAATGAAGAAAGATTATTCTCCCTATATTTCTGTTCATCCTCGATGGCTAATCTACAAAATTTTGGATATATTCTACAAACAATTTCCAAAAATGGGCACCGCTAAGCTAATGATTCATCCTATAAATTCTTTCTCTTTTTGTTAGCACGATTCTCAGCAGAAATTCTTAACTTCCGTTTGGGATTACGCATCGATTTGATACCTGCCCTGAACGTTTCTTCTTTTAATTTCATAATCTTTCTCTTTTTGTTAGCACGATTCTTAGCAGAAATTCTCAACCTCCGTTGGGCATTACGCATCGGATTGATAACTGCCATTTGCTTTTCTTCTTGTCTCCTCTTGTTTCTTTTCAACATAAGGTTCTTCCTGATATGGTTGTAAACTTGCACAAAGTTGTGAGTTCCCAAAATATTCTCTAGTTTTCTACAGGTGTCTTCCGCCAACTTCTTGTCGCTCTCTGGTAAAAAATAAACATGCACATTAATGTCAAACAGCATCAACAAATGGGAGAACAAAATCGATAAACAGAAGATTAGAGGGCTGAGTAAAACAGAGAAATGGTAAACAGTAACAATTAACAAAATAATAGAGCATTAGGCCCCCTCACCCCATCACCAAAACCAGTATGGAATGAGAAAGATATAGGGAATATATAGGTAAAAAAAAGGTCTTGAAAAAAATATGGATGGGTCAAAATCTCCCTCCCGTTAATAACAGGACCCACATTTATTTATGTTAGCTCCATTGATTTTGTTATGTTGCTATTCTGTCCATAATAACATGACTCTCTCACAATGATAAAGTTGGAGGGTTCTGATCCAGGTAGGACAGCATAGCCGAATTAGAAATTTAAGAAACCAATTCTACACAACACTTCAGTAAGATGACTACCTATCACAAACTAGGACTTTATCTACTATGTACTGTACAGAAAATTAGGGAAACATACGAGAGGAAACAGGCAAATTTATACTGATTTATACTTTTACTAGTTGGAAAAACTAACCAATTACAACTTTTCCAGCAAATCCTTCACAAACTTTGTATAGAGGTAACAAGATCACGTGTGCATAGTATAGGCGGTCATCCTGACTAATCTGTGCCATAGTACTCCCAAAACTGTTGAAGACTATTCCCATCTGCGTCCAGCAAGCAAAATATAGTAACATATTAACCACAGGCACATTGAACAAAAGACTATGCAAAGAGCTTGTGTACCAACCTGAATAGTATCCATTTTAAGGGCAATCTTCCCCATTTTCTTGAGCAATAATGAGACTAATGCACGTTGAGCATTGTCAACATTCAGCTGATTGCTGTGTTCATATATAGAAGCAGTAGATGAAGACATGAACATGCTTCTTCCTTTTCTTGAATCAAGTAAGTCAAATGCTTTAAGAAATTGATCCTTTTCTTGTTGCGAAAGAGTAGACCAGAAAGCAGGGGGATCTATACATGCACTTTGCCCCATCAAAGAATGGACACCACAGATAGAAAAGATAAAAATCTGGGTCATCAGGCTGCTGTCATAATCATTCATGAGCGCCATTTTTAGTTGGCAGCAAAGAGAAGTAGCTATTAAAAATAGTCTACTTGGACTCATAATAAAATAACTCCTTAAGGAGGTGCCGTGATTTTCTCTGCTAGCATCTGTTACATGCGCAAAGTAGAGGGCTATGAGGCGAACTGATATGTTTCGTACCCGTGAATGTGGGTGCAACAGCATTTCACATATTGCTTCCCATATATCCTGAAATGTCAGTATAATATATTACAGGTTAGTGTGCTTGTTATGACATGTACTAAACAAGTGTATGAAGTTAAATGGTAAAGTTGTGACTATTCCAACATCAGCGCTTGCAAGGTCAGAAAAAAACTGCCTAAACTATTTAGACGGAGTTATGAACCACAGCAGAAACCATTTAGATATAAAATTTTCAAGTTAACAGATTCCTAATATTGCCAGATCATGATCAAAACTATTATTGAGCTTTCAGCCAGCAGTGAGTTTATTTGAGTTATTATAAGACATTCTCCATCGGTTATAGGACACCCGCATGTAACTATTCAACTTCCATACTAAGCTTATTGCACAACTTTCATGCTTTATGAAAGTCCTCCATCCAGTAATTTCAGCTAGTCCACCCCTATCTATCACATTGCTTCATAAGCATCTAAAAATATTTAATAGACTAAGATGTCGTAAGCAGCACATTTATACACATCAATATCTAATAGACACAGATTTACCTCAAGATACTCTGCAAAGCATAAATCACCGAATTGGTTGATCATCTTCTCTAACATAACAAGAGAATAGTAAGCCTCCTTCCAAAGAGGAATGACAGATTCATCTGAAAAGCCCTCTTTCCTGTTGGTAACTGCATCTATGGCAGACCTAAAGATGTGTTTAGTCACAGGCAAGATAGAATTTATATGTTCACGAAATCCTTTCTTTTTCACTTCAATCAGCAGTCCCAGAACCTGTCAACAATTTCAGAGGTCCATAAAAATGATGCAGACAAATAAAAATGTTCTACACCAATTTTTCATGTTTACTGTCAAGCAAATAAGGAGAATTAAATAAAACAGAATAGGTTGGTTCTTGAATTTCCAGGTGATTACTAAAGCAAGCCGTTCTCCCAGTTTCTTATTTTGTGGAGAAAGGATTCTCTGACAAAGCTATCTAAATCCTACTATCAAGTGTTTCATTTAAACAGTAATTCTTAACAAACATTAACACAAATGATTACTATGCATACACTACACAAAACTTTCTTCAATAAAGAGCATTAGGTATGATTCTGCTAGTAAAGAGCAATCATTAACGTAATGCTCAGCAGCTATTGCCATTTAGAACTGGTAACTGCTAGGTGTCTCATCCTAATAAAGAGGCATTTCTTTCCATCGAAGATGATATAATGCCAACATGGAGTACTTGATCATAAAGGAATGCTTGCATTTCCAAAAGTTCTTTCTATCCACGTTTAAGCTACAATAAGAATTCTTTTGTTGCTTTGTGGTAAACTTTCGCTGAACTGCTTCTTTTGTGTTTGTGCTTCTGCAAAAGTTCTTTTAACCATCTCCACTGTATTTTTTTCTTTAATAAATTTTCTTTTTCTATCAAAGAAAAAAACTTCATTTCAAAAGGTCCTGGGGTTTTATACCAAACAAAAATCCAAAAATCCACTGTTTTAGATTAGTTTCAAGATGTTTGTAAATTGTAACATAATCTCAAGTCCTGGGGTTTTATACCAAACAAAAATCCAAAAATCTCATGTATGTTATTCTGCTCCAATTTTCTTTTAAGTGGACCAGTTGCTTGATGCACAATATATAAAAAATAATTGATTCTAAAAGACCTTTTAGCAGACTCAAAGTTTGGTTGAGTGAATTTAATGAGAAAAAGAACAAAAATAATGTGTCACGTTCTCACTTCCCTCTTTAACTTTAAGCATTCATTTTGCATAATTGCACCATCTCTACAGGTGAGAATAGGCCAGGCCACCTAACAGGGACCTATGGCCAGATCCATTTAAAGTCTGACTTTTCCTAGCTTGTTTAATAAGGCTTGAGCTTTAAAAAAGCCTATTTATTTAAATAGATTAGGCTGGAGCTTATGAAAATCATTATTAATCTTGCCTCTTTATTTATTTAAATTTAAAAATAATAACAATTAATATAAATATTATAATTTAGTATTATCAAATTAAAAATGCCGTCATAAATAAAATAAATATTTAAGATACAAAAAGCGGATTATAACTTGTTAGGTTTAGTGTTTTTTTACTAGAAATGACTTCTTAACTTGAATATTTAAAATTTGATCTAATGGCCTATTTTTAATTTACCTGTTAACCTATTTACAGGTTGTAACGGAAAAATGGCCTCTAAATAGGCTAGTAATCACGGCCGGACTTTATAAAAGGTCAACCAAGCTCAAAAACAAGCTTCTATTGGGTGAATAAGTCAGACCAAGTCTTAATTTTTCATAATAGGTCAGGCCAGACCTTAATCTTTTATAGTAGACCATATCGGAAAGCATTATTTCATAATAGGTCAGGCCTATTTTAATGTAAAACCCAGCCTAACCTAACATTCCCACCCCTAACCATCCCACTGATTTCCCCAAAATCAAGGGTAGTTGAAAAGTAAAAACATCACTCGTTAGTAATAAATGAACTAATTAATTGTGGTTATCGCTTTCTTATAATAAAATATTTATATAACTTTTACATGTCCCCATTATGTTGAGGAACACTTCCTACATGTAACCGTTCCCTTTCCGATCTCATAATACTGCTGAAATAAAACACCTTTGGCAATAGTACACACCACATCTAGGGAAGCAAGTATTGCCAAAAACCCTTGGACAAAAAATAACATAAAAATTGAACTACAAAGGATGTCGCATAAGCATGATACAGTAAGACCAAGTAAACCCAAAATAGATATCCATATACAGAGACAACATGACAGTTAAGTTTCTGCTTTCTAATAAACTTACGATTTACGAGACATTTTAGAGAACATTACCTGGGCACCGCATAGTTGTTGCTTGCCTTCCAAATACCAAGAAAGACCACAATCAAGAATAGATTTAAATGAATTAGGATTGACAGAACTAACAAGCTTCTTTATAGCAGTTTCAGCCATAGAACGAACAATATTATCATTATCATTGGCTAAGCAAACTACCAAATGGAGAAATAATATATTAGATTGTTCATCCAAAGCACTTCTTGGAAATTTGACAATAATAGCATGAATCATTTCAAGAAGAGATTCCCGTCCAGTTGAATGCTCATAACTGCAAAGGATTAACATATCCCCAAGGTTAAAATCAATATTTAAAAGAAAAGGAAAATATAATATTAATTACTAAAAATACTAGCTGAAACACTTGCCCCAAATTTAAGAGCAGGAAATCCAAATGTTGTTGCAAGCGTTTCTCTGAAAGTCTATAATCCAGCAGAAATTGCAAGAAAATTTTACTGCATTTTTTGCGGATTGCTTCAATTTGACTTGTCACCATCAATTCAGCAACCCTAGTAACAAGATCATATATTTCAGGCACCACCAGCTTACGGCTGACAATACCCTTTAGAAGTGATAGGGCATCCAATGATGGATTTTTTTCAATATCAAGAAATATAGGAAGGTGAATTAATGAATTTATTTGATCTGAGGTGAGAGAAATTTTAGTGTTCCTCAAAAGCACAGACTGCAATTTCAAACATGACTGCATTAAAGGACTGCTAGAGCTGACTGAACCCTGGGCAATATCCAACAGAGAAGCCTTTAATCTCTCAGCATGTTGTTGAAGGGATGGTAAAGGCAGCCTTACCAGTATAGCAAGGCATAGAAGGGAAATTGACAGGATATCTTCATACTTTGAGGACAAGCCATCACATAAAAGCTTGACAAAAGGGTCTACTAAGGATAAAGTATTTTCATCTTTTGCATCCTGTTTCAAACTCTTCATACGTTTATGAAATATTCTGAGACCAAACACTGTAATAAGGTGTGAACACAACAAGCCCTTAGCAACAACAGGGCCTTTAGAAATTCTCTTTGTTTTAACATGGCTATCTTTATCTTCTAATTGCAACAACTTTTTGTCATGCCAACTGATTTCGTCTTTTAATCCATCTTCAACAATGCCATAAATGAAGATAAATAGATCAGTCTGATCTACAGAGGGATTGCTTTCAATACCAGTAGCCATATGATGTAACATACTTTCCAATTTTCCTTTTACATTTGGTGTGATGTGCTTCTGCAAATGAGAAGTCACTGGTGCAAGGAGCTTCAGGGCATAGCTTTTGAATGTTATATTTTGGGCCACAAATTTCAAGCTTTCCAATGACTTTTTCTTCCGTGTTTCTTTCATTTTTGAAGCTATCTTTTCCACCTCTTTTTGATCGGCAACATCTCCAAGAATGTCATTCTCTATCACAGAAAGCAGATCCTCCAAACAGTAATCTATCTTTCCAACAACTGGTGTTGAAAGACACTTGGACAAAATAAAATTAAGTGTGTATCCTAAGACATGAAGTTCATATCCCCGCTTCAAGGTAGACTGCAAAACCTTGACAATGAACTGCAAGTATTCCAATCCAAGTTCTTTCAAACAAGTGGCCAATGCAGACCTAGCTTCATCACGGATGCTTTCTAGATGGCTCTTCAAGAAGTTTGATATTCGATGAACAATTGTTGGAAGATACAAGTCCATCACATCTCCAGGAAGTAATTTAAGAAGCTTCAGTGCAGCAAGACTGATATTTACATTGACCTTTTCAGATTCAGAATCCAGTAACTTTTGTATCTTTGGAAGCACATTTTTACATAGGCATGTCTGTATCTCTTTGTTCACATCAGTATCCCTCATCTCTATGTCAGAAACCCCATCCAAAGGTTCCTTAGGTTCTTTATCATAAAAGTGAAATTTATCCAAAATACAGCAAATTAGGCGTATAAAGAGTTTCTGTTTATCTGAACTACTAGATGCACCTCGAAGACATCTGATCAATAATGTATAGTATGATTTCCATCCCATCTGCCCAGCTACAGAAGCAATGGTCTCTATGCATGCATTTTTCATATGTTCTGCCTTTTCTTCTTTCTCATCAAACAACATGTTGAAGAAGAGTCGCAGGAACACTTTCTCAGTGATGAACTGCAAGTAAACAATAATGCAATTAAATTTCTATATTTAGAAAGAATGCTTCCATTTGAAAGGATAAAGCTACTACCTCTGAAAGCTTGTTCACACTGACAACATTTCGAAACCATGACAATGCCTTAACTCTCTTACGTATCTGCAACATAAAATGTACTCACTTGAGGCATTCTTCAAGCTTCTAAGTTACTACAGGAGAACTAGGGAAATATCAAATGAATAACAAGAACTCTTAGAGGTCTAGAGAAACACAATGAGATTTTAAATTTAGAGAGAATGAAAAACCCACTTACAATGATGAGACTCATCTATATATAGCCCTACAAAACAGAACTAAGAGACTAACAATTGAAAGAGTATATATGAGAAAAAGAGCTTGAGAGATCTTAAGATCTCTCTACTGATTCAGATTCATATATAAGGATATAAGGATAAGTGGCTAACAACAGAAGCTTAAGAAAAGAAAAAGAAATTTTCTTTTCCTCTACGACTCCAGGATATAGATAAATAATATAAATCTCATTGTATTACGAAGTGAACAAACAGACTAGCAAACTGTCTAACTTTGAGACAGCTACAGATTACAACCATCTTACTAACAGAACCCAGAGCTCAGATTAAAACTCAACTCTTAAGAATTAAAGTTGATACTGTTTCTGATTACAATAAGCAAAGGTAGAAGAAAGTTGTTTAATTAGAAAATAATGATGGTAAACATATAACCATAAAATGTTCAGAATAAAAACATACCACTGAGTCACTTATATTGTCAAAAAAAACTGCTTCACCATCTTCGTTGCACAAAACCATAAGTGATTTAAGGTTTGACACTTCTGGAAGCTTCAACACCATTTGATGTAACAATTTTATCCATCCCTGAAACGATGTAAACCAGTGTGTTAACATAAAAGACTATACAACTACTTATTTAAAATTTAGGTCGTGTCACATCTAAAAGTTTACTATTCCCGTTATCCTTTCTGAGATAAAAATTTGGAATGGCAACAAATTGCCTAGTAATGTGAGACAGACTACTGCCATAATGGACATTGGAGAATCTGCAATACATCTACAGGCACATATATGCCTGAACTTCATATAACTATGATACAGCAACTAACACTTAAAAATGATTTATGAAGCCATGCTTAAAATTAGGAATGGCGACAAATTGCTCACTTATATGAGCGATGGACTAGTGCCACAAAGGGAGACAGGGGATGTACAATACAACTATATACACAGACTGGTTCCACAAAGGTAGACACAAAAGAAAGTGTGGTACAACTATATGAACGGGTATGCCTGAACTTCAAATAACTATGATATGGTAACTAAAAGGGATTTCTGACAGAAGTTCAACAAACACCTTTATAACTGAAAGTGATCCATCCATCGCATCTGCCATATGCTTCAAGAGAAATTTCTTGGCTACACGCTGGATGCAAGATTTTGTCCAACAATTATCAGTGTTTTTCATCACAGACATATGTTCTTCACTGTTTTCTTCTTGGTGAAGGATGAGAGCAGAAAAATCAACAAAAGACAGCAATGAACTATGCGCACTACACATAAAAGTTGTTTCTTCTGATGACATGTCATGCACACAATGTGATAAAATAAGTAATGCTTGCTCCACTTGAACATTTCCGAAGAAATCAATATTAATGATTCCGTAAGCATCCAAAATGGCATCATGATCTAGCCAACCCAAAGTAGACGTTGCATTCAGCTGACGGAGAAGTTTTGCCTGCATCCCAATGAAATATCATAGAAAAGTTAACAAAAGACGGGATATTGTATGCTTTGACCAAAAGCATCATGCATGGATCAAGGGAGACAAAAGAACAGGGATTACCATTGGGAGTATAGATGCATTGGAAGCTACAAGAGCATCAAGAAGATCACAGATTCTCAAACGCATATCCAACTCAGCCGAAATATATAATGGAGAAACAGCCCTTAGAATTTTAGTGGTACTTTCATGTCCTAGTGTTGGTAAAATATTCTGAATGACTTGCAAAACTTCAACCCAGACATCTACAATATAACCATATATGAGTTTCAATAGTAGTGCAGAAATTAAGCTAGAGAAAATGCAATGGATGAAAACAGAAAAGTGTGGATATACAATATTCTCTCACCAGAATTTTGAGTATTCTTTTCCATAAACAAAAGCAAGATGTCCACAAATTGCTTTGCCAACTCTGCGTGTCTGATGTACTTGGGTAAAAATTTGAAAATTCTTATCACTGTCTCCCCAGGAGATTTGATCAGCTTTCTGCCAAAGAATAAAAGAGAGATAAATATTAAGTATTGAAGTCCTCATTCTCTGATATGTGTTCTTCATACATAAAAACACGTTTCCTTCATATGATAAAATTATCATTTTCACACATTTCCTAGATATGTTGTACTTAATCTTGTTATTAATCAATAATCTGATTGAGTTCACTCACTCTGCTGCTTTGACTTGTGCACTAAAAACTGCCAAATGTATTATGCAAAAGTATTCCTTCCACTTGGAATCCTAATCGTACTGATAAAGGATTATTTAGAAGAATTGACAAAGCATGTGTTCTTTATAAATAAAAACACGTTTCCCACATATGATAAAATTATCATGCTTACAAATTTCCTAAATATTTCAGTACTTAATCTTATTATTTATCATATAATTTGATCGAGTTCACTCACTCTTCTGCTTTGCATCATGCACTAGAAACTGCCAAATGCATTATGCAAAAAGTGTTTTTTCCATTCGGAATCTATATGTCAAGGATCTATTCTCCTAGCAGGCTTAAGTTGTTGGGTGAAGACACGTGATTGGTCTATATCTAACATAATATAAAGCCCTCTGCAACAAAAAAAAAAAACAGCAAGCTTTGATAACAAAAACTAAAAAACCTGCTCAACAAAACTAATGACTGGTTATTCAGTTCCACTAGTCCATATTTTCAAAATTGGTCTATATGGGAAAATAAACCGGACAAAGGCTCTTGACTATGTTGATCTTAGATACTTGGTCACATGTGACAACTATTTCTGTGGCTGCTGCCCTTTGCGGTTTGTATTCATCATTGTCATGATCCCCTTATCAACCAAACTAAAATTCTATTTTGCAGTGAGAACCACAGTATATCATTCTTAATACAATTACCATACCCAGTCCAGAAGTTGAGAAGTGAGTTAGCAGCAACAAGACCACTTACAAGGTTAAAATAATTAATACCGAAACAAATAGTGCGAGCTAAAGTAAATAGAACTAGCAGACCTCTTGACTGCATTATCTCTTCCAAATAAACAGCACATGCTGTCCACCAGTACTTCTACGTTTGAAAGTAAAACTGTTTGAGCAGCGTTGTCTTCACCATTAAACTGATTGTCAAGGTTTAACAAGTTTTCAACAAACTTTAAAACACAATATACAACAGTTTCAGAAGCTGAATTGACAGAGATAACGGAAAATATATCCGGTACAAGACTTTCTTTCCAGCATAATAGTGCTACAAGTTTATTGTTTGCACTCATTGCCGTAAAGCAAGATAACAGTGAACTTGGTTTCTCACTACTAGCAGTCTCCTGTTTAAATTTCTCAATAAGAGGTTTTACTGCAGAAAAGAATTTGTCCCACCAATCAGAACAAAATTCATGATCTTCGTACTTATTGAGCACAAGAGAAATAATTTTCAGGCATAGAGATCTCATATCCTTCAGCTGAGTCAAATTACCACTGATCTGCACAAACAAATTGAAAACAATAATATTGAATAAAACAGACAATTAAGATCATAAAACACACAATTATGATTCCATCCAGTAGCTCAGCAATATGTGGCTTTCCATCAAGCAACAAGAAGGAAAACAAGTAACATAGGAGCAACAATCACTGGCACTGAAACATACACAAAGGTTGATAAACAAAGACATTTTTACAAAGTCGATTTCAGCATATAACTCAACCATACCAGCTTAAAAAATGAGATTTACACCCGTTTAGGTACTATAATTTAATCGTATATTCAGTTGATGTGAGATCTATAATAGACATTATAAAGTATAAAGTATATATAAAAAAATAATTTTATTAAAACAAACCAATTGTCAGTGCTAATCATTATTTATGCCATCAGCCCTTAACATTAATTTCATTCCAAAGTCGATGTAGGATCTCCAACAAACATTAAAAAAACCTATATATGTATAAAAAATATATTTTTAAAATGTGATATATTGCCCGTGCTAATCATTATTTATGCCAGCATCAGCCCTGAATCATTCATTTCATTGTCAAGTTCATTTAGATAGATCACTATGCAAAACTGAATCAGCATGAACATAATATTACCTTGATTTGGTCTGTTGGCACACTGTCCTCCCCAATAGAGTTTCTAGGGCTAAAATTATGCTGCTCTGAAGGAAGCCTGCTCAAATTTGCACTAAGACTTAAAGTGCAGCTCTCTAATAACCGGACAACACAGCCCACTAGAAGATCAAGAAATGGCCTAATATGCAATTCATCAAAAACTGCAACAATGTCTTCAATGACATGCAAAAAACCATATTTCTTTTTCCAGGACAGATTTGCTATATTGTCGAAAGTGAAATATTCCAACAAAGCAGCATCTTGAAATTCATTAATAGAACCTGTAGGTAAAGTCCAAAACAAATTAGCAGGCCCATCTGTTTTCTTCACTATTTGCAAGGGCTTTATCAGTAGCGCAAAGAAAAGAGGCAACTCAATGACATCAACTCCAGCTACAAAACTCAGAATAGCTTTTCGGTGACAAATGCTCGCTTTCTGAAAATAAGATGACAAAACATTACTCTACAGAGTTAAAGGTAAATGAAAAAAATGTGAGGTGGACCAAAGAAATAGGATAACATAAATATAAAACAACCTCAAGATACTCAAATTAAGTATACCTTTCGAGATGCAAGTCCTTTCAACTTTCTTACTCTTGGCATCAAAAGACGGATAACTAATGGCACAAGATAAGCTCGGTGGCATTCTTCAATATATTCAGATTCTCTCGATAAACTCCATGTTGTCAGTTCCTCCCTTAAATTTTTGGAATTAATCAAGTTTCTTAAATGCTCAATGTATGGTAAAATGTAATCATCCTTCCAGATTAACAAGCAATCCAAAACTCGCATCTGTATTTCAGGATCATTTTCTTCTAAAAGCCTGCCAAATGCCAAAAAATAAAAAAAGTATACAAAAAAATAAGTATGTTTAAAATAGGACCCTCTAGATAAGTTTATATAAGTAACTGATGAATAAAACACTGCAGAATCTAAAAGATACATAATTGCTCATCAACCTATTCTGCAGAACCCCCTTAAGAAACTGGCCACAGTAAAATGACTTAGGATTTTTCATTAGCTTCAACAAGTTTAACCATTCTTTCAAGACGGTCTTCCACTCTTTGCCTTCACAAGAAACAGAATCAAACAATCCCACGCTGCAATTTCATTTGCAAAGGAAAAAATAGTCAAGTACAGCAATTTAGGTTAAATTTGAGGTTCACAAAATTCAGTGCATTTTTCATGAAGGGGATAAAATACAGCAATTACTTACCTTGCAAGATCAAGAGTGTTGTAGCCCAAAAATTTCAAAAATAAAGGAATGAATTGCCGAGAGTGAGGTTCGATAACAGCTGGAATTTTTTGCAAAGCTTGCAGTAATAGCACTAATATTGTTACAGTCGGTGTGCTATCAGATGCACGGCAGACAAACAATTTGAAACAATCAAGTAGACCTGAGAAGAAAAATCAACTTGATTACAAAGCCTGCAGTATGACATATCATTAACATAATCTCCAAAAAACTAGATTAAATGGTAACCTTTTTTCTTACATAACACCCACCCCAAAACAGAAACAACTAAAATTTTATTTTGATTTATATTGGTATTATTAAATGTTATGAATTTAAACAAAAAAAATTACAAAGTTTAACATATATCCTTTCTTTATAAAGTTTTACCAACTCAACTAAATGTAAACATATAATTTCACAGAATATATTAAGCTCAAGTCAAATTCAACAACCAACTACCAATTATATATAAAATAGTGTCCAAGTTTCACACCTAGAACATCCTGTACACAAAAATAAATGGGAGAGCAATGAGAAACATTATGTACATTGTCAACAAAGTTCAAACATACCAGCTGGATGACCAAACAAAGCACCATTGCCACTAGCGTGCAAGTTACAAGGGGTAAGAAATATTGCTTGACACCTTTCTATATAATTCACAAGACTATCCCATACATGTGAAAGATGTACACTAATCAAGACAGCAATGCATTCTAATACAGGATTCCATAGGTGGCTAAATCGATTATTCAAGACGCCCAGCAATCCATTCAAAACCAGAGGCACATAAACATTAGGAATCCTTCCAGCAGATAGTTTCATCTGAATCTTGGAAATCAATAGCTGAACGCTTCTGCTTGTAGAAATTGAAATAGGAGTTGTTTCAAGGGATAGGAGCAACAGAAGAGCCTGCCATTTCATAGAAAAACACACTAACATACCAAAGCTTAAGTTAAAAAATAGCAACATTATTTAAAAAGTACGTACATTATTTTCTGTGAAATCAGCATTGGAAGTTGGAGAAACTTCAGTTTTCTTTTTCATATCAGCTGCCTCATCCACTGAAGAACTTTCCCAAACTAAAGGTTTACAGTGGCATAGTATTTTTAGAGTTGAAATGCGAATCTCCTTGTCTGAGTGATGCAAATTATCAGAAAAAATTGCCACTGCATCTGCTGTCTTTTCTTCGAGCTCTGGATTATAAATTCTACACCCATTGTTTTCCAATGACGAACTGTGATATGAAAATGAGAGTTACATATGTAAAGAACTATTACTAATAAACATACAGACAAAATTGGACCACTAAAGAATGGAAGAGAGCATAACAGCAAATTATTGATCGATACTATGTGAAGTACTCATATTAGTCCCTGATATTGCAAAAATATCATTTTAGAAACTGAAATTACCAAACAGCATACATATAGTCCCTGAAAAAACTATAAACTAAAATGACTAATATTTGGTGATTTGAGGACTAAATTGTCCTATGTTTTACTACGAAACAAGAAATGTCTAAAAGCAATTAACACGTGTTCACCTACCCGAACTTGAATTCCAAATAATCAGCAACAGCCAACAACACTGGTGGAGACAATTTATATCGTTTTGCAAGACTTAAAAACTTCCCAGTTTCATCAGCTCCAAAGAAACTGTGGTTGCACAATCTATTGTAAGAACTTAATGCCGCACCTATAATGCTTTCCAAGGCCCTTTTAGACATATCTCCAATGTAACCTGCAGGCAAAACAGAGAAAGAAACAAAATAAGATAAGAAATTATAGTTTCTACTTTTATTACCTACAGAATTCAACATAACATATGCATAATAGAAAATTAATATAATACTAACAAATACAATAATCCAAAGTGTAAACTCAACCAGATATTTTCATTCTTAATACGGTCCATTCCAGTTGTATCAGAAAATACACCCACAGAACAGGCCCAAGAGAATTCTACTCTTCCAAAATAGTCCTCATTATGTTACAACAGCTGACTCCCTATGTGCCGTTTTATCAATTCTGTTATGCACCCTGGGAGTGTTGCAATACTCTGATAATGTTATTGCTCATAACTTCCCACTCTCCATCCATCTTCGAAAGCATCATACACTTTGATAAAGCTGATGATATTTGAAATGATCTGAAAGAGTTGATTTCTCAAGGAGATTTGCTCCGCATAGCAGAACTTCAGGAAGAGGTGTATAGCATGAAAAAGGGAACTTTCACTGTGACAGACTACTATACAAATGTTACATCTATTTGGTAAGAATTAAACAACCATCACCTATGACTTTGTGTACCCGCTCAGCAAAGATTCATCACAACCAGAACTTCATCATCCACTTCCTCAAAGTGCAGTGAGAAATTACAGTCATTCAATCTCAAGTGCTTCTAATGGATTCTTTGCCTCCAGTAAAGAGGATTTTCACGATGATCCAACACAAATGACAGCAAGGATCGAATCAAGTCCCCATGAAAGACCCAACCAATTTCGCCACCGAGAAATAAAACAACACTTCGGCAAAGGAAAAACAGCACACTGAGATCAGAGGAGCCAGTTTTTTTTCTGTTAGAACAGGGACTATTTTGGAATAGTAGAATCCTCGTCTTGGGCCTGAGGTGTGGGCTTATATATTCATTCTTAATAAGGTCTGTTCCAGTTTAAACTATGAAAGAAAACCCAATCCCATTGAAACACACGAATACCAGCTCTAATATATCCTAGACATGAGTTTTACACAATTATTCATCAGAAAATCATATTATAAACAATACAAGAATGAAGGAATACCAGCTTTAGCAGTCAGAAGATGATCTAGAGCATCCATGAGCTCCACCATCAAGGAAGGATTGCCACCTACAATACACATATGAGAGTAGCAGCTCAAAGCTCCCCACAAATGTGCCAACATTCCTTCATCAATTTCACATAATACATCAGCACGAGCAATATCATTTATTTTTTCCTTCCAACAGCTGATTATCTTTTGCAAACGACTGCAAACTCTAGCCAACAGTGCTTCTTCACTTGTTCCATCGACTAAGTCTGAGTTAAGTGTGTCGAATTGGATTTTCTCACAGAAAGACTGTAACAAATGTATGACCTCTTCCTCTGAAATCTCCATCAAATCATTCATTGCACTAAAACCAAGTCACATAAGTCAAATATGTATGTATGTTGAGTGTGATGCACAATTTGATCATGCAAAGTCACACTAAATTATGAGGTTACCTTATAACATTATTTCTGAAATGAAATAAACAAAGATCCTCGTGTAGCAGTTTTCTAATGAAAGACAGCAAACTGGAACCCAAGCTCAAACATGTCAAGAGGTATAGAAACAATCTAAAGAAAATGTCAATATCGCAATTGCACTGTAGCAGTAATTACCTTGAGCTTCCTGATTTAAAAATTGGAGCCCACTGGAGGGCACACTCTGGTATCATTGAGGTATTGCAATTACAGAGTCCTTTGAGAATGGCCAACATTAATTTCAAAATTCTATCAACAACTAGATCCATATCTTGTGAATCAATAACTCCAGAAGCTTTGGTAAATGTCTGCACAAGCCGCAAAGCTAGTTTCAACACAGGCTTATAATCTGCCAAATGTAAATGCAATTACAATCAATGAAAAAAATATCAAACAACTCAAGCAACTTTCTAAAGTAAAGAAAATGTGCACTATCCCTATGACAAAAACATTACTTTAAGGTAAAAAAATTACTGGTAACACAATCCACTCTCCGATGAAAAAAAAAATATCGGAGATGATCTAAAGCCATCTTAGAGCATAAGTGAACTCAACTCAACCAATTCGCCAACTCCCATTTATTACCAATTAATATAAGTACTCTTAATAAGTGATAGAGATAAGCCAAAAAGCACACAAGCAGAAGCAATACATATAACCATATAGAGACAAAACAAGAAATTAAAATTGTAATGATACCAATAAGGAGTTGGACACTAATGGGCAAAACTGTAGTCTTTAAGGAAGAAAAGGGTCAGTCCAGATCCAGTAAGCCTACCATGTGGAAAGGGATTAACCATACATTTCCAGGACCTAAGAGATTAGGCACATCTCCATCCCAACAAATTAAATAAGAAAAACAAAAGTAAAAAATTATGGCAGTTTCCCAGAACATTATGGCAGATTCCAAGTTTATCATTAGCTTCCTATAAAACTACCATAGTTCATTATCACAGTCAAGTAGCTCAACTTAGCTGAACAGATAAAAAGAAACGTTTGGTAGCATAAAGTATTTCAACTTACCAGACACTTTTTGCCCATTTTGCACCTTTATAGCTGACACAAGTACTGATAAAGTATATTGTAAGTGCCTGATATTTCCAGTATTAAGACATTCATCTGTTTCCTTATATAAACAATTCCATACCAAATTCAGCTCCTTAGACTCCATCTTCTCACATAGTTTCTTGAAGACAGATTTAACAATTTTCACAATGGCCATTGAATCTGAAAAAGCAGGTAGGTATAAGAAACAATATAGTACAATGGACAACAAATCAATCACAAATTTATATCTACACATAGTCAAATGTCAATAGACCACTGTAATGACAACATCACTATCCTATACGAGAGAATAATCTGTCACAAGAATCCCACAAGTTGTAATAAAGATTATAGAGAAACTAGTGAGATATAACAATAAAAGGCTTATTATCCCACTAGGTAAGGGATATACAATGAGAAAAAGAAAAATGCATGCAGCAGTCAATTACTGATTACCTTGACAAAGTTAAAAATGCAAGAGTATCTAATAAGAGAACAAGCTTACCTTGGCTAGCTTTATCACCAATAGGATAAATTGATTCACTGGTCAACAATTGTAACACTCGCTCTGCTTTTGAATGGAACCTGGATGTGGAACCTTTCATAATATTAAAGAGCAATGCCTCAACACCTTCTCTAGACAGAGATGGCTTCTTCACAGCATCGTCAATCAATCTCCTGATTCCTGACCCATGAAACAAAATTGGAGTTTTGCAATCACAAAACATATCTAATTACAGAGAGAAAGATTTAACGAGAAAGTAATTTAATTAACAAGACCAAGAAAATCATGGGAACTTGTTAAAAATACAGAAGACAAGACAGAAAATAGAGAAACTGAAAGTAGTCAATGGCGTGAATACCTCTTTCTAGCTGCTCGTCTGGGGCATTTCTCAAAACAAATGACATAGCTTCTGCCATGAACTGTCGGACATATTTGTTAGGATAATACCTTAGTTTTGACGTGACCCTTGAAGAATCCAAGCCAAGAAAAACAACTCCAAAGTTAGAAAAATCATATTTTTAATTCAGCTGTTGGTTTTAGGCTAAATGAACAATAAACAAATATATATAATATTAAGTCATTTATCCTACAAACCATAGATGGAACATCCATTTTCCCATTCCTATGCCGTAGCAATGTTACCCTAGTAACCTTAGAGATAACATGATCAAGTATTCTGAGGTGCATCAAATTGAAAAATAAAAAGGTGATAAACAAGTTTCCCAGCAATGGATGTAAGCAAGGTGGCCATAATTTCATGATTAAGGTAAAATGACTGTCTTTCTTATTTGCACACACTTCCAGTCAACGGGAATGGGAATAATTGAGCCAATTAAAGTTATATGACCCAAAAAAAAGAAAGAAATGACAAAACCAGTTGTGCTTTTGTGCATGAGGATCTATTGCCCAGTTTACAGAGGTTTATCATAAGTTTTATGCTTTAGCTGCTAGAAATGCTTCCGCTTCTTTTCAAACTGCATAACCCCTTTTCTAGAACCAAAACACACCATTAGCCCATTTAACACTTAATAATCTTAGTTAACAGTCCTGTATGGATAATATACATGCACATCTTCTTCGAAGGTCGGCATCATAATAAAATCAATACTAGACCCGGCCTTTACATTCAATATTCAGATTCTGTTGCAACTTTATGGCTACTGTAGTCTGTAGCTTAAATTAAGGGCCCCTCCCATGTTTGCACACCAGATCTCTTTGAACTACATTAAGAGTTTACTACTTTAGTCATACAAAAGCTTATATTGAAGTCTCAGTTATTTAAATTACAGTTTCTAGGATTTATGCTACAACATGCTTTCTGCTTCAAAACAAAATTGCTCAATCAGAAATCTAAAAATTATATTACAATAATAAATTATAAAAATGCCCAACAAAGGAAAGGGAAGGTTATTCTCAAAACTCTCTGATCAATGAGATAAAATTAGTGTAAGTAGTTAGTCCAAGTCCATGTTCAAACTAATGCAAATTAAATTAATCCTTCAGATTTAACAAAGTGATGCAGGTCAGCTTACACATTCCAGAGAATTTCAGTGTTGCATAATAGTTAAGTTCAAAAACAACTAAAAAACTACATGAACAAAACTCAATCACTTACTTGAGCACCTCTGATGAGTTCCGTACTAAATATTTTTGCAGATACATCATGATGTAAGACCATGACATGAATATCTGTATAAAAATAAACATTTTAAAAACTCACACTGAACTAAAGAAACTACCAAAAAAGAAAGAAAAAGCAAGATAACCCCATAACAATATTTTCTAAAATCACAAAATATACCTGCTCAATGATATCTGGCTCCCTATCACCACCATTCTCAAGAAGAGATACTAAAGATTCAACAATTCTTGGCAATAGTCTAGAAATTCCATACCCATAATGAATAAAAAACCATGAGAGAATTATCACTAAAATATAATTGTGCAAGTGCTATGCAATATTTGGCAATTGACACAGAAAACCCTAGAGAGCCAAATCTAGTCAAAATGTTAAGCAACTTACAGAACAAATTCCTCGAGGAGATCCCTGGATAAAGCAGCAATTAAACTGTAAAAACAAAAAGATTGAGATTCATTGGCAGCGGCTGTCAAACAATAGAACACCAGAAAAAAAAAGAACTGGAAAAAGAAACAATCAGCCATTTATTAACCAGGTTCAAGGCGACCTGGTTGTTATCAGTCAGCTGTACGAATAAGTGTTAAAAAAACCAACTAAAACTAGCCAATTGAACCAATTTGAAAAGGAATCACTGATACAATAGTTTTGAGTTGGTTTTTAGATTGGAGATGCTATAGAGAAACCATTGATGTAATTATTTCAAGTTGGCTGTCGGATAAGAGATGTTATAGAACTAGTGTGAACTGACTGGCTAGACGTGTCAGGGTAGAAAAAATTTTAAGTTAGCCAGTATGTTGTGAATTTTCCCAGATTTTTAAGCTATGGGAATATATGAAATTTTTTTTATAATTTTAGAAGTATGAAATTTAAAAGTTAGGAAATTTTAATATATATTGGTTCATATATTTTGACCAATGATACATTAACCCACTGCTCTGACCAATCTATACCACTGGAATATAAATCAGAATACATAAAAAAAAATATTTAATATTACTCCAGTATATTGTAATTAGAACAGAAAAATTATACAACTAGATTCCATTAGTGAGAAAATCAACAATTTGCACAACCAAATTTAACCACTCGAAAAGAATAACAAATGAACCAATAAATGGAGCTCAAACTAATAACAGGTTAATTCACATTAAAGTTTACTGAGTTTAACATTTTCCAAAACAGTGATATGATTCATTCATAGTTGAAAAATGAAGTAATCCTTGAAAAAAACTGGCATTTGCATACCTGAGAATTGCGTCAAGGGATAGCCTTGCTTTAATGTGCAACCTAGAAAGAAGCTTCAAAATTAAAGATTCCTTATGCAACAGCACAAGGGGCAATGTTTGTGTATAAGGCATCATTTCTTCATAAAATGAGATAAAATCCTCAGCAGTGTTCAACTCCTGTATTTTGACAAATTAAAGCAAATGATATATATATGAAGATTGAGCTAAAGGGACTAACAATCAAGTTAAAAACAAAAATCAACAAATTTTTCTCTTCATACTATTTTTATTCTACGAGAATCAGTTCAGGGTAGCATGCAACTACTTATCATCTGTCATTGCCTAAAGTCATTGGCTGCTCATAACAGCAGAATAAAGTTCAGCAAAATGCAAATAAACAAAAGAAATGTTTGATGAGGAAAGAAAATCACATAGGATTATATATCAAAACATACCCTCCATTCTATAAGGCAGTCTCTAAAAAACGAAGAACCCTCAGATGGTTCGGCTTTGACCTTCTCGAGACTTCGATATACATTGATATCAATCTCATTTACTCTCTCCGAGAATGACTTGAACTGTAACATTCAGGACCATTAAGACACAAAGTTATATAAATATGAAAACAAAGTAAATTCTAACAACGGCGAGGTTTAGGGTTTTAGCAAAATAATAAACAGACTCATAAACGAACATAGAACAAGAGATGAAGCTTACGACAAAACGGCCTCGACCAGAGGACTTGTTGAGAGACTTCACAGATCGAGCATGTGAAGCCGTCGCCATTAGAGTTACACTTTACAGTTGCAGATATGCAGAGGAAGGGAGAGTAGGGTTTTTCCCTTCTTTTCTCTTATGAAAGAAACGACTGATGGAGGGAACCAAACATTTTTTTTATTTTAGTTTATTTCCACTTGCTATCATAATAATAACTTACTTTTTAAAAACATTATTTTATTTTCTTATATTATTTATAACTATGTGTAAAGATTATTTCTGGTAAAAGTTTTTTATGCAAAGATTTCATTGTCAATTTTATTTTTATTAATTTATTTTTTAATTTTTTATCAACTTTTTTATAATTATTTATTTAAAATAATTTTTTTTATAAATTTAATAACATTTTTACTTTAACAATAATTTCTTTTTTATTTTTTTTTAGAAACATAAACCATATGTTTTCACTACTTTCTTTTTGTTTAAATATCTCTTTTAATTGAATATGTATTCATGTGATTAAACAGTAATTTAGTTAGGAGAAATGAATAAAAATAAATAACTTCCTTTTTTAAATGATTTTAGTAAAATCAGTAATTGGAAATTAAAATGTAATATTTTTTAAAATATAATTTTATTTAACTAAAATATTAAAATTGTTTTCTTGTTCTTTTATTTTAAATAATATCAATAATTAAAAATTAAAAGGAGAATGAGGAATTATTGAAAGTCTTCGTTAATTTAAGAAAACATGTTTTGAATAAGATATTTAAGCTCAAAAGTGACCATCCACCATTTTATTACTTTCTTGTGGTTTAATCTGTTTGTAGATAATAGACAAACTTAATTCATACAAGTAAAAGAGACTAGGGTCTTTTATCAAATCATAAAAGAATTAGAATTGGATATATGGATATAAATGCAAAGATTATGAATGGATAAATTGGTTTTTACCTATCTACATCCCTCTTGTAAAGATAATGATAAATAGTTAACAAGTTATTTTTTTTAAAAGAAAATATATTATTTTACAAAAATTGGTTCACAGGTTATGAATTTTATTTTTATGTTCTTATAGTTATACAAAACTCATATTCAAAAAAACTGTGCAAGAATTGTTTGCATCTAAGACTTAAGAAATTTGACTCTCTAAGCTGACGAGAAGGAATTCAATTTCCTAAATTTGCTGTGATTTCTTCGTTATTTAACTACTGCGATTTATTTGTTTCTTATAAAAAATCTAATTTGTTTGTTTCTTTTATTTATCTTAATCTGGCTCACATAACTTGTAATATGCACGGCCAATGATAGGTGAAATGTTCTGAATCACATATTTCGTATCATGTGAATTTGTTTCAAAATATGTCTATAGATTATAGTTTATTGTGTATTAAGTGATGAGTATGGTGTGAATTTATTATTAATTAAGTTTATTTTTTTAAAAAACTTTATTTATTTGAAATTTAGTTTTTGTTGTTATTTTTGTTTTATATATTGATTATAATTTTTTAATAGACTTATACTAAACAATTAAAAATTATAAAATCATGAATATTATTTATTTTAAAAAACATATATTTATAAAATTTATTATTATTTTTAATTTAATTAAATAAAAATAAAATTATTAAAATTAAGATATTTTATGTATTATAACTGAGGTAGAATTCTACATAACAAGTATTTCTTATGCAAAAATATTATGCAATAAATTATCTCGTATTTTATATATGGAACAGATTGATGTGATCCACTTTTTATAGATCAAATACGGAAGTAGCCAAGCCAACTCGTGTGATGGGTGCTTTAAGATATTGGTTGACAATTGAAAAAAATAATTTTATTGTTTATTTAATTGAATATTTTCTTTAAAATAGTCTGAATGTCTCATGATATTAATCAAACATTATTTATCATTGTTGTATACAGTAATGCCATTTCAATTTTTTTTTCTGGGGAATTGAATACTTTAGTGTGTGCTAAATAGAAGTGAATATAATATATAATAATAAAAAATCCAATGGACTGTAATATTTTAATAATGCATTTTAAACAAGGGTATTTTTGTGGGTTTTCAACAGAAGAATTTTTAGTTAGAACATTGACATTACACCTCTTATTTTTTACAAAAATTACCCCTTTTCAGAAATTATTTTTGGGACCTATAAAACTTGAAAAATCAATTTCTGGTATAGGGTCAACCAATATTCCATTTTACAAGGGATTAAAACTGCAATTCATTCTTCTTTGTTACAATTACAGGTTCCATTCAGTACAGGGGATACAACTACTTATATGGCATCTTACAAATACAAAGAGTATTCAATGACTAATCTAATAATATATTTGGATTTCAGTGTATCTACTTAAATATTTCTCCAACAACCTGTTAGATGATTATTATTATTATAGATACCAAAATTACAAAAAAATAGATTCAAAACACAATCATAAAGTCAGATTGCAGCTTTTAACAAATTCTGTCCAATTTCAAACTTTAATACACAGATAAATGCTGCGGCAAATGACCCTCTATGCAAACTTAAGCAATATCATTGACCCTTCAACAAAAATATTTAAGAAAAAAATCCAAGATACAAAATTTGAAGTAAAATTGATCTTTGATGTTGATATTGTATATCATTATTTATTATAAAATAATTTCACCTGGTAGTGAGATGAACTCTCCTAATTAAAAAAAGAACAACATAAACAACTACAGAAGTTTACAGAAATTTTGTCGGTGGCTTATCAAATGGAAAACAAGAGGAACAATTTTTCATTCTACAGCTGTGAGAGTAATCTATCTCCATGAGAACATAATACAATTTCTAAGGGTTGAAAAAGTGATCACCACAATGACATTTCCAACTCATTGGCTTGTAATTGGAATAGCTGTTACCTTGGAGAAGGAAACCTTGCATTGCAGAACTCGGAGAAATACTTGATGGGTGGACTGGGTTGTGACTAGGTAAGGATGGAACTTGCACTGCCATGCATGGATGACACTGGTTGCATTTGTTGTGGCAAGTAGGAGACATTGAACCTAATCTGTTTTTCTCCTCATATGAAGAAGGGTCCTGCATACAACAAAAACCCAACTGAGTATTTTTAAACAACAACAAACACAGAAATTATGACTTCTATTAAAGCCTACCCCTGGCGGAATTGCATGATGTGGTTGCACGAAACAAGAAACTGGACACAGCAGATGTTGCAGTAGAAATGTAATAATAATTGCAACAAGCAAGATGGTGGTTGTAGAGTTCTGAATTGGATTGAGTGAAGCCATGATCATGAATGCCTATCATGTCATTTCTTGATGTCATTCCCAATCTATACCCAAACACTTATAATAAATTTAAATGTTAACTGAGCTGTGAGAGATGGTGATAATACAAGAAGTTGGAGAAGGAAAAACTAAAATGGTTTTGGAACTTATTTTTAGCTTTGTGAGTGATGAATGCTTTTTATTCCTGTGGCCTATAGAGAGAAGAAAGAGGATGTGCATCGATCAGAGGGTGCGCGTTGTGTTGGCAGTGTAGAGAGAGAGGGGGACAGTAGACAATGGACAGCGAGAGAGGGAGCAGACTGTGACAGAAAAAGTGAAAGGAACAGTTCAATAGAGGTAAACAAAATGGGAGAATCCAAATCAGTATCAAGGACCCCTTGCCCAGTGATCTATTAGTAGTTGCGACTGGTTATAAGTGGCAGGGTGGAAAGAGAAATTTTTCTTGTGTGTATGAGTGGGTAAAATTTAAAAACACACATTGGCAGGCGGTAGTTAAAATTGTCATTTATTAAGCTATCTAATTTTTGTAACAGTTCTTGGAGTGTCATGGTATTGAGCATTCAGTATCTTTGACTTGATTAACGTTTTACAATTGTAAGTTTTCAATCAGATTATGGCTACTCATGCAAGTAAAGGGGTGCTCTATGCTATGGAAACAGGAAAGTATCATTAACACTCAGAAGAAAATGAATCTATTTGACCTAAAAGACAAAAAGAACTCAACTCTACACTGAACAAAGTTGTGTGAAAGAAGAAATTCATAATGTCTAATTAAGAAGTTACAATGATTTAGTGGTTTGGCATAATGATTTAGTGGTTTGACACCATAAATGGTACAAGTAAATATTGAGGTTTCGTGTACCATGTTTAATACTTTATGAAAGGCGAATAAGGTGTCCAACTTCATGAAATTTCGCATCATAATAAAGAATAATCAAGTTGAGCTTCTCTATAATCCAAATGTGCTAAAAATGCAAAATGGAAGTTAATACAATAAATAGAAAAGTAGGTTATGAATTTTTACATTATCTATCAGCATGAATTTAAAATAAAGATTACTTTATTTATATAGTTATTAGTGACCTTAATCCCGTTTTCAAGAGTTAATTGAGTAGTTACAACTAAGTAGATTTATTGTTCAAATTTGTACTCATGTATTCCACAAGTCAGTGGTTACACTTCTAGGGAGTTTTAGACAACAGCATTGAAATTCTTTATCTGTTTTACTGTCTTTAGTATAGAAGAGAAATAATAAAAGAAAAAAATATCCACTTTTTCCTTTATTTTTTTTATAGATCATTTAATCCCATGTGTCCTAGCACATTTTGAGTGAAAAATTATTTGATAATATTTATAAAAGACTCTGTTACAAATATCCTAAAATTACTTATTAATAACAATTATAAAAGACATGTATCAAACAATAAAGTAAAAATTTGACCACATGAAAGTAATATTTAGATTGTCTCACTTTTTTAAAAAATATAAAGTCAAATTTATTATACTAACCCTTAATTTTAAACTAAGTATAAGTTACTGTTAGTATTATAAAATTTATGACATTTATATCTATGAAAATAAAAAGTATATATTTTTAAAATAAAAACTAAAGTGAGTAATGCTTATAATTTGAAAAATGTTTAGAGTTTACTCAAATATAAACGAATAGATAAACAGTTTATTTCATACAAATTAAAACAAAAATAAAGTTAAAGAGTACATGAGTATTTTGTTTTATCAGTTTTCTTTTTCAGGTTTGAAGATTCTTCACAGCTTGCAATTAGCCAAAGCTGTCACCGAGAAACAGATAGGGAAAACGACAGTGAAGAATTAGACGTTGTAGATATCATATTACACTGAGAAGATTAAAAAAATATTTATTTACTAAAACAGTAAACTATTTTCACTTTATTTTTCTGAAATATGATTTTTCTTAGTTTATATAGCCACTACGAAGAAAGTACAATAATATACTGATTTCTATAATTTTTCTGACATTTCCAATTTGGAATTCAATTAATTTCTCAGACAAAAATGTGATGCAAAAGACAAGGACAGTGAATTGTCTCTCTAATATGCACATGTACCTTCCTCAAATTTAAGGAACCATGTTAGTTTTGTATTTTTATAGTATAAAAGTTACGCCATTTAGAAAATGTAATAAATAGAAATCAAGTATAATAAAGTAACAATAATTATAACTATTTAATTAATATATACTTACAAAAAAATCATTGGCATAAATGCATGAATGGATTTGTTTTTCTAAAAATTGGGTTCTTGACTTTTGATAAAATTCAAATGTAAGTAGTGTGTGCACATTGCTCAGTCAGGCATTCCAAATTCAGTGGTGATTATAGCAAACAATTTGGATAGTTTCATCATAGTTATGATAATGTTTCTTTTACTTAATTTGCAATAATGTTTTATACTTTAAATTTAGTTTTAAAAAATTACTGACTTATTTGTATTTATCTAAAATACGTAGTGATTTTTTTATTTATTCCCCGGTGTCACAGTTCAATATTTTAAGAATTAACTTAATACATGTTTGGTTTAAATCAAGATGTCACTTGAATTTAATTTTATAAATATTTATATATATGATTTTAGATTGAGAAATCAATCATGAGTCTGAATTAATTTAGACTTAAAACTATTTTTTTTTTCATGAATTAAAAATTTTACACTAAGTTTTATCCTTAATTTTTATAAATCAGTATTATTATTTTTTATAAATTAATGTTATTCTAAAAAATTATGTTACTTCAGAATCAATTTTACTCAGTCCATTTAATGGAATCAATTTCATTTAATATCATCTACTAGGTGAAAACATTATTTGATATAAGATCTGATAGCATACATTTTAAATATTTTTTTGTATAACTTTAAATAATCTCTCCAGCTTGATTAAATTATATGCATGGTCATGGTCATAAAGTGATAAGAAGTTCTTATAAACTTTGAAGAACTAAACTATAAGAAAAGTTAAGTTCACATTAAATCATCATCTATAAAAAATGAAACCCACTTCCATCTTTTTTCAAGTTAACCATATATATTTTATACAATCCATCATGTAACATTTTTTTTATCTGTCACACACTCTTATTTTACACTTCTTCATATCTTTCTTTACCCCAAAAAATGCAATTTTATTGCACAATACATGTTTTCTCTCTCCATTTTGTGCCTATGTAAGATTAAAACTAAAAGAATCCTTATATAGTTCACATTATTGATAAGTGATAAAATCAGAATGCGTTACATATGTATCTAGTCTTATTAGAACACTCAATGTTATGCCAAAGTTACATTTTTTTTAAATACATTTTATCTTGAAAGAAAACTCTAGGTCAAACTTGACATTAATGTTAGCTACAGTGTTGTTGAACTAATTCTTCATATAAAAGCATTAATGGTCAGTAAAATTACTTTTGATTTCTTTCACCTATATACATCAGAAGACAGAAGCATCTACCTTAAAAACCAAGAGAATAAAAATAAAAACAATATTTACTTTCCTTATGCTTCACCTTGAAATACCACTATCAATAACTCCAGCTAGAGAAAACACAGTTTGAAAAATAAATAGATAATCACCAACATAACTTTTTTAAGTTTATCCTTTTGCATGTCCCCTGTTGTATGTGTCTCTTTTCTCTTTTAATTTCAACATATCAACTTGGACTCATCACTTGTGCTGGATCCTGGTTTCATTGGGGAAGACAAGAACGTGAAAGCATTATATTTGAAGGATTACCTGATGGACACAGTTCAAGTTCATACTCATGAAATATCTGACTTCAACTTTAATCTATACAATTCCTCATCCTGAATCACGGTTGGAAAAGTCCAAGTGCCAAATTGATGCTCTGATACCTTTCCACCTAAAAGAATTCAATTGCCAGTGAATAATGGAAGGGCATGGTTTTGTTATCTTATACCTATACTGCTAGAATGACTGACTCCAGCAAATTACCTTCCTTTGTGGCTTCTGCACATCTTTTCTGGTAGTTCAAAGAGAGATGTGGATCAAGTGATTTCAATAAACATTCATACTTTTCTTCAGCCTCACTAATGTGTTTTGCCTGGAATTCAGAATCTGACATTATATCTCAAAGACATTAAGTATATGTTACATAGCTACTATGATTATGCCAATTTTAATTATCAGGCAGGAATAAAACAAACTCATCAATATAGGCAAATCAACAATACAGACTCTGTAAAAAAATATGACAGAATTATCAAAATTAGATTGATAGAGCTTTTCTTCTCTCAATATATGTGAGAAATGACAATGCTCTCTCTAAGGCTCTAACAAGAATATTATATTATTTCGCTACACAATCAGCAAATGCATTCTTGACAAGGTTTAAGTGCAAACTCTAATTGCACCTCCTCTCCCTGTAAAAGTGGGTGGTAGAGTGGTCATAAATTCATTACTCCCGCATTCCATGTTTGCCACTTGAGGTTACGCATGACAACAAGAAATAACATGTCACATTAGTTTAGGTATTTAGTTCAACAATCCCGAAAGAAAACAAAATATAAGAATGCGAAATGCTTGACCACACTGTATCTATTTGACTGTAGATCAGCAAATTTTAAGAGAAATGCGAGTACATAAATGACACTCTATTTTCAACACAGGTCTAAGGCCAGCCCTGCTAAATAATCAGGGCCTATTAGTGATGGTGTGTGTTTAAAAAAGTGTCAGAGTGTTTTGCTCAAGTATTTCTGATTCTAGTAATAGGTGGATATTAATCTTGCTGCTGCATACATTATGAAAATGGTTCAGCCAACCAATAAACTTCAACAGATCATATGGACTTCAATTAGCAAGTATATAAATTAACAGCACCATTTGTAAATAGTTTGACATTCTCACCAGCATAGCAGGAGCAGCTAAAGGTCCATATATTCGGATAAACATGCGCAAAATATTGAAACTGTTCTCTAACACGTCATCCTGAACGAGGGTTTTCAATCAAATCAGGACTCAGAAAACATTACAAGTTTACAACAGACGGTGGTTAAAAGATTAGGAGAATTGAACACACCTCATAATCATACCTGCAACATCAGGACAGAAAAATTATGTACAATAAGATTATAAATAGAAAAATAACTAGAATAAGGCTGAAATCTACATATGCCAATAATTACAGAAACAAAAAAGAAAAAAATTAAGGATAAGTTTGGTATTATCTGAAAATGGAGATGAGAGTAGATTTTTTGTCTTAGACTCTTTTTTGGGTAAAGAATTTTCCTACTTCTATTGTACAGACTGTGAATCCTTAAAATAATATAAAGAAGTCTGCTGATGAATTTACTCAATACCTACAAGCTGTGAATCCTTAAAACAATAAAATAGTAACAACAAAATTCTGCTCAAGTATGGGATATTATGGTATGCAGCACCAACTGAAACAAAAGATAGTACTTACAGATCATCAGAAACTTCCACCAGGAACTCTGAAATTGAGAGAAACTCCATGTGCAATTCCTCTACCTTCCAAAAAGATTCAGAAGAACACAATTATCCTGAATTCATACATTTAGCTAAAAATATTTTGTTTTTTTATGTAGAAATTCATGTTGCTGACGATATTTTTGAAGAAAATTAATGCCTACCTCAGAAAATGTGTGTGCACATGTCAAAGGTGAGATGAATAATGCAATATCTACTAAATATCTTTTGATAATGAGTTGTACCTTAGTCCCTTGCAGTTCGTAGAGAAGAAGATTTAGCACTCGATAATCGAAAGACTTTAAATGAACAGCCTTCATCACATCCTCAACAAGAATCTGAGTAGCAATAATTAATAATTGAATATATTACAAACAAGAAACTTTAAAAAGGATTTGAATCAACTTATATACACTCTGAAGAAAACGAAAAGTGCATAGGAATTATGTATACCTCCTCCTTGTTTATTAGCGCAGAACAAAGTTTTCTTTCAAGAGCCCAGTACTCTTCTCCATGTCTAAGTTCTTCTCTTATCCTTGTCTCATCAAGGAAAAAGAACATTGAACCAAATTAAGCTAAACCTTAATTATTTCCTGGGAAATGTAAGGAAAAGAGTGCAGAATCAAAACCTTCCTGTCAAAAGGCCTTTGTGTTCAAGAATAGTCACAAGTGGTCTAAGTGGGTCGTTTGAGAAGCAAGAAACAAATAATTCGGTTTCCCTCTACATTTAAAATTAAATTACATGAGAAAACTGAAAGTTAGTACCTAATCATCAACATTCAAATTGCCACTGAATAAATCAATCACCTTATCTTTTACTCCAAATACACGCTTTTCACTGTTGGGTGTTTGTAGCAATTTCTCATTCATTTTATCAAGCTGCATCATAACAGAGACGGGTTCTCAGAAAAAATAATAGCTTTTGCATATTTCATACTTACTATTGGAATACATAACTAAGTCCCAAAGTAACACTTACAAATATGAAAAAAAAAATGTCAAAACATATGCTTCCTAATAGGAAAAAAACGGTCCACTTCATCCTCATGCATTAGTTGAATGCAATATTGCATAAA
This sequence comes from Vigna reflexopilosa, assembly GCA_027742785.1. Taxonomy (NCBI): domain Eukaryota; kingdom Viridiplantae; phylum Streptophyta; class Magnoliopsida; order Fabales; family Fabaceae; genus Vigna; species Vigna reflexopilosa. Next base: position 1,066,080 of record CM050914.1, on the reverse strand, counting down.
AATTTCACCTTCACAAACTCAAAGGCCAAGTAACCCACCGAGACATTTAGGTATGCGAATAGGAATTTGAGCATCTTAATGCAAGAAACGGCCATTGAAAGGCTGCACAGGGTAGTGAAATTTAAGCAACCAAATCTTGCTTTTGCTGAAATTTAAGGAGTGCGTAGTTTCTTAATAATAGTATTCATGTGTTAGAGTGCATTACTTGACCTTTGACTTTGCTGAGATGAGACACTTGAACAAAAATAAAATGCAGATAAAAACGCTTGTGAACCTAGGTTAAACATCAAACCCAATAGAACACATGTTGGAATTAGGACTGTTATTAGGAAGATAACTGATATCATTTTGACAGATGAAATGATGATCCTTATATAGGCCAAGCCCAAAACAATAGAGTCATACAGGTCAATGTCAGTTATCACCATCGTTACTTCACACTCAAGAGATACGCCTTAACCAGTCACTCCATGATAGCACTAAATATCTGTCATTTCAATTGCTATAATGACATTAATCCTGAAACATGTGGAATGGCTCTGCGTTGCCTTTCATCTGGCTTGAGGAGATCTATCTATTTTCCCCTTTTGGGACCATTGATTAGCTCCACAGATGCAGTGGAACCACATTTATGAACCCTACAACTTCAAAACAATAATTGACTTGAATAATAAAAGAGTGACCGAATTTAATAACATCAATCAAGCATATACCTGATAAATATAGCTCTCTGTGAATGAAAGAATAGGTAAGTGTTTGAAGATTGATTGTGGCTTGCTTACATCCAAACCATGAAACATTAAATAAGACCTGCACTGAAAAAGAAAAGTTCACATTAAGATACGAATCTCAAAGCAAGTTTTAAAAGCATGGAGTGTTAATTAAATGGTATCAAGCCTTCCACAAAAATACTCTCGTACATTGTTTTTAGTGAAAAAAGCTTCAGTGCAGACCCGATGTATGCCACTTTATTCATCTAATAACGCATGTGGTAACTGATGTCAAAAACATGATATTATAGGGATACCAATAAAGTTTTTCTGTTAAGAATACTCACATTTTCTACCTAATCAAGCATTATAACAAAATATCAAAATATACACTTACAAAATCCTCAAGGGTAGAATTTGCCATTTCCATGGAGTCCAACCCAACCACGGGCATGTTTTCATTACAACTTTGCAATAAACTGTATTCTTCGGTCTGATTGCAACTAAGCAAAGCATCTCCTACAAGACTTTGTTGAAAACCTAAGGTAAAATTCAAAAATATCACAAAAGTAGAATTAAAGAATGAAACAAAAATATGATCAACAAGTTTAAAAAGTATTGTATCAAATGAACATCAGCACAAGTCATGGTAATGCAGCAGTGGAAGGCATTTAATGCACCACCTCCCGCAACCATTGATAGTTAATATCGCTATCCAAGAGGTTATGAGTATCAAAAGACGCGTAGGATAATTATGTGTGAAGCAAATGAAAGACTAGTGCTTCATAGTTAGTTACAAACTTTGTAGAATAAAACCAATTTCAGCTACTGTCCTTTCCATCTCAAAGAAATCACGAAACGAGATAGAAAAATCGTACTGCTACTATCTCTAAGCAAAATAAATGATAATGCCACCAATAGTACATCTATTCTTATAAGTTTTTAACAGGAGCCAGATAAAGAACGATCCTGGATACAGAACATTCTATCCGATACATGTAGGAAAAAAAAACAGTAAAACTAATAAAAAAAACACACATATGAACACACGATAAAATAGGCATGGCAGTGCATTACCAGAACTTTGTTCCCTGGTGGTGGAGAAATGGTGGTGTTGATACGCGTCCTCGAGGAATGAAGATGAGAGCTCCAAGAGGGAAAAGAAGCAGTTTCAAATTTCACTTTGGAATCATGGAAATGAAAAAAGCAAATGAAAAGAATGAATGGAACTTACAGTGGGAATAAAATGGGAAAGCACGCAGCACTTATCGTTGATGGCAAGATCTCCGCAGGGTTGGATCATGAAGATAATGAAATTAGCGAGGAAGCGGTTAGAGTGATGATTGGAGTTTGAAACTCCTCGTGATTCCATGAACTCCAGCATCCTCTGTACCTTCTCTAGTTTTCGTAATTCTTCCATGTCCCCTCTCCGCCCAGAGCAAAGTTTTGTCACTCAAGGAAATCAATCTCCAAAGTTTTCTGTGAATCAGAAAATTAGGTAAAATTAATCTTTTCATTCCCAGACATTTTTTGAAAATGGGATTTTATTTTTTCTACAGAAAATAATTTTTTCTTTTACCAAACATATTATTTTATAAGAATATTTTTATTAAAATATATTTTTTAAAATATAAATTATAACACTTCTAAGTTATTTATAGGTTTAAACCCTCCTTTGTTCCTATTTGTGTATCAATCTCAATTTGGTCATCATATTTTTTTGTCTCAATTTAGTCTTTTTATTTGTAAAAATGAAGTAATTAAGCCCCGTTAAGTAATGATTAACGCTGTCTGTCTGTAATGACGTGGTGAAAAAAAAATTAGCTGACTTAAGAAAATTTTATTATGTGGATTTTAGTGTAAAAAATGATAGATTTTAACGTGAAATTAAATTTTAAATTGAGAAATTTTAATTGAATCAGAAAAAAAAATTAAAGATTTAAGAAATTGAGAATTTGGTGAGTATCAGAAATTATAAATAAGGCTCTCAGTTTGTGTATTGGGTAATCGTATTATTTTTTCCCTGCTTCTGTACTTTAAAATTAGTTATTGAAAATGTTTTGACATAATAAATTATTAAAAATAAAAATACAATGAAGCAGTGTTCCCAAGAAATAATATGGAAATGTTTGACATATTATCAAAATATAATATGGAAGTTTATTGAATAATTAAACTATCGACACAGTTTTTAAATTATTTAATTTTTTAAATAAAGCAATGAAATCTTACCGAAAATGTGTATATAAATCTAGTTAAAAGTTTACAAAATTTCTGAATGTAGGGTCTTCTTACAGTTGTATTAATATTTTTAAAAATGTGTAAATCTTGTAATACTCAATAAAATTTTTAAATGGTATAAAATGTCGTGTAAAATTCAATTAAAATAAACTAAAGGACTGAAATTTTATGGAAATCAATTAATTTTTATAATTTATATAAAAATGTTAGTATTCGAGAGCATACGAGTTTAGATATATTATTTGTATAAAAAATATGTGACCTTTTAATAAAAAGTTACTACAATTCTTCGACAGATTTTAAACCTTTTATCTCGATAGTTATTCAACTTTTGTTTCTCTCATCACATATAATTTTTCTAATATAATATAAAACTAAAATATCAAACTTCTAAGAAATTACCAAAATACACATATTTAAATTATTTACACCTGTCTCAAACGCTGGTTATTTCGTCTTTTCAAAATTTCAGTTTTTTTTTAATTCCTTCTGCTATTGCTGTCACCTAAACGTTGCAGTGTATAGTTTTGTTGAAGGAAAATACAATCATATCCCGTTAATTACAAATATATAAACAAATTTACATTATAAAAATAAATATAATCTTACCTCGCGAAACCATTAACTTAACCTTAAATCTATCGATTTAAATTACTCTGCTAAACATATTAATCCCACTTAATTTATTGTACCCAAAATATTCCCAAATATGTTAAATCCAGGAAAAGTTTCGTATGTATACCGTGTCCATATACATAAAAGATTACTTGCCACGTGGGTGTGTGCATATAATAAAGAAAAAACATAATAATCAATAAAACATTGAATCTACATCATTTTTGCCATGGTTATGTAATTTACTTATCTGTTCAATCATCACTTAATTATTTAAGAGTTACAAACATGTGATCAATAAGACCACAATAATAAATAAATAAATTGTATACAAAATAAAACATAAAAAGATCCATAGAAAAAATGAAACTAGCAAACTGTAACTTAAATAGTAAATTTAATATAGAGGTTTTCAGAAGTGCAATTTCTCATTCATTTTACTTTAAACTTTATGTTTTTTTTTATCACTTAAATAATAATTCAACATTTTTTTACAAACTAAAATAATAATAAAATTTACATTTACAACTTAAATTACTATAAACAATTTTTCTTTTTCATTTTCATGTATTAACGTGAGGTTGTTATTCATTATTTATATTTACCCACAACATAATTATACTGAATTTTCTAAAATTAAAAAAAAATTGTTAAGAAAACACTTACTGAGATCATTACCGTTGTATTTCACTTCGTATTGTTATATTATTAGGATAAATATAATAAAATTAATACAATATATTTCATTTTTAAAATACTAAGGAAAAAATAATGTTAACATATTTTTTTTAGTTTTATTAATATTAGTTGAATTCAGTTAATACTTAAGCCTTTCGTGTTTATTAAAAGTAAATTTAATATTAATATATTCCTCAATTTCTATTTTTGTAAATTTAAAATAGTTATACACACTAATTTAATTTTTTTATTTAACAAATATATATATATATATATATATATATATATATATATATGTGTGTGTGTGTGTGTTTTTTATTCAAAACTAAAGCATACTTAATTATTAAAAATAAAAAGCAGTTAAACAAATTAAAATTATTATATTACAACTATAATTATTTTTCTAATTATATTAACAATAAAATATGTGAAATAATTTTTTATTTAAATGATTATTTAGGCTTATTATTATATATATTTTTTAAAAGATTAGAGAATACCTTTCCCATGTGTGTACGTTGAAAAAATAATATAAAAAGGAATTGCCGTCAAGACGATCAACGAGATAACTCCACCCAAAGAAAAGACATTCGCTGGCCACACTTTTTGACAACTGTTATCACTGTAAGAAAGCTGTTTTCAACTATTCTTCCCTCCCTTTCATTACACAATTTTATTTTATTTTATTCTCAATAAAATCAATGAAGCTTATAGGGACGAGCGCCCAATATCATACCGCCACGTGTCATATGAATCCCAGTACACTACTCTGTTCCACACTTAATAATCCTGCAAATTAATGTAAGCATTAAACAGTTGCTTAATCAATCGCCGACCAAGCTCAATTTGAAATAGAAAGAGCCATAAATTTGGGAGTGAGAAAGAAGGAGGAAGTGCATTTTACCTAAATAATGGCTAGTGCAGGAGGCTATGGAGATGCAAACCAAAAGGTAGATTACGTGTTCAAGGTGGTGCTTATAGGCGATTCAGCGGTGGGGAAGTCGCAGATACTTGCGCGATTCGCGAGAAATGAGTTCAGCTTGGATTCGAAGGCCACAATCGGTGTCGAGTTCCAAACCCGCACTTTGGTGATTCAGCACAAGAGCGTCAAGGCTCAGATCTGGGACACTGCGGGACAAGAACGGTTCTCTATCTCTCCGTCTTCTACTTCTCTTCAACTATATCTACACTATACTCTGTTATTTTCTACTTGTTTCGTTTCGTTGTCTTGTTCGAAGTAAAACCTAGAGGATTTTAGTGGAAGATTTCGTAGATCGTTTTTGTCTTGTTAGGTTTTCGCTACGTATTGTTTCTGTTGATTGATATGCCTTTGAAACAATAGTTACTGATCAGTGCGTACCTTCTCTATGCTCTGATCGCGGCGAATTATTACGCAGTTTAACTCTGAGTTAGATACTTAGATGTTAGATTTGTTTGCTGAGTTGATCTACTCGTCTGGTCGTGGCCGGCGGAAGAATTGATCCTCGGTTCAGTTTTTTTAGTGGTTCAGCTTCGTGTTTTCCGCCAACTTAGTCTGTAGTAGTGAGTCAAACCGAGTTTGACTTTGAATGTTTTGCGTGTCGCGGAAGGATATTGAACTTTGGAGTTTAATTTTTTGTGCTATCATTGATTGCATGTTGACATTTCCTTGAAATAGTTTGACGAATGACAATAACAGAGGTCAGAAATTGAAACCTAACTTCATCTTGTCACCAACCTTTTGCACTTGTTTGGGACAAACTCAAGGGTAGGGATCGTGTACCTCGATGTCTTGTTGGATGTGGCAAGAACTCTACGATTCTAGTCGGTGGATGTTTGAGTACGGACTTGAGGGACATATAGATAGCCTATCTCATTTGAGTTTATATGAGGTATTAGTCTGTTTGAACTTATTTTTAGTGAAAAGTGGATTATCTCCACCTATCTTTAAAGGATTAAAAGATTATCTATTGATTATCCATCCTTACATATAAGAGAATTATCTGTTGTTATCGATTGGACATGTGTGGTGAGAGGGGTGACCTAATTGGACCATTTGGAACCAGGACTGGGAAGAAATTATTAGGACTTGAACTATTTAGATTTCCGTGTCTTTGGTTCCCGTCAACAATGTCCATGCAATACATTCAAATTTTATAATTACAAAAAGGAATTAATAATGCTTAACCATGTCTCATATATAAAGACTAATAGCGATCACAATTGTCTAAGATCACCTGCCAATTTCGTTTAGACCAAGGTCAGAACAACATCCATTTTCTCAAGTTGTTTTGGGTTTTGTCAAGGTTTTCTTGCGACAATTTGAGTATTGATGTGCGCTATGATGAATTTAAAGTCGGTTTGGAAGTCTTGTATTGACTAAAGATAAGATGATTTCATAATATATAAGTAGGTGAAAACTTACTTTAAAAGTCTTACATCGATTAGAAATAAGATGATTTTATAATATATTAGTAAGTGCAAGTCTCATCTTACAAAACGATTTTTTTATGTGCCACCGGACTGTCTCTCACAGTTTATACACCCTTTCATGGGACATATTAGAACCTCACTTGAAAGTGACATATCTGTTGGAATATTCCTATTTCATATATAGTGTGCTATTAGAACTTCGAGACTATAGTAATCAGATTGAATTGTCTACATATCCCAATAAAATCCTTAGAAATGATTCCTACTAATTTCTGTTCGGTGTTTGAGTCTGTGTTGCACTGTTAATGCAAGTGTATTTGGGAGGAGAATACCTGTGTAATGGACCTGAAGGTAAAGAGTTACCTATACAAACTTGTGTTAAACTTGCCCTTTGAAGGAATTCTGGTTGTACACGAAGTGGTAACAAACACGTTGCTAGTAGGTAGGCCTATGATTATATTTTGTACTATTCTAAAAACCGTTTCTTCAATTTCTGGTATCTTTTGTGAAGTAATTGTTGTTAATGCCTATAGATGCAAAATTTCATGTGCTAATTTGTTTAATAGTATAATATAAGCTTATTTCATTCTGTACAAGAGAGAGAGGAATGACATTTATAAAGCAATTAGGAGTACATCTGAATTTTTTCTACGTTTAAGAGAAATGTACGTTGAATTTTTTCTACGTTTATAATTAGCTGTCAGCATTGCTCAATTTCCATGGATTGTTCTTTTAAAATAATTATTTCTCAGCTTTGTAGTATAACAGAATCCTTGGGTGTAAAACTCACGTACGTTGAGATCTCAACACAAACAGACTGAACTGACCATCCACATAAGTAGTATGTATAGATTATGAATATATGCAAAAGATTTGCGCTTGAAGGGGGCTTGTGCGTGTTGCTAAAAGTTTAACCCACAAATTTAAATTAAAAAATTATGAATTTCTTACTTCTCTGGCCCACTATATAATATCCTCTGTAGTAGACAATCTTACTAGAGCATGTTGGATGCAATCTTATTTGTAGAGTACTTTAGTTTCTTTTTTTTTTTTTACTAAATCGGAAACCTGAGAGCTTAACACTCAATGAGTTTAACTCTTTAGAGGAGGGTTATGAATAAAATATTTGGCAATTATGGTTGAGTATATTTCTGTATGGGTAATCATTGGAATTCATTGGTATATTGTCAAGTTTCAAAAGTTAAAGCAGTATGTATATTTTCAGCCTAGTTATTTTAATCTGCTGGGTTTTGTGATCTGTACGGTGTATATTTTTAGGTTGTATGTGATTTTTCAATCTTTAGACTGTTGTCAAGTTTATCTCTGATCATTTCATGGTACCCAAATACCCATGGTTAACGTACCATTACTCCGCATACTGATTGCAGTTTGACCTGACATATAAATGATTTTATTCTACAGATATAGAGCAGTCACAAGTGCATACTACAGGGGTGCTGTCGGGGCAATGCTGGTTTATGACATCACAAAACGTCAAAGCTTCGATCACATACCTCGCTGGTTAGAAGAACTGCGGAACCATGCTGATAAGAATATAGTCATTATTCTTATAGGAAACAAAAGTGATCTGGAGAACCAGCGTCAAGTACCCACAGACGATGCAAAAGAATTTGCCGAGAAAGAAGGCTTATTTTTCTTGGAGACTTCAGCGCTGGAATCGACTAACGTTGAAACAGCCTTCATGACGGTTTTGACAGAAATATTCAACATTGTTAACAAGAAGAACCTAGCGGCTGGTGATAGTCAGGGAAATGGCAACTCAGCATCTCTGTCTGGCAAGAAGATTATTGTTCCTGGTCCTGCTCAAGAAATCCCCAAGGGGAACATGTGTTGTCAGTAATCCTTACTTTATTTATAATTTGTTTAAATTTTCTAGATTTCATGGTTGTGTTTCTATCACCAATTTTTATTAGTTTGGTGCATTTCCTTTTGTATATTTTTACATTATTTAAAATTTATTTTGCATGAGTTGCTCATTAAGATCAAGAGAGGGAAGTAATTAAAATTTTCGTGGTATAACATAGGAGACAAAACTTAAGTGCGCTGTTTTTATCAGTTAGTAGGAATAAAATACATGTAGGGCGGACTGAAAATCATCATCCTGACAGTGCTGCTGGTCTTTCTTGATTTTAAGCGTGCTGTTTTAGATATGTTTATTGTTATTTTTCCAATTATATTAAAGTTTCGTCTCATTAATCAATGCTGACCTTTGTTGTGCTGGATTTTAAAACAACTATTTTAATCAGAAAATAAAACAAAATAGTTGTAATAATTATTAAGCTTAATTCTTTGGTAGGTAACTTTGTTAGACTCGAAATAGAGTTGATTATAAAATGCCATGCTCATAGCCTAATATAGCTTGATGCCTTGTGACCCTATTGCAAAAAAGAATTTGCACAAATAGTTTTTTAAAGTTCAAGAATCAATTTAATCAACATTGGTGTAAGGCTTGTAAGTTTGTATAATAAAGGTTCCGGGTCTTGATAAATCTGGAATAATAAATCTTGTGGGATTGATACCAAAGTCCTTGCTTGGCCTTGGATGGCATTTCCAGATAAAGCAACTGTTTTAATACCGCCTTACAATAATAAAACTATAATATTTTAAAGACAGTAGAATTTGTTAAACTTTAAAATAACACAAGTACATAATACATAAAATTTAATTTAAACTTAAAAAGCTGTAATTATTATAATCTTAAACAAAAATAGCTTCTCGTTTAAATTGAAAGCCGATAATGCATTTGTAATAATAGTACTTTAACTATTAAAAATTTGCAAGATTTTAAATAAATTAATTTCAATCTTGTAAGCTATGCGTGAAGATCACTATACAATACTAAGAAAATACAAAAAACATATATAATTACAGAACGAGAAAAATGAAAGTTTAACTGCAAAATACCCAATTTGGTAACAGACATTGGTTAGGACCTTTTTCACAAAAAAAAAACCCAGTGATCTTGCGGTTCCCTAACATGCAACTAGAACAATTTTCCAATACTCATAAAATGTCGTGCTGGTTATGTAAAATGGATGCTTCTGTCAAGTATAAGCAATGCTGGTAAACCCACAAAAAGCTATTGATACAAATTTGAGCAAAGTCTGTGTGCTAACTGGGCTATAAATACACGACGAAAAAAAATGGATAGAAAATAAATTCATAACATACATGGGCGGACCACGGCCTTAATTTCTGCAAAATGCTTTTTTGTAAGAGGGATGAGACTTAAGTTAGGCGGGAAACATGAGTAAAATGATAGGAGCTGTGAATAATATAGTAAAAACATAAGATTGACTACTCCAAGTAAGCAGTGAGAAATATTAAATATCCGTAAATTATTCACCTTTTTCTAACAACCAGTAACTCCCACTTCTTCATTTTTACCGTTTGCCACTTGTGCTTCATCTCCCTTGGTACCAAACGGTTGGTCCTCATGCATGGAGGAGTCCTTTTCTGTTTGTGTATCTAGACGCATTAAAAGCCTTTGGAGCAGTTCTTGGCATTCCATTGCACCAACCATGATAGTCAAACTTGCTCTACCCTTCCAGCATCCAATGGCTACAGTTGACTCGTCCACTTGGAGGGTCCCTGCAGCAGCTCTGCTCCCTGCGAAGAAAGGAGAAGGTCAAATAGAGTCAGGCTAATTGGCATTTACTCTCTCATCATGCCGGTGCATACCTTCACCCAGAACTATCACGCAACAGCCAGGCATTAGGTTTGCAGCACTTTCTCCGAACTTGGCATCCACAAAATCTGCAAATTTTACAGCTCTATACTGCAGAAGATGCTTGAAATCTATTACAGATGCACGTAGAATCTGTTTGGAGATGTGAGGGAGAATAAGGGGCAATCCTTCAGAAGTGATCCGGAAAGAACATTGTGCAGACCTTCCTTCACATGAAGTTTGTCTTTCCTGTACGATGATGACATTGGCAAGCATTTTCACTTATTCACAAGTACAAGAGTTAATCGAATAACTCATTTGTCACTGACAGTTGAGGGCAGGCCACTGATTGTTTACAAGTAATTAGGTTTTTATAAAAATTCAGACAAACTATCAAGGCTTTATATCACAGCAGTCCCATATCAATTATCACGACAAAAAGAAATCTCACACCCCAGTTGTTTACCATGATTCATATCCCGCAAAATATTCTAAACTGAGTCAGGAAAAACAGTAATAGGAATCGTTAACACTAACTAGTCATGCTACTACTTTAATATCAATGTTTCCATACACTATAATTTTGTCAATATAACTCAGTTTGACTAAATTTATTTATATAAATAGATGGTAACCTTTACCCACACAAGTTTCAACCTGATCTGTGTCCTCAAATGTCACTGTTTTCACTACTGCATAGGGAATCATTTAAAAGGATTTTGCTTCTCTGAAAAGAGAAAGTAAAGGTGTATCCATCTTTTATTTGAAATAAATTATCCACACTTTATATCAACGGCAAATAAATTACTACTTTCCCACTTTATACATGTTCTCACTTTGAGCAAAATTTTATTGAAAATAAGGAGCATATGTTATAAATAAATCAACTATAAAAATTACAATAATAACAAAAACACTTATAATTGAGAAGATAATATACTTACAAAAATCTTCAGGCCAACAGAAGTTATTTTAAGTTGCTGCCCCACTGAGAAGTTCAACTCCAGAACATCTTTGACTGACTTGGATATATAGTAAATTCTTTTCACGTGACTAGTATCACTGTTTCTTGTTACAAGGTGACCATTAAATGGAAATTGATCATCAATGCCATAAAATGCCTTTATGCTGTTAATAACTCCTTCATCTTTGAAGAAGACAACAGGGTCAATGCCTCTCCATTTTCCTTGAAACTGCAGTTGCCTTTTGCCTGGAGTATTCTTTGTTATGATTTCTACACTGCAGGGTTCTTGGGCTTCCTTGAAATCCGCTTCTTCACATGCAACAGAATTAACCTTCAAATCTGTTTCATTAGGTTCATTTTCATTTACATTAGCCTCTGAAATTCCTTCAGATATATTTTCCAATGGATTAGCATGCAGTTCGTGTGCATCCTTATTGCCCTGGTTTGCTGTGTCAACCTGTTTCCCAACTTCTTTTCTAGGTTTTACCTGGATTACTGCAAAAAGGGACAACAATCACAAACCTATTATGGCAAGAAAAGGCATGGGCACATAAAATATGTTAGTATTTAAAAGCGGATGCTGAAGGAGGAGTTATTCCCAATATCCACTAGAATTCCCTGACTCTTTAGTCAGGATTTATCGAGTGAAAAACAACTGAAGTCAAAAAAGAAATTACCAGGAAGAGCAGAAACTTTCTGCAGAACAGCAATAAAGAAGGCTCCAGTATTCTGATCATGAGGCACAAACCTCATGCACCGCTCTAGTGGGAAATCAGAATCTTCCTCAGTTAATTCGAGCATAGCAGGATTCTCCATTGCTTGGGTATCATTTTCAGTATGTCCCTTAACATCATCAGTATTAATATCACCTTCCATGATGATATTACAATTACTATCATCAACATCCTGATAGCTTCTGCCATTTGGAAACATGCTGGGAAGAACTACATTTCTACGAAACTTGGGAATATCTTTGCTGGAGAAGAACCACTTGCCTTTGTCACATACCTGCACATCCAAACCATCTTCAGATACATTTCAATGCACACTGCATAACAACCTTAGATCCTTCTAGAGTACTGCATTCAATTAACTACACAATAATCAAAATATCTTCTGCTAGAAATTCAAGTTTCATTCGGGTAAACATAATATTTTTCTATTCAAGTTTGAAATTCAATGTTTTACCAGGAATGTGAACATGGGTACAAGTTGAAGGACATCCCAGTAATCAATTACAACGAATTAACAACTAAAACACAACTAAAAAACAAGCCAACCAAAAGAATAACAGGCCATGACACAATAAAATTGAAATAGTTAATACATTATCACAAATAATGAAGACATTTTCTCCTTCTAAGCCCCAGAAAGAAGAGTTATGCATGCTCGATTTTGCCATCTATAAGCAAATCAATTCATCCATTTGTAGACATTACACGTTTTATCTTCAAACTCTAAGGCACAAGGCAATAAATAGTCACAGAAAAACAAACCTTCCATCTCTTAAGACCTCGTCGACGAGTGAGTTGGGGAAGTTCACTAGAGACATCTACAAGTTCGATGGATCCTCCACACCTTCGCAAAACCTGCAATTGGTAGGTAAGGGAAAATACTTTAAGTGCTACAAACAATGTTAGTGTATTCTAGTAGATGCCGAGACCAAAGCATTGAACATAATTTTTTTTAGCAAGGAAAAACTCCAACTATTTTTTCAAATAAAAAGAAAAACTATTAATGTTGAATAAATAAAAGCAAATTTTTATGTTATGGACAAATTATTATAAAGTGGGGACATCTCAGATGGAATTTTTCCTTCACAACCGCAAGCTACAGTAGCAACCACAGAAAGATTTGTAGTAATACCAAAGAGTGGACATCAATTAGAAAACAAGAGGAATGACGCACGTGCCAACAGAAAATAAGTGAGATGCAATTGAACTATTGATAGTTAGCTCTAGTTAGCTTCCATTGATTAAATTACACGTTGCTATCAAATACTTTTTTGAAATCAAGGGTATATTTGTATTTAAAAAATATATCCATTGAATATATAAGAAAACAACCAATTGATCCATGATAGAGGGGTAAGGGCCGCATCAATTAAGGAACAAATTATACATATAAAGCACGAAATGAAAATAGAACACTTCAATAGAATGCCCAAAACTGGACAAGCTAGATAGCATAGCTGGCAAGAAATATAATTTCAGAGCTCTCAGGGCTGATTACCTCTGCAACAACCGCTTCATTCTCAATAGGATTCATTGAGCATGTTGAATAAATCATCCTTCCACCAACTTTAAGTAAAGATACACCTAATAACGTCAATAGAATGATTGAGTTTGCCAACATTGTCTTGGTAGCGAAGTCTTGTTCACCCTATACTCATCTATGTCTATATCTATAATAATAATAATAGTAGTAGCTTGATCCAAGTACCATACGGGGGAAAAAATTGAACCAGAGGAACAAGAGACCGTCAGTTTAAACTAAAACTAAAAAAGTACAAAAATAAATTGTTTGGGGAAAGAAAAAGAATGCTTGTCATCTACAATAGTCAATACAACTTCTCTACTAAATCAACCTTGAATGTAACTTCAATTTAACTATAGAGATTGTGATTGAGAAAACAAATACATTTTTATTTAAGTAATATTATCTGGAACTTTCCCAACCGAATAAACTAAAACAGGGTTATGATTTACCCACCTCATTTTCCCTTAAAAAGGTATAAGGAATAAAAAATGTACCTCGCATTGCAATTAGAACTTGTAGGTTATGAAGGCCATTTCCAGTCCCTGTGTTCCTTTATACAAAAAAAATCAGTCTTAAGCCAAGAAAAAGCATATGGTGGTTAAAGAAAAAGAAGGGAAAAGAATGCATCCAGGAAATGAACGAAAATTACCATTTCCTCCACAGATCAGGGGCCTTACGAAGGGTGCCATCTCCACTGCATGGGACATCACACAGAACACGATCAAATAATAACTGGGCTTCTTGATCTAGCTCCATTTTATCATAATGTTTTTCTAAGAGACATCCTGGGAAGTGTTGAGCTTCATGATTGGTGACAATCAGGTTGGCTGTGCACAGCCGTTTGGTTTGGTGAATGAGAAGATTGCATCTTTGGATATCTAGATCATTTGCTATAACCTGATTAATTAAGCATAGAGTAATAATTAATAAAGTTTGCACATGAAGCCCGATGAGGAAAGACCTTATTTGCTAGAATGTTTTGTCTAGGAAACAAATAAAATAACATTATGCACAGACACAAACCATTCCATCGGGCAGAGATCCTATTTTAGTTGAATGATGTAAAATCTCAAGCAATTGAAATGTTTTTGAACCTGGCGCTGCACACACTGAATAAAAGCAATCAAATAGAAAAAAGTACTAAAATATGCATGGAAAACAAACAAAATAGTACAAAAAATTGGTAAAAGTGCCAAAATCCACTTCAGTACAGCACAAGTTACTTACTATCAAGTACAAAATGATTTGAATGTACATCCAAAAACAGGGGAGGCACCTGTGTAGCAAAGAAACATTTGTGTCCACTAGTTAAATTTTTTAATCATAAAGTAAAATACATGCACTCAGTCATCCAGGTATCTAGAACAAGAGCTGGTCCTTTTTTACGATCATGAATAATGATAGACAAAATGTAAACTGGCCCACCATGCTGACAGCTTCCTGTCTTGTAATATTTCCAATTTCATTTTCTATCTTTAAGAATTCATGAAACCTGAGAGATTCACATAATAGGGAGCAGGAATTGACATATTAGTTATAAGCACTAACTTAAGCATAATTTATTTTAATTAACTAAACAATACATTCTGATATAATAAATCACAACTAAATGCAATCAACCAGCATGTGAAAGTCATAAATAAGCATGGTCGTCATAGTTAGGTAATTAACTAAACATCAAGTCATAATCATAATATATCAATATGAACTTTCGGCTGTTGCGCTATTAATTAGAACTACATATCTAGTTCCAAACTAATATTGGTTCAATCCACACCACTCATGTACCAAACCTTACTAACCTCCCGAGTGTTTGGTTCTTCCTGAGCTGCTTACGCGAAAAATTCGAATGCCAAGCAAGATTATCAGGATACCATGGCAAAGGTAAAATAGCCTCTGTATCATCCCCTTCCTCAACCTATATATAACAATTCAAGACCATAAGAAAAAGATTCAAAGACTGTAAACATGAAAAATCGACAGCAGCAGCATAATTAAACAAAATTGCTGCCGCTGACTTACCTCAGCCTGAAGAGAGTGCACAAAATCATTCTCTAGTTGGGACCGAATATCCGCACAAAACCGGCTACTGGAATCACCGAATAAAAAGACACAATAAACTTAAGCAAGCATCAACGTAACTTGGAACTAAAATGAACGAGTCCAGATTCAAACTGAAATGGATTTGACTATCTTTACTACGCACGTGCAATTATTCTATACTTTGAAATTCTGTTACAGATAGATGATTATTTTCAAAATCAGTTGAATTCAGTCACTCGACAGAAGGTGAAAATCCAAAAGAAGTTTAAATAAAAAAAATAAATGAATACGTGGAATTGATCCTGAAAGCTGCGGGCAAAGGAGTTCGGAGAAGTTGCACGAATGCATCCCATTCTTGCGACGACACGATTCCCTGGTCCTGCAAAAGAACGAACAGAATCAAAGAAATAAGATAATGAGAGAGGAGTTACGGCCTGTTACTTAGCGAAGCATTGGTTAGGTTGATTTACCTTGTAATAGTGATCGAAAGCGAAGTTCTGAGTAGCGAAGGGGTTGGAGAAAGGAATAGGATCTGAATCTGATCTAGGACGTTTGGAGTTCCAAACATTTTCTCTGCTCTCTTGGAAATGCTTTCTTTGAGTGCGACTCTTCTTCCCTCCTTTTCCTCTCCCCATAGCGTTGCACTTGCAGTTTCAGTTTGGAGGCACACGGTAGTCCATTATTCATCCCGGGTCAATTAGCGGTTAAACGTAATGGGCTTGGGCCTTTCTACTTCCAACTCTTCATCAAACATTTACATGAATATTAAATTTTTCATTTTATCCTTCATGAATTATGTAATTTAGATCTGTGAATTATATATTCTAAAACTTAATGTTTAAAAAAACTATTTTTAGCTTTCACGACTCAAAAATAAAAAATGGTTTTCGAATTATATAATTCAGAAATAAAAAATAACAAATATTTTTTACTTTCAAATTATTAATCTAAAATATATTTTTTACTTAAATATAAAAAGCTTAATATTCGAGAGTGCATGACTAAAAATATGGGATTGCGGGAAGAATTTGCCCAATTTTTTAGTTTTGGAAAACCACTTCAATAATTATTATTTTAGAACCTTTAGAGCTTTCTTGTTATACAACTTGAAATAATTAAAATGGGTACATGACAATCTAAACTAGTTTTTCAATATATTTATATGTGGCAGAGATATATTATTATGTATCATATTATCTTTTTAATTTTTGTAAATATTTTTCATCAATATGAATGAAAAAGGATTCTATAAAATCATCCTTTTCAGATTATGAGTGTGTAACTGGTGTACGGTTTATTATTTATAATTAATTACTATTTAACCCTTGTTTGAGTGTATGATGGAAATGAAAGAGTTGAAAAAAAAAATAGAAAGTTAAATTATTATGATTAAATAAAATAAATGAGATATGGATGTAAAATTTGTAACTCTACATGATTGTTTTTTTAAAAAAAAAAAAGAAAGCAATGTTAGTTGGTTTTAATGCGTTTTGAAAAATGTTCTTTCATGATCTTTATGTTAAAGTAAGTAATTCTCCCTTCCTTCCTTATGCATAAAGTCTAATTCTCTACAAAATTAATTATGTCCTAATCATTTCTCATGTATAAGATTTCTGTATAAAAGAAAAGTCCAAATATAATTAATTATGTGAATACATGTAATGGGTATAGATTTTAGATCAATATAATCAATTAAGAACTATAAATAGTTCATTAAGATCATTGAAATATCAATATGTCATGTGAAATTACCTAATCATTTATACACTATTTCCAAACAACCACATAAACATCATTATTATCATACAATAAACAATCACGTAAACATCATTAATATCATACAATTTGATGGATGAAACTACAAAAGTATAATATTTTGAAGATTTTCTTCATATGAACTTGTTTTATCATTTAATTTATTTTTCAAAATTAAATATACTTTTTATTTATGAAAAATATATATTATTTTTATTCCAACTATAATGTATATTTATATTTAGTTTATGAAAATGTTATAACTTTTTTATTTTAACATACTTTTTTTTTATTTGTGGTTTTAAAAACTAATTTATACATTAATTATTTTTAAACTTATTTTATAAACTACTTTTAAACATATTAATGTTAAAAATTATTTTATAAATTACCTTTAAATATATTAATGTAAATAAATGTTTAATATATTACATAATTCCATTTATAATTTTTTTCTTATTTACTATCAATTTCTACTCTTTTTTTCTCAATCCAATTTACGATTCTCTTTTTCTTTCTTTTTCCATTCCTCTTCTAACTACAATAAATCATTAGAATAATAGAATTTCATCAATCACTGTAAGTATTTTGTAAGTATTTTAGTAAATGTTATTAGTGCATTTTTTTTTACCAATTGAGCACTTTATCCAAAAGCTTTAGTAAATCATATTAATATACCAGTTTGTGATTCTAGTTTGAAGTTAAAAATACATGTTGCATGGAGTGTATTTCTAGTATTCTCTTACCGATATAAAACTTTTTTTTTTATACTCAAACTTTTTTTTTTCTCTTCTTTCTTATATGGTATATATAATTTTCTTTTTTAATATAGCATCTCCATTTTTTCACTTTCTTTTGTGACAATAATATCCTTATAACTTTAGAAGTTGTCTCCCAACTTAAAGCATGTGGCAAATAATTTATTGGTGGTTTTATTGCACAAAGAAAATTGAGAAAAACCTTTGACAAGAGAGGACAAAAGAAAACTGATAACAATACTAGAAAAAAAAATTCCATTTCCTGACATGTCTTAATATTAATATTGTTAACCTTATTTCTTGAATAAATTGTACTGACAATATTTAAGAAGAAGGCTCTTAAAAACTGTGAAATAATATAATCTAACGAAAATTTATATAATTTTATTGTATTTTTAATTAAATGAGTAAACTTTCACAAATTTACAACAAAAATAACCATTCATATTTATATAATAAGAAATCAGGATGTTATAATAAATAAATAAAAAGTAGTAAGTAAAAATTCTTAAAATGGAAAATCACTAGGAAGAGACATTGAAACTACTTAAACAAAACCGATTCAAAAATCAGTGGACATTATATATATGGATAATAATACTTAAACAACATTTTTTTACAATATTTGAACATTTATGTATCATT
The DNA here is from genome assembly GCA_027742785.1 of Vigna reflexopilosa. Lineage (NCBI taxonomy): Eukaryota > Viridiplantae > Streptophyta > Magnoliopsida > Fabales > Fabaceae > Vigna > Vigna reflexopilosa. Next base: position 1,047,312 of record CM050914.1, on the reverse strand, counting down.
TTGTAATTATAATTATAATAGTGATTATAATTATAATAGTGTTTATAATTATTATTATTAAATGATGTTCAAATGGATAATAATACTTAAACAACATTTTTTTACAATATTTGAACATTTATGTATTATTATTATTATTAAATGATGTTCAAATGTAAAAAATGTTGTTTAAGTATCATTATCACATATTTCACAAATGAACAAAAAAAAGTACTTATAATAATTACAAACAACCTTTTCCAGAACTTCAGAACAATCTGGTTTCAGTTTTCGTATTATTATTGTTATTGTTATTTTAGTTCTGTCTTCTACTATCATATCATATCAGTCATATTCTTACATGAAACTTTTCGTATCTGCATCAATCTGTAATTCATAACCTGGGAAGCTAGAGTTTTGTGGTTGAAGCAGATCAAAGCAGAGGCATGCTGTCCCAGCAAGACCTTGGAAGAGTGAATAGCCATTGGCAGGAGCAAGAGATTTTGCATTGTCATACAAGAAGGAAGCGAATGATTTTGCTCTCTCTTCGTAAATACTCTCTTTAGTAAGTCGGTACAGGGAAAGAAAGGCATAGGCATTTCCAGATATCCCATCTGCTAGTCCAACCTTCTTCACCAATCCACTTTTCCACACAACTTCCCCTGCTTCTATTGCTGCATCTCGAAGTTCTCTGTCATTAGGAAACACCTGCAAATACACACACCCTATTAGTTCTGCAATGTAATGAAATTTGAAAAAGAAGGTTTCTGTCTTACTTGTGCTGCTTTGCACAAAGTGATGGCCATGCCAGTTGCACCATGACTCCATTGCACTAACTTATCCCTTGGATTCCCTTCACTGGAGGGGTAGTTTCCACTGCGAGGGAAACGCTTACTCATGAGGTACCTCAAAGTTCCCTTGACATCTTCAGCATCCTCACTTGGAAGTGGAAAATGAAGCAGCACATGAAGAATACCAGCAAGGCCATTTGCTGCACCAAGGTACCTTGTTCCGTGCCATCTATACATCAATGGACAGTCTTTAATATCAGGCGCTCCTGCTCTACCACCAGCCAACACTGCATCAATGATCGGTACAAGAATGTCCTTTGGCACTGCTTCTTCTCCTAGGTTCTTGTTTAGGAATAGTGCACCCCATAAGAACCCAGCACGTCCATACATAAGATCATATGACATTCCAAAACCACCTTCCTCTGGTCCTACTGGTAGGGCTTTCTCTTTTGCCACCTATGCATTAATCCCATCATAATAAACAAAAAATGCAATGACTAAGTTTGGTAGATCTTCTTCAACATATATTTGTCTGATACAAAGATTTCCAACAGATATGAAAGCACTTATTTTAAAAATGTAGCTTTTATAAGTGAAGAATATGAACCACGAATCAGTTCATGAAGTGTACAAACAAATTCGTCAAAAAATAGATATACGTGGTTTGGCAACGTTGTCCTTGAAAAACAGAGACAAAATAATGCAGACAGACATAAATGAATTTCATTTTCATGATTTTACCTCAATGAACAGAGCCAAAAACAAGTCACGCTTTCTGAGGTCCCCCATGTAATTGGCAACGACGGCACCAAGCGCGTAAACGCCTCCACTACCGCATAAAAAAGTCACGTGTCTGGTACAAACAAGCAGTATCTCTTACTTTAGAAAAGTATACCCAAAATGTCACATAAGACTACTGTACCTTGAAAAAGGGCTAATTATCATGTCTCTTTTAAAAAATTAAGAAAAAAAAATTAGGACCGACTGAAATTTGACAAGAAATCCCATTATTAATTTGATATATTTTGATTTCAAAATTTCTAGTATGTTAGCATTTGAGTTGCATTTTAATTAAATTACTGGAGAGGGTGTTCCTGTACTTAAAACATATTAAAAAGGGTAGTTGTAATCTCCAGTGTGGCATTCGGCCATCCATGTATATTCTCATATCTTATTAAATTACCACAATCGAATCTCCCCAAATTGCCTGAAACTAACGCCAAACTCGACATCTCTATAATATCAAATCAAAAGATGAAACAAGAACCATCCATGGCCTACCCACGTCGAAAAAAGAATCAAACTTTCCACCCAACCAAAATTCCATGCATTATTTCACATCTTCATTTTGCTATAATTTAACCACATAATCATACTTTATTTTAATTGATTAGTTGATGCATATTATCATAAAAGAAAACAGTACGGGTAACCGTTAAAAGAATTCAATAAAATTTTAATTGAATTAGAATTAAAAATAGTGGAGTTACAAACAATTAATTAGTCAGTCATGAATTAGTTTTTTCAATTAATGCCATAAAAAAGACACATTTTAAAATACTTTCTGATAAAAATACATATTGAAAAATCTAACGTATATATTTTTTTAGAATACCAGTATACATAAACATCTAATTCTTTGGTAGACGTATGGAAGAAGATACCTGAGCGAGGCACGTGCAGCGGTGACACACGTGTCAACGATATCTCTGCATAACAGCAAGTCGTTCCGGCAACCGGTAACCTGGTACGACCGCAAACAAGTGAAGGCAGTGCCCAATAGTCCCGAATACACCGTCGGATCAACCACCTGGTCTCTCCGGTTCCAAGTTTCCTCCACAACCTGTTCGTACCCATATTTTCACTTCTTTTAAAGTTCACGCTCCTCTCTAACAGGTTCTAGATCATTCTATATAAGCATAAAGAGAAAAATATAAAAGAACCTTGTCCTTGAGGGAAGACGCTGCTCTCAAGAATATTTCATAGGGAAGTAGAAGGTTTTCAGCCGTCAGATTTATGCTTTCGGTACTCAAATCAGAGGGCTCGCGTTTGGCCTCTTCGCTTCCACCTTCGACTACTGATGACGTCATTGTCTAAAAACTGAACTCAAAAACGAAAGGGTGGTGTTAAGTGTTAGGAAGTTACACAGTGGAGGCAGAAAAACACGATCCTATTTATTATCGCTTGTTGCTTCTGTTCAAACATATTCCTCAGCTAAAGGAAGGTGCATAACGTGTCCAGCGGAAGTTCGATGCGGTGGCGGTGTATGGAGATACGGTACACCCGATGGCCACGTTTGCAACTTTTGTCTTTATGGATTTAGCTAGAAACTGTAAAGAACATGCGAATCACATGCTGTTCTTGATAAGATTTTTTCCTCCAAAATATGGTTGTGGGCCTCAAAATGTTCAGAAACCGTGTCCGTGTCCCATTGATATGTTTAATTTGTAATTGAATATTACAATTTGAAACCCTAATTCGTAAGAAAACCAATTTGGTCCGTTTTCCCATGGTATATTGTATTCTATGTCCTTTGTAAATGTGGTGGAAGATGAAAGTATCAACGTGATTAATACCGGTTTAATGTCTAATCAAGGTATAAATCATCACAAGTTTGAATAAAAACACGATGAATTAGACATGATGAAAAGCTGACTAATATAACTTATACCGTGTTTCAAAATGTTTTAATTAAAATATTCCCGCCGTTTAATCTTACAATAATAATATTCTCTCAACACAATTTTCCTACCTAATCTAATTAATGCCGGATTAAATATAAGAAAACTATATTTTTTTCTTAATTTCAGTTTACTTTTATTTGAAACGAGTCCCATACAAGGTGATGAAAATTTTACGAGAATAATCAAGTATATGCATATTTTTAGTGCGTTTTTTTCTCATGTTTATGTAGTGATAACATTCTTATGAGTTTTTATATTTTTATAAGATATATCATCATTATATATTATATTCGTGATAATGGCTGATTTTGATAGTTTGCGAATGTTATCTAAATAATTTTAGTAATAAATATAACAACAACGGTATTGAGGATACCGTATTTAACAAGTTTCTATTAATTTTATAATTTCAAAAGAAAATATTAAAAAGAATGTTACTAGTTTCCATCAATTTTATGTTATCATGTATAATAATTTTGTCAAACTTATGAAATCTAGTGGTACAACTTAAAAAAAAAAACTTAATTGATTATTTAAGTTCCATAAGCTAATTATATAAAAAAGAAATGAATTCTTAAGAAACAAACTTTTTTTAATTTCAACAAAAAAAGTAAAGTAGTGTTTAATTCAGTAAATCAGGTGAATTTAATAAAAAAACAACATGAAGTTTGTTTTACTATTTGTAATGCTTAAAATTTTAAAATATGATTGAGCCCACCGTAATTTTTTATTTCACCAAAGCAAACATCAAAGGTTTTCATTAAACTGCAGAGAAAATGCGAAGAAAAGGCCTTTTTGCTTGCCGGATATTTGTGTGTGATTTGTAAGGTAACATATATAACATTTTTATTTAATTAAAAATATATATCTTGAAAAACATTTCCTTGAATATTATTTTACAAGATTTATAAAAATATATTATATTTATCATTACTATTTTGAATGGCTTCTTTTAGGGTAGTGAAATAACTTTAAACAACTCTAAGAATCTTTTATTTTTTTTTTCTAAACTATTTTAAAAAGTAAATTCCTGCCTGCTAGAATCACACATAAATTTCTTCAAACATCAAGAAAGAACCACGAAACATAAATTTTTATATTAACCCTTGTATAAACTATATGAAACTTTTATATTTAACATTATTCTCTAAATGATTACATGTAACATTCCATATACAATCATTCTTTACAAAAAAAAAAACAAAAAACAAAAAATTTTCAAATGAAAACATTGTTAACATTACAATCTAATTAATACACGAATTAATACTTACAGAGAATGAATGTTACGTCTGTAAATGTTCTTCATTGGATGAATCCTTTCGATGATTATGATAACTTCTTCTTCGTATAAGGTCACCGAATCTCTTTATTAAAGCTCTTCGTTTTCTTGAGTTCCTATCACCCTCGGTATCATCAAAATGAGATTCATCAAGATGATCAAAATCATCAGGGATGTCCATATCTTGTCGTGATTCTGAATCTGATGAATCTACTTCATCAAATATCGAACCCTTTAATGTGTCATCATCAGCATCCTTAGTATCTTTAATGTCCTTATTCACATCTTCGTTTCCGGATTTGTTCTGTTGTTGCTTATGGCTATGATGTGGTATTATCATTTCCTTCAAATTAAGGCTAAATGTTTTATTCAAAGTCTTAGGTTCTTTATGTTCCTTTTGATCCATTGAGAAATTGCCATGTGTCCTTGCTCTTCTTCCTGTCTCCTTAACATTACTATTGTCATCTTTGCCACTTTCTTTCACCGGTGGTTTTTCATTGTCCTCATTTTTGAACTCCTTTATTGATGATTCTGATAGCATGCGTTTCAACTCTTTGATATTCTCAAACGATGCCACTTCATGGATTTTCAACATCTCATTCTCATGGACAAGTAGGTTAATACTGTCTTGCAATCTAGCATTTTCAGCCTTTGCAATCTCTGCACATTCTTTTGCAACATTAGCTTCATTCAAGGCTTGTTTAAGTATATCGCGTAACTTTTGATTTTCTTCCTTTGAAACTTTTACCTTATTCTCTGCCTCTTTCAAAGCATCAACGGCATCATTGCACTCTTGCTTTGCAAGCAACCTTTCCTCTTCAGCTCTTCTGATGCAACCCACAAGCTCAATTTCTTTCTCATTCCATGCCAAAAGGGACTCTTCAGCTTCTGATCTTAACCTTTCAACTGTGTTTTTGTTCTTATCGGCTTCTTTCCTTGTTGCTTCAAGAATCTCCTTGTACCTTTCTTCTGAGGTTCTTAGCATTACTTTCCAACGCTCAACATCCTCTTTTGCATGCTCTAGTTCTAGTTGGCTTAAGGTTAGTTTTGCTTTCACCTGATTGGCTTCTGTTGCCACTTCTTTCAATGCAAACGCCAAATCATCCATGGCCTTCTTACTATTCTCTTCTGCTTCAGTTGCTAACTTCAGTTCAGATTTAAGTATGCTTAGTTCTTCAAACATGGTTTTAACCTTCTCAGAAAGTTCTTCGCCATTGCTCATCTCGTCTTTTGGTTTGATCTCAATTTCCTTGCCCTCTTCACTTTTCTTTGATGAAATGTAATTTTCCATGTCTACAAAACAAACCAAAAAGATTCAATTACAAAAATAATCAATACAAAAAGATGCAGTTTCTTGAATTTTTTGGTACCAATATCATAAGTTACCATGAATGTTCATCAAAATCTTCATTCAATTTTAAAATTTTCTTTTATCACAATTCATTACCATGATTTTTAAAGGGTTGATCTGCGAACCATTTTTCTTCAAGAGAAGCTATCTCAAGCTTTGACTCTTCAAGGAGAATCTTGTTCTGTTCCAATTGTTTTGTTTGCATTACTAATGTGTCAAACAAATTGGCTTCTGACTCCTTTGTCTTGTCTAGTTCAATCTCCAGCTCCTGAATTCTCCTTTTATAATTAGTCAGTAAGGTCGTGGCATTATTCTCAGATGATCTAAGATTATCCATCTCATTCCTCATGTTGTCCAATAACACATCTTTCTCTGACAATTTGTTGTTTGATGATTCTTTAACACTTAATTGGTCTGAATTTGATGTCTTGTTGGCTAATGTTTCACCAACAATCACCTTAGTTTCCTCGGAAATCCTTTTCATTTGTCTTTGCTCATTGAATGCTTGACCTCTGTCTCGTTCAATTGTTCTCATTTGCTCCCCTATTTGCTTCATTTTCTTATCATATTCCTTCATGTAATCTTGTTCTATCATCTTCCCTTGTCAATTTATTGATCACCAACTATCCTTTTCAAAAACAATTAACATATTTAGAACAATCATCAACTTTAATAAAATAACAAACAAGTATAAATAGTTATAGACATAATTATAATTTGAAGACTGACATTCATTGATGTTGTTTCCAACTCCAAAATGAATTTAGTGCATGAAACAAAGTTTGAGAGGCTTGGAAAAGATCCTTTATCAACAATGCACGGAAAATGGTGAATGTAAATAGGAAGTGTAGGATTTCCCAAGTGAATGTTTGATTGTAGATAATTGTGCATTAAGAAAGGTTCTATTATTAGATAGTGAAAAAAATAATACGGAAAGATAGTAAGAAAAGAACGTAAAAAGGGGTTTGCCATGAACCTTAAAATTGATAAAAAAAATAATGTGATTCTTGTTGTATGGTACAAATGAAGATGAGATGGAGCATTGGAATTGAATAAAGACTTAACGTTATTTTCGTTTAACTAGTCAATCTCTTCGTAGTTAAGAATGGTAAGAACTCAAAATGAAGTAACTTCGTAATTTTTTTCAATTAACTGAAATACTTAACTCGATAACATAATTTAAACTATTTAAATAATAATATTGTATTGTGTGTAAATAAATAAATTATATATATATATATATATATATATATATATATTTTAATTTTTTTCTTACAAAACATATACTTTTGTAGTTACTCCAACATTAGTCATCATATATAAAAGAATATACTTTTGGTAATATGATATAGTATTGAACTTATTATAAGAACCTAAAACAAATTGGTTGCATGTAATAAATTGAGTGATATATAAAATAATAATAAAAAATAAAAGTTGACATAACTAAAATTATGTTTTTAAAACTGAATATGTACATGTAATAATGTAATGTCTTATCAGAGAATGAATTTGAGGGTGTGAAAATGAGTGGATTTGAGAAAAAAGAAAAGTAAAAGGAAGGTTGTTTAGATTAAGAGAAAGCTGGTGAGAATAAAAGAAATTTTTATTAAAGTATGTGAATGATTTGATGTTTTGATAAGTAATTTTATTTCAATAAAATTAATTAATTAAATATATTCTTAATATTAATTTTGTTAATATATTTAAGTATTTATGATATTAGAATAAAGAATAAATATTTTATCATATTTTGAAGTTGCTTACATCTATACAACTTTAACCTTGAAGTCGTCTATCTTCATACGAATTCATTTTATATAATCGATTGCAATTCTTATAATCAATTACAATGTTTTAAAATTGTGAGGGGATAATGACAACTTCAACTTTTTCAAATATGACAAAATTAAAGTCATATAGGAGATGCACGACTTCTTAATATAAAGTCGTGTGAGAATTACACAACTTGTTTATTTTTTAAAAAATGTATCTATTCTCGTAATATTATGAAACAAATTTAATTACATTAATTTTTGAACTATCGCGTAATTCTTTACCTTTCCAGTTTTCATTGTTGGAAACAAAAACACATTAAATTATATGTTCTTTTGTTACACAATTAATATAAAAATTTAGGAATCATTTTAAGTTAAAAATAAGATTAGAAATATATTTTTATAAAAAAAATTAATTACAAAATTATAATTTTATCGTTTTGCAGTACATGGATATCACTATATGTGAACCAATTTAACTTAAACAATTAGGATGGTTATCAATCTTTATAGTTAAATGCATGAAATAAAATCACGTTGATATGGCAATTTTGGAACGTGTAGTCAAGTTCAAATAAGATATATCTACCAATAATAGTATTAGTATAAATGGTTAACAGTAACTTTTTTATTAAAGTATCCAAGATTAATTAAAATAATCTAAAAGCCTATTCAAAAGCTTAGCGATTCTGCCACAACACTCTGAAAATTCATTGCATGCCTTATATAAGAATTCGAATGAGAGTCATGTTATCAGGTCCAAAAAGCAATATAGCTCCATCCTTGTAGCTCAAGTTAGTAAAAATCTAAAGTAATATTATAAATAATGTCATCTACTGTCTTTTTCTATTATTTTTGTTCAATTAAGAAAAAAAAATCATATAAGTATAACATGTATCAGTTTATCTTTCCCTCTTAAATAAATTATTCTACAAATAAAGATTATCATATTATAATCTCAACAAAAAACTAATTTAATACTTTCTTTTAGGAAACAACATTAACAGTATTTTACATTTGACATTTAAGTCAATTTTTTTATTATAGACTCAAACTTAATCATAATTTCTTAAGCTTTTATATCAAATTTAAGACAAGTGTTGTTCTACATTGAGATTTTTGTAAGCATATATCAAAATGAAGAGAAATTGAGATACACCTCTACAACATACAAAAAGCCGAAAGCTTACCTTCGTCTGTAACTACAGTTCTCGTATAATCTTAAATAGGAATGTTAATGTTTTTCATTGTATGAAATTGAACCTTTACAAAAGGTCATTTATGCTATATCCTCTCACCTAGAATTTTACATTTGGTTCATACTCATTTTCTCTTTAATCAAGTAACAACAAATAATATTGGTTGTACAAAAAATTCTACAAATAATATTGTATACTTTATTGTAACCTTTTTAAGAATAGTGGTATTCTTTAAGAATCTATTAAAGAAAAACTAGATATATTGTGTAAGTATGTAATTAGACAAACGAACTGAGTAAAAGGTCTCAAATATTATTCTACATCCTTTCTAAAATACGTATGTTTTTTCCATCATGATAAATTTCAACAAATTGTAATGATATTTTTGGGTAGGGCCGAGATAAAAATAATGAATTATTTGGATGTTTATAACTCAGGTTGTCTCAAGTTCGGTATGAACAACGTATGCAAGTTATGAAGTTGGCTCGAATATGGATCTTACATGTTAAATATAGGATGTTACTCTACCTAATTGTTTAAGTATGAAAAGAGAGATTCATATATACAATAGAAAAGGTTATATGTTGATTTCCATGAGAGATATGATTTTTTTCATCATCCATAAAAAAGTTGACAAACAATAGTATATTGCCTTTTTGGGATGAAATTTTTTGTAAAGCTAGCAGGTAAGTGTTTCCGATTAGATTGTTTCTTATTTAAGTGTTCTCTCTGAATCTACCTTACCCCACCTTGAATCAAATTAAATTCAAATTCCATTACTTTTATGAAACTAGCCTTTAATCAAAATTTAATTAGACTCAATTAATAATTTAGAGTACTTCCAAAAAAGCTATAATTTCAATTTTGTTTTTATTTTTTAAAAATATAATTTATTAAATAATATTGAAATACTTTAAAATTATATCGGCGAGTTATAATGAAATAGTTTAAATTAAATCTAATTTCATCGAAAAAAACAATATTTCAGCTAAATTGTTTTAAATTTGATATAATTACTCATCCCATTATAACGCAATTTGATGAAAACCCTACTAAAAGTACATCTCAGCAGATTGAAACGGGAAGCAGTAAAACTAATCATAGAGGGCTAACTTGAGAGCGTGGCGAAGACAACGTATGTTCAAGCTTTTGAGAGACTTCAGGGCTTTCATTGTTCATTGCACGAAAAGATGTAGCTTTTACCAAATATTCCCTTGACTGTGTATGCTATAATACTCCCAGTGAATAAATTCATTTATCAGTATGACAACGTAAAACATCATTTATTTTCGGAAGCAAGGATCAGGCTTCACAAGCCTCCTTTGATTGACTTATATGTTCATGCATGACTTCATTCATCCTACGAACAATATACAAGAAACTGACTTTGTTGCTAGAAAACCAATCCATTATAACAGTTTTTAAATCTTAAAATTTGCATTTGCGACATTGCTAAGGTGATAAAGGATGATAATAGGCAGAAGACATGGATAAAAATCCCAAACAGAATCCCACAAACACAGAAAACTAAATTTAAACCAGATTAGAAGGCAACTGAAGGTTGTCCAATACAATTACCACATGGCTGCACAATCCCGTGAATACAAAACATTGACAGACCAATATGTCCAAAATTCAATTACAAGCCAATTCCATAAAGACAGCAGTCACCACCTTTAAAAGTATTTGCCTATTTCACAATTAATGCCACTACGAGTAAACACCTACCCCCTAACAACCTACCCTCAGAAAAAAAAAAAAGGAAATTTGAATAACAAGACACCATCCGCAGCCACTCCTTTTCACAACTACAAACCTACCACATCAGGCACGCTCGCCACGAATTCTTCTTGCGAGCTGAATGTCTTTGGGCATAATAGTTACACGCTTAGCATGAATGGCACAAAGATTAGTGTCCTCGAAGAGTCCAACAAGATATGCCTCAGCCGCTTCTTGCAATGCAAGCACCGCGTGGCTCTGGAAACGCAGATCAGTCTGCAAACACAGCGCAGTTCTTTGTTAAAAGAAAACATTTAGACTAAAATTAAAGACATAAAGATGATAAAAGTACTCGAAAGCACAATTTCAGAAGATAAAAGCACTAAAAAACCCATGTGGGTGTGTGAGAGTGAGAAGAAAGAATAAATACTTCCCATAAAAGAAAGCTACTATAGATAACTTACGAATGGAGTATACAAATTTATTGTTTAAGAATGTTCTTTCCATGGTTGCACATTTTCTTATAATGAAAGTACTCCCAGAAAATTTCTTCTACACAGAACATAAAAAACAATTACAACACATCAATACCTTGAAGTCCTGAGCGATTTCACGAACCAACCTCTGGAAGGGGAGTTTCCTGATCAGAAGCTCGGTACTCTTCTGGTATTTCCTAATCTCACTGTTTCGAGAAGCAATGATTATTAGAGATCAAGGTCAGAAATAAAGAAGTAACAAGAAAACAAATTAAAGCCATTAAACACTCACCGAAGAGCGACAGTACCAGGACGATAACGATGAGGTTTCTTCACACCACCGGTGGTTGGTGCAGACTTACGTGCAGCCTAGCCATAAAATTTGGGACCAAACATTAATTCTATCAGATAAAGTTTAAACCATAAGATTAAATCAAGAACAGTTATTGAGATTCTCCAACGAACCTTAGTTGCAAGCTGCTTCCGAGGAGCCTTTCCTCCAGTTGACTTACGAGCAGTTTGCTTCGTACGGGCCATCTGTGTATAAAAGCCCAAACAAAGTTTCAAAAAAGAAAACAATTGAACCTTTCTTGCCCCTCATTAAGAGTAAGATAACATTCAAAAACATTGTCCGAGTTTAATTAAGTATCAAAGAAGTAAAAGAATTAAAATTAACAGTCTAAAAATGCATCAAAAGAGGAACGAAACCCTAGGAAAGAATGAAACCAGAAAAAGAACCTAATTGTGTCCACGAACATAAACGATTTCGAACGAAACCAGGCATGCTCGGTTAAAAAGGAAACGAAAATATTCAACCCCCAAATTGAAGAAGAAAACTAACCTCAACGGACTCTGTTGTTCTCCAAAAGAGAGGATAAATCAGGGGAAGAAGAATCTAAAATTCTCCCAAACACGGAGGTGGAGGTCTATATATAGCATACTACTGGAGGGGTTTGTCAGTGATCGAACGGATACGATTGATTATCCGTGTGTTTTTTGTTTCGAATCGTACGGTTTATCAGGCGTCAAACTGTGTTTTCTCAAATTAAATAAACGGCTACGATGCCATTCGAACACCAAATACGGATCGCCAAGTCTAATTGTCCAATTCCCATTGGTTAACTGTTGTTGCCTTTCCCATTTCTTCCTGCTTTATAAAACAAAAAAACTATAAAGAGAGATTACATTTATGCGAGACATAGAACTGACCTCCTTCTCACGCGCACCTCATTGACGAGATAAATATCTATTTGTCTATATTTTGTGTTACTTCTTTCAACAGTACAATTACCAATTTGCAATCCTCCTAACAAGACTTTGTCGTCAGAATACATCTCTTTAAAAATACTCTGACGACAGCATAAAAACTACATTCACAAAGATTTATTTAATATTAAAACGAATTTTTTTTTTAAAGTTACCGGTAATAAATTATTACGATTGCGTACAAAAGATATACTCATCATTAAATTTTACCTTCAATCAGAGACTTTGAATTTCAGTTAATCACATATTAACGTGATCAAAACAGCATTTTAACTTAAATGTAAACAATCTTCAAAACTTCACAAGTGAAATATGAAAATAACAATTTAAAACAACACAGCAGTCCCATCTTTTTTAACTTTGCTTTCTGTCCAAAGTCTAAAAATACCAACACAAGAAAAAACCAACAACGACGTTCGCACTACTAATAAAATTAACGAAATCCAACATTCGCAGACAAATCCACCTCTATGGTTTTAAGAATTCCGATCATACATCAACTTCACCAATTGAAAGGCACGAACAAAAAATAAACACATTCCAAACAAATAATGAAACCAGATTTTTGACCGCGTTAAATAGCATCAGAATGTTGTCCAATACAATTCCAAAGTATGGAACCAAACGGTAAAAATAAATAACAAAGAAAAATCAAATACATTCCCAAATTCGAAAAATTAGCCTTTGACAAACCATAGATGTAATTTTGCCTATCACAATTAACACAAGATCCCAGAAAAAGCTATTCTCCCTAACAAACTATAGGTTTCTCAATCTGAGTAACAAGATTATCTGCACCTACGAATCCTTCCTTTCACCAAACATAGAATCTCAAGCACGTTCACCACGAATCCTTCTTGCCAGCTGGATATCCTTGGGCATGATAGTCACACGCTTAGCATGAATGGCACACAAATTAGTGTCTTCAAAGAGCCCAACAAGATATGCCTCTGCGGCCTCTTGCAAAGCCAGAACAGCATGGCTCTGGAAACGAAGATCGGTCTGAAAACAGAGCAACATTATAAATTAGATCTTGTTAGGCCCAATAAATTAATCAAACAGTGACTGTAACAACAAATACAACACATTAATACCTTGAAATCCTGAGCAATTTCACGAACCAACCTCTGGAAGGGGAGTTTCCTGATCAGAAGCTCGGTACTCTTCTGGTATTTCCTAATCTCACTGTTTCAAAAAGGCAATTTTTATTGGAAAACATCAAACACGAAAAAAAAGGTATGAAGAACTCAATTAAAACCCTATATACTCACCGAAGAGCAACGGTACCGGGACGATAACGATGTGGCTTCTTTACACCACCAGTGGTAGGCGCAGACTTACGAGCAGCCTACACAGACGACGATAGCATCAAAATTTTAGACAATCAATCAAAAACAAAACATGATGTTGAAGAGCACCAAATAGATGGTTAATCAACAGACGATTCGAAAAATACCTTTGTAGCAAGCTGCTTCCGAGGCGCTTTTCCTCCAGTTGATTTACGAGCAGTTTGTTTTGTACGGGCCATCTGCACCAATGCCAACGATTACGTCAGAAAACTGCTAAATGTTTCTTAAAGAGGAATATTAATGTCGGATGATTGAAGATCAGAAAATGGCACGAAATACTCTAAAAAACGATTTATCATACATTTGAAGGGTTTCAGTACGCTGTTCAAACAGCACCGTGTATATAACTAACTCCCTATATGAATAAATCAAAAAACATGCACATCATAGATCATAATTTAAAGCTAAATTATTCAAACGAGGGCTACAAAATTGGAATAGCGGAAGACTAAGCCACTGTCTAGATTAACAATCCATCACAACAGAAGGGTTGTATGATCAGATCGATACAACCATTCTACAAACCCTAAAACTGGCTCAAATTCCAAATCAATTTAATACAACAAGCCTGAGTAATGTTCGAAAGAAAGTGAGAAATAAGAAACCCTACCAAAATCCAGAACCAAAACAAATTAAACGTAATTTACATACGCGGAAGGCTAACCTGATAGAACTTCGAATCTCTGATTCAAAAAGCTCTTGCCGAAACCTGGATAGAAGAATGCAAAGGTTCTACACGAACGGCATGATAGGGCAATATATAGCGTAAAGATGTGGAAGTTGGAAAATAATCGGACGGGTAAAAATCACCTTCCTTGTGTTTTTTGCCGTTACAGATCTGACGGCTGGTGATGCTTGGAACTGTGTTTTCTTAATTTGAATTAGCATATGAGATGTGATTTGGGAGGGAAGACACGGATCGTGAAGTCTAATTGCTAGCTTTCTATTGGTTGCCTCCTCTGACTAGCTCTAGTGATAGCCACGTTGACTAAGTTTAATTTAGAAGCCTATTCATAACATTTCTCCTGCATTTGGGTCTCGGCCCATACCATTCTGGAACACAAATTTACTCTTTGTACCTTTTCGTAGCTTTCAGATTTTCAACACATTCACAATGATTATTTAAAAAGTAAAATTGAAAAAAAAAAATGTGTACATGATAAAACACAAATTCTCTTTATATATAAGTAAAATTAAAATAAAAATAGTTAAATTAAAAAAATCATTTAAATGAAAATTTTGATAAAATAATTATTTTGATTTTAAAAAATATTTACACGATAAAATTGAAAACAAATATTTACTGTAAATATTGAAGTAAATATAAATCATCTTTACAATTGTTATAATTTGAAAATATCTAACATCAGAAAAATGACGAATAAAAAATATCAATTTTAAAAAGTATCACTTATATAAAATTGATAAAATAATAATTTTGATTTAAAAAAAATTATTTAAAGAGTAAAAATGTAAAATAATGTACTCAAAAATAGAAAAATCATTTTATATGATGGTGGTTATATAATACTTTATACATTTATTTATAATAGTTGTTATCAGTTTTTTACTTTTTACACTTTAGTTATGTTAAGTCATATCTTAATTAATATTAGTTAATTGATTCTTGGTTATTATTGGCTAAGTTGTTAATATGACATTTATTTTACAATCGATTGATTTACTTGTCAGTATAGGTGATCAACTACAGTAATTAATTTAAAAGTATATTAATCGTTCTAACACCCGACAACTTTCAGGGAATGTTCACTGCTCCCACACATCAACACGTTCCAGTGTCCTTTGTCCTCACTCGCACACTTTCTGGGAAAACTTTCCAAAAGCTTACCCATCCCTAAATTACTTTAAGATAATCACGCTTAACCATGAAGTTCTTATGGGTTAGACTATCGAAAAGCAAATGCATTTTGTTTATATAAGTAGTCAAATAATTCCTTTAAGTTATCCTTCAACTTTATGGTCTCATACATATACAGTCTCTAGATCCCTCTTATTTAGGTGTATGTATGTTCGATTCGTCCATGTGTTTTTTCTACTAAAAGCTTGCCAGGAGCTGCACTCTGTGCCGCTCGCACGCGATCACTCTCCGCATTTGTCATTGTCCGGATGTTACAATCGACCTATCAATCAATCTAAGTAATCGGTCAAAGATGATCAATAAAAAACTAATTGGTTAAAATGATTGGCCCAAAAAGTTATATATGGTATATTATTTAATATTATGCAAAATTAATATGTTTTTCTATACAAAATAAAAAAAGTTATCACAATTCCACAATTTATGCTCCTAATACATTAAATTATAATATAAATAGATGTCAAATAGAATATGAATTTTGTTAGCATTACTCTTTGACCAGAATTGCAATTTTATGTAAATGAACTTTATTAAATAATATTACTTAATAAAAATCGATTGGAAAAAATATATTTATTATTCTTCACTTTTTCCTTAGATCAGTTATGATATCACCAAGATACATATTATTATCACCAATTCATCGTAACCATGTAATTACTTGGAACGAGGTCAGTTCGTGATGGTTTTGAACAAATATTTGTTTATGCAATCGTCTGCGGACATTCGATATACGAACTAATTGTAAACATGTTTATAAGAACCTGTGTGGGGGTAACTATGTGATGATATCATATGCCACATTTCAGGAACTTTGAATAACGACCTCGTCAAAAAGGAGAAAAAAAAAATTCTTTTGTTTATTTCGTAACGGTACGTAGTACGTGAAATTTGGTCAATTTCTTCAAGCGATTATTTTTAAGAATTTATGGTTTGAATTAATAATCAGATATACAATAATCGGTATACTTTACTTACTAAAGAATAGAGTAAAAATAAACTCAAATAGAAAATAATGAATAAAAGTTAATTTGAACATTATTGGAATTTATGCTGATGAACTGAATATATAGTATTATATTCGAGAAGATTAATCAGTGCTGTTATCGTTCAACTTACACAGTTGAAAACTTATAGAAGTTTATTTTGTTATATACTATCATTTTCCACTCTCTAAGAATTGATATAGATTGAGAAAAAAACAAGTTTAACTCTAAAATTTATTCAATTGAAAATCAACAAGTCACAGTAACCAAAATAATTGTGATAATAATAAGATTTATAAAATGAATTACTTGTCAGTTCTATTAACATTAACATATTGTCTTTTATAATAATATATCAAATTATATTTTCTGTTTGCACGTCCTTTTCAGTTGCCCATTGGACCAATATATTAATAGAGACATCGAAAAGATGGATTACATTGAACACAGTCAAACACAGCAATCTCATCCTCATATATACAATTCTTAATACCAACAGCTTAATTTTTTCAATAGAGACGACAATAATTTTCGTTTGACCTTATTGGTTTACCAAAAACAAAATGTTAACATATTTTCCTGCAAAGAATAATATTTAAGAAAACCAACCTTAGAAAGCGGGAACTTTCGTCGTACACGACGACGAATTCGTGCACGTGTTGTGTATCAGGTATGAATACTATACACTACATATCTGACTACTGAATTTCCCTTATAAATAATGTCAGTAAGCGTAGGTTTCCACAAATTGGAAAGGAGAGAAAAGTGATGAATCGTTGCGAAATGGTGTTTGAAACAAGAAGAGGAGGGTGCAAGGAGCACCCACACGATAAGCAATCACCTGGTGTTTGTTCCTCTTGTTTGAGGGAAAAACTCTCGCAGCTGTACAGCACCAACCCTATTATTGACCCTCTTTGTTTTTCTCCACAATCGCCTGCTTCTCCTCGTAAATCTTTTTCTTCGAGTCGGAGTGGTGGCCACCGTAAACCACGGTTCCGGCGAAACGCTTCGCTGGTGGCGGCGGAATCTGGTTCGAGCGTGCAGGGTTTGAACTTGAAGAAGAGCAAGTCGCTTGCGTTTGCTTCGAAGAGTAGAGGGAGAGAGAGGGATGTGAGTGGAAGGAAGAAAGATGGGTTTTGGTCAAAGGTGCTCAAACTCAAGAAAAGAGACACACGAGACTCCATAGTCACTTCTAAGACCTGAAGATAAAGGAAACAGATCGAAACTATATTGGTGGTGATGATCATCGTGGTTCTTGCTAATTTTTACACCATATATAGTTTGATTATTTTGATTATTTTTTGTAAATTTAAAAGTTTGAATATATGTCATGTAAGAATTGGTTTAGTATCAGTAATGATGCATCATCCTGTTGTTTTCCTCAATGTGAAAAAAGTGGTTTTACTTTTTACTTTCCTCGATATATAATTCAAATTAATAAAATTATCTGTAGAGTGTGACTATTACTGTAGGACCAGAATGGAATACTAATAATGAAATTCAACTAATTGAAGAAGCTCGTATATCCTTTCAGAGACAACTCAAACAAGAAGAGAAAATAACATTAAAAAATCTAACAAAAGAAATTGAAAAGGTAATAAAAGTTAACTGTAATAATATATTAAGTTATATAAAATTAATTTTAAATTTGTTTTTTGGAGGACAAAATCATGAGGTCGCTGAATTAAGCTTTTTATTTATAAGCTTAAAAACCATAGCTTGCATAAACTATTGTGCCTGGTCTACTACAAAAGTGAATAATATGGAAAATATAAACATACTCGTGATTATTCTTTTGACATTTGAACATTTTCATGGTTTTTTTGGCCATTTCCATTGATCTATGATGTATAAACATTTTTTTATAGTTTATATGTTTTTCTCGTTAATCCCTCGTCTTCCTTGTCCATTACATAAGTTTATTTCTAATTTTAATTGTAATATGGTATATGTTTTCATAATAAAATAAATAAATGTAAGATAATGACTTTTCTTATTCACAATCAAAAAGTATATAGAAGATTTGCTATGTAAAATAAGAAGAAGATACAACAAAACAATACGTATTTAGTTACTATAAATTAAATAATTATATAAAATCTTAATGAGAAATAACTAATCATGTCAATAATTGTCAAGAATCTAGCGATAGAAGAGGCAGGGAGAGCCAGATAGGATTGGTTTGAGAAAAAAAAAACGTATCTAAATTATACAAAAATATTAAATGAAAAAATTGCATATAAACTAGACAAAAATATTAAATAAAAAATTGCACCTAAAGTACGCAAAATTTTAAAATTGGAGGATCTTTCGTCAACTTGTTGTATGGCTGATAATGAAACGGAACTAATTGAGGAAGCTCATACAGACAATTTAAACTATAGGAGGAAATAAGGTGAAGAAGTCCAACAAAAGGAAATGAAAAGGTAATATAAGTTAATTGTAATAATAATTGTTTCACTATGGATGTGTGGTGACGTGTCTTAATTGATAGACTCCCTTCTCTTTTGTATTTTGTTATCAGTGCGGAGTATTTCTGAGTATGAGTAGAATGTATTGGCTTTTAGCCTTGATTATGTATTTATAGATTATCACAAGCTTAATAAAATGTAAACAAATTTGTCTTAAAATCTGGTTGGTTACACATAAATAATTTTATTAATATCTTTAATTAGATATTTTTTATTAGTTTATTTTCTGTTGGACTATTGACCAAATAACTTAAATATTGACCCAATTGTGGCCCAATATCATTTAACATGCTCTGACTTGATCGATAAACGCTGAATCTAGTTTGACCTGATTGACGAACGCTGCTACAGTAGATATATAGACCGATCGTTGTTGAGTGCTAACCGCTCAACCTATATATCATACTATAAAATAATAAAACTTTTTACTTGTCAACTTTAGAATCATACTTTGTAAAAGAAAATAATGTCCTACCTAAATTTATTCTACCTAGTTTACTATAAAAGTCAGCGTAACGGAAAATAGAAGCATACCCATGTTATTTTTTTTTTACACTTAGACATTTTGATGGTATTTTCGCCATTTTCATTGATCTAAGATTTATTGTTTGTGTGTTTATTATCATTAATTTACTGCCTTATCATTAATTACATAAGTTTATTTCTAATTTTAATTGTAATATGGTATTTGTTTTCATATATAAAATAAGTAAATGTAATAAATATTATATTTTGTAATTTTGGCCTTATAATATTTTGTATAAAATTATTTTGTTTGCGAAACTGTATTCTGTTAAACTAGCTTTTGAAGATGATAACTTTCCCGGTTCACAATTCAAAGGCGCAAAAGATTTTTTCAAAACAATACATATTTAGTTATAAAATTAAACAGTTATATCAAATCTTTACTAGCATTATTTCTTGTATACCCAGTACTATCGGATTTTGCTTTGAAGTTTATATTCCCGTAAATTATTTGAGAGGGAGAATATATCATATTAAATGCTCTAGGAATTTAAATCAATTCATTAGCACTGTTGTTTCGTACTTTTAATGTGATCCTGGCAGAACACATTAATGCATTTACTTTTTTCCTTCCTAATCTCCTTTGAGTATGTATGGTAAGATATTTTGATATGATGCAATTTATTTATGGAGCAAGACAGAAAAACTTAAACTTGTGAATTTAATTTTCCATTTTTGTAAACATTGTCATATTTAGATAATTTATTAAATTTATTGAATTTATTATTTGGGTTTTTCAAATGATATCTATTTGAGCGACATTGTTGATTATGGTAAGTCTGTGAGGTTTGTCATGTCTATAACTGTCAGAATGAATTACAATTTATGGGTCAATCTGACTCACCATAGGTTTGAGTCGGGTTGAATTTGAAAAAAATATATTTTTTTATGCGGGTCAATTTTTAACCCGATTTATTTAAATCTGGCTCATATGGGTTAAACTCGTGTGAGCCGGGTTGGCTCACCGACCCACCTAGTTTTATTTTATTAATTTATTATCTTATAAAACCCTACAAAATACTCTCCTCACTCACCATGAATGTATACCAAAAAAGATTATTTTGTATTTTTTTTTATTATTTTGAATTGTTTTGAGTTTAACATCATTTTGTGAGTGAAATTTATTTAGATATGAATTACAAAAGTTTGTAATTTTTTTATTTAAAAAAAATTGTAATTAAGTGAGCTAGTGAACCAATCCTTTTAATCCACTAACCCGTGGTGGATCGAGTCGAGTTCAAATTTTTCTGACTTGCTAATAAATGAACGGATTAGAT
Source organism: Vigna reflexopilosa (assembly GCA_027742785.1). Lineage (NCBI taxonomy): Eukaryota > Viridiplantae > Streptophyta > Magnoliopsida > Fabales > Fabaceae > Vigna > Vigna reflexopilosa. The sequence continues at coordinate 1,026,300 of CM050914.1, read as the reverse complement.
TGACTTAGTAAGTGACCAACCTGTGATAAGTCGAACCGAATCACACCGGATTTACCGAGTTGGCCATATCCTCTATTTTCTCTTAGCATACTTAGATTTTTTTTAATAAAAGATTCTAATCTGCACACAATTTTGGGTAGTCAGAATTCTGGTCCAACGTAGGTCCAATGGGCTGGAACCCATTAAGTTATGACCACTGAAGGCATTTTAAATTATAACAGAGCAAGAGGACAAATGCCTGCAGAGGCCCGAATTAGTACTTTGGCGACACTTTCATTTGAAGTGTAGTGAAGAAGAGAATAATACAGATTTTATTACACTCTACTTTTCTTCAGTCCCTAAATATAAGATATTGTTTTATTTGTTTATAAAACAATATGTAATTATTTTTGTTATCAAAATAAAGTTAATTATTTTAGACCACAAATAACAAATACTATGAATTCACTATTTTCATTCTGCTGTGAATAGTGAAGAAAGGAGTCTAGTTTTAAAAAATTAAGGACAGTCTCCAAATGGATTAAAATTATAAAAAATGAAATATTTATAAATAAATTATCTGTTTTCTTAATAAATATGAATTCATTTTTAATATATTGTATTAAGAGACAGATTAAATTATCGATCAATTATAGGACTTTATGGCATGAAAAGTTGGAAGTCTAGCACCAACTTACAAATTAACAATGTTTTTCTTGATTCAACGTTTACACAAAACATTCTTTTTCGATTGTTGTGTCGTGAATCAAATCAGTCGACAAATTATTTCTATAAAAAAATTACTATACATTTGAAAATAAAGATTCGGTCATTTATGTAAAAATAAATAAATGATTTAATTTTTAACACGTAGTACAACTTTAATTAAAAAATAAATAAGAAGCAAATCCCAGTCCATTGAAAATTGATATAAAATAAAATAAGAGCAATAACTTGAGAATTGACATCTACCATATACTTCAGAATTGAGAATTGACAAACTTTAATTTTAAAATATGTAGTCTACCTTTTATTATATGTGATTGACTTGGCTGAACTAATCCAACCAAACAAATTTTCTACCAACTTTAAATATTGAACAAGAGACAAAAAGAGAAAATAACGTTCTCTTACTCTTCCGAGAAAGTAACTTATAACTAAACATTTTTTTCTTTCTAAGATTTTTCCAATGAGAAAAGAATAAAAATGAAAGAAAAGTAAAAATTAAGATTATTAAAATAAATAAATAAATAATTTATAATCAATCATTTAAAAAGACTTTTATATTAAAAAATGAATTTAGCTTATCATTACAAAATTAATTTATAAAAATAATATTTATTTCCTTGAAATACTGTATATTTTTTTTTCCGTATCAACCCAATACAAACCTATTTGTTAAAACCAACGTGAATCACGTGCCCTCTCTTTGGGTTTTGATATTTGTGCACAAAAGGCAGACCAAATTATATCAATATAAAGGAAGAAAAGACCAGTTATATCTTTGTGAGGGGATTATAAATAAAATATGATTAGCAATAACAAAGTAATAGAATTATTTATATTTTAGTACATTTATAAAAATATACACTTTAAAAAATTTGTGTATGAAATGAACTTTCAATTTATCGAAAAGGTTTGAAAGCATGATATTATAATAAGATATTTTGTTATCTTTGTGTGTATATAATATTATAGAATTAAATATGTTTTAAGTTTTTAATTTAATTTTAAGTAAAAATTATAATTATTTCTTTTAAAATATTTGACTTAACTTAGTTTTTAAGAATAGTATAAATTTAATTTTTTTTAACTAAATTTGGTTAAATTTATTTAATGTTTTAAAAATGTTTAAGTTTTTTAATTTATTTGACACATTTTTAATTTTAACTTTAATATTAATTGAGAAGCATAAAAGGTTAAATAAATGTAATAAATCTATGTATTTTTTAAATAAAATAAATAAATTGAATCAGAATTTAAAAAAAAAAAAACTATTTTAAAGTTTTACTTAAAGTGAAGTAACAAAATCATGTTTAACCTAATATTAAATTATGGAAAGTGAATTAATTATTGAGGAACAGAGAAATTAGGGTAGAGGAAGGGTGATGAAGAAAATGGCGGGTCTGAATATGAGAGAGAATTGATGGTGGTTGTCTCTCTCTGCGATGCGTAGGGTTGGAGAAGAAAACGTGGCTGTCTCCTGTACCACTGTGATGTTGTGGTTGTGATGAAGGTGACGGAGAAGGTTGAAGGTAGGTTAGAGTGTGATGGAAGAAAAGAGGATCTTGTAGCCAGAGACGTGGAGGGTGTTGGACAACTTTTTAAGGTTGTTGTTGGGTGTCGGTGGAGATCACTGGGATGAAGATTGGAAGAATTTTAAAAATGAAAATGGAGTTGTGTTGTAGTAGAAATGGGATTTTAGGGAGGAGGTGTGAAAAGGAATGTAGAGATGAGTTAATAACCATGGGATAAAAAATATGCTGGATATCAAAATTAAAAATGATGTGTAGGGCCATCATTCGAAGACACGATGTGTGAAAGATCAAATGAAAAGTGTTAAAAGTGTTTTCTTTTTCTTTCCTTCCGATGAATGTGGACAAAATTTCAATTAACGACAGTAAATAAATTTCGCCTCCCAACGAATATTTATTATCCGAAATTTGAATAATGGGTATTTCAATATCGATTTATAAATGAATTGGATTTGAATATTATATTATTTGTATTTGTAGATATTTATTATTTGTAAAATGTAAAAATAAAAATTTAATTTATATTTTATTAAGTTAAATTTAATTAAATTAACATTAATTTATATTTTAAATTTAATTAAAATTATACTACATGAAGTATATCTTGTCATTTATGGACAATTAACATGTATTGATAGGGTATTGATTATTAATTATTGGGTTTAATTGCCTAAAAATATACTGTACTAATGGTTAATTAATGGGCTTGTTGAAGTGTCTTCTGCATGTTAACAACTCATCGGAATGAATGACATTTTCGGGGAGGATTGTAACGCCCCGGCAGCTTACATGAACTATTGACTGTTCCCACACATCAACACGAGACTTTCTAATGTGCTTTGTCCTCACTCGCATACTTTCCGAGAAAATTTTCCAAAAGGTCACCCATCCCTAAATGTTGACTGTCCCCACACATCAACACAAGACTTTCCAGTGTGTTTTGTCCTCACTCGCATACTTTCCGGTAAAACTTTCCAGAAGGTCACCCATCCCTAAATTACTCCAGACTAAGCACGCTTAACCATGAAGTTCTTATGGGTTAGGCTACCGAAAAACAACCAGCTTCCGCTCTGGTTCGTCCTCGAACCACACCGTACTGGGAGAGACTAGGCTCTGATACCACTTGTAACATCCGACAACTTACAAGGACAGTCAACAGTCCCTGTAAGTTGCCGGGATGTTACAAGGATTGAAGATCAAAAGAGAACAAAGCAAAGAAGGATGACTTACCCTCGAACCAACCAATTCAACCGAAACAAAAATTAAATTTTAATTTATATTATATATATTTTTTGTAATTCTATTTAAATTTTATTTTAATAATTTATAAAAATATATATTTTAAATTATTTATGGGTATTCGTAGGTTTTAAAATATCTGCGAATATTTTTAAGTGAGTATTGGATGAATTTATTTTTGTCGAGTCAGATTGCAAGAAGGCACTATCGATGATCGATGAACACGCTGCCATCCTAATTTCAATGTGGTGGAGATAAATGGTTTGGAGAAATAAAATAAAAATATTTTATTTAATAAGATTTTATTTTTTTTTGTGTATTTAAGAAATTAAAATATTCTATATTATTTATTGATATTAAAGCATCTCTAGTTATTTTTATTAAATGAAAAATTAATTTTCTTATTTTTAATCTAATGTGTTTTGGAAATATTTTTCTACTTTTTCTCAATTGATTTTTTTTTAGTTTTATTTTTCATTTTAAAAATTAAATACTAATTTAGTCTTTTTATTATTGAATTTATTCATTTTAAAAAATAGTTTATATAGTTAATAACATATTATGAAATGACTTCTAGCATATTTTATTTTATCACAATGTGTGCATCTTTTTTCATTTTCATAAAACATACTCCATCTTCTTTAAGAATCCAACTTTATACTCAATTTTCTTCCTTGAGATACAAAACCTGTCTCCACACATTCATTATTTTCCAACAAATTTTATTTTCTTTGCATTATTTTCTCCTTTCACAAAACTAAGAACTAATGAAATTCAACTGCAATCAACTTTACCTTCTTCTCCAAGTAATTGTCAATTAAGAACTAATGAATTCACAATCACATATAAACAACTTCCTTTTTTTTATTTTATGAGAACCTCGTTCACTCTCGTCACAAAACAAACATATTAAATTCCATTTTTCTATCTCTCATCGTCCCTACAACATAAGCAGAAAGTGTACAACTACACATTCTTCATTTTCTCATTCACTTCATATCTAATCAAACACATAATCATAAAAAAAAAGCAGGGAGCAAAGCTAAAATAAAAACATCATCAGAGCAAAACTCTGATGGTGGCCAGTGACAACATGGGCGTGGTCGTGGCGACAACTAAAAATGGTGCATTGTGTTTGATCGTCGGAATGTCGAAGGGACGAACTTTGGTTTCGGGAGTGTGAAGAAACTCACACGCGAAAAGAAAAATAAAAGGAGAAGTCGCGTGCCATTGATTGTCACTAACGACAACTTCAATAATCGTTGGTGATGGCGGTTGTGGGTTTAGGAAGCAATGTCTGTCTCTGAAAAGGGATAAAATGGTGCGGGTTGAAGTTGGCTGGCGACGCCTCTAACGATAACAATGGGGCCACGACAAATTTAAGCAACAAAGTGAGAAAAAATATAGGTGGAAACTGCTTGAGGTCCCTGGTTGGTGATTAATATCTTGTGATCGAGGTTTCTTGAATTTGAAATAAGTATAAGTGATTGAAGTTTCTTGAATTTGGTATGGAGGAGATGATATGCGATAATGTTTTTTCCTGGATGAAGGTGTATAGAGATATGATTAAAGATGAGTGTAGATTATGGAGAACATGAGAGTAAGATAAACGAGATACTTTGGATCACCTTTAGACATGTTAGACAAACTATTTCACTCTGATATTATATTGAAAACTATTTAAACGATATTACAAAAAATAACTAAATTAATGAAAATTAGAACTTGATTGAATTAAAAAATAGATCAAACAAACTAAAAAAGAAAAGAAACTGAACTAATGTTTATGTTTTTTAACACTAGCTTTTAAAAATTAAAAAAATTAATTATTTGGACCAAATTAAATGTTATTTGTTTTAAAATTATTTATGTTTTAGTACATTTTGGAAAATATACAGTTTAAAAATATACGTGTTTCCAATTGAATCAAATTATTTATGTAAGAAATGAGTTTTCAATTTATGGTAAAGCGTTGAAAACACGATCTAATTGAATCACGAAAGAATTATTAAAAATTAGTATCTTTACATGTGTGTGTATGTATATAATATTATATAATGAAAAGTGAATTAATTTACTAAAAATATAATTAAAGTTGTAATATAATACGAGGAGGGAGATGAGACAAATATATCTGCAGTAATTAATTCAGTTTCCATAATGTATATAAAATAAAATAGAAACGGTGAAAGAAAAGGAAAATGAGGGGAAAGAAAAGGAAAGGTAGAAGGTAAGGTTGAAAAATTAACCTAAGTTAGGATAGGAGGAAGTAGGAAGGAAGAAAAAAAAGCAGATCTGGTAGTCCACTCACCAACTCCCTCTCTCGGCCCTTATTTATACCCACACTACTGCATCTCCCATTCGTCACTCACTGCCTCATTCTCTCTAATCCTCACTCACTCTTCTTTCTCTTGCTGCTGCGCAACCATGTCTCTGTTGGTCGAGAAAACCACTAGCGGCCGCGAGTACAAGGTCAAGGACCTTTCCCAGGCCGACTTCGGCCGCCTGGAGATCGAGCTCGCCGAGGTGGAGATGCCGGGCCTCATATCCTGCCGGACTGAGTTCGGCCCATCACAGCCCTTCAAGGGGGCCCGCATCACCGGCTCCCTCCACATGACCATCCAGACCGCCGTGCTGATTGAGACCCTCACCGCCCTCGGTGCCGAGGTTCGCTGGTGCTCCTGCAACATCTTCTCCACGCAGGACCACGCCGCCGCTGCCATCGCCCGCGACAGCGCTGCTGTGTTCGCCTGGAAGGGAGAGACCCTCCAGGAGTACTGGTGGTGCACTGAGCGCGCTCTTGACTGGGGCCCCGGCGGCGGTCCTGACCTCATCATCGATGACGGTGGTGACGCCACCCTCCTCATCCACGAGGGTGTCAAGGCAGAGGAGCTCTATGAGAAAACCGGCGCCCTCCCCGACCCCGCTTCCACTGACAACGCTGAGTTCCAGATCGTGCTTACCATCATCAGAGATGGGTTGAAGACCGACCCCACCAGGTACCGCAAGATGAAGGAGCGTATTGTTGGGGTTTCTGAGGAGACTACCACTGGTGTGAAGAGGCTGTATCAGATGCAGGCCAGTGGGACTCTTCTGTTCCCTGCTATTAATGTCAATGACTCTGTCACCAAGAGCAAGGTATTGTTTTTTTCAGATCTGTTACTTTTCTAGTGTTTAGACGTTGAGCTCGATTCAGATCTGTCTGTTTTAATGGATTTGTGCATTTTGAAGTGGATTCTTGAATCTGTTAACTGATTAACTAATGTTGAGCTCGATTCAGATCTGTCGGTTTTAATGGGATTTGTGGCATTGGTGAAATGGATTTATTTAACCTGTTAACTGACTGATTAATGTTCTGAAAGAAGTTTGGATTGGTATCTAGGAATTGATTTGAAACATCTCTAGGTAACTTATTTACACGGAATTTTACTGTTAACTGGCTTTTGAGTCCAATTACATGCCATATCATTCAAAATCCGAATCAAATTTTGAACTCTTCACGCAAACTAACTGTTTTTTATCAGTTGTTGTATGATTTTTGAAAGGAAGAGGTTGGTCATTGAATTTCTAGCTGATAGTAATTGGATTTTGTTGTTATTTTTAATATAACCTTTTGATCTGTGGTTTGTGACAGTTTGACAACTTGTATGGGTGCCGTCACTCTCTGCCCGATGGTCTGATGAGGGCTACTGATGTTATGATCGCGGGGAAGGTGGCTGTTGTGGCTGGATATGGTGATGTTGGCAAGGGTTGTGCTGCTGCGTTGAAGCAGGCTGGTGCCCGTGTCATTGTGACTGAGATTGATCCCATCTGTGCCCTCCAGGCTCTTATGGAAGGCCTTCAGGTTTTGACCTTGGAGGATGTTGTATCTGAGGCTGATATCTTTGTTACCACCACAGGTAACAAGGACATCATTATGGTTGACCACATGAGGAAAATGAAGAACAATGCCATTGTTTGCAACATTGGTCACTTTGACAATGAGATCGACATGCTGGGGCTGGAGACCTACCCGGGTGTGAAGCGCATCACAATCAAGCCCCAGACTGACAGGTGGGTGTTCCCTGAGACCAACACCGGCATCATTGTCTTGGCCGAGGGTCGTTTGATGAACTTGGGATGTGCTACAGGACACCCCAGTTTTGTGATGTCTTGCTCCTTCACCAACCAGGTCATTGCCCAGCTTGAGTTGTGGAAGGAGAAGAGCACTGGCAAGTATAAGAAGGAGGTTTATGTTTTGCCCAAGCACCTTGATGAGAAGGTGGCTGCACTTCACCTTGGCAAACTTGGAGCTAAGCTCACCAAGCTTACCAAGTCTCAGGCTGATTACATCAGTGTGCCTGTTGAGGGTCCATACAAGCCTGCTCTCTACAGGTACTAAGTTCGTTGTTGTGATGATCCAAGGAGAGCGTGGGAAAGGCGAAACTGTTCTATGAAGCGGCTTGTTTTGGTTTAATTTTTTTTTTTTTTTGGATTTTTTGTGCTAGGTTTACATCTATGTAGAAGAAGAATTGTTTTCTTCATTTTGTAGAACTTGTGTTTGGTTGGGTGGGACGTGTAGGAGCGCTATACGGCCTCTTGGATTCTGTGATATGAATCCAATTTGGTTTGAAATAAGGCTTGTTTTGATTGGTGGCGGTGGCGTTCTGGTTTAACCAAAGTTTGTGTTTTTTTTTTCCACCTTTTTAATATATCAAAGAAAATAAGAAACATGAAAAAAAAACCCTACTTGCATTGCATCCACGATTTCTATAGTTCGCAGACTTAAAAAGCAAACCAATCTCTGATAATTATTGATTTACAGTTTATCGCTTAAAGTGAAGGGTGTTAAACTTGAGCATTTTAATGCAAAATTACATATTAAAATAGGCAAAATGATATTTTTGTGTCGGTAAATGAAATTTCTTTTTTGAAAAATAAAGGTGTTTAAATATGTTTTTTATAAATATATATAAATTAAAAAATAATAAAAGAAATTAGAAATTTGAAAAATATAATAAATAAAATTAGAAAGTCAGAAAATTTAAATAACTAATAAAATAAGATTATAAAAGAAAATAAAAAGAGAGAAAAGAAGACAGAAAATCATAAAGGTTTAATAAAAAAATGAATTTGTTTCTTTTATAAATTAATAAGTTTTTATTAAGTGCCCCTAATGTTTCCTTTTTATATTTTTTTAGGTTAGTAAGCCATTTTCTTTCACACCCTTATTTCTTTTTGTATCCCACCCCACCTAAAAAATCTTCAACATTTATTTTTCCACACATCACTTAAATTTTTTTTCTCCAATTCTCTCTTTCGTAACAGAGCAATTGAGAGATCAAGATTTTGGATATTTGAAGAGGAGCAAGAACATGAGAGAGAAGGAGAAACAATCTATTACACGAGCTTCATAAATCTGTTATGATGAATCCTATGATCTTATTTGCCATGCTATAGTTGATCTTCTACGTGGTTGAATGCGTTTTGCAATTAGTTTATTTCTCCTTCTTGTTCTGCATTGCATCTGCATAATAAAAACATGTCCTGAGAATGATATCCTTCTCAATTCACCACAAAACAAAATTCATAATTTCCCTTTTTCTGTTTCATGGCTTTTCTTCTCAACACGAAGCATAATCTCATAAAATAGCAGATCAACACAATTGAAATAGAAACAAAAAATTGAATTAAAAAGAGGAGAAAACATAATAGGGATGATGTCGCGGTGAGAGAAATGGCGAATTGAAGGCTTCTCGCGAGCAGCGTTGGTAGCCACGGTGACGAGATGCCGACGATGTCGGTGAGGGCTCCGGTAGCGCCGTCGTAACATCAGCAGTGAGTTAGTGGCAGCAAGAGCAGCTAAAAGAGGAACATAAGTAATGCTTTCCGCGGTAGCTTGGGCCACTCTCCAGTTTCCCGCGGCGGCTTGGCCTGAACCATTCTCCATTCTTCAATGAAGGCGCTCCGATTCGAAGTGACGTCTTGTGATGGTGAACGTGCGACAGAGGAGGAGAAAGGGCGATGCTGTCAACGGTGGCACACTAGAAGGTTGCCATTAATAGCGACGGGTACATAGCCTGCGTGGTTTCATCAGAAAGTGAAGATGCGTCGCGAGAAGAGCTGGGGTTGGATTTTCGCGACTTGAAAAGAGGGGAAACAGAATGTTGCTGCCGACGTGGTTACCGGTGACGAACGTCCCGCCGACAGTGGCTCTGGATTGGGCCGACGCAGCGTGGCAGTGGTTTGGGCGAGATCGGGCCTGGCATCGTGATTCGTGATGTTCACGAAGGCGAAGAAGTTTCTGTTTTTTTTTTTTTTTAAATACATGTTTTAAAAATAGAGAATAAAATAACAAATAATAAGTAACAAAAAATATATAATAAAAATAACCAGAAAATTGGCAATGGGCGTAGGCCATTCCAGTTCCTTTTTCTTTTTTAATAAAGAAACAATTTTGCTATATACACCCCTTTCATGTTTTAGTTTGATTGTATGAAATTACTGTTTGTACTCCTCATTTCTTGCTGCACTCTTTTTCGAGTTTGGACTAGGCAGTTTGTTTTTTACTCATAACGTTATTTTATAACATTTTCATACTCTTAACAATTTTATTATTTGGCAACATCTTTTTTCAGAAATATACATTAATCTCTTTATATTTAAAAAGAAAAATGCTATTTTAAAGTTTTTACAATAATGTTGAAAAATTTAATTATCATGTTAAATTATGGATTATTTAATAACTAGAATATTCATCTATCTAAAATTTTTTTTAAAAAAATAATTATCATATTGAGTCTTTGACTTATTTGATGTCTAAAATTTTTATTTATTTAAAATTAAACAAAATTGATTATCACATTAAATCTTGAACTTAAACTTTAATCATTATTTTTAAATTATCAATTAAGTATTAGATTTACTTGAGGATTAAATTTTATCACGATGAATTATATTATAAAAGAAAAAACCTGATAACAATGGATAATAGGTTTCCTTTAGAGCCTTCATTCACACAGAGATGTGTTTAACTCCATATTCTTGGCCTTCATTCGGAGCGTATCAAACTTTTAAGTACCACTTTTGGTCAATTGTGGCCTTCATTTGGATTTCTTCAACATCACACAACTTTGCCTTGATACTGCTTTCTGTTTTAATTTCTTGAACATCAGACAACTAACAAACAACCATGATACATTTTCAAGGTTCTTAAAGATTCCTGGCAGGCTACATTGAGCAAGCTACAATAGTGAGAAAACAACAAACATTGACAGAACCGAATGAACTACTCACAGTTGCACGTCCTTTTCAGTGACCCATTGGACCAATATATTAGCTCTCAATAGACACATCGAGAAGATGGATTACATTCAACACGGTCGAACACAGCAATCTCGTTCTCACATATACAATACTTAATACCAACAACCTAATTTTTTTAATACAGACAACAATAATTTTCTTTTGCCTTATTTGTTTACCAAAGCCAAAACTGTTGACATATTTTCTTGCTAAGAATAATATTTAAGAAAACCAACGTGAGAAAGCAGGAACTTTCGTCCGACACGACTACAAATCCGTGCACGTGTTGTGTATTAGGTATGAATACTAAACATTGCATCTTTGACCACTGAATTTCCCTTATAAATAATGACACGCAGATGCACGTAATATAGGATTCCACAAATTGGAAGGGAGAGGAAAATGACGAATCGTTGCGAAATGGTGTTTGAAACAAGAAGAGGAGGGTGCAAGGAGCACCCACACGATAAGCAATCACCTGGTGTTTGTTCCTCTTGTTTGAGGGAAAAACTCTCGCAGTTATACAGCACCAACCCTGTTATTGACCCTCTTTGTTTTTCTCCACAATCGCCTGCTTCTCCTCATCAATCTTTTTCTTCGAGTCGGGGTGGTGGCCACCGTAAACCAAGGTTCCGGCGAAACGCTTCGATGATGGCGGCGGAATCTGGTTCGAGCGCGCAGGGTTTGAACTTGAAGAAGAGCAAGTCGCTTGCGTTTGCTTCGAAGAGTAGAGGAAGAGAGAGGGATGTGAGTGGAAGGAAGAAAGATGGGTTTTGGTCAAAGGTGCTCAAACTCAAGAAAAGAGACACACGAGACTCCATCGTCACTTCTAAGACCTAAAGATAAACGAAACAGATCGAAACTATATTGGTGGTGATGATCATCGTGGTTCTTGCTAATTTTTACACCATATATAGTTTGATTATTTTGATTATTTTTTGTAAATTTAAATGTTTGAACATATGTCATGTAAAAATTGGTTTAGTATTTATCAATAACGATGCCTCATGTTATTTTTTAATCGAATGATTTGTACGAACCCATGTTTCTTGTTGGTCCAGAGAAGTTGTCCTTTTTGCATGTACATATACCGCAATCCTTTTGAAGAATAAGCTGTAAGAGTTACATGCATCTAAATATGGTTCATAATCGGATTTCGAAGTACACACAAAATTTTTTAGAAAAATTAGAAAGTTGCAATTTATATAGTTTTATTATGAAAATTATAATGATAAATTGAAAAAACAAACTTTGTAATCGCTGGAAAATTAAAATATTTATTTAGTTAAAGGGAAAACAAAAATAAAGTAACCTAACTTTTTCATTCAATTTTTTTTTTAATTTTAAAATTTGCAAATCAAATTAACAGATTTAAAAATTTCATTTCAACTCCTGGAAGAGAAATTTTGAGCTCAAAATAAAACTGCAAGATTAATTGCTCTGGTATGACATCAATTGCTTGGTTAGCCACAGTTCAGTTAATGCATGGTGAAAGGAAGTGTAGTCAGAATTCTGGGTCGAAATTAGGCCCAACGGGCTGTAGCAACTTCAATCTACAGAAGTTTATTCTGCAGCCCATTAAGTTATGACCCAATAAAAGCATTTTAAATCATAAAAGAACAAGAGGCCAGAACGAGTGTTTCTCTCTACACCACTTCACATTTCTTTCTGTGTTTCTACGTTTTTTTAAAATTCCAAAATTATTTTTTAAATTTTTCAAAAAATCCTATAATTTAGTTTTTTTAACAGATTTTGAAATCTGTTAAAGAAATTTTTTTAACGAATTTTTAAGTCTATTGAAAAGTTTTCTAAGCCTTCAATAAATTTTAAAATTCGTTGAAACTTTCAAAAAAAATCTTTCCACAAATTTCGAAATATGTTTGAACAACTTTTTTCTTCAATAAATTTTCAAATTCGTTAAAAAACTTAACTGGAACCACTCTGGCCTGGACCTACAAAGGCTTCCTGAGGCTCGTATCAAGTAGTTCAGCCACACTTTCATTTGAAGTGAAGTGATACAAGATTTGTTACACTCTACTCTTCTTCAGCCTCTAAATACAAGATATTGTTTTAATCTTTTTCACAAAACTATTTCTATTTTTTTTTATCAAAATAAAGTTAATTATTTTAGACCAAAAATAACAAAAACTATCAATTAATTATTTTCTCTCTCTTGTGAATAGTGAAAGAAGAGTCTAGTTTTAAAAAATTCAAACCCTCGCTACCTCTCTATTCATACATTAATAACAATTTCTAAACGTATTAAAATTATAAAAAATGAAATATTTATAAATAAATTAACTATTTTCTTAATAAGTATGAATTCATTTTAAATATCTTGTATTAAGGGACAGATTAAGTAATTAAATACACTTTCAATCTCATATTTTTACTTTCAAATATAATGTAAACCTACTTGTCCAATTTCTTTACGTTATTAGCGTTACGTTTTCAACTAGTTTGTTAGAATCCTTATTGTTATGCATTTTTAAATAATTATAATTATCCTTTGTACAAATGGATGTGTAGGAATTTAAAAACTTATGTATATGTTTACATGAGAAAGGCCCTTATTACCTTAACACATGCATGAAAAAATATGTAAAATCGATGAATATATAAATGTGTTGATAGATAAACGTTGGGTAATATTTGTCTTGATTTCAGGATGTCTCTTTTGGTGGATTGGGATTGATGGAGTGGACAAAGGGCAAAGGACAAATGAGAATCTTTTCAGTACGTGGAGGATAAGTTTTAGTTTGAACAAAAACAAAAACAAAGTCCAAGAATTTAGAAAAATTAAATATATTAGTCATGTGAGAATTCATAAATTGTTACACATAATAAAAGTCTAAATATCATCATCAATTCTAAGTCTTAATGTTATAAAGTCAATAAAAATTTAACAACTTATCAACTAAATATAAAATCATACTAAACCTATATTTATATATTTTGAAATATAATTTTGTTTAATAAGAATCTAATTATAATATAATTGTTGGTAATCAAAGTAATCAACTTTTATCTATAAGTTATTCATTATTATAATCACTAACCAGTTAATCTAATTCTTTTATCGTTTGGTTTTGACGGTAGTTTAACGTTCATCTTAATTGTTCAATTATTCACTATCAATTAATCATTTCAATAAAGTAACATAGTAAATCGTTTATGTATATTAATAAAGATTGTTCTCTTAGTTATATGGATTGACCAAATTAGTCATACAATACAGTTAGTAAATAATTACAAGAGATGTATTTGATTTATATAAGTTGTATTTTATTTTTTATTTTTTATTTTTTCAGTGGAAAAGTGATTGAGAAGTTTATGCGAAAACATGGATTGGTGAAAAATTGGAAAGGTATTTTGTTTTATTGCACTTCGCTTTCAGGTGTGTGTGTGGTGTAATTTGTGGGCATGAGCTTTTCGCAACCCTGTTTTATGACATGATTCTACCTCCCACCAACCATGTCCATCGACAACCTCCAATACTTTTCCAACTTAACTCTTAATTATATAAATATATCTGATATATTATTTTCTTGCCTAAAGTTTATTAAAACTAGTAACTTCTATATCATACAATAGAATATTGTATTATGAAAAAAGTATTGCGAAGTAAAATAAAAATTTAATATTTTACGATAAGATAGATTTTAACATAGGATTCTCGATATCATATGTTAAAAATGAATTTTAAATCTAATTTAATTTTATGATTTAAAAAATTATTAAGTATTACTCACACCAATTTTAAAACCCTTTTAAATTAAAATAGAGACATGTTTGTAGTCATTACTGTGTATTTTTTCTTGACGTCACCTTTCATTCTTATGGACAAATTTGGCAACTTAATGGCGCCTTACTGTCTTTGCAAGGTCCTTTTTTAACCCACGTTACGTACCGTTAGGCCCACGTTCTGGCCCACATTGGGGCTCTACTACCAAGTGCTGCTTTTTTGTGGGCTCCACTTGAGGGGTATTTTTTATTTTTTCTTTCATAAGTGAGCACTTATTATTTCTTAGGATCCTGTTTCAGAGGTGGTTGCAGATCCAAATGTCATTTCGTTCAAAGATTAAATAACATTTAGTTTTTGTTTAGACTATATTAATATAAAGAAAAATTGAAAATTATGCCTGTCATTTCACAAAATTACATAAATATTTATTCTTTATTTACACTTATATTAATGTTCCTTGTAAGAATACACACTGTAATGTACTAAATAGTCTTGGTATAATGCTTTTTGAATGATAAAGAGAGATGAATATAAGAATAGAAAAATAGCAGGTATTTTTGTAATTTACAAAATCTCAAAGTGAAATTAAATTAAATTGAATGATTGGATTTTTACTAATACATCTTTACTACAAAATTATTTTGGTGGGTTTAGGTATTTAAAGAAGATTTTTTAAAAATAAAATAAATAAATTAGTATAAACTATATCATCCTGTTTTCTGTCGATGTTATGTAACTTTTTAGGTTGAAAAATTGATCCTTCCCGCTTTTCTGAAAATAACACTTTTAAACAGATACCTTTTGAGCTTGTGGCTGTGAAGTTTCAATTAGAGATTAAATTTCGAAATGTAGATAAAGAAAAAAAAAATATGCCCTTTGATTTAAAAAGCATATGCTTGACTCCCTAATATTACAGTTAGACATGACAACCATTCAAATTATATTTTTACTTTAAAAATTTATGGAAAAATTTATTAAAAAGTTAAAACCACGGTTATATTTTTCTTTTTTTAAAATTAAAAAATAAATTTTAAATCCAACTTAATAATATAAAATTTACTTAAAAAATAATAAGATTTACATTCGTTATTTTCGATAGCTTCTATGGAAAATAATACTTTAAAAAAAATCATGGTTTTGAACTCTATATACGTATATATAAATCTTTGAAATTACATTCGTCCATTTATATTTTTGCATTCGTGAAATGAGCTGGCATGTTTCAATGAAGATAAAAAACACAAAAATGAAAGGAAATATAGTAGAAGAAGAAAAACAATCCATATTTTTTTGAGATCTTTAATAAATATGTTTGCAGTAAATACTTTTGTTGGAAAATATAAAAAATATATTGCTTACACATTTATAAAAATATCAAACTTCTTTTTGTAAAAATTCTTTCACCTATATATTTTGGTTAATACGAGGACTTCAACACGTTCTTCTACATCGAAAACATCAAATATCTATATATAAAGAGAAATTTTTTTTCCATATTTACTTTTGAATTTTAGACTTTAAATTAATTTTTTAAAATTAAAATGATTATTTAATTAATTGTATCTTTTAAGTAATTATACTTTTTAAAATTTAATAATTTTTTGGATTTGACTTTTTTAGAGTTTATCCATATTTACTTTCTGTATACATTTATTTTTAATTTTTAATTTTTAAATATTTTTGTTCAATTAAAATAATTACTATGCTAATTTTATCTTTTAATAACCATTTTTAAAAATTTACATTTTTATTTGATTATTTTTAAAATTTAAATAATTATCTATAATAAATTTTTAAATATTATTTATATTTACTTTTATAATTATAATAATAATAATTTTATTATTGTTGATATTATAAAAAAGTGAAGATATATGTTTAACATATATGTTTTTACTAATATAAATTAAAAATATATAATACGATGATATGATAGTACGATAATTTTTAAAATTTAAAAAATAAACTTTTAATTAAATTTAATCTTACAAAATAAATTTTATGACATAAAAGTTATATTTATTTTATTTTAGATTATACATTCGTGTGGCTGAAAGTGGTCAACACACACCTTAAAGAAAGATATTTTTTAATATTCTATTACAGTATAAATAATTACCCACATTTTTCATATTTGATTTATTTATTTATTTTGATAAACATGGTTAATATTCCCTAAATGGCAAGTTATGTATGAATTTTATACTTGTAGATTTTGATAAAGTTTATATTTATTTAATGCTTATTAAAACATATAGCACAAAAACTTTAATTATTTATGGCAATTTAAAACCTCTCTTAAAGGTTCCATTTTACCAAATGCATTACAACTTACCAGACTCGGCCAGTTTGTGTTATATTATAACTTAGTTTTAGTAATTAGATAACTTTTAATTCGAGAACAGTGGTCTTGGTAATTATGCATTTGGAATTGTTAGATTTTGATTTTGATTTTTTTTTTTGTTTTATGTTATGAAATCCTATATGCAATGTTAATAAAACTACGAGTGGATGTTAAGAAATTCAAAATAATAACGTCATTAATAAAAAAAAAACATTATAAGTTCAACTAATTTATGTCTAAAATGTGATAATAATCATATAAAAAAAAGTTCGTGATTTTTTTTTATATTTAACGTAAAACAAATCATTTATGAAATTTGTAGTGTTATAATAAATAATTGGTTAGATGTCAAAAGAATAAGAATTTTAAGGTAAATTCTTTTATATCTCAGTTTTAGGAATTTCCTCCTTATTTTTTAAGGTCTAAAATGTTGTTATAAGTTAGGAATCGCTTTATTGGTAATGAAATAGTGTTGGTTTAGTGATTTATTTATCTGTCATAATTAGATTTGTTTTTTTCTTGAAATTTGTTTGTTAACTTTTACATTTTGACTATAAATAATTTATTGGGGAATTCAATCATGAATTTGTATCAATTTTTCCTTTTTTATTTGTCATTATAAAAATATGTTCTAATGATAAAAGTTTTTTTTTTTAACTTTCATGACATTTAAAATCAAATTAAATTTTCATTTGCACATTAATTCATTTCTACCACTAAAAAAAATATACAAAGAATTGAGTATTTATAACTTTGTTTTATTTTATTTTTAAATTAATGAGAAGTTAGTAAATAAAGAAATCAAAGTTAAAAAGTTCTGCCATTCAGAAATAATATTAAGTTAAACAGATTGAAGTATATATTTTTCTAAATAGTCAATCCTATGAATTTTGATATAAAACTCAAATGGTAGAAGAAATGTGTTTTTTCAAACCCAACTTATTAAAATTTGGGTGATAGGAAAAGTATTTTAAAATTCTCGTGTAATTTATTTGTTCTAATCTATGAAAAATACATAAATTACAAGAAATATATTTATATAAATACATTAATAAATTCTCAAAAAACATTAACTTAACTTTTCAATCTAATTTAGATGTTAATTAAAACAAATCCGTTTAGAATTTTGAAAAAACTAATTAACCTAAAAGTAATGTAATCTATTTCTAAAATAACACAAGATACACACTTTATTTTCTTTTTTCTAGCGAGATTTCATTTTATAATTGAGAGTCAAGTTTTACAAAATGAGAGAAATAAATTTTTATTTCCGTTGATTATATTTTATCTAATATTTTTTAAAAAATAAATCAGATAACTTATACATATCTTTATTTGAAAATTAGTGAGCCATGACTGAAGGTGGTTTTAGCCGAGTGAGTTGGCATAAACGGCTCACATGACCTTTCAGTGCATGCAGCAGTGCCAGGGACTTCAGATGTGGACGTGACTAACATATTAGAATTGTTTAATTAATTAATTAATTAGAAATAGAGCATGATTATTATACAAATTATAAAAATTAAAATAAGTATTTACTTTTCAACGTCATGTCCCCACCCTCGATATACGACACTTACCAAACCCAATATTTTAATATATAAAAATGGAGGAATGGACATCTCTGTCATCTTTTCTTTTTTCGGTTCTTTTTAATCTAAAAGACATAAAGAAAAACAAAAATTGATATCAAAGATCAAGAAAGACTCAGAATATTGATATCAAACTTTTGTTTTATTTTATTTTATTTCTTCTAAAATTGCAGTTAACAAGATTTAATTTACCTTTGGATTATTTTGATTTCTACAAACTATAATTAGTTTTTAGTTTTTCAGTTGCAATCATTTTTTTTTTTCAAATTTTATTATGCAGCTTACATGACAATGTAAAATTCCTAAAATGAAATCGGAACACTACAGTTTGAAGAAATATGGTTGATTATGCTAAAATTAGTAATTATCAAATTGGTTCAAATATGAGTGGAACTAACTTTCGTGAGTTATTCGAGTTTGAATTATTAATAACTAGTTTAGTGTTTCATTTAACGTTGATTTGAATTTGTACTATATTTTAATATTTTTTGTGGAAAAAAAATTGTGCATGTCTTTTGGTGTATTTGTATAAAAGAATTTACATATTATATTGATAAAGTCAGAAAATAATTATGAATATTTTTTTTTAAATAATAGTTTAGTTATAAAATCAACTAAGTAAGTCAAACGTTGCCAAAATCTCATACAAGTATCAAACATGTAAATATAGAAAAAAAAATATCAAGAAAGAGAGATAGAGCCAGAATATAAAAGTTAAAAAAATCACATAATACTTTATAAATACTTTTTTATTAAAAATAAATCTTTCATTTTTAAATGCTAAAACATTATAATTTTATAGAGAGTTAGCATTTTTTAAAAGAAGAAAATTAAGTATTATAAAATAACTCCGATTAACAGTAGTTAGAATTGGGTTATACAGTCAACTATCTTATTATTACATAAAACATAAAACTTTATAACTTTTTTATATTCCTTACACATGTGTGATATTTTTCAGTTTATATTCATGGTCATTTTTATTAAATTTTTTCTCTTGTTATTTCTTAAACACTCATTTTATCTTATAAATAGAAATCAGTATTTTGGCAAAAATACACTAACTCGTCTTGGTAAATATATAATTTTAAATAAGACCCCATATTTCATGAAGCCAATGGATGGGAGAAGTGAGGAATTTGATTCGATTCATACACTACAACAAGTGAAACATATGAAGGTTTGAAATTCAAGGATTTGTGGCTTCTAAATGTGTTAAGAAAATTAAAGTTGTTTGATTTGTGTAGTGTGCTTTTGAATCAAAATTAGTTCAAATTAATTGTAGACATAAACATTAATTTTATGATATATATATATATATATATATATATATATATATATATATATAAGTTTAAATGTCTTTATAATTGTTGTGTGTAAATTCTATGTAAATATAAGTAACGTTCTTTTTAAAGAAAATTTAGATAATAAATCGCATTCATAATTAAATTAAATGCATTTTACAAGCACATTAATACTAATGAATGCATTTTTATTAAATAGAATTGATTTAATTATGAAATATACAATCAGTTTAGGTTAATATTAAATACACATATAAGTTATTTTAAGATAATATTAAAATATATTAATTGATAATATCGAAAAAAGTCAACTTACATTGTTTTTTTATTGAGAATTGTTAAAATGAAATAATTTTGTGAGGTATAGAAGTAAGAAATGATATGTTTGCTATTGTTATAAAAGGAAATATATCATTTTTCATATAATTTAATAATGAAAATTAAATTTTAGTAGATGTCAATCCTAAGAGTATAATTAGAGTGAACGTTGATATCTATATAAACCCTACTTCTTAGTGTTTCTTATTTACCAAGACTCAAATTCGAAGATTGTTTCGTTTTAAAGATATATTGACTCATTATGACCAAATTTGTCTCTGTGCTTCTTCTCATTTTTGTCATGACTTTCCTCACTTAATTTGTATATGTAATTCATCTTTCTCTCTACTATATTTTTTTTTATATCTAACTTATTCATCTAAAATTACTTGTGCAGGGTGGTCGTGAAGGGTCTCTTAAGTCCGGAGGTATTTGCTCATCTGGTGAAATTTTTGAAAATTAATATACATGTGATGTTGAAACTAATTACTATATTGGTGAATTATTTCAGAATGTCCAATTGCATGCGGCCATCGTTGTTCCAAGAGTGAGATTGAAAGGCAGTGTAACTACTACTGTAACGTATGATGTACGAAATGTTTATGTGTTCCCTCTGGAACCTCTGGCAACAAGGAAGAATGTCCTTGTTACAAGAATTTGACACCAGAATGTCCTTAATCTTTGCCCACAAATAATATTGACTTTGCTTGGTAGACCACCATGAGAAATAAATTCATATTCATGCTCTTCTCTTCTTCTTCATTTTTCTTTTCCCTTCAACATCTTACTTTCTCCACGCATAACAACCAAATGTGAATTAAAATGAGCCTGATGGTAACAAATTTATTAATTTCAATTTGAAATTCAGTGTGTTTTGTTTTTCTTAGTTTTACTTATGTGGCAAATGATATATCAGAAACAAGTTGAAGTTGGGAATTTTTTAAAATAAACTTACATGATATGATTTACTTTGAAAAATAATTTTCTATTCCAACTGAGAGTTAACAGGTTCATTATGACTAATTTACTAATTTTTGGTTCATTTTTAATTAGTTAGTAATCAATGTAGTTTTTCTAGGAAACCACTCAATATTTTACAATCAAATCAAATCTAGAATATGGGTAATTTGTTAGAATATTTTTATTATTTTTACAAAAATGAAATTAAAATATGCTTATATTTACGAAACATTCGAAAGGGAACTAGCAGTGATATCTTGTCTGAATAAGGGGATGGAGTCAACAACAACCATTTTCTTTTTCATAAGTCTCTTCAATAATTTGTTCCTATTAAATCATTTGGTACAATAGGTAGGATCTTCATTGTTTTTTTTTGTTGTGTTTTGACGTTGGTTATATACAGAAAGGTGAAAGCATATTTCGAAATATTGTTTTTAGTGAAAAATATGTTTTTAGAATTAGTTTTAAGGTTACGGGTCCTCTAAACCCTTGCTCCAACTTTTTCTCTATCATCTCTAGTGTAGCTCAAATTGAAAAAAATCAGAAACTCTTGCTTAACTATAATCCACCTTTCTCACTTATCTAATTTGTTTCTCTGTTATCTCCATACTTTCGCTCATCCACACACAACAACTAGCGACATCGCAATTTGTTGCTCTTGCTCTATTCATTCATTTTATTTCAGTTTAATAACAAAATAATTGATGATGTTGATGTTGATTTTCTATTAGAGGACTGTGTTATATATTTTCTCTTCTTATTATTATTAAATTTTATTTTTAAATTAAGTCACGGTAAGTAATACCTTCACAAATCACAGAATTTCCACGCATCATTTATGCATCTACACCAGATTTCATTATATTTCTAAAACACTGGCATAAATACACTAACTGATTTTGGTATATATATATATATATATATATATATATAAATAAATATAATTTTAAATATATTTCATCAAGTTAGAAATTTCATTCGATTCATATAGACTACAAGTTAAACATATGAAGGTTTGAATTCAAGGGTTGGCTTCAAAATGTGTTAAGAAAATGAAAGTTGTTTGATTTGTGTAGTGTACTTTTGAATCAAACCTCAAATTTCAAAGTATACGGGCGACCTTTCACTATATCCGGTTGACTTGGATAAGCTAATCCAAATAAATTTACGATCTATATTGAATATCGATCAAGATACAAAGAAAAACAAGTAATGTTCTAAAATGCAACTTTCAATTATATATTTTTTCTTATTTTAAAGGTTTTTTAGTCCAAGAGAGAATAAAAAGCAAAAATAAAAAACAGAAACTCAAATTATTTGAATTGAAAAAGAAAAAAAATATATATTTATGTTATTTACATATTATATTTTCTTTTATCAATATGAAATTTTCAATATAAAACATAAATATAAGAAAATCTAATCATTTAAACCAACCATTGACTACATTGTATTTCGAACTGAGATATAAAAAAAGCACACGAGTCAATAAATATATAATGTCAATTCCAAGAAAACACCAATTAATTTCATAACAATATTATAACATACTTTTATATTCATTTAACATATAATATAAGAATAAAATATATATAATATTTAAAAAAAATAAAAAATAATAAAAATAATGTCAAATTAATATAATTATATATGTCAAAATGTCATTTTTTTACTTAGAATGAGTTTAGATCTAAAAATATTAATTTACTTTTCACATTTTTTCCATGAAATTTAGGCATGTGGTTGTATATTCCATGATATTTGAGTGAATAAAAGAAAAGCAAAAAGCATTATCCAAGAA
Source organism: Vigna reflexopilosa (assembly GCA_027742785.1). NCBI lineage: Eukaryota > Viridiplantae > Streptophyta > Magnoliopsida > Fabales > Fabaceae > Vigna > Vigna reflexopilosa. Next base: position 1,003,479 of record CM050914.1, on the reverse strand, counting down.
AGTTTTGTGATAAACCATGAAGCATATATAGGAAGGTTTTTTCTGTGATGTTATAGAGGAGGCCATTAAATTACAGAGAAGCTTATTCTCCTTGGTTTTGAGATGCAATATATGAGTAATGACCCACCAGAAAAAGAGTTGAAGTGGTCCAAGTTACGTGGCACCATGGCCATGATCAATGAGGAAGATGAAAGAAAGGTAATAAAAGAGTGAAGAATAGAAACAGTGACACAGTGACGGTGGTCAAGAAGTATGAACGAATGAATGAATGTGTGTTGGTCGCTTTCATCATTCATAATCAACACTGTCGTCTGCTTCCTTCCGTCTTTCCTAATCCATTCCCCGCCTTTCGTACCATCCTTGTCTCCGACCCACTTGCATGCTTCATAACGTTCTATTACTTCATTCTCTTCTTTTCTTTTCTTATTTTCTTCCCACTCAAATTTCAAGGGATATTCACTCACTTATGCGTATTGTTATAACTTCTATTTTCAGTGTACTCTCAAACATGATAAATTATCAAGTTGTTAAACACAGACAAAATTATCTAATGTTGACATGAGAACATAAATGAAGTTGTTCTAAAAAATTACTCTATCAAGTAATATTTACAGATTCCTAAATAAGTTTCTTGACAAGATGGGTCCTTCTTTATATTTATATACACTTATATGTTAGTTTGGTAAATTTTCATGCTTTTTAATGAATAGACAATGTTGTCATTTTATATGTGGCTGCAGTGGGAAGATTATGCATGACCAGTGCTTGTCAGCATTTAATCTAGAAGCAACTCACATAATGAGCATTAAAGTGAACATCACAACCACTCCCGACCCCACAAAAAAAAAAATCATATTTAGTCATACTGGTTACATATAAATTATAATACATATAATAGTCACAACAACATCTTAGCCAGCTAAGATATAATCTCTCAAAATATAATTAAATACCGATATCTTTCAATTAATGAGGAAAATAGATAAAAGATTTTTTATTGAAACCATGCTAAAAGAGAAAGAAAATGAAAGAGTGTATTACTTAGAATTTCAGAATTAATATACTGAATATAACAGTGGCATAATCAAAGTGCGCATGCACTCCTTTCTTGGTCGCTCATGATCTTATTCATGATTGAACATTAACTCTTGTTGTGTATAAAAAAAAAAAAAACTGAAAGAGTATCTTACGCATATAGTGGATATATAGTGGACATGAAAAAAAAGTTTTCACAATCATTTTCTTATTTCTTAGCCTAAACTCCCTACGACCTAGTTCCCCATCATGACCTATTTCAATAATACATTCATCAGCTATATATAATCCATTTCACGTCCCTCATAGCTGATGAATCCTACTATTGGAAAAAAAGCATATGCAATAAATTAATTAAAACCAACTTATTATATTCTCAAGCCGTACCCCCACATGCATGCATCTTTTCTTTCAATTGTTTCTCACACCAACGAAAAACCAAATCATTAATCAAAGTGTGGTGTTTTTAAACACACCTTGTTGGATAAATATTTTTTTTTAAATATTTGAATTAATTAAAAGTATTAGGAGGGAACTAGAGTATGAGGTAAAAAAATAATTTTAAGTATGAAATTAAAAAAAAAAGATAAAAAGATGACCAATTTACAAACTTTCAACAACAAAAAAATGAGTTTTTGAATTATTTACTCAAATTGATGTGTAAATATCAAATACCCTCCTAAATAGAAATAAAAATAGAGTAGAAGGTTGTGGTATTATTACTTGTTTGCGAGAAGAAAGTGGAGCATGCTACCTTAGGTGTAACCTGCCCCAGAATAAAGAGGAAAAGGTGATAAATTAATTGTTAATGGAGAGGGTTTGCAGAAGTGGTGGGATAATACAAAACATCCACCAATTGGACATTTTAAAAGTGAATGAAGAAGCAAACAAGGTGAAGCACCTGAAAAGAGGGAAAAGAGAAACAATTATGCATATACTATGTTTCTTTAGTTTGTGTTCAGAATATTCTCTGATCACACAAAAATATGATCAAACATGTCAGATGAGCTCATGTATCTACCAATTTTATTTATGATACAATTTGCACAGAAGGCAGATAGAAAAATGGAAGGGATTGTAATGAAGTATATGGTTGAGTAGGAGTTCATGGGAAAAAAATATTAATAATGTCTAAATCCAATTATATAAAGAAGGGTTAAATATGTTTTTAGTCTCTATACTTTTGGACGATTTTGGTTTTAGTCCATTTTTAAACTAAGGTACAATTTAGTCCTTTAATTTTAGAAAACTCTAGTTTTAGTCCTTTTTACCAAATTTTTTTAACATTAAAGCAAAAATGTATCAAACAGTGTAAACAATCCAAATGCTATAATGAAACGTGCTTGAAACAGCAAATAAAGTTAAAAAAATTGGGTGAAAATGACTAAAACCAGAGTTTTCTAAAGTTGAAAGACTAAATTGTACCTTAGTTTGAAAATAGACTAAAACCAAAATCGTCCAAAATTTAGAGACTAAAAACATATTTAACCCTATAAAAAATTAATATTATTTTCTTGTCAAAATTTTAAAATTGTATTATATAGATTTAACGTTCTATTAATAATTAAATAGAAAGTCAATTTTAGAAATTTCAAAACAATATGTCACTAATAATTTAGTAATTGTTCTTATTATATTAAAAATATTGTAATTTGATGGAAAAAAAGTGAAAAACATATTTAGATAATATTGGATTGTGATTAAATCAATTTTAAAAAAAAAATTATTTAAAAATTTATAAATACAAAAATAAAATAAAATGATAAACGATTATTAAACATTTAAGACTCTAATAATCGATTAATAAAGTGTGAAAGTGTTTTTAACATGTAAAAATTTAAAATATAAAAGATATAGTTTTGGATCCTATATACCAAAAGAAAAACTATGGATTAATAAATTTTTACCTTTATTTATTATTTAAATTTTTCATTTTTACGTAGTGTATTTGCAATTGCAAGGTTGAATTGAAATGCAGAAGAAATTTTGTGGGTGAAGAGATATTTGTGTGTGTCGCAAAGGAGTTCATTCGGTGCGTGGGTCCAAACAGAGTTGTGGGGTTTGTCCCAATTTCTACGTGACGCTGACCCCTTTGAATGTGACATATTGAATCTACTCAAGGGGATGGGATCGGATCCATATCACATGCCTCTACCAATACGCCATCCAAGACAGGACCCACACACACCTATGGTGGGGACCATCTTGTTTCCTTCTTCTAAGAAACATGTTTGCTTACAAAAGTAAAATGTAATTTTCATTTAATTACTTACAATTTGTTTTTTTTAAGCGGTGTGTCAGTGAATTTGTGATGGTTTGAGTGGCAGGGACCACGGGTGAATATTTGGACACTGTGGAGCGGTCCCATGACCGTACACGTGTATGATGAGTGGGAGTGTACTTGGCTTATCCTACGCACGATCACGAAAGTTAGCACCGCGCCATGTGCGTGTCTGCGAGAGATATCAGGAAAGCCAGCGGGCTTTCCGAGTGAGCACACGTCATTGCAGAGCCAACCACAATAAAATCTTTTTTTTTTGTTTTTTCTATTTTTCATCTTTCCAGAAAAAAAAAAGATCAAACAACAAAAGCAAGATCAAACGCTTTTGCAGAGAGCGAATTTTAATTCAATGTTAGGTTTTCTGTGTTCTTTCTTTGTCATGGTTTCAATTGCCTACAAAAGTCAGATCCACTTTTTATATTTATAGTCTTCTTAATTATTTTGGACACGTCTTGGAAATTAAACAATTCAAAAATGTATTAGAAGTTCTATATGAAATAATTAATATATAAATAGAAAAAGTTCATTTCGAAAAACTTCACAATGATTATCAAAGTATAAGCTTATTTTCAATCGTGATAAAAGTTGAATATGTTATTAAATGTTTTTGTTAATATTTTAAGTATCTAAGGAATAATAATTTTTCATTGTAAAAAATACATGCAAGAACCACCCATATAATTTTTTATGCATTTCACATAATCATACATAACCTTAGTATTTCAAGAATCTTTGTATAACTAACTACGTTATCCTGAATCGAGACTTAGAATAGTTATTATTGTTTTTGTGAGTAAATTTTTTTACATTTATATAACAATTTTGACATATATTAATATCTTTCAACCTAAATAAACATCAAATACTGTTTGAAAAGTAATAAATTCTAGCAAAAAGATTTTATCTCAAAATAATTATAATTCATAAGTTTTAAAACAAAATAATCAATAAATTAAATGTATTTTAAAAATAAAAAAAATAAACAAGTATGCGAAATATGGAATCGAATCTAGAAATGCAATATCACCATGTTGTCAATGAAATATTTTTCGTTAATATGGAGCCGAAATACATCAATACACACCTCGTGCGTGAAGCTGAATGAGCGTTCTCCTGGTTGATGAGCCGCTCAAATAGGTTTTGTACTTGATACTGATTTTTTAAAACAAAATTTAGACAAAATCACCATTATTCAAATAGATGAGTACACATTAAATATATAGAAAATTCACGGATAGAGATTCTTGGTTACTTAATTACTAAACTTTATTGTGACATGTACACTTTATTTAAAACTAAAAAATAAATTAAAATTTAAGATTTGTATTATATAATTCTCTAATCATTTTCAAATCAGATTATCTTAATAATTAATTATTTATCAAATATAATTATAAGACGTTGTTATGATCATAATAGATTGATTAGATTATAAAATATTAAAAAATTTAAGATTAAATATAATTATAATTAATTAGATTATTATTTTGATAAAAAATGGTTTTAGAATCTATAAATATAAGTTTAAAATAAAAAATAAATAATTATATTTAATTATTAAAGTATAGGTTTTATTTTGATATAGATTTTTTTTTATAAATACCCTTATAAAAATATTTAAAAAGGTATTATTTTATATATCGTTCAGACTATCATACATGATATTTCACGTTAAATAAGCCGGACAACCTTAAACAACAAAAACAACTAAGTAGCGAATGAATGTGACAGAATTAATAGACAAGATTGAACTATCAGAAATAAAGACGTCTGAGGTTAGTCAATAAACAAATATTTTTAAAAAGATTAAGATAAATGATAATTAAAAGTATTGGACTGAGATTGAATTCATATTAAGGTTTCACTAATCCTAAACTCATATAAAAACTATAAATATAAGTCAAAAGAAAAAATAAGTAATCACATTACTATTTCACTGAATTTCTTATCAGACAATTTACTAATTTTCACAATAAAAAATCTTTAACAAATATCTTTTCAAATAATAAAATAAAAACAAAAACTTAATTTAATAACCGAAGGACTTAAAAATAAATATACAAATATTTAAAATAACAACCTCATAACAAAAACAATTATAAAAACTGCAAGTAAAAGACAATGTTTAACAAAATTAGATTATAACATCGTTTGTGGAATTAACGTGAATCCTACAAAAAGAAAATTGAGAATGTAATAAGATGTAGGTTGCGAAACACTAGAAAGCTGCGGCTCCCGTGAGACACGATTATTCGGGATCCAAACATCTGGCACTTCTTTTAAGGCACCTTCTCTTTAATCATCTTTTGTCTTTTTCCGTTTTACCATTGGATTTGGTGAAGGATCTTATAACGTGAACAAATCAGAGAATGTTTTTCGTTTTTAACCAACCTTTTTAGTAATAATAATTACTGTTTTTTTTTTTTTTAATTTCTGCCTAGTTTTTGTGATGTAGTGTTCATATCCAAGCAATCTACGTCCTTCATGACACTTCTCTTTCATACGAAACATGAGATAGATTTGGGAAAGAGTGAAAAAATGAAAGGTGAAAACCATTGTATTATTGCTTGGAAATAATACTTAATATTCTTATAAAATTCAAGAATGAAACAGTCTATACTTTTCTTATAATAATTTAAAAGGAAAAAGTTAATGAAAAAAATAAATAAATTCTATAATATTTTTTCCTTAACCAGAGAACTAAATGAATGACCCATCTCTTCCCTATACTTTACTTCTCTCTACCAAAGTGGGTAAAACAGACAAAATTATGGGTGGAAATGCAGTAGTTGTTGTAAACAAAAACAGACAATTTGAGTTGCTGCTTTGTTAATAGGATCAGGTGAGTCACGGACCAAATATACTCTCTCCTCGTACAAATAAAGACAGATTTTACTAAGTACTTTAAGTCCCAACAACATAATAACCCTCTTCTAATAAATAAATAAATAAATACCCTTTCTTTTTCATGACGTTGCCCAAATATGTCTATTTCTTCATTAATTACGTGTTTAATGAAAGGAGAAAAATTATGTAAGAATAAAGTAAAAATTAAAATTAGCATTTCATACTAAACCTAGCACACTCATGTTCTATCTTTGACACAACTTTTATCCTATTCAGGCATCATCAAGAGAATTGCCCCCAAAAGTGTCATGAATTACTTGGTCAAATTAACTGGAGTTATATCATACAAATACAAGATGGTAAACAGTGTGGAAAAATAAAAAATAATCACATATACCTAATTTGACTAAAGCATTGACCAACTTTCATATATGTTTATAAATAATTCAATAAATTACTTGTCACAATTTTGTTCAGTTTCTCTCCCACTCTAGTTAAAAAACACAACTTATAAGGTTAACTTCTTTTGAATTTACAAATTCCTATTTATAATATAAATACTATTACAACTAAACTAAAATATGTGAAACTTGTTTGGATTAATGAAAGAGACATATGAAGAATCTTTCTCGTTAAACAATAAAATAGTCCTTAGCTGATTTCACAATGACTTTATAAATGTTAAGAGATTGTTTATAAATACCATAAGAAATTTTGTTATTCCTGATAATTTTTTATTGATGAAATATATTTATTAATAAATCAAAATTATTGAAAGGTTTTTTCAACCGAATTTAAATTATTGACTAATATTTTTAATATGATTTTGAAAGGTTGACCTTTGACTTTTTTATTTTTAATTAAATATAAAAAATAATTATTCTTATAATAGGATGCAAAATTAAGAAAACTATTTTGATATTCATTTTAAAAAGAATATAACATCACATTTTTATTGTTACAAGTTGTCCTAAATTAGATTGGATTCTTATAATTTAAAACTTCAAAAGCTTATTACAAATAGATAAATATATCTTTTTTGTCAAATTTATATATGTGTATCTCGAAATCAAAAAGCATATTACAAAGAGATTTTTTTTTATATATAAAATGATGTCCTTTTTTTTGTCAAATTCATTTATTTATGTGCTTCAGAATTCAAAGGGCATGTCACAAAGAGATAATCTCCTTTTTCGTAAAATGTGTGTATTATATGAATCAAAATTTACTATACTTAAATAAAAGATGAAAATTATAAAGAATACTCAAAATACCTTTCAAGATTATATTAATTGTTGTTGATAACTTATCTAATGACCAATTCTATTGGTAAATTTCGTAAATAGCTTATAATTTTTCTTATCGACAAATTATTTTGTTAGTAAATCTTTCAGAAAATTGAGTAGTAAATTTTTTTGTTAAGTTTGATTATATGTTTTATATATCAATGAATGATAGCTAAAAAGAAGAGAAAAAGAAAAAGAAGAGAAGGAAGAAGAAAATGGAGAAGAGAAATTGGAGTTGGTGGTAATGGTGACAACAAAAACACGATGACTGAAATTTTGGAAAGAAAAGAAGGAGGATAAGGAAGAGATAGAGAAAAATGAAAAAGATGAAAATGAACACAAGAAGACGCCTATAGATGTTATAGCAATAACCATTGAGACACTATCATAAAGAAATGATGAAAAAGACTTAATCATAATTATTATTAACTGTCATAATCTGTTTGTAATTTATGACTATAAGTAATTATCGATGAATTTCGAAATCTACATGTAAAATTTATCAACGATCATTCTCCTAAAAAATATTTTATTTTCAAAAAGCTCGAATTACCAACAGTTTTTTTCTTTTTAAGCAATAGACGTTTTAACTTTTTAGGAACTTTTTATTGAAGATTTTACTGAATTATTTTCACAAAGGGATAGATGTAATTGTAATATAAATAGGGAAAAAATAAGTGAAAATAGGATAGGAATAAGATTGTGTTTGTTTAAGTTGGATAGAAATGAGAATGAGAAAAAAAAAAAAAGTCTCACATTATCTTATTATTTTTCTTAAATAATTTTTCCACAGCCCTTTTAGTAATAAAGTATTTTAATTAAATAGTAATGACAACTTTTATATGATTATTTTCTAAGAGTTGTACTTATTTAATTTCTTTCATCATTTCGGCTTTTAAGTATTTCAATTCGTTTCTATTATTCTAGCAAAGACACCCTAACTAAGAATACTTGGAATGTATTTTCATCTTCGGACATTTTGGAACACAAAATTGAAAATTCATAAATATAATCTACACTTGTGTAGTAGTTCTTGTTTCGGTTTTGTCTTTGGTAAAAAGGTTCTGCACCGTTATTGTATACTTGAATTGAAAGCTTTTTACAGCACGGTTTTGTCTGGGATTGAATTATTCATGCTACCTCCCACCCCACTCCATGCAGCAGCAGCCATTTTCGCTTCTCTTTCTCAACTTCACACGACGCGATTCCATTTTCTACCTTTCAACCACCCAACCCTTTTACTACTTCACCCAAATATACAATATCAAACAAAATTTTTCATTCTCTCCTTTCTTTTCTTTTCCTCAGCTCCACCACTGCAACGTCGGAGCTTGTTCATCAGAAAAGAAATTGCAGGCCTCATCGGCGCTGAAGAAGTTGTGCTCCTCCATCTTCACCACGTACTGCGCCTGATACGCTTTCTGAAACTGCAAACAGTTCATTGAGGATGACTCCGGTGACAGCAACAGATGTTCGGTTATGGGGCTGCAGTGGTTCTCTTCGTTCAAGATGGCGCTCGAATCGCTGTCGGAAGAACCGTCTTTGAAGTCCACTGGGAAGAGCGAAGCGCCTCCGAAACAAGCGCTGTTCTTGTTGTTGTTTAAACACTCGTAGTTCAACTGATCCTCGGATTCCGAACTCGGCTCGCTCTTACTTTGTTCCATCGTTGTTTTGTCCTCCGAGTCAGGCATCATTATCTCCTCCTTCACGGAAACACCGCTTCCAGTGTTCTCTTCCTCCAGCCTCGATTTCAGTTCCTTTATCTGCAAACACCATCCAATTTCAAAACACACTCTACAACACTCAAACAAAAACATTCACAAGTAAATTTTAGGAAAATTAGATAAAATTAAGACAACTTTTAAAACCAGATTTAAAAATAATCCGACTGAGATTGATTTTTACTTAAGGAAAGAAATTGACTTTCGTTTCCAACCTTCTGATTGAAAAGAAAAGTACATGCTTAAAAGAAACTACTGTTCTTGTCAAGGAATATTACCAGTGAGGATTTATAACAAAATTAACAGAAATTGAAAATTCGACCAGGAGCTTTGCGAGTAAATCTTGACGAAATGGGTCAACTTGTTAATAAGTGAAACTATTATAATTCCACTGCTCTTATTCTGAGAGCTAAAAAAGAGTAAAATTTAACATGCACTTTTGTTTTATCGTTGAAAAGTAATTACCAGAGTTGTTTTTTAGTTAAATCCAAAATAAAGTATTATTACTGTACCTGCTTCCGTAAAGCTTCGTTGTCGTGATTGAGGGTGTCATAGTTAAGCTTGAGGGCATCAAAATTGGCTTTGAGGACACCGTAATCTCTCTCCAATTGTTTGGTTTTCCACCTTGCTCGACGGTTTTGGAACCAGACAGCTACTTGTCTAGGTTGCAACCCAAGTTCTTGGGCAAGTTTGACCTTCCTCTCAGGTTCAAGCTTGTTTTCAACCTCGAAGTTCTTCTCCAAAGCCTTAACTTGATCTACACTCAGTCGCCGTTTTTTCTCAGATTGATGCCCCACTTCTTCAACACACCCTTCCTCGTCAAGCCCCTCGAGCATCATCGATTGGAACTCCCTACCATACACGTGCTGTTGGCAGTTTCTCGTACTGTGTTCCTCTAAATCATTACAAATCACAGATAAATATAATAATGATTAGTACTAGTATATCTATACAAAACCGACATGATTAAAACAAGGATCTTGGATCTGCGAGCTAATTATTATTATCACCTGTTGATGGGCAAATTGTGATGAGGGGAGTGGAAGAAGAATCTGAGCTGCTGAGTCTCTTCATGAGTATAGAAACGAAAGATGGGATCTTATTAAAAGAAGAAAGTGTATTGATCCACTTTATTGTTGGTGGTCAATGTCTTTAAGATCTCAAAACAAAGCTGAGAAGACAAGGTTTAATTTTCACTCAAAAGGAGCCATGGAAAAAGAACTATCTTGTATTAAACAGCACCTATATTTACAATCTTGTAAGCAGCTATACAAGTACCACTTATCTCCACCAACACCCCTTTTTCCTTGCTTTCTTACCACCTCCTCAACCTCTTTACCCATCAAATATTTCATACAGGAAAAGCAAAACCACACAGACAAGCCAATTTTTTCTCAAAACAAAACAAAAAGACACGCAAAGATGCTATAAATTTTTTCTCCACTGTATCATTTAGCATGGTTAAATATAAAAAAGTGAGAGAAAGAAACGTTCGTTCATCGATGAACAAAAACAAAGAAACAAACTAGATAGTGATGAAGAGAATGAAACTAGAAAATGGTGAAGTATTTTCACAACCCGGTAGAGTTTCCTAATTGCACTCGCTTTATATAAACCCAACCGGAGATAGAATCTGACTGGGGTTAGGTGGATTGCTACTGCGGTTAGCTTTCAAATGAAAATGAACCCAAATTCAATCCAAATGCAACTTTTCATCACCGGTTGTAGCCCGTTGCACTTCCGGTTTCTTTCGACCGTTTAGTGACAGTGATATTTCTTCATCTTAGATCCTAACAACAACAATTAATTGATTAATAATTAATTAGTTGTGTATACGGCTCGGCTCATCGGTTTAGCTGACTCAAGATTTGGATTCGTCAGCGTATCACGCTCCTGCAACGGAAATTTTTAATTAATTCTGAGGGTTATTAAAAAATTATCATACAATATTTTGTATTTAGCTAAAAAGACACATCACAAATCTGTCTGGTTGATAACAGGTTTGAAACCCTAAAAAAATCTAGTCTCAAATGTGTATTTCAAGTGTATTCCAATTCAATGAACTAAAGTGTGCAAACTAATTCACAAGATTATTCCTTATGAATTAAAAGAACATTACATGTGTTATTCTATTTGATTTTAATGTTAATTTTCATTTTAAAGAAAGAATTATTATTTAATTATATATTTATATTAATTTTATACCAAAACCTAATAATTTTTTAAAAAAATTCTAAGATAACTAATATATAGTATCTTAATACTAATTACTATATTTAACTTTTTACAAACCCAAAAAATTGTTATGTTCAAGTTTGTGGTTAAAAAATCTATATCAAATAAATTTCCATATTTTAAATTATAAACAAAAAAATTATTGCTTTGAAAGATTATGTAAAAAGAATTAATCTTACTTATATAACCAGAGCATTATTGTAAAAACATTTATTTTTGTAACTCTTATTTAATTTAATTCTTCTTCATTTGTTTTGATAAGAAGTAGTTTGATTTAGAATAAATAATGGTTTATTTAGCCATAAAAGTGTGTGTATATATATATATATATATATATATATATATATAAAATATTTATATTACATTATTATCATTATCAATAACTTCACTTTCTTTATTATAAATCATTATTTAATGTGTTGCAACTTAAAATGTGTTACATGAGTTTGTTGTATTAAGAAGTAGTTTAATCTGAATCTAGTTAATTAGCAACCTTTTAGTGCCTAGGTTTGAAGTGTACTATGTATAAAGGAGGTTACCTTAGACACATAAAAGAGAATTATCTGGGACCAATACATGGGGTTGAGATGCAAAACATACTATTACCTATATTTTTAGGTGTTTTGAATATTTGAAATATGTAATTTGATGGTTCAACTACTGATGTTAATATTACAAGAACTAGGAACCACTCATGTATGTCTCAACATCAAACTGTTTACTTTCGAATTTGTGGCGCCGTTGCTTTAAATAATTAACATCATACAGACCTATCTCATTGCACATTGTTTAGGTTTAATACTTATTCATGTCATATTTTCTAAGCTACGCGCGAAGTTTCTATATAATGTTGAAAAAAAAAAAATTAATAACTCTTAGCATATATTAATGTCTATTTTTTTATTTGATTTTTTTTTTCATTTCAGTTTGTAGCGGAAATTACCATTTCATGTAAGTTAAGTTATAATTTTTGTTGAACATTCTATATTAATTCAAAATAAAGTAAATTTACATCATTACATAAATAAATTTAAATTTTATTTTAAAAGTCAATTTTATTATATTTACTTCATTTTAAAATTTATTTTAAAATGACATCAAAGCGAAAACTACATTATCATTACTTATGCATTAGAAGATAAGCATCCTATTAATTTCATAAATATATAAACTCTGTCATAATAAAATTTATTGAGTCCATCACGTCACAATTATGATACTAATCAATAATGTATAGTTTTAGGTTTAAAATGTATATGCATTGATACTATGGAATTGTTGAAAATCTTGATCCTTTATAAGCAAAACAAATTTATTTATGATATATAAATAAATGTAAATTTTATCCAACAAATAAGTTTTATAAAATTATTTTTTACTTAGTTTCCTTATTTTTTTTATTAATAACATGTGTTTTGAAATATTGATATTTCTCATTATTATATATATTCATGCAAAAATTTATTTTAACACTTCTTTAAACATGCAATTGTTTTTCTAAAATATTGTTAGAAGTGTGAGCTAATTATGTTATATTATACGTTATCATGAGTTCAACAAGATTTCAAAAATGTAATTTGAGAATAATCTTATAATATGTAAATTTTTTAAAAATATATATAAGTGAGTGTAAATATTGTTTCACATTATGAGATTAATTTTTTTCCGAGTTTTCTATCTTTTTATTAATAGCATGTATTCTGAATTATTAATATTTCGTATAATTATATACATTGATGCAAAGTTTATTTCAATCTTTCTTTTTAAACATGCCATATGTAAGTTTTTTTTTTTAAATATTATTAGAAGTATGAGTTAATTATGTTTATTATACATTAACATTTGAATTCAACGAGATGTTTTAATAATCTGATTTGAGAAGAACCATGATTGATTAACTTTGATAGAGAAAAAGTTAAGCCCAAAAATATAAAATTTAAAATTACTAAAATGTGTTAAAAATGGTGCCTATTTCATATACAAAATTCATTTATGTATTAAGCGTTTAGTAGAGTTCCTAGATTTTACACAAGGTGTGTCAGATAATTATTTGATTGAAAAAAACTGAAATAACAAAAAAGCCAACAAAGAAAATCCATACTTCTAATGAATATGCTGCTGGCATATGTGTATGTCGAAGAACTTTTTAATAAAATAATGATGATGATAAATATGATCTAAGAAGTCTTCATCCATTTAAAAAAATGTCAATATCAATTTAAAATATTTAAGTGGATGCAGATTTTATTTTGTAGGTTTAAAGTTTTTGATCTTATAAAAATAAATATTTTCATTGAAAAATTTAAAACTAAATATTTTTATCAATAAATAATTTTGTAAAAAGCCTCGGTAATAAACTACCGTTTTTATAGATAAAAATAAAAATCATTAAAAACAATTTTTGCAATAAAAGGTTTTCTCTTACTTATAGGGAAAACCAACAGGAAAAAAAATAATTGATATAGCAAGTATTTATTAATGAATAAATTTGGTATACCAAGGATTCACAATAGAATGTTGATAGATGTTAACCATTAAAATTATAGACACCGATTTAATATTAGTTATTTAGACTTTAACTTATAGTTGTACTAATTTAATTAGAATTTTGCATTCATTTAAGTTCATTTAACTAAAGTATTGTGACATAAAGAAAAAAAAAAAAGAGAGGAGATGTTGTGTGTCTTCATCATAACCAAATGATAATTATTATTTTTTTCATGTTATCAGAAGGTTGATAATGATTATAAAAATTTCATAAAATCTTTTAGTGATTATGTAATATTTTGATGTGTTATAATTTATTTTTTTTTATCAGTGTGAGATGTTACCGGAAAGATGCAATTTATGTGTAATGGGTAAAGAGGAACATTTTTGCAAGCAATTGTTGTGTTCAAAAATACAAGAGACATCCATAGAAGTAATGCTGACAAAAACATCTCCTTCAGCAGCTTATCATTGTAGTTAATATTATGCCTAAAAAATAATTAACCCTATGTTTTAGGTCATATGGCTTAACTACTTTTTTTATTATTATTATTCTTAGTTTTAATCTCCACAATTATCAATATTTAAAAAAAAAAATATTTTCTATTTATGAACTCTATTAGGATAATATAAACAAATAATAAAATACACTATTTCAAAGTGATAAAAAGAAAAAAGAAAAAAAATGCCTTTTTTTTCACTTGTTCAAATAAGTAAAAGAAAAAAACTTAAAATAAATATACAGTGAAGTGTATTGATTTTATTTTAATATGTAGTTTGAAAAAATAATAAGACTATTTTGACTCATATTTATGATATAACTATGCTAATTATCTGACTGGCGCATTATAAACATATCTTGTGTCACTTTGTTATGTTTTGAATAATATCAGTGATCGGATTAAAATAAAGTTTAGTAAGAGAAAAAAAAAACAGTGTGGCTGTGAATTTGTGAATTTCAATTCCACTCAAAATTAACAGTTTTAATTTACTAATTTTTCGTACTGACTGGTATTTTTTAGTTTTAATAAAATAATATTTATAATTTTTAAATAAATTACATCAGCATTTGTATTTATAGCCAATAAGAAGTAATGTGTTAATTGAAATAGTGAATTGATTTTAATAAATGATACATTTATTGTTATTAATTTATATGTTTTTTTAAAATGAAAGAGTTTTAAGATGGGAAAAAATATCAGGAACACCCTTGCCTCGTTTGGCATCCTGTGGAAATTTAAGCCCACCACCAAATGACTTAATTTAGTTAGGAGATACGATTATGAGTAAAAATGTATTTAGGAAAATTCTTATCAATTTTGAACTTTTTATTTGATTTCAAAAATTTTCAGATTGTATATATAATTGGTTTTAGGTTAATATAAAGATTTATTTTTAAAATAAAATAAATAAGATAATTCTAGACTGATTTTAATATATGAATTAAAATTTCAGCTAACATTGTTCGTTCCTAAATTTTATTATTTTTTAACTCGTATTACCTTTTAAAAAGTAATTTCATTTGTTTATCATAACAGCTGATACAATAAATATAATTTATGTTTGACCGTTATATATGATAGAGTAAATTCAATTTCATCAATATTTTTTCAAGATATTGTAAGTCTTTAGTATTTTTATATGTTTTAGATAATAAATAAGATAATATAGTAAGGATGAATTATTATATTTAAGATATTGTCTTGTAGATTTTTAAATGATGTGAAATTATTAAGTGTATTGGAACATCACATATGACATCAACATTAGTCTCAACTTTTCATGAGTGATGTGAGACTATAAAGTATATTAGAATAATAATAATTAAAGTTTTAAGAAGTAATTTTAAATTCTTCTTTTTCTAGTTTAGAATTTACCAAAAGAGAAAGATCTATTAAGAAAAAGAAGCTATAGTAAATTGTTTTATTTTAAAGCAATGTATATGTTACACGTGAAATGAAATTTAATCTTAAATTAAATGGAAGTGATTGGGAGTAATCGGTTTTAATTTGAATTGATCTGTGGTTGAAAGTATATTTTTAATTTAATTTTTTATTAATCATATAAAGTTTTACAATGTATTCTTTGAAAATGAATTTAGGAAACACCAATGAATCGAAGTATATATATATGGAATCAATTTCATATCCCATTCTCTCATTTACATAAACATGAATTCACTCACTTGCAAGAATGTGTGCTTCATAATCTTAAAAGAAGAAGATAATTAATATATGATGAAATTAGAGGAATGATATTTTTTGCATAAACGAAAAAAAGAGAGACTAAATTATACTAACAAAAAAGTTAATTATTCAAAAAATTTAAAATTTCTGAGTTTTTTTTTCTAATTATAATAACTCTTACATCACGATTACTCCAGGAGTACGATAAATCGCGACAACATCAATGGCATCTACAAGAGATTCCATAGAATCTTGATGATGTTCAGCTTGCCAAATCATTGCTTTGTTCTTTCTCAAGAAATAATATTGTACTTTTGGTTTTTTATTGTGACGCATTTTGTACTTCATTTTTTTTTTCATCAAGTGTTCGTATTGAACGAGAAAAATTAAATATTTAGTTAAAGTAGCACCTAATTAAATACAAATTCCCGCTGGCACACACTAATTAATTCGACTTAACGGAATCATTGCGTTAAAATAAAAGGTAACGATACTTAGATAAAATTTTTTTGATAATATTTAAATATCATCTACGTGTGATTTTGTGATTGGTCCAAAATTATTTTATAATCAATAATAATAATAATCATAAACATTATCATGGACCAATAACACAATAACACGTAAGTAATGTTCAAATGTTATAAAAAAAATATTGTCTAAGTATCATTATCCAAAACAAAATAACCATGTTTTTGGAGTCAGTGTGCTTTCCGTCACTCTCTATATATCCTAATATTCACACTTTAATGTTCTGGATAGGCTACCACAAATACTGATAAAGGGACCTGTAAAACAGAAACCAACTTAGGAATATCTTAATTTCCAATTATATTTAATAATAACATGTAATCAAAGGTTGTCTCGTGACAAATTCTTAACATTCCACTTGCAAGTTTTCTTCTGTATAATTCGGATGCTTCTCTAAGTCGAAATATTTCGAGACAACTGCATATAGAACAAAAATTACACAGAAATTCATTTTGTCAAGTTTCTTTCATTCACAGACATTTGTATAAATTTATTCTTGACCCATTAATATCGAAATACCTCGTATATCTTTCACAAATAACATGTAGGAAAGGAGAATATATGAAAGTTTTTTTTTATCTGCAAAATTCTCTTTATATGTTAGTCTAAAAATTATTTATAAATTAATCCCAGCTTTTGGAATGTGTCCGTTCGAACGTCTCTTCTCTTATGCTACGAATTTGAAAGTCGTTTTCTAACAGTTGGCTACCAGTGTCATGCAAGAATGAATGGGAGGAGAAAAAAAGATAATGATATTTTGATAACATTTTAACATCATCTATGTCTCATTTTATGATTGGTCTAAAATTATTTTACATTCAATAATAATAATCATAAAATCAATTCTTAATCCGGTCCGCTTATCACCCGGATTCAATCGGTGATAAATTAGATTAACTCACCAATTCACTTAATTTAATTTAATTATTTATTACTTTATGTTTCGATATTATTATTCAACACCTTTTTTTATTGTAGTGTAAATAGAGATAAAGGAAAAGATGTTTTAAGATAGTAAAATATTATGAATTTATCCATTAAAGACTCTAATTTTATAAATGATTAAGTGACACAAAAATAACCAATATTATAAACTTATTTTTTTTTCTTGATTTTAATTAATATAATACTCTTTTATTTTGAATTTTCTTTAAAATTTAACAATAAATTTTATTTAGATTTAAATTATAAAATATAATTTTTTAAAATTGAAAAAAAAAATTATAATTAAATAAACTAATCAATCAAATCCTTTAATTCACCGACTTAAAATGGATGGAAGTAAATTTAAACCTTTTTCAACTTACTGTTTTAAACAGTAAGAGTAAATAAACTCACTACTAAATGATGAACTCATCACAATAATAAGTGAGACGCGGGATTACTAATTTTCACAAGAATAGTTTAAGCATAAAACTGTGGCCATGAATGCCTTAGACAAAAATTTATACGTGACACAACACAGCACAGCTTTTATGACAACCCACGACCCCACACTTTTGTTAAATGACAACAACACGTGTGAGCTGGGCTCACCAAAACCCACTCTTACGTTCTCTTCTTTTCTCTCTCTCACTCTCACTCTCACTCTCTCCTTACATTTTCAGCTTCCGAGGGTTCTTCTATGTCCCATTCCATATATATGAAGTTATGGTAATAAATAGTCTGCATGGTGAATGGGCATGGGACACATTCATTGGTCTCACTGACTTTCACGAAAGCTCTGAATAGTACTCTCTGTTTTTCCATACACCCATCATTTCTCAATGAATCTAACTTCTAAAGCAAGTTAACTTCTTTCGATTTTTGGATATTAATCATTCCACACAAAACCTTATGAAGAACAATCTCAGACGACTATAAATAATTATGGGATAAAGATGCAGATGCCTCTGCTTCAACAAGCTAATCATTGAATCACATTAAAAAAGGTAAGGACAATACTTGAACTCGGCATCTGCATAAAAGCCACAAAGGATACTAAATTAGTCGCAAGAAACGTATTCTAGAGAACAAATGTTATTGCCAAAAAAAACTGAGTCTGAAAGAGACTTCCAAGTTCTACATGGTTCATCTCACTGTGCCAAACATTGTCTAAGTTAATAATTTATTTCTCTAACACATACATATATACCTCTCTGTCACTATTTCAGAAAACATTTTTCATTTCTTTCACTCACAAACGCATATACCATGATACCTAAAAATCACAAAAATAAAATATATACTACGTCTAATTATGTGAATAAAAAAGAATAATGAGTAATATTTCTCGTCTCTGGAATGAGTTTATATCATATATTTTTTTAGAGTTATTTTCTTATGTTGCAAGAATGTGTTTTTTTAACTTCTATTTTTAGGATCTAGACGAATTTACTCAAATTAGATCGTGTTTGAATTTTATATTTAATTTTTTGTAATTGAAGTAATCAAATTAGTTGATAAATTATTTTGTTGAAATATTCTTCAACTTTCAATAATTTTCAATTATCTACATAATATTTTCACAAATAATAACTAAATATTTTTATTTTCAATTTATTAAATAAAAATCTTAATTCTTTAAAAAATAATTAAAAAATACTAATAAAAGATAAAAATAAGTAAAAATAAAAACAATGATAATATGCATTATCGTTATGTCATATTTTAATAATATATTAGTTGAGATCTAATTACAAATTTAAGTTTTAAAAATGAAAAATTGAACATTATATAAAAAAAAATTAAAATTTTGGATTGAATGTGGTATGATTTTCGAGTAGGGCCTATGAATCATTGGTGTTCATTCTCTTCATTGATCTCTTTCAAAAGACCTATCATAAATATCAATGTCCAAGTTTTGTTTTGATGATCGCTTCATATATAAAAAGTTTTCATAATAAAAGATTAAATAAACTTATCTTAATAAAATGAATAGCAATTAACATTGAGTAAAAATACATAAAGATATAGACAGTGATCGTAAAACTTTGAATTAAGATAATATTTATGTATGAGTTGGACTAACCAATACTCTCTTAAAAATGATATCAGATAAAGTAATGATATAATTAATACGCTTAATTTAAAAAATACATTTAACGGTTTCTTCATTTCTCAAGTACACGAATTTATAAAAAGAAATTAAATTAGTATTGAAAATGACATAAAAAAAAGAGTATGCTGAAAACATTTTAGAATAAAAGAAATGTTGTGGATGTTATTAGAAGAAAGTGTTGTCAAAGAGACTGTATTTGCTTCAGTTAAAGCACAACATATCGAAATCCAATTTAAATAAGTCATATAGCTTTGAACGAAGGATTAATATGTAGTTTTGAAGCAAGAAATAGTATGGGCACAAAAGACAAATGAGATTGTAGATGACATTCATAGCGAAATTTATGGCCATACGAGTCTCGATTTTCTTGCATACGACAGCCTGCAGGACCCACCATATACGTCGTGAAAAGATTGATTTTAACGATATTATTTATGTTCGATTTATTCAAATAAAACCTGAATTTAATTACATTATTCTTTATCTAAAATTTTAAATAATAAATTAATAGATTTTCTTTATATGTTTTTTTATTAGGGATTCAGAGTCGACCGATAGAGTATGATTTTGTGTTGAGTCAAATGGATCAAATGGTTGAGATAAGGAAAAGAGCTTTACAAGTTTATATTTTATACTATTCAGTTTAAAAACTACTATAATTCAATTTAAAATTAGTATAGTCAGTAGTTCAGTTTAGTTTATATTGTAGTTTAGTATAATTTAATATAGTTCAGTCCATTTTGATAAAACAAAAAAGAGTTTAGTTCAGTTTGTTTGAATTGTTTTTCAGTTCGGTTTAGACAAATTAGTGTTTAATTCATTATAGATTTTTGTAACACAGTGTAGTTCAGTTTTATTTGTCCACCCCTGTTCACAACCAAGCAGTCCCGATAACAGTTGAGCAGCGCAATTAATATGATAACAACTACTGACGTGAGTGGTTAATGTTCACATTAATGATCATTAAGAGGTAAATTAATTGGTCGGATACTTATAAACTCTATAAATAGAAGTTTAAATTCGAGATAAATTCACTTTTTTTATAATCGAATTACTTTAAAATCTTGAGCGTCAGAATATCTTCTATAAATCACCTCTCAAACTGATCGATTACAAAGAAAGAAAGATTAAACAAAAACAATACACAAACATCGAGTCATTTCATCTCTTTACAACATAAACATTATTTATTTTTTTATTTCTATTTAACTTGAGACTTGGACTTACACGCATTATCAAATGGAAGTACAAACGCAAAGAATAATGACATGGTTTGGAAAATAGTAAAGAGAGAAAGGTTTCTGTATGGGTTGTGTATAGAATCGAACGGGATGTAGAAGAAAGAAAAAAATGGAGAGAAAAAGAAATGTGAAAGCAACGTTTGGAGAAATGAGTTGATAAAGGGTCAAAGTTTGTCTGACAGCGCATAATCTTAGTGGTAGGCACCTCTCTCTTTTTTCTTCTCCTTTACTAATCTCTTCATAAAGTCTCTATGGAGAGTGGAAACAGAATCTTCAGGATTTCAACCAAAATTACCAGTTTTTCCAACTTCTTATTGCTTATTATGAACACTATCAAAAGGTCAATCTCCTAAACCTATCATAAAACCTTTATTGGATTCTGTAAAATGTTTGCACTCGTATCAAATTTCACATTGAAATTATAAGTATTTTTCTTAAACTAAAAATTAAAATATTATATTTTGTTAATTGCATTTACTCTAGATATACTTTCTCAAATAAGTCCTTTTTAACACTTGGTTACTTATCAAAAGAGAAGGAGTTGGGCAAATACATGTCAAATCCTTATAAGAATAATAAATGCTATACCTTAATTTTAATTTTTTTTCTATGATTTTTCTCTTCAATTTAAAAAAAGCCATTTCTTTAACTTATTTGCTTTTTTGTCATATAATATATTCATTATTAAAAACGAAAACATCTCGAACTTTTTTAATGTATTTTTATTTATAAACCTGTAAAATAGATGGAAATATTATTTTACATTTATTTAACTTATGAAATTTTTTTAAGGATATTATAATAAGACAATTTGTCAGAAGTTTTTTTTTCAATAATGATCTAAATTTAAACTTTACTTTACCATTTTGTTATATTTTTTCTCCAATTTTTAACTTTATCATTTTCATTTTTATGTTGTTAACATTTAGAAATTTTATTAATGTTTTTTAATTAATATAATTTCGTTATTAAAATGAATTATTTGTTAATATTTACTTATTATTAAATTCATCACATCATTCACTATTTTTTATAAAATTTTGATTTCAAATTTTTTAATTCCAACAACTTCCGCACTCGCCTCTCTTTCATTTCAAATCCTATTATTTCCCCTTTTTCAAATTCACTCTTCATTGCAAAATCTAAATAGCATTTTATAAGTACTATTGGCAGACGCGTAATGGCTTATGTATGAAAAACGTACACTTCTTTCATTTTCTTTATCAGGCCCAACGAGAAAACAAATGTTTTTCTTTCTTTTTTGTGTGTATATGGATCCAGAAAAAACAATTATTGGGCTATGTTGATAGATTTGGGCCTAATGAGTTCCTCATAACTCGGTTGAGTATTGCTCTCTCCACCACCACACCAAGCTTCTTTTACTTTCCTAAATTGTTTTAATTTCAATTTTATCCTCAGATTAAAATCATTTTACTTTTACCATTTATTTTTTTTTAATTAATTTAAAAATTTTAGGCTTAAATCCTCCATTGGTCCTCATATTTGTGTGCAACGGCGTTAATTGATATTGGGATGAATTTTTTATTTTAGTCCTTATTTGTGTGAAAATCTCAGTTTGGTCCTCAAGTTTTTCCTCAAGTCCTTATGAAATGCAAACATTTTACAACATTTTACCACAACATTTTACCTCAACCGTTAAGTGTATTGAGACGGTGTTAACTTTGAACTGAGTTGTATTTTTTTTTTTATGTTTTAAAATCATTAAATCCATGTGACTATGGTTTTTTTCTTTTTCCTTCCACTGATCACAATTCACTCATTCCTCCACCCTCAAACCCCCCGACTCACACATTTTATCCCTCTCAAACTAAAAAATGTCGCCGTTATCGACAGTTCAAAAATTATGACTCAATTGAGACAGTTCAAAACTTGAGGACCAAATTGAGATTTTCACACAAACATAAGGACCAAGAGATGGATTAAGCCTAAAATAAAAAATTCATCTCAGCATCAATTAACGTCGTTTGAGACAACTTAACGGTTAGGGTAAAATGTGTGCATTTTTACAAAAAAATATGACCCAATTAAGATAGTTCAAAACTTAAGGACCAAACTGAGATTTACACACAAATATGAGAATCAATGGAGAGTTTAAGCCAAAATTCTATTTCTACTCATTTATTTTTACCTACACCCCAACCCATCTCTTACATATTCTACTCTCTTTCCCTTCACTTCCTCTCCTTCCCCATCTCCGTTTTTCACCCATTTCTGTTTCTTCCCATTTCCGTTTCACTTCTTCCTCTCTTGAAACCTACCCATTCCCATGTTAGTGTCTTCTTTTTTGCTTTAATTATATCTCCATTCTCATCACTTATGCGATTCAAAAATATACAAGCAATATAAGCCAGTGAGGATCATAAATCAACGGGAATCTTCAGCTCCATTCATGAATGGAAAAAGAAAGACTTTTATAATATAGAAATTCTTCTCTATGGTAAATTACTTGAATTACGGAAATATTGCTTCCCTTCTTAAGGAAGCTAAACAAAACTAGTAACGACTCTCATGGGAAAAATTACAATAACAAAATCTCAGAGATTACATATGCTTTATCATATACAGAAGAAAAAATATGATCCAGTGAAGCACAATAACAAACTATATGAAAACTTCATCTCGATGCATGGAAAGAAACAAGGAGAGCACTACAATTCACACCTCAAAAAGGGAGAAACAGACAAAAATAGTAATAATAATAACAACAAAATCAACAGCATTAACAGTAAATCAGAAAAATTAACAGAGAATCTCCAATAATTTGTTAGAAATTATTAAAAAGAAAAGTTAAAAAATTTGAAGAATCTCCAAAATGAATTTGTTGCAGAGTGGGCAATTCCCCCTAGTAACCACAAGCTCCCTTGAACACATCCTGCAGAAAGTGTGGCCACATGGTATAAAAGAAGCAACCTTATGCCTGACCATGCAAATACAGCAAGTGTGCTCCATGGAACCCCCTCCATCTCCATCTTCACCATCATCATCATCTGCATCCTCATCAAAATCCTCATCATCACTCAATATATACCTTGATCCTTCAAGCCCCATTTCCCTATCAGTCTCCTCTAACAAGTCCATCAGCGACATCATCACCGGCACCTGCTCCTCCTCCGCCTCCGCCTCCTGCGCCGCCGCTTCTGATGCCTCCTGCGCTACCAGTCCCATATATATTTAAAGCAAAAAAGAAGTCAGTAACATGGGAAGGGTAGGGTTCGGGAAAGGAAGAAGTGAAACGGAAATGGGAAAGGAGAGGAAGTGAAACGGAAATAGAGAGATACTAGAATCTGAGTGGGGTGTAGCTGCCCAGTAAAAATAAATGACTAGAAAGAGAATTTTTAAATTAATTAAAAAATTTAAAATGATAAAAGTAAAATGATTTTAAAACGAGGATAAAATTGAAATTAAATAAATTTGGAGAGGTGGACGGAGCAACACCCAACTCGGTTTTATAGACTTTCCTTTCATGCATTTCCATGATTACTAATTGCACTTAATAGTTTCTAATTGCACTCCTACAGCAAGCAAAATGACTAAACTACACTCCCTCACAACACCATGTCACCACTATGATGACTGCTGCTATCAAATGTCTAACCATACCTTAATTTTCCATTGTTATTGCACTTTTTAGGAAAAAAAGAAGCGAAGAAGTGAATTTGGTTGGAATTTTGAAAAGTTTATGAAAAAATTGTTTCGAAAAGTTTATCATTAGAAGAATGCACCGTTTTTTTATAACTAATTTTTCCTTTTTTATTAGTTCAGATTACTTTATCTTTTTTCTAAATTTTTTATTATATTTAATAAAATAAAAGTAAGCAACAACATTTTCTTTTCTAAAAGATAACATAAAACTTCTTCGTAATCCTCGTAAACCTTAAATAATTTAAAGTGAATATTATTATCTAGTACTAAATATTTTTTCCATATCACTATATAAATCTTTCAAAACCATAATTAAATATTTTTATAAGCTTCTTTTTCTAGATTATGTTATTTTAATACGATACATTTATATATATAACACCAAAAAACCCTCACATTGAAGAGACCTGGAGCTGTGATATCATAGAATATAAGAGAAAAGGGCTGTTGATATTGTTAGATATAAAATAATAGGATAATGATATTTTGATGTTAGTTGTTCATGTGTACAAACAATTAGAAAACATAAATAACGTGGAAATGAAAGACATGGATGTTTCAAGTGACGGACTTCATTTTAGGATTGGATAGTAATTAGTTTCATATCATTTTTAAGTTGAAGAAAAAATGAGGAATAAATTAGACAGTCTAAAATGAATGTCATTTTGATAGATCTCTCTGTGTAAAACATTTGTCTGAAATATCCACTTATTTTGTTTTTTGCTACCATTATTGTTTCTGCACTATGAGTTTTACTTAATATGGTTCCTTGGTCATAAAATTCTATATAAATGA
The DNA here is from genome assembly GCA_027742785.1 of Vigna reflexopilosa. Lineage (NCBI taxonomy): Eukaryota > Viridiplantae > Streptophyta > Magnoliopsida > Fabales > Fabaceae > Vigna > Vigna reflexopilosa. The sequence continues at coordinate 978,131 of CM050914.1, read as the reverse complement.
TATAATAATTGGTTTCACATCACTTTTAAGTTGAAGAAATGATAAAAAATAAATTATACATTCTAAATTAATGGACATAAAAGTCATCTTAAGAAAATGATAACAAGATTTATATCCAATTCTATCATCAAAATATTTAAGATCGAGACGATGATGTAATCAATAAAAGTTTCAAGAATTAAATGTTTAAACGAGTGAATATAATTTTGAGTGTGAAAGAATTGTTTGAAATTGTGTGAAATAATTGTTTCAATAACAATTCCCATCAAATATTGCATTATCAAAAGTTGCAACAATATCGGCAGAGCTGCATCCCCAAGTAAACCAACAAATTTTGTACACAGCTAACCAAGTTAATGGAGCACCACTTCTTGTCAACCTTTAGCAGTCCCATAAAGCTTGCATTTTCCACTACAACACCAATTGCATTGTGTGAGTGCCATGGCCTGATGCATCTTGAGGAGATAAGTACTCCACCCCTATCGCTTGTATTTAGTTTACCAATTTCAACTTATCCTTTGCTGCACCCGGCCGAGAAGCATCTTCACAACTATTATTTCTTCTCCATATGAAAGAATATCTTCAAAAGTATATACTTAGTATGAAAAATAAGTATACAACTATCATCTTTTAACTTGGAACTAGGTATATTTTCTTTCTTTAGCGAATCTATTTGTCTTAATATATTTGAAAGGAAACTTTGTAAAAAAAATAAGTCAAAATAACCCAACAATAATCATAACTCTAAAAAATTGAAACTTTGCATCCAAAACCAACAATAATCCCAAAATGATCAACAAAAGTTCAAACCACACGCTAAGGATTGGTGAGGGTAAAAAGCAATTTCATTTTGCATGGAACTTGCTGCTAACCGATTCATAACTTGGGACATTCATAACTGCAAGACAAGCAGACTGCAACAGCATTATCAGAAACTAAACCAAATGCTTGAATTAGATTATTAATTAATTGAAGATTACCATCCCCATAGGATGCCATAGTGAGAGGCAAGGTGATAATCTTCTGAGAAAATTTAGAGATATCATTCAAAGTGATTGCATCTACTTCCTTTTAAGAACTGCTCTGGTGGCTTTCTGAAAAAGGTAATCACACAAATTCTCATTACAAATTATGCCCATGATTTAAGTGATACTTCTCAGTTTAAAGTAGCAGCAGTAGGAGGATTTAAATAAAAGGAAAAAAATGTTGATAAAAAATAAAATAATAGGCCTCTGATTAAATTTTTTACCTTTCTCCGTAAGTCAATATCTGCCTTCCTATATCCTCTGATGCAATCATATGCAAAAGCAGTAAAACCAACACAATTCTCCTTTCTATTTGTGACAAAGCGTGTAAAGAAATCAATGATAGATAATAGAGAAGGAAGCAATAATGCAAGAGTCACAGTATTCTTAATTCCAGTGGGGCGGGAGGATTAAATGAAAGAAATTCCACGTCATTCAATCTACCAGTTCAAGTAGAGAGAGTGAAAGAGAGCATACTCTGGACTCTAAATTCATTAGTACTGCAGACTTCGTGGATTCCTTGGCACGGTCAAGCTGTATCTGTGAAACTGCCATTGTGGGAAACAAAAAAGCAAGGCAGTCCTTGTGATGCGAGTGCTATTAATTCTCTGACTGCTAGGTCCACAGCTTTTTCAACAAAATCAGAAAATAGTGAAATTGACTTCATATAGCAATTAAAAAAAGTGAAAACTATACTCAAACGGGAAAACTTGAAAAGTTCAAGATCATAGTGGGAAAGGTAAATCAAATCACTTATGAAAGCCAGGTAAACTACAAGATATACAGTGAAAAGCTTACTAAGAAATGTTACTTCCATTCAATTCCCTCTTTCCTCCTTTTCTTGTGCATGAATGCTGACATGAGATCTCTTGAAATCATAATGACTCACACAAAAGGAGTACCTTAGAACGGTTAAAATAATATTATTTCTCTTTTTTCCAGCCACCAGGCACTTCAAAGGCGATAGCAACACGTGCAACCTGCCTTGTGAAAGTTTTTCAGAAAATAAGTAATAATATACAGCATTTGAGTTAAAGGTACCACACTAAACAACCAACAAAACACAATAATCTCGGTAAAAAAAATTAAAAACAACTTAAACCCACGTAACGAAAACAAAAGATTACCGAAAGGAACGGCGAGAAGCGTCAAAAATCATGTCCAATGATGGTTTCGACGTTTGTTAATGTTTCGAAATGACAAGACTCTGGTGAACAGCGACGATCCGATGAACAATACAAAGTCAATCAACGGTCGATTCTGTTTGTGGGTGAGAGGAGGTTCTCTCGGATTCTTTCACGCAAATGGGGGTTCTATTATTTTAAAGGATAATTGACAATATTTTTTACAACATTTTAACCTATTTTTTACGTTGATTGATGGTGATGTTTATAATATTGGGAAATGTTACGTTGACACCGTTTTTTGACACAAATTTGACATCGGCCAGGTGTCAAATTTCTATTGGATTTTTTTACTTAAATGAAAAAAGTTTTTAAAAAAGCTTAGGAAGGTAGAATTGGAATTCTGATGATATGAAATTTCATTTTGGCGGTTTCGTTTTCTTCTCTTGTTCACTTTGGTTCTGAACGTTCGTCTCTCCCATTCGGCTTCATCTCTCCAATCCCTTGCTATTTCCATTCGGCTTTCGTCTCATCCAAAGACCTCATCTCAACAAAAAAAAAGAGCTATTTCGCAATCACTCTGTTAAGGTAAGCTCTCTTTCGCGTTTCACGTTTTGAGTCTCTTTGGCGTTGTGGCTCTGTTTCGGCTTTTCGCTCTCTTTCGCATTGTCTGGCTTCTCTTTCGCTCTCTTTGGTTTTTTGGGTCTCTTTGATATTATTTATTGTTTTTGTGTTTTGTGAACCCTAATCCACCATTGATTTTTTGTGCAGTTGCAATGGCTTCCGGAAACCCAAAGGTAAGTTAAAGTTTTTGTATTTTATTTAGTCACATTTTTTGGTAAGTAATAACAATGTTTTCATAATCTTTTGTAGTGGAGGGTCCAAATCTCTATGGATTCATCAACCATTGTTGAAATGAATCGTGTGCTGAGAGATGTCCATGTACAACGAATTGCGATGACACCATTTAGGTGGTGTTTGTACCTACGTGAGGCTTTGGACGTTAACTGTAAGAATATGATTTTCATTATTGTTTGATGATTGGGTTGATTTTACAAGTGGAATATTTTCATTTCATGAGGAATTGCTTGCAATTAGAAAGGAAAATGTACGTGATTAGATCCTGGACGACGAGAACATAAGACTACTGGATGCGCTAGAGGTGTATGGATTGTTGTAGGATAGTTCTCTAGTGTAAAAATGTAGTGTAATGTACTTTGTTTTGATAGGATAGTTGTCCTGTATAGACTTGTAGTGAACATAGTAAGATAGAATAATGTATATGAAGACAGTGTATTTTTTATATATATGAAGACATTGTACAAATTCTTATTGGAATAAGATGATTGATTTCTAGATTGTTTATGTGCAATGTACAAATGATTGTTGATTGATGTCCAGGTTTTTTTATGTGCAATGTATGAAAGTGCCATAGCAATTAAGGCCAAGTACTACAATTTGTGCAGTAAAAAAGACCCTTATAATCGTTTACAATGGGCTGGTAAACGATTACAAAGCACATTTTGACAACATACATAGCAGAACTTGACTTCAGTCAAGATTCTCAACATGGGTGGTCCCCCCTACATCATGGGGGACCCAGAACATTAGGTTCAAGCATCTCCTCACTCAAGAACCTAAAATTACAATTTAAAGCACTGGACTTGGGTAAAAACACGCTGTGGTCCCATATGTTATCACTGGTGGCTCCTTAAGTTCAACAAGATGTCCAAAATCTTGTTCAGACTCGCGTAATCGTTTACAGTCTGCTTGTAAACGATTACAAGGCACATTTTCACAGCAGACATAGCACAACTTCACTTCACACAAGATTCTCAACATGGGTGGTTCCCCCTACATCATGGGGGGACCCATAACATTAGGTCGAACCTAAAATTACAATTTAAACCACTGAACTTGGGTAAAAACACACTGTGGTCCCCTGTGTTATCACTGGTGGCTCCTTCAGTTCAACAAGATATCCAAAATCTTGTTCAGACTCGCATAATCGTTTACAGCATGCTTATAAACGATTACAAGGCACATTTTCACAGCAGACATAACACAACTTCACTTCACTCAAGATTTTTAACATGGGTGGTCCCCCCTACATCATGGGGGACCCAGAACATTAGGTTGAACCTAAAATTACAATTTAAACCACTAGACTTGGGTAAAAACACACTGTAGTCCCCTATGTTATCACTGGTGGCTCTTTTGAGTTCAACATGATGTCCAAAATCTTGTTCAGACTCGCGTAATCGTTTACAGCCTGCTTGTAAACGATTACAAGGCACATTTTCACAGCAGACATAGCCCAACTTCACTTCACTCAAGATTCTCAACATGGGTGGTGCCCCCTACATCATGGGGGACCCAAAACATTAGGTTGAACCTAAAATTACAATTTAAACCACTGGACGTGGGTAAAAACACACTATGGTTCCCTATGTTATCATTGGTGGCTCCTTCAGTTCAACAGGATGTCCAAAATCTTGTTCAGACTCGCGTAATCGTTTACAGCCTGCTTGTAAATGATTACAAGGCACATTTTCACAGCAGACATAACACAACTTCACTTCACTCAAGATTCTCAACATGGGTGGTCCCCCGTTACATCATGGGGGACCCAGAACATTAGGTTGAAGCTTCTCCTCACTCAAGAACCTAAAATTACAATTTAAACCACTGAACTTGGGTAAAAACACATTGTGGTCCCCTATGTTATCGCTGGTGGCTCCTTCAGTTCAACAGGATATCCAAAATCCTTTTCAGACTCGCGTAATCGTTTACAGCCTGCTTGTAAACGATTACAAGGCACATTTTCACAGCAGAGGTACCAGAACTTCAGCTATAGTCCCCTATGTTTTAACAGGTGGCTCCTTCAGTTAAACAGGTTGTCCATAATCTTAGTTAGACTCGCGTAATCGTTTACAGGGCCATAGTAAACGATTACATTGAACAATTTACCACCATTATCTTCACCAATTCAGCTATATTCATCAAATCACAACCATTACTTAATTTTTTTTCACAAACATTATCAATTGCAAATCAAAATATAAAGCACTTCAATAACAGACACAATAAATTTGCAATTATCAATTACATAAATGGATTGAACCAAACATGGATGTTCTATATATATTGAACGAAATAAGTTTAATTACAACGTCATGTTCTTTTCCAAAGAGTGAAGTCTAATACAATAATTATTCATTTTTCTTTCTAACTACTACATTTGCGGTGTATGGTGTCCTAAGTGCTTGGCTCTTATAACACCTTCTTGATCCAATCCTAACATACGTCATCAATTGTGATTGGTTGTTGGACATTCCACCTGGTGCATTTGGCGACATTCGACCTTTTTCAGTGTTGCACATTCTACCCGCTTCCTCGTTCGCCATTCCACCCCTTTGAAATGAGTGAAAACATACATCGTTGAAAAGGAATGACGAACAGTCAACTGCTCAAAGAAGATAACTCAAATGAAAACCTCAAAGGAAAAAACCAAAAGGGGTCGAAGAAACCACAACAAACCTAATACCCAAACGTAAAACCCAATACCTAAACCTAAAAAAAAATGGTCTGAGATAGCATTTACCTTGCTCCAACGACGTTGCAGTCCCGAACTTCCCATTTCAACCAAATGTGAGAGAGAACGAAATCTGAGAGGCAAAACATAATGAAACAAAGAAGGGTATAATCGGTACGAAAGTTTTTAAAACCCTATTCATTTTTCCTGTCAATTTTTTGGAAAAAAAAAACAACCAATAAACGCTTGACACCTGTCGGTGTCAAAACTTTGTCAAATTTTGAGTGTCAAAATAACGAGACCCTAAAATATTCTAAAAAAAAATTATCGAAGTATCGAGATCGAAACCCGAACTTTAAACCCTTCCAATCGATTAATTTTCATCTCATTTTCAATTTTTTAAAACATTTTTCATATGCACCGATACGAGAACGAGACGTGGCAAAATAATATATAAAATAAAGCATAGTGAATGAGTATCACGAGAATGACACATCCACCCCTAAATTCCACCGAAACCTATAAACATACGAAACTTCACCCTTAGTCTTAGGTATCATCACAACAAGACCCATTCCTAAGTCAATTTCTTCAAATGGACTTGTCTCTTTCATCTCTTAAATTACTTTTATAATAAATAAATCACTTATAAAAAATAGTAATATTGCCACGTAGGACTTTTTTTTATTTATTTCAAGGTTTTAATCAAAGCAGAAACTATATAAACGAAGCTTTTAAATTTTACTTTTAGAAGCCATTTTTTTTTTCAGTTAAACAAAATTATATATAATATTTTTTCCCCTTCTTAAGATATTATAAAAATAGTTATAAAGCATAATAATCTTGCAACAGATCGCGTTGGATTGATGTCAATTATTCTATTCTTTTATATTATATATTACAATATTTGACTAGATAATACAAAATTTATTCTCGATGTTTCAGATTTATTTCTTTTAAATCTACATTTGATACAATATCCTGAACTCCTTGTGTTTCTCTCCAATTTTGATCTTAAAAAATGTTTTTGAATTATTATTCTTTTCGGATTTTATATCTGTCAAATGAATTTCAGCAGTTTTTCATATGATTCTGTATAATTAAAAAATAATTTATCTTAATTTATCGTTTGATTGCAAGTTTAAATATAATTACATATTTAAATATATTTTTATTATTAGTTTTAGTTGTAAAGGAATTTATTTGGTAACTTTTATTTATTTATTTTCAAATATATTTTTAAAAATAACATGTAAATATTTAAAGTTTAGTTTATATATTCACATAACGTCTACTTTTTAAAACTATTCCTATTAAACAAAAACAAATCTTGTATAATATCTAATTTCCAAAGAAATTTATAATTCCTTCTTTAATTAAATTATATTTTAATTTATGGTAGCAAAATCCAAATAATTTATGTATTTTATCTCTCAAAATGATATATTTCATGATTATATTATATAACAATTCAATAAATTCCTAGAATTTTGATTAAATGGTATATGCATATCTATCAATTTTTACTTAGTATGTATTTTCTTATTTGATCTCTTAAAATAATACAATTCACGGTTAATTTGCAGGACAATTCAAAACTTTTTCATACTAATTTTGAAGTGTATTGGTTATTTTTAAAATGCAGAAATTATGTTTTTAATGTGCTTTGTAATTTGGTGCAAAAGTAAATGCCTAGCTCCATATGGCATGTGATATTAATATCCTCCTTATATCTAAAGGGTGAAATTGAAAATAAGTGTGTACACTAAAAGAGATCCTCCTTATATAAAATAATATATCTTATTTTATCTTTAATTATATTTTAAAATTAAAAAAATCTATAACTATATATAAACTGTAAAGATTTATATATATTGATACATTTAATATTCTTATTTTATTTTTAATTATATTTTAAAATCAAAAATATCTAAATACTAAAAATGATTGTAATATAATAATCACTTATTTTTTATATAGTGGTAATCTTTAAATAAAAACAGAATGTTTATTTTTAACTAGTATTAAATAATAATTTAAATTTTATGAATAAAAATATTTTATTTATAAGAAACACCTTAAATCCGAAATTATTTGAAAATATATTTACGCCTTCAAACGGAATCAGCAGGTATTAGTTTTGGTACTTACAGTAGCAAAACGTGGTGAAGAAGGAAAAAAAAATGTCCAAAATAGAAAAAGAAAACGAGGAACAGAAACCAAGAAGGAAGTGATATTGGAGTGACTAACAGTAAGGGAACACGAAGAGCCTCTGACAAGACAAAGACCATACACTTGCCATTGATATAAAGCATCCTTCACTTTACCTTGCTTTCAAACAGATTAGGGTTTTCATCTTTCAATTTCATCTTTCAATTTCATCCTATTGCTTCCTCATGAAGAAATCTTTGTACCCTAACTCCTACCCAACGTCTCAGGCCACTCATCCCTGTCTTGATTTTCACCCACAACGGAGGCCGCGCTCCTACCCACGTGCACATGCGGCACGCGTCCACCGTCCGCCGGAGACTTATGTAAAGGTGAAGCCTTATTTTAAGGTGGAGCTCCGCCTCGGCCTCCGTCCTTCCAGCCGCGAGGACATCGAGGCCCTGATCAAAGACTGCGAGCACAAGGAGCAGTCTTTTACCTTTTACCCCGACGACGAGGTCGCTGCCGTGCTCAGTTACAAGAATTGGGAGGAGGCGTGCGACGCGGCCGCTTGGTTCTGGGAGATGCTGCTGTTGGAGAAGCACGATTATATGCCGGAGCTGGATTCCAACGCTTCGGTGACGGACAGTCTGGATGGTCGCCTTCGAGTGCTGTTCAGGAGGCACGTGATGAAGGTGATGGAGGGGAAGGAGGTTAAGCGGTGGGTGGAGGAGAGTGAACGGTTGTCGAAGGAAATTGAGAGGGTTTCACGTTTGCCGAGGAATCGCTTTCATTTTAGCTGTTCTAACCGCTATATTGACCAGAGGAAAGGGCTCGTTGATGAGAAATACCAGGTTGAAAGGAGGTTGAAGGAGTTCGACTCTGCGATGGATTGTATACTGAAGCATCTGGCGGAGGGCGCTGACGTGGAGGGTGCCGACGTGGAGGGTGCCGACGTGGAGGGTCGTCGGAGTGTGAATGTGTTGAAGTTTGATGGATGTTGTGATTGGAAGCGCATTCACTGCCTGATCAGAAGGGAGTGTCGGAGACTGGAGGATGGATTGCCCATTTATGCTTACAGGAAGGATATTCTTCGGGAGATACATGATCAGAAGGTATATCTTTCTATGGCAATTTCAATTAATTCTTGAAACCATAATCATTGGAAGGGAGAAATATTTTATAATTTGTAACTTTATTTTCCATTTTTGTTTTACAGTTCTAATTACTTGGATGATGTTTACATGCCTGTATAACGGATTAATTTAAAAGCAATTGGTTTTATTTAAGCAATGTCTTAAATTGCGAATGCGGTTGTAGAGTGAGAGTGTTGTGGACAATTCCGCTGGATATTGTGGTCAAATGAGGTTGCAATTTTGGTCGTCTAAATCCTGTAAATCTTGAGATTCCCACTAAAATACTTGTTGCCAACTGTTTTTTAAAATCTTGATTTTAGATGAAATTTAATGACATTGTATTAGGTCCTACACCCTGTTTATGTGCCCTGTCTAAGAACTTAATTTGAAGCCAATTAGTTTTTAACGATGTCTTAAATTGCGGTTGTAGATGGAGTGAAATTGTTCACAAATGCTTTCGTATTTGTGGTTGTGTTGACCCCACAAACATTGAACTTGCTCGGAATTTGTGGCCAAATGTGGTTGCAATTGTGCTTGCATAAACACGAATAGTCCTGACATTGTGGCTGAATAGCAGTCAATAACTCTTTTCTGAACGCTGGAGGTGAAATCTAATAACGTGATATCATGTTCTATACCTGTCTGTGATGCTTATGTTTCTTGAAGGGAGTGTTGCCTTGTTTGGCAGGAATATGTTAATGGGAGTGTTTGAAAGTCCCATGTTACCCACCTCAATCTCTGGGTTGTGGTTTGTGTACTAGTTGGGAGAAATCTTTTAATATCAGTTGGTTTTAGGATTAAATCTAACACTCCTATACTTATGTATTTTTACTTTTATTGTCATTGGACTCTAGAAACTGTGATTCTATTTAGAATTTATATATCTTACTTTTTTGATGTTATTCTAATTAGTATATATACAGATGGTGGTATTAATTGGAGAGACTGGATCTGGTAAGAGTACACAGTTAGTTCAGTTTCTAGCTGATTCTGGCATTGGTGGTGATGAATCCATTGTATGCACCCAGTCTCGCAAGATTGCTGCCAAATCAGTGGCTCAAAGGGTTCAGGAAGAAAGCAGCGGGTGTTATGAAGGGCAATCAGTCAAATGTTCAACGTTTTCATCCTTGAATGAGCTTGATTCCAGGATAATATTCACGACAGATCACTGTTTATTGCAGCACTACATGAGGAATGATAATTTGTCTGGGATCTCGTGCATCATAGTTGATGAGGCTCACGAGAGGAGCTTAAATACAGATTTACTGATGACTTTGTTGAAGAATTTGCTTCACAGGAGGGGTGATATGCGGCTTATCATTATGTCTGCTACAGCTGATGCACATCAGCTATCTGATTACTTTGATGGTTGTAGTGTTTTTCGTGTGCTTGGGAGAAGTTTTCCAGTGGATATCAAATATGCTCCTCCTCACCATGCTGGGTATTCTGGTTCTTCTGTTGTTGCCTTGGATGTTTTGGATGTTGTCAGAAAGGCAACAGAGGTTCACAGAACAGAGAAAAAGGGAACTATCCTTGCCTTTTTGACCTCTCAGTCAGAAGTAGAATATGCCTGTGAGAAGTTTAAAATAATACCCTCTGCAGTTGCCCTGCCCTTACATGGAAAACTTTCATCTGATGAGCAATCTCGTGTTTTTCAGAACTACCCTGGAAAGAGAAAAGTGATATTTTCAACAAATCTTGCGGAGACATCACTGACAATTCCTGGTGTTAAGTATGTGATTGATTCTGGTTTAGTTAAAGACTGCAGATATGATCCTGGCAGCGGGATGAATGTACTTAAGGTGTGCTGGATTAGTAAGAGCTCTGCTGATCAACGGGCTGGTCGTGCTGGGAGGACTGAACCTGGTGTGTGCTATAGGCTGTATTCAGAAACTGATTATCAATCAATGGACCTAAATCAAGAGCCAGAGATTCGGCGAGTTCATCTTGGTGTAGCAGTTTTAAGGATTCTGGCTCTGAGAGTGAAGAATATTCAGGATTTTGATTTTGTGGATGCTCCAAGTTCTAACTCTATTGATATAGCAGTCAGGAATCTAATTCAGTTAGGAGCAATTGAGATGAAAAACAACGGTCTTGATCTAACGCCAGAGGGTTGGTTCCTTGCTAAATTGGGAATTGAACCCAGGCTTGGTAAACTTATTCTTGGCTGTTACAAACATCGTTTGGGTAGGGAAGGTCTTGTTCTGGCTGCTGTGATGGCCAATGCTTGTAGGATATTTTGCAGAGTTGGCAGTGAATTTGAAAAACAAAGATCCGATTGTCTTAAAGTGCAATTTTGCCATTGTGATGGTGACCTCTTTACTCTTCTCGCTGTGTACAAGGAATGGGATGCTTTGCCTTGGGGAGAAAGGAACGGATGGTGTTTCAAAAACAGCATCAATGCTAAGTCCATGAGGAGGTGCCAAGACACAATTTTGGAGTATGAAAGTTGCCTTGAGCGTGAAGTTAAAATTGTTATTCCGAGTTATTGGCATTGGGACCCTTATACACCCTCTAGTTATGATAAGAACTTGAAGAGAGTTATACTGTCCTCACTTGCTGAGAATGTAGCCATGTACTCTGGCTGCAATCAACTTGGTTATGAAGTGGCACAAACTGGGCAACATGTTCAACTGCATCCTTCATGTTCATTGCTTGTTTTTGCTCAGAAACCAAATTGGGTGGTTTTTGGTGAGATTCTTTCAATCTCTAATCAATATTTGGTCTGCGTGAGCACATTTGACTTTCAATCATTATATGACCTTTGCCCAGCTCCCTTGTTTGATGTATCTAAAATGGTGGAGAGGAAGTTGCAAATGAAGACACTGTGTGGTCTTGGCTGTATTGTTCTCAAGAAATTTTGTGGAAAAGCCAACTGTAATTTGTTGGCTCTTGTTTCACGTGTAAGGAAAGCTTGTTCAGAGGAACGTATCTACATTGAAGTGAATGTTGACCAGAATGCAGTCCACTTATTTGCCACTTCAAATAATATGGATACAGCCCTTGCGTTGGTTAATGGCGCTCTAGAATTTGAGAGAAAGTTGTTACGTGCCGAATGTATTGATAAGTTTTTGTATCATGGGTCTGGTCCTTCACCTATCGCTTTGTTTGGGTCTGGTGCTGAGATAAAACATTTGGAACTTGAGAAACGTTCCTTGAGTATTGAGGTATGTCATGCAAACATAAATGCAATTGATGACAAGGAGCTCTTAATGTTTTTAGAGAAGAATACCTCTGGTAGCATCTGTGCTGTGCACAAATCTGCAGGCAATATGAAGGATGAAGATAAGGAAAAGTGGGGCAGGATAACTTTTACGTCACCTGAATTTGTCAAAAGAGCCACTGAACTAGATGGACACGAGTTTTGTGGCTCCTCCTTGAAAATTTTCCCTTCGCAGTTGGGAGGGGATAAAACATTTTCGTACACTGATGTTAAAGCAAAAATCTGTTGGCCTCGTAGGATTAGCAGGGGATTTGCCATAGTTAAATGTGATATAAAGGATGTCAATCATATATTGAGAGATTTCTACAACCTTGCAATAGGGGGAAGGTATGTTCGATGTGAAGTTGGCAAAAAGAGTATGGACAGTGTTGTTATAAATGGGCTTGGCAAAGACCTCTCGGAAGCTGAAATACTGGATGTGATAAGAACTGCTACAAACAGAAGGATTTTGGATTTTTTCTTGGTGAGAGGGGATGCGGTTGGAAACCCACCATGCAGTGTTTTGGAAGAGGCACTCTTGAAGGCAATTTACCCCTCTTTGCCCAAAAGAAACCCGCACATTAGTTCTTGCCGAGTTCAGGTGTTTGTACCTGGGCCTAAGGATGCCTTTATGACAGCTTTAATCAGTTTCGATGGAAGATTGCATTTAGAGGCAGCAAAAGCTTTGGAGCATATTGAAGGAAAGGTGTTACCTGGATGTCTACCATGGCAAAAGATAAAGTGCCAGCGGTCGTTTCAAAGCTCCTTGATATTTCCAGCACCAGTGTTTCGTGTGATTAGGGAACAACTGGATGGAGTACTTGCAAGCTTCAAGAATTTAAGAGGTATAAGCCAATTTTTCTTTTTTGTGGATGCTTGTAAGTTACAATTCATTTTCCTGATGGTAAGCATTTTAACTCACAAATCTTACATAGCTGGTACAGAATGTATTTTATTTTTTGAAAAATATTGTTTATTCTTTAGAAGTCTGTATCTGGTCTAATAATTATTTTTTTAATTGTTTTAGTTCTGGGATTCATTTAGCCAACCTCACTCAATGGATTAATAGAGCTATTATAATTATTGTAGACAGTTTAGCATTTGCAGCGTGTTTAGTTAGTTCAAATCCCCTTCAAAAAATGGACTAAAGAATGAGTTACTTTAAATTCAATATATATTGTTGAATTTTCATTGTTGGTTCTCTTCTCTTTTTAAATGTTTCGCAGTAGTTCATCCATCTATGTATGTGTTAAATTTTAAATGTATGTTCACTGACAATGGGTGCAATTAGTTTTTGATAAACCAAGGTGGAAGAAATAGAAATTTGGTAGAAACAAATAAAAATAAACAAACACTCTTTGTTGTATGGATGAGAACAGGTGAGAGGTTTCTCCTCCTGGGGGTTCCCCCTTCATAAAGGATTTTTCCTTTTCACACTATTAAAATTTTCACACTATTAAAATTACTCGATAAATTCCGCTAGTCTGATTTCTCCCTTGACCGTCCCTTCTCAAGTCAAAGTATTCTATTCGAAACATGGATTGATTTTTTATGAAGGGGGTCGATGGTGTTTGTTGTAAGCTACATATTTATATTGTGAGATAACTTGAATTGAACAATGTCAAGTGTTTTCTTATTACAATATGACATCTATCAATCATTGGTTTTCTTGATTAAGGTCTTGAGATCGAGGAGGACAGGACATTTAATGGTTCCCACCGAGTCAAGATAACTGCGAACGCCACAAGGACAGTGGCAGATGTCAGAAGACCTCTGGAAGAACTATTAAGAGGGAAAACCATTGAGCATGACAGTCTCACTCCTGCAGTTCTCCAGCTCATGATGTCCAAGGATGGCTTTAATCTTAAAAGCTCATTGGAGCAGGAGACAGGAACTTATATTCTTTTTGACAGGCACAACTTGAATTTACGTGTGTTTGGCTCCCCAAACAAGGTTGCTTTGGCTCATGACAAGGTGATTCAATCCCTCCTTTCTCTACATGAAGAAAAGCAATTAGAAATCCATCTGAGAGGGAGGGATTTACCTTCTGATTTAATGAAGCAAGTGATTAAGAACTTTGGACCGGATCTGCATGGACTGAAAGAAAGGGTACCTGGAGTAGATCTTAACCTCAACATAAGACGCCATGTAATCAGTCTTAATGGTAGGAAGGAGTTGAAAACCAGGGTAGAGGAAATAATTTTTGAGATTGCTCGTTCATGCCATCATTTGGTTGGGACGTTTGATAATGATGGTCCTAATTGCCCGATTTGCTTGTGCGAGGTTGAGGATCCATTCCAGCTTGAAGGCTGTGGTCATTTGTTCTGCCGGTTGTGTCTGGTGGAACAATGTGAATCTGCTATTAAAAACCAAGGCACCTTCCCAATATGTTGTACTCACAAGGACTGTGGAGATCCCATCCTGCTTACAGATCTGAGATCTCTCTTATTTAGCGATAAGTTGGAGGAACTTTTCAGGGCTTCTTTGGGAGCTGTCGTGGCTACGAGTGGGGGAACTTACAGGTTTTGCCCTTCTCCAGACTGCCCCTCAATTTATCGAGTTGCAGATCCTGGGACTGCCGGTGAGCCTTTTGTTTGTGGGGCTTGTTATTCAGAGACATGTACCAGGTGCCACTTAGAGTATCATCCTTACCTTTCATGCGAGAGATATAAAGAGTTCAAGGAAGATCCGGATTCATCTCTGATGGAGTGGCGCAGAGGCAAGGACGAAGTTAAGAGTTGCTTGGCGTGTGGGCATGTAATTGAGAAGGTGGATGGGTGCAACCATGTTGAGTGCAAGTGTGGAAAGCATGTGTGTTGGGTTTGCTTAGAGTTCTTCGGTGGTAGTGATGAATGTTATAGCCATTTGAGAAATGTTCACACGACTATAATATAATAGCTAATAGCCATTTGGTTTACAATTTTTCTGAGTTATGTAAATTTAGCGTAGCGGTATATAACACTGTATATGGAAGTATCAAAATGTACAGCTTTTTTAAACTATTGTATATGTATATATATATATATATATATATATATCTCGCAGCAGTTCCGCTTCTTGTATATATGATAAGTTGCATCGTGTATGTCGGTTGTAACTTTTCTGCAATGCACGCTCAACATTTGTTTTTTCAAAGCAGTTCAATGAGGCTGCAATTGTAGTGAATCTATTAAATGAGCGAAAAGAGAATTGATTACATCTGGAAGAGCACGATATGATATAATTGATTGGTTACAAAGTGTTATTTGTGTGTAAGTAATTATAAAGCAAAAATTGTATATGCAAATCCCATTAGCAGCAGAGGGTCTATTTACAAATAGTATCTGCAAGAAAGGGCGGTGGAGACTCCAATTCCAAAGGAAAGAACCAAAGCCAGAAGCCATGCAACACTACCAGTTTCTTCTCTGTGTCCATTTCCCATGGATGACCCTTCATCTCCCTCTGGCTGTTGACGCAGCCAAAGGGATTGTTGCAGGTGCAGAAGTTGAAGCTCAAGCAATCTCACCTGTTGGCGATATGCAAACAAGTGCATGGACTCCCCCAACAGAACAATTTTAAGACACTCCCTTTCTTTTTTCAGAACTGCAGCCTTCTTTTCTGCCTCCCTGGCCCTTGTCTGAGATGCTTGCAACGCCTTCAGAAGCTCCATTTTATTCCTTTCATCATCGCCATTTTCCATCCTGTAAGCACCACAGCCTTTCCTATCTTCCTCTTCTCCTTTGCCTGCAATGTCATACACCCTATTCATGGAAAATATCACACTCTTATCTGGAAGACCCATGAAAAACTTGGAAGGTGGAGGAAGATCACAGTTCTGCATGAGGTCAAACCCCGAAGGTGAAGGCTTGAGAGAAACTGTGAAACCCATAATTTCCTTTTTTCTTCTTTGAGTTTGGGTATCCTTCTTCTGCTGTCCCCCCATGAAAAATCCAATCCTTTTGTGATTATGAAGGTGGAGAATATCAAGTAAGCAGTTTGAGGCGTGGAAGCAAAAGGTAGTTGGTATGTGAAGTTGGTGGTGGTGTGGGAGCATTGAATTCAAGCTTCATAAGAAAAAAGGCAGTAATTTTGGAGATTAAGAATTTGATTGCTGTCTAAGTTTGCTTCTGATTCGATGGTTCCAAAAATTCCTTGCTTGCGTGTTTCGTCCAAATTAAATTAAATTACAATTTGCCACACTCACAAGAAAATTTTTATTCTCATCACACTTTTTCTTTCTATCATTCAACCCTCCCTTCTTTTTTAATACACAATACCGACCGACCACACTTTGTGGCCAGATGGGCTAATAAATTATTATAGATTTAAAATATAAAACAAAATATGACATTTGCCTTTTGTTAGACACGGAAATTGTCTTGATTCTCCGATTGCTGGTGTATAATTTTTCTGACCCACATCTTGAAGAAATGATTGAGAACAGGTCTATTAGCAAGACTTCCTCTAATCCAAACCTAAGAAATGTTCAGCTTTTCTTCTCTGACTAAACCAATTATTTAAAATTTATTTTCAAATGGTGATTTAATATTAAGAATTTAAGATAAATTTTGGAAAAATTCCAGAGATAAGGAGAAGAGACAAAAAAAAAAAAAATGCAGTCCAGAGATTTAACTATGCATACCTCGTACTACGTAGAAGCTGTCGCATACAACAACAACAACACGTACTGATTTAGAAGGCTGCTGAACTTGTATTACTATTTCGGTTTTTCTGTCATTTGGGCACTTTAATCATCATCATTAGTAAAAGTTGTTTTTTACACAAACTTTTAATAGATATTATTTATTGAGTTGGATACTAATTTATATTAAACGAACACTAATATCGATTTTTTTTTTCTGTTTTAACACTTTGTTCTTAGAATTTTTATTTAGTTAATTGTTTAGCAGTTAAAAATGTATAATTATTAAAAAAATTAATAATCATTACTAATTTATGTATTTTTTAAGTTAAAAAATATATTAAATTAGTTATTTAAAACATGTATATATTCCTTGTTATTTCAATAATATCTAATATAAGTTAAGTTGGCAACGTCACAGTTTGACCTGAATAATATAATATAACGAAACTATAAAAAGAAAAAACATTAATCTCAGAGTTTGAAAATTTTCAAATTATTTTTTTTTCTAATAAAATTTAAAATTATCTAATTTTAATTAGTTTCATGCATTCTAGAACTTTATTTTTTGTTAAATTCTTTAACTAAACAATATATTTATCATAAAAATATTTCAAATATTCTAAAAAAATGAATTGATCTCTTGAAATTTCTTATTTTAAAGCAGAAGAATACAAACCTCCTTAATGACCGTGGAGCATAAAACAAATAAACCATTTTGACCACTTGTTTTGAACACAATCATACAAAATTTAAAAGCATTAGTTTAAATTAATTTTTCTCGTTAAGATGCCAAAATTTCCATAAAACTATAGCTTAAGCTATTTAAAGACTGCCATTTTTGGGTTCAAGGGGGACTGCTTTCCCTTAACAGCCTTTTTAAAACTGTTTCGTTTCTTTACAAAAATTTCAAAAATTCAATAATATTAATTTAGGATGAAGGTCTATGCTAACAAAATGAAAATAAAATGCTATTAAGTAACCAAAGGAATAAAAAATCAAAAAGAGGAAATATTCCGTACAAATTAAAATCTTAAATTGTTTTATATTTTATTACGTATTTCACAATTGTCCTTCATTTTAATTGTAAAAATCTTATTAACATTTTTTTTAATTTACATTAGAGATAACACATGACAATTAATATAATCAAAGAATTCCACTACATACTAAATTGTGTTCAATTTTTTGATATTAATATTCTTATACAGTATTATCAGTTGTTTTAATTTGATGATGTTTATAATGCATTTATATTATACTTTTGGGTAAGTAAATTAATGATTGTTTATATGTCCTAGCACTCAACAGTTTGTGGGCCAATTTCTTTACAATGTTTGTTACTGTACCACTTTTTTCTTACTGCACCCCATACGTATCATGAAATGGCAGTTTTACCCTGCCTCTTCTCCGTCACCGGCCTGCAGCAGAGGGCTAAAGTAAACCATATTAAAGGAGAAGAATACGAACAATCACTGGAAGAAAGCAACCATTAAAATTAGGTTTGGAGAGAATAATGAGAAGTACGAACTATAACGTAGTTATAAATATATTATACAAAAATAGCTTTGTGGATTTGTAGCTATAAATAAGTAGTTATAAATAAGTACGAACCATTAAAATTACATAAATATATAATTTGTAGTTATATAATTGTGATTTAATATTACTCGTATTACACCATAATTGTTTAAAGACAACCTGAAAATAATATTGTTATAAAAAATTTTACAATTCATAGAAAACACTTTTAACCTTTTTATCTTTAACTTCAAGTATAATTATACTTTCTAACATCTTACTAATTTCCTTACGCACATGAGTAAGAAATTCGCCATTGATTCCCTTCTCTCACCAGAACAGAGTCAGAATAGTCAAGTTTCTAACGTAATTTGAATGCTCAGAGCTTTTCCCATGAGAAAATCCCGATCAGTACTCATAAACACAGAGATATAATCACACGGACAACAAATTACCTTTCTATAACGTCCGACCACATAAGATAACACGGAAACGACCCGACAAAAGTCCATTGACTTGGATCCAAGCAAATCAAAACTAGTCACAAAGAAAATTAAGGAGCTGTTACACCAAGGAATGTGAAAATTGTCCCATCAAAGCTTGGCCAAAATTTGACATGAACAAAAAAGTCTACAAAAACTCTGTGGAGGACTTCAAATTTTCCATGCTTGTGTCTTTTTTGTTCTAAATTTTTCATGACGAGTTTCCATTCTAGAAAACCATGTTTTCCCTTTCATGGCTCAATCGATGTTGCTACCATGAATAGGAGAATCAGAACCAGTTACAGTCCAATAGCTTCTCCTCTTCCCTCAGTAATTCCACGTTCATTTCCGTGGTTTCCAGCACCCCTCCTTGATGGAGAACACGACCACCTAAACCTTGCATCCATCATTATAATCGGCCTAGGTAGCATAGCTTGTGTAATTATGTTTCTCATCACCTTGTCCAAAATCCTTAAGATCTATTATTTAAATAGATACAACGTTAGCAGAAGAAACCCTCCAATATTATTTGACGTTCGAGGAGATTCTCCTCCCTTTTCCGATGACGAGGAACAGGAACATGTTATCAGGCAGCACTCCATACGGCTCAGCCCCACAGAGGGTCTCCAGCAATCAACCATAGACTCCATCACAGTTTACAGATACAGAAATAACGAAGTTTTGGTTAAAGAAACTGAGTGTCTTGTTTGCCTCGGTGAGTTTCAACAAGAAGAGAGTCTGAGACTGTTGCCAAAGTGTAGCCATGCTTTCCACGTCCCTTGCATTGATACTTGGTTGAGGTCTCATAAAACTTGTCCCTTGTGCCGCACCCCTATTCTTCATGATGCTGTCAGTGTTGATGGTGAAACTGAGTCTGATTCAAGTGTTTCTGATATGATCCATGACATGGAAGAATGCAATAGTAGTGGTGTTGTAAGGGCTGGTGATGAAGATTCTAGTGGTGATGGAATTGAAATTTTGTCTGAATTTGGTGAGGTGAATGGTGGTGACTCTTCAGCTCCAATTAGTCGTGCTTCTGATGCTGATACACAGACACAAGAATTTGATGATGAAAATGAACCCAAAATGAAAAGGTCTTTCTCAGTGGATTCATATGTTTTGTTTCTCCAATATACAAAGCTTAGACAGACCAAAATTGGTGATTGAAAAGAAAGTTCAACTGAATACAAAGTGGCTTCAATCGAGCATGAATTCACACAACACAAAATTCAATGTTTCAGACGTAGCATTGAGGATAGATTCACCTGTGTCAAAAAATAAAAAAGTGTCCTGTGATACTTTATTGAAGCTTTTAGATTTCAAGGTAAACTTATATTCTATAGTAGTTTTCCCAGATTTCATTTACAAAATGCATTTTGCAGTATGTTTATATTGAGAAAAAAAAAAAAAAACATGGACAATTATTATAGACATTTATACATCAGTAACACTTGTTTTACACTATTTCCCCCACATTTTTTTACTGTGTTATATAATTTATGAGGTAAAAAAAAGGAAAAATGTGACAGAATTTGTGTACAAATTAAGAACAATGCAGTGTAATTTAAGTTGACCATAAAGTCAAATTATATAATTTTTGTACAAATTAAGAAGAATGCAGTGTAATTTAAGTTGACAATAAAGTCAAACTTTATAATTTCTCCCTATTACCCCTTACCCTAACTATACGTTCCTATTAGTCTATTTTCTCTATTCTTTTGTTTTTTCTATAAAACAAAAACTCTTTTTTGACTTTTTCACTAAATTTTATGTTAATATTAGGGAAAGTAGCATTTAACCCCTTAAACTTTCCTTCTTTTAAATATAAAGATTTTAAACTTTATTTTATTTCTAATTATTCCCAATTTTTTTGTCTTATCAATAAGCACGCTTTTTTAACTTTAATTTTGTTCCAATTCATTTTCAAACTTTATTCCTTTTGTAATAGGTACATAGAGGTTTAATTTCATTATTAACATTTATTAACTTTTCATACATATTCTTTTCTACCAGCTTTCAATTAAATACTTTTCATTAAAGATCAATAATTTAATAAAATTTTCTTTTATTTGTTGAATTTTTTTTACCTATTAACATATGATAAAATAATATTTTAGAAATTAAAAAAATTGTAAAAACTAATTAAAGACGCGATTTATTTATACTTTTCCTCAAAAAGTTTATTTGTTTTGACATTATTTCTTGAAAATACTTTTACATGCAACGAGTTCAATAAAAAGAAACATGATTCTAAAGTGAACGAACATATGTAAAATTATTATTATTAGTAGTAGTATTAAATTTTAAGAAATAATTAGAATAAAATAGAAGTCTTTAGTATGTGTTTGTAGGTAAGATAAAGCTTGTGAAAAATTTAAATACAAATTAAAGTTTTAAAAGTAAAAATTATGAAACTGAATCTGAATATGTAAAAATGTGACGAATTCAACTATTTGTTTTATAATTTTATCCTAAAATAAAAAAATTAAAATAAAGGTATATTTATTATTGATTTAAATTAAAATTTCTGGTTAACGTCACTCTCTAAATCGAAGGTCAATGCGTCTCAAATTCGTAAAATTACACCAAATAAAATACGAGAAGAATCCTTCCAATAACTAGCCTCGGTTTTCCAATTCAATCACAACCAATTATTTGTTTCACCTCATTTTCTGTAATGTAACTATCATTTTTTAATATTTATTGTTATACTGCTTTAAAAATATAAATAATTATTTTAAATTTTTTTTGCCATGTTTCGAATTTATATTCTTCCCCACAACTTAATATCCAGGCGATTGAGACAGATCAAGTATCTATTAAACAGCCTAGAAATTTAATTTTTAAAATTTTTAATTTTTAAGTATTGTTTAATTTACAATCCGACTTAATGGAGAAAATAAAAGAAATAAAAAATGGATAGAAATGTATTTTTTAATTTTATTTACTTTATTTCTTTTATATCTACTCAACATTCAAACAGAAAAACAAATTATGGAAAAATAAAATAGATGGGGCAGTAAATTAATAATGACAGTAACTATAAATAATAGACACATAAAAAATAATAAATTGAACAGAAAATGATATAATAAAAAGAAACACACGTTGATTGTCCTCTAACTTTACCCCAAATCCAAAACTTTGATTTGATGAGAATCCAATTTCTGACAACACAAGCCAAAAAGAATAATTTTTTATGTGTTTCGCTATAATACTAAACAATAACTGTATTGAAATCTGTGTGCAAAGTTGAAGCCGTTATCATTGCCCTCAAAGGAGCAAGAGATTCCTTGTACCATTTTATCTTCATTTCGCGCATTAGTTGCAGCTAGCTAACAGTTCCATGACTCTACCATGGAAAAATGAAGAATTGTAGATAATAAAGCAAAGCAAAGGAACAAACATGTCATTTTTCTTCACTTGTACCTTTTACTTTGCCTTTCCAATTCAGTCCCCTCTTTTTCTTCTGCTAGTCCAATTCATCATTATCAAAGCAAGATCCTAATTAATCACTTAATTATTTAATTACAATTGATATTGAAGAACCCCACAAGTAAAGTTTCCTTTTTTAGTTTACCAACTGTGTGTGAAGAGAACGCTTCTACCCTTACATTTCTCACTCTGCAAGGTTGTTCTTTTCTTTCATCCTTAATTCATTGGCTGTGTTTTCATATAACTGGGACATTCTTTTTCATTTTTCATTTTTCATTTCAATTTTCTTCTATTAACTGAGTTGAGAGAAGCAATCCCAAAACCCAATCACCTTCTTATGTTTGTTCCCAAAGTTGAATTTGGCATTAACTGAGTGATAAGGAAGGGATTTCACAGATTCATTCACCCACCGAGTAGGACTTTAAGGTGCGTTAGCTTAGAGTTTTCTCTTGTACATAATTGGAGCTGAGCTTTTTCCCACGATGGATTCTGCATTTTTGCTTTCTGGATGCTTTTGAAGCCCACATTCTTGATGGGACTTGTTTTCACCAAATGGGCATGCGCATTCTTACTCTGCTGTTGTCTCATCACTTCTGGGGTATATTCAGGTAAGTTTGCTCGGTTAGCTTCAAAGTTTCATGCCTTATCTGTAATTTATTCTTCGAAGACAACGTGTTTAGTACATTGTCTCACTTGGCTCGTGTCGTGTTGAATGGTCTTGCCTAGTGGAGGGTTTACATGGGAGTTCTAAAGTGAGAGGAGTGAACTTAGGAGGGTGGCTGGTCATCGAAGGTTGGATCAAGCCTTCGCTATTTGATGGCATTGCCAATGGAGACATGCTTGTGAGCTGCTTCGCATTTTGTTTATACTTTCTTCTTTGAAAAACATGATCCTTTGGCGAGTATTACTGACTTATCTTATGTTTGGCGTGCTTATATTGAAAAATGTGTAGGATGGGACAGAGGTGCAATTTAAGTCAGTGACGTCGCAGAAGTATGTATCTGCCGAGAATGGGGGAGGAATGAATGTGACAGTTGACAGGGATGTTCCATCTTCATGGGAAACCTTCAGGGTAAGATGGCATTTGCGTTCTTGCTTTGATATTCTATATCCGGAATTACCTGTTAGAATGCATCTACATAAGTATAGTAGAAACAATATGTTATATGTTTAATCCACGTCCATTTGATGAATTTGTCCATTTCCTTGCTTATACGTATGTATTAAGTTGATTTATCCATTTGAAGGCCTTCTCATTTAGTACTACACCTTTTTTTTCAAAAAAATATGTGACATCAAACTTGAAGTATTTTATGTCATTCTACTGACTTAAGCTGAGCTTCCAATGACATGGCGTACTTCAAAGAACCATAAAATACTAACAAAAATGGAACTGTGTTAGCTGAATAAGTTATGCTTTTGTTGACCTGAAGACAAATCCATAAAGATAAAATACTCAGGTGAAAGACTGTAATTAGAGCTTAGTTTTTCATATGATCTGTAGAGCTTAGTTCTCAGGCTTGGTGGTGATAACTACTTTGGAACAAATTCAATTTGCAAACTTTATTCTAGCTTGACTGTAGAATTTCTTTCAGGTTCTTGAATCTTGATCAGTTCTAATACAGCTACAGCTGTATGCTAGTGGCTGTAATTCTTAGTAGGCATCTCTTTTCTTCTAACTTCTCAGTTTCACGTGCTATTTTATCTTGGAGGGTGAGAGTTACTTTCTTTTTCATCTGGAATTGAATAAATGTGAAAGGCACCAATATTTTAGCAGGACTTGAAACGTATCAATGGGACTATAAGAATTGATCTTGCTGAAGTGATGTGTGGAATTTGACGCTTTATTATTTCTTCTTATTTGCGTTGCAGTTATGGAGAACATCCGAATCAGAATTCCAATTTCGTACCTCAGAGGGTCAATTTCTTACTTGTGATAGTGGAGGCCGCTCTGTCTCTGCAACAGCAAAATCTCCTTCAACATATGAGACATACGAAATGGAGCGGAGTGGTAAAAATAGGATTCACCTCAAGATAAAGGGTGGAGCATATCTTCAGGTATTCATTCTTCTGATTCCTACAAACCATGTCTGCTCCAGTATAATCATTTTCGATTTCTAAATTTTCACGGATTTTGCTTCAAGAACCATGTTAAGATCTAATTGGAAGCTATTAGACTTGAGTCACACAGGAAGTATGAGATAGGCCTTGGACTCTCCAACTATAGCAAATAACTTTTGTGGTGTGATTTTTCCGAGATTCTTATCACACCAATACCACATTTAAGGATCTTTTAAAATGGCATTAGTTTACAGTGAAAGATCATATTGAATTAAACTTTTAACAGATTCATTGACATGATTGAATATTCTGCAATTCTATACAGGCTACAACCGATGGTCAGCTTTCAGCGAACTACCCAGGAACACCAGGATGGGATGATAATGCTGCCACGTTTGAAATGACAATTGTGTCAAATAGCTTGCATGGAGATTACCAGCTAGCAAATGGATATGGGCATAATCGGGCAAAAGATGTTCTTAGGGTAAAATCACACGTTACAAATATTTTCTGTATCATTATCTATGGCAGGATTACGCTTTTGTTAAGCATGGTTTGTTTTATTTTCTGGAATATTTTTTATGATTATCCTATTGCAAATGTCACACATTATAGTGTTAACCGTGATTTATTTTCTTTGGGGCGCTGGGGGATTTGTCCTTCAATTCAACTTATATAAATTTCGTTTATCCAAATGCTATTCTGTCAGTGAAAGTGATGATACTAAAAAAAGTAAAATATCAGATTGTGTTCCTTATTTGATTGTTCAGCTTTCTGTAACTGCAGAGACATAGAAATAGCTTTATCACGATAGAGGATTTCAAATTTCTATATAAACATGGAATAAATACTGTGAGGATACCAGTTGGGTGGTGGATTGCTTTTGATCCTGATCCTCCGGGTCCATATATCGGAGGAACTCTTGAAGCTCTAGATAATGCATTTTTGTGGGCACAGTAGGTTTTGATTTTGCTGCATTATCTTCAAGGTTTTAGCACAATTGGAACTTTGCTAATTATCAGTTTATCACGTTGCAGAGAATATGATATCAAATGCATAATTGACCTTCATGCTGCTCCTGGTTCTCAAAATGGAATGGAGCATAGTTCAAGCAGAGATGGATTTACGGGCTGGCCAACTTCCCCAGATTACATTTCTGAGTCATTACATGTTATTGAATTTTTAGTTTCAAGGTATTTTTAAATGTGCAAACATATTCTGAGATATTGTGCATATTATCCACTAACCAGCACCGTGCATCCTGCAAAATTTATTGACTACCTCTTTTCTTCCTGATCAGAAACATTACTGTTAATAAAATCATGATAAAGAAAAATACCATTGATGTTCTCCTCTACAATTTCCTCATAGTAGGAAGAGGAAATGCTATTTATTGAGTTTCTGGTTTAGCAAATGCTTTGTGAATTAGTCTTTACCATAACAAACATTCTCATTTGCAGATATGCAAAACACCCTGCCTTGCTGGGAATTGAGCTATTGAATGAACCATCAGCTGGCACAGTTTCATTAGATGTTTTGATTCCGTATTACAAGCAGGGCTACCAAATTGTTCGCAAATACTCTTCATCGGCTTATGTTATAATCTGCCAGAGAATTGGAGTTGCAGATCCTCTGGAACTATATCAAGCCAACATAGGATCTCACAACATAGTTTTGGATTTACATTTCTACAATCTCTTTGACCCATTCTTTGTTAACATGAGTGCTGTGGATAATATTCAATA
Source organism: Vigna reflexopilosa (assembly GCA_027742785.1). Lineage (NCBI taxonomy): Eukaryota > Viridiplantae > Streptophyta > Magnoliopsida > Fabales > Fabaceae > Vigna > Vigna reflexopilosa. Next base: position 952,096 of record CM050914.1, on the reverse strand, counting down.
CATATACAAAAGCCGAGAAGGTCAACTGCAGGCCTTAAATAATTCAGATGGCCCACTTATTTTAGTTGGTAAGACAGACATCAAAACTCACTGTTTGTTTTTACTCTGCATCATTATTTGGATGTTTCACACAGTTACAAACCTCAAACTTTTTGAATTTTTGTGTGTAAATAAACATTGTCTGAACTTAAATAAACCTTTGTCCCTTGCAAAGCCTTGTTTCTCTCCTTTCTAGGTGGCCATAACTTAAAGTGGACTAATTTTCAGGAGAGTGGGTTAATGAGTGGAACGTGACAAAGGGATCCCAAAAAGACTATCAGGACTTTGGAAGGGCACAGTTAGATGTCTATAATGCAGCTTCCTTTGGATGGTGTTATTGGACAGTAAAAAATGACAGAGAGCACTGGGATTTTGAATGGAACATTAGGAACAACTATCTTCAATTAGGTATGTGGATGCAAACCAACACTCCTTTATTGTGTGTACATTTGAGACATTTGGAATCTCCTGAAGCAACCATTGTATTTTTGCAGGTAACTCATCCAGAAAACAAAGCTTGAACATTCTAGGACTGTTAGGATTGGTATTCAGCTGGTTTTGTCTATAATTTTTGTGACATCTTTTTTCCCAGGACTTGGTGCATATTGTGTGCAACTATTTCTTGGTTTTTCATTTGCTTTGCCATCATGTTCAATGTTGTTGAATATTGCTGAATGCAATAGTGTGAATTTTGCAGAATTTCTGCATGATTCTTATTCCATAATTTTAATAGCCGCATTTCATGCAAATAAACCTGAGAAGTCTGATATTCAAAGTCCTCTTTCTCTATTGGGATGCTAGTTACTGAACTCAAAAGTACTTTTATTCCTTCAGTAACAATATTTTTCTTTGTTTTGTCATTCAATTCAGCAATGTGCATTATATTAAAAAAAAAAAACATACTACCCCAAAAGGTCATGGTTGCATTGTCAGGTTGGGCTGACCCATCTGTCAACACTGGTTGGCCCTTAATTGAACTGGGCTGAAAAAGATGGGCCCAAGTGTTGGGTCTGGGACAGTACTATTGCAGTGCACCATCACAAAAGTCACTGTTCCACTTGCATTGTTAATAGCTAGTATCTCGTATGATCTTGAGGAATCTAAAACAACTCATACATGCAATTAGATACCCAAATATTAGTGAGGATGTAGAATTATATAAACTAATCACTGTGATCTTCAAAATTTAATTCTCAACTCACTATGTTTCGGAATCTAATTTAATTATGAATTCTAAAGCTGTATGCATACGATTTGTTAATAGTAATTAATAAGGAGAATATCATGACCTGTCAACTAATTGTGTATAGACATTATCAAAATGCTGTTGTATCCTCACGAATATTATAGTTATCAGAGGATATTGCGTTGAGTTTTTGCTTTTTTTAAGAAAATAGCAGACTAAACTTTGAAGCTAGAGTTACCTACTTTCATGCAGACATGGCCATAAAAATTATTTAGTTCATATTTATTGTTTGAATGTATTAGAAAAGAAAATCTCATCTAACTAAATAATTTTAATTTAATTACTAATGTCACCTATAATTAAATACTTGTTGATTGATATCTATTAAAAAAAAAGTTGTTACACTGCATTAGAAATCATTTTATATCTGTAATAAAGATGGTTCTCTACAAAGAATAAATTTTATTTTTTAACTCTATCCTTTTGTTTTTTTAAGTGTTATTTAAGGTTTATTTATGAAACTAAAATTTAATAAATTTTCTTAATTTTAATAAAATGTTTACACATTATTTTATTTTATTCTTTTTCATATTTAGCTAACTGTAACCATCTTTTTAAATTAATTAAAGATTAAGTGAGAGATACAAATATAAAAAAATAATTAATATTTTGCTAAATTTTAAAATAATCGTTAATACACGTAATTTTTTAATAATACTCGCTCTTTTTTATATATGAGTGTGTGTCTATATATATATAAGATATGACTAATCTTCAAAAAATATTTTAAAATAATAAAGTAGAAATATTTAATTTTTTAAAATACTATTCATATGAAAAGTATTAAAATTAAAATAAATTATTTTATTTATTTAGATATATTAAATAAAATTAGGAGAACAAAATCCCTCTCAAACATAATAAAGTTCTGTCTCCCTCCCTCCCCCCTCTGTATTTATTTATATATATAAACCATCCAAATGAACAGATTTAATTCATAATCATATTGAATTCCATTTTCATAAATCCGAATTTTAATCTTTAGTTTTACCGGCCGTCACTAGAAACAAGTCACAGAATCAAATTCTAATTCTCTTTTTTTCATTTATTTAAATTATATTTATAATTAATTTCAATACTTTTTAACAATGATTAGATATTTTTATTTATTAATTAATATGTTTAATATAAAATAAAAAAATGATAAATAAATAAATAAATTTATATTAGAAAATATTCATTTATTAAAAGTTTATACCTAATAATAATTGATATATACATAATTTAATTTTTTTTATATTATTAAGATATATTATAAAATATAATCATGAGTAATTATAATTAACAATTATGTTAAAATCATACTAGTTTAAAAATTAAAAAATACATGTAAAGGATAAATACTAAGTTTTAAAATAGTGATTTAAATAAGTGGATTATAATATGGTTAGACATGTTAGTATATTGGAACACATATCACAAGTCTGATAAATGTCGTGTCCAACACTAAGACACAACTTATTTAGATAATTGTTATATATTTAAATTACTAAAATCCTAAAAAAAATTAACTCAACACTTTCAACTTTATAACTCACTGTTTAATAATTTTCAGCCAAATTTTAAAATTTATGCTATAAACTATTATTAAGCATAATTGGAATTAATAATCTTTTTGAACTTTATATTTTAAATTTTTTATTTAAAGATAACTTTATTTTATTTTTACGTTTCATAATTTTAAATTAATTATTAATTATTATTACTTATAACTATATTTGTAACATTTTTAGTGTTGGAATTTATTTTTTTGTAAGGTTATACTCTGTCAGAATGCGCATGGCATGAACAACCTCGTAAAGAACGACGCCGTCTTGGATACTACGCCTTCCCATTCAAGAGCAAGGCTGCCACGTGGTAAAACAAAGAGAACAACTCACGAACGACGTAACCTATGACATCGCTTTTACTGCCACCTGTAAAAAAAAAAACATTGACATAGTATAATGAAAAGTCATTACATACTATTTTGATATGTTTATATTAATTTTATTTGTCCTTCATTTTTAATAAATGCTGTTTATATTGAAAATATATATTTTTTTAAATTTAAAATTTAAATTTAAGATTTTCGTCAACATATATTAATGAGAATTTTTATAAAATTTAAATATTAAATTTAAGATTTTTGACAAGATCCATGTTCAAATGAAACAAAACTCCAAATAGAAAAACGCGTGTAGAAAAAAAGTGTTTTTTTCATTGAAGATGAGCTTTTGCGTTGGTGATATATGTATAAATACGCATTTGGAAGATGATGTGTTTTAGAAGAACATCATCAACAGAACAAAAACAGCCATAGAGGATTTCTGCGACGGAACTTCCTTTTTCGGCTTTCAGTGTCTCTTTGTTTCTGTCACTCATTACCACAAATCCCTTCATTACCCCTTCGTTTCCCTGCTTTTACCCTTCAACGCGCATTTCTTGCTGTTTCTCACCGGAATACGATCTCGATCGGAGCGACTATCTTTATACAATCATTCTCGTTTCGCTGGATTTGGCTTGAACTCTTAATAATGTGCTGTGCCGTTGGACATTACTGTTCTAAGAAGAACAGTGATGTTTGTGGCCAGGTAATTGTAATCTCATTTAAGAAAAATTTCATCTTTCCGCCGTGGTTTCGTTTTGCCCCTTTAGTTAATCTTTGTTTTTATTGATTCTGGGTGTCTTTTGTTTGATGAAAAACGGATTGCATTAAATCTGATCTTCGGTTAGGGGCTGGTAATGGCAATTTGGTACTCTAATAGACCCTTTTACAATGTGTTTATATCTGTGCGTTATATCTGTGCTCTAATTTTTTTACTATCTAAGAAAGGATGAGTTTTCAAAGGTATTTTAGTACAGATGTTGGACTATTTCATAGGGTAGTTTACGGCACATGCTTAGACTCTCAGTTCCTTCGTCATTTGATTTTGTTTTTGACGTAGGGAAAGGGGTCTGAGTAATGGGATTGGAATGGATGAACAATAACTAATTATACGTTCATGATGTAGCCTTAGGCTTTGATTACTGATTAGAATTGGCCCTCAGTGTTCTTGTACATGCTGTTGAAGATATTTTCTGATAAATTTCAAAGATTATTGAAAAAATCATGATACAGTGTGGGTCGGATGAAGTCGACTCTGATGTTTATTCTTTGATGATACAGGAGTCAAGTCAAGTATGGGGCATGTCAAGAATGTGCTGCATTTTGCGTGCTTTGGATGTAAAAACGTTAATATTTGTTTTTGCTGTTGTGCCAATGTGCACATTTGGCATATACTTGCACGGACAGAAAATCTCCTACTTCCTTAGGCCGCTATGGGAAAAACCTCCCAAGCCATTCAATGTAATTCCTCATTACTATAACGAAATTGTGTCCATGGAAAATCTCTGCAGACTTCATGGCTGGGGGGTGCGTGAGTTCCCAAGACGTGTGTACGATGCCGTGTTGTTCAGCAACGAATTGGAGATACTGAACCTGCGCTGGAGAGAACTGTATCCTTACATAACACAGTTTGTTCTGCTTGAATCAAATTCCACATTCACGGGTAGGCCTAAACCTCTGGTTTTCAAAGGCAACCGGGAGCAGTTCAGATTTGTGGATTCCCGGTTAACATATGGAACCATTGGTGGGAGATTCATCAAAGGAGAAAACCCGTTCATCGAGGAGGCTTATCAGCGTGTTGCATTGGACCATCTCCTTAAGATAGCTGGTATCACAGATGATGACTTGCTGATAATGTCTGATGTTGATGAGATTCCAAGTGCTCACACTATTAACCTCTTGCGGTGGTGTGATGATGTGCCTTCAATCCTTCATCTTCAGCTGAAGAACTATCTATATTCGTTTGAATTTCTTGCGGATGATAACAGCTGGAGAGCCTCTGTTCACAGGTATCAGAGAGGTAAGACAAGGTATGCACATTACCGCCAATCTGATAACTTATTGTCAGATGCTGGTTGGCATTGCAGCTTCTGCTTCCGCCGTATCAGCGATTTCATCTTTAAGATGAAAGCTTATAGTCATAACGACAGAGTCAGATTCTCTCATTATTTAAATCCCAAGAGAATTCAAGACGTAATATGCAAAGGGGCTGATTTGTTTGATATGCTACCAGAGGAGTACACCTTCAAGGAAATCATTGGTAAAATGGGACCAATACCCCACTCCTATTCTGCAGTTCATCTTCCTGCTTATCTACTGAAAAATGCAGACAAGTATAGATTTCTCTTGCCTGGAAATTGCTTGAGAGAGGACAGATGATCCTAGCATGGTAAATTATGTTATAGTTTTATTGTGCAGCTACGAGATACAGATACTTCTCATACAGTTTCAGTGTTCTGTAAGATTTTTTTGTTCTCCAGAATTTTGTTGTGTTAGGAAAAATTCTTTGATCTTGGAGACAATTGTGTACATAGTTTATACTTGAACTTCTTTGCGTAAATCTATTATGTTTATTAGGTTTTAGAATACATGTTTGCAGTGATGAGGCTGTGTTTATTTTGGATTAGTGTGGCTAATTCCCACATGAGTACAGTAGTTTAAAGTTCCCATGACGTCCTTCTGTTATCTCTTTGTTGATACGACATGTTTAGATACAAACTATGTTATGTTATGAATTAGTGGTGACACTGATCATTAACTCTGTTGTTAATGAGATCTCATTAATGATAGTATCTCATTTTAAGAATTTTATTCAAGAAAACTGCAACATTACCTATTGTTTCATAGTTGATTTCTAGCCTTACCATGGTATTGTTTAAATTTCTCTATAAGCATTTATAAAATTAAAAGAAAAAGTAACTTTATTATAAAGAAAACTTAGTCTGATTACACTTTCCAAATTTGAAGTTTTGAATTGGAGAACCTGCAAAGAGCAATATTATGTCGTGACGGACAATGATACCTAGCAATTTTATGTCGTGACGGACAACTGGACTACGTGGTCTTATTACCTATAATCAGTAAGCTCAAGTATTATTTAATAGATAATAATATTAGCCTATTTTTGAAAAAAATAATAATAATTGATTGTAACCTACAAGAGTTTATTGGAAAATTCCAACAAAATTTTTTAGAAATTAGTTTATAATAATATAAGCTAATTTTAGGGAAATTGGATATATTGGTATCAATTGCAAATGAAACAAGTAATACAAACTAAAGATAACAAAAAAAGAAGAATTAGTCAAGAAATAACAATCCCATAATTCCTTAATGACTAATAACTTAAAAAAAAAACTACTATCACTTTAGGTAAAAGAAAATTCATAAATGAGAATAGAAAATATTTTCTAAAATTATGAGAGAGTATTTAAAAAAAAAAATTAATTCACAAAAATAAGTCGAAACTTCTTATACAAATTAACAAATCACATACATACTTTAGATCTAATAATACTATTTATTATACTCGTCTACCTATGAGGCTTATGGACCAAATAATTTTACTAACGAATAATGTCCGACAAAAAATCCTGATTACATACGCACAAAGCAATTACAAAAAGTTGAATAAATTTTCAATAAAATATTATAGAGTCTCTGTTATTGTTTAACTCAAGTTCTTAAGTACTCACGCCAAAATTGGATCCCTTAATATGAACTAACCAACATGGGTAAACTGTCATTAAGCTTAAGAATGAATATTAATGTGATTTAAAATTAACACCAATGATAGTATAAAAATATAATTCATTGAACTGTAATAAATGTAAAAAATAAAAAATCTGAACAGAGGACCGGTATTTAAGGATCAAATACACAACAATATATGTTAAGGATAAAAGTTAATGGTTATTTAAGTTAATAATAAGTTTGATTTTTTTATAATAAGAAACAAATTGATTTACAGTACTAATTTTAAAGATTAAATTAGTATTTTGCTGTGAAAAAAAGATTAAATCGGTCAATCATATATATTAATATCTGATATTTTAAAAAATAAACGAGTGGAGAATAGTGTGACGTGAATCCCTTATATCATGGTGGAAACATCAGAATTAACGAATGAGATGCTTTTTCCTGGACTATATACCAATTAAGAATCAAAATTTCTATTTATTCCTACAACCAACCCTTGACTGTGCCCTTCGAATTTTTGTCCAGCAATTATATTTTATTATTATATTATTCTTGTCTTCCACAATAGACTAAATTATATTTTCCTTTTCTTGGAATTATAAATTCTTATATTATTTCAAGTTATTGTATTCCTTGTTCTTAAGTGAGAGTGTGGAAGATGAAAGCCACAAAACAAATAAGAAATTAACGGTAAAAAAAGAAAGAGAAAGAGTAGCAGCAGTAGATTGCATGCAACATCCGATGTACATGCTTACAGTTTTACACTACAAAATCTACTCCTTTAAAAAAGAACACTGAAAAATGTATAAATAACGAAAGAAGGAATAAACGTTATGCAGAAATGATCTGAAGTCTGAACCATATCTTCTGGGGGAATTGAAAAGAGGAAAATGGGAAGAAAACATGGAGTATTTAGAATAAAGCTGCAGCAATAATTTAATGGCGCACTCAACTCCAACCCTACCTTCTTCCTTCAAAATTCCCTCGAAAATGGACAAATTAAATTCTCATAATTTTCCCATTTGCATGAATATAATATTACTATGAAGTGCCTATAAAAAGGGTCTGCAAGAGTTGAATGAAAATCACAGAAACAGAAACTAAAGTTGGAGTTTGCAATGCAAAAGAAAATGGGGTTTGGCCAGCGCCAGCAGTGCTATGGTGATGCGGGGATGAGGATGGATAGTGCGTCTGAGGAAGAGAGCTATTTCTTCCACGAAGAGTCATGGAGCTCTGAGAACAACAACTTCCACAAGCAGCACCCAGCCATGCAAATGAACAGGATGGGAGGAGGAATGTTTCAGGAAGGCATGCACAGTGACCATGGCTTCGGACATGGTTATGCGCGTCATGGGGGTGGCAGAAAGTTCCCTCACGGTGGGCAACACTGTGAGTATTTCTCGGAGGAAACTGAGTATGAGGAGTGTTACAGAGAGGAGCATGTTGGTTCAAAGTATGGTGAAATGAGATACGAGAAGAATAACTGGGGTGGTGAAACCTGTTATGCCAATGGCTATGACAGGAACATGATTAGCAACATGAACTACAAACCACACAAAGTTCAGTGGACGGCAAAGGGAGTCTAAATTATCACCTACACCAACTTCCTCTGCACTTGCTTCTAATAATATTACTAATAAAAACACAGTTCTCATCAAATCTGTGCTTTCATGTTTTCTTATTTGAATAAGATTCCACCCTTTGTGTTTGGGTGTTACTTTTAATATCCTTAACTTGTTATGTAATAATATAATGTTGTCTAATGAGACTATTGATGACTGATTCCACTCGCATACTTTTACATTTATTTATTTGAGATAGTATAAAAATAAAATAGTCATAAATGTATTGTTATGTAATGCATTGTTTTTAAATTATTATATTTTGAGTGTACATTTTACCTTTACTATTCTCAACCTATGATACAAAAGCGCATTGAAAGGTATTCCCAAAAGTGAGATAAGATTTTAATCTCCAGGCAATCAGCAAGAACAGGAAAGACATATACACTGCTGAGATTACTGGTGAAAAGGTACAAGTAAACAAATTGAATGATGATGACAGTATCCAATTGGCAATTATTCTAGTATCCACTTCTACTAGCTTTCAAAGATTTCTTTACTTTTGCTTAAAGCTCTTTAGGGAGTGGTATCAGATTCAGCCTTATCATCACAGAATTTTTTTTCTTATTTTGATAAATATGCCTTATCATCACCAATAGTATATATATAAACATATGCATGGTGAGAAAAATAAAGAAAGAAGGATGAAGGTGTGAGTAACAGAAAGCATAGCAGATGGAAAACGAAAACCTGAAGTGGAGATACCGAGGGTGGTGCCCCTCGAATGATTAGGAGGTGCATGAAGTAACAGTGCCTTTACTACGCAAGCGTTTTGATCGTCATCCTCTTCATGAGAAGGGTCGTGTGGCCTTCAAAAGCATCGTAGAAGATGAAGCCAACCATGGAAGTGGTTTGAGGAGCGTAGACCAAAATGCTGACGCCTTTATCAAGCAAGAGCGTAGAAGGATTGAACTTGGCAGGCTCAAGTCTTTGGGACAAATTTAGTTACTCATGACCATCTTACGGTTCGCTACACTCTCCAACTATTCATATAACCTTAATTAAGCCGAGTCTGTTTTTCATTTTCACCAGAATAATGCTCATGCATGCTCTAGTTAATCAATTTCTATAAAGTGTATACTTCCACTCAATAACAAAAATGGACTCATACTTTACGAAAATTTTAAAAAATATAATACTTAACAAACAAGTGAAATAGTTAACTTAAAAATTATTGTTTTTGCAGTCGTCTCTGAATTCAGGATGATTTATTTAAGAAATTCTAAAAAGGTGAAGTTCTCACTTCTTTATAAACATATTAAATTAAAGTTATTAAAAGTATTGATATAATTTTTAATTGCTATGAAGTTGTTTTAACTTATAAGGACTTCAAGTATGAAACTTAGCTTGTTGAGCTTCTATTTTGTTGTTGAGTTTGATAAGCTCTGTGATGAGCATTTCACCAAGGTCTATGCATGCTCCCTCCAGTTATCTGGTCAACCTGTTCACTTTACTCAACTGTCTTGTCAGGTTCATCGCATTGTTCAGTTGTCTTGCCAAGTTCATCATTCTAGTTCAATTATGTTGTCGAATTCTTTATATCTTCCACTTCATTATTTAAACTATTTCCATATCTTATTAACCTGTTCAACCTCTCTTTGCCACTTTCCAAATTTTTCGAATTCTCATTACCACTCAACAATTTTGTTAAGTATTCAACTCTACTCTGCAATCTTGTCAAATTTGGCAGTCTATCCTTTGATCGAATGGAAGGAATTATTATTCTTTTCTACAGTTTTGGAAATTCTTTTATTGCCATTGAAAATGGGAGAGTGAAGGATCGCATATTCGTTTTTTCAAGTTTTAGGTTCGTTTGGGATAGTTGTCAGTTTTTTATTTTATTTTAAAAACAATTTTTTTTTTTTTGTAAATTCGAGGTTGAAGTAGTTCTTAATCCAAATTTAAAATATTTTTTATCAGTTTTCAAAACTAAAATAAACTTATTTTCTAATTTATTTTTATGTTTTATGTTTTCTAAGCATAATGCGTTACTCTTGTTTGTTATTTTCGTTATCACCATGGTCATTTAAAAAATTGAAAAATACTTTTTTAATGTATCTTACTTAAACTTAAATATTTTTTCTTTCTAATAAATAATTTTGATGTTTAATAAACTTTGATTTTATTTCTGACTCTAAAATGCCATGTAATTAACTTTATTTCATGGTTTTAAATACTTGTCATCACTGTGTGAATCAATATTAATATTTACAATATTTTTTTCAGAATAAAAAATAAAATAACAATTTATTTAGGAAGTACAAGTTAACACTTTTATTGAAAATAAAAAGTAAATTTTGATAATTTGTTATCGAAAAAATATAATTTATTTGTTTAAGATAAATCGTTACCTTATATTTTCGTAAACTCAAAAAATAAAAATAACTTTTTTTAACCCAAACCATGTTAAAACATCATTCAAAAGTCAACTTTCTCGACCCAAATAAGAGTGATTCGGATGAAAGAAAATAAAATTCGCACCATTTAATTTTAATTAGTTCTTTTTAAAAGTATTTGGTAATTTAAATCAAACACACACTATTAAGAACATATTTTTTATATTCAAATAATTTAATTTAAAATTATATATAAACAAATTGTTCTGAAACAGATATATAATATATAATTCTGTCAAAATTCGCAAATGGCTCTATTATTAAAAAATGAACAATATTTACATACATACAGATTAAATAGTAATAAAAAATTAGACGGTAAATCTTTATACATAAGTAATGATAGTTTATTGGTTACTTCGAGTTAAGTTCAATTACATTAACAAGTCCTTTATTTTTATTTTTTTATTTTCGTTTTCAATTAATGAATATAGGCTGATTCTACTAATTTTTCTCTCTAAAAAATACACACATATATACTCTAATAAACAAAAATAATATTATAAATTATCCGTTTTTCTCCACTCATTTATTATTTATTTGTGTTTTTATATTTCCGAGACAACTAAGCAGTATTAAAATAATGTTTCAAATGTGAGGAATTTGTACGAAGCAAATCAATGTGTGGCATTAAATTTTTACAAACAAAATTATTATAACATCCAATAAGTGTGCACATTTTCTTTCCATCAAAATCATACCGTCACCACTTAATAATCAATATGTTTCGGTTCTACAAATATAATTATGATGCAATATTCAAATTAATAAAAATGAAAATGAAAACAAAAATCTTAATTATATTGGAATGAGTAGGATATAAAGACATTTTATTCTTACGATATTTTTTCAAGAGAAACATGATATTGATCTATTTTTAGAATACTATAAAGGACAAATAAGTACTTTTGTGATGCATAATTATTAATATCTCCCTCAAATTCATATTGCAAGAGTCGTGCTGAATTTTTGTTTCCCCTTTTTTTTATAGGTTTAATACCAATTTTTTTTATACGTTTAATAGTCAACAACCACAAACCACTGCCATCTAGAAGAACCACGTAATATTAAATTATGCCACATCATCGTCCATTAACTCCGTTTTTCGTTAACGAAGGAAGGACCGACCAATTTAAAACACTTTTACAATACTTTTATATTTATCGAGGGACATAATTCACTATTAAACCTTTTTTATAAAAAAATAATACTAAAGATAATAGGCAGGAATGAAAAATCAAAAGCTAAATATAACCTTAAGATTATTAACACTGAAATTGAAGCCTTTTTGGAGAATTCCTCCTTAAATATTTATTCAGGTTAGAAATTCTCAAATTATTCCATTCCAAACTAGAAAGAAACAAGGCAGAACAGAAGTATTAAATTGAAATTATGCAGAATCGTCATGCAGTGGTGAAAATTCAAGGAATTCTCAAGTTTCAAGCTTCAAGCTTCAAGCACTGTCACTTACAAAACCAAACAACTATTTAAAGACAACCCCATCTCTCATTTTGTTCCTTAAAAACTAAACATACAGGAACTGAGTTGGTTGCAGTAGCTTTACAAAATCAAACTAAAGAAATCGGGATATATATATATATATACACACACAGACACGTAACAGGTTATTACAAGAAGAAGAACTAACTCTGCTACGTAACAGGTTACAGAAGGAAGAACAGTATGTGTGTGATGTTGACATGTCTAATCCATGGAACGACACAAGGGGCATGAGGCGTGTTTGTTATCAAACCATTTGTCCAAGCAGCCTCTGTGGAAGTAATGTTTGCAAGGCAACTCGCTAACCTCTTCATTGCCTTCAAAACGACACAAGCAAACGCAGCACTCAACCATGGTCACACCCTTCCATCCACTGTCACTGCTTCTTCTTCCTATGTCCTTCGACAATGCCTTGAACTGAGTTATCGACACCCTCCTTTCTCGTGAACTTTCATGAGATTCGTGTTCGCTGTTCCCACCGGAACTTGGACTTGGACTGCCTCCGACAACTTGGAGCATGGATCTAAACATGTTCTTCAACACAGCCACAGAGAGAACCGTGTTTATCACCAGCACAGGAAGCACCCCTTCTGATGCACTTGGAAAATTTGAGAGACCCATCACAGAGGACCAGAATCAGACACCGATTACAGCACAACATACACACACAAAACAAACCCACTTGTTCTTTGATGAATGAATACTAGAAAATGTTGTGTTCCAGTTTTTTATACAAAATATGCTATATACATATATATATATATATATATATAGAGAGAGAGAGAGAGAGAGAGAGAGAGAGAGAGAGACTGTACTATAGTGAGCTCTGTTGGTTCACATATCCTTAACTAGACATGGTAACCATAAGCTTAGGCGTAACCATGGTTGGGTAAGGGTTTAATTTACGCGTGGCAACACGTGGGTATGTGAAAATGAATAACTGGGTTTGGCATCAGAAAGAGGATTGGTGTGAGGAGGACACGTGTCCACAGAGATATGTGGTGTCACCAATCCGAGGTTTCTAGATTTTCGGCTGCTCCATCAGCGAAAGCTCTTAACTCGAGCTAACGCTTTCATTGCCCCCAATCAATTATCACACTTCAGATTTTTTCTTTATCGTTCTTATTCACCATTCTTCATTTTGACACATGTTAACTATAGTTTAATTTTCATATAATATTTAAAAACTACTTCAAATAATATTCATATACACAGTTTGTGTAGTTTTAATAAAAAACTATTTTTTGTATGATTTTTCTCCCTCTTTTAGAATGAAGCACTTTTACGATTTATTATTATATTATTTTTCATATTTACGTTGATTTTGTAAGAAAAATATAAATTCTTTATTTTGTAAGTAACATATGTGGTCGACATAATATTTAGCGTTGTATCTGCATACACGTGTGCGATGCTTTTTCTCAAAAGACTTTATTGCCAAACAAGACACAGCGGCAACGCGGCTTTTAACAAAAAAAGATGGTTATCAAAATATTTTTTTTTTCCCTTTTATATGTTTTGTTATGCTTTTATTCATGTGTGAGATTATGACAATTTGTAAGAAAAAAGGTTGAAACAAAAACTATGTTTTATGTTTATTTCAGGAATTTTAAATTAGTATTAAAATTATGTAGAAATTACATGTTTCATTTATAAAAAAAAAAGGATTTTTTATAATATAATTATTAAAATAGCATGAAATTATCCTTGTACATCAAATTTTACATTATTTAAATATTTATAAACTTATATTGTAAGAATATTATTTATATTTTAAAAACATGTTATGTTATAAAACAAAGTGATGTGATGGAATATCAAAAAAAAATTTCAAACAACTTTATGTTTACAGGAAAAATACTAAGAAAAAGCATTGTAAGGAAAGTATTTGATTTAAATGTATACACACATAATAAGTTCTATGCTTGCTTTTTAAAATAACTAAGATTTTCTCGTAAGGTATCCATATACATACTATGAAAATTTGATATATAGTATGAAAATTTTCTCAGTTAAAAAAAATTCTTAACAGAGAAACGTGTCGATACTGTATAGCAGTTTTCTTTATCTAACACGAACGTTATCATAATTCCCAAGAAGATTTATTTTCCTTCTGAGAACGCCATATATACAAAGTGGTATCTGCTATCATGTGAAACAAAAAAAAAATAAAAAAAAAATCATGAATGATAAAGAAGAAGATTGAATGTAGAGAATAGAAGTGAAAAGATATATAGTTTTAGCTGGTAGATCAACAGCCCTAGTTTAAGTGTGGTGGGGACCATGTTTTCAAGTTCCGTCAACATGTCACCCCTCTTAACCAAACCAATTCATCCTTTGAGAAGTGACTCATGATTTATTTTAACTTTCATTAGTCATGATTTCACATTGCAATTTCAAGATTTCTGCTTTTCGGGTCGTGGACGAATTTTCACACCTTCTTCCTCATGAAAAATCAATGTTGGAACTTTTATGTCGAGAACGATATCGTGAATCTTACGTTGGTGTCTAACTAATACCAGTGGCCTGACCCAGTTAACGCGTGATCGACAACACACGAGAGACCAATTCCAAAAGTCTTTAGCTGTTTTTTATTGTTAGATATGGAAGAATCTGGTTGAGTTGTCCTCATTGTAGAGAGTTAATGAAATGTTGGATTGATCCTCGAACAAGTTGAGTTGATTAAACAGATGGTAATCAACAAAAACAAAAAAAGTGTCCAACAGGAACCATTAGTAAACCAATCTAGAAAGTTCACCAGAGTTGAACATGTGATGACTTGATCACAACAGTACTGCGGAAATAAATTTGGAACCACGCATATCCGATTTGAGCCCCACACCGGATTCTGAAAATGACCCTCCTCTACTTGTCTTCATGTGTGTCAACACATGGAAAGTATTACTATAATGGAAAAAATAAGAAAAAAAAAACCTTTATTATAACATCAAATTGTTTATTTTATTCCACTATATAAGACATGGAATAAAACAATGAGAACAAGCATGTTTCTATTTCTTATGTTAAGTATAAGAAGGAGTTGGATCGTGTCACAATCGACTCATGCCGCAATATCAATTTTCTTCACTTGATTAATTCAGTTTAGGTACAGCGATGGTCCCTGAAATTGATATTTGATCCCTAGCTAGAACTCTAGATTGTGATTGCAAAGGAATATACCTTTTTCTAAGGAAGAAAAAAATCTATGCCTAGTAGTAAGTGGTAATGATATCTGTGTACAAGTCAAGTTTGGCTGTGGTACCCCTAATGAGCAGTGGAATTAGATGTATCAATTCCTATGGACTTGTAATACGCGTCTTCTGCATTTGCCAGCCGAGTCTGAAACATGGTCCACTCCTTTCTGCACCTCTCCCTCACCTAGCCCCAACAACAACATTCAACATCCACAAATTTCATTACCAATAGACTTTTAATATTGGAGAAAAAAAGGCAAACTAATATCATGAGAAGAGTAATTGAATCATTAGTAATGGAACTGGTAAAAGATAGTAGCATACCCCCTGCCATGGTGCTTTTCCTGTTTGAGATTCACCCTGCAAAGAAAGGGAATATTAATAAGCCTTTTACAATGTGATTTTTGAGTAAAACTGTTTGGTTTAGAGAAATCACGGCAAAGGAAAAATACCTGATTCCCTAGAGAGGGAAGACCTTGGTGAACAATCCACTGAGAATCAACAACTCCAATCTTCTCATGTGCAGGCTATGTCAGAAAAAGGATAATAGTTTAAAGCTCGTAGCATCATGCATGGATGGCATTTTTTTTTTCAATTTTTCTTTTCTTTTCATTGCATGTGCTTATCCTAAGGTCACACCAATTAGATGACTGGAGAAAATATGAGAATGGACTTACCTCCACACATCTTCTAAGAGCAAAATCAAGACCCCACCCGTGGACCAAGTCATTCTGCAATTTCCAATGGTACAAGCATTGTGTTAGCAAGTGCTCAGAGAAACATCAAACAACAAGTCAAAGACGCATAGAACAAATCTACCTGAATCATATGCCACACGCAGCGCCATGCATCACGCGAAAACACTGGAGCCATAATTTCAACAAATCTACATTTGTGAAACAGTGACAACAGAATTATATACAGATCAGAAGACGGGATAATGTAATGATAATATACATCAGCAGTTACTCACGCTGCACAAGGAGGCAAATGAGGATCAGAACACCATCCTGGTTTCTCCTCTGTCACTCTAATAGAAATACAAGAAAATAAACAGTTAAAGCATATTCTTTGAAGTAATGAGAAGCACTACAAAACTGGTGCAGCATTCCAATCATTCTTACTTGTGGACTTCACGATCACCTCTTCTTTTTGTCATTTGCCATGTCAAGCCCTTATTAGGTTCCAAACCAGGCTGTGAAATCTCCAAGCCGTGCTTCCTCACCAGTTTTAAGTACCTGCATAACAAACAAGAGAGGCACGTGAAACTTAGCTTAAAAATGAAACAAAAACTTAAAAAAAAAGGTACCTTTCATATTCAATACTCACTCTTCTGCATCGAAGTGCTCAACACCCAGGTCTTCATCCCATATGAATATATAGTCATACGGTGCCACAATGTCGGGATGCAGAAACCGCTTGGCATACCACCTAAAAGGGAAAAGCTAAAATTGTCGATACAGTAGCATATTTGAAATTAGGTTGTCAAAAAACAATATTTATTGCAGAAATCACAACAAAATTTAATCATCTAAAAGAAATCGTGAACAGCTTAGCTCCTTACCATTTGGTCTGTTTGCGAGCACTCACATGAATAGCCCGCTTTGACCATTCAAACTCATCCCATTCAGTTGTTCGGCCATCATAGTGAAATAGAAGGACAGTGAAATTCCCAGAAAACTGTTGGAGCAAATTTTTGGTTAAGAAACAAAAGAGCAAGCATATGCAAACAGATACAGAGAAATAAGAATGGACTGACTAAAACCTTTTTCACGGCTGCATCAATATTATTTTTCTGCTCATAGCCAACAGTGAAGGTTACAAGATAATTCGGCTTGGAAGTTAGATCCTGCAATAGTTAACTTAGTTAAAAGCTCTGTCCACTTTATATTTGTTTGCTTTTTTTCATATAAGCAAGCAAAGAATCTGACCAAACATATGAAAGACTTCTTTTTCTAGACCTTTTTACACCATGTAGCACTTAAATGAAGAGTTGATTTAGCTTCAGTATTTTAGTGCACAAAAATGACAAGGTTAGGATACACACCTCGCTGGGCTTACCCCACAATCTACGCAGATAAAAGTCCGACTCAGCTTCAACAATACCAGGAGGTAATCTTTCTGCACCTCTTGGATTTGATGGAACCCAAATCTGAATACAAGCAAGAGAATGAGGAGCAAGTGATTGATAAATAATTAGATATACAGACTCTCTAAGTAGTCACTCTAGGAAGTTGAAAGCTCTTTTCAATATTGACATTTTGAACAAGAACATGAAAACGACGGTATAAAAGCTATAGATCCTTAACTACGTAGAATCCCCATTGTACCTTTGATGTATCATTTAATGCTTGAACTTGAGATGAACTTCTTTTGTTACCATTATTCATAAAAGTCCATGCTTGGCGACCTGTATATCTGTCTTCGATGTAGGAAAGATCAATGGAGGGAAGCAGGCCAGATGGGAGATTCAACTGCAAATTGTTAAGTACTGTTAGCATAACATTATCAAGTCCAACAACATGAAACCATTCGAAAAAATTTGCTTCTGTACAGAGTATGCCATAAAGATGAGAGGAAGGAGATAGTCAGTACCTTTGTTATTGACAATGTTGGAACTGATACTCCTATAAAGAATCCGAAAACTATACCAATAAAAGTTGTCACAAAAAACCTCATAATTTCACTCGGTTTTCTACCACCAGAACTGCAGTAAATGAAATGGAAATGTCCAATGTCAATTGAAGGGAGCCGATGACTGTAACTAGAATCCACAAAATTTCTTGTGAGAAAAACACAGTTAGCTATCACAAATAATTGATTGGACCTTCGAGTGATGATCCCCATCTATGTTGCAACTTCTGTAAAATGTATGTTCATAAAACTATATGCAGGAACTATTCCTCAGTTTATCAATTGGCAAGTATCCTCCGTATAAGAAACAGCTACGTACGCTTGTTAAATAAGAATAATAGAAACCCTGCTAAAGGAACAAATAAGAAAGAACAAGAAACATAAAAACTTTGGAACCAGATAATGATTCTGATGTCAAGACAACACGAGATAATTGTTTTATGAGAGAAAAAAGGTTATATAAAGTGGAATACAAAGTATACAATATGTATGACCTCAAATCCCTAACACACCAGTGGCATTCACAAGTAGTTTTACTTTACTCCTATTAATGACGTTGTTCCAAAACCCAAGAAGCATGGCAACGTATAATAGCACCATTCTGTTGAAGTTTTCAACCATATCAATCAAATGGCAGCTATGGAAGCAAGAGCACCTCTACAAGGCACTGTGGGTTAGTGTCCTAGAAGTTGCCAAGAAGAAAAAGCAAAGAAACCAAATTTAGCTAAAATCCTTTTTGGAGAAATACACCGAGTTATGTGAACCATAAACGAGAAAAGAATGTGCCTTTTCCAAAATAGCCTCCGAAATTAACACAGTTAGGTTGGACAACTCATGTGATATCTTTGACAGAAGATGATACGGATTTCACAGACCAATAAAGAGGATAATAACTCCCAACTTAGTGGCTAAACAATTGCAAAACCAAGCGGCAGTTCCTATGTAAATATAGAAACTTCCATTAAAGCATTCAAATAAAAGGAAAGAGAAAATATAAAACTTACCATACATGAATTACTTTATTGTATTTTAGTAACATAAGGATTTACAAGAAAAAAACCTCCCGAGGAAACTAATTATAAGCTTTTAAACAGGACAATTCTCCAGCGTGATAAAGACGCAATGATTGTGCCAGTAAACATAAAATGAATTCAAAAATCATTTAGCAGAATCTTCATCTCTAAACTGAAGCTGTATTGTATGCTACGACCCGTGATCCTAAATTTATCATTTTTTTTTATCTTTATTTCAGAAAAGAAGGGAAAAGGGGGAAAAACGTTACACGGGGTCATGTTTTAGGGAAATTCAATCCTACTAATCGAAGCTTCCAACTTTAGTTCATCGATTCTGCAACAACAAAGACAACAAATAAGAGAAAACAAAAAACTCACCAGGAAGAAGTCGAAGATCTGAGCAAAGTTGGAAGGCTTTCTGGTAAAAAGCAGAAGAAAAAAAACAGCCCAAGTGCGAGGAGTTTGATGGGGTTGATCGAAAACAAAGATGGATATTACAGAAGGAAGGAAGAAAGAATTTTTAAGAGGCAGAGACGTATAAAGAAACAAATGAACAATGGAATCTTCTTCCCTCTGAGTGGTGGTTTGGGTTTATATGACTACAAAACAAGATCTTTAGAGTTTAAACAGCATGAAAGGACATGGTCCTTCATCTTTTACCTTTGGGTTTTGGGTTTTGAGCTCCCTTTCTCTTCTCCTACTCGATCATAGAAATTAATTTTTGTGGAGAGAGAAAGAGAAGATAAATTGTGATTGGTGATTGCATTTGAAAAAAAGATAAAATAAATAAAGAAATAAAAAGTTATGTTATTTATGGGATTGTGTTTTGTTAATTAATTGGTTTAGGCAAAGATTAAGGTGGAATGAATGAGATTATGAAATCCATTAGCATGTTTCTGTTTCTCACAAACTGCCATGTGTTGTGACTAAACGGAACAAAGAAAAGACCAATTTCTTTATTTTATGTTCCGATCGATCTTTAAAAATTAGGGAATGTTTGTTATTTTAACAGAAATGGAATGTTTCTTAAAGATAGTTCTTTTTTATTTATTAGTCTGAATAGTTTGTTATTATATTTTCTTTTTTTTTTCAATAAAATTCTAAATTTTAACGTGCTGAGGTAAGAGTGTTTTGGTACATTTTAATTTCACATTTAATGTATACGTGTGTCTTCATGATAAATGAGTTGGCATATTTTTTTTTCTTTCAAATTTTAATGAGAATTCTATACTGTTTGAGTAATTATTTATAAAAAAAATCACAAAAAAAAATTATAATATATCAAAGATTACATGTCGTGGATATAATTTTTTTTTCTCTAATTTCAATTATCAAAAATAAATTATGACTCTATAAATATCAAATTACTACTAGATAATTATATAGAAGAATAAAATATCAAATATGTCTTCAAAGTAAGTTGGAAAAAAAAGTGTATATAATTTTTTTATATTATCTAATTAATTAAAAAAATTAAAATTAAAAAAAAATATGGGTGTGGAGAAAAAAAAATAAAATATATATATGTATATGTATATGTATAAATTAATAAAAAAATATTACAAATATTCAGTATAAAAAGTGAATATTATTCATATTGAGTCAAATGATTCTCGATCAGGAAGTTCAAAAAATAATTGAAGAACAAGTTCATTTATCATTTCATACTTGTTCCTTTTTTAAAAACGTTTAATTTATTAGATAATTAAAAAATTATATTAACATTTATTTAAATAATTGAAATTTAATTCTAAGACATTTATTCTATCATTTCTACTATATTTTATCATCATTTAACATTTTTTCCGTTGTTATTTTATACTTTTATTTAATATCTATACAATTATAATTTTATTATTGATTTTAATATTAAAAACATTTATACATTTTCCATTGAATATTTTATGCTAGCAGGTTTTCTTCTTTAATATGTTTTTATTTATTTTTATTTATTTAATCACTATTTTGTTGTGTATTTTTAAAACAGATAGCTACTCGAATAAATACTTGTTCTATATAACTAGAACTTCTTATAAATACTTGTTTAGATTGTTATTAAACTTTATAATGAATAAATAATTTCGTATATTGACATTATTTTAAACTTATGAAAAAAATCTATAAATGTTTTTTTGAGAAAATAGCAAGGATTAAATGTTTTATGCTCAATAATTACCATTAAAAACTATTATTCAGGATAATCAAACTATTCGGAGTAGCTTTAACAGATTTTTAAAAAAAAAGTTATATTATATTATATCATTAAAATTATAATCAATGAAAAAACAATTTGTAATGTAGTGATTATATCATTTCCGTAAGATTATATCATCCTGATTTCTTTACTACAGTGACAAAATTTTCAACTTTCCTGGCAGTCCAAATAAATAGTTATTTGCTTTATTTTACGACATTTTAAATTGAACAAAATGTAATAAATCTATTATTCACTAAATGGTAATTAATTGTAAAATATCAAAAGTTTTAACAGCAACATTTAAACTGGATCGAAATGAATTTAATTTAAGTTATTTCATATTGTAATTTAGAAGAATAATATAGTAAAAATATTAGTAGCACACACATCTTGAAGAATAATTTTTTTTATATTACTTTATATACTTTAAATTAAATGATAATTTGATTACAAGAAATACTATATTACCAAAACGTTGACATTTTTGTTGACTATAATATATATTTACATATTAACTTCAACTACAACCTAATTATGTCAAATGCTAATTTAATGTATTAGAATATATAAGTCTTGATATAAATAGATAGCATTTAATAAGGACGGTTGACAACTTTATGTAACATCAAAATTGTTGATATAATATTTTTATAATAATTAAAGAAAAGAGAGGAGTAGAAGATAAAAAAAAAATTGTATTATTTTATGAAAGTTTAGAAATAATTAGTTTCTCTTTAAAATCCATAATTAGTTGTAATTAGAATATTGTTTTTATTTAGGTGTGTGTTTTGGTGATAACCCTAACACATCAAAAACAGCTACCAAAGCAACATCATAAACCTAAGACCCAACCATTTCACCACACAAAAGCTCATGCATACCTTCATTTATAATCCCTAATTAACCTTTCAACCAAATCGCACCACAAAGTGTTAAATTAGGTTTTTTGTGTGTTAACTTTGTTTTCAGTAATGTATACGTAACTCACCAAAAAAAAAAAAACAAATTAAAAAATTATTAAAATAATAAAAAATATAATCTTTATTTTTTATTAGATTAAATATGTTTATAGTCTTTTAATTTTTACATGAAATTAAACTTAGTTTCTTTTTTAAATTTTGAATCAATTTAATTTTTTCATAAATGAATGGATTTAATTCCGAAACAATACACAATTTTGTTGAATGATCTAATGAGATTCCACCATAAAAGACAATGTTTAACCATGTCATTGCATGAATTGATTATTATTTTTTGAATGAATTAAATTAAAAAATTCAAAATTTTTATTATTTTGAAAACTTTTCAAGGTAGACAATCCAAAATAATAATTATTTTTTTAAAATTAAAAAATTAATTGTAATTTACATGTATATATGATGACATATATCATCCATGATAAAACATCATAAAAAATTATATAAAAATTTAAAGTCCATTTATTTTAGAGACTAAATCCACTTATTTTTTAACCTAATTAGTTCAAAATTTTAAAGAGAAACTAATTATAATTTTATGTAGAAGTTAAGGAAAAAAATGTTTAATCTTTTATTATTTTAGTACTTGTTTTTACCCACTTTATTTACAGTTTGAAAAATATTTGTGAGTGAAATGTAACGGTGGAATGTAAGTAAACTTTATGATAGGGAAATAGTACATTTTGTGGTTCCACCATAGTACACACTCTTTTAATTTCACCATTTTCATTCATAGCCAAAAACTCATCACATAGGGGACCAACATATTCAATGCTCTCAAATACTAGGCAAGAACACAAATTCAAATCAGCTGTAAAGTTAGGCACAAAGTAATACCATAATTAATATTCAAATTTAAATTTTGTTGAAAAAATATATTTAAAATGATTAAGAACGTAATCGAACATCAAAAGGACTCCATGGCCCAATGGATAAGGCGCTGGTCTACGGAACCAGAGATTCTGGGTTCGATCCCCAGTGGAGTCGCTTTTTATTTTTCGTAATTTTTTAATTTTTTTATTAAAACTTTTTTTCTGATATTAAAAGTTACTTTTCAACTCAAGAGTGGAAGGGAACACAGTCCATGGGCTCTTTTAGCATTAGTAAGAATGCAGCTTCTTCTTGCACCTCGTAAATTTCTACCTGCACTCCCATGTAGAAAGATTTCATTTTGTGTAATCTGATGCCTTCCAAAAATTAGAGATAGCTAAGAAAAATATATATAATCTGGAAGTCACTTAATTTTCAAATTATACACTTTCAAAATTATTTTTTACTTCTGAATGTGTTTTTCTAAGAAAAAATACATCTGAATTACACAATCATTTTTTTTAATTACACAATCTAAATATCATTTTTGCATATTGTGCAATCCAAAAAAGACAAAAGTAAATTTTTTTAGCATGAAGTGCAATAATAAATATATGAAGGTACAGAAAGAAACTGCCTAGTAAGGAACTTGTTTGTAGTTTCTTTAGGTTAGTTTTGTGTTCGGCTAATTTCTTTTTCCACCCTAGGTATTTTTCTCTTGTTCTTTATGACTTTTTCTTAAAGTTCATTTTTATTGAAACTTCCTGTGCTATCTAAAGTTTTAAAATATATACTTAATTATATAACTCGAATAAGTAATTTAAGTGTTAATGATATGAAACTTTCAAATTACATAATTTTAAATTTAAAAGTAATACCCAAATTTCATAATTTAAAAAGCATCCTTTTTCGTAAATAAATAAATAAATAATATAATTTCGAAATTCCCCTAATTTCACAATACTACACTGACGAAGTTGAATCCAAAGTTTTCAGCACACTACATAAAAAATAAAAATAAATAAAATAGTTAAGTGGTTATGACGACAATGGGTGACGGCGGAATAAGGGGCACAATATATCTTTTAAGGTTAACCAAAACCAAATCAAAATAAAGGCCTTTTGAATTTTTCAATGTTTCTCTCAATTTATTTATTATATTAAAATATGTCCAAAACACTTATTCCTACTTTGACCACCTGTACTTTTTGCTTCATTTGAAACTTCATACCATGTCCAGTGATTACATATAAAAATAGTTTTGATTAGTATTATCTAAATATATTTCGTTTTTATCAAATACACATAAGAATAGTATAAGTCAAACTCATTTTCAATAGGATTATTTTTTTTTATCAGCTTTTTATAGGACAATTTTAATTCAACCTTTCTGGTGTAAACTTTAACTCAAAATATCAAACTAGTTGTCAAGAAATATAATATAGTCTCAAAACAATTCTTAATATTACACCTTAACCATAAATAGTTACACAAGACTTACAAAAGATAATTGTCCCATTTATTGCATATTTTAAAATTGAGTAATTTGTTTTTGTCTTATTAACGACCAAATCATCTTTATTTATACAATGAGAATCAAAATCATATTTATCTTAAATTTAATCAACAACCAGCCAAATAACTATGTTAGTGACTATAATCAACAGATAAAAGAAAATGTGTTTGTACTTTTCTGTTTCCCTTTTCTATCTTCTAGAATAAAATATTTTTTTTAAAGTATATGAAAATAATAGTAAAATTGACCTGATGATTTCTGAAAATGAGTGCAGCTTGGACAAATAAATACTGTCAAAATATCATCCAATAGATACGTCATGCATCACAAGGCATGTTGACCAAACATCCAGAAAAACCAGCGGCAGAAGAAAATGAAGAAGAAATTGTTTGGTCTCAAAACCTACTTTCACACAGTTTATAAAAGACAGAACGAAACTTTATATGGACAAAATTTACATACTATACTATAATGATCTTAAATTAAATTTAATATGCAATATAATTAATATAGTGTATATTACTAAGATAAAATTTTAAATTTCATAAGTTTTATGTAAGGATAACATAATTAAAATTTCTAGGGTGACATCACACATACTAAAGTAAAGTATAATTTTTTTACAGCCACAAGCATTAGCAACATTTTGTAATCACCAAAAGAACAAGTGGTGGAAAGAAAATAAATAAAAAAGGAAGAGTAAATAAATAAAATACCTCAATATGCGTACATCAGATATCATCATCTGCATATCTGTTCTTCACCGACGAACCTGTCATAATCGTAATACCACCACACTGCTCACGTGAATCAATGTTTTAAGAACATGTCAGCCATGGAATATCTAGGTTTTACAAGCATCTGTAACTACAAACTGATCAGGAAAGTGGTCATATAAATATAATTTTTGGCAATATGAAATATACGAGGAGAAGATGATAATGAAAAACTATAAAAAGTAGCAGCATAATAAAAACTGAGATTCGAAGAGGAAATAGATATGTCCAGCATATCCCGATAGAACGGAATTTGCATTGCTATAATCATACATGCGATAAAACCAACGCAAGTTTAAGAGAAAATGAAAAACTATTGTTACACAATTTGCGTGAGAGGGAAAAAGTGAATTCAGAGCAAATCTTTGGCGGCAGTTTGCATGGTGAACAAAACGTTGTGCCACGTATTGGTCCGGGAGTGGGCCTTGAGACTCATCCCCAATCCGACATTGACGTCGGCCAAATCCTCCCTGTCGACCATGAGGACCTCCTCGGGTTTCGCGCCGTCGAGAATCCAGACCAGACACCAGCAGAAGCCTTTCGAAATCTCGGAGTCGCTGTCGGCGCGGAAGCGCATCCTCCGCCGCTCGTCGATCTCAGCCACCACCCATACCTGGGTGGCGCAGCCGACGACTCGGTTGGCCGGAACCCGGTCGGCGTCAAGGAATGGCGGGAGGAGGGAGGCGTAGTGGAGAAGGCGTTTGACGCGGTCGATGGGTTGCGAGAGAGAGGTGAACTCGGAGGCGATGTTGTTTAGCTTGTCGGCGACGTTGGATCGGAGTTTGGGTTTGGTGCATAGGGCGTTAACGGCGTTGGATTTGGAAGGAGTGAAGGTGTTAGGTTTTGGGAAAACAGGGGAACTGAAAGAATAATAATAAGAAGAAGATAATGATGATGATGGATTGAATAGGGTGGTTATTGTGACTGCTGATGAAACCATTTTTGTAATTTAAGAAACAAAAAATCATTGATTTACCATTGTTGCAGAGGGGAAGAAGATAACGGAAATGGAACGGAAGAGAAGAGATGAACGGAGAAAGGTTCAGAGAATGAATTCTTTAACCCGCCAATTCCTCTCTATATCTGACTTTTCTAAATATCTTTCCTTATTATCATTTATATCATAAATATATTTAAATTAATTAAAATGTTATTTTATTGGATAAATAGTATGCTGAATGAAACAACATCTCCTATATTATTTTTTCGTATAATTGAAAAAGTAAATATAATTTTGATATAAACTCCTTAATTTTGTTAATAATTAAAACAATTGAATATATTTTTAGTAATTATTATATGTTTTTACTAAATAAAATAAAATAAATATATAATTAATCTAACATTAAAAATCATTAATAATTTTACATTTATCATGATTCACGTTACTTACATACAATAATAAATAAATCATTTGTTAGATTCAATTGAGTTTTAAATTTATAATGAATTTAAGTATTTCTAATTGAGTTTTTATTAACTTTGTTTTGTTTATTGAATATACAATTTTATTTTATATTTTATAATTGAATTCTATTATTTTAATTGAATCGTATAGTTTACTTTTGTCAATACGTGTTAAAAAAATATAAAATTTTGTGAATAATATAAAATAGTAATATAATTAATGTAAAATAATAAATAACTTTTATTGTTTTTACTGTATTAAATAGAAAAAATATTTCATTAATGATGACAGAAAAATTCCTTAATAATCATTGAAAAATATAACGACTTCATAATTTAACATCTTATCAATAAATAATTCATTTTATTTTAACCCTAATATCATTTATACAAACCTTAGATTTATACAATATAAGATGTGACAAGACCACTCATTTAACGAAAAAATAATAATAATAAAAATTCATTTAAAAATATAAATTTTTTTAAGTACTTACCACATAAAATTATTTAAA
Organism: Vigna reflexopilosa; assembly: GCA_027742785.1. Taxonomy (NCBI): domain Eukaryota; kingdom Viridiplantae; phylum Streptophyta; class Magnoliopsida; order Fabales; family Fabaceae; genus Vigna; species Vigna reflexopilosa. The sequence continues at coordinate 924,688 of CM050914.1, read as the reverse complement.
AAGAATATAATTAAAAACATTCAACAACTTTAAATGTAATTAAATTTAAATTATTTAAGTAATATTTAGTGATAGTGTTTTGGTTAGTTTCTTTTATTTTAAGAAAAGCTATTTAGATGTCTCTTTGCATGAAACATGTATAGAACCAAAAGCCAATTATTCCATTTCTTTCAAATTAATTAATTGAAGATATTTCATACCAAATTAATTTAATCCTTTTAAATCTTGTTCATGATGCAATGGCTTCCGTCACTTATTTCAAATAAAATATAAAGCACTTCACTTTAAAAAAGACAACTATCTGGAAGTAGTCAAATGCCTTTTAGTGTTTGTATACTAAATTTTTATATTTTCCTTTTTAGTGAAATTTAATGTTTTTAACCACTGGGTTTTAAGTAGAAAATTTTAAAATAATATGTTCAATTCAATTTGCAAAAATTTAGACTGCGAAAAATAATTATACATGGATTTTAACAAAGATAAATTTAGTCACAGAAGAAACCAAATAAATCAAGATTACACCTAAACCTATAATATTTACTAATACATGAAAATGTCTGTAGTTTAGTTTGATTTAATTTTTAATTAAATAATTATTTAAACCAAATATAACATTACACATAATTTGATTTGAATTCAATATAAACTTTGAATCAAACTAAATCAAGTGAGATTGAATCAATATTAATGGTTAAACATCTTTCTAAAAAAATATTTAACATTTTATTATAAAAAATTATCAAATAAAAAAATATTTTCTAAATTATTTTTATTTGTTTTTGTATTTATATTTTTTTATTTTTTATGCTTATAAACAACTTACATGATTTTATAATTAAAATTTGCAGTACAATGGTTATTTTACTTTAGTAAATATAAATATATTATATAAAGAACCTTACACATACACTAATTTTAATTAACTAAATAGGTGACATCATATTTAAATATAACAAATGATTTCATTTGATTTGATCCTGTTATTGAATTTCAATAAAAAAAAAAGTTAAACTATTGGTTTTAGAAATAAGTAGATTCAAAAAATTCAAAAACAAATTAATTTTGATCTACTGTAATGTTTTTAATTAACTTGACTTTAAACACTCCTAATATTTTTATCATTTCTTAGGATGATTGATGTTTCAGGTAATAAGTGAAAGAAAACTGATACTTTTGACACATATAATTTTTTTACATTTGATATTATTTTGTTTTTATTTTTTACTTTCTTTTTTTTGGAAAAATTATAAAAATTTTCTTTTTTAAAATCATTTTACCGTTTATAAGTCTGTAAAATGAATGTCAATTTGTCTCTCATGCTACCCTTGTTCAACATGTGAATGATGTCAATGAATTTCATCTGTCCATATAAAAAAAGAAAAAGGAAATGTCTTTTTTTCTCCTTTAGCTGCATTTCAGAACAATTAGTGCACTTCCATGCATTTCCACTGTTGTTGATAGCCTCCCTTGTGTTATTTCTACAGCATTTCCACTCCACACTTCACTTCCCTCACAAGAACTGAAGTCTCTGAAGTCTCTGGCAGGAAGAAACTTAGCCAGGTCAGATGCCTGTGCAGACATTACTGTCTTCTGTTCACTTAGATTGAACAAAGCAATATAGATTTCTCCTACACAGAGATACAAATGTAAGAGTTAGAACAGAATAACTCCAATGAATTCTTTAATGTGACATGCTACTAGTTCAACCTCAACCAGTGTCTGCAAAATATACACTAATGCAGTTTTTTGGATTGGATTAAGTGCAGAAACAAAACAATCAAAATTTAGCTGTAGTTTTTGTTAACAGACCTTTTCTTCCTGTAGCAATCCAAGACCGCAAGCCACCAGAATTAATAGTATCTGCAAAAATGAGCAAAAAACAAGATAAACTCTACAACTGCATGAATCAGACATCATTCTGGAAAGTGTATTTGCAAATCTTCACCTTCGCTAGACTCTACTGTTGCACACAAGCCAGAATAACTATTCACCAGGGTCCCATTAGGATTCAATTCCCACATCTGTGAATGACTCAAAAATCAGTTTATAACAGAATACACAAAAAAATATACATGTAAAGATGCATATCTAAATGTTATTTCATGTAAAAAACAGGCGAAAGTTAATATTAAGATTGGAAGAGAAGCAGTGTGTGCTGCTCAAGCAAGATTATCTTTGAATTGTATAAAACTCAAACAAAATTGCAAAAAGTACAAACTGGGGCAACATGCACCCTTGCAAAACCTAAAGATAGATTAAACATACCTGATTTGAATCCCACCTGCAGGGAGAAAATGTCCCTCTCTTGAACTCTGTAGAGGTGAGCTTGCGTTTTGGAGAAGCATCCAAGCAAAATTTTAATCTGTTTGTTGCAACTAAATGATGTTTGCCATGATGATACTCTTGATACATACTCACTTCACCTCTGTATCAGTATCCAAGTACCAATTTCTGTTGTTAACAACATTATTATTCATATCAGAGTTAGGAAAAATGGAACATAGAAAGATAAGCAAGATTACAATGGGAAGTAGAGTTCTCTTTTGTGCACACAGAAGGGGGCAAGATGCTTGTTTCCTAAACTCCTTTTCCAACATATTCTTTCATGATATAGGTTAAGCCTTTCACTAGCCCAACCTATTGCCTTTGACTCGGTGCACTTTGTGAGGCCTAATGAATGGGTGAAAGTTGTTTTTATTTCTTTGCCACTTCTTCTCAAAGTAAGATCCTGATCTTCACTCTTCACAATTGTGATATAAGGAAACTGCCAATGCGGCAAAGTAAATATGATACTAATTTGATCAAAATATTATTACACCAAAATATTTAGATGGCTCACATACCTCCATATTATTTGAGCTAAAAGAATTAATCTCGAGAAGGGTGGGATTTGTGATAATATCATATGTACTAGGATCAATCTTCCGAACATCCCCACCATACATAAGGGGAGACTTTGCCATAGACCAAAGAGTCATCTACGGGGTAGAAAGACATTCACTCAGTCTATTGATAATGCATATACAGTTGCAAGCAAATTAAAGTTAGCACATGAATATATCAGAAAAAAACTTAGCTGTGCTTGTAGAAATACCTGTGTCTTCTTTTCTTCCAGATTGAGACGACTAAACCTATGTGGACCTTCATTTGAACCTTCCAAAAACAGAAAAAGTGAAAAGGCAGTATCATAATCCATTTTTCCCTGTGAGTCTAAATTTAAACAGCCCCTGGCAATTTTCCATGACGAGACTGCTGAATATCTTGAGTTTTCTAATCTAACAGTTTCAGTGAACCAGCAATGTCCTCTTCATAGAAGAGTAAATCTATATGCAGACAAATGCTTACAATGCCACCGGATTCTGGTTTCACATAAAAGTTATTTGCTTAAAACAACAAAAAGGGCAGAAGATAGAGGAAGGATAACTGATTAATGAAAACAGAAGTAATTCTGTCCATAATCACATTGTTGGTAGCTAACTGATTAAAAGTACAAGGGTTATCTTATCATATTAATACAGGACAGAGAAAAAGTAGCAGTCCGGCCTCATTACCAGGATCAGTTAGCCATCCAAAGGGTAGCATATCCAAATCAGGCCAAGATTTCCCCGTTAAACCTTTTGCTCCTATCATATTAGCATTTGAGAAATCCCTGATAGAATCAAATAACTGAAGTTATATGATATAATGATGGAATAACAGACCAGGGATTCAGAAATAAAATCTTATCGAGGTACTCTAAAGGCAGATACAGATGTGTCAGAACAAATATATAACAATGCAACCACCTGGCAATATCAAAATGTGATTTGACATCCCCCCATGTATCCCAGTCATCTCCCGTTACACGATACATATTGACCAGTCCAAGGACATCCTTGGCCATGGCTGGTGTCACACTAGTTCCAGGAGACAAAGAATATACAATGGGGCGATCAAACTGCTTGAGAACCTGCATGAAATGACAAGTAATTAGTAGCTTCCAAAGGATCTTCCATGATATTACCAATATCGGTTTTCAGATGAGAATAAGGGGAATGGAAGGTAGGAGGACAGGAGAACTCCAGAATACCTCAGAAACATAGGTTATTTCATTTAAATCAAAGTCATCCCCGAATACACAGTCATGTTTCACTGCGTGGAAAGTAGAAAAACTGTTAAAATAGCCGTCAATGAAAGACATAACCTCTGAATTACATGATATAGTTTTGAGTACTTTCTGTTGGTTTTTCACTTCAGCCTAACCCCTGAATTAAAGTATGAACACATAGGCAATCTACAGCGATATGATAAGATATGAAACTTTTAAGTCAAGTTTATGAGACCATTAAACACCTAGCCGACCCTAATGAAGTCTCAACAATGATCTGATCGAAAAAAAATATACAATTACTGTACCAGAAATAAATACAAATGCTTTCTTTACTTATCCAAACTTATTGGTCAGATGCAATAAAACTATGGAAGTCATTAAGAATTCTTTCGATGACATGAATCTGTTGTGATAGAGCATTATAAAAATAGAAGGTAAAATAGTAGTCCAATTACCAAAATCAACATCCCATGAAGCATACTGCTCATAAAGGGATCTCAGAAAAGCTTTTCCCGCTCCCAACTTTGTATTCACACTCATGAAACCATGAGGCATCCATGCACAAGCCCTTTCTGGGATTGCTATGTCTTTTGCATACCACACTCGACCAGATTCTTGATAAGCACCTCCCTAAGAAATTGAAAGATATCAATGTCAAACTTTAGATTAATGTGGACAACATCCTCAGCTCCTGCTTTGTAATGCTCTATTGCAGATAAAATGCATTGAATGGGACATTCATTACGACTGATTTCTTTCCTTAAAAAAACGAGAAAGAAATAGAGCTAAATTATGGCACAAATGCAAGGCAATACCGTTTTTGTATCAAGGATAGGGGTGTCTGCGTTTACAGCTTGTGTACTTATCCCTCTCATGACATGAATCCCAAATTTCAAACCCATGCCATGTACTCGATTAGCTACTTCAGAAAATCCTTTCCCATTTTTAGAAGAAGGCCACCTTCCTGGATCAGGAAGCACCCTCCCCCATTCATCAATCACATCAAATCCAAGAGAATCATGATAAGCACCCTCAACTTTCCTTCTATACCAGAGGTAATCCACCACAACATACTACAAAGGTTTGAAGGCAAGTTATTATATCTATATATAAGGAAAGAACTACTAGCATATTCAAACTCATTCACAGGCTATGATTCCTCACAGAAACTATACCTCATATCCATGATCATGGAGACGCTGAGAAACTACTTCAGCACTCTGCAAGAATTCTTCTTCAGATATTGTCCAGGAAAAGGAATCATAGGAGTTCCAACCTCTTGGTGGAATGCTAGCTTCCTGTCTATCACTCTCCGACACATTTTGAGACCACACACTGAAATGACAATATTAGATATAACAGAACAAGGGCACAAAGATTAAGACATCCAGAAAGCTTGCACTAGGACGTTGTTGTGCAAATTAGGATTCAATCTAGTCCAGTCATTATTACTACTTCCTGCAATTAGAAAAAAATTGAAGCTTGATAATAAATTTAAAACTTATTCCACACACAGTTCCAAATTGAAGCTTGTTTATAACAATTCAATAAACTATTTATGGCAATCAACATAAATGCTGGAATCTGGGTTGACTTCATGCAGGAAAAGTGCCCAGGGCCAAAGTGAAATTGAGACGCTGATTTTAAAATTTTTCATAGAGATATGCGATGATAAAATGCTATAATTGAACTTTAAAAGCAACTCACGAGAACAGCCTTTTAAGAAACAGCGCAAAAACTTTATGGGTAATTAATAAAATTTTGCAATCAACAAGAAACCATGAGACGAGCAAAGCGATTGCTGATCAGACTTAGATGCATGCAAGTGAAACACGCAATCTACTAAACAATCGGAAACGAGTAAGATGAGGCCGTGCTAATATACCTCTCAAAACATACACAAAGGAAAATAAAGAGAGAGACGGAGGATGAGGAAAAGCACTTCATGATTGCTTTATCCGGTGCCCTGTTGCGTCAGAGTTCAACGGAGTTTATATGCCAACAGAAATATCCACTATTTTAGTTCGTTAGTTGGGACTTCGAGACTATTATTGATGTCTTTAACATTTTCATTGAAAATTAACAATTGTTAGTAAAATCTGTACCGAAATATAAAACATAAAAATATTTAACATTTTAAATAATTATTGACAGGGTATATTAAAGATTCTTTCTTTGATGTTTAAATTTTGTGAGTAATACTGTTAAACTGAAGAAGTAAAAGGGTTAAGATGAAGATAAAGATAAAGAAAAGACTTGTTGTGTTGTAAAACTAATGCATGTATCGACAAAATAGTTACTAAGTTATGACCTCACGTTTACTAAGTTGTGGGAACATGACATTTTCGCAGGTTCCTTGCCCAGCAAAGAACATTCAGAAACGACCCTTAATTTTGGCATGGTTCCGCTCTCTTCTTCATTATCAGGTAAACATCACATAACCATTTCGAGTTTTCCAGATTCCAACCACTGGCTTCAGAAAACGCCTCTATTGGCCTACATCATGACAATAACCTGCAATGGCTATCGCCTGCTCACGTTAACATTTAGGTCCTGAATAAAACACCATTTTTCTTCATAAGCGATTGAATGATCCGATCCATAAGTTTTCTCGTGACTGAACATACTTCATACATTTTAGCTCCTCTATTAAAAGATGAAGCGTAAATAATAATCAATTATTTAGAAAATAAAAGGTTCAAAATTTCAACAGCATCTTTAATTACACTCGGCCCTTTTAAGGAGCCAAATCCTCCTACGTAATCATGAAAAGCCTTTATCATCCTGACCCTCACATTTTACTGCCAATGCATCGTAAAATCACAGAAACCTAGCATGTAAGTCAATAATGATTTGCACAATTTTCTTAGTACAAAAAATAATCATTTTTTCCTGGAAGAATAAAAGTGATCAGGGAATGGCTACATGTTAGATGAAAAGGCAAAATCCACCCGGTATCTCGGCAAAGAGAATACTCAGAATAGGAAATCTGTTCATTAAAATGAAACCAACAGTCCAATCTCATTCCCTTCAAGCCATTATCCCTGCTTCAAATTTCTATTTACTGCCCCTCCTACCTCAGCTTATATTGAACAGGAGCCTAGGAGCCTGTATTCCGACGTTTACCCTGGAGATAGATAGAATTCATAACTTAAACGGCGTATTTCTCCCAATTGCATCTTAATAAAGTCCCAGTGTCGTTGATAAAATTGCTCTAATCAGGCTCTACACATGCATGGAGTCAGAGGGTTCTCCCAGAGGTCATAGTTAGGGAAAGTCTCTTCCGGCAATCCCGTTCGCGTCTGGTGAGTAACAACAACATCTTCTACAAAAGTAGCCCAACCCATGTACGGATCCCCAAAAGACTTTGACATTAGCCCTTTGTCAGGCTTAATTGACTTTAGACGGTGACCCATGTATCTACGGGCGCCGATAATCAGCTTAGCAAAGTTGCCTCCATGGGTCATCACGAATACATCTGACTTCAAGCACACTAAGAAGTCAAGAGCTGCTAGGCTTGTCACATGCTTTCTGAAACCATCTAACTCCTCTTTGGTTGCTAGCTCCTCCTTAGTAACCTGTTGTAGGGAAAATATTAACACATTGCAGAAGAATCTAAGGAATTCTTACATGAATTTTGACAAGATGAAGTCAAATTTACTTTTTCTTCTTATTTTCCTTTCCTCTAAAAACTTATGGACAAGCTCGTTCAAACAGACTTATATTTGGTATATTATAATGGTTAATAAATTTCTATAGAGCAAGAGAACATTGCATCATAGCTTGACAGCTTGATAGCCTTAACGGACATTAGAACTCCGTGTCATGACATCACTTCATTCACTACATAATAATGATTGTGATTTTCATCAAAAACAAACAGAACAAGAGAAAGGAAGTGAAGAAAGCCTTACCAGATTAGGGAACATGTTTCTTAGCGGAGCCATCCGGTTCTGTCCACCATAAACCTGTCCAGAAGCAACGTAAATTTGAGTTTCCTTAGGATAGCCCATAGCCCGAAGAATAACGGCCACTTCTCCAGGCTCTAGAGGACATCGTCCTTCCTTACGCTTCTGTAGAGCTAATTGCCACAGATGGGAACCATTCTGCATTTTTCAACAAATACAATGTGATCAAAATGCTCCAATAGAAGGTTTAGAGTTCCTGTTGATTTGATAAAAAGTATGATGGCCACCTTGTACCGTCGAGGCCACTCCTTTTTTCTATACTCTGCCATTTTGACTTTCTCTTCTCTTGTCCCCACAAAATCACAGAATGATAGTCCCACCATTCCTTTCTCAAATCTAAGATGCAAAGCCCTGTTTACAGTAAAATTCTTAAATCACTTGGACACTAGAAAAAATCACCCATAACTCAGTCAGGGTTGTGATCACAAATATCACATACATATAAGGATTTGAATTTCCAGTTCGGTTTCTCATTCTTGATGCCAGTGAATCAGCCATCTGCTCTATCTCAGGAAGAAATTTCAGTGCATGATAATTAACTCTACATCTCAGCTTGTTGATTTCAGGAGGAACATTGTCATATCTGAAACAAGAACTGAAAAATCATGACACAACCAATTACATACAAAAAAGGGGCATAGAACATATATCACCATTGGCCTACCCCAGCCTGTCAACAAATGGTTTAAGAGCCATAATCTTCTTCTCCTTGATCCGGGGCAGAACATTATCGATGTAAAATTGTGCTGGTGCATATTTTGGAATGTTTTTTACAGTCCGTCTGAATGAGAAGATACATTTGCTTTGTTAGTCAACACAAGTGTGTATTCAACCACAGAAGGCATCAATAGCAAACACCAAGTATCAGAAACATCTTGGTTGACACCATTGGTAACAATATGGTAAAGCTAAGAGAAACATGTAAGAAGTTAGATGATTGAAAGAATAAATATAGACAGAACATTGTGTATTCTCTGGCCATAAAACCATCTTTACAAAAAAGAAAAAAAAAATCATCACCGGTTTAGGAAATGTTTAACTCACAAGTAATTTAAATTCATAATTATCATTTGACACAGGAACGAGCAATTCCATCAAAACCAAAAGATAGCTAGTCTATGAAAGAAAAAGAAAACCAACAAAAAGTTATCTAGGTCTTGACATATTTATCTGTCTCTTATCAGCCGTAACAAGAGATGTAAGAGTTCAAAAGACTGAAATAGAAAGGCACACGAATCTCTAACTTCAAACTCATAATTTTCATGCTATTTGGTCAGTGGTCACAAAACCCAGCACTTCAACCACACCTGTTGTCAATCAGTACACTGATAAAAACAGAATAAAAAAGAGTGGTTGAGGACATATTATCTCATGTTTAAACTTTACTGGAAAAAAAGGAAATATTTACCCATCTCTCATGCCAACTGGGGATTTAAGTTTTCAACAGAGAAATAAAAATACAAGAATCTACCATACCTTATGCTAGAAAATAGCTCTGATTTATCAGTAAACCATTGTGGGATATCACGTACAATACGAACGTCATACTTAAGGTAGTCAATGAAATGATCCACATCAAAAATGTCTTCAAATTTCCTGAAATGGTGACATGCATCATGATGGTTAGAACGGAGGACCGTCTCTGAAATCTACCACCCTAGGCAAGAAAACTAATAGATGAATTGTTAACCATGACTACTACTTTCTGTCAAATGTAATTTGCTAAGTAAGAACATCATTAGACAACTTAGGATTCCATTAAAACCATAATAGAGGAGGATAAACAGTAGGTCTAATGTGTAAATGATTTTTCATGAGGACCAAAATGCAGAATTTTTCATGTAAGGATTAACACAAAGAAAATTTCAACTGCAGGAACCAAATTATTTATTTAACCTAATTAAACTTATCTAAACAATGTGAAAAAAAATGGACAAGAGATCTCACGTTTGGTCTTTCCAAATTTGATCCTGCTTCAAAACAGGCAAAATAAGAGTGGCATTCATTATTTTGGCTACAGCCACAGCATTGCATATCTGCATTTCAAAAGATTTGGAAAGTAAGTCACTGACAGCTAAATATTATATGATAATTTTATTAAATATTCCACAGACTGTCATTTCAATGTAAGAAACAAGAAAGTGAAATCAGCACCATTTTGCATGAAGACCCAATTTAAAACAGTAAATTTACTGGCATTGCGAATTGCTAGTGCACCAAATTGGACATGTATTTAAATGGCACTTTAACAAAATAAATCAGTCCGTTTGGGTGATTCTATAGAAAAAGCGCACCATGAAATTAAATGAAAAAAAAAATAAAATATATATATATATATATATATATATATATATATACTGTTCTTACGTTATTCTTTTACGTTCTAATTATATCAGACAATTCAAAGAACATTATGTTCACGTATATTTTACAATTGGAAGGAAATTCACCAACTCAGGTGCGGCAGTCAGCAAGAGAACAATGGCTATGAAAGAAAATACAGGCAAACAGTAAAGTGTCACATTCAAGGACAATATTGGAAAAGAAAACAATCTAAGATAGAGAATATCACAATGAAAAAACATATCTCATACCGCAATCCTTTGCTGATTTAGACCACCCTCAGCATGGATGAATATATAGCCGTTTGTTTCGTTTTCATGAGGAAGCTCTACATAGAAGTATAAAAGTACTATGAATAGTAGCAGTAATACTAGAAACAACATATACAGCAAAAGTATGAATGTATTCCAATCCAAGTAAGATATAAGAGATGAATGGGGAATATTGAATTAAGAAATAAATGAAACAATTGATTTGTTAAAAGTTCTAAAAAAATTAACTTAAGAATTTGGCAGAGTTTTCCTTTTTCTGATGAAGGATGAAGAGTGATAACAAATCTTAACGGGTCCATTCACTCCGTTAAAAAAATCAGATTGCGAGACCAATTATAACCGCCCTTATTCGATCCTACTGACAAATGGAAATTATACTAAAATTTCACAGCTTCTGAATGAAGAGATATCGTCATTACTGAATTTCTTAATACCCTGTCTTGGCATGGCTTGCAATGCTAATGGGATGTGAAATAAATAAATATATTAATATATTAATGAACATAGAAAACCATGGAAACCTGATAAAACGCCATCCCGGCGCTCCGCACAGGGCCTCCAAGATGTTGTGGATGAGAAAGGATTTTCCCAAAGAGATGGCGATTCCTTGACCTGGAAATAATACCAAAGAGGACATGAGAAGAGAAAATAACACCATTGTCATTGAACAACAGAAAAGGAGGAAATGAAATGGAAACCAAAGCAGTGGTCCTTATGAGAACTTACATGTGGGCAATGAAGAACAATGCCGTCCTTTTTACACAAGTAAGGGGCATTCTACAATAAATTGAACACGAATTCGATCATAAGAACTTGCCAAAAAGAGTGAGATATATGACTGCACCGGCAGAACATTGTATGAGAAAAAAAAAACAAAATACACGCATTACTTGTACAGCTACTCATAACTGAAGTTACTCTATAGCCGAACAATACAAATCAAAACTGAAAGAAGAAGAATACGTTGACTTCACATACAAATTCCAGGGTAATTTAATTCAATTTCAGATAAACAAAATAACAGGAGAAATTACAGATGAGAAATTTCGTTTTCCACACACCAAAGGCGAAAATGGATGCAATACACTATTAGTAAATCTTAAAACGCTGGCAGAGAGGACTCACGAGTTTATGGAAGATTGTGAATACAGAAACTAAACCAACGAGTAGAAGAAGGAAGGTGAAAAACAGAGAGATCCTGGAGTTGTGAGGCGAAACCCTAGGGTCGTCGTTCAAGAAGGAGCAGACATGCCGGTCGCGCTCCTTGGACGAGTGGCGATCGTGCTCGTCGTCGTCGGTGAGGTGGCTGTCGGGAATGAGTGGAGAGGAATCGCCGCCGCCGACGACGGCGACGGCGACGGCGTCACGCTTCATCGGAGAATTGGAGGCTCGGCTGCCGAGGGAAGAGGAGTGGCGGAGCTCCGCCATGCTCCGATTCGGAATGGAGTGAGTTCTCTCTCTTTCTGGTTCTCTCTCACTACTTTCTCTCTCTATAACTAAACTAATAACAGTAACAAGTGCTTGTTCCGCTTCTCTTACCAACGCAGGAGAAAGCAACGTTTTCTTGTTGTGGATGAGTCCCATGTGATTTCAGATCCAGCTCTTTCCGCTATTTCTTTCTATTTTTTCCACAACCATTATTTATTTATTTATTACCAGAGAAATGATATTTTCAAACACATACAATTTTTTTATAACTTTTTAACATTATTTTTTTATCTTTTTTAAAAAATACAAAAATTTAACGATCCCACCATTTCTTTTATTATTATTATTATTATTGTGAATAATCTTCAACACACAAAATTGACATTATCTTTTATTATCTTTTACCAAAATTGAAAATATTTTTCCTCTATATTAAACTATGCAAATTATTTATATATTACCTTTTTGCAAGAATGGCGTATTTTGCAGAAAATGACAAATTATACACAGTTTTATTTTGATTGTACGCGTATTCTAAATGGTAAACAAACTAATGGCGTTTCGAGTTTAAGAAAAATAATAATAATTTGTTGACCTTCTAAATTTGGGTTTTAAAAACATCTTATAAAAAACAATAATTAAATTTTAAAAATTATTGAAAGAATGTTCACTAGAAGTTGAGACAAAGAATACTGTCTGTAACAGTATCTTTTTCTAGAGTTTCATTTTGTTTCTTCTTTAATCATCTAGCATGAATTTCACTATATTCCTATATTATGGTTTAAATCTTTTATTTTAGTATAATAACTTGTTTTTTATTTGGTATTATTTTCAAAATTGAAAATTTTTGTGTAATACAACTTGTAATATATGTTTTATTTGCTTTGTTAAATTCACCTTTGATTGAGTATGTGGTGGGAGTTATGCTACACCATTAAAAGTCATGTAACATTACAAATAATCATGAAATTGTATTAGTTATTTAATTTAAAGTATGTTATTTGACGAATATTAATAAACATGTTTTATAGGAATAAGTAGTTTTAAACTTGTATAAACTAACAACTTGAAGTGAATTTTTATTATATTTACATTAATTCCAATTTTTTTAATTGAACAGTAATTATATCAATCATCAGTGAAAAAACATGTTATGTATCAACTTTTTCTATTATAATATAGTTTATTTTTATGATAAAAGTATTATTATTTTTATTTTGTAAATATAAAAAATATGAATATTTTTTATAAATTTTTTAAATAGTTTTATTTATTTTATAGATAATTTTGTATTATAACTGTAATATAATCACAAATGCTAATAAATAATATAATAAGCATACATTTCGTACCCTATCATGTTTATTTCAAACAATTGAAGAAAAAGAAAATAAAAAACTAAAAAACTAATACTTAAAAGTGGCGTTCGATGTTAGATTTATCTAAAAAAACTAAAAACAATAACGTCTGGCGACACATTTCTTTTATCCAATGTCTTTGAACTAAAATGTTCCATGGCTATAGTATAAGTATAAGCTCATCATAATATCTCTAAACACTATCCCATTTGCAAAATAAGATCTTCAATGCCATCTTAGTGTCGTTCAACGTTGTATCATATATCAACACTTGTATAATTTACTCAATTAATCAAATTGATATTTTTTTCTTACTGCATTGTTCTAAACAATTTTAAACATTACTTATACAATTTAAACAATTGTTCACATTTAAGTTCTCTTAATCACGTAAAATTAAATTTAAATCAATCAAACATTCAAATCACACGTGTTAAAACATGAAAATTTTCATATTTCACAGTCTTCTCAACAATTATATCTAAAACACACATCAAACGTTTTCATATTTTATACTCATCATTCATGTCAATCATTTAGTCAATTTATCATAAAATCTTAAAATTAAAAATTTCAAAATATTTATAACTTAAAAAATAATGTAATCAACTTTCTATACCTGTAAGACATGTGAACTTGCTCTAAGGAATCCAAAAACCCTTAAAACTCACAAGACCATAACCAACTAAATTTTTTTCAACTTGTAAGATGTTATACCATCACAATAACAATTAAAACATATCAGATCAATTATCAACTTAGACTCATATAGACCATTAAAATGACACATAAAAGTGAAAGAAACTCATATACATATAACAGAAAAACACAAAAAGAAAAAAATGTTGAAACTTAGCTTACACAAAGAAAAAAGCTAATGAATCCAAATTCAATAATTCACAATAAAGATCAATGCTTTTTCAAAGTATTAAAAAAACTTTAGAAAAACAATTTATAAATAAATAATGCATTTTAAAATATAAAATTCATTTAAAACTATATATATTAAAATATTTTAATATTAAAATAATTTAAATCTCGTTATTTTAAAACTAATGTGAATTGTAAAATGTCAATTCATACATCTTTACATCGTTGATAAATGATTGTTATTATACATGATTATTTAAATTTGAAAAATAATTATAAAATATAATAAAGTAAAAAAATAATAAATTTAAATTTAATAATACATGTTAAAATTTTAATTACAAAAACAGCTATAAAAAAATATCATATTTATTAATAGTTATGATTTACTTGGTTGTCTAATTCTCACCAATCCCTTGTCTATCTTCCCAATTGTATGTTAAAAACACTGCTACCATTTCAATCACTATTATGTTAAGACCTAATATCTTTAATTAATTAAAGACTAGAGTGAGAAATTCACATAATGACAAACAAGTTTTATAATTTTAAAAATGGACTAAAAATATTTAAAATGAATTAAAAACAACTAAATTTGTGTTTCATAATTAAATAATTAAAAAATATATATATATAAGTGGGGTGAAGTTTTCACATACTTAACAAGGGTTTAAGAAACAGACCGGAGAGAAGCTACCAACACGGTGACCGGAAAATCTGCGTCAGCAGCGCCACATTGAAGGGGATGACGGAGATGGTGAGACTTCGGGTGGTGTTTGAGGATCCAGGCATGCTGAGCAAGTCAAAGAAGAAGGAAGGATTGAGGCGTTGTTGGTTTCTGCTTAAACCCCAACACAGCACCATTTCTGATGTTGCCTCTCATCTACACAAAGCTTTCCGTCTCCACCGCACCTGTCCCCGCGGCATCATCCTCTTGGTATGTTTGCATATGCATGCTCCGTCGTACATGTACAACAATCTCGAAACAAATTTATTTTACATCTCGATTTCACTATTAGATTTGTTTAGTGTTGTTGAGTATATCTGTTTGACTATTGAAATTTCTTGGATAACCTGATTCCGTTTTCTTATTGGATTTTAATGTAGATGGATGGTTTTGTTATACCATCTTTTGAGTCCACTTGCATTCTGAAGGATAAGGACATCGTCTGGTGAGTTTATACTTATTTCTGTGTTTTTCAACCGCATTCTATGATGTTACTCTTGTTATACTTCCTAGTGTGAGAAGAAAAGGAAGCACACGGACTGATGATGAACCTTCAATGCCTTCAATGCTGTCACCTTCCCCTCGTGGGCATTTAGCTATAGAACTCCCAAATGATCTTGCAAATGAGGGTTTTCAAGAAGAGTCTGGAGCAGAAGAAACCATGTCCCAAGAGGATGACGATGACGAAAATGCTGTTTATGTGGAATCTAAATCAGATGGGAAGGGAACCTCTAAGAAACGAAAAGCTTCAAGGAAGCTCAAGAGCCCTAGGTTAGTTCTGTCCTCAAATATTGTTACTGCTACAAAGCTTAGAGAGTTGTGATAATTTTTTTCCCCAGAGCATTTTTTAGGGGTATTTTCTTTTCTGAATGTTATGGAATCTATCTAGTTTTCTTTTCTTTTTTTTTTGCTCTTAGAGTAAGAGCAAAAAGATTGATACAACATAACATATTTCAGCATCAATACGGAACCTAAACAAAACTAAATCTGATGGGTTGTGCAATGGTTAAACATCCTTAGCTCACAATGCTATGGAATCCATTTAACCAAAAATTAATCCCGTTTGCAGTAATGTGAGCATAGGATTCCTAACTAATTACTTATCTGAATTAGTTTTATGTAACTTTTGTATTAATGCTTCGTTAAATATGTTCTATCCATGTTATCACAGTAATATATGTATTAATCTTTCTGCTCCTATTTTAACTTCATTTGGTTTTTATTGTAAGATTAAGTAGGGATCTCCCTTCTCTCTTTGAAACCTTTTTTCTTTTTCCTTTTTTTTTTGAACTTTGAAAGTAGTTATTCGACCAAGTAAACGTTATCTGGGTTGCTGACTTTATTCCATTATCTTTGGCATTCAGTCAGAAGAAGATTAAGCTGTCTACTTCTGAAAACTTGTCAGTCATTCCCGAGGTTCATGAAGAGGAAAATGAAGGTGGTATTCATCACCAATTGAGTTTTGTCAAGAAGGACAAGAAGTCTTCCAATTTATCTAGCAAGCTTAATAAGCCAAGCAACCTTGATAAACAAAAGAATGACAAAAGTGATTGTCCAAGTGATGAAACAAGGTCCATTTTCATCTCACTACTTATTTGTATGACATGCCAATGGTGCATCTTTTCCTCCTCTGATTGTTCATTGCACAGTGCATATTTGGTATTTTGGGCAAGACTACCTGCTGATATAATTTTATTGACAATTTTTGGCGTGCATGTCCGGGGATCTTTTAGCTTAGTTATTTTTTGTTTATATAGATTTGTAGATTAAGAGGTGTGGTTTGACGGTGTAGAAAACAATATTCCTTTTTATTTTATTTTATGTTATTTTATAGATTTTTTGATTCTTCAGTTGCTCTTATTATTGTGATCCAATTTTAAATCCCTGTCCCCTTATGATGAGATGTCTGTTTTCTGAATATAAGAAATATAAAATGTTTTTCCTTATTTTTCTTTGACATGTTGTATAGGTTTGTTCAGCCTCAAGATGAAAGTGGAACTAAAAAGGTAACACTTAATTTACACCACTTTTGAATACACATATATGTATCCTGTTTGCATTGAACCACGGTGATAAACTTGAGGTTCTACCTAGACTTGGAAAGGGAATGCTGAATCATAATTTTTGGGATAATAACATGAAGCACAAGATTCTACAAGATATATAAAATTCATGTAGATGCAGATAGCGTAACATAAATAAGAGAAAAGAACCCATGTAACACTATATATTTAATAAAGCCTAAATTTATAACGATGGATTAATAAGCATAAGAAAGTCAATAACTAAACCTATACAAAACTCGTAACTCACATGTCATAAATGACAAACAAAACAACTTATAATATTGTAGTAGTGCCTAGTGCTCACTCCAGAACAAAACATGACACATGAACACCTAGACTAAACGTCTAAAATAGATCATCCAAATTAAATCATAATCACTGAAGAGATCCTCATTTCTCCCGTCTAGCTAGATAAATGGTGAGATGAGATGGAGACAAAGTAAACCACACAAACAAAGCTACAAAGGCACAGTAATAGTCAAGCAAC
The DNA here is from genome assembly GCA_027742785.1 of Vigna reflexopilosa. Classification (NCBI taxonomy): domain Eukaryota; kingdom Viridiplantae; phylum Streptophyta; class Magnoliopsida; order Fabales; family Fabaceae; genus Vigna; species Vigna reflexopilosa. The sequence continues at coordinate 907,079 of CM050914.1, read as the reverse complement.
CTTAAAAGTGTGGTTGAGAAAAGTGCTGGTTTAGGGGTTTAGGCAATAGTTTGGGGGCTTGGTTAGAGAGGCTGCAAACTTTGCACTAGAGGTTGAAGAATACATACTAATGCTTGTTGTTAGAGACACCACATCGACTAGAGATATGACTAAATAATAATAAATATATAGGTGGTGTTAGGTTTAGTTAGGTTTAAATTTCACTTTCTTAAGAAGAGTTGCCTTCTATTGTACTTATAAAAAACAATACAATAAATTCAGTTACATTTTTGTTCAGAGATCTTCTTTCTGTTATTCTTTTGTATTATTCAGTAGTGCTGGAACAAAATTGACTACATAATCAAATGGGTATCGGAAGATACACCAATTAATCAAGATATTATATTGATGTTCATTTTACTCAATGAAGGGAGGACCAAATTGATATCTAAAATTATTTGACGGACCAACGTGATTTCCCATGCATATAGAGGACCAATTTGAGTATTTGGTCGGTAGAAATACTTTAGTCCTGAGATAACTAAAAGCTGGATGTTTTTCTTATTAGTTCAAGATAGTATACTATAGCCCTTGAATATTTGGGAGTGCTCAATGCTTTAGGAATCATCTTTGTGGACATTTCACACCACTTGCAAGTATTTACACTTTACTTTTTCAGTTGCCTAGCAGAAGTGCTCGACGGAAGAAAGCTAAAAGAAGATGGCTGAGGGAACTGAAGCTAGAGAAGGAGAAACAGGAAAAGGTGAATTGGTTCTATAATGCTGAAGATATTACCTTTTATATGAGATTAGATCTAATGAACAGTGTTCTTAAATAGTTTATATTGCAGTGCTATTGTGCTGTGGAATTCCTAGGGTTTTCAATCATGACTTTGTTTGTAGTTATGACATAAGGATCAAGGAAAGACTCAACACCTTCATTGATGTTTGTTCATCTCTTCCATCCTCTTGTCATCTTTGGCTAATCTCGATCTGGCTAATTGAAGTTTTGAGTTAATTTAGGGAATTCTTTTTGCATTTGACAAATGCATTATATATTTCAACTGTTATGTGGTTTCTGCCATTTTCTTGCACATTATTCTCTATATGATATGTAATGAATTGTTCTCTTGCTGCCATTTCCCATGACCTGGATAACAGGTCTTATGGATTCACTAGCTCTTTTTTATATTGTTGAGTTATCTACTTTTTTTGGTTAGTAAGATGCCTAGGCCACATAATTTGAAAGGATTGAAAACATTCATCTGTTGTCTTGAAGGTCATTTGTCTAGCCTTACTATTCACAAAATGTATTACCATTCTCTCTGAAAGGAAATGTTCTTCTCAAATTGGCAGCTCCGCCAGACTACAGTGCTTGAAAAAGACGGACAAGTATTACCTATCAAAGATAATAACTGTGTAGCTTCTGATGTACATCAACAATCTGATGAACTTCAACAATCTGACAAAGAGAGTGAAGATGATGACATTGTTCCTGTGGAAATTAGACCAGGGCACATTCGGTTTGAGCCCCTTAAGAAAGGTCTGAATGAAGATTTCATCTACAAAGATTTATGAAGTAGAAATTAATTGCTTTCATGATCTAATATATGTTCAATGGTCTATTTAATGCAGATCAAGATCAGGCAGTACCGCAGAATCAGTTTCCAGTGGTTGGTTTGATTTCCCTCAATAAAAGATTAACAATTTCAGCTGTGTTTTACTCTCAATCATAAATTAGTCAATAAATCAGTGATATTGTTAATTATGCCAAAAAAATGTACTATGCATTATATTATATTTGCATTTGAACTTCTGGCTTTTTAGACTTTAGTGTTTGATGGAGGATAAAGAATATTTCTCTTGGAAGTGACTTTTGATTGGAAAGTACAAAATTTACTGAACAGCCTTTTCTTAGAGGCCTGATAGATATCAGAGATGTGGGAGGAAGCTAACAAAATTCTTTAGGATTATTTTTTGATTGAAAATTTTAGAGGAATCAATGTGACTTGTTATAAATTGTGGCATTTGAACCATGTAATGTAATCCATATATTGATTCTCACTAAAAGGTTAATAGCTCGAAGTTCTAGAACTTACCATGTTGAGTAACTACTCAAATTTTTTGGTGCACAGTTGTATTTCCATGTTAGTTTTGCATTATTGTCAAAACCTTGCATAAGATAGAGATTTGGATCTTTCAGGAAACATTTCAGTGGAATGGAATCACTAACAAGAAGAAGGGCCAGAAATGGGGTAAAGAGAGAATGTCATTCCATAAACATGATGGCTACGGGCATTCCAGTCAAGAGTCTACAGTTCAAAATGCTGAAAAGGAACCCACTTTCAATGTAGTAGATTTTGATAAGCTTCAACCTTTGACCGGTTTGCCTAAGGTGTTTTTCTTTCATTCTCCCTAACTAATGTGTACTTGTGGCAATTCTCATTCTGCTTAGAGTAGTTGACAATTAACCCATGGCTGAGTTAGGAGTTCTTTCAGCTTCTGGTTAACCATTCAACTTATCTGTATTTTGTGCTTTGAATCTGTAAATTGTATTGTATGGTACTCATTTGGTGCTTTTTAATAACCTAATCATACACTGTAGGAGGGCGATGTAATTGCTTATCGATTGATCGAGTTATCAGCATCTTTCACTCCTGAACTTTCCTCCTTTAGGGTACATGTCAAGTTTGCTTTTGAATTACATTACAAAAAATATTGTGTCAGAGGTTTAATTTAATATGTATTTCATTTATGACCTTGCAGGTTGGGAAAATATCTCAGTATGATTCTAAAACAAACAGGATTTGGCTGGAACTGGTTTTAGAATATCCTTTTGACTTTAAGAAAGAAACAGAGAAGGATGCATCTTCTTTTGAACAGTCTGATGCATCCCCTTATGGGGAGGATGGTTCTTTAGAGGTAAAGTTACTTCATTTTTTTTCCCAATTATTTTATTTTTGTGTTGTACCTTATATTATAGGGGGAAAGTTAATATGTCCGCCGTGGTAAATAAAACTATATGCTGATTGTTTATTTGCTTGAAAATGACTGCTTTCCTTCTACAGATAGATTATGCATCGCTTGTTGACGTTCGAATGGTTAAGCATGGCCATTTTGGATCGACAACTGCAGTTGTTTCTGGTAATGCATTTGTAAATCCAACAAAAGCAACTAATAGTAGCACCGATGAAAAACTTAAGGGTGATCGAACTACCGTGGTTAGTTGCCATACAGAAAGGGAAGGTAAGGTCTTATCCCTGTTAAAGGTAATGTACACTTGCGATTCTTAGAAACATTAAAACAAATGTGGATTTGCTTACAGAAAATGGGGAAGTAAATGTTTGGGAAGAAATTAGCAAGGAATTAGAAGCAAAAAAGGCGAAGCTGTCGCAGGATGACGGGTGGAGCAGAGGAAAGAGCTCAAGCTCGAAGTCATGGTCTCATAGAGCTATGAGATGTAGTGCGTTGGGTCCAACAATGGCATTTTTAAGGTCCAACAATGGTCTTTAAAGAAACAAGCTTGTCCCACAATGTCACCTTTCCGCAGAATTTTGGTATATATGAACAACTTACCGAAACCATCACCACCAATGCTGGCTGTATGTCCTGATTTCAGCATATTATAGGCAAAACGTTTGAAGTTTTATTCCTATAATCCATCTTTGGGATGTTATTTTTTGCAGTCCTCATGAAATACAATTAGAAAATAGAATCAACTTCTGCACATACTTATGCTTATAACATTGATATGACACAGAATTCAAATCATGAAATTAAGATGAGTAATCACTGACTGTAGAGGTAAATGGACTAAGTGTGAACCATTGAAAGGAAAGTGAAACGTGTAAACATTAGATATATCTCTTGTCTTTAAAAGAAGTAAAATAGAAAAGGGCTTAAGTCTTGTCCACTGAGAAGACCTGTCCAAAGTAGCCGCCACAGAATTATCTTCATAATCACATCATTACATTACATCAGATCTTATTATACAAAACCATTAATATTACTATTTCATCTTTACAAAATATCCAACCACCCTATCTTTGTCCTCTTCCAATATCGAAGTTGTTAAAAGGTTGACATAAACTAGAAATAAAATAAAATAATAATATATTTAAAACTAAATTCACTTTCAATTTCTCGAGTTTAATACTTAGACATTAAAAAAATATTTTTCCAAAGTTGAGAAATTAAGAGATTTTTAATCTAAAAGATGAAGAAACAGTTAAGACTTAACATAACTGCTCTTATAAGATGTTTGTGCACTATAACCTAGTGAAAATAGATATACAAATTTCGATGATTGTAAGGTAATTTCTTTCTGTATCTCCGTATTTATACTTATATTTCCATAATTTTTAATATTTCAAAATATATAATTTAGAATGTAATTTTTTTTATTCCCAAAAACATAATCTAAAATACAAAATTTATATTTTAGATTGTACAATTTAAAATAATGTAAAAGTATATTTTAGATTATATATGCCGCCAAACTATAAAACTTAGATTTAAAATTACACCAAAAATTAAGGAAATACAGGTAGAAATATATGGAAAAGAATCTTGCAACCTCCAAAGTGCTATAATAACATTCTCCAAAACATATCTAAACCTTAATTTTATGTAGAGGTAAACCATAATATTAAATACAAAGTAATAATTAAAGTATGTTTTGTATACCAAATATATTTCAATATAAATACCACATCTCAGTATACAAAATTTGATCACTTAAAGTGTTTTTCATTATCAATACATAATTAATACATAATTATTTGTTAATTATATATTTTTAAATATAAATCAAATTAAATTATTCAAAAGATGTCATATCTAAACTTTAAAATATAAATTTATGAAAAAAAAGTTGTTTTGAGCAGTTGAAATTAGTGGAGGTTGTCCTCTTTTTCGTTAATGCTAGACTTGCCATTTGACAATGACTTATTAAAGGTTGCAACTTTTTCAATATTGTTACTGAATTTGAAAGCTTCCTTGAAATAATGTCACACTTTTAGGAAAAGTTTCCAAGTAAAAATGCCATTTACAAGGAGTAATCAAAGCAAAGCTTAGACTAAAATTAAACAATTTTTTTCTTTAATATTATTTAATGGATTTTTCTAAATTTAAACAAATCTTTACCAAACTCGAAACCTAATCTGTAGGAAGAAGTCAAAAAGGAAAAAAATAAAAAATAACAAGAAAAACTTACGGTTAAGTATCTGACAAGTGTGAGAAGTTTAAGTGTGAAATTGAGACTCTATTATTAGATATGTTATTATATATAGAGGAAGGAGCCCGAACAATATACTATAAATAGTTTAATTAAATTTTAATTTTTTTAATAAATTTAAATACTTATAATTGATTATTAAGTACTTTTGTTATTTGTCAATTAAGTTTGTATTTTTTAATTTTTTAACTAATGAGGTAACTTAATATTAATTTTGTTTTACTATATTGTTTATTTCTCTCTACATATTAAAAAAATGAAATTTTGTTGTTAATGTAAAATTAAACTGTGGAGATCTTTAAATTTATAATAATTATGAGAATATATAAACATAGTTAAATATTTTAATTACAAGATAAAATGTTTTTTCATTATATAATTTTAAAAAATTGGTTAATAATTATTTAATTAAAAAAATATTAGATATTGTTAAATATTAAATTAATTATTTTAAAAATTAAAATAATTATAAGAGGACATACTAACTGAATTAGATTCTTTGAATGTAATAATATATTTAAACCGCTTTTTATGGTTTATTTTTTCAAGAAATAGTTTAATTTTTGGGCTGAGAGTTTCATTATAAATAGATGATTTGGGATACTTTCCAGTTGTTGGAGAGTGAGACTTAGAAAATTGTAAGATTTTTTAAAACACTTTTGGAGAGGAACTCGTGGGAGAGATTCAGAGCTCAAACTGTAAGTTAAAAAGTTTTAATTTGTTTTTTGTATCTTATCTGTTAATTATATATATATATATATAGTACTCTTAGATATTTTATTGTTATTTTTTTTTTAATTTTGTTAAATTAATAAAGTAGAGTGACATAAAAAAATGAACATTTCTTTTTTACTTGATATTTAGATAATTATGATGATTTTACTTTTAAATAACTACTTGATTTATTTGTAACTATTTATACTCTAAAAAGTAAAAAATGGAGTGTCATAAACAAGTGATTTTTACTATTTTTGTTATGTTAGATGAAAAGATTACCATATATTTCCAAATAACTTCTATGTAATCACATGGATGATGAAAGGAGGAGGGTGCATAGAAGAAGGTATTGCTGATCTTTTTACGTACAAATTACGGTATATCAGTTCTAAAAATGTTTTTGAAATAATCAAATTTATTTAAACATGAAATTCAACTTTTACGCAAAAAGTATAACACCTGTTATTACGAGGAAGAATCCGCAGAGAAAAATATTTTTCAATGTGCATCTTTCTATGGATAAGTATACTAAGAACATTTCGTGTCAACTTTGTGAAATGATAGAAAAGTAGAATGATTGGTTGCTGGTCAACATGACACAAAAAATTAAATGTGAAATTTCCATGAAACCCCAAATGAACCATTTAAAATGAAGGAAAAATTCAAGCAAGTTATGCATAAACCATATTTTATGACATTTTTACATTTGTATGTATGGATTAAATGTAAACATGTCTGATTATTTTTTCTTTTCTTCCATATTTTTATTATAGATAGTTTTTGTAGAATAAGATGGTTCATTTTTTAATAGTTGATAACAGAGACTAATCATCTTAAAGAAGTTGTTTGAAGTGGAAGAAAGGGGTGAACACAGTTGACTTGACCTTGTTAGATTCCTTATTACAACACTCTTCTTCTCTCTGTCATAATTGATTTGGTGTTCTTGTTGAAACTATGAATCCGGAGGTACATCGAATTGTCTCACTGTCTTTCTTGGTCTGCTGTCGGTGTTTGTGACCTCGAAATTTCGTTCATCAATTTTGGGCTGAATTTTGCATACCCTCAAGTTTTTTTTTTTTCCAGTTTCCCAGAAATTTATTGGTTGCTGAGTTCAGAGTTGTGAGCTTTTGTCCCTTTTGGTTATTTTGGTTTGATTCCCTCACAGAGTTATATATACAAACATGATGTGTGCGTTTTGGAGTTGCAGATAGAGACTTGGACAGTTTTGGTTGGTGTTCTGTGCATCTTGGTGTTCATTGTGAAGGAGTTTGTTATGGGGGGAAAGAGTTCGAAAGGAAGTGGTAGGAGGTATGATTATGGTGCTTCTTCATCTTCATGGGATAATAATAACTATGGTGGATACCCTCCACAATCACCATATCCTTCTTATCAAATACCTCGGCACCACCATGCATCGGCATCAGCTCCATTTTATGATAATGCTCAGCCGAAAAGGAAGTTGGATAGGAAGTATTCAAAGATAGCTGATAACTACCGTTCCTTGGATGAGGTGATTGGATCATTGCATGTAACAGTGTTTTTGAGTGTTTTTTATTTTTTTATTTTTTTTATTTTTATATCTTATCAGCAATTATTCCATCTCCTTTGATTTGCTTGTTGTCATTATATTTGACTCTTGTCTTCTTGGGGGTTGCAACTTGCAACATTGACTTAAGTTAAACAAGAATATCCCTGCTGTGCCAATGTGAACGCGATTTAGTACAGTTCAAAAATTAGAAACTAAGATAAAAGGAAGGGAATCCATTTAATTCATCTAGTTGTCTAAAAGGAGATGTTTTTAATTGCTCTGCCAGGAATCTGGGTTCATCTTAAGTAGCTTTTTTTTATCAGTAGGAGTTAAACACATATTAGAAAGCTTACAGCAATTCACACACCCTAAGTTAGACTCCTTTGACAGCTCTTAAGTAGTTTAATAAATCACTATGCGAGCAATCTGATTTAGTATAATAATAAACATGAGAGGTACCTTTTTGTTATACCGAAGATTTATTTTTTCAAAGAAAATGTTAAGAATTCAAGTATGAGCTGAAAGTCTAATATTGAGTAGAAATGAAAAAGTTTAGTGATATAAAAAGAAAAATAAAGACCCAAAAACATTGACCCTTCAGGTTTTGTGTTGATGACTTGGAGCCCTTGTAATAGAAGTTAAACAAACAAGATCAGCTGAAAGAAGTGGCTAAAGCGATGCTGCTACTTTCTTGTTTTCTCATCATGTATCTGTGCTTTAGCTGTCAAGTAAAACCCGTCAGTGTTCATCATATTAAGGGAGCAATAACTGCAATACTCTTGAAATTGATAGAAGTTCTACAACTACATATAGAAAATACACTATATTTTTGTCTAATAATGAAGTAATGAATATAGGTTACTGTTGCACTTGCAAATGCTGGGCTGGAATCTTCTAATCTCATTGTCGGCATTGATTTCACAAAGAGCAATGAGTGGACAGGTGTTATCTCGTACTCACAATTTTATTTTTGAATATTTTGTGACGAGTTTATAATGCTAAATAAATATATATGTTACCCTGAAAATCAGGGAAGAGGTCATTCAATCGAAAAAGTTTACATGACATTGGAAGTGGCCAAAACCCGTATGAGCAAGCAATTTCTATTATTGGGAAAACTCTATCAGCTTTTGATGAAGATAACTTGATTCCTTGTTTTGGATTTGGAGATGGTAATGTCTGACAGGAAACTAACTACTTTTCCAATGAAGTTTTTGTAATGTCCAGATTGCAAACATAATTTGTGTTTCTCCTATGTCCATTTTCTTTCAGCGTCTACACATGACCAAGATGTATTTAGTTTCTTTTCGGAAGAGAGGTTCTGCAATGGATTTGAGGAGGTTCTATCACGATACAGACAAATTATTCCTTACCTTAAACTTGCAGGTATTGCATTGATATCTTAGAAGTTTCTTAATTAGGTTCATCATTACTCACCACATTCATGTGACAGGACCCACTTCATTTGCCCCTATTATTGAAATGGCTATGACTATTGTTGAGCAAAGTGGTGGCCAATATCATGTCTTGCTGATAATTGCAGATGGACAGGTAATTCTCTAGTTCATATTCTCACTGTTGAGCTGAACTTAAGCCCTTTTGGGAATCAGTCATCATAAGTTTCATACCATAAATGAAGAAATTGCAATGCTGTAGTTGTAGCATTCAATCACAGCTTCATTTGGTTTTGCTTGGAAATGCTAACATGCTGTAGATATTCATTGTTTCTGCTCTCTTCTAGGGCTTCAAAAACTGATACTCAGTATTTATCACAGGTGACTAGAAGCGTTGACACAGAAAATGGCAACTTGAGTCCACAAGAGAAGAACACAATAGATGCAATAGTTAAAGCAAGGTAAAATTTTAGTTTTCTGGCATGCGGAGTACAATTCTGCATTCTTATATTCTCTTAAATTGCAGTGAGTATCCACTATCAATAGTTTTAGTGGGAGTTGGAGATGGACCATGGGATATGATGAGGGAATTTGATGATAACATCCCTTCTCGAGCATTTGACAATTTTCAGGTTTGGTGTAATTCACTTATCATTTTTTAACTTTTCATGTTCAATTCTTCCTGTTATACTGAAATGTGATATTTTATATGGCTGCATGTAGTTTGTGAATTTTACTGAAATAATGACAAGGAATGTAGATTCAAGCAGAAAAGAGACAGACTTTGCCCTTTCAGCTTTGATGGAGATACCTTCTCAATATAAGGCAACCATAGAGCTTGGCATATTGGGGTACTAAATATCATTTCATTAAATTAAAAATGGTATCTGTAGTGAGTTGGGTTTTTCTGGTGTAAAGTTAATAACCATAACTAAATTTGAGAATTACATGTTTCCATTGATACAAATAGTGCAAGGAGGGGTCATTCACCAGACAGGGTTGCTCTACCTCCACCTCTTTATGGTAGGACTTCTTCCAGCATCAGCACAAAATCGACAAGGTCAAACAGTTTTCAGCAGAGGGCACCTACACACACTAGCTATGACAACAGTGTTCACACGGAGGCATCTGCAAGTTCTTTATATGACAATAAGGTCTTAAGTCCATGCTAAACGTCTTTCCTATTAAACTAATATATACTTTATCTTTCTACTTTTAGTGCCATCATAATGATAAATTTTCATTTCTGTATCCCTTTGAGTAATGGTTTACATAACATGACTTTGTTTGCTGAAGGTTTGCGCGATTTGTCTCACCAATGCGAAAGATATGGCCTTTGGTTGTGGGCATCAGGTGATTCATCTTCATCAATGTATTTAAGGCTGTATGCAAAGAACTAAAAAGACTAAGCATAATATTAAGTTTTTTCCTTCTCCAACGCATTTACTCTTCTTGCAGACTTGTTGTGAGTGTGGAGAATACCTCCAATTCTGTCCCATTTGCCGGAGCACGATCAAAACCAAAATAAGGCTTTACTAGTTAGCTTTGCTTTAGAAGTGCTATCAGCGGAAATTTAGCTCTTTTCCAGAATAAGGTTAGTCATAACCGTTTGATAAAGTTAGAAGGTTACAAAGTGAATGTTCTATCGACATGCTTTAAGTCATTAATTTAACTTGATTCATAAACAGGGCTGCGAAATAATGTGCAGAGAGTTGGTCTTGCTCTTTTAATGGATGGTTTCTTGTTCATCAACTCACACTTTTGGGCGAAACTTGTATGCCCAGTTAGGATCAGGAAGAGTTTTTTACACAAAGAATTGGTCTTCCCCGTTGGTTGTATATATGTAGTTGTTTGTGGTGAAGGCCTCCTGTATTTAAATAAAACTACTCGTCTAAAAAATGCTTGCATTGTTCGAAACAGTATTCATCATATAAATACTTTGGTTTCTTTTATAATTGAAGAGGAAATAAATTTAAACTATGTTCGTATGAGCTATAAATTTGTTTTTTGAAACAAATTAAGAACATTTCAATTCATATCTTATTTCACTTTGTGACTTTTTCCTTATGATCACATCATATTACTTAACTATTCTCTTTTATATTCTCCATCTAAGTCTGTACATCTTTTGAAAAATGCACATTACATTGCAAAAGGAAGTCATCCTGATAGACAAAATATGGTAATTGTTACACTTGTTCCTGTCAATATATGATGCATTGGCGATATGCGTTAGTTTTAAAACAGTAAAACTATTTAATAATAAGCATATATTTATCTTTTAATATAAAAAATGGTATATCCTTATAGTATGTCATATTCATTTGACACAATTCATAGTAACATTATCTTTGTATGACGAAAACTATATTACCAGAACAAGTTTGTCTACTATTATATTATGTCTATGAAGACATGAAACATTTTTATGGTGTTCTAATCAGACTTTTACTTTCTACAACTCAAACAAATAAGTGTAGAGTATATGGTGTAGTTTATTTTGATGTACAGTATCATTTCTCATAGAAATTCCATAATGTAAGAAGTTTATAATCCCTCGTGATTGTGGGTTATACTTTATGTTTTTCTGCAGTTCTATCACTGCTACTAATCTGTATGAGTTAGCCTAAACTACTGGTAAAATGGTCAAATTAATCAGAAGTTTGTAGTATAGTGCAGTTTAACTTGATAAAATAAAAAATTGTTCATCATCATTCATTTCAGACAAATTACTTTTTGGATTCACTGTAGATTTTAAAAGTTCAGTATAATTTATTTTGTCTATCCCTACTTATGCTTATATCATACAATTTTCAAATCACACAAGGACTCCACATAAAATCAGTTCAAATAATCTATGAATCCTTCCATTTTCAGGGTAGAGGAACTATTCTTTGTTTATCAGAGTAAAATACATTAAAGTTGCTCAACTACTGAGTGGCCTTCGCTGACCCTTGCGCAATGCCTGACCTTTTAAATTAAAACAATCGCCAGTTTCCCTAACCTAGTTTCTATTGAAGTAAAAAATTTCAATCTTCAATAATTAACATACACATTAGATAACAAATTAGACTGCAGGCTCTTTCCTTCTGGCTCTTGAAGGAACTTCTTATCTTCTATGTAAGTCTGTATCTCCGTAATCGTCTTCGTCAACTGTGATATATTCTGTGATTTCAAATTAACTAAAAAGTTCTCAGAGACGACGTTCAGCATCTTTAAGAATTGAGATTTATATCTTTTAAAGAGAGCAAATCCTGCCATCTGACAAAGTAGAATTTGTTAACCTCAACAGATTTATACGTAAAAAGTACCTCAAAATTCTAGATTACTTACTTGCAAGAATGCATTGAGCGAAACAGCTGTGTAATGATTTGCTGGGAGTCTGTTCAAGAACCTTGCAAGCCACGCCCAACCTTCTGGCAAGCCGTGGAAATTTTGAACGTTCGTAGTTTCAGTCTGTTGAAACAAATACACACGATCAAGTTCTCAGTGAAATCTGGTCAATGTAAATATCTAAAAATTTGATATTCATGACCGACCTGAACCAGTGCACCATACACCTTCATGTATGATTCTAACCGCTTTAAATAATCTTCTGTACTCTCCAACTTTCCATCCACTTCTCGATAACCAATACTTCTGAAGTATGCCTCCTTTGATTGAAAGGCGGACTGACCACAGCAAAATCAATAATACAGATTCAACCCCGACTTTTTTAGATTATATTTGAAGAATACGTGTGATCCTTTTTTAGAATGCATAATTACCCTCCATTAATGATTAATGTAATAAATTTAGTTGAAATATGAGGCAGCGAAGAATAAGGACAAGAACGAATTAAAAGAGATTTTTCATATATCTATATCCGACATTGCACAATTATCGTTTCTGCCTAAAGTAAATTATCGTTCTTTATGGAATGTAGTTGTTCAGAAAAGTTGGATAGCTAATGTCTACACTGTAGCAGTTCCAGTTAAAGCATGACCGTTTTGCTTATCTCAGAAAAATTGGGCCAGACCTGTTATTAGGATAAAATGTGATATGACCATCAAACGAATTTTATTTAGAAAAAGATTTCCCCACCTTCAAAATGACTTTAAAGAGAGTTCAAGTATATAAAACTCATGCTTCCTCAATCACACAACCATACCACAATCTGTACAACACGAAGGTACCTTCTTGTAAAGCAGGTGCTTTGGAATGGTATAAAGGCAAGCCATGTGAAGCTCAGCAAGCAAAATATCCATTGCGTGTGGAATCTGCCTTGCAAATGATAAATCATTGAAAACTATATAAATAATTGCATTTTAAAAAATATGTATTCATTCTGTGCTTCTCTGGATGCCTGGGATTAAGGATGTTGTACCTGAGATGTAACAAGAACGATGACATAGGCACTGGCAAAGGGAGCATTCCCGGGGTTTTCACAGTACGAAACAACCTGTGAAGTATGTCGTTAGTTGGCAGCTTTGTCTAGTAATAACCATAGATAGGTAATCAAATTCCCATTTTTCTAAATTTGTGTCCCTCATTTCGAGAATTTTAAAGCCAAATTATATGGATTTTAGTCATATTATTTGATTATCATTAATCATAGGGCTTGATAGATAGGTTCCAAAGCAAAAGCAATAGGCTAACACGTGGTTAAATTTTAACATAGAAAAAGCTCATGATGAAGTGCCAAAAGAAAGGTGTACGGTTGGCTTACATCAGCTATACAAAGGTCACTATATGAGGATACTGCTAGAAAATATATAACAAAAGAAGGTATTTAAATATAATTTTTTGTAAGGATTCAAAGCAAAAGGGGGCGTAATCATAACTTATCAGTAGTATTTTAACTGTCAATTGATGAGAAGTTCACATCTAAAACAAACAACTGAACCCAGTTTTAATATTAAGGCTCAACTTAATTATGTTTCCAGTTCTTGAAATTTAGGATAATTCTGATTTTGGTCCCATTTTAAAAAAGTTTATTTCAGTCCCTTAAAATGTTAAAAATCTACGATTTTAGTTCTTAAACAGTATTTGAAGGACCACAGTTTTTTAAAACTGTTTCTAGCCGCTCAAATTTAGTGTTTAAGGACTCAAACCGTATTTTACTAAAGACTGAAAAATGATTTACTTCCAATTTTAAGGAGTAAAAACATTTAAATCCAATATTAATCTATTATTACTGCCGTCTGCGTTCTGGTAAAGAGAAAGAAAGAAACAGTAAAGGTCAATAATATCAAATTACCTTTTTAGCAAATATCTCAACGCTGACTGATTGAGGAAATTGAGGATCATTCAGAAGTTTAATCAGTTCGCTGGCTTTTGACCTACAAAATGTTCAAAAGAGTAAACAGACACGTCTTAATAATATCCTATTCAAGGATAGGGATTTCCTTTATTGGAAATAAAATCCTTGAGCAGCCTACATTTCTTAGATGTTCTTGTTACTTTTAAGCACAGATTGAAACATTTCTTCAACAGTTTTGAAACAATAACAATTAGAACATAAAATTTGCCCCTTTAAAAAGAATTGAAGGTACAAGAAACCATGAAAAATTAATAAATAAAGGTATGCGTTAGCAAAATTAAATATTCACTTTACCTGACATTGTCTCTTACACCCCTTATTTGCCTTATATTCCGGGAAATATTACCCTCATGCCGAGTGTAATCCTGAACAGATGTTGACACAAAGTGTGCTAGTTAGTCAATAAAGTGAGATAGACAGAAGCAATTTTCTTGTACTGCAAAAATTTCAAGCCTCAGATAGGTGAATATAAGAATCATTAAAAATATACATTATATTATCTAGAATAATATTGAACTAAAAATTATGATAAAAAAATTAACAAAAATTGTTGTTGCTTGTAAGTTAGAAAACCTTGAGATGAATATCCCCAAGATGTCCTTTCAAGAATACCTTATTAGAACTTGATCTTATCATTTGGTTTCTCTCACATAGCTCTTTCAATTTCTGCAGTCTCCCCTGTTCTAGATTCAAAGCACTTGGTGCAGCTCGATATAAATTACCTGAAGATTGTTTTAAGTCAGTGATCTTGGATGATAAAACATGTAAAAACTAACAATGCATAGATAATAGATCTAAACATTCAAACAGGTAAATCACACCAGATTATGCAGGTAGCCTCACCAAACAATGCTGATATGACAAGAAGAAAACCAATTTCTTTAGAATAGAAATATGGCAAGAAAAAGCAAATTTCCAACTAAGTGATAGACTAATGGTCTGAAACAAAGGCAAGCGTTCTTGCATACTAGATGTTGACAAACAGGAAAACATCAAAAACTAACAGTGGCATTGGAAAGATATATCATAAATGTAAAAGAAGAAAACTAATACCATATTCCTTGTTTTCAGCATTGGATAGGTTTGATGTATCTGTTGAATCCCCAGCAGCTTGTTGGGTCCCTCCAGAAGTAACCTTTTTGGAAGTTTCATTGGCTTCCTTTACTGCTTTTTTTTCAGCTTCAATTGCTGCCTGTTTTCTAGCTTCCATTGCTGCTTTTCTCTCAGCTTCTCGTTTTGCTTCCTCAGCAGCTCTAACTTTGGCCTGCACCCACAAAATTTGAAAGTAATTAATGAAAGGGCATTTGGGCCAAAGTTTGTACTTTCTATAAAAAAAATTAAGATAAAAGGTTGTAACGTATGCAGACTAACCTCATCAGGCGTTTTCAGCTTCATGTCAAATGCAATTTAAAAACATAAATGCATAACAATTTGACAAATAACAAGCACAATCAATTAAAATATAAAGGTTCTGGTACCTCTGCTTCAGCTCTAGCCTTTTCTTGCTGCAGCTTTTCAAAAGCAGCCTTTCTCTTGGCCTCTTCGTAAGCTGCATCACTTCTTATTTTCCTTTCTTCTATTTGTGATTTGAGTTCACGGTCCCGTTGAACAGCTGTCAAGTGATTATCAAGTGCTTCTGCACTAAAAAAAATTGGAGAGTGAACAACATGATACTGTTTCTGGTACTGAATTACAGAATGAAAATGATATAAATGAATATTCAGTTCCTAATGTGTCTCAGCTTCATACAGGTCCTAATGTTGTGTGTTCTCGAGAAAATTGTAACAAATAGGCATTCTATGACTACAAGAGCTAAGGCTGGTATATTCAAACCTATTAAACCTATGCTGCTGCTATCAATAGATAATATGATCCTACAATTGAGCCTACCTTGGGAAAAGAGGCTTTAAACAAACCTGAGTGATCTAAAGCTATGCAATAGAGTAGAAGGCTACTATGTCTAACAACACATGGTCTCTTGTAGATTTACCTCATGGGATGCAAATGGGTTTTTAAATCTAAGTGAAATGCAGATGGAAGTTTTCAAAGTCACAGGGCCAGATCAGTAGCATAAGGCTTTCATCAAACAGAAGGATTTGACTTCTCTGAAACATTCAGTCATTTATCAAACCAATAACTGTCAATATTGTTCTTACTCTTGCAATCTCTTTCAATCGGCCCATTCATCAAGTTGACATCAACAATGCTTTCTTACAAGTTAATTTAGAAGCAACAGTTCAAATGCTACAGCCACCACAATTCACTTCAAGTGATTAAGGAGAAGTGTTCAGATTAAACAAAGCTATCTACTGTCTAAAGCAAGCCCCTAGGTCCTGTTTCCATAAACCATGTTAGACTCATCAAATGGGTTTTCACTCAGCTAAAAGTGATACGTCTTTATTTACAAATGTTAGAATTATTTGTTAGCAGATAATCCTAGCATGCACTAAAGAGCCAAACATTTTGAATTGGATCTTTACTTTGTTCAGGACAGTCCTTAGCAAACCTATCTCATGAAAGCAGTTTGCAGTCTCAAGGGGAGAAGCTTATAGTTACCAACTTCTCCGACATGAGTTTGAGGAGGGTGTTAAGAGATATTGTGTTAGACAATTAAAAGTCTGTTAGAGGAGAGAGATTAGTCTATTAGATGAGAGAGACTAGTTTGTTAGAGGAGAGAGTATAAATAAACAAACAGAATAGAGAGAGAGGATATCAGATAATTTTCTTGCCTTTGGGTAAAGACTGGATCGTTTCAGTGGAGGAAGAGAGGCTTCCTTGGGGAAATACTTGCTTGTTATTTTGTTCTTTCTTACTTTACAAGATTAATAACATTCATATTCATACAATTGCTTCTTTGTTGTTGAGTGGGTGACAGAAGATTGTCATCTGTTACGGTCCCTGAGTAAAGGAACCTAACAGATTTGGTCCGACCTGCCGGATCTATTCGGAGGGAAGAGGAGTGAGCTGTAGCGGAGAAGAATGGAGGGGCGAATGGTGGCTGTGGAATCAAGGGTGGAAGAGTTGAAGGCGGAAATAAGAGCGATGACTCTTGAGTTCCGAAGAGCTTTCGGACAACACTCTAGGAACCAAGAACGGAGCTCCGAAGGGAGTCGAAATTCTGTCAATGCCGATCGAGAGCGACGATCATCGGAGAGTTCGGAGGAGGAATAGGAAGACGACCAAAGTGAAGTACAACGCAGCTAGACGAAGTGCGTTGAGCTACCCACTTTTGAAGGTACTGACCCCACGGGTTGGGTCGCAAAGGCTGAAAAGTTTTTTGACATCCAGAGCGTAACGGAGAAGGAGAAGATGAAGTTGGTTTATATATGTATGGACGGAGGCACGAGCTACTGGTTCCGCTTCTGGAGGAAGAAAACCAAACACCCAACGTGGAAGCTGTTTACAGAGGCGCTGACGTGGAGGTTCGGCGGACTGAACCGGGGCACCGTTTTTGAGAAATTGGTCGTCGTGCGACAAACGGGAAGCGTCGACGCGTACATCCAAGAGTTCGAATTTTTGGTGGCACAAGCAACGGGAGTGGATGAGGAGCAATTACTGGGATATTTTTTCGCTGGGTTGCAGGAAGGACTGCGAAATCGGGTGAGGCCGCACAATCCATGCAATCTGTTGACGGCGATGGAGCAAGCTCGAGATGTCGAATTGGCTAGGTCGGGATCGCGAGGGAGTGGCGGAACGAGAGGAAAAAGAGGGGTGACAGGGGAAAGATATTCCGCGAGTTCTGGGACAGTCGCGGAAACATATCAAGGATCATCAGAGGCATCCGTGAACACTTGCGGAGGGCATGGTTCAAAGAAGGAGGACATCTCCAATAATACGAGCTCCAAAGTAGGTAGCAGCGGAGGGGGAAACAACCAAAGCTGAGGGGTAAGAACTCTACCCTATCCAGAATATATTAAGAGACGTGAAGAAGGACGTTGCTTCCACTGCGGTGGACCTTACAGTCCTGGGCATCGCTGTGCAGAGAAAAGCATGCGTGTCATGATATAGGGTGAGGAGAATGGAGAAGACAAAACAGAGGAGAACGCCGAGATGGAACAAACGGCGATGGAACTGTCAGGGTTGTCTGTCGAAGGACTCATGCAATCTAATACTATGAAGTTGCATGGCTGGATAGAAGGGAGGAGAGTTCTGGTATTAATTGACAGCGGAGCTAGTCATAGTTTTATATGCACCAGTTTGGTGAAAGAATTGGGTTTGGAAACCACCGACACACGTCTTTATAAAGTGTGCTTGGGAGATGGGCAGAAGAAAGTGACCAGTGGGTATTGCACAGGAGTCCCCATGAAATTAGATAGTTTTGAAGTCAAAGATATATTGTATTTTTCTGAGTTAGGCAGTGTGGATGTGATATTAGGAATCACTTGGTTAGCTTCCCTAGGAGAGATTAAAGTGGATTGGGGACAGCTCATCATGAAGGTGGTGCATGGAGGAAAAGAAGTGGAGATAAAAGGGAATCCAGCTTTGACACGTAGAATGGTGACTCCAGAAGCACTCATTAAAGAAAAAGAGATAGAAACCATGCCTGTAAGTTGGGGCTTAAGCCAAGCAGAAATGATTGAAGGAGACTGGGAAGCTGAGAGAGTAGCACCAGTGCAGGAAGCGGGATTGCAACAGATTTTGGCAAAGTTCAAGGGGTGTTTCAAGAACCCAAGGGGCTGCCACCTGAGAGGAAAATAGACCATCGAATTCCATTGAAGGAAGATAGACTTCAAATTCAAATTAACTCAGTACAGTTTGTGCGTGCATTGGAGGTTCTGTACACGAAGCTCCATGACAAATATACCGAAGTCAAGACCAAGAAACTATCTGATTTGGAACACCTTAACGGCGAACAACAACTTAAATTCATTAATTGTTTGTCCGCTGCAAAAGAGGTCATAAAGCACTTGAAGATCGAGAAAGAAGAGCTTCTTGGACAAGTCAATGATTTGCGAGTTGAGCTCGCTTTGCTAAAGGCTGCCAAAGACAACCAGTTAGTGGACTATCAGATGCTTTTGAGGAAGGAAAGCCACAAAAATGAAATTTTTTCTGAAGAAGTGGAGAAATTGCAGCAGCTTTGCCAAGAAGGAGCATATCATGATTTGAATAATAGCAAAAGGATCGTAGCTGTAGGAGACCATTCATCAAGTGGAGGGAGCTTTACCAACTGAACTGCAGGATGACAAACCCATGTACACCCTCTGAAAGTATTACAATGCAGGAACCAGCGGCAGCAAGGGGAGGAGATACCCAAGTTTTAAATACAATAGCAAGAGGGTGGTTTGGATGGTGCTATTTGGGAAAAGGAACATTACATCCGGCAGCAGTTCCTGACTTCAACCTTGAGGACAAGGTTGATGTTGTGGAGGAGGGTAATGTTAGACAATTAAAAGTCTGTTAGAGGAGAGAGATTAGTCTATTAGATGAGAGAGACTAGTTTGTTAGAGGAGAGAGTATAAATAAACAAACAGAATAGAGGGAGGGGATATCATATAATTTTCTTGCCTTTGGGTAAAGACTGGATCGTTCAATGCAGGAAGAGAGGCTTCCTTGGGGAAATACTTGCTTGTTATTTTGTTCTTTTGTTCTTTCTTACTTTACAGGATTAATAACATTCATATTCATACAATTGCTTCTTTGTTGTTGAGTGGGTGTGAGAAGATTGTCATCTGTTACGGTCTCTGAGTAAAGGAACCTAATATATTGCTAGTTAGGTTAGTTAGTATTTGTATTTCTATATAAACAATGCACAGTTATCAGTTTTCAGTTTTTAACAATAATTCATAATGTTTTCTTCTTCATCTATAATCTTCTCTACCTTTTCCTTTATCTCAACAATCTTCCTCCCACAAAATGGTTAATCTTTTCTTTTAAAGAGAAATGCAAAACACATTATGCCCCCATTCCAAACAAATAGAAAAAATAGACACTAACAAAACCAATCTACTGTTTAAAGTTCTACAGAAAACTAGAAACACAATACATTGAAAACTAGAAAACTAAAAAAGTCTGTCAAGACAGATACGTAGAAGAAAGAAAAATCATAATGCCTGGAAAGAAGAGATGAGGGGTGGGGAGATAATGAAATCGTACATCCTACGCTGATATTGAGTGTCAAACTTTTTATCCAATTCCTGCCTTGTTTCTTTATATTTCTCAACTCGAAGGAGAGAAGAAGCAGAATTCTGAGTTTCATTCACCAAAGCTGTCTCCAATGCCGAAATCTTATTCCTAATTTCATCCTGTCAACCACATAACAAAAGAAACCATGAGGTTGATTCACAATTTATCACAAGTTATACAGTGATCCACCAGAAAATTATTCCAACTTTTAACTGATAAGTCATACAGGTAACAAGTGCATTGACATCAATCAACACCATACCTCACCTTAACCCTAAGCTGGTGCTCCTGCGCCAACTCAAACAAGGCACCTTCTACCTCTCCCAATTCATCCATCAAGCAAGGTCGCACTTCAAAACCAGAAACAATGTCCGAATCGTCATCACTGTCACTGAAACTCCAAAGGAAATGCAAACATTACTCTGAAAACACCCAATATAAAGACAAACCCAATTTTTCTAGAAAAAAATATCCATGTTGACATTTCCATTATTCAACAGATATAACTTAATGCACAGTTCCTTAGGTACTCTTTGTATTATTCTCTAATCAGAATTAGGGTTTCTCCTCCATAACCTGCATAATCCCTAATGTAAATCTTTATTATGAAAATTAAGGAATGAAGGCCAGGCCCAATTCTAATCGGATAACTGAAGAACCAGCGCTAACGTAACTGTAGCTAAGTTTTCTCCCTATTCAAAATATTTGAATAA
Source organism: Vigna reflexopilosa (assembly GCA_027742785.1). Taxonomy (NCBI): domain Eukaryota; kingdom Viridiplantae; phylum Streptophyta; class Magnoliopsida; order Fabales; family Fabaceae; genus Vigna; species Vigna reflexopilosa. The sequence continues at coordinate 886,088 of CM050914.1, read as the reverse complement.
ATCTAAAGTTCAAGAAATGAGCACCTCAGATAAAGTTCATCACAAGCGAACCGTTTGGCACTGCCAGCTACTACCAATGCCTTGTCTACACGATCATCATCCTCGCTCTCCGAGTCCTCCATCTCATACTCATCTGCTCGCAATACGAAAGCTCTCCCTTTCTCGATTTCTCTCCCACTGGACACGCCTCAACCGTCAACGCAGTTCAAATTCGCAACAACCACAACCAAATGTTGAAAGAGAGAAAATAAATACCGAGTTCTTGATTTTTCGAAAGGTATAGAGCGTTCGGTGGAAGAAGTAGCAGTAGCGAGCTTCGTCTCCAAATCGTTGAGTTCCGAAACAAGATCGTCAAAGCTCCAATCAGGTTCCGGCTCGGCGGCAACGCCATCCACTCTCTGCGAACAATTACGAATATTCAATTTCACAGCACCCCTACAAATGACATAGCAAATTGAAATTAATTTCCTTGGATACGAATCAAAACCACCGAATTTGAAATTCCCAGATTACTGAAAAGAAAAGAGATTCTACATTGTTTGTCCGGTACTTGAAACGATAACGGCTGTGTTCAGAGGCGACACCGTTAGAGGTTTGGAAGCTACTCCGACGACTGAACAACATAGACGACACCGTTTTCAAATTTTGGGTGAGTAGGGATTAGGGCTTGGAAATATTATATTTCTTAAACAATGGAAAGTACCTAAAATATTTATTACTTTCCTTACGTCATCAAAGTTATAAAGAGATTAAATGCAAACTTCTTACGAGTATTTGGATCGAATTTAGAAAATACATATAAATTATAATAGAAAGTGACAATGTTCAGATTAGATTTTTTTCTTAAATTATAATATTCGAGCCAACATCAAATAAGAGAGGTTTTATACAAAATTATATTTAAAAATTTCGTACATAGTTTTTTTTATCATTAAAAAGGTTAAATAACAATCTTTTATTGTAACTAGCTTCCTAAATAGTAAAAAGAACTTTAAAAATATATAATTATATCATAAAACTTCAAATATAATAATTAATTATAAATAAATCAATCATTTGTTTGTTTAATTTTTTGAATTTATAGATTATAAATTTAATACTCAAATCAATAATTATTAAATTAAAATGTTTTAAACTTAACATTAATAGATTCTCTCTAGTCTATAATCTTCTACCTTTCTTTGTAAGACCATAAAGATTTATAGTAAATACATCACTAATACTTATTACATACTTGAATCAAAATATATTAATATAATGATTTAACCTCAAAGAAAATGATAAAAAAAACCAATATTTGTTCACTAAAAATAAGAAAACAAACCCCTATCTCCCGATCTTCTCATAACATAGTAAACATCAAATAAATGAAGTATACAAAATTCAACTCATGACTAAATTGTTATGGATAATGTTATGGTTGTTTCGTGAGATTCTTGGCTAGACTTGTATTTATCGCTAACCGGACGAGTTGTATTGTAAATCGGGTAGATTTTGGGTTGTCAATTACTTGATTTCAGCGTAGTCTAAAGTTTGCTCGGATAGTACCTGTAAAAGGTAGAAGATACTCTAATGTTAAAATCAGTAGATAACTTTTCTATTAGCAATTAGTGCATATCATGTACATATTAGCTTACTGTCATACCTTAGACTTTCATATATAGTGATTGTTATAGGTTTTTACTTTTTTGCCATCTAATCACGATCTAATAATACCTTAATCTACATTAAGAGGTTGATTAGTCATTACCATTGTTGATCTGTCCATGCAGTGACTGGTCGACCATGCTGTAACCGCTCAACCATGTTGTTTAATCTAACCATGTTGTAATCCATTGATCCAAAGTAAACAGTCAAAGGAGCTCTGTCCGAGAGTAATTGAGTCTTAGAGCTCGACCTAGGGAAGCTTGGTTTTGAAACTCGGCTAAAAGAACTCGACCTAAGAGAGCTTGGTTTAAAGAGCTCATATAAATGAGCATACAATAAATTTGTAAATTTCTCTCTAGCAATATAATTAAAAATTATATACATCCATAAGTATATAGCCAACATCATTTAAACAATTAATATTCAGAGTTCTAAAATATTTAGACAATGTCATATATGGAAAGTTAACATTCTGATGTAATTTCAAAATATAAAGTTTTTAAATGTATAATAAGAATAGATACGTTGCCCTTGTAAAGTACAATTTCATATTGAAGAATTTGTACTTTACAAACATGAGTTTAACTTTTTGTTTGACAGACACAAGTGCAATGCCTATTTATATTAATAATAATATACAAAATATATCGAACTTATAAGCATTCACAAAAAATTTCTAGAAGATTATCGGAATGCTCTTTTTGTTGTGAAAAATTGAGTATTCTAAAAGACTTAGTTCCACATTACCGATATCACACTCTTTCAAAAGATTTATATACTAAGACATTCTTTACACTCTCAAGGTGAATGACAAAGGAAATGGGTATTTTATGTACATTGTAATTCAAAACCTGTTGTCGGTATTGGTGAATTTGATTATAGTGATCTGAATGAAGATGGAAGAATAAAGAGCTTTATGGAAAGTTACATAATAAAAAATTTAGCAAGAAATCAAGCAGTTGTCAAAATCACCATGATGTGAACCAATTCCTTTTGAGGAATGAATGAAGTTTGTGTGTTGTGATGTGAGAAATTGAGAATCAATCTTTCCAGAAAGAAGACAAAGCTCTTTTACTTGCCTTATGACAAGAGAAAAGCATAAAAAAAAGTATTTTACTTGCTCCCCTGTCCCTCTAATTAAAAAACAACAGTGCATTAATTTAACTATTTTCAGAAGTTCGTATAGAAAGAGAAAAGAAGATATTGCCTTTTGATAAAGATGTTTCTTTGATTATATAATCAAGTTTTATAATCTCAGATTGTATTGAAAAAACTTTGGCCCCCATAATGGATATGTAATGTCAATTACCTGATTCGCATGCTGAGTCACAAATCCATGAAGTAGCAATGTAATACCAAAATAAATAAAGTGAAAGAGGAAAGAAAAAGGAAGAAGACATTCTCCTTTCGTAGACTGTATTATTAAAAATATGAGTGAATCTAAGTCCCAGTAGAAATAAGAAAGTTGAATATCATATAAGGATTGAAGACAAATAAATACATTCCTTAAGGTTTTTGTTGGAGGTGGAATAAATACAGATGTGTGAATTAGACTCATGTTTCATTGGTGTTGTATATCCTTAGTCATTTCTTTCGAAAGACCCTTCACATATAAATTAGCATAAACATAATAAGAATACTTCAATAGACACATATTGATGGTTCCCATCATCTTTCTGTTTTGCCCAGATCAAAAGAATATAAATATAGCTACAGAATTATCCAATGATAGCAGAATCTCGTAAATTTTGCAGTGTGGCATGCTCATGTGGTGCATTTCAACCTTGTTTCAACCTTCAGTTCCTTTTTTCTTTCTCAATTTGAAACATGCAACGTGATAATCTTATAAAGAAGCTCCTCCTTACACATGACCCAGATGGTCGTAGGTTGGATTCTGAGGCAATTCTTCTTGCAGTGGGCAACATTATGTTTCATTCTTCCAAAATAATAGTAATTTTTATCCACCTTGATACACCCTTCATGCTGTATCCATAAACTCATGCAATCTCATACCATTTTTAAAATTATCCCTAACAAGAAATTCATTAAACTGAGTGTGGCATAGAAAACATATTACCTGTATTGAAAATTTCAGATTATAATTTCTATTGGCTTGTTTCAGGTGACTTCTAATTTGTATTCTGCTTCCTTTCAGAAGACGGATATAACTGAAATTGAAACGATTGGTTGTAGTGAATCGGTAGGATTCATCATCACAAAAATATGCAAGGTATTGTACATGTTTGTTGTTTTGACAATGTGAGTGCACGCATTTGCTGTTAGACTTATGATTAACATATCTATTTTGTTGGCAGATGCTCTGCAGATGCTCTGGTAAAGGTGATATTAACTCAAGGGTCATAAATTTGTTTGATTTGATAGGAAAGTATAGCTGGGACGCAAAAGTAGTTCTAGTGCTTGCTGCTTTTGCTGTAAGATATGGTGAATTTTGGCAACTTATGCAGCTACATCATGGTAACAGTTTGGCAGCTTTAATTTCAAGTATTAAGAAGCTTCCCTGCAACTTAAAGCCACTGAAGCTACAAATCAAGGCATTGAGCTTGTTGGTTGAGACCATGATGGATGTGGCTATGTGTATAATTAAGTTTGAAAACTTGCCTTTTCAACATGTTGAGCATGGAAATCATATATTCCGTGACACAAAGTCTCAAATATACGAAGCTGCATACTGGATCGCCAGAAGCTGTTTAGCATGTTTTTCCCAAGTCAAGGACTTCAAAACCAAGCAACATGACCAAGTGCATGTTTCTTCTCTTTGAGGCTCAGATCAATACTGTCAAACATGCATAATTCTTTTCTTTATTTGAATAGCCTCTCAGAATGATATTTTGATGTATTGGTATCCACACATTTCAGGTACTCAGATTCAGCAATAATTGCTGCTTGGGAGCTTTCAAGTTTGGCGTATAGATTAAGTGGCACACACTGCAATCTTAGAAGACAGGTGGATCTGTGTTACGAAGAAATAGGTTGCTTTTTAGCTTCATAATAATGCTTACAATGACAGGTTTATTAAACAATTCTGATTTCAGTACTAAGATCAGTGATTTATAATGTTTCAGAGAGAGACTTGTATCAGAGGCTGTCGGATCTTGCTCGTGAGGAGCACATTGATAATCAAAAGATTCTCACTTTATTTTTTCCTTCAAAAAATTACTTGCCACTGAAGGATTGCTCAACAGAAGTAAAGGTATTATGCTCTTCGATTGTGGTGGGAAACACATCGTCCTAACCACAACCACTTACTTTTAGAAGGATTATTTTAGTAAACTATAGTTTCTGGTGTATTTTGAGGAAATAAAGATTATAATTTGCTAATACTCTTCTTAACAATGAAGTGGGTATAAATAGGCAAATTCACGTACACATAAGTATATTTTTAGGAACAAATCTAACATCAGTGTATTAGAAGCAAATAAAAGGATATACCAGAGAATCATGAATCTAGAGTGTTAACATACTTTTGGCAAACATATAATTTAAGTTGAGACTTTTAATTAAGAAAACTATACAATCACACACATACATATAAATATATAAATACATATACATATATGTACATAAACATACGTATACATATTAGTCAAAAGAAGACAAGTTGATGAAAAGGAGAGTAGTATTTCTTAAATAAGAAACTTCCTATGCATATTGGGATATACGTAATGAGAACACTTCTCATTTTTTGAGCATAAGAATTATTAAATTTAGATTATACGCATAGGTGGGATTTTTCAATGCACTCTTGTTGTTTTCCGGAAGTATGTTAATAGCTCTAGCTAGTTTTAGATTTGTTAAAATATTTCTGAAGATGCAACTTGCGAATATATTCTTTCTAGCCTTAGCAATCTTCTAATCTTAATCCTCTTTTGTCAACAGTTAGGTGTGTCTGAGCTGAAAAACCAGATAGTTCTGTTGTTGATCACAAAACCACAGTTACTCAGCCCAGTGGATATATTCTTACTTGTCCAGAAAACATGCGATCATCCTCTGAATGAGAGGCTGAAGGAGAGTTATAAGATCGTGTGGATTCCCCTTCCATCTTCTGATTCATGGACTGAAGCTGAAGAAAGTAGTTTTAATTTTCTGTCAGATTCCTTGCCTTGGCATGCTGTTCGGAAACCAAGCTTACTTAGCCCAGCAGTGGTCAAGTACATAAGGGAAAGATGGAACTACAAGGATGAGCCCATCATGGTGGCTCTAGATTCGAAAGGAAAGGTCACAAATTACAATGCTCTTGATATGATCAACATTTGGGGAGCCAAAGCTTACCCTTTTTCAGCTTCCAAAGAGGAAGAGCTGTGGCAAGACCAAAATTTGACAATGCAACTTTTGCTGGATGAGATCAATCCTCTCCTTGCTTATTGGGTAGGAGTCTGATTACAGCATATTTTCATGCAGATTTTAGCAGTTTAATTTCACGTAATGTTACTAGATTTGACATTGTACCATGTGTCAGGTTGAGCAAGGCAAAAGTATTTGCCTTTATGGGAGTGAAAACTTGGTTTGGATCCAACAATTCAATGATAAGATAACCGAGCTCAAACGAGCAGGTCTGCAGCTGGAAACAATATATGTTGGTAATAGTCAATTGGGTGAACATGTTAAGCAAATAATGGCAAGAAGTGGTGGAACAAGTCGCAGTGATCCACTTTCCTTCACAAACGTGCAATTCTTCTGGCTTCGGTTGGCGAGTATGTTAAGGTCTAAACTCAGACTAGGGAAGACACCAAGTGGTGACTATGTACTAGCAGAGTTGTCAGCTTTGCTTCAAATGGATGATAGGGAGGAAGGTTGGGCAGTGATTGGAAGTGGGGATTCAACAGATATTATCAGGCTTCAAGGGATGCAGGTGATGGAATTCTTAAGGAAATGTTCTGTGTGGAGAGAAAATATAACCAAGTTTGGATTGTGGGGTTCTCCGAGAAACATCCTAGAAACAGATTTTGTTGAAGGGAGTTGCACTCACTCTTACTTTGTTCCCTCAAGAAAAAATGGAAGACTGAGTCAAGGAACTGTAATTTGTCAAGTGTGCAAGCGTCCCATGAAGAAGTTCTTGGTGTACAAGCCATGAATCAGCGACATACAATCGGTGAATTGAACTGTGTATTGTTGTGCATGACTAAGCAAGAACAGATATAGGGGAGCGTAGGCAAACAGAGAGCAGTGGAGTGGAAACCAATTAAATTTGATTTTTTTTAATCGATTTTGTCTCTGGTTTAATTAATAGTTGAGTGCTTTAATTTTTTGAAGTGGTATGAATGTCACGTCCTAACGACCAAGACAAATTACATTTTCGCATTTCATATGTTTTTGTTTGTATTTCTGTTTGGTGAAGACTATAACAATGATGCATTTTTACAGAAGTCGTCTTTGGAATTCATGCCAAGAACAAGAACTGTCATTGTGTTCACACTAGAATTTTTTTTAACAATGTTCGTTTATATTAATTTTTATTTTGCACTCTAAACATTCTAATAATTTTGCACTCTACTTTTATGAAGAGACTCTAACAGAGAGAGAGAAATCACAACACCAAAGTTCAGAATAATCCTTTCTTTTCAATCTCAGTCATATTACAATATCTCCATTTAAATGGGCAATTAACACTTACGCAATAAATTGGTGATTTACTTATTGTTGACTTGATACAAAATCATTTTCTGAGAACTTGCTCACCAAAAAATGGTGATTTCTTACTTTTTTGTGCATCTATTATTAGCATGAGCAAATGGTATATTTCTTTACAAATAAACTAATGACCAAAAGGGAATTTTTTAGGGAGAAGGATGGATCTGATATAAGAACAGTATTGTAGGCTTCTGGACTGGTACAAAAGATGCCCATTTGTTCCAAATGAATACATATTGCAAGAACTATTCACCATGTCAAACTACTCTTCTAATGTATGTATATATTTTGGATACAAAAAATGGTTTATTATTTTAAATTGCAGAATTTTTGTGTACATTGGTCATATAGGAGCATAGCAGATCATTATCCAAAATTCATACTCATATTTTGCATATCACCTCATGTTGAGTGGTCTTGTTGTAGCCTAGTCAAGGAGTAATAGGCCCCATTTGATCCAATTCTCAACAACTCCGAGTGTGACCCTTGTTCCACCACCTTCCCATTTTGAATAACAACTATGGAGTCAGCATTCTGTATTGTTGACAAACGGTGAGCTATAACCACACATGTTCTTCCAACCATCATTTTCTCCAGTGCCTCCTGCACCAGATTTTCTGATACACTGTCTAGAGCACTTGTTGCCTCATCTAACAGAAGGATTGAAGGATTCTTAAGTACTGCTCGAGCAATGGCTATTCTCTGCTTCTGCCCTCCTGATAGCTGCACTCCTCTTTCTCCACAGTAAGTATCGTATCCATCTTTCATTGAACTACATCACTTAAGTTGTGTTACTAACTATGTTTTCTATGTTCCTATTGCAAAAGGGGGGTTCAAAAGAGTAAATAGTACAAGAATTCGCATAGACTATTTACAAATGGTCATATATGTTAAGTTCATTGATTTATACACTTTCTTGCAATAACAAATCACCTAAGTTTGCTGACATCTACTATAATGGTCTTAAATGTCATGCGAACAGTGATTTCATTGGTTGATGGTGTAAAAATTGTAACAAGCTGAAGGCATAGAAATTACTTCTATTTACGAAAACTGAAAAAGAACTAGAGTGTACCTTATAAACTCATGAGCATTTGAAAGACGTGCTGCCTTTCTTATTTCATCTTCTGATGCATCCTTTTTTCCATACACAATGTTGTCACGTATAGTTCCTGCAAAGAGAGTTGGCTCCTGACTAACCAAGGCAATATGTGCTCTCAAACTTCTTAAGTTAAATTCCCTTATGTCACAATTGTCTATGAATATGGATCCCTTCATGGGGTCATAAAATCTTTCGATTAAGCCAATGATGGTTGATTTACCCGAGCCACTTTGTCCCACTAATGCAACTGTTTTGCCTGCTTCAATATCAAGATTGAGGCCCTTGAGAATCATTTGGTCTGGCCTTGTTGGGTACGAGAAAAAGACATCTCTAAGTTTTATATGGCCCTTCAAAGAATTTTTGCACTTTCTATGTCTAGGATCTTCCGGTTCAATCTCACTTTTCCTATCCAGTATAGCAAATACTGAACTAATGGCTCTTCCACTTTTAGCTATGTCAGAAGTTGCGCTTGCTGTCTCTGCAATTTGTCTACCAGTGCCCATCAAAATGAGGAAAACTTGCAAAAGATGTTTTGAATCCACCAGCTTTCGATTCAATAACCGGCCTCCATACCAAAAAGTCAAAGTTATAGATGCTGTTGTTACAAAATATGAGACTGACAAAATGGAACCCGAAATCCATGATTGCTTGATGCTTTCCTTCTTAGGGCCCTCCATAGAAGTTCTGAACAAGTTTAAAATCCTTTTCTCAGATGAAAATGCAGCAATAGTCCTGTGGTTAACAGTAGCTTCCATTGCTAATTGACTACCTTCTCTCTGAGCCCTTCTTGCTTTCCCTGCCATACTTTTCATGAGAATGTTTTTTGAGTAGAAACATGCAATGATCAAAGGCTGCATTGCAATCATGACTATAGCCACCCTCCACGTAACAATTAAACTAAGTACAAAAGCCAACAGAGCCATAACAGAAATATTAACTATCAATGACATTCGTTCTGCAACAAGGGATTTGACCAAGTTGGCTTCAGTTGCCAAACGAGCACAAATTGCTGCACTTCCGTTCTCCTCTAGATCAAACCATCCCATCTCAAAAGTCAACACCTTCTCTAGCAAATTTTCTCGCACCCTTTTTAGCAAACTCTCCCCCATAATGGTAAAATTGTAATGTTGAAGGAGGCCTGAAATGAAGTAGACAACAGCAATGCAGCAGAAGATGGAGGAGTACAACCTGATTTTTGATTTGATGAGAGAGTCATCTTTTATAAAGTAGACAGATGCAACTATTCCTAAGCAATAGGAGTAAATCGGTTGACATATTCCAGAGCCAATGGCCCCTAAACAACCAAGCAAAGCATGTTTCCACTCAGGGGAATTCATTCTTAGTAAACGCCATTGAGAGAAGTTAGCATGTGAAGATTTCTCAAAGTTTTCCCTGTCGTAGTCATCAAAGCTAGACCCTACAACACTGATTGAATATATGGAACTAAATGGTTGTGTTGAGCTAAATGCATGATGAGTTGGGATACTTTGCCATCTCGAATTTGGACTTTTAAGATTTTCCATAGCTAAGGAAGTCTTGTTTATTGTATGTAATGCAATTTCGTTTTGACTTGTCGCTTGTTGTAGCTGTAGCATTTTTCTGTAAGCCCCTCCTTGTCCATTGTTCAGTTGGAGTAGCTCATCATGGGAACCACATTCAACGACTCTTCCTGATTGAAGAACTACTATTGAATCAGCCTTACGAATTGTTGACAGGCGATGCGCTATGATGATTGTTGTCCTGCCTCTAGAAGCTTTCTCAAGGGCCTCCTGCACTAGTCTTTCGGACTGTGAATCCAAAGCACTTGTTGCTTCATCAAGTAGTAGGATTTTGGGTTCTCTTATCAAAGCCCTTGCAATGGCAATCCTTTGCTTTTGCCCTCCAGACAACTGAGCACCGAATTGTCCCACCTAAACAACAAATTGAAATCTTCTAAGCAATCACATTGAACAAAATAAAACTACATAATTAATATGCATGAAGATTTCTTATACTGTATCAAGATTTGTATTTAGTTATCTGTAAAAGCTCTTATACTCAACGCTCACAAAACTATTGCTAATACAAATTAAGTATGGAATGGGACAGAACTAATAGCTTACTTGAGTTTCATATCCATCAGGAAGTTTGACAATGAAATCATGTGCATTTGCTGCCTTTGCTGCCCTTATAACTCCATCCATTGAAGCTCCTTCCTTTCCAAATAGAATGTTTTCCCTTATGGATGTTGCAAAGAGAATTGGCTCCTGATTTACCAGTCCCATCTGGGACCTTAACCACTTAACGTGAAGTGTCTGTATATCATATCCATCAAGCAATATCTCGCCGTAAACAGGATCATAAAATCTTTCAAGCAAAGAGATTATAGTAGATTTGCCTGAACCACTCCCTCCAACTAAGCCTAGTGTTTTTCCTGCCTGCACCTTCAGATTAAGTCCTTGGAGAATCAGTGCATCTGGCCTTGATGGGTAACTAAACTCAACATCTTGAAATGTGATTTCTCCTCTTGCATGTGTTAAGACCTTTCCTTTTCCTCTGTAAGAATTTAGGCTTGGCACTCGATCAATCATCTCAAAAATCCGGGTAGTAGCTATTGTTGCCTCTAATATGAACCCAAGATTTGGGAGTGCACTCATCAGAGACCTGAGCATTTTAAATTCAACAGACACGGAAATTAGGAAATGAAGTCCCGGGAACAAGAGAAGCAAGTATTTCTCCAATTCAATATTAGTTAATCTTCTTATTACAAGGAATTCAAAGAGTTGAAAGTTTTATATTACAAAGAATGAACAAGATAAACAACATATAAAAAAGAAAGACTTACAAACTCATTTTCTTCAAGTAACATTAGGATTTTTAGATAAATTAACTCATGACTCATCAAATCCCCACAAGGGACAATGTTTTAAAGTATTCAACTAAGGTTCTATCACACAAAACCAGTCTTAAGGTGAGGTTAGCTCTGTACATATAACTCAAGCTTTCAAGACCAAGTTGTAAAGAGAGAATTACATCTACTTATATACTTTAAATTGACTTTGTTTTTAGTCGATGTGGGACTCCCAAGTAAATATCAACATGTTCTTCCAAGAACCTCATGTTAAACTTAAAAAGTTATTACTTGACAAATGCACAGAAAAGGGGAAATTAACTCACAGTCCTCCCCAGATGATGCATATCTCAGCACAAAACACAGGACCACCACTTTCTCCTTTTGTCCTGACCAGAACACTGCCAACCCAAGATTGGAATGCCCAAGTAGCATATAGCAACCCAATGCTACCGATTATCACTCCCTTGATTTGACCTTGTTTTATGCCAATCTCCCTACTTTTTTCAAGACCCGAGTTGAACGCTTGCATTGTTTGCTTCTCGCCCACATATGAATAAACAGTGCGAATTGAAGAGATTGCTTGTTCAGCTATGCTACCAGCAACTCCATATGCATCCTTCATTTTATTTCCCAGCTCTTTCATGGCCTTCCCAAATATGATTGCCGGCATGATCATCATGATTGAAAATGGAAAAGCAGCCACTGCAAGTCTCCATGAAAGGAAGAGTGCCACTATAAAGCTAGAGACAAATGCTGAGAGGTGACCCAGACAATTGGGCACCTGCAACAAACACATACAAATGATTTACCACAAAGAGTTCAACAAAACAAGGTGGAAGGTTCTACAAATAATTGAGTACGTATACCTTATCAGCCATGGTATCTTGGATTGTTTGAGCATCAGAAGTTATGGTGGCAATAACTTGGAAAGTTGTGGAAGAGTCAGTTTGCTTGTCGAAGAAACCAACCTCTTGCCTTAGGACTGATTTAAGGTATTCAATTCTCATGCGGGAAGTTTGTCTCTCTGCAGTTCTTGTCCAACATACCCCTTCTGCAAAATAACATAATATGCATGCACTCTCTTTGAAATCAATATTGAACTTTTTCTGTTTCTGACCAACCAATATTCAGTTCTTACTACATCAGAAATAATTATCTTGCCAAAGTGGAAAACGAATTCAAGCAATTGTCAGTTCATTGAATCAGGTCATGATATCCACTTGTCAAAGAAAAGGGGAATAATTACTTTAGCTGGACAGTTTTTTTTTTTCATATAATGTTTTACACGTATCCATGATTTGCTGCACAGTAAAAAGCACAATTTCAACAGCCCCAGTTATCATTGACAATGGAAACCAAATATCTGGAATTGCAGCAATGCTTACCTATAAAGGAGGATAAAGCAACCCCAATTGCAACACCAAGCAGCCTTAGAGCGTACTGAAAGAATGATGACAGAACTTTGTCAGATGTTTTTTAGCAAATGAAAAATTTGGAATATAAATATATATATTTATGCTGTGGAATGTCATCATAACTAACAGCAAGAAAAAGCAACGAAACCATGTCTTTGAAATTTCGCATTTATGTTGTGGAATGCTTCAGTGATGATCTCACGTACTAATTACCTTGTCTATAACCTGGTCGGGCACGGAATGTTCAGATCCACCTTCATAATCATTTATCAAACTACCAAGAACAAGCATTGTCATGGGGGTTTGTAATCCACCTCCAATGCAACCCAATGTCCCAAACAGTAACAGAAATTTGTCAACTCCATCTGCATAACGGAAAATTCCACCTTTGCTACCCATATTCTGGTGGGATTTCTATGCCAGCCACAAAGTTCTTAACTTCTTGAACACCTTGTTGTCTATCATAGGTATCTTTGCACTTGTTTCAAGTTATTGTAGTTTTCTATTTAGAGCTGAATTATGGCCATATGGATTGAGCTACACACATGATTTTAACATTAATGCCGGCACTTGTTTACTAGTTGAAGGATTCCTCAATTAATTCCTTGCCACTAAGAGACATCATATTATAGTTTGACTGAACAAGACATCATATGATTATGTTATTTTGGTGTTACTTGTATAGTTTTAATCACAAGGAACACATATAACATCCAGACACCAACGACGAAGAAGATAAGTTAGAGAAAGAATCTACTCCAAAACATGATCATTGAACCTACCGATTTGTATTTTAAGAGCAAGGAGTGTAGTGTGAACGGAAAAATAGTGTCTTGTATTCGACTGAATTATATTCTTTTTTTTTCTATTACATCTAATAATTTAGAAAAATATATCTTTAACCATTTTTTGACAATTTTTTTAAAATTATTTGTGACAACTATTTTAAATATACAAATCAATAAAAAAAATAAAAATCCTAATACTCTGTTATCAAAAAAAATTGTTAAAAAAAGTTATTAAAATATTATAATAGAATAATTTAGTATCATTTAGAGAATTAAGATAATTTAATATATATATATATATATATTATAAAATAACTTTTTTATCAAAATCGACTTAACTAATTTGAGTTGGATTTTTTACTGTGTTCATCAAATACAATGCACAGGTTTGGTAATGTGATGTGATTTTTAAACTTGTGAGTCAAAATTTGTTGATGGGATATTTAATTTTATTAAAATCCTTACTTAAACTTGTACCTTTTTTCATCCACAAAAATTAAATACATGTTAAAAAAATTTATAACAACACTGACTTGTCATACTTGGTGACAGAGGTAGATTCTCCAAAGCATCTATCGCAGGGGTTTTTATACCACAACAAAATGAATTATTTAAATAAAAATAATTAATTAAAATAAGCTTTTTCACCAAGGAAGAGGCATAAGAGACAGGGTGTCCGTACAAATGGTGTTTCCAAAGTAGTCCACTGTCCAACTATATAACGACAAAGCTTTTTAATTTATGTTATTATACGCTGCTGCTTCGTATTATTATTATCTGGGTTTTAAATTTTTCTCACAGAATTAAAGATAATGATGAATAAAAAAATTTAAAGATTACATAAACTGAAACTGAGATTTATGTGAAAAGTATTTGGTTTAAGGAATTGATACGTGTAAGTGGCCAACCGTGTGACCTTGATTGCATCGAAAAGTATATCAACCACGCATGCCTCCCCCACACTTATACTTCTCCTCGTTACTACCAAACAAAACTACTAATAATTAATAAATAAAGAACCATCATTTTTAATTCGTATAAGATCTATGTTAAAAAAAATAGGTTAAAATGAGTTTTTTTTTTTTTATCAAAATTTAATACACCGAATATAGGATTGAGATCAACAGTTTCATAAATTGATAAAAAATATTCTAATTCAGTATAAATTCGATAACTTAGATATTAACGATGAATAAATATAAAATCATACTTTTTTTATTTCCTACTTATATTTATAAATTTTGGAATAAATTTTTTAATTATAAATAATTACACTTTATTTTTAAACAGATTTGGCATTGATTAATTAACTTAACATATTACTAATCAACATGGTTCGCCAACCACTCTATATTAGAAAGGTTTTTCTAAATTCCTCATTAAATCATACAAATAATATAATTTGATAAAAAAAATTAAAAATAAATAAATTCAATTTTATTAATTTGATTGCATTAAAGTTTTTTTTGACTTATTAAATATATTTTAAAATTTTATTTGAATTGTTTCTATCGTTTTAATAAATTTTAACTTAATATCAACATAAAAACACCTTTTAACAAATCCAACAAAATTAACATTATTAACTTAAAAAGAGTATTCATATTTCAAGTTTGAACATCGTAATATATCAATATTTATTATAAAATTTTAAAGACTAAATAAATATTTAATCATAAAAAAACTAATATTTTTTTCTTCTCATTATTATTTGATAGAGAGTCTAAAACTTATATATTATAATGAAAACGTAACTCTAATTAAAAAAGTAATGTAACTGTTCTTATTTAGGAGAATAGAAACGTAAATGTTATTAGTGCGTTTTTTTTTTCTTCAGAGATTTTGGCTTTCAAAATTCATGTTCACATATAAATAAGTATATAAGTAAAAATATATAATTTTTAATTTTAATATATATAGTTTATCATCTCAAATTTGTATATATTTATAATATTTTTTTTGCGCATTATATAGTTGATTAATAAATGACTCATTTAACCTCTATCACATAAGAATTGATATGCAGCATTATATAGTCTTTCGATTTGGTTTTTTTATTTTAAATATTTATTTTATTTTTTACTAAAATAAGTTAATGTGATACTTCTCTTCATGTTTACCGTGATAATATATATATATATATATATATATATATATATATATATATATATTGTCAATAAATCAATTTTAACTAATGAGATACTGTTTGATATTTTTTTTATAAATAATTGTTGTAATCACGTTACATATTGATTTGTTCGTTAAGAAAATCAAATTTAAAACATTAAAAAAATGTTATAACAGAAAAGAAAAAACTATTAAACTAAAAGAATGTATGATATAAATAGTAGTATATGCAATTATTATAGATTAGGAAGTAACAATAAATATGCTCTTTGTCAAAATAATTTTGTTATTTTATATTAATTGAATAAAAAAAATTCTCTTATACTTGATTGATAAAAAAAAATAAATTCTCTTATACTTCAAAAATTATAGATAAACAAGAATGAGAACTTTCTGACAAAACGGCACTCAAAAGACATAAAAGGACAACTTATCTTCTACCACATTTATAAAATATTGAAAATATTAATATGAACAGGAAAGAATCTGCAATATTCTTCAATATTAGAAAATATAAGTATTATTTAATTAGTTATTTAAAGAATTTTGTTATTAAAGTTAATTTTAGAAGAAAAAGTGAAAGACCTTAAAAATGAGATAGAATAAATTTTTGATATATATTTAAAAAATAATTTGTAAAATTAATTTTTAAAAATATTTGATATAAAATTAATTTTAGAATGAAAATTAAATTTGAAACAAATTTTAAATTCAAATTAAAATAAAATATAATACAATAAATAATAAAAGTTTTGTAATGTTGGAGTTTTATTAAAAAGAGTGAGGTTTTGCAATGAATTTTTAGTGGTAACATAATGTGTTAGAAATAATGTGCAATTACTGTGAGAAAGATGAAGGTGAGAAAGAAGAGAGATGATACGAGGTTTGAGATGGAAAGTGGAGATGAGGTGGAGAGAATCAGGTGGTCCAAGTGTCAAAACCCCAGAGAATCAAATGAGGAAAAGAACAGGTGAAAAAAATCTGACAGAGATGTGAAGGGGTGCTGTGCTGCTGCTGCCTCCTTCTTTCTCTTTCTCTTTCTTTTCTTTAGCAGCTCAACTGAAAGCTACACAACCAAATGCACCAGAACAACATTAAATGCTCTTCTCTCTCATCAAACAAAAAACCACAACTATACAAAATCCAACCCATAAACTATATTAATACTAACTTATTTATTTATTCAAGGGCTAATAATAATAATAAAAATAATGATATTTAGAGAACATTTTTTCTACAACATTTAAACATTATCTACGTGTCATTCTGTAATTGATTCAAAATTACTCTACAATCAATAATAATAATCATAAACACCACCATGGACTAATCACAAAATGACACGTAGATAATAAATAATGTTCAAATGTTGTCTAAGTATCATTATCCTAATAATAAATACATTTCAGGTTTGTCAGCAATGTCTTTTTCATCATCCACAGTGAAAAACTAAATCTCTGCATACATAATAAAAGACCCAGCTATGTGAACGCTTTGACAGTAATCTTTTACCCTTTGCTTTCACTGTACTAAATAAAAAGTTAACCTTTATTTGGGGTTAGACCAAATTGAAAAACTAGACGAATAAGAACTACTAGAAATTACAGACTCATTTTTAACCTTGTTCTTTTCTATTTCTATTAAACAAGATAACATAAAAAAAACAAGGAGGAACTACACTTTAAAGTTGTATCTTTTCACTTGTAGAGTTTCTTGAATTGTTTCCTTAAGAAGTGCACTCTATGTTGTCCATCGTTCAAGTTTTCTATCTATAAATAATACATTGAAATTCTTGAAAACGAAATTCCAAAGCAAAGTAAAACACTACATCTTAAGCAGCAGAACCTACAGGGCTACACAGGCGATTCAAAAGAGAAAATGAAATATCACTAGACTGAAGAAAAAAACATTAAAGAAAAAAAAATGAAAAAAATTGGAGGAAAGGTGAGCAGTGAGCAGTGAGCAGCAAGAGGTTCGTAGGTACGAACACGACGAGAGAGAGAGAGAGAGAGAGAGAGAGAGAACACAGGTGTGGCTCGTTGCTCAACCACCTTCTGCCTGAGATAGCTGATGCTAAATTCATTCTATCACACGTTTTTTTATCGATTCATTCACAATAACAACACTACTACTATTCTACCCTTCAGAGTCTTCTTCTAGGCCTCCACCACCACCAACCTCTGCATTCGTGTCATCATCATTATCATCGCCTACGTCGCCGCTTTTGCTGCTTTCCACGTCATCACCGCCATTATCATCGCAGTTCGGAATTGAAACGGGTGGTTGATGCTGCTTGTTGGTGCTGTTCCCCACTAAGGGAAGTGGCTCGGTGAGTTCCCTGCCATCTCGAGGTGGTGTAAACACCACTGGCAGGTAATGCTCCATCTCGCATGGGAACTTTGAGTTCTTAAAGTGCTCCTTCAATGCCTCCAAACCCTTCATTGTCATTAAACCATTCATTATGATCATTTACTACAGCCACTGCTATTTTTTATTTTATTTTATTTTTTTGCAGCAGTCTTTAGTGTCATACCTGAACTCTTGCATAGGTGACTTCACAGATTTTTCTTGAGTTAAAAACCTCCCAATGTTGAAGATGGAAGGCCTTGTAGAGCCTGAGTGTGGCCTCCGGGGATGTCATGTTCACGAATCCATATCCCACGTTGCACTTGTTGCTGTTCCAAAACACAACAACATAAATTTGCAGGTGATTTAATTAATTAATCAGTTCTGGTCAAAGGAAATGGAAAAACATACTTGAAATCAATGGGGAGGTACACGAAGTCGTAGGAGGATAGAGGCTGCTCATGGCCGTCTGCAATCTGCTCGTTGCAGTGTATGCAGTGATTATCCAGCATGTTCAATAGCAACTTCTGACTGCATCATGTCCAAATATTTCACACAGAATATAAAATGCTTGAGAATTTCAAATCGAAACAAAAACAAATAAATAATAAGCAATAAAAAACACCACATTAAACTTTAATTTATTCAATACTCATTCATACCATCATTATACTTTACAGTATTATACTTAGTAGTACATCTCGTAGCACCTCTCTCTCACACACACACACTCTCTCTCTCTCTCTCAATTGGTGATTTCTGATGGTCTGAGCTCATAGTAGGAGGTAAGATAACAGGAAAAGAATCAGAAGAAAATGAAGCAACGGAGTATAATTAAAATATAAAAAAACGGACCTGTACTTGTTGGGAATGTTTTTGATCATGACAGTGGTTCGAGTATCTTTGGGACCAGATTCGACAATGGCATCCTCTTTAATTAGAAAGCGAGCTTCGAGTTTCTTTGCCTGCTTTCCCTTCCAGTGCCTACTTCTAGGTAGTTGCTGTGGGTGTTGTTGCTGCTGCTGCTTTGTGGTTGCTACGACTAGCGTGGTCTCGCAATTCTGCTTTCTGGTAAGATTCCTCCTAGGGGGGCCACCAGCATGTGAGTGGTGCTGGTCTTGAACCCCATTTCCAACATCCCCGGTCAAAGTGATTGACCCAATTGCCTCATCCACAGAATCTTGGACCTTGACGGGACTTGGCAATGATTTATTGCGAGAGAATTGAGGGTGAGAGGTATGCAAGCGAGGAGCAGCAAAACGACGAGGCGGGGAAGGAGGGAAGGGTGGTGGTTGGGCATTGAAATCGAGAGTAGTTTTGGAGGAAGGAGAGTGGTGGAAGAATTTGCGAGTGTGACCACCGGGTCTGCTGAACTCGATAATGATGGGTTTCCCGTGGATTTGCTTGCCGTTCATGTGTTTCAAGGCCTTGGCAGCGTCTCTGGTGTCGAAGAACTCCACGAATCTTTGGTTCTTTTTCCATGGCGTATCTCTCAATTCCTTTATGGGACCTATCCCCACCAAAACAAAATCAAAAAAAAGCTATCCAAAGTGGAGAAACAAAAAGTCCAAGACAGAGACATCTCAATCCCATTATTATTATTTATTCTTTTTATCAGCTCAGTTTGCAACAAATATAATAATAATAATAATAAGAGAAACGAGAGAAGGGTTTGCAGAGATACCGAAAGGGTGGAAGAGTCGACGGAGGTGGTCGGTGGAGAGGTGAGGGTCTAAGTTGAAGACCACGAGGGTGCCTTGGTTGTGGGCGTCGGGGATGGAGGAGGAGGAGGAGGGGAGCACGTAGTGTGCGGAGATGGGGCGGGCGGAGAGGAGGCCTGGGGAGGCGGGGGCGACCTGAGGGAAGTGGTGGTGCATGGAGCGGATGGCGGCGAAGGCGGACTCTGCATGGCGGAGGTCGTAGAAGTGGACGATGAGGATTCCGTGGCGGAGGGCTTCTGTTTGGAGGGCTCTGACGTCGCCGAAGGCCTGGAGTTCGGCGCCGAGGGCGGAGTCAGAGGTGAAGGGGAGCGGCGTGAGGAGGAGGGAACGGGTGGAGGAGGTGGAGAGGTGAGGAGGCGGAGGAGGAGGAAGAGGGTGTGGGAAGGGTAAAGGTAACGGTAAGGGTAGAGGGAGAGGAATAGGGTACCATTGGCATTGAATAATGTGGTTGTTCATGCTTGGTCTGAACTCTTCGGCTCTTGGGTCTAAGCTTCCTTCCAAGCGGTCCAACCGGACAATGATTCCGGTTTCTCCCATTAGACCAACACTCAACTGAACCACTCTCTTTTCCTCCTTTCCCTCTGCTTCTTCACTTCTGTTATGTCTTTGTTTCTGTGACAGACACAGGTTTTTTCTGTTGTGTCGGAGCGAGGCCTCTGAAACGGGTTAGAAAAGAAAAGAAAAGAAAACCAGAGAGAGAGAGAGAGAGAATGGAGAAGGAAGAAAGAAGGACAGAGAGAAGACAGGAGCGAGTCACTCAGTAACTGACTCACTCACTCACTCAGTCGCTCGGTCGCTGGACTGTTTTCCTCATTCTCTACTTTCCTATCGAAGGCAAAGTTGCTAAAAATGTACTTTCCCTCCCACACCATTCCATGTTATGCTTGCAAGGATTTTACTTTTTTGCCCCTCTCTCCCTCCCATTACTCTATTCTTTTCTCCATCTTAATCTGCCTTTGCAAAATCTTCATTCTTACCATTTAGACTATTCAAAACAAACATTCAATGAGCTAATTAAGAAAATACTATTCAATTTCCTCTATTTAATATATTTTGACTAATGTCATTTTTTATGTTATAATATATTTATATATACATTTTCAAAATATCATATTTTAATTTTATTCTTTTTTAGATTCATACTTGTAATGTAAATACTTTATGTTGCAACGTTATTGTGTTATGATGTATAAAAAAAGAGTCAAATGAGAATCCAATAAATGAAGCGTTTGACCAGAGTGATATGTTACATTTGAGTTTTGCAAAGAGTATAATCTGTTTGGGACAGCTTTTCATTAACATGTTAAAACCATGATGATTAATTAAATAAATATTAATTAAGGTTATTGATTCTCCATTGAATGGTGTTGAAGTTGGTTTGCTGCATAAAACAAGATATGCCAAAAGAAGACAATAATAAATGGCTGGGATGCCTGGTTGAGTACCGTACTATTTCATGTTTTTGTATTTTCTACTGCTCATTATTATGCTTTTTCTGTGAACACTTCCTTACACTCTCTGAATTTTGTGACACTCTTTTTCTTAGCTATCTTCACTTCTCCCCCTTCCTCGTCCCTTCATTTCATCTAGGCCCAAAATCAAGCCCGTAAGCTACCTCAATTTTTTTCCACATCATTTTTAATTAATAAAATCAACGATTAAATATCTTTCTAATCTCTAAATTTCATCACGGTTAAAGAAAAAAATTATCTCAAATTTTGGTACATGTTTATTTCAATCTTAAAAATAAATAAATATAATTATTTGTAATCTAACTACATTAATTTTTTTCCTTCTTAAATTACTTTTCAAACTAACATATGAGTGGAACTATGTATGTGTTATATGACCATCCATTCAACCACAAAACTTAACAGACCAAACGACAAGCCATCAATCTGGACAATCATAAACAGTTCAAACAGTTATAAACCACTCGGATAACTAATTGACAGACCCGATGATTAGCCATTACAACACCCTTTTTCAGAGTGTCAAGTGAAAATTTTTCAAATCTTTTTTCACTAATAAAACAACATGTGATACCATCACTAATCAATAAATTCAAAATCTTTATAATAAATAAGATTTTATTCCAAAAATCAATGTTGGAATTTGTTCAAAATACAATTCGAAAATAACATTATTTCATAATACATTTATAAATTCCCAATAAGTTTTCCTAGCGCGACTACAACTCTAACATCATCTGTAATATCATCTCTTCCCGTATAACAACACGAGTTATATGATCATTGCATGAAGAAAAACAAACAAGGATGAGCTAACAAAAAACACAAGATGAACATATATCATACTCATACTTACTCACACTGCCTAATCAATCATTACAATTCATGCATTTCAACTTCATTCATGAAATCAGCATATCGTATTACTGACACTCTAGTAATACTAAAAAAATATGCCCTTCTCCCATAACCTATCGTCACACAGTCTGCTTTTCAAAGCAAAGCGGTTCGAGTCATTCTACTCTCACTACATAGGACCTATTTGTCCTGCTTCACAAGGACTTACGAGTAAAAACTTTGGTGAGTCACACATCAGGCACTATACTCAACACAAGTCAGAAACCTACAGGGGAAACATCATTTCCTTCACCACTACTTCACACAGACAAGAAGGTATAACACTCAAACCTCCACTCTTCCACTACTTCATACAGGCGAAGAACCTTTCCCACTACTTCATTCACATGAAAGGTGCAACCTCGTCTTTATAAGTTAAGGCAAAAGACATAAAAAAACGCACACATTTTGAGTCTAAATACCCATTTTCACTTTTCTAACTGAATGAGCATCAGCTCTCGCCCAACGAGTTGCATCTTTCTCTCGCGCAACAAGTCGTCCACTCGCCCAACAAGCAACATCATTCTCGTTCGACAATAATAGATTATCAATAGTGATAATCGATTATTTAAAGTTCAGTTTCCAAAAACGTGATTTCAATTCGTCGACAATCGATTATTAAGAGTTATAATTTATTATTTTAAGGCTTATTCCATAAATTTGAGATTTCTCTCTAGAATAATTGATTATCAAGGGTGATAATTGATTATCTCTTCCCAAATTCTCAATAGTCATGCATTTTCTTTCAATTTTCAAGGTTTTTTGTTCTTTGTGAATTTCCATGGATCTTACGTCCATCAACCCATACATTTACCTTACATATCAGATGGCGACCATAAACTTGGACGGTCAACTATCATATCGGACAGTCGATCACCAAAACATATTGTCCAAACATGACTAAAATATATTAACTATAAAATATATTTACTCAGGGTTAAAGCATGATTAGTTATGTTTGAACCATAATTAAGTCAACCTCAATTAAAAGTTCAATACAAAATCTATAAATAAGAGTTTGAGATAAGGAGGTAGGTCATGTATTAAATATAACATTCATTGTTTTTTGTCTAAGTTGATATGACTTTAACATCAGAATATTTTCTGTATGTATCATCCGAGTAGTCAAACAAAACTTGAACTTGTGAGAAAACATTTGAAGACTAAGTACTTGAACTCAAAGACTTAACCTCACATCCAAAATAATAACAAACAATTATCAACTTAAAATGTCGATTGAGATGTCTAAAAAATATATATAATATAATTATATTTATTCATTTTTAAAATTTAAAAATCAAACTATATCAAAATTTAAAAAATGAAAAATTATAATTTTATTTTAAAATTTAGAAACTAAAAATATATTTATTCTCGAGATGAACCTACTAAACAATCACTGTGAAAAATATAAACTAATTAGAATTTTACATTTAATCTTAGTATGAATCTCTTCAAGAATCATTGTAAATAAAGATGAGCCGATGAAGATTGAATTGAATTGTGGAAAAGACAGTTAAAATAAGAATGGTGTCTGGTTACTTGGAGACAAGTGTGGATGGTTGGGATTAATAATAAAGAAAAGGGAATTTGAGTTGCCATTAGCAGTGGCTGTGCTCCAACACACCACAATCACTTTAATAATAATAATTCAAGTTGAGATTTCTCAAGTGTTGAACCTCTCAAACCTATTTTATTCCACCTATTTTATTTTTTATTGTATTTTTAAATACAAAAATTTATTTACTTATAATCATTAGTATATGTGAAATGAATATAAAAAAATTATGGGTGTATAGACGAAAGGAATGTGGCACTTAAAGTAGGTGAAAGCGATGTTTGGTGGTTCTTCTTCGTCACCACCGTTCTTAAGAGGGGAGTAAGTACTACGTTATAACAAACCATATTCACATTCTGATTTTGTTTGTTCTGCAAATTTGGATGATAAATAATTTTAATATTTTTTTCTTACTTATCCAGAGTATATTTTAATTTTAATATTTTAATATCTTACTGAAGAAAGCAGTGGATGGGATGAAAAGAAAAGTAAGAAGGAAGAGTTAAATAGAGACAAAAAGAAGTGGGAATTTGGGCAGCACCAGAAGGAACCATCCTTGTTACCAGCAATGTTTGCTGCACTCTCTCCACTAACTTATGCCTATTATATATCTTCCATAAACATTTTAAACTCTTTATTATATTATTTCCATCGAAATTTGTAAACATCTTTCAGTCCCTAAGAAGGCATCATAAAAACAATTCAAACACTTTACCGAATAATCATTTCAGTTTAATCTTTTTTCTCTCGTCAATCCAAGCGAAAAAAAAAACATCATGCATATTATAATGTAATAAAATCACAATTTTGAAACCTTGGGGAGTGGTCGCGTGGCGCGGGACCACGGACCAAGATGTCATACTACGATGTCTGTCGGGTCACTGTGGGAAATCGTTTCGCAATCTTCACGTACGTGTGGCCAAAACCTTAGATTTTACCCTTTTTATTTTTTATTTTTTCTTTCAATACAAGCTGGGAATTCCTTATTATTTTTTTTCTGTTTCTCTCTGCTCTTTGTGCAGTTCAATCATGAACAAAACAAACCCTTTAACTACTACGCACCTCTTCTCCTTCTTCATAAGGTTTTCCAACTTTAGTTACAGATTAAAATTCTTTTTTTATTTCCTATATATTATTGTTTGGGAGAAAAGACACTCTAACATTAAAATCAGAAAAATAAATGTTTAATGAATATAATTAATCTACTATAACACTTTAAATTTGTATTTATAAATTTTAAAATAATCATCTTTAACATTAATCATCTTTTAATTTGATAGTTTAATTACCTGATCCGTTTCTTTGAAATTCCGAGTTGATTGAACTGATTAGTGGTTTTTGTTTGATTTTTTGTTACTAAAAGAGGTGAATAAAGGAATATGTTAAGGCTGCGCAACATTGAGCGTAATTTCATTTTGATAACTGCAACAGAGTCTATGAGATGTAAAGCTTTCTTATTTTCTGAGTTTTCGGTAGATGTTGGTCAGCATCAGGAAAATAACTTTCCATTTTATTGTGTTCTTCTTCCAGTTCATGGTATTGTAACCGTTAGTTTTCGGATCAGAAAAGGAAACTGTCGCATGCCCAAAATCAACGTTACCAGATAATGAAGGCCATGTTTGGCTTTTAATTGGAAACCGTTGATTTTCAATTCGGTCCAACTGCAAACTGAGTTTTGTCTTCAAGCTCAATTTAAAACAAAAGAAGACTGAGTTATTCTTACAAACTAAAACTATAAATAAAATAAAATCATTCACACTTACGTTTGCAAACTCTAATACAGAAGTAGGTTTTCTATGTCCAAAAGTTATTATGATTTCAGAAATTATAATTATTAAAAAGAACTAAAATATGTGTTGTTGACCATTAAATATTCTAAAATTTTTTATATAAATAGATGGACATACTATAAACTTAAAATTACGAAGAATTTAAGTGTAGAACTAGTTCCATAATCGGTGCTGATGAACATATAAGCAAAATATCCAGAGTAAAAGTTATTTCCACTTATATATTATAATTTTACTTTATCTAAGATTAAATTAGAATTAACCACACTTTTTTAATACAAGTATTCACAAAATGAAATAGAGTAGCTTGGTACTTTCACAAAAGCTTTATTCGTTTACTATGTTAAACAATCTAATACGAGAAATGTCATATTTGTAATATAATATGTTAAATACAGTGAAAAACTATATTTGGGATTAATCTTCTTTATTTCCACTTATATATTATAATTTTACTTTATCTAAGATTAAATTAGAATTAACCACACTTTTTTAATACAAGTATTCACAAAATGAAATAGAGTAGCTTGGTGCTTTCACAAAAGCTTTATTCGTTTACTATGTTAAACAATCTAATACGAGAAATGTCATATTTGTAATATAATATGTTGAATACAGTGAAAAACTATATTTGAGATTAATCTTCTTTATATTGAATATATACATAGAATTTTCTATTTATAATAGAAAAAATATAGACTAAGTCTAAAATACAAATAAAAAATAATAACAAATAAACTAAAGATATCATATAAATATAAACTAAATATAATATATCTAACATAATGAAAATGATAGATGGGAGAAACATAAAGCATCTCAACCTGTCATCTAAATTACAACACCCCTTTTTTCAGCATGCCAAAGTAATTTTTGTACCTCTGTGCTAGTCCAAACATACCCAATGTGCCTCCAGTGTGAAGCAACACCACTTCTGGTTCTTCAGCATCGTTACTGGAGAGAAGCATTGCTGTTTCCCAAGCAGCTAATGTATACACAGGATCCACCAAAATTCCAGTTTGTTGGGCAATTTGTTGACACGTTTCCACTTCTCCCTCCAAAACATTACCAAACCTAGAAATTCAAATGTGTTATTGAGAGGGAAAGAGATAAACTATAAATTGGCATCACAAGTTCCTTACAACAACTACCTTTGGCTCTTTGATAGAAAGATATTTTTTAAGCATGACTCCTGTTAAGTGGCTGCAGAAGAACCGATTGTTACAAACAAGAAATGTTTATTAACTATAGCTGCAGACCAGACCAAGAGTCAAAGAGGTCCTTTAGCTTGAAAGTTGAGAGAGAAAAGAGGAAGTACACCTATCTTCTCTTTATAATTTTGTTTGTTTTACCTATTTTTTCATCATATCAATTATTGTGTGCAACAAGTGAAGTTAAACATGAAAAAAATAATGAAAGGAGAACATAATTCGGCAATCAAATATTAAAAATTCGCTCATTTTTGGGTGGACATTTCATTCAAAAAAAAAAAAAACTGAAACAAGCAACAAATCACTAAGCACACAAGATTAGTTACAAAGTACTTAGGAAATCCAATAGACCATATCCTGATAATGATGATTTAATAATCAACAATCAATAATAATTAATTGAAGGCACTATCCACTCTAATAATTAATTTTCAATATATTATAGGCATATAACTGGGTTTATAAAATTAAGCAAAGTGATAGTTTCAGTGTTTATAACTCTAATTACCACTATTCTGTGAGCCAATAATTTATTAATATTTTACAACACAGTGAAGTGCTTAACATCATCATAGCTAAAAAAAAACCAAAAGTGTAAAATAGCATCTTACTTTCTTGGACGACCACGTTCCACCCAATTCACAATCCCAGCATCTTCTCTATTTACAACTTCGTCAATAAACTCAATGTTAAAATGCTTCTTAAATTCAGAAATCAAATGCACCTCCTGTTTTCTGTATCCTTCAATTTTGTCAGCCAGCATGACAGCATATACCTCCCACGGGAGCCTGCATGGAAGAAAAAATTACTTTTACCATGATTTAATGCTGCTGTAGGAAAAGTATTAAAAATATTTTCAATTAAAATGGCATGCTCCAAGCTGAAGCGAACCGTAAACAATGAGCTGCAAGTCCTAAACCAATAGCCGTTGTGCCAGTACCAGCATCTACAACAAATTTCATGGGCCTTTCTTTTCCAAGTAAATGATTCTGTGATAAGTATTCCACTAAGCGAATAACACCTACAACAGGGAAAACTATTTTCATAAGTTATTGAACAACCAACCATTAAAGTTAATTAAACTCAAACACCAACAAAACATATTTCCTTTTTACCAAAAAAAGGACAGTAATTTGAACATGAAAAGCAACACCAAGATGAAAATTCTCACAAAAGTATAGCGATGCATAGATAACAATGAACAACTAAATCACGTGGACATAAATGTCAGGTAGAAGACTGGTTTCACATTATTACTTGCATAGGTGCATATGAATTTACTGTACTTTTAAACTGATTCAATAATCATTTTAGAATTGGTGCAAATAAGATGATTGTTTCTCTGTGATATACTAGGACCCAAACCTCACTTCTTTTTGAGCAATCAAGAAGATATGTGCATCTCCAACCAGAAATTATCTTTCCTAATAAAGAGAAATGGTTTTTATCTCGGAAAACATATATAGGTAAGCACCATCTAACAAAGACCGACGATTACTCAAGCGCAATTCTATCTGAATTTTTACCTAGTTAAAAGAGAATGTTCCTGTAGTTATTCATTGGTTGTTTTTGAAACTCCATCTTCTCATTACCTAGTAGAGCAACAGAATCACCAGCACCTTCTTTGACAACTAAAATATTTCGTCGATGGTTTCCCTCACTTCTACTCACATCCATTTGCATGAAATTTGGAGAAGTAGACAATTCAGTTGCCGAAGAAGGTTCAATGATATCACCAAGCCATAGGACAGAACCATTGTTAGCAGCCACTGACTCAGCATAGCTCTTTAGCATCTCTTCCCTATTCGCATAAATAGTTCTTGGAACATATGTAACATTCCCATACATAGAAGACATCAAATTATAGCCAGTCAAAATTTCAGGTTGCTCTCCTCGTAGAAGCAGATGTGACACAATTCCTCTCTCAGCACACAGAACCGCTTCAAAATAATTAAATCATGGTTTAGAAAGAATAGTATTACCACTAAAACCTCAGCAGCATTATAACCATAACCAAGAAAGCACCTACCAATAGCAGCTGTGTGAGCACTCTGACAACCTCCACATGTAACCTAGAAAATGTCCCCGTTAAATGTTATTTGATCTCAGAAAATCCCAACATTGAGAAAATTGTGTGGTAAAAAGAAATTTATAAATTTAGTACAATAATTTGCAACAACCCGAGAAGATTGCAAGCGAAACACCCTATACCTATAAGACTGCAAGAAACAAAATTTAATAACCCCGATGTAAAGAATCCAATGAAGTCATTTGTGATTTGTGAAAACATTAATGTAATAAAGAGTAGGTGAAAGATTGTATTTTGGTAGTATTGTACCACATCAGTGACAGAATAACGTTGAAGGAGAGGAAGTAATCCATCAAGTTTTCTTGCTTTGTTGCCATTAACAAGTGGGTGCAACAAATCATCCCGAACGACGTAAAAGTAGTTCCTTTCTTTACTCACAGGGCTGGCATCACCGAAAGGTGGGTGGGTGTTCAACAGAAAATTAGGGCCTTGTGTGTGTAGTAGTTGGTGAATTTTGGTTTCAGGAGTTGGCAATGTCCATCTTCTGTTGTTGAGTAGCTTCTGCAGAAACTCCTCACGTCCCAGTTTCAGCCTTGTAACAATCTACCGATGAATGAACAATAGGTAATATAGTTAAAGTAAAAAACGCCACCATGGATTGAAATTTGAAACAAAAAAGAACCTGATTTTGAAGAATGTTAGAATGAATCATGGCCACTGAACTCGGAAGTGGAAGCCTTCGATTGTGCCTTTCTTGCTGACACAAACATACGCCCAAGAGATATGATATAAAACTGCTATATTTCTAGAGCTACTTCCTCACAAGTAAGCAGAATCTTGGTTATCATCTTACTATAACAAATAAAAAAAACAACAACATTAATTACTTACTTAAAAATTAAATAAAAAATAATATTTTCATTGCTAATAAACATAATGACATAAAATATATAAAAAAAAATACCAACTAATTTTACTATATTTTTTAATATTTAGGTAAACTAGCCTAAGAAAAGTTACCAAAATATAGATATTTGTTTTTCTATTATACTACAACAAAAAAATATTAAAAAATTATAGAAAGAAAAATACACAGGTCAAGAAAGTGAAACAATAATAATCAAAGAGAGACAAAAAATATACACAAACCAACAAATTTTTAAAAGTATATATATATATTATTACAAAAAGAAAAAAAAAATTCTGGGTAAAAAAAGTTGATTTTTTTTTTCAGGACAAAGAGTTAGAAACTTGTGAAAAAATGTTTTTTCCTATAAGATATTTTTTTTACGTTTTACAATTTATTTAATCACGGTTATGCTATGTTTGTATTATTTATTTTTGGATGAGATACAGAATTAGTGTTTAATTAAATTGATTAACTTTGTTAGCATCCCTACATCTACAGAATGTGCATATAATTATACAAAATTTAATTGTAATAAATTTAATCATACAAAATTTAATTGTAATAAATTTAATCATACAAAATTTAATGGTATAAAATCTAATTATACAACATTTTATATGATTGGATCCCATATGTTTTAGATTTTTGTTGACCCTTCTCATTTTCTCTATAATTTTTGTTGGGCCTTTTCATTTACTCTCTTCTCAGCTTTCTCATTTTCTTTGGGTTTCTCCCTACAACTTTAAAAGAAAGTCACCAAAATTTTCAAAATTCGAAACTTAACTAGATTTTAAAATTTAGTGATTTTTTTAATCAAAATTTGAAATTCAATTATTTTCTTAATAATCGAAATTTGAAATTCAATGATTTATGATTTTCTTAGTTTGATTTCAAATGATATTCTAATCGAATTTTGGAATTTGATAACATCACACACTATAAAACTCTTTGCATCAGACCCATTTCATTCGATTTTTTTTCCTCTTTGAAAAACTAATAGCAGTAGACTATGGTTGCTGCTTAATTTTTTATTAGAATTTTCATTTTTCTCAGTTCATAATTCTATTAGATTTTAGAATGATCAACCTGTCATAATTACTTCCACATAGTATTATAATCACCATAAAATCGGATTTTCTGTTTGAATTAACAATTAGGAACGTGAATCTGAATGCAATTATTGTAAAATCAATAACTTTATTTAAAAACTTCCGAAATTATTCTTTTTATAATCATCATAGGTTCTATAAACTTATTACTCATTAAAAAGTTGAGTGTACGAAAGTATTTAATAATTTGAAAGCTAACATTGGATTAATTAATGATGTAAAAGATATATATTATGAGTAGAGAGATTTTAATGAAAACATAGATAGCAATTTTGCAATCGAATCCCAGGTGGAATGAAATTGTCTGAAGGAGTGGATGATGATGAAAAAGATTTGTTTCCAAGTAAGCATATCAACATAAACTAGTTGATTAGAAGGCAGAAAAAGAATTAACACTTTTTCAGAGGATGTTTATATAACTTACAACCTACAAGCAAATTCACATTTAACAAAAGATGAGATTTTTAAGGGCAATGTATTCAGTAAGATACAGTCTCTTCCGTGGAACATGAAGGTAAATCACAACTCTGTCCAAATATATCAGGGATTCCATCCCAATTATTTTTTTCTCTTGTTTCCCAATACCCACCAATATATCGGTAGCAACCATCCTCATCCTTCTTAAACCATCTCGGCTGCCATCCTCTTTCTTGCATCTTTCTTGCCTGAATTATCAATCAACCACTAGTTACAACAAATTTCAATAAACAAAATCTTGGTCTACAAAATACCATCATTCTTAGGCTACTCAATATTTCTAACAAATTGCTACTACATATTATTTTTTAGGGGGAGACAATAATTACTACAAGGCTGCTATGTAGGGACAGAAAATGGGCCAGACTGATCAGGAATGAAACTACGATAAAATTAGTGTAGCCAATATACTCTAGATTCCATGGATCAAAAGTCAAGATTTTGTGGGTGATTTACCTGTCTCTGCAACTGTTCAAGTCTCAGTTTCTCTGCATTTGCCAACTCATATTCTCCATTTTCTAAATGTCTTTGATCTGGTCTCAACCTTGAGTCAGTTGGGGGCAACTTGTCTAATAAACCAGGTAATATTTCATTCAAGGAAATTGCAAAAGGAGAGAGATTGTATCTTGTCTTGGATACAGAGCTGTCCCTTTCCCACAATATCGCAGCTTCTGTCATCGGATCATAACCTTTTGGCTTAGTGGTTGGATCCCCTAGTACATAGTACATTGCTTCATCCCACTTCCCAATTAACATTGCTACCTTCTCTCCGGTTCTGTTGTCTTGAACAAATCCATGGACCTGTAATATATATACGACTAAAAATTATACAACTCAGAACACAAAAAGCAGATCGGTACATCTAAACTACACTCATCTGAATTGTCAAGTTTAAAAAACACAGAATAATTTAAAAACGTACTTTTGGATGATAACTGACACTGTAGTTTTATACTTTTTCCACTCAATTACAAAGTAGAAATAGAATTTTGATGGTTTATTTGTTTGAACAATAAAGTGAGGTAAAAGGGATAAAGAAAAATGTGTTTTTCAAATAAAAAGAAAAGTTAAACATAATATATTTGAAAAGAATAAAGTTTATAATTTATCTATCAAATGTAAACAAATAATTCTCGAAGTCCCTATGTCTGAGCATTCATAATCCTACCTGATGTGGATTTCGGTCTATAATAGATTGCTCCTTGAATTTCAGTTTGCAAGAATAGTTGCCACTGCCCCTGATGTGCATGGTACCGTAGTGGTCACAATAAATTTTACCTAATATGATATTGTATATGGAAGTGGTGACCTTGCTCCATTGAAATGTTTCACCATCCTCACATTGTAGAGTCAGGACACCCACAGGATCTAACTGGATTGAACGCCCCCAGAATTTTCCTTTCAAATTAGAATCTGCCCAAAACTTCCACCCCCTTCCCTCACAATGACAAGCAACAATCATTGGATGATGACTAACCTGGAGCAGCAACCATTAGATGAAAATTAGCAGACACAAGATAGAGACGAGACTTAAATGTACTTTTGGTCCCTGAGCTATCATAATTGTGCAATTTAAGTCCCCAAAATTTCAATTGCTCCAACAGGGTCTCCGAAGTATCACAGATGTGCATTTGGCCAAAAGCACAACTAAACCTTAGACACAAGCCACTCACTTTTCAGACTAAATGGACAAAAGACTATCATGAAGTTTTCAGATTAAATGACAAAAGGCAACATCAAAGAAAAGGGAAATTCGACACGTTCTTATAAACCTTGACTGAAAAGTTAAAGAGAAATTTCATACCTTTTCAGAAAAAAACCTAAGTCCTTTATCTGGATAGTCCGCTTCGTAAGTCTCCCCAAGTAAAGGATTAAAAGGTTTACATTGTCGACCTTCAGTTGATGCATAGCTGGATACAGCAAAAGCTGCAATATTTAGAATTCTCATCAGATCATTCCCCTGCACAATGCAAAACATAATTTTTCAAACAATGCAAATCCAATAAACTAGAAATATATATAATATGCACTTAGTTCTGAAGCTGAAGATTCGGTTCATTTCCCAACTTTGTTCCACGATAGTTACCGTGGATAGTTGAATGATACTACTTTTCACATTAAACTAACGGAGGCAAAGCACATATTGCTAATACAGAACTTGTGTGATATTTAGCAGTATCAAAACCTAAGAAGAGTAACTATCTACACAAGCCTCAAATATCAGCGAAGAGCATGGTTTCAATTTCAAGTTAGCTATAAGATCCTCATTCAAGCCATATGTATCAAATTGCAGAAATTGTTTTTTCTTTTTTAAAAATGAAGTTCTTTTAGGCTCAGTAGCAGTTTCAATCAATGCACTCTCCAGGGATAATTTATTACCCAACACAATGCAACAAAACTACTTGGCTTCTTTCAAGCCAAGTGAGCTATTAAAAAAAATAAAAAACCCTTATACTAACATTCAAAACAGCGAATTATATCATTAATTCAGTTAAATTTTATGTTCATAAACCCCGTCAAGCCAAATATCATAATTTGGAAGGCATTGGCCATGGCCAAGTAGCTAACCCTCAGACCACTCCTGCCGTTACTATCCACAATAACCCAAAATTAACAAATTTACATCCTTAATTTACCCAAGAAATCCTAAACCAAACCAATTAACCCTAATGTTTTGGCTGGATTGCAGTAAGAACAATTTTGAATCTACACTGAAAAACATTTACTTATCTTAGAAAAGAAAAAAAAAAAAAACTCCACACTTTAGGGGCAATGAAAAAAAAAATACAGAACAAAGAAGCATCGTTCACTATTGATCAAGCACAGACTATCAAAGCTACTGAAAATATTGAAATCTTCATAAGCAGCAATTTTCTTAAATTTAATCAAGCATACCATCTAACCTTGATCAAGTGCGGACTACCTTGATCAACAATTTTGAATCTATATTGACCAACATTTATTCATCTTCTAAAAACTCGAGTTTTATGGGCAGTAAAAGAATGCAGGACAAAAGGGAATTGTTCAGCCTTGATCAAGCGCAGACTATCAAGCTACTGAAATGTTGAAATCTTTATAAGCAGCAATTTTCTTAAATTTAACCAAGCATATTATCTACCTTGATAAAATGAACCTAGGAGATCATGCGTTTAAAACTGCTTTGTGACAAAAGTAAGCACAGCTGAGGACCTGACCTGCTTTCCCCATTCCAATGCTCTATCAACCAGGTATGAATACTCTAGGTCTTCAAAACACTTTTGCAATGACGATAGTGGTTCATTAAAATAAACAGGGAGACAAACTCCTGAAAGATCCTTCCCAATATTGTCTTTAATAATTGACCACAAGCCAACAGGCTTCTCTTTTTCTTTTGGCTCTGGTAAGTTATCTCTTCTTTTGACATATGGATACCTTACATCTTTGATCTCCTCGAACCCATGCACACCATCATAACAAATATAATCTCTATCATATATACTTCCATTGGTCATACCTTCCCTACTTCGATAGGATGCACTTCTTAGGGCATCAGAGTACAAAAACTCATTTGTGTCAAAATATGTTCTATCATCATCATCTGTTTCAACATCTGCTCCATCTTGACTTTCATTATCAGCCACTGAGTCAGTAGCACTACCCTCCGACATCACAGAATAAAAATCTGAGACATGAAAGAGACAAGGAGTAAGTGGACTGCAAATAACACGGAAACTTCATAACCCAAAGAATCAGTTTGTTAAACAAGATACGGATACTTTATTAACATCCTAATGCTTCATTCATATGAGATTCAACTACCACAAATAATGTTGTAAGAATGTTTTAGACCATCGATAGTTTTTCAAATCTCAGAATTGCGTAATTGTTTAAGTATCCGGATATAAATTAAAGTATATGATCAGAACAAAAAGATTAATCATAAATGGAATTCATATTGATTTGTAAATACAAATTTGAATGGTAGTTCAAGGCAGAATACTTGACAGTGGATATTAATACTCACCACTAAACCTTCTATTTCCTTGTCCACAGTATGATTCCCGTTCCTTTGTTTCATCAACTACAGTAGTTTCCAACTCTATTTTCTCTGTCTGCATGAATTATTTTTATAGAAAAATCAAACTCAACTAGTAAGAATTTCATGACCAATTCAAAGAAACACCAACAGTGTGCAAGTTGAAGAGACAAATTGCTTGAGAAATCAAGTCTTCCAGTTCGCATTATTATAAAAAGTAACACTAGTTTTTCTCATGGTAAGCGGAAAACAGTAGCAGACCTAGGGGCAAGAAAAAATTGAGCAATCCAGGTGAGGTGTGACTACATCATTGACAAAACATTACACCGAATTACTAAGGGGGGTTCAAAGAATATATCCTAATCCTGCAAAATGCTTTATATGGAATAAAAACGTCAAAATCCTCTTAAAATCCCTATGTACACTTTTAATTACCTAAAGAAAGGTAAGCCATGTAAATGTAAACACCCAATGCTTACATCATTAGGTTATTAATTCTTACAATCATATTTAAAATCTTAAGCCAGAGCTGGGAAAACTTTAAAACTGCTTCATTGTCAATGCCGTGCAATCATTTTAGTATTCATAACCACCAATAATAAAACTGCAGCTTATTAGCTAAAGGATGTGATTCAAAACTGCAGCTTATTACCTCCAGTTGTTTTAAGGTGTCCAGCAGCATAACATGTTTCTGCTGAAGATACTTCAACTTGCTTTGGAGATAAGATACTTCGGAAAGCATAATCGACTCGCAGTCATTAATGATTGCTTCACTTATGCCTTCCTGTGACAATCGTGATCGCAGCTTCTCTGTGGAAACCACAATATCTTCTGAAGTTGCAAGATCACTACTAGTTAGAGTTCTGGGAAAAAGATCTTTTGCTGACTGCAAGGCCTCAATCCACATGGCTCTGTCTTCTCTAGATACACACCGCAAGTGGAGAGTTTTCGTCCCAGTAAATATGGAAAGCCGCTTTTCGTCAGACTTGCTGGAACGAACTGAAGAAACCTGTGAGCAAGACATTTATATTCAGACTTTAGCATTCACACAAAAAGACAAGCAAGGAAAGCTTATATAAGTAATTAGATTTCAAAAACTATACATCAAAGAATCAAAACATCGTAATACTACTTCTACAGATATCAATTCAGTAGCAGCTAGTTAAAGACATTGTAATTGCAGGACCCAGGCACATTTAACCAGTAGTCAATTACTCAATTTAACACAAAGGTCAGTGATATGCCGAAAAAGTAAGGATTCATGGATCAATATGACGAATTCAACACTACTCGATTTTGGTCAAAAAATAAAATACACCAGAATACATGTTTTCAAAATATTTCAGAGTGGATGCATGTATACACGGAAATGCAAAAAGAAAAGTGTAAGCGTCAGTTACAGACGTTTCATACAATACGGTAATAACGGATAACCCTTTACCCGCCACTCTCACATACTTATGAGCAAATTTGACCAAACAGCATCGACAAACTCGTAAAACTTCGCTTCGAACACATACAGAACTAGAACAGTGATCTAACTTGATAAAGTCCAAACAAAGGGGATCGTTAAAATACAATTTCAAACAATAAACAAATTTGCATGATACAGATACACAAAACAGCAGGAAAATCATAAAGTTAAAAAAGGCACTTCAATATTTTATTGCAAGAAGAGATTGGGAACAAAAAAAAAATGAGAAAAAGAGTGCATTAATGATGGAGCTTAGCAACGCTTATTGTAAGTAAGTGTGTCAAAAAATAGTACACACACAAACATATAAACTTTGTCGGCATCTGATAATATCATAAGAACAAACCTTCAAATGTATCTCACCGAACGGTTTGCATTGCTTTCCGTTGTTACTGTTCCCTCCCCCTGCCCCTCCAGAAGGCGCTCGATTCAGATTCCAATTCGCCTTCTTCACGAACTTCGATGACTCTTCTCCGATCACCCTCACGCTCCTATCCCTCGCCGGACTCATCAAGATCTTGTCCGGTCCGTGAATCTTGTAATAAGAAAGCACGCCATCTTCCAGCACGAACCACCTCGATCTCCATCCCTTCCCGTAATTCACCCACTTGTACAGGATCCCGGCGACACTCCCGGCGACGCCGCCTCCATTCCCGCCTCCAAAAGCCTTCGAATCGCGCGGCTCCTCCTCCTCCTCGAGATCCGCAGCAGCGGATGCCTTGACGGAATCCGAACCTACGGAGGAATCCAGCGTGGAGAAGCTCGATTTGGACGCGTAGTTCACCGTCCTGACAGCCGCATCGAGCCCTAGCTGACACTGACTCGGCGATTTCGCCACCACAGGGTTCGCCCTGTCCCGATCGATCGAAACCGGCGCAATGCAGCACAGAGGATTCATCTTCTCCCTCAATCAAACCAATCAACACCCCAAAAACTCACAACCACAACAACAACAACACATGATCGGGAGAGAGAGAGAGAGAGAGAGAGAGAGAGAGAGAGAGAGAGAGAGAGAAGTAAAACTCACTCACAGTCGCAATCGCAATCGCAGCACGCTTCGCTAACGATTTAGATTCTGACTGAGATCGAAACGCGGAGAAGGCGATCCGAAAGTGAAGATGCTTAAAGGCTGAGTTTGTTATGATTGTTTGGTTATAGTTTTAGTTTAAAGATAATGTGTAGTGTAGAGTACAGTGTGTGTGATGAGTTGATATAGATAGAAAGTGAGTGAGTGAGGTACAGTTGTTGCTGTTGGGGTTGTGGCAGGCTATAAAGAGCTGAACCACTGCTCACACACATCCATTTAAGGCACTGCTCAGTCACTAGTACATCCCACCATTCCCCATTCACAGCCACCCCTTAAGCTAACCTCTCTCATAAATGCATCCTAAAACCAAATGAAATTCAATTTTCCCACAAATCAACAAGCTCGGAAGAGACAGCTAACGTGCGCACTTGTGCGCATACGAGCTCAGTGGGGGAGGCCGTGTCCGTTGGGTGAGGGGAAATCGCCTTTTTTTTTCTTTGGGCCAGGCCCATGGCCATGATGAGAAGGAGCAAACATGAAATGACGTTTTTGCACTTGCATGTCTCTCAGCGACAGCGATGGCAACGAGGGTGTCCGGGTAAGATCCTTTCCCTGAAAGCGATTGTTGAACCACGGGTTCCATATATTGGTCAATTTTTAAGTGCAACTTTTGGTCATCCTCATGCTATTATGCTACAATGCTCTATACTGTTACAGTCTTAGTTAGTAGGACAGTGTTTGGCTTTGCTCAATGGGCAATATCCACCTTCTTTTACCTTCTTCCTTTTCTTCTCTTTTAGCGTTGACCCAACAACCAATATCCCATAAATTAATCACTTTCTTTTCACGTCCAAACATGGTCGCTTTATTTCATTCATCTATACCATTTTTTTAGGGACATCATGTATTTCAACCTTCCCAATTTTTATCATAAACCTTAAACTAATACTCCCACAACGTTTCATAAAAGGAATCGAATGACTTAGGATGTGTTTATGTTTATGCTGCATTATAAAATTAAAATATGTCATACATCTCCTTGGTAAAGTAAGACTAAAGAGAACAAAATAAAGACAAAAATATGTTGTTTTCTTTCTCTCCATTCAATGTTGTCTTTAAAAAAAATAAAAATATATATATGTATATTGTCTTTTTCTTCTAGAACATTCTCACGATGATGTAGTTCTTTATCTTAAAGTAATCGAGTAGCTGTTCCAAAATATTTCTACTGTTAATTAGTTAGTACATTCGTTGTTGAATGAAAACTTAAAGGTTATTTTAGCATTCTAAATAAAATTTAAATATGCTCTCATAAAATCTTCTTATTTTAATATAGTGTTTGGAATATGTTTGTAAAAACACTGTGTCGACCCTGCTTTTAAGTACCCTTAAACTCACATGTAACAAAAACTAGTATTTGTATTTGTGAAGACGCACACATTAATTGGATTTTAATTATTTTATTTTTATAAAAAAATTAATTGCATTTAGATAATGATTATGTGATATATGTAAGTCAGAATAACAATAATACAATCAATAAAAATAATTAATAATAGCAATGTATAATAAATAATTTTGATCATATATGAATATTTTATATGTTAACAAAATATCCATGATTAAACCAAGCGTTAATATCATATCCACTAAACAACGATATTGCACTATTATTTTTTTTAAGTTTAATCGTCATTCAAAAATAAAATAGTATTATTGTCATTTATTTATTTACAATTTTTTTCTCTGTTAAACTAACAAACAAATCACGTTCAAAATAATTTCAAACTAAATTATTAATAAATTTATTTTTTTATTAAATATAAAGTTGAACGTATTGTTTATTTTTTCTGTCCAGTTAAATTTTATGTTACTCATTTTAAAATTCAAACAAAATTGAATATGTAATAATTTTAGTTCCATTGAATAAAACAGAACCAATGTTTTGCTTACATTAAACATTATTTTAAAAAGTATATAAAACAAATACAGTAATTAGTTTCTTTTTAGAACATTTTAACAAATGAATATAAAATAGTGTTGTTCTTTGTTTGAAGGGTGCTGATACTTTTGACACTTATTTTTTCTCTTACACTACGTTCAACTAACACTTTTCGTAATATATTATTTTATTATAATATTTTATTTATATTTTTTTATTAGGTCAATATAATATTTTATTATGAAAAATAATAGTTGGTGTGAAAGTATAATTTTCCTTGTGTAAACACTACCGTAACCGCCCCATGATGCATAAATCTTCCTTGTCTTTGAATTAAAAAAATACATGAAACGAATTAAAATAAAATTTGAAAATATAAGTTTTTTAATACTTTTTTATTTTCAACGGTTAGTTTTATTTATTTATATTTACCCTAGTCTACTAATGCTTTTTTGTCTTTAATTGTATTGATTACTTTTTAAAATTGAAATACATGAAATGAAAGAAAAAGAAAAAAATTAATAAGTAAAAATGAAAATATTTGTAGTTATTTTGAATATTTTTTTTAATTTATAGTTTTCAATGAATTTAACTCTTAGAAAGAATACATCAGAGATTGAAGTAAAAAACAACACTCAAACCCAACATTTATGAAGCATAATGGATAAATTGACAAATGGGCCTGGACTTCATTGCCCAGCCCAGTCCAGCTTACAGAAAATCTAAGCGGAAGGGCTTTGTACGAATCGGGTTGTGATTCGGTAATTGAAATATCAGAAAAAGGTGGGAAGGAAGTAGCATAATAGAAGGTTGGGGTTAGGGCTTAAGAGTGTTTTTGCTCTTTCTTCTTCTTCTTCTTCATCTTTGCGATTGTTGTTCCGTGCAAGAGAGAAGAAGAGATCGATCGATCGAAATGGCGTTGGCTTTCGACGAGTTCGGAAGGCCGTTCATAATACTGAAGGAACAGGAGCAGAAGAGCAGACTCCGAGGTTTGGATGCTCAGAAATCGAACATTTCCGCCGGCAAAGCCGTCGCGCGGATCCTCCGCACCTCCCTCGGTCCCAAAGGCATGGACAAGATGCTCCAGAGCCCCGACGGAGACGTCACCATCAGTAAGTTCTACAAACTTCCTCGCAAGTGCTACCAAAACGTGCGCCATTTCCTGCACTAACTCTTTTTGTTTTGCAGCCAACGACGGCGCCACCATCCTCGAGCAGATGGACGTGGACAACCAAATCGCGAAGCTCATGGTGGAGCTTTCGAGGAGCCAGGACTACGAAATTGGCGATGGCACCACCGGCGTCGTCGTCATGGCCGGCGCGCTACTCGAGAAGGCGGAGCGCCTCCTGGAGCGGGGAATTCACCCCATCAGGATCGCCGAGGGTTACGAAACGGCGTCTAGAATCTCGGTTGAGCATCTCGAGCGCGTGGCCAACAAGTTTGAGTTCGGGGAGTCCAATTTGGAGCCTCTCATTCAAACCTGCATGACCACACTCTCCTCTAAGATGTAACTGAAATGTTTTACTCTAATTGGTTATTGATTGCTCTGTCTTTACTTGCATTGCTTTCGTTCTTATTGTTATGGGTTTGTTGTTTGTTTAAATGTTGTAGTGTTAATCGGTGCAAGCGTAGCTTGGCTGAGATCGCTGTTAAGGCTGTTCTTGCTGTTGCCGATCTGGAGAGGAAGGATGTTAATTTGGATCTGATTAAGGTGGAAGGGAAAGTTGGGGGTAAATTGGAGGACACTGAGTTGATCTATGGCATAGTTGTTGATAAGGATATGAGCCATCCTCAAATGCCTAAGCAAATCGAGGATGCTAAAATTGCTATCCTGACCTGCCCCTTCGAGCCTCCCAAGCCAAAGACTAAGCATAAGGTTGATATTGATACAGTGGAGAAGTTCCAGACGTTGAGGTTGCAGGAACAGAAGTATTTTGATGACATGGTTCAAAAATGCAAGGTGGGATTTCTCTCCTTTTTTTAACCTTCTAATTGAAATGCCATGTTTCCTTGGTTTAACCTGGTGGGGTTAGGGGAATGAATCCTCTCATATGGGTAAACACTTAAGAAGGTCACGTGTGTTTATCTCCACTGTTCATTTTATTAAACTATCATTTTGTACTAAAAACATGTTTTGTATTTATAAACTATTTTGAAGGGTTAGGATCTAATCTAGTGAAAATGTGACTGGAGAGAATCCATTCCGTGTGCAAGTCTTTGGGATTTAAACTCGAATTATCCTTGTTGAAATGAGATTGTGTTCCATATTGAAACTGACATATTGGTTTGCAGGATGTGGGCGCAACCCTTGTAATTTGCCAATGGGGTTTTGACGATGAAGCAAATCATCTCTTAATGCACAGGAACTTGCCAGCTGTCAGATGGGTTGGTGGTGTAGAGTTGGAATTGATAGCTATAGCAACTGGTATGTTTTAATTTAAACTATGTATGCCC
The DNA here is from genome assembly GCA_027742785.1 of Vigna reflexopilosa. Taxonomy (NCBI): domain Eukaryota; kingdom Viridiplantae; phylum Streptophyta; class Magnoliopsida; order Fabales; family Fabaceae; genus Vigna; species Vigna reflexopilosa. The sequence goes on along the minus strand of CM050914.1, from coordinate 844,095 downwards.
GGGAAGTTTGTAGGTTCTTTGCACAACTTTTTATCTTATGGCTTTGTAGATATTCTCCTGTTCTTATTTGCTTTTTGTCCTAAGCAATGTTCTATTTGGGAATATAGGTGGAAGAATTGTTCCTAGGTTCCAGGAGTTATCAACAGAAAAATTGGGAAAGGTAGAATCATGCACTTTACTTCTTTTAAGGGGTTTGCAAGATCTGCAATTTTTTTTTTCTAGTTTTTAACATTTTGAAACTACATGCAATGGTGGCAGTTAGTAATTTAGAACGTCTAGCTGTGGTAACTACATGCAATGCTTGTCCATTTGACAACACACTGAGCTACATTAAATTGTTTCATTTTTTTAAGGCCGGCATGGTTCGTGAAAAGTCTTTTGGTACGACAAAAGACCGAATGCTGTATATTGAACACTGTGCAAACTCAAGGGCTGTAACAATATTCATCCGTGGAGGTAAAGCCATACTGTTTTGATTCCTTCATTTTTCCGGTTTTCTTTGAACTTTATATAATTAGCCTTTGGGAGAAAGTTAATTTTCTAACTGTAGCATGTTCAGTATTGTATTTATTTCTTTATTTCTTTATTTCTTTATTGTTCTGGGGAGTGAGTTTGAGCTTTTTGACTATGTTTGTATTGATGGAGGGAGATGGATGGGAGTGGATTAAAATGGAATGAAGTGGCATGAAATATAAATGTATATATTAGAATAAAATACCCATTCCATTAGTTAGACACGTTAATGAGAGACTGCAACATAATTTTCATTACTTTATTTGGACACCGAACAAACATAATCAATAATTATTTTTATTACCATATTTCTTATTTTGAAATACTAAAATATTATTTTTAATCTTTCATTCGTTATATTTATCTGTCTACTTTTCATTACGTTTCCTTTTTAACATGTCACTTTTAAATAGTTGTCTCTTATTTATTTGTTTCATTTGTGACTGGTTTGCTATATTGATAAAATGCTGAGCTGATGTATTTTATATAAAATAAATTGGGCCCTTTAGAACAACAACCCCACAGCAGTGTAAATGTCCCTCTCTTATACTCAAGAACAATAGCGGTATAAGTGACAATGTTCCATCAGAATTTCATCAAACGCTTAACTAACATTTCTCAGACATGCCAAAACTTGTGTAAAAGTGTACAATTGTTTGCTAAAGTGGTTGGGATGTGAACCATGTGACATAATGCAATAGAGGGGCAAGGAGGAAGGGTATGTGTTTTGAGAACGGAGGTGACTGACCAAGTGTGAGAATAGGTGTGGAGTTGCTGCAGATGGTACGTGTGATTACTCTTGTTCAATGTCAATACAATAGTATAATTAAAATAAGAAATCAAATCGGGGCTCCATCCCTTTTATACCCTCCTATTTGAGGGGTAAGAATCCGTTGCTTACATTTCTCATCCCTTCATTTTCAATCTCAATAACGAATCATAAGTCTGTTACATTCCATACACTCCATTTCACCTTTCATCAATCCAAAACTTAGCCTTGAATATTACCTCTATTTGTCTTTGCAACTATTAAGTCATGAAATTTCTCTGGAGCTTTCTAAAGTAGACATTTGAAGAATGATAATTGTCTATTCAAGCTTGTCAAAGTGAAATCATTTATCTTCGTCTGAGTAGGTAACAAAATGATCATAGAGGAGACAAAGCGCAGTCTTCATGATGCCTTGTGCGTGGCTAGGAATCTTATCCGTAACAATTCTATTGTATATGGCGGTGGTTCTGCTGAGATTTCGTGCTCTATAGCTGTCGAGGCTGCTGCTGATAGATACCCTGGAGTTGAACAGGTATGGATATCATTAAACAAATTTAGGGTTTACTTTTTGTTGTTTTCCAGAATAAGTAGTTTTTATATTTCCAGTGAATCGATATATCAGACCTGTTTAAAGAAGCTATTAAAAATAATTTTGTTATCACTGATCGTGTGTAGCGGAGATGCTGAGTTGTTGTCAATGCATCATATATGATGTTATTGCTTAAACAAATTTTTTGGTATTCCCCAATAATGATGGAGTGTTTTCTTTCCATGCAGTATGCTATTAGAGCATTTGGGGATGCCTTGGAAGCCATCCCAATGGCCCTCGCTGAAAATAGTGGCCTCCAACCAATTGAAACATTATCCGCTGTTAAGTCTCAGCAAATAAAGGTAATGGATTGATGATGATTGTTTTTTACTATGTTAAACATCTGTACCTGGTATTGATATACTTTTATGTGTACCGTGGCGCTGACCTTGATTCTGCCTTCAGGATAATAACCCTCACTTTGGCATTGATTGTAATGATGTTGGCACTAATGACATGCGTGAGCAAAATGTCTTCGAAACTTTGATCGGAAAGCAGCAACAGATCTTACTCGCTACTCAAGTTGTCAAGATGATATTGAAAATTGATGATGTCATTTCCCCATCTGAGTACTGATATTTTTAAACTCAGTCACGTTCTACATCAAGATTCTGAATCTTGCTTATAGTATTTTGTTTGATCAGTCTGATTGTAGTCACAGTCCGTATGTTTACTTGAAATGTAAGATTTTGGCCCAGTTTGTATCGGAGTTGGGCGGTTGTTTTTGTTTCTTAATGCAATTGTTATCTTTTTATTTTTAAAACATTATGGATTAGTTGTTTTTGTTTAGACATTTTAACCTGTTTGTAGGCCGAGTGAAATTTTGTTATCTCAGTCTTATTTTGGGCCCTAAATGATTGGTTGAGTGAATGTAGTTTGGGCGAAAGTGTTAGAGCATTAAAGTCCTAGATTTTATTGCGGTAGTGCAATATTATTTGAGGAAGAAGTTCTTGACAAAATTAATTCGAACTCGAACGACCAATAAGAAGTTTGAAACTGATAAGTTTATTGCATCTTGGTTTAACTGTTTGCAATCCAATATTTGTTCATTCTTAGGCCGTTGAGTTGGCAGTGTGGATGTGATATGCATTCTTGTAGCTAACTAGTGCAGGGGCTTCGGTCGTTAATGCCATGTCTGGAGGAATTTAATTCTGTTAGCGTAGTAGTGTCAATAGTAGCGTATATAAGCATGCAAACAGGAATCAGTATATTGCAGATTCATTAACTTAGATAGCAATTTATCTCTAATACTCTATTATGTTATGTTACTTCATCCATGGTACGGTTTACATCTTACATTACCCCTTCATAGGAATAAATGTAACATCTTACAACACTCACTGGAAAAATGGAAATTGTTGCATATTTTGAATTTGTTGGTTTGCTAGTGTCCGCATAGGTGGCCATTTTTGCATCTAAGTGCACCAGCCCCTGCCGTCATTGAAGGCACAAGTAGAGGTGGTCTTGCTGCCATACTTGACGCTCTATCATATCTAGCTGTTGCTCCTGCCCCGGACGGTGTGAAGAAGGCGCCATTCAACATTAGATCTCCTTCAGACCTCCAATTCCATTTCTTCCACTCTCCTTCTGATGATTTAAAATGTTTGGTCACCTGAAACCACCCAGTGTCCTTTTCAATTTATTAAAATTACCATCATGGAAGGACTTCACAAATTGTAACTCTCACCTCTTTATGGTCTTCATCATTTGGAGCAAGAAATCTATTGCCTTGGCTGAAAATAGTTGGGGATGAACTCCCACCTATTGCGTAATGCTGCCAATGTATGTAATCGTTGTTCACCACATGAAAGTATCCAAACCGGCATCTGCGTATACACCAGTTGAAAATAATATTACACAAACTATACACAGGGCTTACACATATAGTATTACTCAAACTTACCTAGGCATTCTTCCTCCTAGCCCTTCTCCAAAATGGTTGAAGGCTATGGTGACTTGCATATTCTTGTCATCTTTATAGGAATCACTGTGGCCCAAGAGCATGACCTTGTTATGGTGTGTCATGTAATTGTTGGAAATGGTGATGGCCGTTGAACCATGAACAACATCAATCAGGCCATCAAAACAGTTTGACAAGGAGCAATGGTCCACCCAAACATGACTCCCACCAGAGATTGTGATCCCATCACCGTCCGATCTTGCACTCCAAGTGCGATGGTTAGGAAAATCACTGACATATCCACTCCCACCTCGTTTGCAATGATGAATGTGTATGCCATGAATTATGATATTCCTCTTGTTGTGCACTTTAATGCAAGGCCCTCCAGCAATGTGGATAGTTGCTCCTCTTCCGTCAATGGTTTTGTAAGAATTAACAAGGAGATCCATGTGTAGCTTGATCACCATGTCACGCTTGAAAATGATCCACAAAGGCTCTTCTTGGATAACACCATGTCTCAATGTACCTGGTTTAGGGTTCATAGGGTTATCACTGGGGTCAGTTACCACGTATAGTTTCCCATCTCTTCCACCAATGGCATTCTTGCCGAACCCAATACCACAACTAGCTAAACGCTTGCGATTCCTTTCCCAGTTGGGGTCGCACCTCCAACAATCATCAATGGGGTTCCCCGTACCACAAGAAAGGTACCCCAACTTTCTCCTTGACCCATTAATGCTCCTACAGTAAAAACCCATGCTCCTTCTTCAGTCTCATGCTTAAACACCAAACTACACTACATGCATGCACATCTATAATTAACATTAACATCAATGACAATAAAAACCCTAAATTCTCCTATGCTAATGGAGTCTCATGCTTCATCACAAACTATTTTTAAGGAAACGCATGATGAAAAATACATACAATTGGAGAGAAAAATGTTTCAAATAGAGATATACTCCAGCAATAATAACCAGCACAAAGTCTTCACATTGCCTAATTCATAGAATAAAACCAAACTTCAGAAAGATGTTTAAATACATAAAAATTGAATTTAAAATTGAAGATGGTAGAACCCATGAACCACAAATTTAACTAAAAAAGTAAATTCAAGATTTTAATTTATAATAACATAGGATGAATAGTTGTTATTTTTAACAATATAATGTCAGAGTTTAAAACAAGGATCATTATCTCCAAATGTCTGTGTTTTCTGGTAATAATGGACTTGGTAATGCAAATGTGTGTTGATTTTTTTCAAGACTGTAACATATTGCAAACAAAGTATGGTGGTAACATACTTTTCCACTTCCTGGACCACTAATTCAGGATCTTGAACAGGAGAAGTAGAAACATAAACCACAGATGGGACAAGAAGCAAAAGGTGGAATGTAAAAGTGAATGAAAATGCCATAATGTCTTGAACTTCCTATGGATGGAAGAAGAACAGGAGGAACATTAATAAAGTGAGAATTTGTACAGTTGTGAGTTCCTATATAAAAGTGATGGAAAAGTTGAGTTTATATATTAGTACAAAGAAGGATAATAAATTTCTGATTAAACTATAAAAGTTTTTGTTTAATTTCTGGGATTTATAGATTATTCATTCCAAGGTCAATTTACACACTGTTATAGAGTCTATAGAACATTATTCCAATTCAAAAATTATAGTAATGATAAAAAAAGAAAAAAAAATTCCCTTACACGGAAATTTGAGACATGAAATATGTGTCTGTATTAGCAGCTAAGAGGTACCCTTTGGAGTTGACAGCATCAAAATGTGACAGTTTGTTTGTCTATCATCCATCAATTATGCTGCATGTATATATAGTATTGGTCCTTCAATGAGGTACACTTTTGTTTTTTTATTGATCATTGATCTATTTCACATTTTCACTCTCTCATATTTTATTTTGATGAATAATAATAATAATATTGGTACAAGAAAAGTTAGATGTTGCTTTTGTGTAGGATTCCTCTGCTGAACCATTTTACTATTTGGATGTGCCCTTTTTTCTTAATGAAACGTCCCTATATAAAATCAAATACTTTTATTTTATGTGTACAAGAATTCATAGGATATACCAATGCAAAATCCTCGGATTCTGATCAAGGTGTTACATGATTCATATAGTTTTTTTTTTCACAGACCACATTTTTACATCAAACCGATGTTATAAAATTAGTAAAGAGTATGATTGTTTTAATACAATTTTTCACAGACCACATTTTTACATTTTTATACACTTTCTATACTCGAAATTGCAGCATATAAAATTAATAAAAAGTATGATTGTTTTAATACAATTTTTAATAAATAATATATTAACTTTACTCTTTAATTTCTAAAAAAAAAATCTTTAAACTGATACAGTGCTAAGAGAGGATTGATTAATTTAATAAAAGAGAAGTAATTAACAAAAACTTTTCATTTTGGGGGGTGATTAAACTGCCGTCTGATTTGTTTGTCTGTCCCAAGAAATTAAAATTAAAAATGTCTCAAAACATAGTTTTAAGGAAACATTATTCTATTAACTTATGAAAAGTTGTTATTATATGAAGAGAAAGTATAAATATTTGTCGAAGGTTTAAACTTGTTCTTTAAAAACCATGAAAAGCCAGGGTAATAGACTTAAGAGATTCTCTATTTCTAGCATCCAGCATATATATATAAAAAAAAACTTTAATTATTTAAATAGTTTGTTCATACATTCACTTTTATATTTATTACAATTAATTTGATATTCAAATTTTAAAAACTGGTTGCAGAATAACGTAAATAATACTACAATTATGATATCTGGTTTTCAAAAATTAAAATTTAAATATTATTAGATAATAAAGGTCAATAATTTAATTATTAAAATGGTGATTTTATATATGTAGATGAGAAATAACATGTAATATTTGCAGATTATTGAAGTTAGATTTACATAAAGCGACATCATTTTGGATTAACACAATTTAATAACTATATAAAACAGAAAAAAAAAGTCAAATTATGTAATTATGTGAATATTTTGAAGTAGATATAAATGAAATATAAAAGGAAAGAGTAAGCAATGATCGTGTAGGTTATTTTCTGTGCACAGCCAAGCAATGAAAGTCCTGATTTGTTCATGTGAGGAAATTATTGTTGTTATTGTTAGATGTTGATTGTGGGGTCCTCATAGGGCTAGGTTTATAATAATTTTGGACCTACATGTGGGTTGTGGCCCAATAGTACTTAAGGGGTTGGGGCCCAATAAAAGTGATGCTAATGGGAAGTATGAGAAGATGTTGCATCATCTCTTCTGAGTAGATATCAAAATGCAAACAATCAAGATATCGATTATGCATTAACAATAAAGACATATTCATTTCATGACAGATTGTAAGGTTAAATGGTCATAAAAAACAAAAAGAAAATTTTGTATTTCTAAAAGAAAATAAAAAGTGGAAGATAGTGTTCGTGGACACTACTTTTCCAATCCAAATCTGTCTGAGTAATCATTGTTTATTTTAGAGCGTAAAACTTTGTTAAGATGATTTTGTTTGTAAGAAACGTTTTGGAGGATAAAAGGGAAAAGAAGAATTTAAATTATCTTATATTATAACTTTTAAAAAATGTAAAACTATTGGATATGAGAAAAATAAATAGTATTATAATTTATTTTTAAAATATTTTTTTTTCTCATCCAAACGTTACAACCATTTGCTTAACTCCTTTGTACCTAAAGTGCTTTTTGTTGTGTTTCTTTCATTAATGTATCATTTATTAGTTTGGTAAAATCTTTATTATATAATTCAAACACATAAAGTATAAAGTATTTCTAGTAAATTTTTTCTTTTCATTATTGTAAAGAAGAGTAGCTAAATATTAATTTCAAGTGTATTTAACATCTTAATGTTGATAATATCATGTCAACATTTCTATTATTTTATGATAGGATGATCGTATATTAGCATAATTAATTTAAAAGTAACGAAATTTTTATTAAGACTTAATGCAAAAGCTTTTTCAAAAAAGGTGTCTTTTAAATGTCATTTATGTTAGTTCTCATCATAATTTTATGTGATATGTAACTAAAATGCTCCCACATCTTTAGTACAAAGATTGTGTTAAGTGCACTTATCGTTATACCAAAATACAAAAATTTCAACATTACAAATTAGTAAATCGAAAACCTATTCAATAATCAAATTAGTATTCTTAACTTAGTGAATAGTTCAAAAACATGTTTAAGTATCAAAATGAATATTCATTTGTTCAAATGATTAGATTCTCAATCCATAGGTTCATCACCAATAAGACAATTATAAATCTTTAATCAAATTTATATAATGAATCAAAATTATCTTTAACCCAAAATAGTAAGATATCAAAAATAAATTTACATTTTTGTTTTTCAACACTTTTTACATTAATTTCTCACTTTGATTACAGAGAAACATAATCCAGGATGAAAGGAGTACTAGAAAAAATCTCTACAACTCCCAACTCCAATCCTCATGTTTTTCAGATCTAATGTTGAAACTCAACACTTAAAAGAGAGTGTAATTATTATATAAATCAACTATACTCATAATGAAGAGTTGAACTATATATGTGAAAGCAAAATACGAAGGGAGTTGCTAAAATTGAATACAAAATGTGTAGTTTTTACTTAGATGTCAAACCTTCCATTATGTAGAATGCAGATTCTGAAAATAACTGTTTGGCGGTGACATTTATAACAGCACCAGTATCTTGTCGGAGTCACATACTAAACTTCAACTCTTGTCACTTTGTATGTCATAATTTGGTGCCATAAAAATTATTTCTTGCGTTTCAAACTGATTGCCTTGCATGTCAGAGAAAACTCCATCTATCGGTCTAAGCAACAGACACTGTGTGTCTCATTCATCAATGCACACACACAAGTCATTAAAGATGCTTGTCCCAAATAATGGTCCCATCTTTCAACTACGTGCTTCCAATTACCAATGACGATTCATAAATCTCTTTTCTTTCCACACCATGTGATCAGGGTTATCCTCCTCTACATGTAGCATTTCATATTTTTAAAAGCAGAATTTAAGTTTATCTTTCATGATTTTTGTACTCACTTGTATACTTTACTTTAAATTCGTTTTTATTTTTAGTCGATATAAGATTTCCAACGTCATAAGATAACATGCACTTAGCACATGGACATTCATCCATTAAAAGTTCTTTTGAAGATTCTTGTTGAATAGCTAAAAAAGGAGAAAATTTTCTGAATATGAAGACTTATTAAAGGTAGACTTAAGATGTATATGTATGGACACAGCATGTAGGCATTTCAATGAGCTACTACTTGTCTTTATTCTGGTTTTTCATTGAACATTCAATTACATCAACTCTACAGCTTGTGTGGTCTATCAACCTCATCAGCCGACTTAGGTAACGTAGGAACCAGAAAGTGGATGTTTTGTATTGTGAATACAAGCTAAGGTTGTCGTTACAAAAAAGAAAAATGTCTAAAGAGTTACATATACAGAAAGTTGAACCACTTGGCATGCATTATTGTTTGCCATTTATTACTGTGTAATATAATATAGTAGTATGATGTAATAATATTGGGTTGTGTTGGTGAATGGTCGAACTCAGCAACGTGAACCCTTTCTACATCTAAGTGATCCAGCTGATGCTGTTAAAGAACTGACGAGTGAAGATGGTTTTGCTGCCAAACTGGAAGCTCTTGCATAGCTTGAAGATGCACCTGCTCCTGATGCAGTGAAAAACGCACCGTTTAACATCAAATCTCCCGTTGACCTCCAATTCCAATTCTTCCATTTGCTCTGTGCTGCATTCTCCCTCTTTGTCACCTGAAATTGCTTTCAATTTTTAATTCTTAACTACCACCAACTGTAATAATAATAACAACATCTATCTACCTATATTCTAAAACCAATTATGACCAATCCACAAAGTGGATGTGACACTAGTAATTTGAATGTTACTTCATAAAGTATGCTGCAGTTAAACCTTAAAAGCCAACAGAGGAAAATCTTAGTCTTCTGCAACTTACCTCTTTGAAGGTATGGTCATTAGGAGCAAAAAATCTATTCCCTTGGCTATTGATTGTTGGGGCAGCACTCCCTCCTATGGCATACATTTTCCATTGGGTGTAATCATTGTTCACCACATGGAAATATCCATACCTACATCTGCAGATGTAAAACTGTACAACTAAGTTCACTTTAAATAGTCCAAAACTATGTTAAGATGGTTTAAAACAAATGTTAAGTGAATTTTAAGTCTAATTTAATTTTATAAAACTATATTGTAGAATGAGGTTTGCACAAAACCGTATTATAGAACGAGGTTTACACACCTACTTATATACAGTAAGCTTGTCTTATCAATAGTTGATTTGAAATCCTTAACACACAAACAAGGTTTAAGTATACACAATTAGGTACCCTTATTAGGTGATCCAAATAAAGATCTTTCTCACCTTGGCATTCTCTGTACCAGCCCTTCTCCAAAATGGTTAAAGGCAATGGTGACTTGCATGTTCTTGTCCCTAGTGAAAGTATCACTGTGGCCCAAAAGCATGACCTTGTTGTGGTGGGTCAAGTAATTGTTGGATATGGTAATGGCAGTGGATCCATGGATGGCATCAATCAGCCCATCACGGCAATTGAAGAGAGAACAGTGATCCACCCAAACATGGCTCCCACCAAAGATGGAGATGCCATCACCATCTGAGAGAGTCCTCCACCCATAGTGTGTAGGGGAGTCTCTCACATAGGCATTCCCTCCTTGTTTGCAGTCATGGATGTTAATCCCATGAATGATAATGTTGCTCACATACTGTATAGTAATGCAAGGGCCACCAGCAATGTGCACACTTACCCCTCTACCATCTATGGTCTTGAAAGAGTTCATCATAAGCTCTTGCTTCAGCTTGATCACCATGTCACGCTGGAAAATGATCCACAGTGGTTCCTCTTGGATCACACCATATCTCAGTGTTCCTGGCTTGGGATTCACAGGGTGATCACCAGGATCAGTCACCACATATATTTTACCATCCCTCCCTCCAATTGCATGCTTACCAAACCCAATGGAACACTCTGCTAAATTCTTCCGATTCTTTTCCCAATTGGCATCACACCTCCAACAATCATCAATGGGGTTCCCCGTCCCACAAGAGAGAAATGCTAAGTTCCTCCTTGAGGCATTAATGCTCCTGACACAAAAAATAACATAACAGAAGTTTTGGTTAATCACCCTTATAATGCTGAAACATACTAGTACATGTAAGCAGTCTTAAAAAGATGTTGATGATGAGAAAAGCTTTGTTTCCTACTTTTGTACATCTTCCACCACTAGTTCAGGATCTTGAAGTGGGGAAGAACAAATGCAGGAAGGTACAAGCAGCAGAAAGAGTAACATAAATGAAAGTGGAATTAGAATTTCCATAACTGCTTGATCTGCAATCAGAATCAAAAACTCTACAGGAGTACTAGTACTGAAAAGCAAGGAAGATAAAGGAATAGTGTGCTTGTGAGTAGATGTAAGGACATTTTACACTATATATAGGGAACAAACTGGAAAACCGTGCCTAATATCTATATAAAAAAAGTATTTGGTACATAAGATCCGAGATTCCCATGACTTAAGGTAATCAATAATCATCCTTAATACAATACTTTATCAGTATTCTGCTAACTGTTTAAGTAAGCTCCCAAATTCTCTGTAATCCTTTTTTCCAAACTCTAGCTACTTTTCCACACCACTAATTTTTAGTATCCCATGGACCACCTCTTTGTTGTTTAATGTTAAGTAAAAAATACTCAATTTGTTATGGTGCATTAGAGCTACGTCTTACAAAGTATTAAGTGTTTTAGAATGTTGTTTCAAAGTTTAATCACCAATTAACTGTACGCCGACACATACACTTGTGTAGATGAAATCTTTGTCGGTTATTTGCTTCATATGCAGTAAGCTACTTCAGTATTTACAGCATGCAGACCCCACTTCAGTGACCTTCTCTATCGATCACTTTCATCTGCAATCTGAAGTCACATGGCCGTTGAAGTAGGTTTCTGCTCTCTACACATTGCATATATTAACATATATGAATGAAGTCTCACTGTTGGAAATCTACGTATTTTTCTGTCGAATACTTCCTCCTGCAATTAAACTCTTGCATGTACCATTTATATAATTTTCTCTGTTTCTTTTCTTAAGGTATTGTTTTAAGGTTTTGAATAGAAAGAAATATGAGTTAGATTTACTCTATTAAAGTTTTGGATAGAAAGTGGTGTGAATTTGTTATAATGTGATTAAATTGAAGTCTCATTGATGTTGTTATATATATCTTGAAACTTTGTGAAATGAAAAATGTGGAGATTCATTAATTTGTGGGTGATGATCAATGAACGGTACGCGAAATACTAGAGAGCTTACCTTATCTAGCAAAGTGATGGGATGGGAATGGATAGAAGGAAAATTTATTGTGAGCATCATAATATTTTTACAGAAGAAGAAAGGAAAATGATGGACACTAAATGATCTGAGCAGAACACATGTAGAAGCGTGAAGTGCGCAGGGGAAAGAAATGTGATGAAATGGAATCTAGCTGATTTTCTTAACATCTGTCATTATTAATGAATAAAAGATTAATATGATGAATTTAACATGAAATGAAAGGGATTATTATTAGGAAGAGGAAATTGAAAGGACAGTATGACCTAAAGAGAGGACACATGGGAGGACCGTACGATCCGTGAATGTGTTGAGATGCATAGATGTGAAGGCATGTTAGCCCATGTGGGCAGTGTTTACTTTTCATGCTTCTCTAAGTGGGGCCTACTTCTTCTTCTCTGTGAAATCTCTGCCCCTTATTTCTTTCACCTAATCCAACAGTCAGATATGCTTCCACAAATTGGGCCAAACTAACCATTCTGTACTTTTGGCTGGGAAACTTTTTTCACCAAAACTCACTAATACTGCAAGATTACAATTGGGTGATGAAATGCTGCTTCCACTCATGGCTCAAACACTTATTAAACAACAAAACTTTCTGCTCTATTCATCCATTCAAGTCTCACATTAATTTAGAAATAAAAAGTAAATAAAAGTGAAAATTTATTGTATTAAAATTTTAAGTATAAAGTGATATCAATTCCTTATTTAATTAGAATTAGATTTTTGAACAACAACATTAGCAGAATAATTTTAATATATATATATATATATATATATATATATATATATATATATATTTTCTAAAGCATTTATAAATTTAACGTAATTGCATGTCAAAATAGTTGATAGAGGTTTTATTCATTTCACAAAAAAACTCATCCACTTCAATTGAAAAGTGTGATTTAGTATATGACAATTGCATACTGTCACGTGACACATTAATTTCACAGAAAAATAACGACGCATGTGTGGTTGAAATATGATTCATCATAGTTAGATGGATCAAAAGGTTTGAAAAAAAAAAATACAAGATTGGTTACATTATTTATAGTATACTTACTTCTTTCACTGTTAAAGTAAATTGAGTAAGAAAGAAAACAAAGTTAATTAGTTGATATTTTGGTATGTGTGAATGATTGGTTGATTGCAGACGTACAAGAAAGGTATCCTATACGGAAAGGTTTTTCTCATATCAGATGCTAAATATTCAAATGATTGGATTATATATTATATAGCAAATTAATTAATATTAGTGAGAGTTTGTCATAATAGAGCATGTGATTCAGATTTGAATATTTTTGTGTAAACTAAAAAGAAAAGAAAGAAGGAAGTGCAATTAATGCAGTTTGCAGAAAGGGAAATGCATGGAGTTTTACATAACGAAAATGAGGTAGTTGATCTTAGTTTTTTACAGAAATCATGTGGTTTGAGTGCAGTTTAGATAACAGGATAATTAAGAAAAGGAGAAGTGTTATGGATTCAAAAGAGTTTTGTCAAAAGGTGCATGTGATGGCATTATGATATATGGATTATTAGGATATATAACTCATATAGCTTATCATCATCAAACCATGTGCCATATAGCTACCATTCCATTGGCCATTATGCTACTAATTAATTTCATGAATAAATATTACTATAGTTCATCACCAATATGATGTCTGCAAAAAATTCATTATTCCAATCTATCAACTTGGTCAACGTGGATGAATATTAATTACACACTTAAATCAAAAGAAGACATTGTGATTACGTTATTAATGTATCACTGTCAGCTCAAACAATAATTATTATTATTGTCTATAAAATATATGATGAAATTACTTTTATTTTTTGTACACATGTGATATGCTTAGTTTACGATTCAATAAATATTAATATTAATACTGTTATTTTTTAATTATTAAGAAAAATTGTCAAATCCAAACAAGTATATGTTTTCTTCAAACTTATATACTACATTAAAAAATATATATTTAATCTCAATTTGAAAAACTGTCAGTATCTAACTCCTAATCGCATGAAAGGAAAGGTGAAAAGTATAAGAAAAGAAAAGAAAATTAGAAATACTTGTATACATCACTAAATCAAAATCAGCACTGATAAAAATGAAAACAACACTTAAATATTTACCAGTTTTCAAAATTTTGATTAATTTGGACAGATTTGTAAATTGTAACTAAGAAGATATCAAATGATTACAAATTAAGAATATATCTATAGATTTGAGGTTAAGGATTGAGTACACATTCATTTGTTTTTTACTCACTTGTGACTTTCTTCCCAAAAAAAAACCAACAAATTGGCTTGTGGAACATGTTACTATAATAAAAATAATAATTTGTGCCGTAGAAAAGCAAACTTATCTTTAATGATTGGATCATGTGCTCAACAATGTAATTAATTAACATCACCATGTTTCTCTCCTTCAATGCAAAGGGTCAAACCTTCATAATCAAACAATACATACCCCAAGCTCATTCTTTTGCTTGTGACATGAGATATTGCAGGTATCAATGTTTGAAAAAGTTATGTTTATACAATTTTATCGTATAAAAGTCGCACAACAAAAAGATGAAAAGAGAAGTGTCCGATAAGATGATGATTGAGGTGATATAAAGTGATAGAGAAAAATAATTTATTCTAAGAATAATGTAATTCTTATCGGTAATGAAAAAAATATAATTCTTATTAAAGCTTAATCATTGCGTAGAGGAAGTTCGGAAAAAAAAAAAAAAAAACTGTATTGTGCTACTTAAGGTACTACCGTACACAGTATAGAGTCCGTATTTTCTAATATGTACGATGCCGTATTTCTTTCAATATTACTCAAACCAGAGAGAGTATGAGGAAAATAAGAAACCAGGAAACATTTATTGGGTCTCTCCCTCTTCCTTTGCTGGTAACTTCTTTCTACACCTCCATAGGAACACAAGTAGGAGGGTGTGATAGAAAAACAGGAACCTAATCACCATAGAACAATGAAAGTGTTGAAGAATCCGTCCAATGCAAAGACAAATGAAGCATGGAATTCAAAAGCTTCAGTTTTCCGGTATTATGGATAAAACGCATAACATATATTCCCCGTCACGGTATAGTACACAGATCTAAGCCAGCATTTATTGAAATGTTACAGTGACAGATAAAGGGTATTGTGAAACATCTGTTCTAATGTGAATTCATCCATCCTTGACAATGAAATTTGATGAGAAGAGTACAATACAGACTAAAACTATAAGGCTGTAAAATCAGCCGTCAAATCTAACCACTTCCTCGGCCGATATAGAGACCTTTAATCTCTTTCAGTGTACCATTTGTGTAACAATCTACAGCGTTAAACAGGCGAACGCCAAATTGCAAGGCAGACTGTGATTCCAATATCGCATGTAGTGGCAACTGGGCGAGTCAATATCCAAGTAGATCAATCTGTTTAGTCGGTCAATCCTTTGTCATGCGATCTGCATCTTCCGCAGGAGGTTGTCTGTTTGCAGTGGTTGTAGATGTTAATACTTCTCTTGGATCCTGTAAGATTACGGATCAGACACATAGAATAGTACATTTTATGAGGTTGCTATGTTTGTGCTGATGGTAAAATAATGGTTCTCTCGGCACCAGAGAAGTAATATAAAGTTTAAAAAAGAAACGCGCACACAACTTTGTACCAACAAATCACTAAGAATGGTATCGCACAGTATAGTCTAGTCAGTTCTATTATTTGAACATCTAATTATAGATTTTGTATGCGACTTCATACACTCACACACATCTATAAGTGTCACAAAATCAAAGGAGGCAACTTTTCGTTGTTCACAAAATATTTCCCAATTTAGTATACGGGAGAGTGTTTACAGTATTGTAAAAGAGGAATAGGCAAGCAAAATTGTCAAGTAAACATTTCACATTAAAGGATATAGCATTACAAAAATAAGCTCTTGCATAGTCTTTGTAATATCAGCCGAACTGAAAAGGTGATTCAGAGTGTTAATATACACCTTGTCATTCCTTGCCCACAAAAGGAAGAGGAAGAAATTGACAAAAGCACTTTATATTTCTCTCGTTACTCATCTTTCTCACTTGTTCAGTGATGGAAATTAGATAGGAGTATTTTCTAGCATATCTATTATGAAGAGTGCATCTTTGACAAATAAATATTAGGAAAAATGCCCTATATTTATTTATATGTGCAGTAATATCTTGTCTACACTTTTCTAGTTTATCTCAACATGATTGAAATAAGCAGAACTTTCACATTTTCTGTCTCAGATGTAGATGTCAAAAATCTGATTTCCCTCCAAATCTTTAGACGTAAATGATTAGCATTTACTACTCCAGATATGAAGGAAAAAAAATAAAAAAACTAAGATTGATCTCTAAATTTTCGAAATAAAATTAATTGTTCATGGTGGGATGGTGGAGGGATACGGGGGGAAGAGGAGTAATGTTGAAGAGAGTTTTCGGTTTTTAAATTTCAAAAAATGAATTTACTTAAACACCCATTAAGTGAAATTGTAGCATTTTGTTCATTTAATTTTGGTTTACAGTGCCAATATACTCTGAGTATATTAGCCAACTCCTTTTTTAATATATTTCAATTCAACTATTATGAAAATTTTACGTAAGAATTATTTAAAAAAATTGAATTTAATGTTTTTAATAAAATTTAAATGAAATTCACTCAATAACTAATTATCAGCGCTTACACTAATATCCATGTTTCACTCACTTTATTTGGAAGAAATAATCACTTATCCTAGCATGTATATGGTGGAGCAAATGCATCTTTAACAAATAAATATTAGGAAAAAAGCCAAATATTCATTTGCAATAATACCTTGTCTGAATTTTTCTCGTTTATCTCATCATTGTTGAAATGAGCAGAGCCTTCATTATTTTCTGTCTCAGATGTAGATGTAAAATTCTGATTTCCCTCTAAGTCTGTACTTAAAAAGTTACCATTTACCACTCCAGATATGGAGGGATCAGTATCCGAACCCACAGACCGAGATTTTTCAACAGTCAAATCACCTCCAGTTTTCTCAAGTGTCACGTGACTATCATCTACTTTAGTCTCTCTAGCTGCTGCTTCCATGCCTTTCCTTTTTTCTTCTTCTTCTCTTTGTTGTCTTCTCCTTTCCTCTTGCTCCTTTAATTGCTTAAATCTTCAACACAACGAGGAGTACAATCACAACATATGAAAATAAACCAATGGCAAATGAAATGAGTGTAACTACCTATAACTACTAACCTATCACCAGGTTGTGGCCCCTCTGATGTTTTCTCACTTTGGCCGGCTTCTTCGACTATTGTGGAATTTAGCTTAGATATTGACTTCTGAACCTGGGTTCCTTCATTTTTTATGATAACATCTGGAACTTGCCTCACAGGATTTTTGGCACCTCCTAACTTTTGAAGCCATACTTGTTGTGCAGTGCTCAATATATTATTTGTTAACCTACACAACATAAAAAATAATAGGTAAATATAGATATGGGCTAAGTAAACAAAACCAACTGAGCTTTACCTATACTGACCAGTAAAGGCTAAGACCAGAAGGAACTGAGAGAGCAAAGTAACCAATCATTAATGGAAGGAACTTGGTCAAGACTTGAGAACTTTTCATGTTGGGATCATTAGGCTGAAAATTGGCAAGGAAAATTACAACTAACTTAGCCACCAACGTAAATACACAGATGCCTTTTAATGTGCAGACACACAAAGTAAATCAACACAGTTTTCTTTAATTCTTGTAGCAGAGGGGAAGGGTTGGGTTACATGACATTGGATGCAAAGTTAATTCGGCCATGTGGCTACACTATGGATACAAAATTGCCAAAATTAAAACATACTGTTAAGTTACCAAGCAGCTTGAAATGTGTTCCATTTAAAGCTATAATAGAGAATGGCTAAAACTTTTATAAGGCACAGGTTTCATGAACAAAATTAGCACACATTTAATTTAATTGTACATGCAACATGATTGACCTGTGATGACTGCATTATTTGGACAGATATGTACTGAGAGACGATCAGCAACACCGGCAAGACCAGATAAGCCAATGTATCTGACCATCCAAGGGGAGGGACACCATCCTGAAGAAAGAGTAATGAAAAAATCACTAAAACAAAATTCACATTTAAATCCACTTAGAATCTGCAATAAATCACCAACAATGTGAACAAAAACCAAAAAAGGAAATATGACAAATATCATACAATAATCTAAAACAATGAAGGCAAATCAATATTAAAAATGATCTGTTCCACTTGACAAACCAAACATTAACATTCGTTCAATTTTTGACTTTGACAACAGAGAAAGAGAGGTGAATCTTAGTTGGTCCTGAATAAATGTAAGCTCTTCAAGTAAGTGCTTAACTTAATAATGCGTGTAACATAAATACACACATATCCTGCCTTTTTTCATTGGGTAACCACACTTGCGGATCAATGCACACACACCCGCCAGCTTATACTAAAAATATATGCCACAATGAAATTACTTTAAGAGTTTTTTCACATGCAAATATTTTACCTAATATACCCTCTGAGGTCAGCAAAGAATTCAACTTTAGTAAATATATGACATGATTGTTATTTGCAGACCCCCAAAGGTTGGGGTTTCCCTATATGATCTGGGTAACTACTGAAAGAGAGGTTAGCGGGCACAAAAATTAAATATTTATGACATGAAATTTTACTTTCTAACTGACACTCACCACAAAAGGAAAAAGCCAAGAGATACCACTGCCATTTTGACGAGCTGCGATTGTAGTTGGACCAGCAAGAGAAGGTATCCAAAAGAAGCCTTCAGTAAGGAGTCCCTTCATATATCAGATCCGACAAATGAATTACATTAGCCATGAAAAATATGAGTCATTTAAAGAACAAATTATTCCATATTTAACTATCAAATTAAAAATCAACATCATAAGCAGCATACCTCGTCTGCCACATTTGAAAGGGCTCGATATAGCCCAATCCACACTGGTATGGTTGCGAGTGTGGGCAGACATCCTAGTAAAAAAATGAAGACATATTGACAAAAGAGTTACCATCTTGATGTTTTCAAAATCACATAATGCTCATAGTTCCATTTATTAACCTAGGAAACATTAGGAGAAAAATTGTGAAAATAACTCAGAAAACGATAGGATTTGTGATGTGAAATCCTTGGAAGGCTCAATCATCAAAGACAAAACGAAACATCAACAAACCTTTTGCAGCATAATAAAATGAATACCTGCTAGAGGATTAATGTTGGCTAGTTTATACAATCTAGCAGTTTCAAGTTGAAGTCTCTCCTGCAAGAAGCAATAAGTAAATCTTCAAGTTTGAACTATCTTTTAAGGAATTCCATAGGTTAAGAGCTTGCAGAGTCAAAAGCTAACATTGTGTTTGGAATCCTCAAAAGTAGCAAATAATTTTATTAGATTCCAAAATAATAAATTTTGTTAGGACTCTATTATAAAAAAAGGATTTGAACTGATTCAAAATAAAATCCTATGTTTGGAACTCATTAAAATAAATTGAATTTTCGTTTTACAAGGCAATTCAGTAAGGGTAAAATGAATCAATTCCCACAAATCCTGCGAAATGTGTAAGGATTCATAAAAAATGATAGAAATCCATGGATTTTAAAATAAAATAAAATCCTATTTTTTATCATTTCAAGGATTCATAAAAAATGATAGAAATCCATGGATTTTAAAAATAAAATAAAATCCTATTTTTTATCATTTCAAATACGACTGTTGATCAGAAATCCAATCAAATACTATATTTTAACATTCTAAGCACTCAGTAAAAGGAGTACCGGCAATGGAATCTTATCAAAATTATAGGAGGTTATGCTGCCACCCCCTCTACCAGTGGCAGAGGGGGAATAAGGATGGAGTCATGCTTTAACAGTTAAAGTTTTCAGGCAATGTCTAAAAAATTATACTACAGTAGTTCCCACAGTGGTTTAATTGTCATAAACGAGATAGTATTGGAGAAAGTAACACTTCAAAAGGCCAAATACCTGATCACCAGCATACCGCTCCTGGATAGCCTTTATTTGAGGTTGCAAAGTTCGCATAGCTAAGGCGGATTCTACCTGTGAATATGATATGAGAATATTATATCCATTACCAAGGTTTTTAATGTAAAAAAAAATAGTTGGTTCAAAACCACAAAATTACAAGATTCAAAAGATCATGGAGTCTATTGATAACTGTCAACATACTTCAACAACTGCATACAAACCTGCTTTTTGGTTAGAGGAAAAGTGGCAGCTTTTACAAGAACTGTGAGCAGTATAATTGCAAAACCATAAGCATATGGGACATGCAAAGCAGAAAGCCCATCCTTGAGTACCTGAGAAATGCAAATTACTTCCACTCAGAATTACTGGACAGTATGTAGAGGCAAAAGTAGACCAGTGTGTACTTGTTCTGGGACAACTTTGAGACAAAAATAATTATCTAACTCACATGTAGCAGTAAATCACAAGTAAGTTATGTCCTCGTGTTAATCATTGTAATACTCTATAACTACAAAGAGCAACCTCCTTTGACTGTCTTTTGCTAAGTTGTTTACAGTCTTGTCAATAAATTTATCGTGTATAGTCAGGGGAAGAGTTTACCACATTGGTTTAATAAACCACGGTGGAACATTGACAAAAATATTGACTGAATTTGCCTAATTAGCAATCTCCAGTACATCAGTTGAAATGCTAGAACTTATACAAGACGAAATTTCAACAGGAACAAATATTTTATTCCTAAGAAAAAATTTATCACCATAAATCTAAAGTTGTTGTTAGCAGTGTCACATTAAGAGCCCAACATAAAAGAATAGTCCATTAGGTAGGAGAGACTCGTCCGGAATCCTAACATTGCCACCTTGAGATGACTTCACTCATCCATCAATATTCAGTTTGCACCTTAATCCAGCTCATAGGAAGCTCTTTCCGTGACCCAACTCTCAACAAGAGCGTCAATTGTTAGGACTTATTCATAAGAGGAGAACTCAACCCAAAAATCTATCCATTAGGTGGGCGAGTACAAAGCTTAAATACAATATTACGTAGCTCATCCTACACAATGTGGAACGCCTATCAGTCGTTCGTTATATGGCCCAGACCTAGAACAGAAAATTACATCACTAGAATGAGTGAAAACAATAATATTTCACAATTCTCAACTACAGCAACAAATACCACAGACTATCCGCACCAGAAACCAATCCTACCAACCAATAAGAACAAGTGCAAACTATAGAGAGCTATAATCTTAATCTTACGTTTCCATTCAATCATGCTAATCAAATTTTCTTCAAACACGGTATTACCTTCTCGCCAATAACAAGCTCCGTCCAGCGCGTTGATAATTCAAATTACAGTTTCGATTTCACGCATGGAGAAAACCAAATCAAATCGAAGAGTTCGGTGCTTTAGAAAACAATACCTTGAGAACCGTCTCCATGTAATTAGTGATTCCGGAAAGCCAATCGTTGCTCTGTTTGGCGGTGGCGGAAGCAGCAACCGTGTCGGAAGAAGAAGATACGGCGGCGTCTGCAATCGTGTAAAGAAGTCCCTCCGCTCGACCAAACAGTTCTCTGAGCAAGCCTTCAGCGTGCTCCGGCTCGGGCAAGAATTCGGGTTTGAATCCGAACCGGGCGACGGAGAGGGAGCCGCGAAGAAAGTGTCTGTTCGAACCGGAGAAAGCGTGAGATTGAGGACGGTTGGGGAGGCGGCTCGCGCTCCGGTTCCCGAACGGAGCAGAGACTATGTTGGGCGCGCAAGGTAACAGTGCTGCCATGGTATTCGGTTCGAAACGAACCGGGAGGTTTAAAAGGAGGAAGTGATAAACCTAGTTGGCGGTTTGGGTTGAAAGTGAATATAGCTGGAGCTTTGAAGTGGTAATGGAGTTACGCAGATGCAAAATTATGGAGATTTTGTTGCAGCGCATACCTTCTTGCTTCCCTTTCTTCTCCTCCTTTCTTGGGTTTTAAAAATCCAAAGGGCCCACCCATATTTTCACAATTATAAAAATAAAAATAAAAATAAAAATAAAAATATCAGCAATCTAAGCATTTATGGTTAGTTTTCACAACATAAAAATCATTTTTTCCAAACCATGGTTGATGTACATCGGAACCCAATACATGAAAGCACCGTGACTAAAGAACAATTTAAAATGAAATATTTTATTTATTGTTTTAAAATATAATCTAAGTTAGATAAATGAAAGCACTGATACACCGGCAACAAAAGTCAAAAGATTACGTGTGTGACTTGAGCCCCTCCATATTCTGGGCTAATTTTCATAGTTTTTACGTGGACTGGTATGACGATTTTTTTTCTTTCTACACCCCCGTAGTTTCTTTATGCACCCATAATTTTCTAAAAGAAGCACTAACTAAAGCATTTGAAGTGATAAGAGAACATAGGAACATGAGGTCGAAATGGCACGAATGAAAAATGATGGGATAAGAGAAGGTCGTGATTCCAGAAAATATCTGCACTTCATTCAGCCATCATATTCCAAACCAAAGTGTTCTTTGGATTGAGTAAGCTGTCGAAGTTTCAGAATGGCAGCAACCATAGCAGCAACCATGACCATAGTAAACACCAAGAGCCTAAAACTCCAACTCCCACCTTCAAAACCTACCCTTTCTCTCTTTTCCCATCTCAACCTTCCAAAGGGTCTAACCTCCACCGTTAACGCCACCGTGTCAGCATCAACATCTTCCATGGCGGGCACTGCAATCGCGGGGGCAGTTTTTTCCACCCTAGGATACTGCGACGCGGCTTTTGCGGCGTCGCAAATAGCCCAAATAGCGGAGGGCGACAACCGTGGGCTTGCGCTGTTGCTGCCGGTGGTTCCCGCCTTAGCGTGGGTGCTGTTCAACATTCTGCAGCCGGCGCTGAACCAGGTGAACCGCATGCGAAGCAGCAAGGGGGTCATGGTTGGGCTTGGGCTTGGACTCGGCGCCTCGGGCTTGGTGTGGAGTCCAGAAGCGTCGGCGAGTGAGATGGGTCTGATTGCGGATGCTGCGGCGGGCAGTGACAACAGGGGTCAGCTTCTGCTGCTTGTGGTTGCACCGGCGATTGCGTGGGTTCTGTTCAACATTCTGCAACCAGCACTTAATCAGCTTAACAGAATGAGATCAAAATGAATTTGGGAATGGAATTTTGTATCGCTTCTTTCATTGTAACTTGTATCTACCTCTCTCTGTGTAAAAATTATCTATCTATCAATCAATGTTTCCTTCTCTTTGATTTCTTTTACTGACAAGAGATCTCACACTTAATCAAACTCCAGCACACAATGTTTTTGGTTTGAGATTGCTAAAAGAACTACACATTATATGTTACATCAGCACCAACGCACTCCATATCATATGAGAACTTGGAGAATTTTCTTTCTTGATCTTATTTGAAGTATTTGTTTAACATGTTATTAAGCTTTTCAGAGAAGCTGGTAGATGTGGAGTCTTATGGTGAGTTTGTCAGTGCAAATTCTTTAATATGTTAATTTCCTTGCATGTTTGTGTGATAATGGACTTCAACAACTTTTGTTTAATAATTTCTTTTATGTCGCGGTTGATATCTTTATCTGAAGTTTTCAGTTTTTAATGTTACGGTTTTATTTTATTCCTGATTCCAGAAAATTTGGTAAGTTTATATCTGACAAGGTTTTTCTTTTGAACGTTAATGTTCTTTCCATAATAACATGAATAGAAGAAAAAAAAGTTAATGAAGATAAGACAGTCAACTAAATGAAAATGATATAATTGTAAAAAAAAGTACATTCAATCATAAAAACTGCACTTAAGAGGAATTTGTAGTAACATACATATTATAGTAATAATATATCACATTGTTCTCATAATTATAATTAACCTGGCTGGTGACATAAGTCGACAAAGAACAATTTGATTGGTATAACATAAATCGCTAGCTTGATCGGTAAAAATGCCAAAATACCATCATCTTTGGAACGGTAAGAAAAAGAGAGAAAGAAGCTATGTAAGGACACAACAAAAACAAAAATACCACAGTTGTGGTTATTGTCCTTTTACTTTTCTTCTGCTCGAAAGTGTTGTCAATCAACCAGGCTGTCTGGAACGAATTCGAGGGACTGGCTTTGAGACTCTTGCAATTGAGAGGCTGTTATTTTAGCCGTCTTAAACCATGTTGAACTTCTGAGAACATCATCGATCGACATTTCTTTTGTATCTGTCAAACTGCACCAACAACGGTTTCAGACTCATCTGAATTGATAATTATGTAATATTATTTATGAATGATGATGAACCACAAAACAAAAAGAGACACCCCAAAAAACTTTTGTTGTCAGCAATGATGCAGAGATGAAAGCATGCTAGTTCAGAATTTCAAATTAACAATTTTGAGCGGCATAATTTCCATTTTTATTTCACGGATTATCATTCTTCACCAATATTAAAATGCTAACACGAAAACAAATAGGTGAAAGTCGCAGCAAATATTGGCCATAAACTGCTCAAGCCATAATCCATGACATGTGAATGGCTCAATTGATTGGGTATAAACCATTCATTTGAAAGATTTCATATATAATGGACCGATCAAATCTAGATCTTTAAATAAAATGAGACAATGAACTAAAATAAAGATGAAAAAAAAAAGGTATTTTCAAAATACCCTCAACAGCTTTTATTTTCTTTTGACATGTAAATTGCAATATAAATAAGGCCCAGAGAAAATAGTCAGAGTAATTCTAGCTATACTCTGTGTACTTTATGTGAAGATAACGTTATTTCTCAACTCTAAGTTCAGGTCAGAGTCAGTCATTGTCACAATCAATTATTAAAACTTGAGTTTCAAGATTTGATGGAATAGAATTCCTCGTGTCCAAATAAATTTAAAATGAAAGAAAAAAAAATAAGGTAAGAACGGTAGCAGAAAGAGAGACAGGATTTATTTTTTTGCTGAAAATTGTCATTGAAACCTGCAAACGACTTGTAGCCAAAAACAAGATACAGATGACTTTGCCAACTTACATCATTCAGCAGAAATAATTAACTTACTGTGCTTTTGAGGAACTTCTTCCACCATTTTCCGGACTTTGCCCTCCATATGAACCTGATAAAAAACGAAAGAAATTGATTCCGGATTGCCTCATCACTATTTTCATGAAGAAAGGAGATAAACTGAACATAGCCATATAAATCTTTAATTCAAGCTTGTCACCGATGCCAACATCAAAACTCAAAAGGCATAACAGGATACATGTTCTAAAGGAAAACAGTTCGATACACAAAAATGTTGTAATCTCACATCAACTAGAAATATAACCACCGCAGCTTCTATGAAATTTCAAGACCAATGACAGTTCATTTTTCTTCAAACATTATATACCTTGAGAGCATACATCATTCTAAAAAATTAGTAGGAACAAAATAACAAAGTAATAACTTAAGAACATAAAATATTCTCAAGATTGAAAGGGAAAATACAAGCTTTCCTCAACTTTAGGAATTATAACATTTTCAACCTTCATAAATATGATAATGTGGTTATTTCCAGCTCCTGGAACAAAACATGTAAGGAATAACAGTTGATAACCAAATTCCAAAGATCAGATCTCGTTTAAAAAGGTTAATCCCAATCAACTCAACAGAAACTCACTTATTCAGTCACCCGTACAGATTGAAAACTATTTTATACAACATTTTCATCAATTTTATTAAAACGTAAAGGCACATATATTTAATACATATATTTCAGTTACCATCTACTTGTGAATCTATACCTGAACTGCTGTCTTCATCGGACAATAGCGGATTATCTGATGGAGTTCTGGTGCTGGCACCAGAATTACCAACTTCACCGTCAGAGCTGCTGCTACTATCATCCTTGAAAATTGCTCCCGATAACAAGCTCTTCTTTTGCGGTGTTTTACCCACAACTCCATGAACATTATTCCCGGAAGCTTTTCCTGCTTTATTTTCAACCCTTTTTATGGAACCTTCCAGTTTTGAATTTGATACAGGAACATGTTTTCTTTGTTTCACCAAATCCATTTTTTTCTCAGAAGCTTTAACACGAGTCTTTTTGTTTTCTTCAATCACAGTCCTGTTACCAGACACTTTTGATTCTTGTCCACTCCTGTGTGCATTTGGTACCTTCTCCCCAGGGTGAATCCTTACATGAAGCTCTTCCTTTGATGATAATTTCTGTGAGGAGCTTAAATCCTTAGCTTGAGCTTGTCCAATTGTTGCTTCAAGTTGGTGAATGTTATTTCTGGTCATGGTCTCAATATCTTTCATCTCTGTTTCATTCATCTTGTCAACAAGTATGGCATCTGACAAATTAGTTTCACCTGGTTGTTTCCAGGATGAAAATTGTTCATCAGCATTAACCTTTAAAGTTTTAGAAGGTGCTTCCAAATTACCATCACCTTTCTCTCCAGGAGACTGTGTTGAAAGCTGCACTGCATCCTTGCTCCCAGAATTATAGGGGGAATCAGAAGGTTCAAGTCTAACAGAGTCTTTCACCAGTTCCCTATTTGTTCTGCATGATTTCTTAGAGGACTTTGTGCTTGCAGACTTACGTTTCTTTGTTACTGCAACTGAAGATTTGGCATGCGTTTCCCGGTCAGAAGATGATGATAGATTCTTATTATCACCTTGATCTTTCAAAAGCATATTTAATATACTCTTTGAGATAGAACTATGTTTGTCATTTGACTTCTTTCTCTGTCTCTTGCCTGTGTTTTCAGCACTCTCGATGTTAAACTCAACCTCCTTATCAGAAGTCCCATGCATCTCCTCCTGCTGTATTTGTTCACCTATTTGATTTAAAGGGTTCTCCGCCGTCTCTGTATTTCCTGATTTAGGATCACAATTTGTTGCACCAATGGACTTCATAATACCATTTTTACTCTCAGAAGCATCCACATGGCCAGTACCTTCTCTAAACGGGGACTCTCCACCTGAATTCTTATCTTTTTTCTTCTTTTTTTCCATAATACCATTTTTACTCTCAGAAGCATCCACATGGCCAGTACCTTCTCTAAACGGGGACTCTCCACCTGAATTCTTATCTTTTTTCTTCTTCTTTTTTTCCTTCTTCGATCTTCTAGATTCAGTTGATCCATTCACATCAACAACTTTTGAAGTCACATTTAATTCTCCAACTTTTGCATCTGAGTTGTTCTGGTTGGATGGTGTGGACTTATCTAACAGCATTAGCTTAGGATCATTTTGTTGTGATAACTCTCTTCCTTCCTCAGCTCCTTCAATCTGACCAGCTTCATTTTTACCATTATCCTCAGTCAGCTCCATATGCCCGACCACATTAGCAGGGTGTGCTATTATTTCAATATCAGCATGTTTGTTATAGTTTCCTGTTGTTTTTTCTGTACTTTGAATGCCTTCTTTGCAAGCATCAGTTCTAGTCTCCATGTTGTCAATAACAGTTTTGCCCATACTCATATCTGGCCCTAAAAAGAAAAAGAGATCAGTAGTATATTTTCAGTATTCTAAAATAGATTTCTTTTATTAATTTGATCTCAATAATAAAAAAATAAAAACATAGCAAACTAGTCATAACATGCTACAAGGTTAGCACGAATAATTCTGGTACTTTACTATGTTCACCCTTTTCTCAAGTAGTATCACCTTTAGAGAGAGAAATTTCCTCCTGACCACCTTTTTGAATGCTTGAATGATCTTCTTCTTCAACGTTCCTGGAAGAAGAAATTAAAGGTGTTTCATGAGAATTTGATGAATTTTTCTTCCCTTTTCTCTTCCTACCCTCCAATATAGTTCTCAGTGGATCAGTGTCACTAAATTTTTCAGCTGATTGGTCATCGTTACTGTTTTTAATCTTCTGTAGGTTCTCCAAATCATGATGAGAAGAAATGTCTACATTGTAATCATTAATCAACTTGGCCTTGGACAAACTTTTTTCTTTTTTGCACTTTCTCTTTTTCTTTGCAGGACTTACTGTATCTAAAATGTCTCCAGTTACCTTATCATCGTTATATTCAACACCATACCTATAGTTTTCATTCCTAAGTTCAAACTGATCCTTCAATTCTTTCCTTTCCTCATGTGCTTCATCGGACTTATGCGCTTCATCCTTCTGAGCAGCCGTCTCTTCCTTGAATATTTCTTTAGAATCATCAATCAAAGACCACTTCCTTTTCTTATGCTTCTTATCTGCAATAAGTTCAGGTTCTGAAGCTTCTTTCATTGACACAGCAGTGTCAAGGTCACTCTTAGTGTTACTATTGTTGCCATCAGTATGCTGATGCTCCTTCAAAACTTCAATTTCCATAATTACTTCTTTATTTGCATTCTCCAAAGTTTTCGCTACAACCTCGATATCCTGCTGAATTGCACAATCACCGAGCCCAACAACAGAAGCATCATCTGCATTTGAAGTGTCATCTCGAAATGCGTCTTCTTTTTTCCTTTTAACTTTACCTTTTCTACTCGAATCTGATACAGATTTACTATTTCTCTCCTTGCGTACAACACAAACACCCCCAATGTTTTTATTGGTTCCATCAACCTCATATTCGATAGCTGAACCTGGAAGTTCAATATTTCCGACAGATGACTTAACACCTGTATCCAACTTTTCACCAGCTCCTTTGCCAGTATGTTGTGAAACACAAGGACTAGGCACAGGAACTTCTACATTCTCAACTGGTTTGTTCTCCAACTGCAACACACCCTTGGATGGGGAACCGATAGCATTATCACCACGACCAGTCAAAGCATTACTTACAATGCCGAGAGTGGCCACCTGGTAATTCTGAGAACACTCCCTCACCACAGTAGCATCCACACTGACAAACCAACTCTGGGAACGAGTAAACGCACTTCTCAACGGCATTGAATCTACAAGGTGATAAAACTGCTCCTTGCGCATAACCTACATCAAATTAAATAAAATAGGATGGTAAGCAAATCGATACATAGTGAAGAAAACAAGACGTGACTTGAACAGAAGAATACGAAATACCTTTATCCCGTTAATCTGAATTTGCCCGATTTGGGGAAAGCAAAGCGGGTGTTCGGACAAAATGCTCCCTACATACAATTCAAAAAATTCAAACAAAAAATCAGCACTGTAAACTAACAGTGAATAGTGTTACATTAAAAACAAATAATCAAAATGCATAGATTGAGAACAAAAACTCTTAACAAGAGAAACAAAAAATTACTACTTTTGAGGTCAGCGACAGTGTCGTGATCGGAAACGAGAAGCGCGAAGCGGGTATCAAGGTTCGTGTCTATGTAAACGACGCGGGTGTTGTGAGTATCCATGTTCGTTCAGAGGCTCGTGTTCTGTTTCTCTTTCTGGGGTTTATGGCACCACGCCACAACTCTCTTCAGGGTATCAGGTCATATCATCTCCTCCATTTTCCTCAACTTATATATATTAGCTTTTTTTTGCTTTCTTTGCTTTAAGATTATTTTTAATTAATATTTTTTAAACTATTGAAATTTAGTTGATATAATGTATACCCGTATATACCTCTATATATAAAGAGATAATATTTTTCTACACAATTTTTATTTTTATTGTACTCATTTATAATATAATTATTAAATATTTTAAAAATATATATAATTGTTAATTGATTTGATAAAAATAACTGTTATTTTGAAATATTTATATAAAATAATTATGGATTTTTTTATTTTTTATTATGCTTATAATTTATACTGTTAACATTCAATTCCTTTTTGTTATTTTCATTAATTTTTTATGTATTAACTTAACTAATTTACATATATTATTAACTTAATATAACATCAATATTTAAAAAAAAAAAATATGTACACAATACTCTATAGCTTCTGTATTTATGCTAGCATATTTAAAGTTTTAGTTGATATATATAATATACTTGAAAGATAAAGATTAAAAAATTATAGCTAAAAGATAGATGACTTCAATTGTGATTTTTTTTCAGGATAATTAGTGAATTAGATTAAATTTGAAACTAAAATTAAGAAATATATTTGGAAGGACTGAAAATTACAAAAACTGTAATATGATTAAATTTAAAACAAAAATGTAGCTCAATTAGAACGATAATTAAAAATATTAAAATGTGATTTATAAAAAAGATAAAATGGTGTACTGAAAGAGGCAAAGGATTAAGAAGAAGAATAAGAATAAAATATAGATTATTTAAATTATCGTGAAAAACTTCCTTTTTTAGGTTAACGATTCAATTGTGTTAAATTTGAAATATAATTTATACTTGTTTTTTTATATCTATATAAAAATATTTGTTTTTTTACATAATTTTATTTTTATTTTACTTTTTTTAATATAATAATTAACTGATTTTTAAAAAATATAATTATTAACTGATTTTTTAGAAATAATTACTATTTTAAAATATTTTGTAGAAAACAGTTTTTTTTCTTTATTTATATATATATAGTTTCTACTACTAACTAGTATTATTAACTATTCTCATTAATTTTTTTATATTAATTTAATCAATTTAAATATATTATTAACTTATAATACAATATAATTATTTAAAAAAAATACGGATCTATAAAGGCAACAGCCTGAGTGTTTGTATTTAGGCTGGTATGTATAATTATGATAATCCAAAATATTTATATTGTGATTAAAAAAACCAAAACAGTAAGAAATAAAGATAAAACATTTATCTATATCATTATATTAAATATAGCTTTTAAACTAATTTTGATGCTTTTTAATTAAAAAGTGTTATCCATTATTAAATTAAAATAATTATATTTTTTAATAATATACATAATTCTGTAATATTTCCATAAAGAATAACGAGTCCTCCCTAAACGAAAAAATAATTATACAATTTCTATTTTTTCTTACAAATTTATTATTTTATAATTTAAAATTTATATTATTTTAATTGTGATGATGAGGATACGCAGGCTTAAAGAAACCTGTGTTTCCATTAGTACTAATAATGAAGAGAGATTTGAAGAGTATTTTTCTAAGTAAAATTCTATCTTTTGTCAAAGTAATTTTCATAAAATACATAATCATGTAATCTTTACCTAAAATATAATCACGTAATTCCTCAACTAAAACAATAAGGACATAGTTCTATTATTTTCTTTACAAACTATTTTTTATTTTTATTTTTTTCAAAATTACACCTTTAGCTGTTGGCTTGAAACAAAGACTTTCACAGTAATAGAAAAGCAAGGAATGACAGCATAGAAAACCGGGTTAAGCGATATGCCAATACACATCATATCAGTTCAACAAAGTACTGAAACAGTGAACAGAAACAGCCAAAAGAGGGAAGTAAAAAGAATTTTTAGACCACACAACTGATACTAAACAACATTAAGATGAAATTTAGAAACATATCAGATACTTGGGAAGCCTTAATCTGCTAACAATCTGCATATGTGTGAGATGAGTAGCATTTTATATTGCCTAAAGAACAGAACCAGGCATTCTTCTGTATATCTATTCCTTCTTCGTGGACTCTTTGCGTTGTCCCCTCTTTCGAATACCCAAGCAGAACCACAGTCGCCAAGCATCAACAACAAATTCAGGCAATGAGCATGCAACAGCCCAGAGAAGGGTATGTGGCCAATATGGTGTGCATCGAGGTTCGTAACCTATCCATCGCACACCAGCTTTGGCATAGCCATCTGTTGATGGAACAAAGAATGAAGATTTCCTTATTGACGCCATCTTGGTTGCCACGTATAAAGGAACCTGCACCAGGAAAATCTCAGTCAGAAAAATGACAAAGATCATTCATTGCAAATACATGGACACTCTTTCACACAAATATAGAAGAAGAATGTAAGATGGAGTAAGGGAAAGGGTGGTAGCAAAGGCCATGAAGAATATTAAAGTGCACTCTGAAATTTAGGCTAATGGTCAATAATTGAAGCCACATTAGCTCAAAAGATGCTATCACGTATTGTTCTACATTTTCATAAACAATAAAACAAAAGATTGATCAGACATGGTTGGTATGCAGAGCATAATGAATGACATAGCACACACGTAACATTAAAGCAAAACTTTAAAAGTAAAAGAAAAAGAAGTTTTCGAAATTGCTACTATATTCAGATGGTTGAAGAAAAATACAAGCAGATACAACCGCACGTACTAGAGTTTTTATCAGGAAAAGGTTGTACACAATAATCAGTATTAAACAGTGTCCTGACATATCTTCAACTTTCAGCAATTTATAACCATACTTGCCTCAGCTATGAAAAGGGTATAAAGGGGACTCATTTCCGTTCACTTTTGTCCAAGGTTTATGTAAGTGAAAAATACAGTTATAACTTGAGGATTTGTTCCTCAGCAAGGCTTATGCTTTCTTTTCATCACCGTATAACTCCAAATAGCTCCAATTGAAATGGTCATTTTTTTAAGTAAAAAAAAGGTAAGAATTTTGTGTCTCCCATGGCCATACCATTGGATTGTTAAATTATATTAATATTTTACATTGGTTCATGTAATTTAAAGTATAACTTTAATGTAAGGATTCTAATGTGATGATTATTAGAATATTAAAGTATTAAAGTTATTGGGATTATTTTAGAGTTATTAAAATTAATCCCTCTCTTCTCACTCCAAAAGGGCATTTTGGTATTTTATTAAAGTTAATTAAAATATCATAAAAGAGGAAAACGTTTTTTTTTCTGTGGACACATTAAGTTTCTGAAGAGATATAGAGAACGGAACGTTCTCAGGAAAGAATAGAAACTGACAGAGAAAACCATCCTACAACTTCTATATCATCCAGAAGGCATTAAGGAGGAGTAAGAGGAGAGAGAACATTTGACAGGAAGAAACAGGAAGAAGTGCACAATGGATCCAGGTTAGTTCTCTTTTACTCTGTATTGTGGGAATTGTGAGTATCATGAAAATTCAAGATCCTGTGTGTGTTGTTTTCATTTAATTGAAAATTAAAGATTTGCTTACAAGTGGTATCAGAGCACGGTTCTGAATTTTATGATTCTCCATGAATGGTAATTTTCTCAATTTTGAAACCCCTAATTTGAAACCCTAATTTTGAATTATGAAATTTAGGGATTTTAAATTTTCAGATGTTTAATTATTTTATTGGCATGAAAGAAAATCGATTCTCTGGAACGTGAATTTCGTTTATTATGGAAGCCGCAAATTTTTTATCCTTGATTGTTGTTTTTTACTGTTACACGTCTAGTGCAATGTGAATATGGCAAATTAAATTCTGCATGGTTGTTTCAATTCACTGTAACACGTGAATTTCATCCAGGAAGCTTTTCATTATTATTTGATTATTGCATTAAATTTTTTTTATATGTGCACAATTAAAGTTTCAAAATTGAAAGCCGTGCATATAAATGTTTTAATTTGGTTGTTAAAGCATAAAAGCAACTTTATTGTTGCATGACTGTAACGTGCACATGTTTCACAATAATGCAATTTACTTTTTGCAATTTATGTTATTATTATATTGTAAACAAATAATTGTTACTGCATTGAATGGAAATTCTAATATGGAAATTCAAATATGGAATTCTATTTTCCATTTTGGAAGCAACTTTATTGTTGCGGCAGTGTTCTTGTGCTCATGTATAATTTTAATATTGTTATGCATTTAATGCAAATTAATTGTGAATTAAAAGTTTAAAGTTTCAAATACTTTTAATTTGAAAAGTAAATTTATTGACATATATGATATAATTTTGTTTTATGAATTATATGTATTTGGAAGAAGAAAATTCAATTAAGTTGAATTTCGGAGAGTAATTAGTCATTGATGTAAGGATGTTATGGATTACCCAAAGGTGAACCATGGTTTATAATTGATGACATTAAAGTGAAACATTTCATGTACTTAGTATATGTTTGTATATCCAAAGATAGCATACATATAGTCTCAAGTATGATTGATTGTTTATTAAAGTATATATATGGAATTTGTCAGTTTAAGAATCACCCAAAGGTGAACTTAAATGAATGACTTTATTGACTACCTATCAGTTTAAGTGTCACCCAAAGGTGAACTTGAATGTATGACTAGTGTAGTAATTTGTTTGAATCCATTAATTTTATCAAAGCATTAATGTATGAGCTTCTGTATTATTTCCAGCTTACATGAATTTAGCAGGTTTGAGCAACAATGTCGTCAAGTTTAATGGACTCAATTATGCCGATTGGTCAGAACAAATCCAGTTCCAACTGGGTGTTCTAGACTTGGATATGGCTATTGTGATGGATGAAATGCCCGCAGCCATTACAGAGACCAGTACAAGTGATGAAAAGTCTCTTTATGAGACTTGGCATAGGTCTAACAGGTTGTCATTAAACTTGATGCGCATGTCTATGGCAGAGAACGTAAAGTCTTCCATGCCCAAAACGGAAAACGCAAAGGAATTCATGAAAATGATCAAGGAGTATTCACAATCAGACATAACTGACAAGTCTATTGTGGGAACTCTTATGAGTGAGCTGACTACCAAAAAGTTTGACTGGTCACAGCCCATACATGAACATGTAACTGGAATGGCTAATATAGCAGCAAGATTGAAGTCAATGGGAATGGAGGTGAATGAGTCTTTTCTAGTACAGTTCATCATGAACTCTCTTCCTCCTGAATTTGGCCAGTTCCAAGTGAATTATAACACTATTAAGGATAAGTGGAACTTCCAAGAAATCAAAGCCATGTTGGTTCAAGAGGAAGGGAGATTAAAGAAAATGAGAGATCATTCTATCCATCTCACAACTCATGAAGGTGCTAGCTTCAGTAAAGGTAAATCAGGAAAGAAGAACAAGAAGGACAAAGCCCCAATGAAAGTGAATAAGGGCGGTATCCAGAAGGACCAGAAATGTTTCTTTTGCAAGAAAGTAGGTCACTTCAAGAAAGATTGTCCGAAAAGAAAATCTTGGTTCGAAAAGAAAGGTACTTTTTATGTTTCTGTAAGTTTTGAAGTAAATATAGTTGAAGTGCCTAATAATACCTGGTGGTTGGATACTGGAGCTACTACTCATGTTTCTAATATTATGCAGGGATTCCTTTCAATCCAGCCCATAAAAGGAACTGAAAAATATTTATATATGGGGAACAGAATGAAGGCACGAATAGAAGGAATTGGGACTTACAGATTGATTCTAGACACTGGCTATTGTCTGAATCTTGAAAAGTGTCTCTATGTTCCTGGTTGTGCTAGAAATTTGATTTCTGTTGCAAAGTTGGATTGTTTAGGTTTTAACTTTAGGATTGAAAATGGTATTTTTCATTTGTATAAACTTTCGTACTATTATGGTTCTGGTACATTATTGGATGGTTTATACCGTTTAAATCTTGATGTTAATTTTTCTGAATCCCTGTTTAATGTTGAACATGTTGTTGATAGAAATTCTAGTGCAGGAAAAGAATGTTCTGCTTTCTTATGGCATAAAAGATTGGGTCACATATCCAAAGAAAGGATGTTGAGGTTAGTAAAAAGTGAAATTTTACCTCAATTGGATTTTGATGATTGGGATGTATGTATTGATTGTATTAAGGGTAAACAAACAAAACACATATCAAAGAATCCCGCCACAAGAAGCAGTCAACTTCTTGAGTTAATACACACTGATATTTGTGGTCCTTTTGACACTAAATCTTGGAATGGTGAAAAATATTTTATCTCCTTTATTGATGATTTCTCACGTTATTGTTATATATATCTATTGCATGAAAAATCTCAATCAGTGAATGCCCTTGAGGTGTTCATAAATGAGGTGGAAAGGCAATTAGATAGAAAAGTAAAAGTGGTGAGATCTGATAGAGGTGGTGAATATTATGGTAAAACTGATGAGAGTGGACAATGTCCAGGTCCATTTGCAAAGTATCTTGAAAGTCGGGGTATATGTGCACAGTATACAATGCCTGGTACACCACAACAAAATGGTGTAGCAGAAAGGCGGAATCGTACTCTTATGGATATGGTTAGGAGTATGTTAAGTCATAGTAATATCCCTTTATCTTTGTGGATGTATTCATTAAAGACTGCTGTATATCTGGTTAACAGGGTTCCTAGCAAAGCAGTTTCTAAAACTCCTTATGAACTATGGACCGGAAGGAAACCCAGTTTAAGACATCTTCATGTTTGGGGTTGTCCAGCAGAAGTAAGGTTATACAATCCACATGAAAAGAAACTTGATGCAAGAACCATTAGTGGTTACTTTATCGGTTATCCTGAAAAGTCAAAGGGATATAGATTTTATTGCCCTAACCATAGTACAAGAATAGTTGAGTCTGGAAATGCTTGGTTCATTGAAAATAGTCAATTTAGTGGGAGTGAGGAATCACGAATAGTGGACATTCAAGAGCATACTGATAGGGTTTCTTCTGAAGTTGTTATCCCTCTTGTTGTATCACAGTCACACAACAAGCAGAGACAACAAATTAATGTTCCAATCCCACAAAATGAACATATAAATGTTGAGCCAGTTGACAATGAGCAAGTCATAAATGAGCAATTGATAGAGGAACCACAAGAAGCAGCATTAAGAAGGTCTGTAAGGGAGAAAAGACCTGCTATTTCGAATGATTATGTGATTTACTCTGTTGAACATGAATGTGACTTAAGCATTGATGAGGATCCAGTCTCTTTCAGACAAGCCATGGAAAGTAATAATTCAGAGAATTGGTTGAATGCTATGAAAGAAGAGTTGAAATCAATGGATGACAATAAAGTATGGGATCTAGTTGAATTGCCTAAGGGTTCAAAAAGAGTCGGTTGTAAATGGGTCTTTAAGACTAAACGTGACTCAAAAGGCAATATTGAAAGGTATAAAGCTAGATTAGTCGCCAAAGGTTTCACTCAAAAGGAAGGCATTGACTACAAAGAGACCTTCTCTCCTGTTTCTAAGAAGGACTCTTTGAGAATTGTTTTGGCTTTGGTGGCTCATTATGATTTAGAGCTTCACCAAATGGATGTAAAGACCGCCTTTCT
Source organism: Vigna reflexopilosa (assembly GCA_027742785.1). Lineage (NCBI taxonomy): Eukaryota > Viridiplantae > Streptophyta > Magnoliopsida > Fabales > Fabaceae > Vigna > Vigna reflexopilosa. Next base: position 806,915 of record CM050914.1, on the reverse strand, counting down.
GAATGGTGACTTAGAAGAGGAAGTATATATGGATCAACCAGAAGGTTTCACCATAACAGGAAAAGAAAATCTAGTGTGTAAATTAAAGAAATCAATATATGGACTAAAACAAGCTTCCCGTCAATGGTATCTAAAATTTAATGATATCATAACTTCATATGGTTTTGTAGAGAACACCGTTGACCGGTGTATATATATGAAGATCAGTGGGAGTAAGTTTGTAATATTGGTTCTATATGTTGATGACATTCTTCTTGCTGCTAATGATATTGGTATGTTACATGATGTAAAGAAGTTTCTCTCTAACAACTTTGAAATGAAAGATATGAATGAGGCATCTTATGTGATAGGAATAGAAATATTCCGTGATAGATCACAAGGATTGTTAAGTTTGTCTCAAAAAGGCTATATTAATAAAGTGTTAGAGAGATTCAGAATGGAAAAATGTTCTCTTGGAATAGTTCCAATTCAGAAAGGAGACAAGTTTAGTCAAATGCAATGTCCCAAGAATGATTTGGAACGAAAGGCCATGGAGTCTATTCCTTATGCGTCAATGGTTGGGAGTTTGATGTATGCTCAAACTTGTACTCGGCCAGATATCAGTTTTGCTGTTGGAATGTTAGGCCGATATCAAAGTAATCCCGGAATGGATCACTGGAAAGCTGCAAAGAAAGTTCTTAGGTACTTACAAGGTACCAAAGAATACATGCTCACTTATAGAAAGTCAGATCATCTCGAAGTGATTGGCTATTCGGATTCAGACTATGCTGGATGTGTGGATTCAAGAAAATCCACATTTGGGTATGTCTATCTTTTGGCTGGAGGAGCAATTTCTTGGAAAAGTGCAAAACAATCAGTCATTGCTACTTCCACCATGGAGGCTGAATTCGTGGCATGCTTTGAGGCCACAGTTCATGCTTTGTGGTTGCGGAACTTTGTATCGAGGCTTGGTATTATTGACAGTATAGCTAGGCCGATAAGGATTTATTGTGATAATTCCGCAGCCGTCTTCTTCTCTAAAAATGATAAGTACTCAAAGGGTGCTAAACACATGGATTTGAAGTACTTGTCGGTCAAAGAAGAAGTGCAGAAACATAGAGTGTTGATTGAGCATATTGGTACGGATTTGATGATAGCAGATCCGTTAACTAAAGGACTACCGCCCAAAACTTTTATTGGCCATGTTGAAAGTATGGGCATTATGGATAAGTCAATGTTAACATGATATTGTTATCTATCTATATAGATATGTATAGTTATATGCTTGTACTGTCATGACACTTGTGAATTCAATTAAAGTTATGTTTCTCTTTATTCTATTGTTATCCACATTAAATTATATACATGTATTATTGATTGTGGTGACATGATAGGTCTCCTTTAGAGACATAAAAGTCATAAGATTGATTAAAGTTATGTTGAGTTGTTTTGATTATGTGATACATGGAAGGAATCTTGTCGATCATGACTTTTGCCCGCCATGATCCGATCATTTCAATTCATATAAGGAAGATGACTTGATAATTCTAATGAATGGTGCGCACTTAAAGTTTATTTTAGATCTTCAAGTCATCACATGAACCAAGTGGGAGAATGTTAAATTATATTAATATTTTACATTGGTTCATGTAATTTAAAGTATAACTTTAATGTAAGGATTCTAATGTGATGATTATTAGAATATTAAAGTATTAAAGTTATTGGGATTATTTTAGAGTTATTAAAATTAATCCCTCTCTTCTCACTCCAAAAGGGCATTTTGGTATTTTATTAAAGTTAATTAAAATATCATAAAAGAGGAAAACGTTTTTTTTTCTGTGGACACATTAAGTTTCTGAAGAGATATAGAGAACGGAACGTTCTCAGGAAAGAATAGAAACTGACAGAGAAAACCATCCTACAACTTCTATATCATCCAGAAGGCATTAAGGAGGAGTAAGAGGAGAGAGAACATTTGACAGGAAGAAACAGGAAGAAGTGCACAATGGATCCAGGTTAGTTCTCTTTTACTCTGTATTGTGGGAATTGTGAGTATCATGAAAATTCAAGATCCTGTGTGTGTTGTTTTCATTTAATTGAAAATTAAAGATTTGCTTACAAGGATATCCAAAATTTTCACAAAAAACTGTTTCACAATAGCAATTTCAGCTGCAACAAGACCAGAGCTGTGACTGAATCGGCTGAATTAAGAGGAAATTTCAACCGCAATACCATGCCTTTATATAGAATTACAACAAAACTACATCCATTACCATGACCACAGTTTAAAAGATTTGAAACCAGAGCAGTTCAGCTCGAACACACATCAATAAATAAACTAATTGGCAGAAACTTGATAAGGGGAATTAAGCAAAAATGAAAAAATAGTTCACCTCAACAAAATAGAAAAAACACTGAGCAAGCAAGAAGCTAACATGAACAATTGAACACTAAAAAACAGCACGATACCTGGCACTGAACGTCAATTCCACTCTTCTTGTATTCAACATAGAGACTTCTGGAAAACTGATCGATGTATCTGAAACAATGAACACAAACATAACCTCAACAACCAACAAACACTATAAAGAGCGAATGCAAAAACCAAGAACAATGAACAACGAGAACTCACGCTTTGGTGGCGGCATAAACAGCATAAAGGGGATCGGAAGGAATCACAATAGCGGCACCAGAACCAATGTTAACAATCGCTCCTCTCTTTCTCTTCAACATCCCCGGCAGAACAGCTTGCGTGACCTTGGTGGTTCCGACAACGTTAACCTTGATAAGGTTGTTGAGAAGCCCCTCGTCCACTTCATGGAAGAACCTGGCGTAAGGGTACGAAACTCCCACATTGTTAATCAGCACTCCAACGTCCAACCCCTCAATCGCTTCCCCAATCTTGGCCACACCCTCGTCCAGATCCCCCGAGAAATCGACCACCACGGTCTTGACCTCGGTTTTCCCGAACTTAGCGGCGATCGAATCCGACACGTCTTTGAGCTTGTTGGGGTTCCGACCGACGAGTACGAGGTTGAGGCCTTTGCGCGCGAGCTCAAAAGCGAAGCTTTTTCCAATGCCGTCAGTGGGTCCAGTAACGACAGCCCAAGATCCGTACTTTCTAAGATTTTTGGGCGGTCTGAGGAAATTGACGTAGACCCATCTGACAACAACGAAAGCTAGTTTCAAAATCGTCAATAGTCCAACAAGAAAGAGCAGCGCGAACCATAGGGGTTGAACCCTTAGCCTGGAGATTATACAACATTCCATTTTAGGAATTGGATGGTGTGAATGATGAGAAAGATGATGGTATGGCTCAAGAGAAGCTTTTGGGTTTATGATGAAAACAATAAGAGCATTGAATTTATTATGATGATGACGGTGAGCGAAAGACAGGTGGTGAGAGGCAAGTGTGGGTGAGGTAGATGAGCGGAAAACCACCAGAATTAAGTAGAAAGTTGGCGTAGTACGGTGGCATTCATTGAATATTCAAACCCCAAAATTGTTTTGCACACCATAAAATGTGACGAATCGGTTGTTTCATAAAACTATACCTCATTTTTCAATAGAACATTGGATATGAATATCTCCAATTGAAAAAAATACATTTTTTATTATGGGTAAATCTTGAAACCTAAAAAGTTTTCAAATTTATTTTTTATTTTTCATGAACTAAATTGACAGTGTTAGACAATTAAAAAAATAAATGGGTGAGGCCCGATTTATTGTTGAAGCTGTGGGTGGACATGTTTGGTTTTGGGTTTGTTTGGTTGGAAGTGCAGTGGGTGGTGTCAAACTGGGAGCTGATAAAACCATTGAAATGTTCATATAAAAACATTTAGTGTATGTACGTTGTGTTTAATATGATGATTATGATTATGATTATTTTAATGATAAATAATACAATCAATGCACCTGTATTATAGTACTAATTTTTTAATGGAATTATCAAATTGGAGCAGAAAAAAAGCAATCACCTTACATAAATAGCACATGGACATTTAATATACATATAGTTTTAATTAATTTATTCTTCTGTGATTTTATTTAACTGTTAATGACTAATTTAATATTTTAAAATTACTATGTCATCGATCATCCTTTTCTTTTTGGGGGTTGGGAGGGATGCAGTTCCTTGAGATTTATAATGTCAAAACATAGTTAATTTAAGCTCTAACATAATTAAGAAGACATTTAAATAATTAACATTTTGTGAGTGATTTATCCATTTTAAAGGAATATAAAAACAAATACCTAATTAAACTTAAAATAAGCAAGTACTTTATTTTTCTGAAATATAATATTTTTTAATTGTCAATTTGAATAAACTAAATCAAAGTTTAGTTGGTTTCTCAAGTAGTTATAAACTCAACTATATCTAAAATCATGTATAAGGAGAATTTTTTTATTTCATATACACAAATTTTTTCTATGTTATTTTTAATGACATTTTATAATCAGAATACAAAAAGTTAAAACAAAAAATGTCAATATAAGTATTTAATAAACTAGTTTCATCAAATTAAATCTTGAAGTTAAGTTAAACTCAACTTAAGCATTTATACTTACTTTTTAGGTTTTGTATGTTTTTTTTTCTTTTAATTTTTAATAAAAATTGAAATAATCAATCTTTAAAATTTTAGTTCAATTTAATTCTTTAATGTAAGTTTAATTATTTTAATTAATTTTATTAAAATTTATTTAATATTTCAAATTTTTTGATATTATTTGAATTATTTATATTATTTAACTTATTTTATTTTAATATTAATTAAAAACGTATTTAAAATATTAAATAAATTTAATAAAAATTAATTAAAAAATTAAATTTGACAGTTCTAAATTAAAAAATTAAATTGATTCAAAATTTAAAAAAATTAATTAATTTCATATTATCTCTTTACTTTTATTTTTTTATTTCAAGACAATCATATAATCATCATAATATAATATTAATATAAGTATTATAAAACTTTAATAAATGTATCACATATGTAATTAAATATCATTATAAATTTTAGAATAATAATATTTCAGAACATTTTAATATTATTTTTATATTATTTTTTTATTAATCTAAAATTATTTCATAATCAATAATAATAATTATAAATATTGAATCAATTAAAAAGTGATATATAAATAATATTAAAATGTTGGAAAAAAAATGTTTTCAAAATATCAGTAAAATTATGTAAATTTTATTCACATATGTACTACATAGTTATATAGTGTAAGTAATCCAAATTAAACAGTTTCACTTGCACACGAAACTAAGTGATGTGATGTTGGTTCATATCACATCGCATCTAAAACCTAAATTTTGGTGGTCATGGAACTAAACAGATGATTTTCATGTGTATCATCAAATCTTTATATTGGAATGTGCAATCCCAATTAGATCCTTCTAAATAGTCATTTTAACACGAGATTATAATTACCATGTTAATTAACAATTATTTTTACATTTTAATTTTCAATACATTTTCTGAATGAGTAGTGAATTAAGAGTTACATTAAGGACTATTTAAGAAGGGATCTATTTATTCCAGATGATGAGTTTAAGTTTTATGACAAAAGTAAAACCTTGGTTAGTGTAAATTAAATGAAGAAAAATTATATTTTTTAAAGCCATGATAGATTAACTTTTTGAAGTTTGATCACATCCTAATGTTAATTCAAAATTGTAAAGAATGAAATAAACTTATATTATTGTTTTCCCGTTGGTTACTAAAAATAGAAAAATTATTATACAATGTTATCTAGAAGTTGATTTTGAACTTACAAAACTTAGATAAAGAATGTTCTAATATTTGTTAATGAAATTAATATTTGATTATTAAAATAGAGAATTGAACGTGGTGAAATAAATATTTCATTTTAAATAAAATGTTATTACATACTTGAAATATAATCAATATAGATGAAATATTTTGGTGTAGAAATTTATCAGAAATTAGTAATCGAAATTAATATATATTGTTTCATATGTTTAGAAATAAAATATATTACAGCTTTTTAATAAATTTGTTAGCACTACAAAATAACAAATGTTTTTCATTGATCTATTAATAAATGGTAAATATTGTTATTTCGAAATAAAATATATTATATTTTTTTATTAATTTGTAGACAACAAAAAGTATGTTATCATATATTTTCAAAATATAGTATATTATGATTTCATATTTAATTTATTAAAAACATGGTGTTACATTAATCTATGTATAGACATAGAATTGAAAAAAGAAGTTATTACTCAGAATGTCATCATCAAATACATATCTATATGAGTTATTTGTTATTTTTTTATTTTATATGGTTTATATATAAAATATACCTTTCATTTTTCATATTAAATCATCACTTTTTTACAAATAAAAAATTAGATAAATTCTGTACAAAAAATTATATAACATTTGAAACTCGTGGGATTTTCAATCTGATCAGCCAATAAACTTTAATGCTGTCTCAACTAGTATAAAGTTTTATAAAAAATTGTGCTGCAAATGGAGGTGAAGAATATTTTTAGAAGTTAACCAGAAAAAATGGCAAAGCAAATATTCAAACACTACTAAATTAAGTAAGCACAGACCAATCACAACACTACTGGGGAGCAGGTGAACTTCCAAAAAGTAAAATTCAAGAAAGAAAAATATAATTACTTCACTCATTAATCACCCACAAAGACTCAGTAATTTGTACTGTAATCTTGATTAATGATGTTTGGTTCTTGGGAATCAGATGCAGCTAATGATGTTTTTTTAGCCTTGTTGGAGTCCTTGGAGAGTCCTTTTGCACGAAAATAAAGAAAATATCGTAACATGTAGGAATCCATGAGTGCATGAGGAACTGCTCTTATGAGAAAACCTTGCACAGAATGAAGAAAGTATGGCTCAACCAGTTTTTCATACCCAATCCACCTTGTGCATGTTTTGCTGTACAATTCTGGTGTTGGCACAAAAGCTGATCTCTTCATTTTGGTCATTTTGGTTGACACATATAATGGAACCTGTTTGTATGTATAACTCAGAACCACATAAAAGATTATCACAAACAGTTATATTGTTATGTGTAATGTATTATTATTTGATTATGTTCTGACTCTTGCACGCCCTGTTTTAACTTCACCATTCAAAATTACAGTTCAAAACAGATTAAAACAGAAACTAAAACGAGTTTATGAAGAACATGGCAAGGTAATTAATGAATTCTATTTGCAGCAAATGATGATACTCCAGAACCAAACAATCAGAACCTTAAAAGGGTATGGAAGATCCATGATGAAATAATTTCAAAGAGAAAGTGAAGAAAAGATGCAAAAGAGAACCACCTGACACTGGATATCAATTCCTTGATGCTTATACTCCAAACTGATGCATTTGGAGAACATGGCTAGGTATCTGAAAAACATAGCAAGTTCATCTCAGATCTGGATTCACAATTTTGCATTCAACTAAAAATAAAATCATAACTCGGCTAGTCAAAACATATCTGCTTCAAACATCCACATTTTCTTTTTATTTTTCAGTTGAATTGGTAGGAAAAGGACAAGATGATAAGGAGACAAGTGGGTAAGTGTATGAAGGTTTATCTTGGGTAAACTCACTGAAATATCTGTTCAACATGATTTAATATCATATATTCAATCCAAAATTGAAGAATTAGTAAGATCTTCAAAAAAGTATTCATGTTGGAGGAAAGAAAACGCAAAGGAGATTTCCCCATCAACGTCTAGATCCCTTTCAAATGAAAATGGAGCCACATTTCCATTCTTAGCATAGTTTGGACAGAAAAAGAAAGACATAAAACTGAACAAATTAAAGTGAGATTTCATAAAAGACGCAAGATCCTTCAAACAAAGAACATTCCCTCCACATTTACCCTAAAAAAGCTAAAAACTTAACCATGAACCAATTTACCCTTCAAACAAAGATATCCTAACAAAGCTAGCATGTGCATGATACATGGAATTGGAGAATGGAACAAACTTAACCATGAACCAACTTACCCTTTTGTAGCAGCATAGAGAGTGACTAGAGGGTATGAAGGAAGCACCACAGAAGAACCAGAACCAATGTTCACTATAGCACCCTTTTTCTTCTTGAGCATGGATGGAATCACGGCCTTTGTGATCCAAGTTGTTGCCTCCACATTCACTTTCACAATAGCATCCATAAGCTCCAAATCAACTTCATGGAAGAATCTTGCATAAGGGTAAGCCAAACCAGCACCATTAACAAGCAAACCCACATCCAAACCATCTATTGCTTCCTCTATTCTCTTAGCGATTTCCTCTCCACTAACTTTCTGCATATCTATGACCACAAACTTGACCTCAACACCGTGTCTCTCTCTTATTTCCTTCAATGTCCTCTCAAGTTTCAGAGGGTTTCGACCAACCAAGAGAAGGTTGAGTCCCTTGGATGCCAATTCAAAAGCCATGGCCTTGCCAATTCCATCAGTGGATCCAGTTATTATAGCCCAAGAACCATATTCTTTGAGGTTCTTTGGTGGCCTCAAGAACATCACCCACACCCACTTGAGAAATTTGACAAACACCTTGCACACACAAATGAAGCCTATGATGCTTGTTGCTACAAGAAACCTGTCCAACCCCTCCATTTTCTTTCAGCCAAATTGCAACAAATCTCGTGACTTTCTAATACTTTAACCCTATCCCCATCAGAAATGGAAAGAAGAAAAGAAAAATCTCTGCAGTTAAATGTTTTAAAACCTTCATCCACATGGTTTTTTTTTATTTGTTCTAAATTATTTACTCAACTCAAATATTGTGGAATATCAATTTCTTAAATAAATCTTTGTAAAACAAAAGGAATAATTATTTTTTGTTCTGGACATAAAAAATAGCTTTGATTTAATTAAATGAAATTCTTTAACGGCAACTTCGGAGACTGCTTAATACGTGACTGAATCATGCCTGTGGGGTGAGTTTGTAATAATGATGTTTTTAAGGAAATATAGTAGCAACGTGCACATTTATTAACCACTAATTATATTAATTGAGCTAAAATAAGTATAAAATAGGTATATATCTCACATGGAAATATACATTTGTCATTTTTCTTTTAATATTTTCATGTATCTTATATAATAAAATATTTGCAACCAAGCTTAAAATGAGATAAAATAAAGTTATATACACTAGTATGATAATACATTATGTATTTCAAATATTATTAGATTTTAGTATTGTTATTTTTTTTATCAGTGGTATCGTACTAATTCATTATTAATATATCTAAATGTAGTGTGAAATAATAAAAAATAAGAAATATAAATTGTGCTAATTGGTTAACTGTAAATAAAAGGGAACCAATTGGGTTCAGAAATATTACTACGTAGCAGAAAATAGCGATTTACTGAGAATTAATTCTAACTTGGAAATTAGAGATAAAAGTTTATGAATCTGGTTGTTATAAACATTGTGTATTCAGGATTATTGGATTGCAGCAGCTAAAAAATAATATATCTGTAAGATTTTTCTTACAAGTACATAGTATAATATATATATATATATATATATATATATATATATATATATATATATATTTCTGATAAAAAAACAGTATATAAAAATATTTAAAAAATGTAAATAAAATAATCCTTACATCCTACGTTTTACAATAAATTGACAATCAATAATATGGTTATACATTTCTTTCATTTCACTGTATCAAATCAAATATCAACTAAAACATACATATCTTATAATTCTTTTAAAAATGAAAATAGGTTTAACAATTTATTTAATCTTACTATTATTTTAGTTTTTTCAATTCAGTTCTCACAATTTATACAAATCTCAATTTGATCTTATGTTTAAAAAAATATAATTAAATATATTTTTTTTATTCAACGTTACCAACCTCACATTACCGTTATTGCCGTTAGACAACTTAGCCAATTCAAAAAAAAATACACTAAATCATTTAAAAAAACAAATCAAATTGAGACTTTCATAAGCCAAAACAAACTTCAAATAGTGTCTTATAAAATTGTTACAAGTTGTTAAAATAGATTTGTCTAAATAACTTAATCAAATGAGGTTTTCAATTCGTAAAATAAGAGAGAAACTTGATTAAAAGTCTTCCAAACATCATCTGTGAAATCAGGGAAAAATTAATGATAATCTTAGTAAAAGGAACATCCTAACTACTACATAAATGAAATGTCAGATCCACCAAGTAGATTAAATTAAATGCCCTGTCTACCAAGTAGAAGATAAGAGCTTTTATGTACCAAAAGGGTCAATTTTCTTTTAGAAATTACTTATTTGCATTGCTTTTTAATTTTATTACATAGTTATATGTTGTTCATTACTCTACGAAAAAAAAAAGTTTTGAATAATATTGATGACTTTTTAATTATGTTAAAGTTGTCATATACGATTATGATTGATTTGAGAAAAATGAAAATTAATTAATCATTATTTAAACTTTAAATAAAGTTGTACATGTAATTAACAATTTCAACTTTAATATATTTAAACTGAAATTGTTATAATTAATTAAAATATTGAAAAGTTAGTAAGACATTTCTAGAATTTCGATATTATTAACAAATTAAATTGTTTGTACCGGTCACCACTTTTTCAATGAAATCGTCAACGATATACTACTTAACGCGAAGCCATAATAAATTTTAAAGTACATCAGATACGTAATTTAAAAAAATAAATTGACCCCTTTGTTACATAACCCGAAGATAAGACAACTTCTTTCATTTTGTTTTCGTACTTTAAGATTGACAAGTTGTGGAACAGGCGTTGTGCTGGGTTGGATAAAGTGGTTTGTCTATCAATGATGTGATTGATATTTTTCAAAATGTTCAGATTTTTGTTCGAGTTTTTTTGTATTATTTTTCTGTTGAGTTTATAAATATATTGATGTTGATATATCAAAAAAATTGATACAAAAACAGAACGCAACAAGCTATCAACTCGGTTCATTTCTGTCAGACTAAAATAACAAATATCCATCACTCTAGATAACATCAAGTGCTAAACTTGATATATAACAAATAATGCAAAACCACTTCTAATAGTAACTAAAATGATAGGTCATGGTTTAGATGTATGTAATTAACATCTTTCTTTCACAATACTGTTGTTACAATGAGCCTAAGAGGGCAATCAATACAGGTAATTGTCAGAATGAAAGAGATATCATATAATCAAGGTGGTTGTTGTAAGCTGCATACAACATTTTGATCTCTTTCATGTACCTTTTACTCTTTAAAAGTGCTAGACAATGTGAAGACTATTCAGTTTTGAAATGAAATCAGTATAATACAAGCTAACACGCCAGGAGGTACAAGGTCCTAGCCTAACTCTATGGATGTTACTTATGTTTTATAGATTGAAAATAAAAAAAGGAAAAAGACAAAAAACACTGTTACTTCTTCCTTGTACCTCCCCACTCTCCTCCACTGTTCATCTTCTATGGACAACGAACATAAATGTAGTCAGAAAAAAACATACCAGTGATTTTTTGTTTTTTTGTTGTAAAAGTGAAGCTAGTTCGGCAAGGCATTACCAAACTAGAGAAATTGTGTAAATAAGAGGTAAAAACTAACAAGTCATAAGTCAGTAGTATCACTGCTACAGCCTGAGCTCTTGAGGAGATGGTCCTGGTGAAAAGGGTCATCTACACCGTGCACAGAACTCAACCTTGGGGAAAAGTTCCACCCTGTCATTTGTTCCAGCTCATACTCATTGGATCTCAAATTGGAGTCTTCTTGGAACTTCAGGAAGAACATCGATGACCAGTAATCTCGTGCCAGGTTCTGCACAAGTGGAATGTTTAATTTAGATGAAAAACTATGCAGCAATGGCTTGCCTAATTTTAATGGACAATTTAGATACTGGCATAACAATGTTTTCAATGTTGTCTAGATTCTATCTTCAGTCCTTTTTTTATACAAGCAATGCACTATCGTTTGTTTCATATAGAAAGAACCGAGTATGAATGTGAGGTGTCTCCTAAAATTGTATTGAGCCTAAGGAACTTACTGTTCTCATCAACTGAATGATCTCGTTGAGTGCATTTTGGAAGAGATCAGGGCGTGCTAGGTTGGAAGTAGATAAAATTTCTTGTTTGCTTCTATGAGAGATATTCACCTCCATAGCCGCACCTGTAAAATTACATTCTAGCAAATATCAGAGAATGCTCCCATATTTAAAGGAACTATTACAAAACATTCAACTCATTCACTGGAACACCATGGATGAGACTACGACTGTGTTAAATCAAATAATAGTGTTCACAAAAGGGTTGAGAGAAAACTGATCTTACAATTTTGAATATGGCAAAAACTGATCATGGTGGAAATAACCAAGAGAAAGGATAAAAGAAGGAAGCCACCTGGAATAGGAATCACACACCTGCAACTATGTATTTCTGAATAATATGTCGTGCCATATAGATCCTTCTCACACAGTCATCTTCAGGTATTTTACTAAGCTCATACACTTCATCAAAGAAGTGCACACTCTCCCCAGCCAAGCAACTGTGTATATGTGAAAACAATATTACTTTTTTGTTTAGTTTAAACAAAGATAAAAATGAGAAACTATAATTCGTACAAATATGTACCAACATACTGGAGTACAAAGAAAAGATGTTTACCTATCAGCAAATGCCATAAAAGACTGCCGGAATCTCTTATTCAAGAGAAGCTTATCCAACGGCTCATTAGGATCTATCCTTGAAATTGGTTCACTTTGTGCTAATACCCCACTATCAGGTATGCCCAGAGCCTGGCTCATTGTGCGAAATTCTCGGGTTTCTCTTCTCCTCAAGCTGATTTGTGAGAGAAGTGGTTGAGAACTTGATATTGAAAAGAAAGCAACCACAAGTATGCTAGCCTTTGAACAAAACCCACATAGAATGGAAGTAAATAAAGATTCACGAAGTAATCACTTGGTTTTAACTTCCAATATGTATTGAAAATGTCTGAGATTTCATAGTATTGAGACGTAAGAAACGGTAGGAAAGCATACCACAACTAAAAGCAGAAATCTAGAGGCAACTTCAAGCCATGAGATATTGTCATAAACTTCATTAAGTATGTAAGCAGTAATCCAAATAACTGCCATGATAAATAAGCAAAGGATAGATTATAAAGAGCACCGAGAAAAGCTATCCTGAAAATACAATCTCATATTTGATAACACTAGTTTGAAAATAAATAAGTGGATATAGTGCCGGGCAATGCAAAAATGAATGTGATGGTTTTTATATTAGAAAGCCATGGTTAAATGTGACTAAAAAATTGTGGTTAATTGAGAGACTATAAAGCATGGACTTTCTTTTCAGAAGGTGAAAAATGTTGTCTTTGGAGTAAATATTATATTTAGGGTAAAGCTTCTGCAAAACTAGTTGTCCGAGAACACTAGTTAAAGAATATGCGATATCTGTAACATTGCAAATATGTATTTCAGAGTTAACATTGATTATGGTATCAGACATTTAACTTGGATGTTACACATTTAGATTTAGGTAGGAAATGTTTTTTTTTTTTTTCCTGAAAACAGAAAACCTAACCAAGAGCTTAAGGGATAATTCATCACCTTAGTAACAGCCTTAGAGAACAGGTTACTAAGAAGCTAGGAACTTCAAAATAAATAGAGAAATAAGGAGTTTTTAATGAATCTAGAAAAAAAAGTGTACCAATGGACACAGCTGATACGAGTATTCCCCGCCAGAGGTCTTTGAGTTCATCAAACCTGAATTCTATGTGATGAACAGCAGTTGTAACCCCAACCAAAATAGCAATATACAATGAGTGAAGGATTATAACTGGGATGGTCCATTGAGCTCTCATGTGACAGCGACTGCTTAGAGGCTTCATCCAATGGATAACTAGAGAATGGATGAATAATTTATCAGAAATAAATAGGGGAAAGAACATAAACAAATGACACAGGATTAAGGAAAGAAAAGGGAGTGTGTTCTGGCAATTACTTCCATAAATTCCACAAGATGTTGAGAAAATCATGGACATAAAGCAGAAAAACTTAAAATAAAATAACTATGTCAACTGAAGAGACAAAGTCCAGCAAAATTTTGATATACTAGATAGGAGATAAAAAAAATGAAATTCTATGGATGAAAGTGAGAAAATTACACCTGCTACATATACTTCGAGTTGTTAATTCCACTAAATAAAAACTAGATAAGAAAATTAAAATTAATTCAGATTCATACCAGCAGCACAGGCAATCCAGGGAAGTAGAATAAGTGGAAGAAAAATATATGATCGTATCAGTGGTAAACGTCTCCTGAAAGATCAGCAAAAGAGAAAATTAAACACCCAAGTCATAAATGAATGATTAGCACCAGTTAAAAATTGCAGTGAAACAAAAAAAAAAGAAGTATCAACAACAAAAACTTATAGCATCTCAAAGTATAGGCAAAGTGCCAATTAATTATGGCCAATCATGAGTACAAATAACCGCATCAGTCAAAAATCACAAGCCTCCATTAGCTTAAGTGAATAATAGTTTCACCAGTGAAAACCAATCAGAGAAACAGAATGTTATGTTCATGAATTCAACAGGTTGGTTACTATGTGTTGTGGTTGTGGAAAATACACACTAATTGCTTTAAGCTGTGGATCATGAACTTTAGGGTGCTGTTGGTAGAACTGATTATGCATAAGAACTTGTGTAAGTGTTTAACAGGCTTATTGACAGAGTCTATTTAAACAAACTTCTCCAAAAGTACTATTGAGGGGAAAAATTGCGAAAAACTTCTCCACAAATTAAAATTAGTGTATGAATAGTTTAAAATGATCTTCTACAGAAACTAATGTGGGAAAATTTCTACAAAATTGACTTATGAATAAACTAATCTTAGTTTATGAAGACATTAATTTCTCCTCCTTTTTCAGGAAAAAATTGTCTAAACAAGTCCACAGCTGACGATTTTTCCACAAGTTGTTGAGTTTATTTAAATAAGCCCTCCAATCTCTATGACCACTCATGAAAAACAGCTTATAATTTATATAAAAAGACTTTAATCATATTTCCTATTCTGATTACCGAAAAAAAGTATACACAAGAGTTTACAAGACAAATAGTTATCCAATAAGCACTTAATTAAGTTGTTTAATCCAAACGCACCCTAAAGCCATCACTTTGGCTTTAACGGTTAAGAGGTAGACAATCAGAAACTTCCGACAAAGCGGCCTTAAAAACCAATATTAAGATGTCACTTACTTGACAAAGATAAAATATAATTGCGAAGCCTGTGTTATGCGACAGCTGAAGAGCAAACCAAACCCTAATGGACCTTCACCCCAGGCTGAAAATAAACATGATTATACTTACAAGTGTTCCTCTTTTCAATACGTAAGCATAAACAAGTCAGAAAAGATTGCAAAAAGAAAGATAACCTCCCCATAAGTAGCATGACCGCCACCAATACCTCTCCCCAAGTTTCAAAAAATTATTCGATATCTGCATAAAAAACAAATACACAATCAGTAAGCTTGAGAACAAGGCAATGCTGAGTTGATACTGCAGCAACACCAAATTACTAGACAAGTTGGGATTGTTTAATTTAACAGAAAATAAATGACAGAGACATAAAGAACCCATTTCTACCACGAGCGATAGAAGAAGGAAGAAGCTGGCAACAACTTGAATTACAGGTATCCAGAAGCCACTGCCTTTGGTACGAGGAACCTTGTGAACTATGAAGGGAACTATGCACCATAAAACAAGCCTGAAGAATAGAAGCCAACCAACAGCAAATGCATCAGAAAACAAGCGTCACATATGATGTGTTTAGACAAACTTCCTCGTAACCTTTCAAAAAGTAAAATGATTTTCCCAATAATCTAACATAAGTTTGAACATAAACTATTTTTATGAAATTTTTTATATCAGAAAAGTAGTTATAGTCTAAACGTATATCTCATTTCGAAACAAATGATACAATAAAGATGAGCCAAAAGAACAAACCAAATCACCCAACACAGGAATCACATGAATCATCAAAGAGAGAGCCCCACCAAGGAAACACCCTTAATCAGTAAGCAGATCAGGTAGGGGGAAAGAAACAATTTTGCTTCATAGGGATGGAGGGAAACTAAAAGGGTATATAACTAGGTACAAGATTTTAACTTGTCAGTCAAGCTCAAAATTCTTAGGATCATAAGATGAAGCGGGTAAAGTGGAAAATTTGGCACAAAAAGAACGACCCGTTACACACGGATAGGGGCAAAGAGAGAAACTTACACAGTGAAGGAAAGAATGGATAGAGCAATGGCTATATAGTCAGTGGGGCAACCTCCTTTGACGGCACAGCTCGGCATTCTGATTTCATTTGACAGTTACAATCTGCAGATTCAGAGTTCAAACAGTTGCATTGAATCGAAGCTGGCACTTTCCTGTTCTGTTCTGTTCCTCCTTAATTATGCAGAGAACACAGTCCTTCACTTCCACGTGATGTTTGTTTCACCACAATTTGCTAGCTTCGGAATTTCCCAAGATATATATGACAGTGCTTTTAAGAATTGTTGTTTTATATGACAAATAACAACTAAAGTGTTAAAAAGACCATGACTTGTACGGAAATCATAAAACCAAATCTTCCTACTCAACCCTACACCATACTTTCACAATTAATTATGATTTGTTAATTTTAAAACAATCATTTCATAAACATACTCATAATTATAAAACAATCTTTAAAAAAATTCATATAGGCAGCACGAGTTACTTAAATTGAAAAAAATAATTTATATAAACAATTTTCTTTAATTTATAAAAACTTCTAAATTTAAAATAAGTAGATCTATATTAAAATAATATTTCTTATTTATAAACAGCTGTCAATATTAATTCAAAGTTTATGATACTTAATATAAAATATATTATACTAATACATGTAGACAAAATTCTTTTCCTAATATCAACTAAATTTCCTTCCTTTCTTTTTCAAGTTTCGCATTTGTCAACTTTTTTCTACCGATATAACATTAATTATTTTCTTATCATATATATATATATATATATATATGTAGCATGCTTCATCTAGAAGCACACGTGTGCGGTATTTAATTAAACATGGCTAGCTCTGGCTAATTCAAACGTATCGTGATTAAATTCCATCATCACTTTCAACTTTTCAACACACCATACATTTAAATCATTGATGGAAGACGCCTGCATAAAGATATTCTGTAAATTAAAAAGTAGAAATTGGGAAAGTTTACCAATAAAATCACCGTCATATAAAATTAGGGATAATATAATAATAATATATATATGTATGTATATATATTGCAAAAAGATTGACATTGATTCATGTAAGTATATTGCAATTCATAAATAACACACAATACAGTACATGAAACAACTAAAAGAAGATTCATCGATCAGCTGCACTATTCACTTCACCAGAGTCTCAAGAACAAATTTAAGTAATAATAACATTTTCATTCAATACTTCCTTCCATCAACGAACACCTCCTTATGTTATCTTCATCTAAGGGCCAAAGCAGAACCATTTTTTCTGCACATAAATAATATCACATAATTGAATCTGCATTGAAAGGAATTCCATGTTGCTAAAATGGGTATATATGTCAGAATGCATCATCTAAGATTATCAAAATCTTCAAAAATTTCAGCCTGCTAAATTGAATTTATCGACTTTTTTCATGTAAATTTAAAATGGGTATGTGTCAGATCATGAAAACCTGGTAATTCTTAATCATAGTTTGAAGACAATGTACCTTTGTGTTAGAGGCACTCTTGCTCTTTTTTTGATTCTTGCGTTTTCGAGAATCGTATTTTCGCTGAGAAGGGAATCGTCCTGAGACTGAGGCAATTTTCTTTTCATCTCTGGCTTTGTTGAATATAACAGTGAATCCTTCAGCTGAAGCAGGATCATTGACATCCCAATCCCCAAACTTGGGTAAAGGCTTTCCTTGTTTTTGATCATAATACTGCATGAACAAAAATGTCAATATCACCCAAACAAATCATCAGTTGGTCGAAGCTTTTGCCATGGCATATTGCAAACAATATTAAGATTTCCCAACAAAGAGAATGACATAAACAAAATCTGTTCCGTAAAAGACAAGAAAATGAATATGGACAAGATTGATTCTTTCTTCTGGATTTGATAAGATAAATCCTATCCAAACATTTCCATGGTAATATATATCATCTGGGTCTATAAAAAAATTGGAAAGTTTTGTTTTTTTTTATCGTTTGTAACAAGCTATTTTGTTCTTACAAGAAAAGAAGAGAATCTAAATGTTGGAAATGACTTAAATGCAATGATGCATGGTAATTGAGAAGGTGGTGAAGAAGAAGAAAACATACCGAGGCCATGGATTGAAGCTTAATGATAATCAACAAAGCCAGAAACGATAAAGAAAATGAATAGATACAGAAAAAGATGAATGCTAAAAGTGTTGGAATGCATAGCGTTTTATAAAAGATCTACAAGAACAGAAAACGAAGTGCACGAAAATTAGCTGTAGGATTTTCATGGCCAACTCATCTAAAACACGGTTTATTTAATTCTCTACATTTTTTTTTTATTTTTTTGTTAACTATAGCACAGATCAAATGTTGTCCTTTTCCCATTACCTGTTTCAGTTACAAAATAACAAATTGAAAACGTAATTTTAATCTGACTTCTTTTTTTTTGTTTTAACATTAAAATTTGTTTTACTTTTTGACATTTTCCCACCAAAAGGATGCTTATAATATTGGACGTTTATTTCCTTTCTTAATCCTTTGTAACTTGCTATTTTGTTCTGTGTACAAAAAAAAAAGAAGAAAAACTATATCTTAGAAATCACTCGAGATATGTATTAAAAATAATAATGAAAAAATAAGACTCACATTCATTCAAGATTATTTCAAATGATTAAGGCTAAAATGTAAAGATTTATGTATGTTTTAATGATATCTTAATCTTGTGTTTTTTGAGTATATGATTTGTATACTCAATAATTATTATTTTGATAACCCTGTTTCCGTTGCAAAATAACATCTTACTGTTTTTACAATGAATGAAGTATTAATAGCTTATTTAGTCTAACTATTTTGATTTTATATTAAACGATTGATTATATTCACTTCAGAATTAATAAGAGATTTTTTAATAATAAAAAAAGCATAGTAAAGAGTTGTATCATAATCATTTTTAAATAAAAAATTACACTTGTAATTAGTTGTGGGTGTGAATATCTAACTTACGGAAGAAGTAATGGACTGCTGTGACTCCTTCATCTTCATATCTAATCCTCACCTAATTATTAACCAGAGAATATGTTATTATTGAGAAATATTTTATATATCCAATACTCTCACATTGTTTAAAAATTAAAATAAAAAAATAATTTATTTTTTCAATATTCAGAAACTTTTTTAAAGATAAAACTCTAAAATAGAATAATAATTCAAGTATGGTTGCCCATTATGAATGAAGCCAAAATATAGAATGATAAAAGAGTTGTTCTTGATATTATCTTTGGGCCGCACCCCATCAAATTTTTTTCTGCATCCCATCAAAGCTTCTGGAAAAAAGTTTCCGTAATAAGAATGTGCGATTGTCTTCTGAAAAAAAAATCCCAAATTGATTTAGTGTTTCCCAAACATTTTCTAATATTTTAAAATTTTCTACACCTTATTTTTTACTTTTTTTCGTACTAAAAGTTTCGGAAGGTATTTTCGGATCTAGAAAATGTCTTTCAAATCATTCATTTCAGAATAAAAGACAAACATTTTCGAAATGAGTATTTCGAAAGATATTTTTAGATTCAAAATTACTGGAACACTCATTCTGGAATATAAAATAAAATTCCGAAACAAGTGTTTCAGAAGTTATTTCCTGATCCAAAAATACCTTTTGGAATATGAATTCAATTTTTTTAAATTCTGGAATGGCTGCTCCAAAAAATATTTCTACATCCATAAACATATTCCAAAACATCCAATTCAAAATGAAAAAAAAATTAAAAAGGTGTTCGATAAGATATTTCTGAAAATGACTTCCAGAACACCTATTCTGGAAAAAAAAAAATTATTCCATAATGTATTTCCATATCTGAAAATACCTTTCTGAACCGTGATTCCATAGTAACAATAATTTTCAAAGCTGGTGTTGCGAAAGTCATTTTTGGATCTGGAAATACCATTTGAAACATCCTATTTGGATTTTTCTGTATTTGTGTTCGAGAAGATGCAGAGAAAGTCACAAGTACTCAATCGTTTTCATTAATTTTATGCTAAATTTAGACAGACAGGTGCCATGTTTATCCTTATTTTCTTCATTTTCCTGCAGAAGAGAAAGGATGTATTAGTTTGTGAAGGGTACTTAGTTGGAGAGGTTATGGGAGGAGGTGAGAGAAAGGAATACACCAAAGGAGGCAATGTGAGAATGAGTGCTAGGTGTAAGGTAATAGTTATACGTACAGAAATGATGGAACCACGTTAAGGCCACGTTGACTTCTTCAATTAAGCAATTAAAAATCATTGGCCAAAAGAAAAACATTGAATCATTTAAAAACATAAACTAAATTGAAGCTAAAAAATTGTAACACAACTAAAAGAATCTCAATAATGAGAGAAAATAAAGTATTAAACCATAAAACAATGAAAACATACAAAATCACATATACAAGTTTTCCTTGATAAAGAGAGAAAAGAGCTATCCTTCAATGGGTCTCTGTATAAATGAATCACCCTTAAAATCCTTCTACATTTTTATTACATTGGCATGCAAAAATAATCATCTGCCTACTTTCTACCCACCACATACTATGATATTGAAACAATTGTAGGCCATTACAATGGAGGGACTTCGTTTTTGGAAAAAAAAAAAAACTGTCAAAATATGAGCCCTAACATTGAAGACCAGAATCTCTGAATCCCTAAAATGTGACTCCAGAGAACAAATAGAGGATTTTATGAGATATGAGAAAAACGGGTTAGGTTTCACTAAGAAGTAAAAAGAAAGACATGAATAAAAAGAGACAACTTTATATCTACAATACAATTTGCAGACGTGGGACATCCAATGTTGCGAAGTCCACGTCGGTTTGATCTTAACTTTTCTACAAGATCGTCCCCAGCAGCCAGATATGCAAGATAAGCAAATAACCAACAAGTCCTAATCTTGCTCTAGGACGACTCATGAGAACTCGACCACCAGATAACCTGCATAGGGAAATCAAGTTCCTTTTTTTGATAGAATTCAAAATAAACGGAACTTTGCAACAGTAAAACTAGAGTTGCATTCTCAGTTGCAATAATAAAAACATTGAGTTTGTATTTCTGAAAATGCTTTTATTTAAAGTATTTAAGTTCAATTAAAAGGAACTATTAGCATTGATATAATAGAGATCAGAATTTACCAACTTATTCAATGATTTTATTTAGAAGTAGTTACCACAATGCTACTAAACACATATAGTTGTCTCTAGTTAAGCTATTTTAGCAGTTTTATCATTAAACAAACTAAACAACGCCAATAAATCAATTCCAATTGTTCAGGGCCGAGTTACCTTCTTTAATAAAATAGAGTTTTTGAACAAATCTTTAGTCCCTTTTTTCCAAAGAAAATGTCATGGTGTATGGTGATTTGAATTTGATACTAGGAGAAAGATGACTTTTTTTTTTCCTAAATAATTCCAAATATATGTAGCCTTAAGATTTTTTCCTATAGAATGAAACCATTTTAACAGTTTAGTAACTGCTTCATTTAACGCTCTCCAAACCATGGATCTTTAGCATCCTCTGGCCGATCTTTCTCAATACAGCATGGTATTTTTTGAGATTCTACGCAAAAATATCATCTTTAAAATTTTAGGTCTTCTGCTTTCAAAGTTCGGCCATCAATTTTACCATGTAAATTCTACGATTCTTTCATGTTAAAACACAAGCAATTTCAAACATTCTTCGTTTACCTCGGTTTAAAAAAGTAAAAGAAAATAGCAATTTTACCAGAGTCCATCAATACGATCTGCAATGAGTTTTCCATGTTTTGGTACAAATCCAGAAGTGTTTAGAGACTTGAATACGCGACCTGCAAAGTAACCTAGAATTAAGTCGTCAAATTTTCAAAGCAATAATTCACAATAATGAGAAGCTCATAATTACCTTTATCCTCATCCGTATCCACTCTGTTAATCAAATTATCAGACTCCATACTAATATCAAGTGCAAGATGGTCAGCAGATCCTTTTCGCATATTCCGCACATGAGCAGCTGATGAGACAGGTGATATTGCTTTCTTGCCACGTGATGAACCCTGTGCAAAGAAGCATACATTTAACATGCATTTCCCTTAATCACTTTAACACATAATTCGAGAATGCATCATAATATAAAGGAGTTGATAAAAGAAAAAGCAAGACATGACCAGTCAGAAATCAAATGAATATCCAATATATGTATGTGAAGGGAGAAAATTTCCCTTCAAAACAAATTTCTAGTTCATCCACATTTATTTCAAGAAAAGAAATAAGGCAACGGTAGATAGACATATCTATTTGTCATATTTCAGGATCAATTCAGAAAGACAAAGACAGGTGTTAACTAATGACACACATTAAACCATCAATATTATGTCACAAAGAATCACAGCATATGTTTCTAATGAGTCGTTGAAACATTTGAACTTAAATATCCTTGCAGAATCCATTTCCAATATCACATTATGTAAGAACTATAAGCTTAGAAAACAAGGTTAAAATTGACCACCTCTTCAACTTCAGTTATCTCAGACCCAGTAGGTAATGAGGATGCTTCATATATGCTTCTGTCCTGGACAATGTCTGGCTGAGAAGTCCTATCTTGAAGCGAATCTTCAAGTAGTTTAACCTTGGTTTTTAATTCATCAATAACCTTCTGATTTCCAACTAACTTAATATCAAGTTCTTGGGCCTTGGATTTTGAATCATCACATTCTGAACGAATGGCAACAATACGTTTTTCCAATGCTGGTATTAATTCCTTCAAATCCTTAGATTTCCTATTTACAACCCATTCACCAGCTCCCAAAGAAATATCCATAATTTTTTCTAATACATAAGTGAGCTCAGACAATTCATTCTTGAGCATTTTTGCATCTTCACAGTTTCTACTGAGTTGTTTAACTTCCTCCTTGATATCCTTAATTTCAAGATCCTTTGTTTCAAGGATTGACTGCAGCTTTTCTTTATCATGAGACATAGAGTTTAATTGATCATGCAACCTAGTAATACTATCAATAATGTAAGAGAGTTTTTTCATAGGGGCTGAAGTAGGTAGCTCCAAGTCATCTTCAGACTCTACAATAGGGATTTTGATCCTATCTATCTTGTCAAAGACATCTCTCATTTGAGATGATGTAAGGAGAGAGTTTTCTGCCAATGGAAAATGAAGATTTGAAATTAAATCAACTTATGAAATAAAATAAAATCCAATATGGTTAAATCAAGAAACATATCAAATTTCTTTACCTTCTTTTGCCAACAAAGCATCGTGCATCGATGAAATCTCAGCTTCTTTTTCTTTCAATTTTTCTTCTAGGGCATGATAACTCTCTAACTTATCCTTAAGCTCACTGCAAGCACTTTGGAGTGATTGAATATCAGATTCCAGCAGCGAAACTCTGTTTTTATTTAAATCTCTATCATCTGTGACTAATTCAAAAGCAACTGTTGCTTCTTTCAATTTATTCTGTAAATCTTCAATTGTTACATCTAACTGCTCACTTCTAAATTCAAACTGTCTAATCAAAGCTTGAGCTTTTCTAGAAGTACTAATCAACTTATGTGTGGCCTCCACGTATTTACCATTCTTATGATGATCTGCTTGCGCATCTGCTTCAAGGTTTAACTTTTCAACCTCAAAAATGGAGTCTAGCAGCCCAAGATTCTTGTCAACTTCACTCTGAAGTGCAATGGTAGAATCACTGCATGCAGATAGCAATACATTGATATTGTTTTCTAAAGTGGCAATAATATTTTCCTGTTCTTCTTTCAACTTTTTCATGGTATTTGCTTCTGCTTTCAAACTTTCCATGTTCTGAACAATAGTCTCCGAGATGGCCTCAGTTTCCAACAGTTTTCCATGGAGAGGAGAAATAAACTCATCCATAGAATACGAAAATTCATCAAACTTATCTGCAATGTGTTTTCTGCTCAACTCAAATTCTTTCACAATCTTTCCAAATGATAAGATTATGGTGTCAATATCAGCATCGTCAATCTCTGTGTTGTCCAGTTCAAGTTCAAAATTTTCAGGACCATCCAAGAATGTTTTTCTCATAAGTGTATTTTCCTGGAGCAAACAACACATTAAGACAGAAATATAGACAAAAACACTAACAGAACAAAAACAACAATAGACACACACAGAGAGAATGATTTAACAGAATGAAAAGATTTGAAACAGCACATTTGATATCAAAAGCCATGTAATTTTCTAATCAATACACATATCATGCATTGATCACCATTAACTTTTTTCAATTATATGTGGACACATATGTTACTCATTAGAAGTCTTGGACGGCACATTAACAGGTTAATTAAGTATTCAACGTACGAAATAAAAGAAAATAATAACAACTAAAAGAGGGTGGTAACGATACTACCTCCATCACTAGCTGTTCCTTTGAGTCCTTTGCAGTCAAGGCAACATTATCTCTAATTTTGTTAACAACGAGACTCATATTCTTCAGGGTCTCGTATTTCCTCTCAAAGAATTGTTTTATTCTGGGAAATAGAGTAGTGTCCTTCATGAGCACCTGAAGATCATTAAGAAGTCCAATGAGCTTTAAGGACCTGTTTTCTAAGTTGCCATTCTTTCCAGCTAACTCGTCCATGCATGAATTTAACTTCAAACTGAGTGAAGATATCTCCTGCTTTGCAATTTTATTTGAATTTTCTAAGGTGGAAACATCATCTTGTGCCTTTGATAATGCATCCTCCAGTGATTTTATAGTTTCAGAAGCATCTACCAAATTGTTGGCATGATTTGCAGCTTCATCTTGCAGCTTCTTCAATTCATTTTCCATCTCAGTCTTGACAACTTGATCAGCATTATACTTTTCAGTCAATAAATTGACATCACCCTCAACCTCGGATAGTCTATCTTCTAGATCCTCTATTTTCCTGCTAGCCTGTGCCATTTTGCTTGTTTGGCTGGCTGCTTCATCTTTAAAACTCTCTAACACTCTCTCTGCAGCTACTCTGCTAACTTGAGCCTGCTCTTTTTCATCAGAAAGAATAGAAATATCTTTTGCTGCTTGTGATAATGCCTCTTCAAGTGACTTATTAGTACCCTGAACCTGATATAGTTTATTTTCTAGATCCTTTATGGTCCTGCTGGCCTCGGTCAGTTTGCTAGTTTGACTGGCTGCCTCATCATTAAAACTTTCTAACACTCTCTCTGCAGCTACTCTGCTAACTTGAGCCTGCTCTTTTTCTTCGGAAAGATTAGAAATATCTTTTTCTGCTTGTGATAACGCATCTTCAAGTAACTTCTTAGTACCCTCAACCTGATATAGTTTATCTTCCAGATCCTTTATGATCTTGCTAGCCTCTGCCAGTTTGCTTGCTTGACTGGTTGCTTCATCTTTAAAACTCTCTAACTCTCTTTCAGCAGCAACTCTGCTAGCTTGAGCTTGCTCTTTCTCTATGGAAAGAATAGAAATATCTTTTTCTGCTTCTGATAAGGCATCTTCGAGTGACTTGTTGGTACTGAAGACCTCGGCAACTTTACCTTTAACTTTATGTAACTCTTCCTCCAATTCTCCCTTCTGATGTTCTAATTCTGTTTTCTTTTCAGCAAGTTGAGAAACACTGTCATTCGAAGACGATAATTCCCGTTCAAGGGATTTTACAGTGGCTTGGGATTCAGCTACTTTAATTTCAAGTATACTGGCATTCTCCTTCACTAGCTGCAACTCTTGCTCTATGTGTACCTTGGCATCTTGGCATTCACTGACATAATCAGCAAGCCACTTCACCTTTTCTATTGGTTCATCAAAAGCAGGCTCAACAGGAAGAATGATACCATCAATACACTTCATCACTTTCTGTAACATGTTATTGCTCTCAGTTAAGAATTGTTCTAACTGATTCCTCTCCCTTTTCATTTCCAGAAGATCAGCCTCCAGCTTTGGGATGCTTTCCACATTACTGGACAATCTGTTGATCTCGTCCCTGTATTCAGAAACAGCAGATTCTTGCTTCTGCAAATCAACCTTCAACTGCTCAATCTCTGCGTTCCTTTCATTTAGAAGACCTTTTAGATTGTCCCTATCCTGAACCAGCCCCTTTCCTTTCTTAACTGCCATGGACAACTTATCCCTAAGCATGGCAGTCTTCTCCTCTGATCGATCAAGATCTTGCAGCAGAGAACTCCTTTCTTCTTTCAGAGTTATAATTTCCTCAGATGCCACTTTTAGTTCTTCTGAAAGTTTATTTGTACTTGATCTAATTAGCATCTCTTCTTCTAGTATATCTTCATAGAGTATTAAACCTTGGTCTCTAACATACAAGAGACTTTGAATGTTTTCAAACAACTCAGCATCAATCTTAGATGCTCTAGAGAAGGGACCAGTCTGCCCTTTTAGAATTTGAAAGCATAAGTCGATGATCACAGAAGTGTTGGAATAGTCAATCCTTTCATCTTCCTTGTTCAGGCCACAAAGATCGACTAACATATTGACTATCTGATCCTTCTCCAAAGAAATTTGACAGTTCTTGCCAAAAAGTTCATCATATTTGAACTTCAAATCAGTTAATTCTGACAGAAGGTAATATTTTTCCTGCAATTCCAGCACAAGAGAAATACTCAACTGATCAATATTGTAACGGGATGCTTCCATGATTGTGGAATTTTCTTCCTGTAGAGTGTCCATGATCTCCCGGGCCCTAAGACAAGAATCCACAATCCAATTCACTTGTGATTCCAAATCATATGATGAAACAGGCTCTGGTATGTCCACTAGAGATAGAGATTCCTTCAATTTGCACAACTCTATGAAGGCTTCCTTCAGTGTATTTCTCTCATCCGCAAGCCATCTGAGTTTCTCTGGCACATCAAACATTCCAGGATCATCAGGTTTGGCATAAGACAAGATTTCTTCCACTTGATCCAAAACTGCATTCTTTTCTAATAATGAGTTCTGTAGGGAAACGACCATATTTTCACTATGGGCCAACTCCTCCTTAGCAAGCTCAGCAGCTTGGAGTGCGACTGACTTCTCTTCCAATTCAATCAAACATTTCTCAAGCTCGCTGGATTTATCAGCCAGAGACTTCTTTAATGAATCTCGCTGCTGTACCAATGCCTTTCCTTTGGTCACAGCCATACTAAGCTTTTCTTTCGTATTAGCACATTTAACCTTTTCCTGCTCAAGTTCTATTTTCAAATTTCCTAGCTCAGTATTCAATGTCCCTAGCATCACCTTTTCCTTATCAAGCTCATCAACCAATTTCCGGTTTTCATCTTCTAACTGAGCCAGTTTTTCAACCAATTCTGTTTCCTTTCTTTTGAGCTCCAGTAACCCACCATGAGCACCAGCAAGTATGCTCCCATATTGCTGCTCTTTAGAATCCAAGCCTACCTGGGAGAAAGATTGCTCAAGTTGATAAATTTCAGAAAGAATCTGATTGTACTTTCCAATTAAATGCGTAGTGCCTTCTTCAATATAAACTATTTTCCCACTAATAGAATCATCCAATACTTGTTCTTGAGTGACAACTGTTGCAAGAGAGGATATCATTTTATCCATCAAATTCTCAACAAAATGATCCTTTTCAAGTTGAGCTTGAGCTGAAACCTGAAAATTATCATTAGATACCATTAACTGAGCTAGCTTTGTATTAAGATCCTCTATCTCACGGTCCCTGGTAGAGAGATGTTCCCGAAGATTACTTATAGTGGTTTCACTGTTTGACCGTTCTTCTGAAGCAGTGTTCACAAATTCCAAACATTCTTTTATCATCTTCCTCAACGGAAACTCACTAACGTCCCTACCTCCAACTTCAGTTCCATTCTCTTTGCCATTGAGAGTCTTTAGCTGACAATGAAGATCAAGCACTCCCTGTGTAACAGTTTGTCTTTCTTCCTGCTCAACTCAAAAAAGAAATAATGAATACTTCACATCAAAATTCATTCTGTGCAAGCTAGAACCACTCTCAAATTAATACAAACGACAAACCTGGTATTCCTGCAAAATCCGTTCTTTCTCAGCATCAGTTTTCTCCAGCTGATCTGGGGAGTGAGCATCCCCCACTCCATTGCCCATTTCAACAGAATGTCTCTGCTGGTGATGCATAACTTCATTTTCCTCCGTTCCGTCATCTTCATTCTTCTCAGCTGAAACTTCTTCATCCTTTTGCCCGGTTAACTCATCGGGACAATCAACAAACATGTCATCCCTGGCAGTATCCTCTGCAGACTTTTCATCATCAGGCTCCCCATGATCAACACGCTCTCCCTGCTTCACTCACATTAATCCAAAAGCATCAATGTTTCGCATTGCCCAATTTTCGTAGCTCGAGTAATAAACAATTGGTAACCAATAAGTACCTGGTCTTGATTTGTACCAGTGTTTGATTCGGTATCCACATTTGATTGGTCGTGCCCCACACCACCCCCTGAATCCGAATCCGCTTCCGAAACCAGCTCCGCTACGTGATTCTCAGACATCTCAACATTCAAATTCCTCACTCCCAAACGAGATTCGGATCTGCAATTTCTATTTCCTTCAAAAAAAAACACAAACGATAACTCAAACAAAAATAAAACCAATTAAATACAAATTCAAATGAATTAAATCAAACAGCAAATGAGCTTGAACAATTATTTTGATATATGAAACCCTAAAATGAAATTGACTTGGAAAACCTGAAATAGCAGAGTGAAAGCCAATCAAACTGTAAATGCATACTTGTTCAGATGACGAATTTCGGATTCTAAGAAAAATAATAAAATTTAAAAGCAGGTTTTATTTTATTAATTTTTATTTCGTTATTATTATAGTTTTGGATTATTGGTACTACTACAGATCCTGAAACTGGTCTGTGTCTGTGGTAAACGGTAACGTTGTGAGACTCGTCGTTGACCTTTCTCACCTGTTTCTTTGGTACTCAAAAACGACGTCATTTGGATGCGGAAGAGCTGATACGTCACTTTGTAATTTTCTATAAATTATAATTTTTTTTCCATTTACAAATTACTTTTTTTTCAAAATTATTATTTACCTGTGTTGGTGGGTTTTAAAGATTTTTTAAGACACGACAATTTTTTCATCTAAAAAAATATGATTTATTATATTTTCTAAATATATTTTTTATAACTAAGATTTTGTAATTACATTTCAATGAGTTTATGTTGTAAGATTTTTTTAAGGAAATTGCAGATTTATAAGTTTTAAAATAATTTTATGATTGTTTTGGATAAAAGTTTAAATTATAAGAACTAATAATAAGAAATAAAGTAAAGTAAATAAATGTTTTTATTTTTTATTAAATAAATAATTAGTTGGGACGTGATACTATTAAGACGAAGTATTATCCTAAATTCAGACAAACACACATGGGGAGAGAAAATTGTTAAATCTTTTTGCATTAATAAAAAGATAAGAAATTAAATAATAAATAAAAATAATTAAAACAATTGTAAATTTGGTTATTTGCGGCTTTTATTAAAACATATTTATTTTATTGAATGTTTAAATTTTTTATATTTTTAAATTAAATGTTAATTTTTTTTATTACTATTTATGTATATTGTATGAAAAATAAAAAGGCGGTTTATTTAAGTTTTAAGTTTAAATATTATTAATTAAGTTTTTATTAAAAAAAATGCTTTTCAATTGTCCCAAAGTGTCATAATTTTTAACTGAGTTTCATTTTAAAACCTTAAATAAAATATCACAAACTAAAACAATAAAAAATAAATAAAGTACTGAAATTTTAATTTATTTTACCAATTTTTTTTATTTCATATCTCCTCATGATTAAATTATTTTTTTTAAGTATTAAATTAAAAAATATATATACTCTACTTTTTTATAAAGATAATTATGATTTTCAAACTTTATTTCCTCGGTGTCCAAATTCACAATGTTTTACTTAAAATTGCAAAATTAAACACTTATCTCACCCGTTACTAACGATGGTTATTCAACTAACAAGATATAAAAAGCTTAAACACTCAATGAAACAGAAATTTTTTACAAAATTTAATAAAAAAAATATCCTTTTTTATTTCAATAAGAGTCACGTTACTCAACTTGACAACAAAATCATAATAACTAAATTAAAGAATATAATTTTTTAATAAAAATTCAATTAAAATTACTTAAATTCACCGCTTGTTATAGTTATATCAAACAAAATTCAGCAATGAATAGAAAAGAAAATAAACAAATCCAGAAAAAGTTGAAAGGTTTTTCTTGAGTATTGTTCATTTGAGTGAATTTTGAAGGAGAGTAATTGAGAAGATTTGAAGATAATTTTTTTTTATTTGAATACATTTGAAGGTAAGTGAGAGTGAATTTAGAATTAAATTTTTTTAATTTATCACATAAATTAAATTTTAAACTAATTCTCACAAACTTTAAAATTTATCTTTAAAACCTCTCAAATCCACTTAATTATTCTCTCTCAAATCCATTCAAATAAAAAAGGCCTTCAAATTATACCATGATAATGATAATACTCATAAAAACAAATTATTTTAAAATCCAAATTAAATACATCCCTAACCATAACTGTCAATTAATTTTAAATGTAAATTAAACAATAGTTTAGTTGGGCAAGGCTGTGTTGGTTCCCTGACATTTATTGTCACTCACTTTCTTTTGACTTTGCCCTGTTTTTATTGTTTATTATTTTTATTTTCGGTTTTCTGTAAGTGGTCTTGTCTCTTGTCTCAATGGATTGGATTGACTGCTATGCAATACTTCTTGAAAATTAATTACCATACAATATAACAATTCAAAGTTTATGTACAGAGGGGTCAATTTTTTTTCAAATTTACGTTAGTGTCTCACTTTTTAAATTTATTTGGGTTAAGTCGTACACTACACTTGAAGAAGTCATGAACCATTTATACAGTTCTGACGATTTCGACTGATGAAATTTAATTAATCATTCTTTATAATTTAAATAAAATTGTATATATAATTGGTGACTTCAATTTAAATTGTATATTAAAATGATGATTTTAGTATAAATAAATTTTGAATTAAAGTTGAACATCGCGTTAGTGACTTCATTGTGTGTATGTATACAGAGAGGACATAACTTGAGAATCAAACATTCAAAAGGAGAAAACTCTGACAAAAATAGTAAGTAGCATAGAGAATTTAATAAGAAGGATGACTATTGGAGATAACTTGATACCATAATTAAGTAGCATTAAAAGGTTGGTAAGACATCCGGATATATCAGTGGTACATATCAATAACTTGATAAGATATATGAAAAACTTAAATAGTTTGGTAAGAAATTAAATGTCTTTTGGTAATATATATGGAAAACTCATATAGTTCGATAATAAGTCCAAATGTTTTTATAAGGTGTATAAAAAACTCAGATAGTTTAACAAGAAGTCGAGATGTCTCAATAAGATGCATGAAAAACTCATATAACTCGACAAGAAGTCCAGATATCTCAGTAAGGTGCATAAACAACACAGATAGCTTAATGGGAAGTTCAGATAGTTCGATTAGATACATACTACATCACTCACTTCGGGAGTACATGCACCTTAGTGAGCTATTTGAGTTCTTCATGTATCTTACAAAGATATTTAGACTTTTCGTCAAACTATCTAAGTTCTCCATGCGCATTATCAAGTCATTTGAACTTTCCATCAAGCCATCCGAGTTTTCTATGCATTTTACCAAGTTATTTTGACTTTCCGCCAAGTCATTTGAGTTCTCTACGCACATTACCGGGTTATCAAAAATGCATCATTGATCTATCATAATGCACATTATCAACCTTTGAATGTTATGTATTTGTCTTGTCGAGTTATCCTTGTACTCGTCTTTCTTATTTAATTTCCTATGTTATCTAGTCTTTTTTGGTAAGTTCTCCTCTTATTTGTGTTCGACTCTCAAGTTATATTCAATCCTCAAAACACATGTATGATAAAGTCAATAATAAAGTGCATACTTTATTTAAAATGATTTACATTGAAATCATCATCCATAGACATGATTTTAGTTTAAAAATTATTTACGTTGAAATCATCATTCCCACACACTACTTTAATTCTCAATTCAAATGAATTAAAGTTAAAATCATCAATTACATATATAACTTTACTTAAATTTTAAGCGATGATTAATTAAATTTCATGGGACTGAAGTCACTAAAATTATACACGATTTCACTATAATTAAAAAGTCATACATGCTATTTTTGACTTCTTCAAATAAAATTGTCAACTCTATATATAATTTAATCCATGTATAATAAATTTACAAATATTCCAAATACTTAAGTTTAAAAAAGAAAAATTGCCCCCTTTAATAAGTAAACCTATAATTCAATCCTATCATATAATAATAATAAGACATTAAGTCACCTTTAATTATAATAATGATAATAGGGTTAGCTCCCATGTCAAATATATCAAACTTGATGGCTAATTTGTTTATACTTAAACTCGTGATGTAAACCTCCCTATCATATTCATATACATTCTATTACAATCATTTTAAATTATAGATTAATTTGAACCCTAGAAAATCAAGGAACTAATTCGCATAAAAAGTCTATATGAAAAGTTATACCATATTCCACCTTACACCAAGACTAAGATTAAATGTGGTAGAATTGAAAAAAAAAAAGGTTGTATCAATGCACAACATAAATGTCAATTCAAACTTCTGTACGAAATTTTCAAAGACCACACGTCATTACATGTAAAAGCATTCAGATATTTCCCCCCACCTAAATGCTTAAGCTTTTAAAGATGATTAATTCATGAATCAGACATAATATCAAAGATATATCATCAGTTACAGTACTTTGTCATTATACTACAACTCAACCTATGCTGGCAGTTTAGGTTATCTTAATAAAGAATGAAAATGCATTTTCCTAATTTTCAGTACATGCTTCTAAATTTCAATACACAAAATAACGAAAGGAAAAAAAAAAAAAAACTTTCAAAATAACTGTGTTTGTAAGCTCCTAGTTGAAATTGAAACTTACACTTACCTGTGATATTATATTTTGAAGGCTTTAATTAATTAAGTTTGAATTCTTTCACTTTCATAAATTTAGGTGTTTTTAAATGAATTATTATTAAAAACAAATTGTTCATTAAATATAAAAAATTAACTTTTTAAACTGAATTCTTATTAAATATATTATATTGTTAATATAAATAAAAATATTATAGTTAAAATGAAATCATGAAAAAAAAATGTTGCTTTAATTGAAAATATGTTAAATAATAGAATTGTTATATATCAAAAACTTTCCATCAGCACCGTTAATAAAATCGTTATTGTTATTTAAAAAAAAAAATCGGTTAAAACAATAAATTTTACTTATAATTTTATATTAGTTATGATATCATTCTGTATTAATTAGAACACTCATATTTAGTAATAAGTAAGACAAATAAACAAAAAATAACAACTACATCAAATAAATAACAGAAATTAATTAAACAATAAATATTCAATTAAAAAATATAATGTTTTTAAAAAATACTTAATAAACTAAAAATTTAATAAGAATTGTTACAAATATCAAAATTTATAATAGAGTTGAAACTTAATTGAATTTATTTTAAATTATATAAAAGAAATCCATTTGGCTGATTCACACGGTTCAATTAGTATTTATAATCATGAAATTTTAGGTTATATCTTTGGGCTTCCTTCTATCCACTCTTAATATATTTTTATCTCTTCTATTAATAGACTAGAGAAATCCTTTTTGAAATTAGAGAAACTAAACATATTAAATATAAAATAATAAAAACTAAAATGGAACCTTATAAATTTTAGAGAAACTTAACAGAAACTTTGCTCTCATTTATATTTTAGAGAACCTTATGATTTTCCAAATGTTTACATTTCCAAAATACATTACAGTCACAACAGAATCATTTTATCAACATCAGTCTGTGGCAACAAGTAACATACAAGAATATTTAACTTAATGGATCCTTCATACAAGGAATTCCAGGTTAATTGCAAGAACAATGTCTACAATGGAGATATATCACAGAAGTAAGAAGAATGGTTTTTCTGGGCCAAAAAACCAGAAATATCTCTTACCAGAACATCTGTGATTAGATTACCAGAGTATTTTCTTTTTCAACCAGACTCTATTCACATTTGTATTCCGGAATTGCCTATCTGTACATTTTTTTCCTTTTTGTTCTTATTCAATGGAAAAATTAAATGAGGTATTCGTAATACATTACGAAAAGTGCATCTGGGTGATCTTTTGGCAGCTTGCTGATATAGAGGTAAAAACGCAATAAATCCTCTTTAGAAACTGTTTCAGCATCAACAACATCATCGTCACAAGTTAGCACCCATAGATCCTCTGAATTAACTCTCCTCAAGCTGCCACGACAAAAAGGACAAGACTCTGATTTTCTGTTCCTGCAATTGAACAAGTCCAGCAGCACAACCGTCAAAAAAATGATAAACCATTGGAAATAGCATAAAAATTTGAAACTTGATCATATAGGATATTAGACAAATGTTTTGATTACCACTTGCGGTAGCATTTGATACACATGGCATGACAGCAACCAGGTAAAACCATTTTGGTGCAAGGCTCTAAGCAAATTCCACATTCATCTTCTCTTTGCAAATCAATATTGGTTAGTCTCCCACTTGCTTCAATCACCTTATTGCCATGACTTGAACCTTCTATGCTTGATTCTCCCGCTTCAACAGCCTCCAACTTCTCCAAACTACCATGAAGCCTTTGGAGAGATGGCAATATAACGGCTGAAAGTTCAATTTGTGATAACATAAATAATGTGAGAAATAGGCACCAATAGATGACAGCCACAAACGGATTACTTTTGATTAAAGAAAAATATTCAAAAATAAAAATGGTTTTTTTCTTTTCTAAAGTCAAATATTCACGCACCATAAAAGTCCCCAATGGTAGCCTTCCTTCCATGGGTAGACATGTTTGATCTACCATCATTGTGTACCTTTGGTAAATTATGAGAGCAACAACATCAAGAGAAAAACATGAAACATGGGTATCATATACCAAAGTGTCCAAAACAGTAAAACACAAAAGGATCAACAGAAAGAGGTAGATAGATGAAGGATACCTTGTATATAATTATGTGGAAGAGGTTGAGATACCTATGGAGAAAGCCTGCACAAGAACAATCCATCCATTGTAGAAATAACAGGAAGAGAGGAGCCAACTGATTGTAAACCAATTTCATTTGAAGAACAGTCCCACCCTTGGCTCTGGGAATTGCAGCAGCCCTAGAAGAGGGCAGCACAACACACAATCCAAATTCAGAAGGGGGGCAACAAAAAAAAAAACACAATCAAATTCACCAGTGACAAGCAAATTCCTATCATGAACAACAAATTCAATGACCCTATCAATACTTGATCGTGTTCCTTTTATAAAATTAACCAACTTGAAAGCAATTAAAGGGGATAATCAACAGTACCCAGAAGACCATCCCCATACCCAATTCTTTCCCAGTACCCAAAACATACATATACAAAAGGAAAGTTGATAAATTGATGAAAAAAATTTAAAGGGGAGGGGAAATATTAGACTCACAAAGCATTAGCGTGCTGTATATCAGCCTCAAGTACTTTGAGGGAATCGTGGTAAGGTAAACGGGAAAGTTGGTACGGAATCATTGCCATCTTTCCCTCTTTGGCTTTACTTTGTGGAAAGCTGAAGCACAGAAGAAAGAGCAAAACTAAAGAGGGTCACAGAAAGAGAGAGAAGTGATCAAATTTGAGATGAAGACCCTTATCCTAATCCCCACCTAAAAAAAAGGAAAACCAAGAAAGAGAAGTAATGAATTGAGAGAAGAAAAAGTAGGGCTAAGCTTTTTGATGTTTTGTGTCCGAAAGTTTGAAGCTTTTGAGAGGATATATGAGTTGAGGAGAGTGTGGTTGGGTTTTGGTGTTTGGGTGTTGCGGTGGGTGAGGTAAGGAATGCCGTAACAGAAACGATGCGTTGCGTTGCGTATTGCGTTTTTTCCCATGACGAGATTATCACATACCTACGATTATCACTACGAGACAACGAGAATCATAAGATATACGACGCAAACTACAACACACAAGAAAACAGACAACTTGGGTTTGTATGTAAAAGAATTGACAAGACATTTAATGGATAAAAGTTACAAATAAGGTTAACCATTAAGATGATCATGGACTATTTTTAAGAAAATAAATAATTTCCTAAATTAGAAATACTGGTTGAATCTTTCTGAAAAATTAAAAGATTGCCACATTGATTTTCATAGTTTAAAATTGTAAGGAACTAATAATTTATGACAACTTTTAAATCTTTAAAGATTCGGTCAAAAAATTATATGATAAGATCTAATTAAATGTTGTAAGTTTAATAGCAGGTTAAAAAAAATCTAAATAGTTGAACGACCGGGTAATTTAAATCAATAAAAAGTGATTATGATCTCGCAACCAAAATTAACTTAAATTGAATTTTGTCCTTTCTTAATTTCTAAAATTTTAGACTTTATGTCTAAATAGTTCTTAATTTTGTTTCAATTCTAAATCCAATTTATTTTCATTTTACATTTTGTTATTGTCAGAAACATGTATGTTTTGTGAGTCTAAATTAGGTGTGATGGATCTTAGTTAAATACTTATAAATATTTCAACGTAAGTTAATGATATGAAATATTTGATAATTTTAGTAATGATAGAAAATTGTCTGAAGATGTTTGAAAATTGTCGATATGCTTTTTTACTTATTTTTTATTATTATATGCAAGTGGATTAGTTTTATTTATTTTACTTATTGAACATACGTTGACATTTCGATTAAACAATGAATATAAATGTCATTACAATCTTGTCTTTACGTGTATATATCGTTTAAATAAAATTATATGTTGTTCCTAACTCATGAGTGACACTTCGAGAGATCTTTAAGAAGTATTGGGGAGATCATCTTGGCATATGAAGCTTCCTTATCCAAACTTAGATAGAAATGAAGTTCTGGGAAAGATCCTCATCAGATGAAACTTCCTTACCCAAACTTATATAGAAATGAAGTTGTAGGAGGAATCATCTCGGTAAAAAAAGCTTCATTACCCAAATTTATATAGAAAGGAAGTTGTGGGAGGGATCATCGTCACAAAAGAAGCTTTCTTACCCAAACTTATATAGAAAAGAAGTTGTGGGATGACAGATAAAGCTTCCAATTACCCAAACTTATATAGAAATGAAGTTGTGGGTCTACACGTAATCTTCCAACTAAGCTATGTGTTTCCTTCGTGTTAAAAGAGTCTCCTCATTTTCAACATTACTCGACATTTGTTTGAATTGGTCTCAATTCTTGTGAATGAACATGAATCCCAAGTCCAAAGATATATTTTTTGGATTCAATCGATATTATATTGACTTTTGATTGAGAAAACCTCATCAATAAACTTAACATGTTATTATAATAAATATGACATTACTACCATATCATTAAAGTAAACTTCTACACACATTTTATAAGATAATAAAAAACTTTGTCCATCAACTGTGATAAATTACTCTAACATTCTTCAATTAAAAAACATAATTTCATAATAATATTTGATTTCTTTATAAGGAATAATGCTTTTTCCTTGTGATAGGTATACATTAAAATTCGAAAAGAGAATATACTTAATCAAACAAGCAAAAGAACAATATCATATTTTTCCACAAGAAACCGATTTTATACAAGAACAATACTAAAATTTAATATTTTTTTTTATATTGTCAAATTATATCAATAAACTATTTTTTTTTCTTAAAAGAAGTTCATGGTAAACATCCACACAACATCGGATAATGCACATTTGCATTGAGTATTCTCACAACAGTATTTGATCCGTACCAAAAAAAAAATATTAAGATCTACAATAAAGATTATTTATTACTTTCAAACACATGTTAGAAATTAAAAATAAGATTTACAAATTTTAAAAACTGTAAAATTGAAAATTTCTTTTATAAAAACAAGCCAAATTCAAATCTTAAAAAATGTGCATTAAATATTTCCCAAAGGAGGAGGTTTTAGAAACAAGTTGAAGCCTAATATATCTTCAAGTTATCCCTTTTTTTTATGTTTATATGTTCTATCCTAATCTTTTTGTATAACACGCATGGTTTGGCTGCTCACTGAATAGAAAACATTACGCTAGCAATGAGTATTCAATATAGCATTACATTACATTACATTATTATTATTATTATTATTATTATTATTATTATTATTATTATTATTATTATCATTATTTTATTTTAGATTCCAGGATTAGGTTTATGTGCTGTATATATAATCCATCAAAATAAAGTCAAATCCACGCATACTTTATTTTATTCTAATCAAGATTAGGATAATACGTTACAATATTGAAGCTTCTTCAAATGAACGCTCATAATTCGATATCATGTACTTTGCTATATAATATGCTCAATTAATTCGACAACGAAGAATGAGACTTATTGGTAATGATTTTAATTTTCAAATAATCAAATTATTCAAATATTCAAATGATGTAAATTTTCGGTCTAAAAATGGAGAAACCCAATACTGTCAACATGTTGACTTTTGTTTATTTTAACTCAAAAAAACTGCACGAAACAAAATTGTGTTTGCCCTTTTCCGAATCAAGTTATGTAACTTATAATGTTAATAAAAATAAGTAACGTTTTCAACAATTAAATTATGGATTTTCTCAAGTAAATTTCTTTTTTTTCTTCCATTATTTTAAATTTTTGTTTTGCTATCTTTAAGGAAAAGGAAAACTTTAGATAAAGAAATTTGTTTAAATTTGTGACTAAATTAAATCATCGTCTTTAATATTATTAAAAGTTATTTTGAGATAAAATTAGTATGAAGATACAATATTAATAAAACATGAGTTTAACCTAAATGGAGATTGATATCAACTTTAATCTAATATCGTAAAACGGTATGTTATTTTTTTTTTTTTTACTTAATGTAAAAATTAATATCACTTATATTTCGAATACATATATACCCAAATTAAATTCAAACAACTTGTTAATTCCAGCAAGTGGTCAAATAAAGATAAGAAAGAATTATACATTTTCTTTGGTTGGTTCTAAGATTTGAAGGTTATATCATTGTTGGTATTTGATATATTAGTACTATATGACAATGGACAAAAGGCAAAAGAAAACAGTGATAAACAATGTACAAAACTCAGCATGATATGAAGAAAAAATAGAGAAGTTATCTGGCTGAGGGGAGGCAAGAATTAGACAAGTCAGGGCTCTCAATTTCTAGAAAACTTGCAAGCAAAGTCTTACGAGAAGACTGTGGCTTTGAACCGCCCGAAGATGATAACTTGAGTTGATTTTCTGTGCCTTTTTCAATGCTAGAAGCATCTTGTATGGCCAAAATGACCTCTTGCATTTTTGGCCTGTAGGCACCGTGTTGTTCTACACATTGCATAGCAATTTCAGCAACCCTCCAAATTGATTCAGTTTTGGCATTCCCCACAAGGGAAGGATCCATAATGCTTATCACATCTCCTTTACGAATTAAGGATCTTACCTGCAAAACACGTAAATTTGCATGTGGGGCTGCCATCAAAGTATGCAACAACATTTCTAAGCGGTACTTTCTACAAAAAATAATGCCTAAAATGAACTTTTTGTTCCATAATCTTATTGTTTGGTCTTAGTTTATTCTCTCAAGTCAAAACCTTTTCACTTTGATCCCTTGAAATAATTTCATTGGACCAAGTTTTTCACTGTTGTATGAATCTACTGTACTAATTTGATTAACTTTATGACATGTGGTAAACTATGAAAATATGACACACCCCACATCAGATAAATGTTTGCTAAATCAGCTGAAAGAACAATTTCGTCCAATAGAACTACAGACTTTTTAAAGTTAGGGACTGTATTTAACCAAAACTAGTTGATTCTTGATCACATTTTATTGTTGCACATGTTTATGTTTCAGCTTCTGGTGTGGCAAACTTTGTGGAAGCTATTTTTTGACTTTGGATTGTTGAGAAAAGGGTAACATACCCAGTGAACGATGTTCATTTCAGGACCATAGTCTTCTGAGGATACAGGTTTTTTTCCTGATATCAGTTCCAACAGAACGACTCCAAAACTATACACATCACTCTTTTCAGTCAATTGCTGATTTGCGTAGTACCTGTTGAGGAGGGGTAAAAAACCTGAGCTCAGTGTTTTAAGGAGAAATGATGTTTTTTTTTAACATAGAGACGTGAGAACCATGGCTTACTCAGGATCCAGATAACCTACAGTTCCCCTTGCAACACTTGATATGTGTGTTAAATCTTCTTCAGCGAGTCTTGAAAGTCCAAAATCTGACACTTTTGCTCTCATATTGATGTCTAGGAGAATATTGCTTGTCTTCACATCACGGTGAATGATACTTGGATTGCATCCTGTGTGTAAGTATTCAAGACCTACAGAAATAGAAAATGGCTCTTTAACTGTTAACTTGGAAGTGAAAAGATAAAATTACTTGTGGAGCGACCAATAAGCTAGTCATAATCAACCTCTAGCTGCATCTTCTGCAATTCGAAGGCGAGCTAACCAATCCAATTGCTTCTGGTTCGAACATTCTGTCAGAGCATTAGAATTTATATCAGATCACAGTTTTTACATCTAGGTAAGTAAATGAGCACCAGGGTGTGGAATTAGACCGTGAATGTACTCCCTTAAAGTGCCATTGTGCATATACTCGTAAACCAGCATATGCTGATATTCTTCTTCACAATATCCAATCAGAGGAACCAAGTTTCTGTGATGAATTCTTGATAAGAGGGCTACCTGCATTTGTGACTCTACAATCAATGGGATGTAAATTAAGCTGTTCTCATATTCTCTTCGGTTATTTTGGAAACTCATGTTCGAAAGTAAGTCTTCTACAGTTAGACCTGAGATGGAGTTGAGAAGGTTTTATAGCGCAATTTTTAAGTTGTTTGAGAATTGATATCGTTGTACCTTTAACATTGAGAATGCTGTGTTTATGAAATTCAAGGATCACAATCCTTTTGAATGAATGCAGCCAAAAATCTATAGAATGACACTAAACCTCATTCAGAATTCAATTATGGAAATGCTACCTCATTTACAAATTGCTGGTTCCCATAGCTTGATGGATCGGTCATAGTCTTAACTGCTACCTCTTTTCCATCACTCATTTTCCCATAGTAGACAGATCCAAAGCTTCCTTTGCCAATTTTCTTTGAGAAATTATTAGTAGCTTCTTTCAACTCAGAGAGTGTAATATAGCAAGCAGTACCTTCATCCATTAAATTTCCATCTCGACCAAATGAGTATCCAGTTAAAGGTTTAGTACTGCTGCGCCCAGAAATACCTGTAAGGCACAAGATTGTTTTTATGGTAGAACTTCATATTTTTCAATTTACAAGTATCAAATTCGGCTTGGTGCCCTAACCCTTTTCATCTCGTTTCTGTCGAGAAGTTTTTCTCCGCAGATTAAGCAATAGAACCAAACTTGCTAAGAATAATATTAACAGAATCCCTAGTACTCCAATAGAAATTCCTAGCATCAACTGAAAATGCTTCTTGCTCCCTTTATGCAGTTCGGGATTATCATCAAAGCTTGCAGAAAAAATAAATATCGGTTACTTCAATCTAGATATTAAAGCCATTAAAAGGATCCTCGTCCTACCATATTGATTCAAATTCAATTGGGTATCTAGCATCTTCACTTAAATTGACCTAAAACTTGAAAAAAAATGTTTTTAATGTGGATACTCACTTGAAAATGATTTTGCCTGACAGTAAACCTGATGGTATTACCCCACTAAAAGAGTTATTCTGTATGAACCTGCCACAGATCCACAGATGAGAATGATTATAATAAGTGTCTGAAGGGTAAAATTATTTTACTAGAAAATGCTTCAAATTCCCAAAGTATAGATGATAAACATGGATGATCAAGTGCTGCATACAGTGCTTGTAAACTTGGTAAACTACCCAAGTAAGATGGTAAGGGACCAGTCAATCTGTTGTTCTCCAGATGCCTGCATGTCATTAGTTGAGAAATTGAAAATCAGAAAAGGGAAACATAGAATGGTGTTTTCCTACATATTGATTCCACCACAACCTTTCCATAAAAGATTTTATAAGAAACTAAAGAACTTACACAATCTTTAGATTGACAAGATTGCTCATGTCAGGAAGTTGTCCTGTAAGCAAGTTCCCGTCTAGCCACCTAAGAAAACATAATGAATTACAAAAGAAACAATATCTAAAAGAAAAAAATTCTTTTCTGAAGGTGATTGATTTACTTACAGTTCTGTCAATGATTCCATGTTGTTGAGATCCCTCGGGATTTCACCCTTCAGATTCCTTCGTGACAGGTTTCTAATTCAACTTATTACAATTAGTAAATATTTGTACTACTTGAAATTCTAGTAAATATTCTCCATGGCAAAATGACATGCAAACTATTGAAACATTTCATGATAATTTTCAATCATGCTTCTGCTTATTTGGTTCTGCATATATAATTATCACATATCTGCCATTCTATAATTCCAACTTTAACAATTTAACAGTGCTGTCTGCATAAATTCTGCTGTCAGAGATGACTTCATTCACAGAATGACAATTCACCAGATTGGAAGCTACCATAAAAAAAAAAAAAAAACATCAAAAAAGGTATGGAGGCGTTACATCTTTGTAATTCTTGGAGGTGTAGTTGTACTACAATTTATCCAGTCCCAGGGAGTTGGAACACAGGGATCACCTTCATTCATCAGGGCACTTCCAGCTGATAAGAAGCGAAACGCATTAACAAAATTTGCTGTAAAATAAGAATATGGTTAGCAACCTGTTCAGTCAATGCAGCAAATGCAATCTTTTGTTTTATCAAACTCTAATTATTTTATGTAACATCTTGGACGTGCAAGAAAAGATAAATTTTACAGATTATAAAATGATATTAAGAACTTACAATCTTGTCTGTCAGTCTTCGAAGCAATTTGCACGTATTTGCTTATTTCCATTGCATTTAGAAGAGGTCCTTGAGTAGAATCCCTGGTCTTAACAAAGGAGAACGAAAGCACAAACTCAAGACTCACGTTCATATAACTTGGTTCATAAAGAGTGTAGGTCCCATTGGCATTCTCAGCTATGTTCACCACTGCATTACTGTAGTCAGCTATGTAAGGTTGCTCCAATTTGAATTTTCTAGTCTCATTCTTAGCCAGATCTTCAATCTCTGCAAAATATGCATAAGCTCTAGCATTTCCAGGGAAGTCTTCTAGGTTTAGTCTATAGCTAAGGACTCCTTTTGTGCCAACAACTGCAGTCTGCATCACTTTAACAGGTGGGTATTCTCTTGTCTCTATTTCTATTTTCTTTGTTGTATTGATTCTTTCAGTGCCTGGGGCCACCCCAACCAGATAGTTTTGTCTTTTAATAAGATCAGACTCCCAAATTCTATCATATGGGTCATCCGGATACCTGATAAATATTTGTTAATAAACAAATAAACAAATCAAGCTAATGGCACCAAATTCACCTTTTTTCCAGACAAAGTAAACAGTGATGTAAATTTTGTGTATATAATTGAAACTCCCCATATTTGAGCAAAAAACTTTTGGAAGAAAAGGGAAAAAAAATAGTATGAGGGGGTACCAGACCTGACTACATCCTCACTTGGAGCACCAAAGTTAATTCTTGCAGCCACTTTCAAGAAGAAACTGCTCTCAAAATCTGTGGCATACATAGAAAGATTCAAGGGCCTTAGTTCAAGGGTAGATATGAAAGGAGAACCAGTGGTAGCACAGCACACGCAAATATCAATGGAGTTTGAGGGTGCCCTGAAGATCATTTCCTTCACATAAGTTCTTGTGGCATCATATATTAACACAGTAGCCCATTTTGTTGCATCCAAATAGAGCTGAAACTGAGGGTATGTGTCACCATCATCCAAGATACCATACTGAAACGTTGCTCGCACTAGATACCTTCTTCTCTGCTCAGAACCAAGTGTATAACAGTATTTTCTGCTGTCAATTGGAAAGTCTCTGCGTCTCTGATACTGAACCTTGTTTTCTCTAGGATTTTGTACCAACACTGATTTCCCATGTTTCATCATCCCAGAATCTGATATCCATGAAAGCCCCGTTCCTTTATCAGTGTAGTTACTTGTCCCTCCGCAGTCAATACTGATAAACTCTGCACCCCAAATCAATTATCTCACAAATTTAGAGCCCACCAAAATTGTTCTAATTTTTTATGTTGTTCTTCGGTCAGAATCAAAGTATCACTATGTATCATATATTGATCTTTAATGCAAACATTTAAAGCGCATATTACAAAGATAGAACTTCAGTTCTGATTAGAAAACAGAACTAAAACCACTTAAGTTAAGGGATTGCATCAAAATATTGTCCCTCTTTCCAAAATGACATGATATTTTGCAGAATAAACATGCTCTATATAGGAATTTCCTGTTCATGAAAATGAGTTATAGTTTTTGAAATTCATGGTTGCTTGAAGTGAAATAGAATTCAGAACTAACTCCTTGACTTGCCTGCTAAAAAAAACATACCTTCAAGTTGGCAAAGCACATGTGATCTGAGCACAAGAAGAACCGTAATCACAAAAAGAGACCATAAACACATTGTATTTAGGAAGAGAAGCTAATAATTTGCATCAAGAAAATTGGGTAATGGACAAAATGAACTGCTTGTTGTTTGAACTCAGCATCACA
This sequence comes from Vigna reflexopilosa, assembly GCA_027742785.1. Taxonomy (NCBI): domain Eukaryota; kingdom Viridiplantae; phylum Streptophyta; class Magnoliopsida; order Fabales; family Fabaceae; genus Vigna; species Vigna reflexopilosa. The sequence continues at coordinate 761,957 of CM050914.1, read as the reverse complement.
ACCAGCTTTCTCCCACTTAACTTTAGCTTCTTCTTTTTTTATTATTATTGATTGTTCATTCACGTTTGTTGTATCTTTATCTGATATAGGAATCTTCTTTTTCTTTAAGAAAATGACTTCATGTTCCCCTTATCTTTTTCTCTTTCCCTCGAAAAAAGAGTTACACACAAGACACAGGCTCAATCAGTGAATCCAAGAAGAAATGTGGAAATTAATATCTGAGCCCACTGATTTGTTTTCACTGGAGGACGAAGCAACACACCAAACAGGACTAATTGTATAGAAAAAAAAATGTCTTGTGTTGTGGCTATAAGACAAAATGAACAGAAACACTGAGGGGTTGCTAAACAGGTTGCATCAACAATTCTGCATGCACCACCACACTACGGTAAGATCCACCTCTTTTCTTTGTTATTAAGTATCAAAAATTTTTGGACTGAAATTGAAACTTCTCTTCTAATATATTGGACACAGCCTTAACCGTGCCAAAAGCCAAAAGGTGGAAAATAGTGCATGATTAGAACGAAGGGTGATTAATTTATTGATTTGTGTTCCTTAATTTGTGGTTTGGCAAACTGCATAACATAGGGAAAATGTTCAATAAATTGAGTGGTCGAAGATGCAGAGAATTATTATTCTGTTGTGTCCTTGAAATGCAAATGTCCTTGTTGATGTTTTCCCTTGTGAAAGTAGTATCAAATTCTGCATAGGCTCACACCACATTATGGAAAAATAAAGTCAACAATTGAAACAGATGCTTATGCTATTTCTGTAAGTGGACAAATTACAATCACTTTCTTTCAATCTTTGCTGGGATCAATAAATCAGAATAATCATCCTTTCATAAAGTTTATTATACCAACTCACTTTTCTCTTATTCAATGTGAACTCATCTAAAACATTTACAAAAATATTACACTGATTTTTTTTTTTTTTATATTCATCACCATCAACGTATTTAGTTTCTAGGCAACCGAGATTATTAATCTATTGTATGTTTAGGATAAAGTTAATGTCGATTCTCCAATCATAGATTAACAAAAATGAAATATAGATTTTCGTTAAACTTGTACTTTTTGTTTTTCATTTTGTATTTATACGATGAAAAGTAATATCAACATGAATCCCAAAACAAAATAAATCTTTTCATACATCTCATTCATCTTCTTTCCTCTTTTATGTTAAATAATGAGATGGGTATGTATAGGTAAACTTCTTCATAAGGTAAACTTAGAATAAAACGAAATTCTCAAAAGAGTTAAAATTAGTTTTTGAATTAATTAATTTGTAGAGGCTCTTGTGATTTCTCACTTGTTTCCTTAATTTTTGTAAACGAATTTTAAAATATGAATTTTATTTTAATATCTTAGAAATATGTATAATAATGTTTATCCAAATATAAAAAAAGATGGTGAATTATGACACGGAAAACATATATTTTTTTAATTCTGGGAATTGGACCATAGAATGGGCCGGATCTCTAAATTGGTTAAAGATTTCTTTGTTTTTTACTTCCTGTACCCTCCTTATTACTAACTGCACCCGTTCACCCAATTCTCTGTTATGTACATTTTCTGGAACAAATTTTTTTAGAATTTCTGAAATATATGATTTTCAGAACAAAATTTCAAGAATAAGATTTTTAAAATAATATTTCTAGTTCAATCATTGATGATTTTTGTCACATTCAAATTTTTTAATCACTTTACATATTTCTTTATTTCTCTTCTTTTTGGACCAACGCTAATATTTGTTATCTATATCAATCATGATAATTTAAAATAATTAGGTTAATAAAATTAAATTAAAATCATATCTTTCTTCTAATTTTTCTATAAAATTTCAGCGTTGTGCTTGTAAACATGACTAGTATCAATAAACACGACTTCACTCAATTTCTAAAAACAGTATAAATTTTATTTCTAAACATAAATTCAAGTAACTTACCATGTACTTTTTGTTAAATTATCCAAATTGATAATTTTGAAAAAAAGAAAATAGACCATATCTATTATTTATCAACATTTTCCTATATGATGGCATAAATGCCAAATCTCAATAGTAGAAATCATAAATAAAATTTAGGTTGTACGCGCATTGATGTGATGCATATTTTTGGAACCTTATATTTCACGGGAAAACTATTAAATTAAATATGTTATCTAAAATATCCATAAAAGCTATGCATATAGGAATTTGTACAATAATGTCAATTGGAATTTTTTTCAATTGAGATCGATAAAAAAAAAAGTCAACCAAAAAAATTTCAATAATCAACATTGTAAAAAATGTCTTTGATTAATGTTCATTTAAATGATTGTATTCGACATCAAATGAGAACAATATCAATTTTAACATAAATTGAATTTTTTTTCTTTCCAAATATCAATTAAATTTTTTTGACAAACTTTTGTTAGAAAATAAAATCAACATTAATTATAAAAGATAATTAATTTTAATATCTTTTATGTTGAATAATTATTTGATATTTGAATAATTTTTTATAGTAATTAAAAATATTTTTTCCAAAAAAATTAAAATTTACTGAAGACAAATTTCCTTATTAAAAGTTAAAATAATTTTAAATAAGATGAATTTAAATTCAATTCAACATATTTAAATGTCTTTAAAAAAATAGTTAAATTCATAGTAAAAATAAAGGTTAGATTTAACATTCTAATTATGTCCTGTTATAAGAATACATGACATGTTTCATCAATTCTAAAAACAGATGTTCTCTCGCTTTCAAACATATTCAGCTGATGTTTTCGGTGAAATAGATTTTGTTTTTCTGCTTTATCCCTACACATCAACCATGCAGTCTCGTGACCTCTCTCCACTTGCAAATTCTGAACTGTTTAAACTCTGAAAATGGTTTGAAGAACATGTAAAAGGGTCTGTATGGTGCTGTGTGGCTTTAGCTTTTGGTCCCTTTCATGAAAAGAAAATGAAGTCACGGTTGCAATAGCAAACTTGTTCATCACCTAAAAATGGTGGCAGCAGCACCATTAATGCTCCCTGTGGCAGAAAAATGAGAAATGAACAGGTAAACAAAAGTAGGCAAAACATTTAATAAAGGGTTCTAAGGAACAATGGCACAAGCTCTAGGATTCTAGACTTCAATTGTGTAAGACTTTGTCTAAATGCAAATGTCAATGGTAAAAGCATTGAACAGTGTTGTGCAGTTGAAGAGGCAATTAATGAAGAAGGAAAGAAAAGTCTGTGACTGAAGCCATCCTTTTCTTTCCTTACAGTTTGCAAAGTTTGAAAAGTAAGCAACCTACTCTCTCACCTTCCTTTTAAGAGATATCCCTTCTTCTTCATTCTAATTCCATGCTTCAAATATTATTATTCTCTTTGAATTTGATTAAGAAAACCAAACTGGTCTAATTTCTTAAAGGCTCAAACCCTTTTTTTCTCTTCAAACTTTCTTCCTTTTTGCTACATTTTTCTTGGGGAGACTTATAAATGTGGCAAAATCAGGCCAATCATTCTTCTTACAGTCGTTCTGTCAAGGCTCTTGAAGATGATATACAACATGCTAATTCCTTGTAAGCTAATTCTTCTATTTATTTTTATAGCCAAGTGTATTATTACATTCCCATTTGCCTCTTGTTCTTTCCCTTTTCATTTTATGGATGACAAAGGGCTGCAATATCACTGAAATATGTTTGGTATGATCAGAAATTCAAGTGTGAGGAGAGGATAACTCTCACTTTGAGTAAAGATGGTAAGAAAAAAAATACCAAGTTTTTGGTTAAAAGTAGTGTTAAAATCTTATATAGGTGAAGATATGTCTCATTTAGTGTTATGACTACATGCAGAATCCCCTCAAAAGAACCCATTTCTGTGTTACATGCAACTGAGAAATGCATGTTTGTCCTTTGTCATACCAATATGTTAGGAAGATTCTTTACTGCTATATCATGCTAGTCGTTTCATCAATGCAAAAATTGCATAGAAAAAAATTCTGATATATTGTGTTTGACTAGGCTATGTTTATGACAGTTTCACTGAGCTCACACATGTTGATGAACTTTAAAATTAGTGCAGGGCATTGTCACTTCCTGGAGATTGTGATGGGAACTGTTTTCAGATGAAATTATCTTACAGCCCGTTTGCACCTCTTTTCTTGCACTTGATTCAATGGTTGGATCTTAGTTGCACAGATACTTTACCTGTGTATTTGGGATTACTCCACATACTAATTTTCAATGTAAGTCACCATTGTTCAGTTTTCTAAATTTTCACTCTTTTGTATATTTTCCCCACCCTTTTGTGATGGAAATGCAAATGAATTAGCCATGTTTCTTTTGTCTTAGTCCAGGTATACGCTGATGGAATACCATCTATTTCCTCAAATGAAAGGAAAGCAACTATAAAGGAATTTTATGGTATGTTTTAATGTTATGTTACATATTTACATGTATGTATCTGGTTTTGTTGGTGCCTTTTTTCTCTTGAACTGTGAATCAACTTTGAGGATGATGGCATGCTTTTGCAGCTGTTATATACCCTTCATTAAGGTTGCTTCAAGGCGAGTTTAACAATGATCGAAGACACAGTTATGCAGAAGTGAACAGAAAGAGGCTTGAAAAGGTTCTCAGTAAAGATTTAGAGGGAGATGAAGAATGTGGCATATGCATGGAAAACAACATGAAGATGGTTCTGCCAAATTGTGGACATTCCTTCTGCATAAGTTGCTTCCATGATTGGTAATGTCAGATGCCACAACAGAGTTAAATTCCTTTGCCTGTTCTGATAACTTCTTTTTTTTCATAAATGAGAAAACATAATAGAAATAAATCAATTTTTTACTAAACTAAGATAACTATTCATGAAAAAATTTCTCCAAATAAGCCCTTGATGTCATGATATGCCAAGATAACATCATTTTATTAGTCTTTCACTGAGAAAAAAGCTAAACGAGTTCAATTTGGTTATTATTCATTATGAAAGAACTTACAGAAACCATGATCTTTCTGAAACGAACGATTTATAACTACTGCATAAACCATTTACTCTTGATAAAAACATGCATTTATATGATCAATATTGACTAAAATAAGACTAGTTTCCAGTTACAAACTGGTTTTATAGAAGTGAGTTAAGTTTAAATTTTATTTCTTAACATAATATTCAATGAGATGATGTTATGGTAGGATATAAAAGTATGTGTTATGTCTTATCAGTGCAAAATGTAACAGATGAAAATTTCAGGTACATGAGATCAGAATCATGTCCCTTTTGCCGTGGAAGCATGAGAAGGATCAGTCCTGCAGATTTATGGATGGTCATTGGCAACAGTGATGTGGTTGACAGCTTCACCATTGCAAAAGACAATTTGAGACGTTTGTACCTTTTCATTCAAACTCTGCCTCCAATCTTAGCAGAACCACATCTACTATACACATTCAATTACATGCTATGACTTCAACAAAAAAAGGCTTTTAATTATAACTTTTATGCAGTTGAAATAGTTGAATCAGACAAATATGCTTTTCCTGTGTTGTGAACACCTCAGTCTCATGCTTATAATATTAAAAGAGTACAGAGCATAAACTATGAAAGGCATCAATCATAGATATTTTGATTTCTTTTACCTGTGAGAGCCTAAAGTTGTGGTTGAATGGCTTGGAAATGGACACGTTCTGGCTTTTAATACACTAATAATCAACGGCTAAATCATGGTGCACCGAGTCATCATAAACAGTAGCTATAGCTATTTTCACAATTTGAGATAAAGTAAACAAATATATGAGACATTAGATGATGTCATGCTGTGTTGTTCTTCTTTCTTTCCAAATATCTAATACCTCTTTCAGAAACATAATCATGCTAAAAGATCACCATAATAACATCGATGCACACAACAGATAAATGGTGCCAAATTAAGCATTTCTGCTTAAACTTAATTAATCTTAAGCACTATATAAAACTAGAATCTCTTGATTTTTTTCGTATTTTTTTTTTCTCAAAATCTTGTTTTATGTTAAATCGTATAAGAATTGATATCACTTTTAACTCAAAACTTTTTAAAGTATTTTTATAAGTTATATGTTTATACTTAACTTTTTTTTATTTCTATAAGATTTAGACTCCTATTTCTTAAATACAAAATTATTTTACTTTTATAGCTATTATCCTTTTATTTTTCCATTTACTTGTCCAATGATTACACTGTCTAAATAACTTATATTTGCAAATTATTTACCATTTATGATTGAGTATCTATAATTTTTATATCAAATTTAAAAAAATAAAGTGCAAAGTGCTTCTATTACTTTACAAGTTTCTTGCATTATTTATTTTCATTTGGTAATAGATTTTTTAGAGTATAAAATATATATTCTAAAGAATTGATTCGAAAATGGATGGGAAGTAACATACATACATGAATAAACATCATCCTATTAAAAAAAACCTTGATAGAGTGTTATATTTTTTGCACTTTTGTTGTGTGTTTAATTGGCCCAGTTGCTTTTAATTAAAGAGAATAAAGGTTTATTAACGGAGCCCAAGTGGGTGTATTACTGCTACTACAACAATGATTTCGAAATAACAAAATTGCTTCAATAAGCCCAATTTATACAACCAAAGGTGTGATTCTGGCAAGTGGCCCAATCATTAGGCATGAGCATATTCTCCACACACAACTCTCTCATTGCATTTAAACAACTAAAAATATAATATATTCTCTAAATAAAATAGGTACTTGATTATCACATCAGAAAGATATTTAAAAATTAAAATTGAAGAATATATATATATATAGAGAGAGAGTGTATGGGGAGGTGGCCGATCAGTCGGATCCACATCGAAGGGCAGTGAAAGACTGATCGGCCAAGAGCCAAAGAAGTGTGACATGACTGAAAAGTGAAAGACGCAGAAAATAATATTAAAGAGTAATTAATGGTCTTAATGGGCAAATATTACAGAAAAAGAAACAGAAGATACAATAGTTAAAAGCAGTTAACGTCGGTCATTGAGTCTAATGTCTATAAATATGAACCTAACAACCAGGTAATTTACTTTTGGACTAATTACATTCACTGTGGTCTCCTTATGACTTAGCTGACTTGAGCGTTTTTATGATAATTAGAAGTTAACATTTTAGTTGATTACTTTTCGTAATATTAAATTTTTAGTATTTAAAATTTTCCAAAAAACTAAAAAAATTAGAAGAAAAGGGAAATTCACCTTCCCCGTTTTATATTAATTTATTAAGAATTAAGTTTTTTTTTTACGAACCCCATGAAACTATTTTTCATTGTTTATTTATTTATTTCTCAAACCAACACTAAAAAATATTATTTCTTTTTTATCTTCTTGTGGGTAAAGTGAATACATGTGGAGTTTGGTATAGCGTTGTAGGTAATTGAATTCCACATGTACTATGAAGGTATAAAGGAAAGGTTAAAGTTAGAGGTAGAATATAAAACTCTATGCCTTTAGAGTTGGATTTTTTTGTCTATACATCTTCACTTAAATTGTTGGTAGAATGCATTAAACTAGTTAGTTTTTATTTATTTATTTATTGAAGTGTTCTAAACTCGGTTTTAAAATTAATTGAAGTGTTTCTAAACTCGGTTGAAAAAATAAATTTAATTTTAAAAAAATTTCATGACAAAATTTTGTTTAAAAAATAATTTTTCTAAAAAATACTTGAATTAATTTTATAAATTGAGATGGCAAAGCGAAGATTAACACAGACAAAAGTTTGCAACTTTAATGTGCACTTAATGAGTGTGAAATTAAAATTTGGTACAATAACAGCTTTTGGTTACTTTTTGAAAGGGTTATTATTGATTAAGGAAGCGTGGAAGACACGCGCCAATGGTACGAAGACAGAACCTTTTTTTTTATTTTAATTTTTTTGACCTGACGCTGATGTTTTGTCCCTCTGCCTTTGTGCTTTGTCTTTGTTCAATTCAGTTACTTTTTTTTTTGGCTCCATTCATATTTTATTATTCACACGTTGGAAACCAACATCACCCTGAGGTGGGTTATAACTTATAACTTGCATATATAATTTTCTTTTTTTTAAAAAAAAACTACTCTCTTTATTTTTTTATATTTTCGTTTTGTTTTCTTAAATATGCATCTTTTCATATATATATATATATATATATATAAATATATTTGAGCATAAATCAATAATTTATTAATTATATCAGGTATCATTAATATAACATAATGTTTTGACTGTTGTTTTATTAATTATTTAATTAATAATTTGGTCTCATGTTTTGGTTTAAAATTTATTTTGGTTTTATATTTTTATCAATTTAATTTTTTTTATTAAATTATGTTACCAGCTTCACACGTATCAAACAAATACATATTTAAAAGATATTACTTGTCAAAATTTAAAATATTATTAAAATAAATTAAACTGAAAATCACACAAATTTTTTACATATACATATTTCAAAAAACATTAATACTAAGGATTAAATTAACTCTTTTAAAATATATTGGGAATGGATTAAATTAATTTAATGAAAGTAATTATTTTTAAGAAAAATTTAAACTAAGTTACAAGATAAAAAAATAGCTATTAAACCTATTTTCTTTTATTTTCATTTTTGTATCACTTTAGAACTTGTGGATAGCATAAATACATTTGGGTAGTAGTGCACTTAATGTTAATTAATATTAATAATATGAATGTTAATGTTAATTATTAGTAGAATTAAAATGGTAATAGAATTGACGATTGATTGGAATTTGGAGATGGGAACTAAAATGAAATTGGGAATGTGTAAGAATTGCTCTTTTGTCCAACAACTCTCCCATCATGTCTGTGAAATGCATTCCACGTGCCTTTCCACCAAAACTATGTCACTCATCACATGAATTTTCACAAATGTCCATCTTTCTTTTTTTTCCATTTTCAGATCTCATCTTCAGTGAATTCTTAGCTGGTTTTCATTTTTCATTTTTATATGTTATTTCAGTTTGTTATCTCTTTTAAATCATTTTTCTTAACAAAATAACATTATTATGCATAAAAAAAGAGACCATAAATTAAGAACACACGCACGCACTTTTCTCTAATTATCGAGTGGTTAACTTTTTTAAAAGAATACAAATTTTCTCTTACTCTTTCATCAGTTACACTTAATTTTCTCTAACCCCTTCTCTATTGGTCACATATAATCACAAATTGATAATAATCACACGTTAAAGTCGTCGTTATAAATCCAACATGTTTAACAAGATAAAGAAACGTACTTTTAAACTCTTCATCATAATTAAATGAACTTTAATTAAAAATTCATTTTAAAATCTATAAATACAAAAATAAATAATTATATTTATTATAAAATTAAGACTATATCGAAATAATTGATGAGACTCATTAACGATAATCGAAATTAAATGTGACGTAAAAGGACTAGTGATTAAGTGTTAAGGAATAGTTATTTACTCGATTATCCCAAACAACTGATATTTTGTTTTTGTTTACGAGAGAGATTAATCTTGATCACAGCTAGGATACATCCTATACATATATCAGTTGAGAAAGAAAGTAAGTGACAGTCCAAGCCAAAGACAAAACAACATTTAAAAGAGAGTTGACTTAAAAGAAAAAACAGTAATAATGAGAGTAGTTAATAGGTTTGAGAAACGCAGGTAGGTGGTGCAGTGCAGTGCAGGGGCAACAGAAGAAAAGAGAGAACAGAGGTTGGAGAAGTATAGTATAAGGAAGTATAAAGTAGAAACACTGTTTGTTTTCCCTAGGTTATGTTCTATCAGTGGTATAATAGTACACACCTTTTTGCATTTTCCCTAGGATGCCCCCAACACAACAATCCTCCCACCACAACCCAACCCAACCCAGTTCACTTTTTCAGTGTCACAAACATTTTTTCAATTTTCAACATCTAAATTTCTTAAAGCCACCCAACGTGTCCCTTATCTTTCGGCATTAATCTTAAAAAACTGCTTCCACTGTTCCTAGTTCCTTCCCATAATAATAATAATAATAATACTTACTGTGCATTGTTTAACAAGTAGCACTGAAGTTGCAGCTAGCTAGGTAGGACCGACCAACCAAACCCAAAGGGATATATACTAACGTACGCCACAGGGACCGTTAGCTGTGCGGCGCCAATATTCGTTGGTGCTCTCTTTCTCTCTTTTCCTGTGTCTTTCTTTCTTTCTTTTGATATTTTTTTAACTCTTCTTAACTTGTTATAACCCAACAACACAAACCCAACCTTTTTGAACTCACAGCACACCCACTGATCCTACTCTTTGTCTCTCTCAAAAATGGATAATGGGTGTTTTTCTTCCCCTCGACGTGATTTCCCTGCTGGTCTGCGAGTCCTCGTTGTGGATGATGATCCTACGTGGCTCATGATCCTTGAGAAGATGCTCAAGAAGTGCAATTACGAAGGTTGGTTTTGTTTAGTCATGAGTGGTACTTTTTCTTTTTTTGCACACTGCCACTGTTCTTATGTGCCAAGTTACCACTATTAGTTAATTTCATGTACTTAAGATCTATAAAATTGATGTAAAGTTTCCAGGTTTTGATTTAATTCTTTTTAAGCTTTAGCCTGTGGTGGGTTGTGTCACGTTGTCATGGATCAGTTCGTAAGGAATGTGCTCGCTTTTTTATGGCAAAAAAAAATGAAACAAGATTTCTTCTGTTAAGCATGTAAATTGATGATGGCACTCAAATAGGTAGTGTTAATTACTCATGATTTTGCATTCATTTTTTAAAAGTTGGGTTGATTTTGGATTTTTCTTGGTAAACTGATCTTTCAACTCTTTAAAGGATGGTCCTTTTCATTTTCCAAGAAGCAAAAACTTGAACTGTAGAAAAGTTAAGATTGTGAAGTTATTATTAGAAGGGGCATGTTGTAGATTAGCTCGGGTTCTATCTACTGTGTTACTATGTCTGTTAATATTAAGACATTTAGAGAGGGACATAAAGAAATTCTCTTGTCGAATTTGATTCTTCCTAATCTAAATTTACTGTCTTCTGGCATTGTTTATTTATGGTATCTTAGGAGCCATGATATGCCATATTGGTAATCCCACAGGGTCTCATCCATTGATAACATGCACTAAAGTCAAAAATATTAATGAGAAGATGGTTGGTCCACGAGCAGTATATCATGTTGGATTAGTTTTTTTAAAACTATATCTGGTAACTGAATTAAATCTGAATAAATTAAACTGTACATGTTCTGTGAGATTTTTATACGTGAGATCTTAGTTTATCGCTAAAATTCTTTTGGATTGAGCATTTGTCCTCGGTAGGTTTTAAAAAATTGTTTTTCATAAATGGAAGGTAGAGAGTTTAGTGCTTATGAAGTTACACGAGGCAAATAAAAACACCAACTAAAGCAAAACCCAAATTAGTGAGACCATGATTGCAACAACAACAGATAATATATAAAGAGACATCTCTTAATGATAGTGTTATTGTAATAGGTAGTAGTAAGAACTTATGCCTAACAGGTTGTGGTCTACACATCATGCAATACTGATCATTCTGATAAATATTTGTATAACAAGAGACTTTCAAAGCTTTTTTGTTGTTACCATCTATACTGCCTACCAATCCCCTATCTGTGTTTTTCTTTCTTTTTCTGTTCATATAAGTGAGATTGTATAGAAGTAACAAATTTTGAAGAGCAAACTCATTATTCTGATTCTCTTCTTTCATTTGATTCAGTGACTACATGCTGCTTAGCAAGGCATGCTCTAAACTTGCTTCGTGAAAGGAAGGATGGATATGATATAGTGATCAGCGATGTAAACATGCCCGATATGGATGGTTTTAAACTTCTTGAGCATGTTGGGCTTGAGATGGATCTTCCTGTGATTAGTCAGTTCTCTATCAATAATATATTCAAGTTTTTCGTTATATGATATCATTGTAATCCTTTGATCACATTGATTGAAACTCCACGCTCTGACAAGTCACTTTGCAATGCTGTTCAGTGATGTCTGTGGATGGGGAAACAAGCAGGGTCATGAAAGGTGTTCAACATGGAGCATGTGATTATCTCCTTAAGCCTATAAGGATGAAAGAACTGCGAAATATATGGCAGCATGTCTTTAGAAAAAGGATACACGAGGCAAAAGAGTTTGAAAGCTTTGAGAGTTTTGAGAGCATTCACTTGATGAGAAATGGATCAGAGCTATCAGATGAGGGGAACTTGTTTGCTGTAGAAGATGAGACCTCAACAAAGAAAAGAAAAGATGCAGATAACAAACACGATGACAAAGAATGCATGGATCCATCATCTACCAAGAAAGCTAGAGTAGTCTGGTCTGTAGATCTTCATCAGAAGTTTGTTAAAGCTGTGAATCAGATTGGATTTGATAGTAAGTTTCTTCTCGAGGTTCTGTATAAAAGTGTTGCTTGTAATTGTCACTGTGGCTTCTATAAATCTTGCTGATATGCATCACCTAGCATATCCTTGATGAATTGAAGTGTGACTGCCAGTTATAATCTTTTGTGCATGTAGTCATGTTATATCTTCCATACAAAAGTTATTTATAACAAATAATTTCTGTTTGGCAGAAGTTGGACCCAAGAAAATACTGGATCTGATGAATGTTCCATGGCTGACTAGAGAGAATGTTGCCAGCCACTTGCAGGTGATGCTGTAATTTCACTCCTTCAATGTTACCCCTAGATTATTGAGAAAGAAACATGTATAGAGTCTTTCATTCAGATGAAAAATTTATTATGCATGATTACACTCATGTATTCTTTTTAGTAGACCTAGAATCATAACAAAACTTCACTTTGATACAATAGAGTGCAAGTAATTACCTCCAAACATAGGTCCTGTACAAATGTTTCTTAGAAACATTACAACTTGGATGCAGATTCTCTCGTAAATTCAATAGGGCAAAACAAATAGTATAGAAAAAGTGTATGTTTGTGTAATGTTCCTGATAAGAAATTTTCTTGTGCAGAAATACCGGCTTTATTTGATTAGGATTCAGAAAGAAAACGATCGAAGATCTTCCTCGAGTGGTATGAAGCCTTCAGATTTTCCTTCAAAAGATCTGGGAAGTTTTGGATTTCAAAACCCAGTAAACAAGCAACAAAATGATGTTTCAACTGACAGCTACAATTATTCGGATGGATCATTACATCTTCCTACCGTGGAAAATAAAAATCATGAAGGCGATAAGGGAACTGTTTCACAGTTCACCATAGCAAAAAAAGGAAGGCCTTTGACTGGTAACGTCGCCGACTCAAATATCAGAGAGAGTTCAAGGGTTGGCCTCAAACAACCTTTTGCTCAGTCAAAAGGAAACCATGCAGTGTTTGATTGCTCCTTGCCAACACAGTACTCATGGACTGAAGTTCCACACATGCAACTCAAAGAAGAACACAAGTCACTTGTTCATTTAGAAGATAGCTTCAATCAGATGCCATTACACGGTAAGCAGCATCACATCCAAGTTGATCAATCACAGTCAGTTGCTTCAATTAGTTCAGCTCCCTCTATAACGGAGGAAGAGGTTCCTGCTTGTATAGAAGCAAAACCTTTGTTTTCAGATTTCAAGAATGATCAGTCCAGTTCTGTGAATTCAATAGGGAATGCAATTGACACCTTTCCAATTCAACCAGGAAGTCTTGCTATGAATGCTCAATCTTTAGAACCCATTTCAACTATAAATTCAGGATTGAAAGCACATGGATATAATAACCTCAGTTGCATTTCTGATGTGGAAATTTACCAAAGAAACCTTCTTTTGGGGGTGAGGCAGCTTCTGCACCTTTGGATGAGGATTTGCATTTCCAGTGGCTGCAGGGTGAATGTTATAACATGAACTTTGGTCTGCAGAATATAGGAATGTCAGAATTTTATGATCCAGGGCTTATTGCAGAAGCTCCAAGTCACTTATATGATTCAGCCGATTACTCGGTTATAGATCAAGGTCTATTCATAGCATGAACTGCTTTGCCTTTCCTGCATCTTCAACAAAAATCAAAATTCAATCATGAAAGGACAATCTAATGTTTCTTGTAGCTAACTACATCTTTGTTGAAGAATTTCAACCTCAACGGTTGGGGTATTCTTTTTCTGATCATAGAGGATTTGGATATATTGCAGTATGTATAAAAACGAGTGCTGACAAGTATCGAGGTTACTTAATAAGCTTGCCTCCATCATTTTATCCTTGCTTAAGGTAAAAAATAGATAAATGCCAAGCCGCATTATTTGACAAATGTCTCTGAAAACATTATTATTGAATGAATGAATTTGGGTTTTACTAAAATAGAATGGACTCAAACTATTTAGTAAGTCTTGATAAAATTTAACAATAACGTAGTTAAAAGAATGTACATAGAAGATGTCACCATGTTTTTTTTAACAAAAAAATTATATATTTTTACATTCATTTAATATATTATAATTTACTTTTTTTTATTACAAAAATAATGTGAAAAAGAACGTAGGTGAGTCAACCAAACCATAAGAGTAGTTAAACTGCATATTATAGTGTAAAATGTAAATAAAAGATTACCTCACATGGAAAGTCTCGTCTCTTGTGAACTTTCGCCTTTCTAATGATGTACTCTTTTCTATTTTAATCATATGACAGTGCTGGCTGAAAATTCGGAGCCGCGCGCATCGATCACGGGAACAACTTTAAAGTGATTGGTTTATTAGAATGGTTTTGGAAAGTAACAAGGTACTATATGTTCTAAGCCATTGTTTTGGAAAGTAACAAGCAATGTTGGACAAAGAAGCTTAAAGTGATTTTTGAACAAGTAACAAGGTACTATATGTTCTAAGCCATTGTTTTGGAAAAATTGAACAAATATTTCTTATTAGGTGGAAGTAGTACCTTTTGTCTACAGCATTAAATTCCTCAAACACAAGTTCACAGAAAAAATATGTCCATGTCCTCAAAATTAATATTTAAAGGGTTTGTAACAAAGTAACGAATCACAGTTATATGAATACATGTGCTATTATTTACCTTGATGTGTTGCCTAAACCTATTTCACAAACTTGGTTATCTCCAATGTCAAAATTTAATGTGTACTACAAAAGAAAAAAAAAAAAACTACAAAATTTTCCATCGAAATGTGAAAACATATCGGGACATGATCTCTCCTAATTACAAGTAAACTACAATCACTGATTACCGATATGAACATGAGGCTGAAAGAATACAAATGGTTTGTTTCAGTTTCTTTGACAGAGGCTGAAAGAATACAAATGGTTTGTTTCAGTTTCTTTGACAGATTTTTCTTCAAGTCACATGTTCGTATTTTTTTCTTGCTAATGCTGAATGTTTGGTGAAGCATTTTCTCTTGTGGTACAAGATAATGAATTTACCGGTCTTGTAGTTCGATTAATTTTTTCAGTAGTACGTTTGGAATTATTTGTGCTGATAGGCGGCTTCGATGAATTTCCTAAGCTTTTGTCCTGAACTGTGCTAGAACTAGAACTTGCTTTCCTCACAAGTTTTGGTGACCGGGACAGTGTTGGTGAGGCCTGAAAAGAATAAGTAAATTAAATTATTATATATTACAAGTTACAAGTTGAACGCATCACCGAGAATAAAAAAAATGCAAGTACGATATTATAAATCACAAGTTGAAAGCATCTCCAGGTAGGGAAGAATGAACCGACAGATATTGATGGTTGACAGATTTTGTGGGATGGTCATAAAGAATTGGCAAGATGAACAGAACTGATTGACAAGCAATATCCTCTAGAATATAAATCAAAAAGCCACAAACAAGGACTTACGGCTAAGCCACTAAAAAAAGCATCCAGATGGATAGACAAAAGGGCATTTATGGCTACTGTCATCTAGCATTTAGACAATGTTTATTTTCAACATCAGAAGTAATAAGCAAATATACCTTTCTAATATGAGTACTTGGTGAATGCGATCCACCAACCTTGTCCTCATTTAGTTTGGATAGAGAACCACTGTTCTGCCCTAGCTTCTTGTGACCAAGCACTGTTTTACCCTGCATCAACGTCAAATTAAAGATGTTGAATAACCTTTTTTACTGAGTAATAAAGAGCAGTTGAAAACGAATTACGAAACCACGTCTTAATAACTCCTTTATTCCCTAAATCGAACCGATCAAATTCCGTGATTCCAGCTATAGACATTTTTCCAACAGTTATTTATAAACAAGGTAAATCATGTGCAAAGGTAGGACCATTATTATTATAAAATTATTCACCTTGAGAGTCCTTTGCAACTTCATTTTCTCTTCTTCCTTGGATTTAGTTTCATCAATCCTCTGCAAGAACTGAAATAAGAAAATGTGAAAGCCAGTAAGACCTATAGCTCATCCATAAATTTCGCAATTAATGTGAGAGACGAGGAAAATAACTTGCCTCTCTACGTTTAACTGCTCTTTCTTCACTTCTGAATTTAAAAGGCAAAGATATGGTAGCTGATTGAAGATTGCTTTTGTTGGTGCTTGAAGATTTCAGGCAGCTGTTCGCACATTTATGCAACAAAAAAACGAAAGCCGCGTTAATGAGACCACATATTTTATGCATGTTTAAACTTCTGATTTTGAATTTCAAATAGTGAAAGAGTGCTTCTTAGAAAAGTTGAGCTCCTCACAAGGAACATGTTTGAACATTCATAACCTAAAAAAAAGGCATAGAAGACAAAATACCTTCCACTCTGAGAAAGGAGATTGGCAGAACCTTGATCTTGCAAACCACGAGATGCCTAGAAGGGGAAAAAAATCTTTAGCAACCAGAGTACCATTGCAAATGTTGTGTATTTACGCACAAAAACCACTGTGCCAATGTAGGTACAAGCAAAAGGTGGATAAGTTAATACCTCAGTCGATGCCCGCAATGCCACTGGATTATGTTTGGGCAAATTAGAACGAACTTTTTTAATTATGTTCTGGCCAAACACTGAAGCTGTTTTACTTGTTTCAGCTGCACCAGAAGGCAGATTGATTGACATGTGGAGTGACCTTGAGGTTGTTCTCTTTGCCACTGAGTTTCCGACAGATTTCATAACTTTCGCAACAAAGTTTGTTCCATTTCTGGGTTTAGTAGCTGCAGTATCTGTGTTGCTTGACATAACAGCCCCCGATGGGAGATTGGTTGACATTTTCAGTAATGGTGTACCTACTCGTTTCCTCTCAACCATGCCTCCAACAGACTTCTTATTGGTCGAAAAAGTGTTTAAACCATTTCTGGACTGTGTAGCTGCAGCAGCTCTTTTGCGTGTTTCACCAGTACGAGATGGAAGATTGATTGAGGAGTGGACTGACTGCGCAGTTAGTTTATTCTTCTCAACTAAGTCTCCGACAGATTTCTTGCCTTTCGGACCACTGTTTATTCCACTTCTGGATGACACAGCAGCAGCACCAGCCTTCTTTTCATCAAGAGGAAAACATTTGGAAGACACAGTTTTGGTAGATAATTCTGGAGAAGAATTTGCTTGTCGTTTTTTGGTAGATACATTGGGACCGGCCGTGCCCTGCAGCATCAGTATGATAAATGTGCACAGACATCACAGTTAGAAAATTACTCATCAGAAGAAACAAAAAGGAATCAAATCTAAACAAAGAAGGAAAGCATAAATTTACATGATCAAGCATCTTCTGTTCCACAGGGCCAGTATTTGTATTGCCTTCAACATGATCAAACTGGTTCGAATTATCGATGGATGCGAAACTTCCCAAATTAATATTTGTATTGACGAGAGCATGTGCCACGTCCACTACTCCTTCTACGTTGGAAATATCTAGATCACTTTGTCCGGCATCACATTCTCGCTTGTCCCCATCAGCACATTCAACAACTTGGTAATTAAAAGTTTCTTCATCCGGCTGTTCATTGGCGGCAACAACGTTTTGCACATTTGAACTCGTTTCAGAGGATGAATCAGCATAGTTTCTTTGCTGAGCTTCCAACTCAAAAGTTCCATTAGCCTGAGGATTTGCATTTGCTTCTTGGACCAAAGCAGCTGCTCTCTCCGCAGCCTTTCTCTTGTAATGAGCCTCAAAGTAGGCTTTCTTCGCGGCCACAGAACCCGGCTTGGAATATCTCTCTGCTTCTTCAACATAGCGATTGTGAGTGAATGTTGACCATTTCTCCCAATCCAAGTTTTCTGTCATAAACCTCCCAAAAGAGATAGATTCTCCAAGCGCACGGACAGGGTTACCCTAAAATCAAAAAACAAAACAATAAACACCAATCTACATATTTCACAAGACACCAAACTCAACACATCACAGGAAACTGCAAAATTGTAATATCGATACAAATTATATCCAGAACAGAACAACAGCATTGGTGAATTTACCATTGACATCGAAACCCATGGGTGGTTCCTTTCCTCGACAAAAACAACGTGAGACTGAATGATAGAAATTTTTAAAACTTCAGCAAAGGAAGCCATAAACTGATGATTGGAATGAATTTTTTTTTGAGGATGCGATAAGTTCCCGAGTCCAGTGTATGGTACAATTATACAAACGCTTCAACAACACAGTTAAATTGCACCAGAAAACGTAATGCTAAAATCCAAAAATCGAAACGAAAAGGCAGTTACAGACACTCCAACCTCTCGACAACGAAAACCAAAACCAAACATACCACACCACCATTTATCAACAACAACAGCCACACCAAAAAAACAAAACAGAAACATACGAAAGCTTATTTTGCGAAACAAAAACTCACCTCGTAACGAGTGTCGGCGGGACTGGAGAAGGATCGAACGAGACATGCCGATGGTTCACCCATAACGCAAAACAAAACACTCACTCAACCCTTTTTCTATTTCTATAACTACATTCAGAGAGTGAAAAATCCAAAGTGTGTTGCTTCACAAATTAATGAGAATCAGCGATTAAACGGTCGAATAAATATAATTTCTGAATTGCATGTGGTGAGAAAAAAATGGAACCTCCTTTTTGTTCCAGTAACGTTGAGGTTTAGACACGTTGATTCTTGTGGACTCTTCTGACCTAATATATCATTGTTAAAGCTTATCAACCTTTCTTTCAATTTTATTTGAGTGGGTCCCACTTCTCATTTGCCCCCACAATTTTGCATTGCATTATTTTTGTGCTAATCTTTCCCCTAACGTCTAGTTTTCTTAATTTTTGTTTTATTCTTCAGTTTTGCCCGTTAGATTTTCTTTTTCCTCTTTCATTAACATTCCATTTTTTCCTCATTATTATTATTATTATTATTGCTGAATTGAATAATTAAGTGTGTGTTTAAGATTAATCCAACAGTTATTTCTCTCTCGTTTTTCATATATTGAAAAACAAAGTATAATTTCTTTTTCAACTGAGTTATAATAGATATCTAATTTATTTTTTATGTTATACGTTTCTTTATATATTATTTTTTATTTTTTAAAAATTATAAATGCTTAGATATGTTAAGTGACTTTTTTTTTTCCTAAAAGCAGCAAACAAGTAACTATATTGCTGGTGGAAAGATATTTAGGATCCTAAAAAATAATTCATAATAGCTTGGATGTTTGTTTTTGCTGAATTATAAATGCTTAGATGTTTGTTTTTGCTGAATTGGTAAAATTGTTATTATACTTTCAATTTGGAGCAAGAGAATATAGAAGTGGAGACAAATTTAACGGACATTTGTATAATAATTATTGTTCCATCAATATCAAGGTCAAAAATTAAAATACAGTATTATAGAAATAGTCAGATTTTATTATTTTAATATTAAAATTTTTTAATATAAATAATTTTCTTATTAATAAATTTTATTATTTTAAAATATTTTATTTATTTAGAAATTATTTTTCTAGAACTTAAAAAAAATTAAAGATTTTTTTTTGTTTGTCTTAATGAATAATCGACTATTTAAGATTAATCTTTGAAACGATTTAAATCAATTAATTTCTACTTTCTTATAAACCACCACATGTGTGTATTATCAATTAATATCGATGTCAAGAATACGTATCTGAATAATTGAATTTAGTGTCAATTGTTTATGTGCATTTATATAACTTATTATCTTTAATTTATGTTTAGCTTATATTCGATATAATTTAATTGTTTTAAGATGATTCTTTGGTACACTTGCATTATTTTTTTTATGTTTCTTATATTTTGTTTACTTTTTTTAAAGATCACTTTATTAGTCTTTATTAGTGTAAAAAGATAAATCGTAGGTGTTGATGCATATATTTGATAGAAGATATTATGTTGATGCATATTTGATAAGCAAAATAGTTTTATTTGAAGTTTAGGAGTTTTTTTGATATAAAATTTTTCAAAAACTCTAAATTATGCTTAATTGTTATATATATATATATATATATATATATATTATTATAATTATTTATTTATTTATTTTAGATAATCATATTAATATTATATATAATATGTTTTGTTCTATCGATATGTTGTTTTATGTAAGCTAGTAAAGTGGATGTTATACCCATAATATTCAACCAAAGTGTTCTAAGAATAGTAACTAATTATTTATATTTCTAATTGCAATATTTAATGTCTTTTATCTACCAAATATTTAATGTTGTTGCTTATTAGTATGATTTTATTAATTGATTTATTGTTTCTTTTCTTTTAAGATCACTGACATCACATAGTAATAGAGGTTTTGATGGTATATAAAAGTCATAGATTCTAATTTTAATGTCATTATTATATTAAAAATATTATCTTTTAAGAAATGACTAACAAAGTTGTTTTACAATAATAATCCATGAACTTTTTTCTTCACAAGTACTAATTTCTAATTTCTTTACAATAATAATCCATGAACTTTTTACAATAATATTAAAAATATAATATTTAGCACATTATATATTATCCAATACTAATTTCTTTCCCTAAATGTCAGAAAATAGTATGAAATGGTCCATTTCTAATTTGTTAACACGTTGAGGTTTTATTATGTACATTTTTTTATGACACATGGAATTTTTTTTTTGGTTCAAATACCTTTTGATAAGAAATTGAAATTGTGGACATTTCCAATCCTTTTATATTGAGAACCCATAATGAATAAGTTAAAATCATAATTATTTTATTTAATGTATTTTAGTTACTTACTGTTACGGTTTAGGAAAAAATAACTATAAAATTAAATTTTAAAGGTTATGATAAATACAAACTGTGTATATTTACATTATATTAATGTATGCATTTAAACACAATGAATATAAGTATATTCTATTAATGTGTGTATTTATTTCTTTCCATTAAAGATGAATGTAAGAGATTATACAACTCTTGTCATATTTAGGGGTTTAGAAAAACTTTAAAAATTCAGTAATTTGAAAATTCAAGGAAACGATAAAAAAGATAATAAAAATAAATTAATTAATTAACTAATAAAAATAGTTAAATTATTATGTTTGTAGTTATTTTTCGTTGTAATAACAATTTGAAATATGAAATGAGCTTAATTAATTTTTTTTATATAAAAAAGTTTAAGTATTATTAATTAAGCTTTTATAGATTTTTTGTTATTTTGAGTATTTATTAATTGATTTTTTTTATATCGATAACTAATTTTAAGTATTCAATTAATAAATATAAAATTTTAAGTATTTAAAAAATTAAATAAGTTAAATAGAATTCGATTAGAAATATTTAAATTTATCATAAATTTATAACTGAATTAAATTTATAAAAAAATTATTAAGTATAGTTGTCTAAAGAAGCTCGGGTGTAAAATGATACACAAAAATATCATGATTCTTAAACAAAATTTTTTTATTAGTATTTTATAATGATTCTATTATTTGTAAATTTGAAAGTTATACAAGGAAATTAGACAAAAATTATAGGAATTAAAAATAAACTCAAATATAATTGATGAAAACATATTCAAGTCAATAAGAAAACTTCTAAGAAAAATAGAAAAAGACACGTAGCAAAAACTACATTTAATAAATCTAGTTGCGCAGTAAATACTAACTAGATTGTTAAAATTAATTAATAAATAAATTTAATTATGTCACATAATGATTGGAATAAATGTAATTTAATAAGATATAAAGAGTTATTAATTATCATGAGAAATTATAATAAATAAAATAAAAAATGAAAGTAATTAATCTGAGAGACGTCGATTGAATTTAGGATTATCTAGTCATAAGATTTTCGCTTTGTTAATCATAAAGAAAAATGTGATGGAAAAAAGAAAAAGAAAATTGAAAATCAGAAATTAAGAAAATTACAAGAAATTAAAATAACTTACGTAGATACCTACATAATTAACTGTTGTTGAAACCAAAAACTCTGTATAGTGTAGAAGACAGAAACATGAATCATTGAACTTGGATATCTAGGATGTTGGAATAACTAGTATTAGCTTTGGGAATGGCTATGTAGAGAACACCATCCTTAACTTCAGCCTTAATATTCTCAAACTGGACATTGTCGGGCAGAGCAATCCTACTGCTATACCTGCCATAACTCTTTGCAGACCATCCCTCTTCTTCTTCCTCTTCTGGTTGAACCATCTCTTTCTTCTTTGGTGCATTTTCTGCTTTAACCACAAGCATCTTTTCCTCCACCCAAACTTTCACATCCTCTTTGTTCATCCCAGGCATGTCAAACCTCATCTTGTACTCACTCTCTCCCTCTTTCACATCCCATGGTGCCCTTCCTCTTCTTCTGTACCCTCCCACACCCTCACTCGGTAAGGGTGATGAAGGCCACTCAAGCGTGCTAAATGCAAAAGGGTCCTCCATCATCCTCTCCATCGTCTCCATCATCTCTTGCATTGTTCTCGCCGTAGGAAACCTGTCCCATAACCCTGCTTTTATTCAATCAACACATGTTCTCATAGTCACAGAATATTCAGTGCTAACTACAGAAACAAAAATAACGGCAACTTATATTAAACTTTTGAAATTTCATGTATTTATTTTTCTAATAAAAGTTTTGCAATTTAGCTAGATGTTTCTGAAAACTTTTATTTCCGAAAGTAAATTTTCGAAAACAATTGGGAATTATAAGAACAGGGTACCTATGGGTGCAGCAGGGACAACTTTCTTCTTGGGAAGAGGATGGTGATTCTTGTTGGGTTTTGGGATGTGGTCAAGCTTTTCTCTTGCATCTCCCATGACCATGAACTTCACTGGCTTCGACTGGGTTGGTCTGGAGTGAAGAAGATACCTCGATGTGGGAAGGTTAAGAGCCAGATTAGAGGACAAAGCGTGTGCCATTTTTGAAGAGTGTTGTGTTCTGTCTGTTGAGACCGCAGAACAGAAGAAAAATTAAGGTTGTTAATTCTGGAAAAGGTAGTGTTTGAATGTGGAGAAGGTAGGGTTTTTGTGAAATATATATATATAGAATAGAACTTTGAAGAAGGCGGTGTGGAGAATTCTGGAAAACACGACATCATGGGTGGGGTCGTGAGAAATAAGCACTGAATGGGAGTATCATTTCGTTTTCCAGAATTTTCCAGAACCAGACATGTTACAGAGGATGGAACCTTTTAAGATTCCAACTTGTTGGATAAGCTTTTGACTACGTTTTCTGCTGAATGAGAGCCCTTCGTGTTCCAAGACCAATCTTAATCGCGGATTTCTTATGTGTCTGGTTACACTCCAATGAAGATAGCTCCTCAGAGTCACTGTCTTATCTGAAACTGACAAATATAAATCCAAATATTCGGTGAGAAAATTAATGAGACTCATATAATAATGTAGTGGTGGCTATTCAAAGATGAGATTAAGAAATTCTGTTTATTAATCATATAATGTAGTGGTGGTTATTCGAAGATGAGATTAAGAAATTCTGATTATTAATATACAGAAACATGTGAAAAAAAAAAGGATAGGCTTGTTAAATTTTCTTATTAATTTAGATTTTCTTATTTATCTGAATAAATCGTTTTCAAGATATTAAATCTTATGTTTTGCTTATGGACAGAAAATATTTTATGAATGTCAAACTAAATTTACAAAAATTAAAACATGTATTTAATACTAAAATTTGGAAAAAAGAATAATTCGTATATTATTTTAGATATGTGAAAAAAAAACTAGTAGATCAAAGCCTCCCTAACCATTAAAAGATTATTTATATTTTATAATTTTGTAGAAAAAAAAAATCAATTTACACTTGGGATACTTTAATATACTAAAAAAAAACTAAGGAGCGTATTCTTGGCTCTCTCTTTTTTAATAAAAAAAATGAAGTGGATAAGAAATATAAAACATAATGTATCTGATTAAACTTCATCTCATTCATTCCTTTAAACTTTTAAATGTGGAATGCCACATAAGATTTATCCATAAATTAGATGCTTCAATTTCAAGTGACTCAATCATCTGAATAAACTGTAACGTCCTGAATAAACTTGTCTCTACATAGGCTAGATTGATGTTGAAATGTGTATTTATTAAAAGAGAATTAGAAATCAAACAAAAAGTAATGAATATTTTTAATTTTATAATTAAGTTTTAAATAAACTTAATTATAAAAATAATTTATAAGTTTAAAAAGTTAATATGTTTATAAAAATGTAAATAATATATTTTTGTAAAATATAAAAGATAAAACATGTGTAAAAATATAGTAAAGTTTCTAAAAATATAAAGGATATTTATAAATATGTAGAGTTGACTCGTAAAAATATAAATTAGTGTATGAACATACTGATGTGATATGAATTGTTAGACTCATCTAGTTAATAAATTGACAAACTTGTTAAGTATGTATCATTAGATTTTTTTAATCAGTATACGAACACATTCATCCAATGTGTATTATTAGACTCGTTTAATTAGTATATGGACAATTGTGTAATGTACTAATGTATATTGCAATACTTGCCTAATCATAAAATGGATAGGGTCGTCTAATATGTATTAATAGATTAATCTAATATGTGTATGAAAAAACTCATCGAACTTATATTGTTAAACTAGTGTAATTAATATATGAGCAAACTCGTCTAATGTGTGTTACAATACTAGTTTGATCAATGCATGGACATATTCGTCTAATTGTATTCTTAGACTCATCTAATCAATGTATGGAATGACTCATCTAATATTTTTTGCTATGCTTATCTAATCAGTATATGGACAAACTCGTCTAATGAGTATTGTTAAACCTATGTAATGTTTATACTCATCTAATCAATACATGAAGAGACTCGTCTAATATGTATTGCAAGATTCATCTAGGTATATAAATACACTTTTCTAATATTTATTAATAAACTCGTCTAATTAATGTGTTGAAAGGATTGTCTAATGTATATTGTTATTGTCGTCTGATAAATATGTGAATGACTCATCTAATGTGTATTGTCAGACTGGTTTAATCAATAGATCGACAATCTTGTCTAATACTTTTTGCTTTGTTCATCTAATCAATGTATTTGCAGATTTGTCTAATAATTTTTGCTTTGTTCATCTAATTAATTAATGTATGAACAAACACTTTTATTATGTATTGTTAAACTAGTCTAATAACTTTTGTTATATGTACAAACTTGTTTAATTTGTATATAGTTAAACTCATAATGTTTTTATGCTATATTTGTTGTATAATGTGTGTTTTTGTTATATTTGCTATATTGAAAATACTTTAGAAATTTTTTTAATGATTATTAAAATGTGTCTAAATAAAAATCAACAAATTTTTAAAATAATTTTTAGAAATACATATCATGAATTAACTTGACTAACAATATAATTTAAATTTATACATAATTGACATTTTAGAGATTGATATCAAAATTTTTAGTTTGAGAAAGTAATAGTTCCATGCGAACTAAAATTGTAATCTATTAGATATTAAATAATAGAGTTGAAATATATTGTTATTTTTACAGTAAATCGGTTTAAAAATAAATCAAATGGATAAAATGGTAAAATAATTTTTTAGAGAGACAACTTTTACTGTTGTAGTGTGTATATATATATATATATATATATATATATATATATATATATATATACTTTTTTTCAAAAATAATATTATTTTAAAAAATAAAAATAAAATGTATGTTTTTAAATTTAATTTTATTAACGACTACATAATTATGAATCATAAAAAGAGAAAATTAAAAATGAAAAAAAATAGTATGAAAAAATTTATACTTGAAATATAAGTTATTTTTTAATAATTTATTAAATGATCAATTAATTAGATGTTATAAAAGGACGTGAAAAGAACATTATAAAAAAAATTATGCTTTAAATATAATTTATCCTTTAAATAAATTTGATGTACACGTGGTAAAAAAATGTCATGTAAATAAACTTGGTTGTATTTTGATGACAAAATACAATATTTCACGTTCTTTAAACCAATGAAGATGGCAAAATAAGCTCATGTAAATGACTCGTTTTTTAAATTTAAGGTTAATCGCGCGTGGACATTATTATACTTAACCCGAACCTTTTTTACATGTAAATTTAATTTGCATACACAGATGGCTAATACTATAGCCATAAACAAAAAGGCACACATTATATTGTGAATTATATAGATATTCCAAACTGCATCGAGTTTCCAGGATTACAATACCAGTGTTAATTGGTCTGGTTAACAATGAAATCTTTTTTATCAGAAGTTAACAGTGCAGTCTGGGTGAGTAATTTAATGAATTTCTGTCAAAATGCAAAGATATTACAAACCGTAATTTGTACAACAGTTCCAGGAATCTCTAGAACTGATAACGGCACCATCACATTATCATCTTACATGTTATCTATTCCAAAGCATCATGGATTACAACATACACTAGTGATCAGCATCGTAAAGGTTGTATTCACTCTGCAAAAGATAAAGTAATTTTGATGGTTACAGATCTAAGAACAAAACCTGGAGTAGCATTGTTGTGCACAGAAGTTTCCTCTCCAACCAATCCATAAACATAATTGAGCATTCTGAGCTCAAAGGGTCACGGGCTACTCAACACTTTAAGCAAATCATTTCCAGCTATAGTTTCATCCTTTAACCCTGACATAGGCAAAAAAATAATCTAAACCATCACAAATTTGCAACAACAAAAAAAAAAACTATCATGTCCATGTTAGTTGAATAATATTCATAGGATCAGATAAACTCCGTCAAATATCCATGTTAACAGTCGATGTTGAAGAAAATAGGAAAACAATGATGAAATTCCCTAATAATAAAAAATTCAGAGTTTTTCTTCAGGCAATAAGATGTAAAACTTACTTGGTTTTTTCGTTCGCGTCTTCCTCTGAATCCTCCGTTGTAGTAGTGCCCAATGATGTTATCTTCCCAAAAGATTCCTTCGCGTCTCCAAAAAAGTCTTTCACTTTATCCAGGACGGTTTTTAGTTTATCTGGTGTAGGGAGCTTCAATTTGGAGATGCAAACATTACATTAGTGGGAAAATATCACAAGTATTTTTTTGTAATGCCGGGATAGAAAGTATATATTTTTATAATATGAACTATTGTCGAGCTTAAAAAATTTAAAAAGTTCAATGATTAAGAAAATTGCTATTTTCCTGACAAATCAAAAATAAAAACCAATGTAAACCAGAATTTCTTGTTGTATTTGTAAAACACACATATTTAATGCCGTGAGGTTTAAATTTCGGTATGAAACTTCAAAATAATTATGATGACAGCAACGAGAGCATGTCAAGAATGTTACCTCAATAACATCGGTGGTAGAAAGGGCAGCTCTTATATTGGTATTCTCCTACAAAATCATCATACAAAGAACTTTAAACAAAATGTGGGAATGGTCTTCTAACTTCCGTAATGCATAAATTTTAATGTTGGAAAGAGTGAAATTGGAGTCAAAACATTTATTTATAAAAGAAAGTGTAAGAACATTACAACAAGTTTGTAGCCGTATCTGAAATCAGTAGCTGAACGCAATACACGGTATTGTTTGAATGCAGATTTCTGTACTTCCTTCTCATCCTTTGAATTGAAGAAAAGCAGTCAGCAGCAAAAACAGAACAACGAGAAATTAAGAAAACACAGTCCAGTATAATTAGCAGTTACCCAAGATCTCCAGTGTGTTCGGGAGAACTTACAAAGAGCTTATTTGCACATATAAAAGTATCTTAATAAACATCAGTTGTTTAAGAACACATCACATCATAGCTGTATTATTGGTCCCACAACACTCAATTTTTTCCATCTCACATCCAAGCACTATTCATTTTCAAAATGACAACAGTTTATTTTATTGGGACAGAACATATTCCAATGCAAATATTATTCACATTGTTATAAAAATTAAGTTTTTCAAGTTGGGCATTTGGTCTAGTGGTATGATTCTCGCTTAGGGTGCGAGAGGTCCCGAGTTCAATTCTCGGAATGCCCCTTCTGCTACTTTTTTTCACACAACAACACTTTTTTTCATCAGCAAAATAATTTAGGAAATGTGAAAGAAAAAAAAAAGGCTTACTTTGTAGATAACAGCGGCGAGATTTCTGTCAAGGGTATCTTTGTAGATATACTTGCCGAGAAAATTATCTTTAGCTGCAACCATGATTTTAGCGGTGGTGCCACCTGTTACAATGCTAAGAGGGTACCAAAGGTATACCTGCAATGCAACGAAGGGCAAGAATGGAATAAGAAACTTAACATTCAATTTAATTAGCACTAATTAAATATTAAGGAATCATTACGTTGGCCATGCGAATGAAGACGACGAATTTCGGATTGCCATCGTCTTCAATTTTGGGTAAAGGAGGAGGAGTGGAACGCTGAAACTGACGAGCCATCATTCCCTTTTTGCCCTTGGCTTCAACCACAAACACATGACGCTGCGGTGCCTTCAAGCTCCGGTGCTGCCTCCGGTTCGAAACCAGAGAGTGCCTCACCGAAACGTCGTCGTTGTGGAGGAAGCGTGAATTCGTCGGAGGAAGACGAAGGAGCGCGTTCAGAGACATTCCCACTTCCATTGATACAGCGAAAGCGAACGAGTGAGTGAGTTTCTCTTATCTCTATCATTTCTTTTTTATTTTTTAATTGAATTAATAATTGCAAGGAAAACAGGCCATACACGTGGCGGAAAAAGAGGCACACACCATATAATATAAGAAAAATAATACAACAAAAATAATGTTAAAATTTCTCCTCCTTAAATATTCTTCTTCTTTCTTGTTAAATCATAATAATTCATCCCTTATCTAAATTTATAAAAATATTTTTTATTTTTATAAATAACGTTTAATTAAGTTCTGTCTTTTTTAAATCTTTTATTTTCAATCAAGTTTTCATTAAATAATCTTTTACAGTGATTTAATTTTCATTGTTTAAACTTTTTTGTTATTTAAAATTTTCAAAACTGTACTTGTTACTAATCATGCCATATGGTAATAATTATTTTTAATTAATTTAATATTATTTTGTGATGATAAATGATATTATAAAATAGAAATAACTAACAATAATAGCAATAATAATAATAATAATGACAAGGACAAAAGTATAAAAGTTTCTTTTTTAATTTTTTCTTCAAACATACATTTGAAAAAAAAAATTAACAATTAAAAAAGAAATAGTTGGAAAGGTTTAAATAATTATATGATATTTTTTAACACTTGGTTCTCCAAATAACTACATTTCAAACAAACCAACACGTTTAACTGATCTGTAAAATTTTACTTTATGTAGAATTAAATATTTTAACAACTTAAAAAGTTTATAATAAAGAAACATGTGAAAGTAAAAGTACAAAAGTGAATTCATTATTCATTAATTTTAAAAATGTTTACTTCAGATTGGAAATAACAAATAACTTTGCACCTTTCGGCTTTAGACTTCTCTTAATGAAAGTATGTTTTGGGCTTTTATAATAATATTACGTCCTTAAATTGTGAAAACGGCTTCAGAAATGAATAAACCAATAATGCGGCCTTTATTGTTGGGTTTCAATATTTTTTATCACGCCAGAAAATATAAATGGGCTTTAATTTGGTTAAATTCGACTATATATTTTAATTTGAACTGTTTTATTTTAATTTGACTAGTGTGAATGAAATAACTTTTTTAAAATGAGTAAATAATTCTCATCCCTTCGCCTAGATAAATTGCATTTCTCTCTTATGAGAAATTAATATATTACGGATAATTCCTCTTTTCACTGAAATTCTCGTCATCATTAACGATTATTTTTAATTTTTATGCTTGACTTTGAAACAGTAATGTACTCTACTCAAATTTTGTAAAACTCTACATACGTGTTTAATTTGTTCTATCCCTACATTAATGTCCTTTAACTGTTCAAAACATTATTACAT
This sequence comes from Vigna reflexopilosa, assembly GCA_027742785.1. Taxonomy (NCBI): domain Eukaryota; kingdom Viridiplantae; phylum Streptophyta; class Magnoliopsida; order Fabales; family Fabaceae; genus Vigna; species Vigna reflexopilosa. Next base: position 731,743 of record CM050914.1, on the reverse strand, counting down.
TGATAACCTTAAAACATTAAATTAACATCCCTTAATTTTTGAGAAAATTACATTATTTATGATAGATTGTTAATTAATTGAAATTGTACAGACATGTATTTTGATAAATTACGTACTATGAGTTTTAAAATAATAATAATAATAATAATCACTCCAATCTAAATGAAAATTCTTGAAGAGTTTGCCCTTGGGAAAAATGCCATCCAAGACGTGGGAACAGCACAGAACCATAATCGCTCCAGTGGACAAGGCCGGCATGCAACTCAAATTCAACCCATACATTGGATTGTGGACCAAAACAGGTCAAATGAAGACAAAGTCTACGTTAGAAAAGTGCTTTGTCTCTGTTTCTAAGTTTTTCCTTAACTATTGCAAACTGAAATCCTAAAGTCTTGAAACGAAATATTCATTGCAAAGGGAAGTGCCCTAAACGTGCTTTGTGGCAGCATTGGGCACAAGATTATAAGCTATATATATATATATATATATATATATATATATATATATATATTATATACTAATAATTAAGCTTTGGATGTTGCTTTGCATGAGATATTTGCTACTAATCATAGCTTTCTATAAGAAGTGAATAAGAAAGTATTCAAGAAATTGCCCCTCTTGGCCAACGCATCACATGCAAAAAAAAACACTATAAAAATCTTTTTTTTTTTTTGAAAAAATGAAGCTATTGGAGCAGAATACACATATTCCAGTTCTATCTAACCTGCAGAGGGGCGAGTTGGTGCTTTACCAATAAGCACTGCTTCCCCACTCGCAGCTTTCTTCATGGCAAGCTCTTCCAAGCGATTCCACGTGGCTTCACGCCCTGCTTTGACTTCATCTTCCTTTGACTCGTCTTCCTCAAACTTTTGTAAACATTCTTTGGATAGATCAGCGTCGACATCATTAAAAATCTTCCGCACATTTAAGGTCAAACTATGGACAGCTTGGTTCCAATGACTTCTAGCATTTCTCTCCAATGCAGGGAAGATGATGGGCAGTATCACTTTTCTGTTTTGCTTGATTAAGTTCACGATATGATCATTGTTCCATAAGAACAAAGCTCTTTCTGCCACCTGAGGAAAAAAAGACAAGATATATGTTTGTGGATCTTCAAGGGAAAATAGAATATTGCCACTACTACAACCTCACTAATTCAGGGCAAGACAAAAAGACAACACTTAGGATCAGTAGTTTATGTATTGTGGTATTGTTTATTTCTTCCGTTAAAATTGGATTTTCGCATGCATACAAAAGATCAGTGTTAAAAATCTGCGTGTTATCGGGATCAAACTCTTAACTTTGATTTGAGATCATCACCATAAAACACCCAAGTTTTGTCCTAGGACAACATGACAAAATAAACTAAACAGATCATTTATAAACAACACATGAGAAATTGAAGCATCATGCACCGCAAAGTGTAGACTAACTCTTGCAAATTGCAGTAGAGATGTATCAGCAGTTCAAAAATACACACCTGACAAACAACAATATCAACAACAGCCTTATTTCTCTAGGTTAGTTACATGACTCGGTTATTGTAACAAAAAATTCATTCATAAAAATATTCTGAGAAAGCTATAGAGCATTTCCTACGCATGCAAATACTTATACAATGAAATGAGCATCATCTAAACATTTGCAAGAGAGAGGATATCCCTATTATGCGGAGCTTTAGAACTACAGAAAGGGCTTTGGATGCCCTTTCCCTTAAACATAATGGAAGTCAAATTGTATCTAAGCTATCTGAGAAATTGCTCAAAGACTTGGTTAATCCAGTCAATTTTAAGCTATCTGAGAAATTGCTCAAAGACTAAGCTATCACGTGATATTGGAAAATTGCTTGATGAAGATTATATAAAATCGTCAACATTCAAACTAAGCTATAAAGTAAGTGGTAGATAATCTGCATGCACAACGCAGTCCACCGAATTATTTATAGTCACAAATAGAAAGATTTTATAAGTGTGAAATTATAAAAAAAAAATACAAATCTGTCCTCATTCGAGTTAAGTAGGCACATGCCCATAACGAATGGCCAGCCAGCAAAAGTTTAAAAGGATGAAAAAGAAAGAGGTTGACACATCAGACCAGTCAATCCCTTCTTCAGAGGGAAAGGACAGTCTTGTATATTCATTTACTACAGACAATATAAACCTTACTGAACCGGTTAGAACTATAAAAAGCAATTCCTGATCCAAAATTCAACACCTCATCCTTTCAAGATATTTTAGCTACTCAACGTTGTGTTCAATCAACTAGTTAAGAGTTAAATCCTTGCTACCCTCTCCCCCCAATTCTCTTAATTAAAATTATTTTCAATCCCAGGTTTTACATTCGTTTCTTCCATGCTTAGCTTTTACATAAGAGGGAACATGAGAAAGTTTAAAGCTATTCTCAGAATTTCTCTCAACATAGACAAAGAGGGAAGGATGTCTCTGACTGGATAGGAACATGGAAGGTAAAAAACAAATATATAAATTTGCAGGCAGGCAGGATTCATCACAGTAGAGCATCATTCTGTGCTCTGTTTGATAGTGAAGTGACAATTGACACTAAACAATGATTTACTAAAAGTTGACTGTGCTTCCACATCATTTATGTATATGTGATAATTCGACATGTAACAACTTGGATTATGTTTTTACAACCTAGAATATGGCTTCTTACAAGTAAATTGATAACAACTCTGCGAGAACACACCATAAGTCTCGCATCTTGTAGTTGGATCCTAAATCCTAAAATCCGACAAAGCTCTACAATCCCAGCACCCGCACGAACTAGCACTGCACTGGCCATTTGACTAGTCTTGGGCAAATACCTACAACGCTAATGTTACCATTGACGTTGCACATTTTGTGCTAATAGACATGGTAGAAAGCTCTAAAGCCAGTTGATAAGAACCTTGGGAGATTAGAATCTCATACTTACAATGGGGGAATACGGTGATTTACTTCCAAAGCCCAAGTCATTAGAGGGCATAGATATGAATGATTTCCATCACTCCGTGCAATGTTTAAGAAAACGGTCTATGGCCATGGTTTTTGGCTGCAACATCAAGGTTTATTAAGTGACCACAATCCCAATCGTGGCCACATTGGCTGCAACTTCCCACAATATCAATAAATGGGACAAAAAACTGACCACAATTGCAATTTGAAATGTTGATTCCGTGTTTTAAGAAGACATAACAAAACCAAAGAATTGAGTTTCTTATTTTGATATTTGCGTTACGTTTCAAGTTCAAAACTGCAAAGCAAAATATGCATTAAGCAATGGGCTGGTGAAACAAGGTTTCTGCTTTTCTAGCCAGCTAAAACAGCTTCTAAACAAGAGGAATGAACTAAAATAGAGTTTTCAGGAATCGGTCAAAGAAGTTGCAAGAGAGAATTAATTTGAAAGTCAGGTGCAATTTCCTCGTGAAATTAGGAAAGAGGAAACAAAAAGAAGGAGCAAGGGAAAAACACGGGAAGAAAATTCATACCTGAAAATGAGGGCTATTCAAACAACGGGCAATCCGACGAAACAATGGCACCATACAACGCTGGAATTCTGGGGGTTGAGTTGCTTCCAAGACTTCTTCTAACTCACCCAGGAACATAACTTCCTTTGAACTATTTGTTATGGGCCAGTACTTCAACAGCCCCCTGATAATTGTATCAGCAAGTTTGCAGTCTTTCTCCACAAACTGAGTAATGCAATACGACAACTGTTGATGATACATTGCCAAGCATTTTGGCTTGTGCAGAGGAATCAGGATGCGAACAAGAAACAATTTATGCTCTTCCTTCAATGGCAATGCAAAACCATTGATGATGCTCCCAAGAATTTCCAAGAATTCGGCAATCCCATTATGCTTCTCAGTCTCAAAAATAAAATTAAAAAACACATTGTTGATGGCCTTCCTGATGAAAGGGCGATGCGCCATGAATTTGCCATAGATACGGTGCAGAGTCATCTTCAAGTACTCCCGCTCCCTCGGATCCTCGGAGTCAAACAAATCCAGCAGCTTCAAAATGAAGGACTGATCAATGTATCTCTTGGCCAACTTCGGATCCAGCTCAGGTGAAGCCACAAACCGCAGAAAAAGCTCATACACAATCTGCAAATGAGGCCAAGCAGGATCCATCGAAGGCTCCTCCTCCTCCACATCAACTCCATCAACGATCTTATTCTCGCGTGGCTGAGGACTGAGTGTCCTGAATATGTTTGCAGACACCATTTTCACCACCTCCAGCATCACATTCTCCGCGAACTTAGCATTCGCAGAAGTCACATAATCCAAGAGTTCCACCAAGGTCTGTCTCTTAATCTCCTTCTCCTTGACGTGTTTGGTGGGGTCAGTGAAGTCAAACACCACAGAACACATTATAAGCTTCTTCACAAACAAAGTTGTCTTCTCAGAAGAGGGAACATCCCTGAATGCAGGCAATGCCTCATAGGAAGCCAAAATCCCGTTATTGGGGTTGTTGTGAATATTGTTCTCATTCACGACCTTCGGTAATGGAACTCTGTTACCATGATTCTGCCCCGCAACGGAAGAATTCCCCGGTCTGGTGCCACCTTGGGAAACACTAACAGAATCACTGTTCTTCGAAGAAGTGGTAACGCCATGATGGCCTTTTCCACTTCCACCGTGTTCGGGACCTCTCGATGACTTCCGAGGGAGTTTACTGAATATCTTATTGAACATAATTCATCAAACAAACACGGAACAACCCTTACCCTTTTTCTTCTAACCTGAAAAAACAAAATAAAATAAAAATTGTAAACAAACAAAGAGATGCCTAAACTTTGTTAACTTCACAATCTGAACAAGAAACACGCGATTGGAACGAGAAGAGACCAGATACAAATGTTGTCGTTTGTGCACTTGTCCGAAAATTGATACGATTGGCGATAGCAACGAAAGATAAGAGAAATAATAAACCCTTTGACTTATCTGGGTAACAGAAGAAAACCCAGTTTCGTGATTCTACCCATAGTGATGATGGAGCCAACAAAGTTAGATTTTGATGCGGAAAACCTTCGACCTTTGCGATCAGAAACAGTGATGAAGGGAAACAGAGATCAGCGTCGATGATCAAAAACAGAGTGTTTGAGAATTCTTCAGAATTCAAATTATCGGAGACACAATCTTGGGCGTTGTTGGGCTTGAAAAGCGAGAGCGAGATGAAGAATGTTCCGCAGATTTCCCTTTTTCGTTTATTTTCATGTTTTTTTAGCGAATGTATATATTTATTCGCTTTCAGTTAAAAAATAAATAAACGAGAATTTCAACTTCTGACCATTTGTGCTCTGCAGATAATATAAAATTAAATAATTAAAATAATTCCGAAATAAAGAAAAAATGGAATGAAGCACATGCGGGGCAAGCATATACCTACTGTGAATTAATTGATAATAACGAGAAAAATGACAAAGAAAACAACAATTATACAATTTATTTATTTCCACCAACTTCAATCAAATTATCAATGAAGTAAAACATATTTTTAATAATAATAATAATAATAATAATAATAATAATAATAGAATACCGATACTGATGGTTAAGAATAAAAAATAAGTAATGGAATTTGAGTTGTATTTATGGTTAGAAATAAATAAATTAAATCTCTAATTTTAGGGAAAAATAATTCATAAAAACAGAAATTAAACTATAACATGGGAAATGTATTACATTTATAATATTTACATTATCAAAGCACACATTTTACATTTTAATAAATTTATTGATATTGATTTTATAGTAATCGCTTTAAAATATTTTTATTCCTAGCACCGAACGGGATTTTATTGTAATTAAACCGTTGACTTTAATTTTAAATTTTAATTTTGCAAAATTACATAAAATACTAAAAAAGGTTCGTTATAATTATTCTACCATACTTAAGCGTAATTCTCTCATGAAAGATCATGTTATTTTCAGAAAAATACATTTTAACTTATAATATGCTGTTTGTAATTTTTCATTTTTTAGATAATTATTAAAAAAATTATTTAAAATAGTAAATCCTCAATGTGCAATAAGTTATAAGTTTTGACCTTTTGAAAGAAAAAAAAACACAACAAATGAAGTCAAATTGGTTGTGATTTTCCTTTAAACTATAAAAAGATCACAACAAATTACTGTCCTATGAAAATTAAGACAAAAAATCACAAAGAAAATAATTTGAGAAGACAAAATAGGCGAGATTGTCAAATTTGGAGGGGGAAACGTCAATAAAGTCAAAATATTATTAGAAAAAAAATGATAAAATAAAGATATATTATATTGCAATACAATAATAGATTATCTAATATTTTAAAATATAACAATTATTTTAAATATCATATTTAGAATAATTTTTGATCAAATTATAATATTAAAAAACCAACTCATTTGAATCGTCGATGTAAAAAATATGACATTTGAAATTATATACAAATATGTAATACCTTTTTACCTAAAAGATTAATAATAACTTTATTAATAACTATTTGACTTCTTTTTACCTTTTTCATTATTTTAAAAGTCATGTTTAAAACTATTTGTAACTAATTAATTCGTAACATTGAAAACTTTTTATCTAAAAATCAAATTAAAAATAAATAAATAAGTAATAAGTTATGTTGAAAATGTTTGATATTAATAATATTTAAGTTTCATTGAGTTTTAATTTTTTTTATTATACACATGTATTTTTAATTTTTTATTTATTAAATATTAAAAAGTTTATATTTTTAATTGGTTTTTCATTTAATTATTTTTTTATTGGATAATTTGACAATTCATTCAAAATGTGAGATATGTATTTAGTATGAAATAAGATGACCAAGCAATATAACAATAATATTAAATAAAAAGAAATAAACAATAAATATGAGATTTAAAATATAAAAAAGTTTAAGTATTTAATAGATAAAATAATTAAAAATATAATATTTTAAAACGTAATTGTATAAAGATAGTGATTAGAAAAATGATTATGGTGATAGTAAAATGAAATGTTAGGTGGGGTTTGAAAGGCATTAATTAAGTAATTAAAAGTGAAAAAATCTTGAATGAGTTGAGTGGCTGCAAAACCTTTAACAATAGATTATTTGATATTATAATATGAAATGTTGTGAAAAGACATTACACGAAGCAAACACGGTTTTGCTGTCTTGGTGGTGGTGGTTGTTTGTTGACCTGAGAATTTTCTGCTTTTAATTTAATTATAATAATAATAATAATAATAATAATTTTTTTTTTTCATATTCATATAAATTTGAGAACTGAAAAAGTCAAGTTTGTAGAATGAATAATGAAAGTGTGTTTGATTTTGGACTAATTTTTCATTTCAAGTCTGCTTCAACCAAGAACTTGTCAAATCAACCCACACCATATAGTCAAAAACCTTTATGCTAATAATAAAAAAAAAATAATATTTAGATAACTTTTTTTTATGATATTTATTTGAATATTATATATGTATAATTTTTGATTGGTCTATGATAGTGTTTATAATTATTATTATTGATTATGGAATAATTTTGGACCAATCATAGAATGACATGTAGATAATATTTAATTGTTATAAAAAAATGTTGTCTAAGTATCATTATAAATGTTTGGAGACAAAAATTTCCAATTAGGATGAAAATTTTGGCTGTAACCTTAGTTTTTAATTTAATTTTAGTATGTAATTTTGACTGTCTTGTTTTCTTTTTGGTATACTTAGTTCTTATATTTACAAAATATTTTTCTATACTTAGGTAATTAATTTTACGTGCGTCTGCTTTTATTTTGAACTAGTTAAACCCTAGATTTAATATATCTTGTTAAAGTATCGTGAAAAAATATTGTAGTTAAAGTGTATGTATATATACATACGAAGATTTAGTTAAAATTGACTCTCTTTTTTTCCTCCAAACATAAAAATTAAAATGTATGGAAAAAAGGCTGACTTAAATAAAAAATTTAAGACTTAATAGGTTTTGGTGTTCTTGTATTTGTTAGGTTGGTTTAATTTTATGATTATATTTTTATTTGATTCAATTAATTTTTTTTAAACTAATGTAATGTTTTTTTTTAAATTGACATAAATATTAAATGTCAATTTGTAATTTTTTTTATTTTGAAAAGAATAATAATCTAATATATGTTATGCGGTCGTATTATTTTTAGTTTAGTTTTTATATTTAAAATTTTGATTCAATTTAGTGTTTTTTTTTTTATAAAATAGTTTTGAATTATTTGCAATCTGTGACAAAATTAATAATTAAACTTTAATATTTGTGTAGAATTTATGCGTCAAATATTTTACTTTAATATTCAAATTGATTTCTTTTTACATAAAAAAATTATATTCTAAACTTATAATTTCTAAAAAGATAAATATAAAGTGATATATTAATTTTTAAATTTTTAATGTGACAAATATATATATTTTTAAAATAAAAGTGTTACTTTATATTTATATTTTTAATATTTTAAAAACATCATAAACTTAAATAGTGTTTTTTATGTAAAAATATAAAATAAAATTAATTTAAAAATTTGAATGGAATAATTTGATGAATAAATTCTAAAATGTTATGATAATATTTATATAAGTTGTAATTAAACTTAAATATAAATATTGCTTCAAATTATAAAGAGATCAAAAATTACTAAATTGAACTAAAATTTTAAATATTATTGTATCATAATAACATGTGATATGATCATAACTTAACATATATAATTTAACTCTTTTTTTCTTAAAAGTAAAAACAGTTTAAAATAATAATAAAAATTAAAAATACTACAAATTAACACGTGAAAATAACATTAATATAATAAAAGAAATTAAATTAGATCAATTTTAATAAAATAATTAGATATTATAATTTAAAAACTATATCTACCATTGTTTTTCCTGTATCCTTAAATTTTCGGTGATGCAGATTAATGTAAATTATAATTAATCAATACTTATAATTAATGTATTGTTTTAAGAGCTCAATTAAAAATAAACAAAAATAAATATAAAATTAAAGACGAAATTCAAATTATGAATTATTTCATAATTTGTTTGGAAATAAAGTTATTCAAACATTTCTTGCATGTATAATGTTTGCAATAAATTGGAACACGTAACAGTATTTGACGGGAAAATCCGTTTGTCTTTTCACGATTTCCACTTTTGAGTTTAAATTTGATGATAGAAAGCTAAAGCTTAGACGTTTTACACACTTTATTTATTCTTTAATCTTATCTTAAAGTCTTCTTCATAAATTATCATAAATTACCCTAATCATTCATTACTATTATTATATAAATTATTTCACTAAATTTAAACATGAAAATTCCTTTCACGTTACTCTTTAGCAGAACTCTTTTTCTATTTTTAATTTTATAAAACTGAGAAAATACTTTTTTTTATGTATTTACGTTTACTTTAACCTTCTCATTTTCTCATGTTTACACAATAAAAGAAATTACATTCATATCTTTTTATATTATATTAAATGATATTCACACTTCTCTAATTTAAAATTAATGATTTCCCTTTATGTATTTTTTTATTTTATTTTTGAAAAACATTGATTTCGCTTTTAGTAACTTATTTTTTTTTTATGCTGAATATAAAGTGATAATCATTTCTGTTGTCAAAAAATAATATATTGACTAAATTTACTTAAAATTTGTAAAAAAAAAAAATATTTTATTTTTATTAATAAAAGTAGAATGGTGGTTTTATCATCGAAAATTTACAGCCGTCTCTGCTGTAATTCTTTAAGAATAAAATTCATAGTTTACCTAACTTTAAAATAAACATTTGCATCTTATGTCATTGGTAAAACATCAATCATATTTATTATTTTAGTTAGATTTAAGCTTGTATTTCTTACCACGTATTTATAGTTTTATTACAACCGTGTTTAAATATAATAATAAATTAATAAATTTAGTGATATCTTTAATAAAAAAAATTCTTATTTGTATACTAAAACATTACTATCTTAAAAAATCACTCTTACAAGACCATTCACAATCCAGTCACAGTATAATAATCAAATTATTCAAAACAAAATGTTTTCTAGAATTTTTATTTTAAACTTTAAACTTTTACTATTTGGTATTTAAATTTTAGTTAATATATCAATTTAAAATCAACCAAGTAAGATAAATATTAATTTATTAAAACACATAAAAATGTATATTATTTTATTAAAAATATAAAGTATTTTAGTTTTTCTAAAATTATTAGAAAAAATGTTAATATATTTGAGTGTTTATGTGATAATGGTAAAGTAAGAATAATTTATAATCTATCGTGATTTCTAACAAGGTAAGTTTGATTATCCTATATAAACTATTTTCTAGTTTTATTTATAGGATTTTGTAAATGTTCACAAGTTTGTGTGGGATTAGAAGATCATGTTAATTCAATATCAATCTTTGATTTTAATGTTTTGAGATGACAATGTGATAGGAGTTTGTAAGAGCAATTTCATATATTTTTTTTATAGAATGTCTGCAACTTAAAAAATCATAAACGATTAAAAAAAAGGTTCATAAATTGTTTTATTTAAGTTAATATAATATTTTAATATAGGTATTGAGTCTCCACGTCAATATTATTTGAGACAACATTCCATTGTTAAGTATTTGAAAATGAAGATTAAAGTAATTCCTTGTGTTTTGAATTATTTTCTTTGTCATGTTTATTTGAAGTAGTTGTATTTTAATGTTGTTCTTGAATAGAGGAAATAGTTCAATGAATAGATATTAATATATATTAAATTTTCACTTATTATTTATATTTATATCTATATACAGAGATTTCATTTATTTTTTATTTATTTTTCAATATTATTCTTTAAATATATTTTTTAAAATTAAAACAATTATTTTAATAATTTTATATTTTAGGTAAATGTTTTCTTAAATTTAACCGTTTTTTCATTTTGAGATTTTTTTAAACTTAATAATTTTTTAATTATAAAATTACTTTTAAAATAAATAAAAATATTTATAATAAAATCATAAAAAATATTTATATTTAATTTTAAAATTATAACAATAATAATTTTTTATTTTTTATTATTATAAAAAAATAATACTCACGTCACTAATATCCCTGATTTAAATATCAAATCACTTTTTCTTATTATCGAATAAGTTTGTAAAGATTGAAAATACTTATAAACTATTTATTTATACTAAGTGAACAATGTAACAATGATATCGCTTTGAAGTTTGAATAGAAAATGGAAAGAATCTTGGGAAGTTGAGAATACATTACTAGAAAACGATCAACGTTAAAAATATACTCTTACCAACCAAAAGCGTGTTCAAAACACGACAAGAGAGTTAGGTTTAAGTCTGTTCGAGTAACCAATAAAACCTTTCCAATTTTGAAAATCTCAATTTCGAATTTTATTTTCACTCTTTTAAAATTCACATAATAATATTTTTATATGAAAAAATTTCAAGATATGCTTTCATATAATATATAATTGGAATATTTTTTATAGTTTGTTACTGAAAATAAACATTTTACATAATTATCAAATTATAATTACTATTGATAAATCTGTTACCATTTATAGGAAGAATAATGATACTTAGAGAAAACTTTTTTGACAATATTTGAACATTATCTATGTGTCATTTTATGATTGGTCCAAAATTACACTACAATAATAATAATCATAAACACTACCATGGATCAATAACATAATGACACGTAAATGATGTTCAAATGTTGTCTAAATATCATTATCCTTATCGGAATTGCTTACAAAGTTACATATTTTTTTTTTGCTAAATGATAATACATAAATATGTATACACAATATATAAATGTTAAACTTTAATTGTAACAAACTATAAAATAAGGTATTAGAATGGATAAATGTTTTAAAATAATAAGATCGAGTATTATATTTTAAAATAATTTAATGATATAAATAAAAAAATTTAAACTCGTTTTATTATTTAAAACAAAACTATTTTTTTAAAACTTTTCTTTAACTTTTCTAACTCCTGAGTCATCTATTTAACTATGAGGAGATACTCAATCGATCACTGCGACGAGATTTACATATCTATCTGGTCAATTTTTAGTTTAAAGTAAGTAAGTTTCGATCCATTTTTCTATTTCGTTCTTAGTTTGAGATCATGTGTGATGATCTCTTGTGACATGTGCTTTAAGACCTCTCTTCCTGATTCTTTGTAAATTTGTAGTCCTAAAAACTGTTTTTTTTACACAATTTGGTAATTCGTAGGTATTTCTAGAAGTTCTTTGCAATAAAAGTAAAGGGAGTGTGTTTTTAGAGCTTTGAATCTTTGATGTAAGATAAGGGAAGCTAGACGTTTAATCTTTAATTTTAATTGTCTTGAAATTTTAGGGGTTGTATATGTATTAACTTGATTGAGTACTAATTTTTAGTATCTATGCTATGTCGGTTTAATTAAATGTGTATGTTTTAGTATTGGATGATCTAATTCTGATGTGATGAAATTTGAATGTTAATGTTGTCATGAATTGTGTAATATGAAGTTGTATTGATGTTTGAAATTGAATGCCAAATGTTTAAAGTAATGATTGATCAAATCTTTGAGTTTTAAGTCTAAGAAGGAGGTTTTAATGGTGATTTTGAGATATAGGTGTTGGCGTGAGGAAACAACTAGTCCAGGTTTGTTATGGAGTCATTTGAGACTTGCGAGAAGTGTGAATTTATTTAAAATTGATCTATGACAAAGAAATATTTCATTGTTGGTGTTTTGGAGCATTTTAAGTGTAAATTTGGAGTTTTAAGTAATGAGATTGTGAAGTAAGGGGTGAGGACTGTTTTGGGATGTTGGGAGTATGTAATTAGACTAATTATGACTTTTCTAGACATTTAAATAAGTGAAATCTAGTGTGGAAGTGATAATTGCATAATAAGGTGAATTCCTTAGCATATTTTAGTTCAACTTTGAGGTTTAACTAGTGAAAACTTTAAACAAAAGGGTTGGGAGTAAATTGAGGATTTAGGGTGTATTATCTAGTATATTATGACTATTAGTTTGTTGAAATTGGTATTAGAAGAAGTAGAAAAGAGTTTGGGTAGCTTAGAGAAGTGATTTTGGTTTTAAGTGGTCAAATGGAGTTAGAGATGTGTTTTATGGGGTTTCTCAATGTTTAAAGGGTCATAAGGATCAATAGAAGTGGGGTGTAGAGTGTCCAAAGTCACATTTGAAGTTTATTAGAATTTTTCATGGCGCTAAGTGCCACTGTCATAGCATTGAGCGCCACTGTCGTGGTGCCTGGGCACTACCTCTTTGGAATCAGGCACTAAGCGACAACTTTGGGACGCTTGAGCGCCACCTTATGTGCTTCTATATACATGTTTTAGGTGTTTTCTCATAATTTGTTGGGTTGTTTATGGTTCTTTGATGTATGATCAGTGGTTTTATGTATTGGTATTCTATGTGAAAATAAAGTGGCATTCGTTGTTTCAAAGTTGTGAATATGAGTTCCAAGGTGGAATTTTTTAGTATTGATTTCAAGTATTATTAGTATGAATGTAGGGAGCTTAGTCTTGAAGGTTATTGTGACACTCTAATGGTCATTCATTCTCAAGTAGAGAAGATTTACATATGTGGTGAGAGTAGCAGGATGTCTTAGTCTAGGTGCTTCCAGTATGGCCTAAGACGTGGTACATACTAACCTTGTGAATGTGGTAAGGTGAAACCAATTGGCAATAGTTTTGCAAAGCAGTAAAGGCCACCACAAGTGCACAACCCGTCATAGCTCGACATTCATTCTAAATTCAGATAGTCCAGTCTAAGTCTTGGCGTGTTTAGGATGTTTTGATTTAATTGTTATATTTGAACTAGGTGTGATGCTTGAAATGTTAATTTATTATATGGATTATTTTTGTATCTAGCTTACCCTTTTGTTTATGTATTGTTTGTATGTTTCAGTGTTTCTTTTCTTGGTTGTGAGCATTTGGTGGTATTAGACAACGAGGTATTTTTGAAGCAGGCTCTAAATGGAGAAACGTCTGATGTTTAGTTTTCTATAGATAAATTAGATGTATATAGTTTTATTTAGTTATCTTGTAAATAAAGTTTTAATTTATAGTTATTGTTAGATGATTGTAAATAATTTTATTTTTCCTCTCGTTATCGATTGTTCTTGTTTTATTAAATATGTTATATAACTCTTATATAGTATAATACTATATCTTAAAATGTTACATTAATAATTACATGATAAAATGAAAAATATAAAATTTAATATAAAAAAAAAATGTATGTGGAACCTTACTAACGAGGCCCTACAAATAGCTCACTGATGAGCATGCATCCAATAGTATATGTGATTGCAATGTAAGTGGAAGACAATCATGTTCGTTTTGGATAACACTTTATTGTTATGTATATTTTTTTTTATTTCTACTATTTATATAATATTTTGTTTCTGTCAACTATTTATGATTTATTTTAACTCACTTATTTACATCTGCAACATATATACATGACTGTTTAACACGTTAGAATGAAAAAAACTAAATTAGACTGTTTCAAAAATTTTGCACACTAAATTGAATTAAAAAAAATAAACATATAAAATTGAAATAACTGAACAAATAAAAAAACCAAATTATTTATATTTTTTAAGAATTTAAAGACAAAACTAAGTAATTTTATTGAAAAATTAATATAAACTACTTAGAATTAAATTAACACATTACAATATTAGTTACAATAATTAATAATAAATTAAGAAAATAAATAAAAACATTATATTTATAAAAATAATAAATACATTATTTCACTCTCACATCACATAAATGTCAAGAGGCTTCCAACTTAAAGGCTTTTTTGAGGAAAAAATGATTTTTGAATTTAAAAACTATAAATGACTTTCAAATGGTAGAATATAAAAAAGAAAGAATTTTTTGTTGTATTTAAGCCGTGAAAAAATATAAAAAAGTTTAGGTTCTTGACCTGGCCCGTGAATCAGTGTTGGGCCCAGCCGATACGATGAACGTTAAAACCCTCCCTACTGCTCATACCGAAGGCAGTTGCAACGACGATCTGGTTCACAGTGGTAGTCGAAGGGGATCGGCCGGTACGGTGGCCGGCGATTGAAGAGTCTGGCGGCTGAATCTAGTGGCGATTAGAGGTTCTGTTTTGAACATTGTTTGAATTAGAAGAGTAGAAGTCAGAGTTTGCACATACATTTGGTTATTTTACTAATACAAGCTTTTTTATTTGATTTGACACCACTGATTGTTAAATAGACAACTGGGGTTGATTCAGTTACAAATTGGATTACCCTTGTTAAGAAGGTTATTTTTATTTATAAAAATTAACCATGAAATTCTACTAATTTCTACAATCTTCTTTTTATACATTTAAGTATTTGAAAAATAAATTACCTGCAATGAATATTAAATATCCTTGACTTTTTTGTATGATTATAACATTATATATTAAGAAAAAATGTATTTTTTGTATGGACTTTTTTATAACTTAAATATAAATTTTAATGACATTTTTCATTTTAATAATCTTCATAACATTTAATTTTTAACTTCTATTATTTAAAAAAAAAAGTAGATATAAGTAAGAGTCGGCTGTGCTTCCACTGGTAAATGATAATGCGAACTGGGATCTACATTCATAGAAAAATATGCCATTTTTCCCCAACGAAGCTGGTAATATTGATCATCTATTTGCATTGTCTTGTTCATTATAACAAGTGGTTAGGTGTTACTTTCAGCTCCATTCATACTTAATTTTTTCTCTATAATATGTTCAGAAATCACTTTAGAATTTTAGCCTTTAGTTATTTAGTTTTTAACCTAAAAAGAAAATCAGATTTAACATTTTTTTTCCATTTGATCTTGCTTTTTTTAATTACATTCTTTACGTAGTTATATCAAAATGGTATATTATTATATATTTATTATTTATTATTTATTTTTTATATAAAAATGTTTAATTTTCTTCAAATTTCAAGTCTCCAATCATATAAACATTACGAAATAATGTAATACTTTTTTTTATTCCTACTTTCATTTGAAAAATTATTTATTCAGCTCAAACAATTTTAATTATCTTCCAATATTTCAACTAGTTAAATATTGTATCAAATCGTTTCTAAAATACATATTTTTGTCATTTTAATTCTTTCTAATATTTTCATTTGTTTTCTTTATAATGTAGAATAATATTTGATGACTTCTCTATAATTATATTTACTTTTTAAATCATTATCATGAATATAATTTTATTATCACAATTATTATGTAAAAACATTTCATTTACTATATATAATAATTTTAATATCATTATCATTAATTTTAATAAATGAAAAATCTCTCTAAATTTAAATTATCATTAATTTAACCTTTTTTCTCTGTAAAATTTCATTTTAGTATATCATAATATTCATTAATGTGTAAAAAAATTCATTATAATACTTTTCAAAATTAATAGATTATTAAATATTCTTCTACATAATTTTTTAAAAATATTTTTTCATATTTTCAAAATTAATACATATTTTAGTTACTATAAAACTTCATTTATGTATTATTGCATAATATTTTATATAATTTTATCCAATTATTATTTAATACTCCAATTTAAAATTTATATAATTATCTTCTAAAAATTTGATGTTAAATATTTAATACTATCTTGTCTTTTCTATTTAAATTAAATAATTAATATTGAAATAATATAAACATAGATATAGATATATACTCAATTACTGGATAAGGTTGAAAATAGGACAAAGTATCAAATTAGTACGAGGATGAAAATAGATATGAATTTTTATTTTGGAAATGAAGATCTGGAAATCGTTCCCGTCACACCCTAGCATCCCTAACAGTTCAGCTAAGCACTAGAATCACTGCAACCAATGTTTCGGCAGGTTTGCAATAAAAATATCCACACAGAAAAGATTGTCTTACATCATCTTTGAGGGAATAAATCTAGCTAAACATACCTACCGTTTTATATATATATATATATATATAATAATATAAATTTCTCCCATCTATTTTGAAAAGCTAAAATTATGTTTCTTTAATTTGGAGAAAAACTTTAAACAAATAATTTTACAATAATTTATATATATAATAAATAAAATATACTAATTTTTACAATAACCTATTAATTATCAATGAAAACCGATGCTTCAAAAAAAATTGCCAATATACAACAAGTTCAGCCAATAAGCCTTACGAAACATAATTGACTTTGTTCTCAATGTACGCTTGGATTGATGGTTCTCTTCCTAGAAAGTCTGATAAGACATCATTAGGATCTTTCATTCCGACTGTGGCCAAAACCTACAAATGTTTT
Organism: Vigna reflexopilosa; assembly: GCA_027742785.1. Lineage (NCBI taxonomy): Eukaryota > Viridiplantae > Streptophyta > Magnoliopsida > Fabales > Fabaceae > Vigna > Vigna reflexopilosa. The sequence goes on along the minus strand of CM050914.1, from coordinate 714,411 downwards.
TAAATCAGTATGAATGTAAAATTAGAACAAACTAATAAATTGCTGCATGCTACCGTTATCCCAAGAACAAAAAATTAGTACACAATATTAGAAATGAAAATTTTATACGAATTTCATATAAATATAATGCTGACTTTTCGGCTCCCAAATCAGAACGTCTATGCCATGACTTACCTTGTTCCTGAATTGCATGCCGGCATGCTGGTTTGAAACATCGTTGCAGAACTTTGAGGCGAATATATCAGCAGCACAAACCTGAAACATTTTAGACTTCAGCTTTAATTTTTCAAATTCAATGATCGGGGAAGACTTTTTTCCAGAAACACAATAAGGAAAGTGAGAAAACTATCCTTGGATGACTGAAAATTAAAAGATGCTTGCAATGAAACATTATTATCATTATTTTTGACAAGGGTATCACACAATGTAACGAGTAATTCAAACCTCACTCCATATACGACTATAGCAAGCTGCCTCATAACCTATGACAGTAGAAGGAAAATATGACGCTGGATTGGTTCCTTCTGGTATCGGCAAGCCCAACATCTCCTGCAAAATGAATTTAAATAAAACTTCCTCTCACTCTTTTATCACAAGCATTAAACTTATAAATTATAAGTGATGTTAAATATTTACCATGGGATGAAGATGCTTGAATAATTCCTGCACGTCTATGTTATCTGTGGAATGTATGATTTGGTCAAAAAGACCTGATAACAAGCAGATCTTAAAGTTAAATAATGAGACGTACTAATAGAAAGTAGTCAAAAGTAACTAAACAGTCCACGCACAAATAGAAAGTAGTGCTTATAACATTTTACGTACTTATCTAATTTCACTTCTACTATTAACAAAAGCACATTGAGAATACATTCGTGCCTATACACACACACACAATATACAGCTATTGACTGAGGTATGTTTGGTTTAGATTTTAGTAGAATTGATTTTGAAGGAAATTATGCTTAAAAATCAATTTATGCTTAGGAATGATATTTTAAAAGTGAGTATAAAAGAATTGATTCTATATAGATAGTATAGTTACTTCTGAAGGATAAATATAGATGTTTTAAGAATAATAACCAAACAATAAATCATTTCTAACAACCAGAAACAATTCCATTTACTAGAAAGCTACAAATTGCCACTCCTGTAAAAATCAATTTCACTTGCTGTAATTCATGATGAAGAATACTAACCAAAACTGAAATCATTTTTCACTTCAAAAATATATATTTTTTTATAAAAATTAACAGATTCTAAATCGAATCCCAGACGATAAGAATTACTCTCTACTTTGTAGAGGTCAAACCATTGTATATGACAATGTAATCTAACTAACTACCATTTAAGAGGAACTACAGATTACAGCTTAAATGACTCTCCATACCAGACTAATATAATGCAAATAAGCATCAAGATAAGTAAAAGTATAAGAAAATTTAGAAAATATAGAGGTAAACTGAAACAATGAAAATGTATAGCATACAGCATAGAATATCTTGCTTCAATTTAAGTGCAGAAAAAGAAGTTCTCCATCTTTTAATTGAATTGCTTATGTCATCCTTCAACGGTTTTGTAATATCCTGCAAGTGACAGTTAATATATTAATACTTCAAAAAAGCATTTAGTAGTCGTGTCAGAATGAGGTTACCTAAAAAATGACGATATATTAAGAAAAATTGAACCTAGTTTTAGAAGATTGTGGAGGGAACAATTAGTGTAAGTCACCTGATGGAATCCCGAAATCAACTTGAGAGAATAGCTTTCATAGCACCTACAAGTAGGAAGTTAGAATCTATGTTTGATTAATCTTTTTATAATGTTTATCCTAAATTTGAATTAGAACACCGATGGATATGTATTAATTTTGTTACCAGTTTTCTAACAGCAGAGAAGGAATTTCCACAAAGTCTGGATCAACACACAATCCAGAAATTCTGGCAAACGATGCACGGTTGCAAATTTGTTGAACCTAAAGTGGTTTCAAAAATAACATCAGAATAAAGGTGAAAGGTAAATAATGTCATGTGCAAACAAAACTACATTTAAACAAGTATTATGCCACACCTGCATGAAAATACTGCACAATTTATACCCAAATTCAAGCTATTACAGAATGAATCTTACTTAATAACTGAGGTAGAGCAATTAGTAATCATAAAAATCGAGTAGATCATAAAAAACAATACCTCCAGCTCTTTAAATCAAGGGCATAGAGCACAGCATGCAAAGATTAAAAATCCAATTTCACAGCAGTATGCCCATTCAGTGCATTGGTGAAATAACAGACCAAATAAGAAAACCCCAGGATTAAATAATCTGACAGGAACATCTGCAAGACCTATTCACTCCAGACTACAAGTTGATTGATACAAAACAAAAACCAAAACAAGGCCCCAGTTTGGATTAGTTTCTAGCTTATGGAATCATTTAAATGTAAGCCTTACTGTTGAGACTATTCTAAAGCAAAGAATGATGTTTCGTGAAGTTTGCAGCACCCTAAATAGCCAACTAACCCCAAACCCTTTCTTAATCACGACAAAGTCTCGCTTGCCTCACAAATCTAACAAATCTTCAATTTCTATACCCTAATTCTCCCAAAAAAACAACGCTGACATTTATAATTGATGCTTTCAACCATAATTCCACCCCAAACTCACTTCTTAGCTTGCAATTTTGTGCACATTTACACATGTTCACCAAGTCTACTGGACTTCAAAAAGAAATGAGTTCGAAAGCGAGTTAACTCGATGTCTCTCCCTAGAATGGCCAACTCATTAGTCAGTGAGTTCAGTGTTTGATAACAATGCTTGTAACATATTTAAATATCATAAATAAAAGGAAAAGATATATGTAAAATACTGCGAAAAGAATGTCAATTATAGACAACTTCCATTTATTTTTACCTTTCCCCCAAACCCAAGCTAGCAAATAGAAGAATTATAAGGCATATCATGATACATAAAAATATGGTTCTGATTGCGAAATCATGTTTAATGGAAGCAAAAGCAAACATACCACGTGGCCAAACTCATGGAAAAGACTGACCACTTCAGAAAACCGTAATAATCCAGAACTACCATCAGCTTCCTTCTGACACTGAGATATTAGCAATGCAACTGGTATCTGAATAAACAAAAAAGGAACAAAATTTAAGAGAAAGAAGCTCATGATTTTTTGTTCATACAATTCCCAAGGTCCTAATTTTATTAATAAACAGCCATGCATGAAGAGCATGTTGGTGTCTTATTCTCCATACAGATTTAAACAAAACAAAAAATAGATACATCACGGCAAGCCATGCATTAAAGGTCTGCCAGCTTTTAGCTATGTAAGCAAACATTACATCTCTAAACATTATATCTTGTTTTTCTCTTGACAACAGCTCTTGATAGAGTTCTGATTGTATCCTTCCAGTTGGTAAAGTTTCTTATAGCAATGACACACTTCAAAGGTTTGGAAAGAAGAAAGATAAAGACCAGAATTGCAAGGTAATGTGATTCATGCTGTTCCCATGGTATATGTGAGTAAAGGTGGACATATAGCATGAAATTTCTTGGAGATTTATGGACCCCTAACATGTTATGAGATAGGGTTGTGTCTACAGCACCTTTTTGGTGTTCCTTGCATGGTCTTTTTTTACTTTTAAGCAAGCCCCTCTATCTGATAATTACGAAGTGTCAACTTCTTAAAAAAAAGCATATTAAACTGAATATAAGAACCGACACATGCACCAAAACAGAGATCAAAACTGCCCCTTACATGGATAAGAAAAGAAATTTCCAAAGCCTACCCAACTACTTAGGAAATGGTGCTCACAATCAGAATAATTAAAAACTTTAACTTTAATTCACAAAAAAAAATACCTGTTTTGCCCCACTGATTGTTAATGCACTGTTCTGGAGAGCCAACACACAAGTATGACCATATTTTCCTTCCCTGTAATAATAAACAACATGAAACTGTGCCCACCTTTCACTGGCAAACAATTGATGTAGCAGAAGCACAAATAGTTAAAATGTCCGACCTTGCGAACAAATCAAGGTAGCAATAACCTAAGAGTTCGCTAGAACCCAAGTCCAGCACTGTAAAAACACGAACATCACAATGCCAAACATCTCCTGAAATCTCCTCAAACCTTAAGCCTGTGAGAAAAATGCAAGAATAAGTATCAATATACATTCTATGACGAAGAAATCAATATTTGGAAAAGTAATAAAAATAATGATAAAATATGTTCAGCCCCAGTTAAGCAGTCAAGCAGTTTAACTGAGTCGACAAATCGTTGCTCAGGAACCACACTTTATGAACGTTATGTAAGATATATAATTACCAAATAGATCTTGGACAATTTTGAAGATCCCAGATAGAACCACACTAATAGGAAAGTATTGCTTGATTTCTCCAAAATCCAAATCGTAGCTCTGTTCTACAATCCGTTTTACATAATATAGTAGGTCCTCAATTCCAAATGGAAGCTCTCCTTCTTCTTTCTTCTGATGACATAATGAAATCAGTAATGAGATAAATATAAATTAATGTAAAAAGCATACACAAAAAAATGTAAACCTTCAAATCTTTCAACATATTAAGTTCTTTCGTGGCCAAGTCAGTTAAACTTGCTGATATGTCTTTCAGGAACTCAAACACCTGCATGAAATTCAGAAGAAAAATCCAGAATCAGATATCAGGATCACGGAAAGAGTTTAAAAAACAGTGCAAAATTAAATATAGTAATCTATCAGATTACAAATTACACTCAGATTATGGCAAAGAAACAAGTTCATCTCTGGTTACCATTTCCTTTTTTATTTTCCCAGTATCATCTAGGATGCTGCAGTTATTCCTTATTAGACTAGACTCAGCTAAGAAAGTTCGCAAAACATTTATTTTAATTTTAAATTAGGGTTGTCTTGCACCTGCTGTCATCAAAGAGAAACCCAAATGTAGCATATTTACAATGAATTTCTAATTAATCTCATGTGTGTCATTATCTAAAACATCTTTTGTGTAAACTATAGAACTACACTAGAATTTTGAGATATTCATTTTTAAATATTTTAAAAAAACAACTCATTTTTATTGTACTTTTTTTATAATAATTACTGACTACTGATCCTTGCTGCCTCCAACATTATGCACACAAGGGCTCAAATTGCTCTTAGTACCAAATAACATCTGACAACAACTATCTCAATAACATTCTTATGATTTTACTTTTCAGCATAATTGATGTGTTAAAACCTATTCATATGAGGAAATACCTCATAGAAGAGAAAAGCTTAGTATAGAGATAGGAAGTATAAACAAGTGAGTAACCAGAGAACATTGCCCAGTTTTACTTTCCTTCTTTCAGAAACATTTATCTACTGTGAAAAACTTACAAAAAAAAAATAGTTTCAATGGAATGCTCTTCCACTTATATGCAGACCAACGAAAACTAATTCATGGAATAATCTAACTAGCTTTCTAGTGCTTCTGATGGAAAATAGCTTATTGCATTCCCATGATGAGATTACCAACCTTTTTTGGAGTCTTTGCCATTCTAACATCGATGGCATACTCTGCATAGCATGAAAAGCCAAGTAAACGAGCATATTTATGACGCTGTTGCACCTGAATCAACCCAATGAAATATCAACAATAACAAACTTTAAAATGATTATACTAATAAACAAGTCTAGAAGTAACAAAATCAAGAACCAAAGAAAACAATATGAAAGATGTCAGACAAACCTACAATTTATATTTGTCATAATTTGATAGTCTCATACAAATTTAAAACTGAACTATATCCATTCAAATCCAATACGTATCACTGTCTTAATAGTCACTACTATTTATTGGTAAAGTTGCTCATATTAGCAATATAAAACTTCAAAATTACATAGGAAACATACTTTTTTCTACAAAACTCTTGTTAATAAAAACAAAATAACCAGAGGTTTAATGCATGTCAAATTATCAGTGACCTGTAACACACTCCAATCACAAGATAATTTACAATTTACGCCTCTGAATTAGGATAGAAGTATTTGATAGAAAATAAATAAGTGGAATCCTTACTCCTTAATGAGTAATGCCAATGAATGAAAATTACCAGGCTTTCCAAGATAGAAATGTTGGTTTCCCCACACCGCTTCCCATATGCCCCTGCTACCATCTGCCTAGTAGTTCCAACCTTCATGTGCTCAATATAGAATTATAGACCTCGTCAGTATATTTCCCCAAATAAACACAAAGATCTACCAAGTTAAAGGAGAAAATACAAAATTCTATAGAAATACTAAGATTGTCTAATGTTACAATGTTAGTGTTTGAGCAATGATGTTCTGAGATTGTGCTTATGTCTATTGAAATATTCAAATGATCTAACAGCAAAATATTTTTCGTGTACTAAATCCCTGTACTGTTTAGCTCCTGTCTTTTTGTGTCACATTAAGCAACAATATCAATTAATTAATTTGCCAACCAAATAATGAATTAAAAAAGATAACTCAGTGTGAACTATCAATAAAAATAAAAATAAAAAAGTCATTGAGGGAAAAAAAACTGTAGCCCTGTATAAAAGATGTTTAACGCAAAGGGCAGGACGTATACTAGCTTCTTGGTCTAGATCTTTCCCAAATCAAACTCACACGGAAAGCATTAGTCAAATAGTCATTCCTCTAATTTTAAACTTTTACAGATACAAGAACTCATTTTATTAAACCATATACAAAAATTTTCTGCATCTTCTCACTAGTAGTTTACATGTAGCGCAAGAGTCAATTTAATATCAATTATTTAGCAATAATTATTTAGTTATTAGTTTACGTCCATTCCCCATACCTTGCAAAATTGAAGTACAGCTGCAACGTGATGACTTCTCAGGGAAATTTTAAATTTCCCATTTTCCGATTTGTCTAAATCCTGTGGAGAAATGCATTTAATTCAATAATATTACAACCAGAAAAAAAAAATTAGCAATTGAAGCCGATGCAAAAGCAGAAACAAGTCTCCATAATGCATGATCGCTTGATTAGAGTTAAATTAGATATCTGCATCACACTCGTCTGGAAGAAATATTTAATCAATCTGTGTAAGACATGGAGAGCGAACTAGTGCATTGCGTTATGTATAACCTTAAATAGTCCAGTCAGTTAAATATCGTCTTATCTTACAATTTATGTTGCTGATATTTCTTTTATACTCTCTTTTTTCAACCTCCGATACAATGGTTCCTTTCAATTCTTCTTTGTTAAGTCGAAAGATCCATACTTCACAGCTGAATTTTGGATTTTAAATTGACTGTGGAGAGAATCGTTTTCAAAAGGAGATGGAGGGTATCATATTGTGTGGATGTATAATAAGTAAAAACTAAAAATATCACTGTTTACTGGGTAGAAATGGAGTGGAAGTAAATGGAGATCAAATTATTATTGACCTATTTCCGCTGTGGGAAGGAAAGGAAAGGGGGCTGGTTTAGAGATATGCAAACGCATCCCTGAAAGTAGAAAACTAAAGGCTCCATGACACCTCCATTTTTTAATAGGACTCCCAAACCTACATGTGAGTGATTTGATTGTCCCTTTCCTTTAGTTGCCCTATTTTGTCCCAATTACAGAAAGTGGAAAGTCGTGTAGTGTTTTAGGATTGAATAGTTCACTGAAGAGCAGCCATTCCAAGTCCAATCACAAATAGTGTTCAACTTAGAAAGACAATTAATACGAAATTTATGGATGAAGAAATAATAGAAGTCAGAGGATTAAGAACAATTTAATTTGTCACAGATTTCAAAGTACATAATGCATGAGAGTATTAAAAGTTGACTTTGGGGAAGATGCAAAAAGGGAAAGGAAAAACTTCAGAAACATGTCTACACTATTTAAGAGGATTGATGAAAAAACACAACAACAACAACCAAGCCTTTTCTCATGAGGTGGAACTGGCTAATTGGATCAAATGAAGTCATAAGGTACTGTAGTAAATCATATCTATAGACAATTTATCAACCTCTAAATCCTTATTGATTGAAGGAAGAATAGTCAAACTAAACCTTGAGAAACTCCGGAGGTAATCCAACTAACTCTGATTCACTGAAGAGGAAAATCTTGGTATCGTCATTGAGATTTTGGATATATTTGATGCTTAACTCGTCAATCTGAGCTCTTATACGCTGCAGCTCTTCTCTTTTGCTTGCAGTGAGGTTCAGTCCATTTCGCTCAAAGTCTCTCACCTGTCACTGATTGGGAAAAAATCAAATATGGATTTCATACATTCAAGGAAAAGTATAATAGGACACAGTGCAATCCTACATTCACCTTGTTCATGCTATTACTTTCGAAGAAAATCTTGTATCAAAAAAAAAATTAAAGCTAGACTGCATTCAAACAACTCCTTGGCTCTTACCAGAGTTTGAACAAAGCGCCTGGCTTCAGCATTTGTCTTCTCGCCCCTTACTGCAAAAGCTTTAATGACAAGGTAGACATCTTCACGTTTGCTGATCCACTTGCATGAACAACACGATATTCAGTTTCATAATTTATGAGATGAAAAGGCATTTGATCTGGAAAAGTCAACCTAATAATATCCATGAAACAATTTTTGGCAGGCGGTGCAAACAAATTCATAAGACCAACCAAGCCATGCACGCAGCTTAAAGTGTAGTGTGAACTTATCCTCACTCTCCTCATAATTAGATTTCAGTAAAATCTGAAACCACTGACAATAGGCAAGACTTCATCCTTGCCAAATCCATCCTATATCCCTCGATTGGTAGGGCATTTCTGCCCCATCAAAAACTCACGTCCAGCACTTCGTAGAGATCATAAATAGTGCAAGAAACTACAAATTAATGTTAGCAAACCTGCACGCATCAAAATGATCATCTATTCTTCGCTCTGCTTCTGCACTTGCCTTGCGTACATCCTCCCGAGTAGATACCATCTTCTGAAACACACAAGACTGAACCAGTGGAAATTGCTGCGCTTGCAGTTCTGCCAGAGGTTCTATAACATTTGCATATGTAACCTGCAGTAATTGTCAACACAAAACAATAACTGAAAATGAGTAAATGCATATCATATAAAAATATAATTTGACAGAAAGAGAAAGAGAGAGAGTGAAAATCTAACCATAAAAATGTAAACGTTATCACTTTACCCCCATAAAAGAATTCAAAATAAATGTCTTTGTTATCACTTTAGCTATGAATTTAGCTACTTATGGTCACTATAGTCCTTAAAACTATATTAACATTGTCACTTAAATCACATGAATTTTTGAAACTTAAACTAAAGTCAGTGACAAATTAAACTTGTAAAAACCCTTTTCTAATTTTATTATTTTCAAGGACTGAAGTGACAATATCTCATATTTCGGATAACCAAATTGAATATTTACCCAGTAATATTATTACCAAAGTCACACATCTATTTAATAGTTGGTTAAAACATGATTGCACTTCCAGAGGCTTATTTGGAATTTCACTGGTTTCATGACTTGTTCTGCAGCAGTGCAGTATAATTTCCTACTTTCAGTTCAGGCACTAAAAGCGTATTCTACAAAAATAATGATGCAGCTTAACATTAATCTGATTGAAAAATTTGATAACGAACAAAATGCTACTACATCTCAAAGACGATGTCTCGGGTGAAAGAAAGAATACCGACGTTTAGTATCGAATGCGACGATATCTTTAACTAATAATCCAGTATCATTGAGATTCGACATAATTAGATAGCAAACAGTGAGATCAGTATTCAGTACAGTATGTAGATCGAACCGACAGTACCTTGTCGAGAGGCACCGACGCTACAGAATTATGGACCTTCTTCGAGTTGGCAATGATTTGTTCAGCTAACTTAAGAATCTCAGGCGCGGATAGGTTAACACGCACCTTAGAACCTGCAAGATCTACAAGTTTCCACTAATGGCTTCAGTGAAACGATTTTAAAATTTAACAAGTTATTGACTGAGCACGCGTTTCAGGTCGCTGAAAAGCGTAGAGTAAGAGAAAAAATGAAGTGTTCAGGAAGAAGAAATACCTTTCTTCTTTGCATTTTTTTCTTTGTGGTGCTTTAATACGGCGATGGCGAGATTCGCCGCAATCGCGAGCACCGCAGCACCTCCGGTGAAAACGAGGAGGCTTCCGCCTTTCTTCTCTTTGAGCATTTTCGCACGCTTTCCTTCACTTTCCGTCATTTTCTCTGCTCTTTTTGTCTTTTCTCTTTCACCCTTGACGAGCGCCAGGGAACGTTTTTGTTTTGGGCGGAAAATGAGATGACGCAATTGAAATTTGACGTGAATTTCGAAACTCAAAATATGAAAGGAAACAAATTATTATATTATTATTATTTTCGAATTTATAATTAACTCTGTAATTTTAGTTGATTTATCTCTTAATTCAACATTTAATAAAAAAAATTCAGATACCATTTTTTATTACACACATTCTGTGACAATGTGGCATAGTGTCGTTTCAACAATTTTTTAATAGTAAATTAATAGATAAACTAAAACGGTATAATGTAAATAATAAGATTGCAATGAAAATTGAAAAACCTCACAAATATAATGATAGAAAAGCCAAAATACAATTAATGATGTAGGAAAAAAAAAAGGAGGTTTTCTCTTGTATGGATAAAACGATCTTTCTATGCTAAGGTTTTCTATATAGTGTTGAACTTACTTGATTATATCTTAAAAGGAATTTGTTAATAAATATTTGAAAAATAGTTATAAGTTCAAATTAACTTTTAGAAAAAAAAAAGGGTTAAAATCTTTTTTATCTTCTATTTTAGTTAGAAAAAATCAACTAAAACCCGAATTTTGATTTGATTTAATTAAGTCATCTAGTTTTTAAATAATTATATTTTTCGTTAAATTGATGTTACCATTGTATTTGTATAAGTGATGTGTTAATTGATAGTTTTTTATTTTTTATTTTATTTTTCTTTATCAAGTTTTATTGTTGTCTCACGATAATAATGACACGTGTAGTATTATATAATAATATCTTATATTCAATTTAATTTTTTTAGTTAATTAAGTTTTAATTTTTTTTTAAATATAATAATGTTGTTTCTATTAAAAAAAGACAAGTATTTAAATGTTTAAAAGAGAGTGTGTTAAAATATTTTTAAAATTTATATATCAAATTACTCAATTTAAATATTTAATTTAGTTTTACTTTTTGTACTTTTTAATTCATTAAAAAATATTATATTTGAAACTTTTAACTTTTTTTTAAAATATTAAAAATGTAAAGTAATATTTATAATTTTTAAATAAAATAACAAAGATGGAAATATGTTAAGCAAAAATTACCATTGTTATTTTAAATTTACACGTTTAATATTTAAATAATTATAATTTATAATATCATTTTTAAAAGGTTTAATCATTTAAAACATCTCTATTTTTGTAGGGTTTTCTTAATTAGGTCCTGGTATTTTAAAATGTCTCAATTAGCTGAACGTGAAAAATTGGATCGTTTGCCGTTAATTTGGGTGGATGGCGTTAAAATTGAGTGTATGTGACAGTGTGACATTTCATACGTGACAGTGTATGATCGTGTATGGTCTAGTGAGTTGGATTTGATTGATTTTCAAATTAAATTTAATTTCAATAAAACCCTAAATTGGATGGTGGAGGAGATTATGAGGATTCATGTATCTCTGCCGCCACGTCCTTCGATTGAAGAGGTGGAGGTGGCCAGAGGTTTGATCGTCAATGTCAAGAAGGAAGACCAGACTAGGCTTGATGCCATAGCACGACAGAGCAAGGGTGTGGATGTGCCCAAAGAGTTCTTTATGGTGCTCCAAGAGATGTAGAGGAACGTCGTGTATTACCAGAGCAATGAGTAGAAGAGGGAGGCTCTCAAACTTCTCGATCTCAACAACGTTCATTCTCTGTGCCTAAGACATTGTAGATTATAAATGGGATTTCGGAGGCAGCATCAGCAACCCAATTTAGGTTCAAATCCCTTTTAATTTCTCAAATTTTCCCTAATAATTAAAACGTTCTTCAATCAATTAAAAATCAATGTCTTCAATTGTTAATTGTAGTTGTGTTTTGAATCATTTTATTTTGAAAATCAAACAAATTCAACTCACTAGACCATACATTGCAATGTTTGAAATGTCACCATGCCACACACGCTCAACTTTAATGACGTCCACCCAAATTAACGACAAACCAAATTGAGAAAACCCTACAAAAACAGGATGTTTTAAATGATTAAACCTTTTTAAAATTAATATGAAAAAATTTAAATTCAAAAATAAAGTAATTTAAAATGTTATATATATATATATATATATATTATAAGCAGGTTTAATTTGTAATTTAGTTTCATTTTGAATATTTCTTAAATTTATAATAAAAGAATTAAATTAAATATTATATATTGCACAACAGTGACATGTCAGGTGATAAATAAATTACAAAAGAAATTAATAATATTACGAATCGACACTTGATCATATACAGATACAACGTTAATGTTAATATAACAAGGTTTAAATGTTTTTTTGTCCCTAAGTTAAGTGTTAATGTTCAGTTTAGTCCTCGCTTTTAAAAGTGTATACTTTTGGTCCCTATGATATGAAAAATGTAACAAATCAGTCTTATCCGTTAATGGTGTTAAAAAAAGATAACGTTGAAGTCACTGTGTGAGGTGTGTTGACGTGTCATTTAGTTGGCCTAAAGTGAGTTGATGTGGCAAATGTAGTACATGTAATTGGTAAAATAAAATGATTAGGGTTTTTTAAATGGAAATTGGAGAAAAACTAGGGCATACTTAATCCGTCTATCTTTATCTTTTCATCCAATTCATCGTTTGGATTTTTTGTCTCATAAATTCCATTGCGTCTATGTAACCTTTCCTCTGGTTAAGGATGAAGTTGCCCTTGAATTGGGTTTTCAGAAAATCTCCGAGGAATTCATTCCAGAATGCAAATTTAAAGTGGTGCTTTTGAGTAGAGCTGTCAAATGGTTCGAGCCAAGCTGAAGCTGGTGGACATGTGACACTCGGGCACTGACGAGGGTGAGGAGTGATCGCCGGTGCAAGAGGCACAAACAAAGAGCGGCTCTCGACAGACTTTCAGTGGAAGGGGCACATGGAAGAATCGAACATACACCGGAATGAGAGGAATCTAGAGACTGTACAGGTATAGGACTATACAGTTGAAGAATAACCTAAAGGAATTGATTTAGCTACTCATATTCCCTGTGAGTTGTCGAGGCGTTACCCCACCTACCTTATTTTATTTTATTAAAATTTAATTTTAATTTTATAAAAGATATGTATTATTATTTTTGCTTGAATAAATTATTTAAGTTTCCTATTTTCAAAATTAATTAAACACCCATTGAGAGTGAAATTTGTTTAGATTTGAATTATAGAAAGTTTGTAATTTTTTTTATTTTAAAAAAATTGTAATTAAGTGAGTCAGTGAGCCAACCCGTTTAACCACCAACTCGTGGTGGATCGAGCCGGGTTCGAATTTTTCTGACTCGCTAATAAATGAGTCGGGTTGAATTGGTTCACTAAGTGACCAACCAGTGATGGGCCGGGCCAAATCGAGCCGAGTTACTCATTTTGACAGTTCTACGTTTCAGGCATATCAAGATTGGAGCTCAAGTCATATCTGTTTACAATGACGATGAGAATAAAGTGTTTGGAATTGTTTTCCGCACTCCTCCGTAACTCCACTTTACCATTATCTTTCATTTACTACAAATATTTATTTACCATTTCAATATACTCATTCTTCTTCTCTTTACATGCTTCTTATGCGGCTTATGCAGCTCGCGAAAATACCCTTTGAAATAACCATTTGTTGAATTATTGAAAGGAAGCTTGAATACTTTCCTCAATGCATTCACCTATCCCGATATTCCACAAATTCAAAGGTCACTTAAATTAACTTCTTTCTCCTCATTATTCGAATCAATGATTCTTTTGCTTCACACTACGTTCAGCTAATTTTTTCCCAATTTAATTTATCCCATATAAAAATCCTAATCATTTTATTTTATCAATTACATGTATTATAGCTGTCACATCAACTCATTTTAGGCCAACTAAATAACAAGTCAACGTTTCTTGGACACCTCATATGCACAGTGTCTTCAACGTTATCTTTTTTTAACACCGCTAACGGATATGACTGATTTGATACATTTTTCATATCATAGAAACAAAAAATATACACTTTTAAAAGCGGAGACTAAACTAAACATTAACACTTAACTTGGAAACCAAAAAAAACATTTAAACCTATAACGAAAATAACTTTAACTAAATTATTTTTATAAACTGAAAAACTTCTTTACACCAAATAAGAACTACAAGATTTCTCTGCTCCAAATAACAATTAAGAGTGTAATTGAAATTCTTTCAGATAAATTAGAGGAAAAAAGGGATTTTAGTCTTAAAAATAGAAGTGATTTTACTTTTCCTTTTTTTACTATAGGCTCCTTTGTTTTTATCGGTGCGTTTTTATATCGTACGTAAGACCTTTTAAGTTTTATCTTTCATCTAAATCAACAATATTTTCGTTTATAATTATATAAGTGTCATTTAAACAGGAAATACTAGTTAAATAAAAATGATAATAAATAATTTATTTTTGAAAAGTTATTTTTAAGATTCTTAAAATAATCATAAAACGTTCATAATTTAATTGATAAATTGCATTTAAAAAACCACTACAGTATTATTCATAGATATTAAGATTATCTGTAAAGGTGTTTTAGGATCATCATCCATTGTATAATAGGGGAAAATCTTAAAGGAAACAAAAATGAGATAACTTAAATCTTCAACATAAAATAAATAAATAAAATTTATTTAATTGAACAAGTTATACCGAGTCAAACTCGAATGAATTACATATTTTAATTTGAACAAGTCACCAAAGTTCTGAAACAATAAATGTTTTTATGTCTTGCTTGTTTTTTTGCGGAGTTCTTTCACCCATTTAAAGTTCATCACGGTCTTTCCAAATTTGCTTTTACCTGACTCATCCTTGCTCTTCTTCTTGTCTTTCTCTAATGTCGGGGATGGGTCTGGGTTGTTGTCCCATTGATCAGCCCACGACATACCAGAATCCATATTTTCGATGTAAAATTTCTGATGAGAGAAGAACATGAACATGCATTCAGGAACATTTTATACTTATTATTGTCTTGTAAATCTATTGCCACGTGGATCTTCTTCTTTCCAATGAATTTATGTGTATTTTTGGTATCAAGACAATTTAGGTGAGTGATTCTATTTTAGACACAATATATCTAAATTTAAAATAGTTTCAAGTTGAGACGTAACTATAAAAAGAAAAATATTATTTTATTTTTCTATTTAAAATATGTCTACATGAAAGTAAAAACAATATGTTATTATATTATTAAACTTTATATCTGTTATTTTTATCTGTGATAAATTTTCTCACAATATATTAATGGGAATATATTTAAGAACATTTCCAATTTACTATTATTTCTTATAATGAAGAAATATATCCATATGCTATTGTTTTGTTGTTGATAATTTTTTATTTATGTGTACTTAAAGATAGATCAACAACACATATAAGTCGTTCAATAAAATATTTCATCCTCACATCAAACGTTTATAAACTATAGCTAAGACTTTAGATTATTAGAAGTTCGTAAAGATTATAACATGAAAAAATTCTCATTAAATAACTCGATAGTGGGTATTTTAAATATAGCACCGTTTTAGATATATTTTTCCCAAACATCAATATAATATTATTTTCGCACTTAGTTATAATACTTTTATTTTTAGTACAAAAATATGTTCAATTTTGTAGGTAGAATGATAGATAAAGAGTATTGTTGTTAGGTTCTTCCATCACATTATTTGAAATTACGTCAGGGGTTTCTACGATTTTTTAAACTTTTTTATCCAAAATTTGTTCTATAAATTTTATTACATGTTATCATCAACTTGTAATTGAAAAATAAGGTTGCCTAAAAAATAGATTTCAATAAATTTTAATTTTCCGTCTTAAAAATTTGTCTTACGTTTATAGGAAATTATCTAGTAATTTTATAAAACTCCGATTTTATAACTCAATTAAAATAGAACATAGAAATTAACAACTACTTCAATCTTTCGTATACCAAATTAAATATCCACACTTAGAAAAAAAAAGTTAAAAGTCAAGATAAATATATCTTTTAGTCTCTTTGATACATAATTCCAAAAAGTTTTTTTTTATGAATAGTGTAAAAACATATTAAAATTTATGGAAATAATATGATTTTCATGAATTTGAATCGGATTAGGTTTTAAAAAAATTATAGATTTTGACATGAATCAAAATTCAATTCAGTTAAGAATTCAACTTATCTTGATTGGATTTGAGGTAAGTTGTGTTGATACCAACTCATCCATAAAATTTAAACTATGTTAAAAAAAATGAAAACTTTAAATTTAAACCATTTTATGTAATGAATTTATCTATTTAAGATTAAAACATTATTGATCGATAAGTGACAACAATTATTTAATGTTAGATAGTAATTTGTTTTATATTTTTGCGTTTTCTTTATTATATATACAGAGTTTAATATGATTATGGATTCTACTTTGATTATATTATATTTTTTTATTGTATTTAGAGTTTAACATCATTTTTTATTAACTTAATAGTTATTGTTTTCATTAGTTTTGTTCAAAGCGGTTCTCAACTTTTTTCGGCGTTTAAAGTAATCCCAATTTTTGTAATTTTGTTCAATTCATTCATTTTCCTAATGGCGTTTTAATTGTTGATGACACAGTATTTAAGTCAATTATCAATGAATGATGTGGCCTATTTTTTCTTACATTGTTGCCCACCTCATCATATTCATCCTGGTCACTTCATCATCTTCTATCTTCGTCCTCGGGAGCCTTGATTGCTATGGCCTTTTCCTTTATCATGCCACCATCGCAAAGCACAACAGTTTACCACTGTGAACCTAGGTTAATGCCACCGTGAAAATCAATCCATGGCTAGACCATTTTCATCGCGCCAACCTCCATCACCACAATGCCACCACGAAACCTTCGCACATCTGTCAACCACATCAATCACGACACCTGCAAACATAAGCAACACAACCCAACAACATAACCCATTTTCCTTCATGGTCCATTGCGAGACCAAAGCAACCACCGCAACACTCGTGTCCAACAACCATTGTCTTCATTGTAATCACAAAATCTGTGAATTGTGAAACTTAAGTCCATATCCACTTTGTGCCTCCTCCATGTAAGCCACCACGACAAGCACTTCTTGCGTCTTCATCTTCATCACGCCTTCATGGAAACAAGTGAGAACCATAAACCCAATGACAGAGAACCTTCATTGGCTACGAGCATTGTGACACCACCATGATCTTCTTCACACAAGCTTCTCAACTTGCAAAAACCACAAAACTACAGCGTAACATCTTCACACCAGAATCTTGCAAGCCCTTGGAACCTCGTGAACACACAATAAAACCATAATTTATGGTGAAGGGCAATTGTCACGTATGTCAAAAGATTACACCTCATTTAGTAATGATTGACTTAGACACTATGCCGTTAACGGTTTAAATACTGTTAGTGAAAATGACCAAACAAAACAAAAATTATGATCATTTTGAATGTTGAAAAAAATCGATGACCACTTTAAACAAAACTGACGAAAATAATAACCAGAATAAGTATTAAATTTTTTTTACCATATTTTGATTATATAAATATATATATATATATATATATATATGTGTGTGTGTGTGTGTGAGAGAGAGAGAGAGATTGTATATAGAGTTTAATATAATTTTGGATTCTCTTTAGATTGAATTTTTTTTAGATTTTAATTAGAAAAAAATGTTATTTTTTGATTGAATAAAACAAAATTTATAATCAAGTGAGTTAATCAATCAACTTGTTTAAATCACAAATTTGTAATAGTAGTCGAGTTTAACTTTTTTGAACTTGCTAATAAATAAAACGGATTGGGTTAACTTATTAAAATAAATTGCACTGGATCACATGAGATAATCAGATTTGACCACAATGATGCTATCCAATATAACATTAGAAAATTTCAACACTTATGTGTATTTAACATTTACTTTCTACTTCAAATGGAAAATTAATAAAGTTTTTATGCATAATTGTGTCTTGGCCGTATGAATTGATTTTGGATATTGATGAATTAGTTTGATGGATTTTGTGATCTTAGTTAAAATGTCTTTAAATCCGTGAGTGAATTTTGATGGTTGAATTATATAAATATATTATTTTTGAACTAAAAAAACGTTCAAGAGTTGAAAGAAATTCTTTGAAAAAAAAAACAGTATGAGATATATTTCGTTAGTGATGATGTAATAATTTATCAAAAAAAAACTTTATGAGAAAATACAATAGCTTTGTAAAGTAATAAGAGCTATAACAAGTACAAGAAGACTAGAAAAACTAAACTTAATAATATATATATATATATATATATATATTATATTATATTTCGGAAATAGAATATAAAATATATATCTGTTTTAGAATGAGATTGATTGTTGTAGAATATAATGTGTTGATGATTTATTAAGCTAACGATGTATTAAACTTTCACCACAACACTAAATTTATAGAGTTAATGAAAGTAAATGATATATCGTAATCATATTAAATCTTACTTTGTTAATCATGTGATGATCAAATTTTAAGATGGTCTAATTAATACACGTGACAATTTTGTTAATAAGCAATAGTTTTTATTTAAAATTTAAGAGATGAGCAGGTAAATTTAAAATTTATATAATTTTTTTTATCATATATATTTGGATATACCGATAGAAATTTAACGTCCTGAAAAGTAATTTCACTTAATTTTTTTTTTTTCTGAAAATTTATTGTTTGCAGAAAAAAAGAATGAAACAACAGCATATCATTAATTAAGATATAATAATAATTAATAATAATAATAATAATGATGATAATAATAATGATAATATTGTCAAGAAAAGACAGACACGTCCCTCTTCCTCATCCCCTTGCTTTCCACCGCATCCAAAAAAGCTTTTACTTCACGCTGACACACACAACGCAAAACCCCTAACCTTCTTCACTGCTTCACCACTTCAAAATTTCACCCAAAAACCCAATCCCTAACTTTTACAATTACAATTACCATCGCCATCACTCTCTCTTTCTCAATTTTCCTTCTGCAACAGAATCCCTCAAACCAACAATTCACACTCTCACACACACAGCAACCAACTTACCGAACCATGTATTTGTCGGAGAAGCCGCGTCCAATCGATTTCTACAAGGAGGAAGGCGCGCGCGACATGATGATCGAGGTGGTCTCCAACGGTGAACTCGCGCCTCCGCCGCCGCACCACCCGCCGCCGATGATCCTCGGCGAGAGCAGCGGAGAAGACCCCGAGGTGGAGATCAAGGCCCCCAAGAAACGGGCGGAGACGTGGGTACAGGACGAGACGCGCTCGCTCATTGGCCTCCGCCGCGAGATGGACGCGCTCTTCAATACCTCCAAGTCCAACAAGCACCTGTGGGAACAGATATCCGCCAAGATGAGGGAGAAGGGTTTTGATCGCTCTCCCACCATGTGCACCGATAAGTGGCGCAACCTCCTAAAGGAGTTCAAGAAGGCCAAACACCAGGACCGGGGAGGGAGCGGCTCTGCTAAGATGTCGTATTACAAGGAGATTGACGAGATCCTCAGAGAGAGGAACAAGAACGTGCAGTACAAGAGCCCCACTCCTCCGCCAAAGGTTGATTCTTTCATGCAGTTTGCTGATAAAGGTAGTAGTTCACTCGTTGTAATTCATCACTTCTGTGAACCGTTAGGTTAGATTAGGGAATCCTTCAATTGAATTGTGTTATGTTTGATTTTGTTGCACCAGGTTCAGATCACTCTAGGAATCTGACTTTTGAGGTGAATTAGTGTGAGAGTTAAACTTGCTCTTAAAATGTTGATTCAGTGATAATTCTGTTGTCTAAAATTGTAGGGATTAAAAGGAGTAGTTTCTAGTTGTAAGTTCTAAAATGTTCTAAAATGAATTAGAAAGCTCACGGGGAGGGACTACACTGAATAGTTTCTAGGTGCAAGAACTAAATTGTACCAACCATGCACTGGTGTTGGGGCTAAAAGGAGGCCTGAAATAAGTTAGTCTGAAGATTCTTTCGTAATATTGATCACACAATCTCTGTAAGCAAATTACTTGTGAAGCTGCATCTCTAAGTTTGGCAGGGAGTGGGGATGTTTGATATCTGATGTGGATACTTTTTTGACGGTTTGTTTAAAAGAGATGGTGTAAGTGACATTGGTTAAAGCTGAACATTCTGGAGTTTCCCAAATTTGACAAATTTTGTCTGGAAACCGAGATACTTCATTATCTCTTTCAAGCATTCTTGTTCGGGAATATTAGCTTGTGTGGGGAAAAACGTAACTGGGGAAACCTAAGGTAACTGCTTAATGGATTGCATTTTCAAAAATCCAACAAATTTATTCCAAAATAATGGCATTTTGGTCTAAAATTGCTGGCACGAGGTGATTGATTTTTATGTTTCTTTGTGAAGCACAGATTTGAAGGAGTAAGGAAACTTTCAGTTTCCCTTTATAAGTTTAGTAAGTGTGATTGGAAATCACGTTTATTTCTTGGTTGACAAAGCCTTACCCTTAAGTGGAATATCTCTGTTTCACATAGGACAGTATAAATCTCGACAATTTGAAAGTGGGGTTTAATTCCTGTGCAGTACTGTTAAACTATCACTTTGGATATCTGTTGAGGTTATGATTTCACCCATCTCATCTTTAGGAACAATAATTTAATTGGTTGTCTTGCTCTACAGGTATTGATGATACTAGCATCTCTTTTGGACCTGTAGAAGGTATGTCATTGTAATCCAGCTTTCAGCTGCCTACGTACTCTGTATTGTGGTTTACTCGTGTCCATCATTTTAAAGTTCGAACTCCCAAAATGAATCATGCGAGGTTTTAATTCCTCGAGGCATTTTGGTTTTGACTTGATTCTTATACTGGTAAGTAGCTAATACACACCACATCCTAGTAACATAATAATGGTGGAATTTTAAACCAGTGTAAGAAAAAACCATGCTAATGTACGTACATAGTCACATCACATGTATTGCATGGAAATTTAACCAACACTATAGACAACTTTTCAGCATTTTAATGCTTCTTTTTAGGTAAATATTTAAAAAAATGATAGGAAGAGCAACATAAAGGGTGGAATTTTACCTGAAACAGTTTGTTGAAATGATAATTCTATTCAAATGCTGTACTCTTCAGTATAGTTCTAGTTATCTTAATTTATTAGGAACTCTTTCTGCTAACGGGTGGCCATATAATTATTTCTTCACAATGTGGGAAAAATTATTCATGTTGCTTAATGCTTATCATTTATCAGTTTCACTTAATTATAATGTCTAGTACATTACCCAAATAATGCGCTGAAGTACTCATACTACTTGCCATGCATAACCAGATAAGGATGCAATTGTATTGGTGGGAGGAATTATTCATGGGCATATCGCCTAGCATTATCATTTTTTCTATCATCTCGTGTCTACATTTTGCAGAATTTCAATGCTCAAAACTAGTACTCTCAACATTTTAGAATGAAGATTTTAGGGCATGTTCTCTTTGAGTAAATAATGTTGCTTTGAGTGAAAACAATTTTGTTTTGTTTTGTTTTATCTGTTTCCTGTACAACTCTTTGAAACCAGGAAATAAGTTGAAAACAAGGTGACAACTTTGTTACTAGAAATGAAAACGGGAAATGAAAATAGAAGTAAACAAGCCCTTAACATTTCAGGAGAGGGAGTCTCTTTTAAAAAGAATTTGGACATGCATTTGATCTCCTTTACCATAACTTTTGCTATTTCATTTACCATAATTCTCAAATACTTGCCATATAGCTACTGGAAGACCAACGCTCAATCTTGAGAGAAGTTTGGATCATGATGGACATCCTCTTGCCATTACCACAGCTGATGCTGTTGCAGCTGGCGGAGTCCCTCCTTGGAATTGGAGAGAGACTTCTGGAAATGGTAAGTTATGTAGGGCTTCATAGTTTGATGCATGTTTGCTTTCTCACCAATGAAAGAGAAAATGACTGCAAAAATAAGAAGTTAATCATCGAGTCTTGGTAAATGTACATTGTGACAGCAGTTTTGGTTAATTTTTGGAAAGTATTGTAGAATCTGAAAAAATGATAAAATAAATTGTTATTTCATACCCCAAAATATGGAATCAATTATATTCAGTGCTCCCGCCTCTTTAGCTTAATTTCTATCTTATTTGTGCAACCAATTCTCCTACTTTGGCAGGTGGAGAAAGTCAGTCATGTTGTGGAAGGGTTATATCAGTTAAATGGTGTGATTATACAAGACGAATAGGTATTGACGGCACTCCAGAAGCCATCAAAGAGGCAATCAGGGCTGCTTTTAGGTTGAGAACTAAACGCACATTTTGGTTGGAGGATGAGGACCAGATTATCCGAAGTATTGACCGTGAAATGCCTATTGGAAGTTACACTCTTCACCTTGATGAAGGTTAGATTCACTTTATTCGTCTAATTACTGTTGTGATATGTACACATTTAATGGTTTTATTTAATTTTAATGTCTAGGAGCTTTACTCGTATGATGCAGTGCAATTTTGAAGTTCACATGTTGGTTTTGCTATGTTGTGAAAACCGGACTGGTCAAACCGGTAAACTAGTTTAATATCTGGTATACTAAAACCACAAAGTGGTTTGCAATTGAACCAGTAAATAATCGCTTCACAGCTGGGCAACAATTTTTTTGAAAGGAAAAAATCTTTCTGAATGTTATTTTTATTTTTCTTAGAAATAACATATAAAATTTTGGTCATTTTATTTTGCTTGTTATTTTTAAAGAATATGATCATGTATGGTTGTCCCTTAAATATTATGGCATATTTGATGTTTATATGTATTTTGATTTTTAAAATCTCACAAGGTATTTTTTTAGGTTTTAGTATTATTAAGTTACGATGTTATATTTATCTAATTATAATTGCAGGAATGGCCATTAAATTATGTCTCTATGACGAGTCTGAGCACCTTCCTGTGCATACTGAAGATAAGGTATTTTACACTGAAAATGATTACCGTGATTTTCTGACCCGCCGGGGTTGGGTATGTCTAAGAGAATTTGACGGATATAGAAATATTGACAATTTGGATGATCTTCGACCTGGTGCTATATATCGTGGAGTGAGTTGAAATTGTATGATCAAATAATCTGGAGAACTATGGTGGGTCTGTTCAGGTTTTTGATATATGTGCGACACTAACCTGAAATTGTATTAGTTTTACATTTGATAACGCTGTTTATAGTTTTTTGATAGGTAAATTAACTAGCCCTTCTGCACAAAAATCCGTTTCAATCAATGCCGTTTACGTGTCTGTAAATATGCATTTGCAGTGACAACATATGTCTAGATTTTTTAATGGATCATTTTCGTCAAATATTGCTATATACTTCTAGTCTGTGCAGGAACTTTGACAGTTGCTCGAGTTTCTAACGTGATTGCCTTAGCACAATCGAAGCTAGCTATTAACTTCGAACTTAAATCAGATTTCTTTTTGGAAATTATTACTTGTCAGCAGCACTGATATTGCATTTGAAGGGACGCAAGATGTGAAATAAATGTAATTATCACATGAAGGGATGGAAGAAAGTGTTTGCACCAGTGTTCTGAAAACTTATTGCCACATGAATTGTGAAAATCGGTTAATTCAGTTAATGGTCAGACTTTAGTCAACTGTCTACATTTAAAGCAAATAAAAATATTTTCATATATCTAATATAATTTTACAGATCTATTCTTAATTTAAATTGTCATAATGACTAACATATACATATCAAATGAAGTATTCATATAAATCTTCAAAATATTATAGTAAATTAACTAATATCTAAAATTATATTTTTTCTAATACAAATTTATAAATAAAAAATAAACAATACAATGTTATAATCTATTTCACTTTTAATGTATTTTATATATTTGATACTCTTAAAGCTTTTATGTTGTATACATATGATCAAATATTAATTGCAACTGAATCAGTGATTTTCTATCGATTGAGGTGGGTTAATGCAGATGGATTGGTTTTCATAACTTTGGTAAGAGTATTAACTTTAAATAAAAAAAAAGTAAAAATAATATAATTTTAAAATATTTTAATCCTTAAATAAAATAAAACCATTTTTCATAATTTAAATAAAAACGAATTGTTATTTATATATTTTAAAATGCTTATTATTAATTTTTTTGTTGTCATTTCTTACTTTACCTTAATAAGAACGAGTTCTTAGTCTTACATATCTTCATATAGATAGAATTTAGTTAATGTATGAAGACAAATTTTAAATTTTCAAAACATTGGATTTGATATTCTTTTGTTAGTTAAGCTTGAATTTATTTATATTCGATATTAACAAAACCACACACAGAGGACTTGACAGATATAGAGTTTTTAAAAACGTATTTTAATTAGTATTTTCATAATCATAAACTCTGCAATTAATAAATTTATAAATTATTATATTGTATATTTCTGTATATTGAATATTTTAAGTTACTATAATAAATTTTCTTTAAAATATATACTATGATAAGTAATCCATCAGATATTAAATATTTATATAATTTTGAATAAAAGTTAATTACTGCATAAATAGTTAACTCGTCATAATAGTTTAAATTGTTAGAAATATATAAATTAGTTTATTTATTATTATATAAAAACATAGTATTATATTTAGAAATATTATTATTATAGAAATATTTATCATCATATAAAAACATAGTATGATTGTTAGAAACATATTTGATTTTAGTGGTACACCAGTTTTTTTTAACTGACAAGTGGAAAAATTTCCTTTAAAAAAATTAAGAAAAAATAAACAAATTGAAAATATATATTCTATATTAAAATATGTGTTAAACACAAAATCAATATTAACAAATAAAATTGAGATTCCTTCGGGGAGATCTTGATCCAGTATAATGTATTGGGATAATGTGCTGTAATGCATTTTGGGTTATTATACTCCTACTCGTCAAATCTGTTTCCCTTTTCTCCTTTTAGATTTGAAGATGTATACCGAAAAGTGGATTTGACTTGAAAGAATGTATTTAAGAGAAAAATAAAGTGAATATAAAATGGTTTGAATTGAAGAAAATATTGTAATAATTTGAATAAATTTAAGATAAAAGTTGATGGAAATTTGTGTATTACGTGATATGTATGATAAATTACAAAAATATTTTAACTGATAAAAATGAAAGAATACATTTTACTCCTACTCGTCAAATAATAAAAATAATTTAAAATAAAATATTACTAATGTAAATTATAAAAAAAAAAGTGAAATGTGAGTTATTATTATTATAATAAAATTTATTATTATTACCCATACTCCATACCCCTTCTTCTTTGCCATAGACAGAGACAAGTGTCACTGCATGATTGGCTTCACTTCATTGATTTGGTCACTGCGCTATTTTTTGTATGGAAAAGAAGGGCACATTGGTAATTTACTTTCAATTAATTTCATTTTCTTTTTCTTTTTAAACTTCTTCTAAACACTGCTCTTATAAATGCCCACAAACATTTTGATGATGTATGTTAGGTTCTTTTATGCATAGAACCGTATCAGATGACTCTCCCCTCTCACACACTCAAATAGTAAGCAAAGAAATGCATGTATACGTATTTCATTAATTCTGTAAAGTGTGTAAAAGAGAATTACAAGTAAGTAAAATATCTGATCCCAATCAGCTTGTATTTAACATTACTTTCAGCCTATGCAAATAATTGGCTGGGTTTTGGGTTTAGGGATTTCTGCCTATGCAAAATATCTGTTTGGTTTTTAATGATTCACTAGATAAAATCAACCGATATTTACATCAAGTATCGCAATTTGGCTGCAATCCTCATTTACTATGACAGGATACTCAGATGCTTAGTTTGAAGAACCAGAATACTATCTTATAAAACTGAAATTATTGATGAATCCAGCCTTCTGAAGAACAGGAAGAATTCTTGAGATGGCAATTCTTACAGCCACAACAAGTCAAACATACAGAAGGAAGGATTAAAACTACGTACTAGTTGACACACAGCAGTACACCACATATAACATTGTGAATAGAAAATTCACTGCAAGACCTGAGAACGAACAAAAGCTGAAGCTGAACAAGAGATAGACTCCTCTACTGTTCATCCCATTCGTCATTCTTGTATGATACGAGTGTGTCAACCTTGTGAATCTGCACAGCCAAAACGAAAATATTGGTAATAAACCAAATTAAATGTGAGTCAAATAAATTAACCAAACTGTGGATCCAAATTCACCTTAGTGTCGAAGGAATGCAATTTCACCATTTGTGGATTTGCAATAAGTTTTGGATCACTTTCAATCCAAGTGAAAGGAACTGCCACATCTTTGTCAGTGTACGCTAACACATCAAAAACACCTGAAAGAAGATAGTCTTTGCTCAGCTAGGAGATAAAAGAAACTTTGAATGAATAAGAAGATGAACAGCATGTGTCTTACAAGGTTCGTCCAGGCAAGGTAAATAGGTGATACTTGAAGCAATCTGCCTCATAATCGCTTGTATCTCTCTCATTATTTCTTTGTCACTCTTCTCTCGAGAGACACTGAAAGTTTAAACACAAGGAAAAGCATAAACCAAGGGTGGAAATTCTTTTGAGGGAGACAATTTAGCATGAGACTTGGGCCCTGTGTAAGAGTAAGAAGTTAAGGCCAAATTGGGCACATTAGTTTTCAAAGAAATAGGATGAGAGAGGCAATGTAAAGATCAAATGAGTTAATTTTAACTTATAAGAGAAACCCAGTTTTCTCAAGAGTGTTTTGAGCAATATGTTGTTTATTTACTGAACAAGACTTTAGTTACGAGATTACCCACCCCTTTTCAACAACTTCACCGTCGGTCTCAATGCTGAAGTTCCACCTTTCAAGCACTTCACTGGTGGCCTTGCTCATTATAACAAGGACCACTCTCTGCAACTTGCCAGCCTCAAGCCATTCTTTTCAACATTCAAAAGCAATGGTCAACAAGAATACCACAACCGAACTGCTACTAAAGCAATAAGAAAATAAATAAATCCCAGCACTGACTCAAAAATCCAAGCTACACCTAAATACTATGATCAATTAAATCCAAAAACAACAATCCCCAGTTAACAAATGAAAGGAACAAATCAGTAGTTACCAGAGATCTGAGCAGTTAGATTGGTTATAAAGGATTTGACACCCTCGTCTTCAGTGAGCAACATGGGGAGCCCATATTTCTTCACCTTCACAAAACTTTCTTCCGGATAAACTCCGCGATTGTAAAGAATGCTGATCAAATTCCCATGTTAAAAACATCGCAAAACTTCAAGCCACACGCATGAATTGAAATGTGAAAAACAAAGGTAAAGAAATTGCAGGACACGAGGATCAAACCTGTTGGCAGCATATCCTGATTCAAAAAATAACCAACAAAAAACTCAGACATGAGTTTATCGATTGCAAACTACACTAAATATGCTAAAAAAATAAAAATTAGAGAGTAGAGAATACCGAAGAACTCGCTAACGATTGCTGCGGAACCACGAAGAGTGATTATGTCTTTGGCAACTGTTCTTGCAGCCATTCCCTTTGTTCGGTGTCTAATTTCCAACAAAGAAAAAACTTTAAAGGTTTTTTAGACTTTGGGATCACTTGATTGAAAGGAGAAGAAAAATGAGAACGATTTTATACTGGTTTGGGAATGGAAATGGATGGCAATAAATTAGGGATTGGAAGTGGAAAAGAAGCTTGACGGGGAAGATCCATAACGGCTAGTTTTTGTTTTTTTTTTTGGGAGTGGCTTGTTATTGGGCCTTCGTTGGTCCAATGTGCAACGTCAATATTGTTTAAAAATTTCCAATTTAACGGTCATGTGAAAGGAATCGCCTTTTCAGATTCCCGATCCCATTAATTTTAAGTGGAAGTCTACGTGTGAGTGTGTGTTATATATACGTGCCTTCTCATGATACTAATATTTTATTTTATACATTTTATTTCAGAATCTTGTCAATTATACTGCCTTCTCAATTAAAAATTACTAAATATAATATAAAAACACATTACAAAATCATAAAAAAGAGTATTTCTATAAATTTTGATTTTTTTTTGTAAATACTCTTAGGCTACTGACTAATATTTGCTTTTCTACAAATTTTTTTATTTTATATTGAGAAACTTACATAGTTTTAATGTGTTATACATATTGATTACAATTTATTAACAATTGTAATTCCTTATTTAGTATATATGTTGATCTGTTTTCAATCAGTACTAAATCTATTTATATACTAAGTTTTTTCTAATACTTGTACTGATTATTTATAAATTATACTGATGATAACTCTTTTGATAGTTTAAAATTATTTTAAATTTGATTTTTGAAGTAATTAATAAAATTAATTGACTGGACAATAACTTTGACATTGAATATTAAGTGTGTACCAAACAAGTAAGTCGACTAACAATTGAACACACGTGACAATGTTTATCCGGCAAGTTCTTATGTTTGTGTTACCCTGAAACATTATAAAAACAGCCCATGAAAACTGACAAGATAATCTGATAATTTGTAAAGTATAGAATTTTATTATAATTAGGTTAAATTGAATGCCATCCATCAACAAATTACAAAATCACAGTACATGTTGGAAGAAAAATGAAAGATCTGGTTATGTTGTCTCCTACTTCTCGATTCCCAATATCCAAAAAGCCAAAATTTGATATCACCGAAACGACGGAAATGAAACAGAAAATTTGGCATCTGATTTAGTTTGATGGTTCAGAGAAGAAGTTGTTGACGGATGGCATGATCTGAGGGGTCCTCCCACGAACATACTTCCTCAGACCATGTTGTGAATATTTCTCTCCCTCCTCAAAGTTCTCAAGAATTCCTGCAGCTCTGTTGCTCTTGGTCACCCTGAAATCATCAAACCATAACCAAATTCAACAACACACACCAGAACAAATACGTATGACAGAACAAACATTGAATCCGAACAATGAAAAATGAAACCATACCTGACTTCAGGATTGGTGGTTATGTTCCTCACAAGTTGCATACCGCAGATCCCAACAGCTACACCAACTGCAGCGAAGAGTGGGTATACCTATTCACACGTAAACAAGAACCAAATCAATGTTAAAAAAAAGTGCACCAGTTTAATCAACTTTAAGATGCAATTCATGAATATACAAGAAACATAAAAGTACCTCAGGTTTCAACCATCTGTTGGCGGCCATGTTGAGAAGAGAAAGCTGCAGAAAAGAGAAATTTGAACGAAGGAGAAACAGAAAACAAGAAACAGGCTCCGCTTCCAAGGAAACTTAACAAGAAGGATGCGGAGCAAAACTGAATGAGGAATGATGAATGTGGCAACTGGTTTATATGTGTGAATGTGATGCGAAAATCATGCCCGTTTTATGGTTCATGCAAAAACCCTACAAATTTGGCTACCAAATTCAAAGAATTGGTCAACGATTGCTTGTTTTTCTTGAATTGTAAGTGAATGAATGGTTGGGTTTCTACTTTCTTGGTTCAATTTGGACCCTTCCTTTTTGGAATATTATTATTATTCTTTTTTCTATTTTTCAAATCTTGTTTCATTTTAGCATTGGCCAAAGTGGAACTTTCTTTGAAGAATACATTATTTTTTCTTTTTTAAAGGCATATAGAGCATTCTAAATATGCATGCAAGGTGGAAGAATCGTACTTGAACACCTTGTCTCTGTGTATGACCATGAAGAAGCTGTGAAAGATATCAGGCCATGTATTTTTAAATATTTTAATAGAATAATAATAACATGACACGATAAAATTTTGTAGTTTTTAGAAAAAAAGAAGAAAATAAAAAGTAAATAAGGATAATATCAAATGAATATAAAAAATTTAAGTGTGTGAAACAATCATTTTTCATTTTGATAACTGTGCATGATCAAAATGTTTTTAATATTTATTTTATTAGAGAATTAAATTTGTTTTTTTCATTCTTCCATCTTGAAAATGGAGATATTTGGAGTTCTTATTTTGAAAAATATCAAATTTACGTATGTTTTAGACAAAAATATTTGATTAAAATTACAATTTTTTTTTAAAAATGAGATAAGATATTTTTATTTTAAAATAAAGGGAGCAAAAACATATACTAAAAAAAAAATTCAAGTATTTATTACAAATAAAATATTTTTATAGTGTTGCAGATAATATTTTACAATCATACAAGATGTATTTTATATTATCAGGCAAGAACAAATTATTATCATTATAGTAAATTTTCGTTTTTACAGTAACTACTATAAAATCATACTTATCATAATTTTTAACTAATTGATAATATAAATATTTGTACACGAAATTGTATAGAAACTAATCTCCTTTCATTTTAATATTTGAGACTAAAATTGCATAATAATCCTTTTAGGAAAACAGTTAAATAAACATTTACGAAAACGTAATGCTCTGAAAAGGAATGAAAAGCTGCTAGATTTATTGATAATAAAATTAAGTTCATAATAAATAATAAATTGAGCAAATATGGTGTCGTGGTGTAGTTGGTTATCACGTCAGTCTAACACACTGAAGGTCTCCGGTTCGAGTCCGGGCGACGCTAATCCATTATAATTATTTTGATTTTTATTTTTTAAATATGTAAATGAATTATTTAAACAAAAAGTTACAAACTGTAACATTTTGTAACCACCTATGACGAGTTTCATGCTTGATTAGTTCTGTTCTCATTTCAAATTTCTGGATGTTTTGAATACGAACCCTTTGTAGGTATAAATACATAAATAACCCATCGCATAATTCACATAGTAGTTTTAGTCATAACACAGTTGTCAAATATTGAGAAATGTAAAAGGAAATTTTTTATGTGGGAAGATCCTTGTTTGATTTTGCTTCCTACTGTATGTCAGACTTGGAAAATTGTATTTGTTGACCAAAATTCCTTAATTTATGTTATGTTCCTTGCACAGTGTTTCAAATTAAAGTTGGTGTTCGTGTTTGAGCTGTGAGTTCATGTTCCATGCCCTCTTAGTATGTGGCAATAAAATAATTAGTAAGACATTCATAATATTGCATCATTGATGATTATTGATTCACAGGGCATGAACATGAAGACTGATGTCAAACATCACGCTCAAGCTTCACCATTTCAATACATAATAACACCATGACATCAAATAGGTGAATATAATAGAATTAATGGAAACTAGTCAACCAAACAAGTGAATAATAATTGAAAGAAAAAACAAATTATAATAATTAAGCTCTTTATTAGTTAGTTATTTTAAATTTGACTAGATAGTTGTTAGCTTTATATATAAAACATGTCTATGATGATTTAGGGTTTAGAATTTAAAATATGGAAATAATTTTTATCCAATTATGTCATCAATAACTTTAAATTGGATTTTGCTCATTTAACATTAAAAAATAATGAAACTTGTGAAATTGATGTCCTTAAGTTAGGTGTTGAGTTAAATTGATAAATTTAGATAGAATGATTTATCAAAAACCCTTTTAGTTAGGCGATTGACCTAAAACAAAATTAAATATCCATTCATCATTTTTATAATGCTAACAAATACTTTTTTTTTTAAAGTAATTATGCTTTATTTTATACTATTTTCTATTTCTAGAAGACTTGTGTACAGAAATAATATATTAGACAGGAAGAGTTATTTGTTTATTTCTTTTACTAAGTTTCAAGGTAAATAAATTTCCAACATTGAAACTATATTGGAAGAGGTTTCGCTTTAATATATCACCATGGTGTGACACGTGTCTTCCTTACCTCTCTATAAAGTTTTTTTTTTATTTCCATATATGATTAGTGTATAAATTGTAAACTAATTAAAAATAATCCCGAATATAAAGTTTTTCTTTTATTGTCTAATCCACTATTTCACCCCATCCCATCATCAATCTCCTCAAAATATTAAAATAAGCTTAAATTTCATTAAATGTTTTTCGAAATTGATTAAAATAATTCAACATAGAAAATCTAGTAAATCATATTCTAAATATAATAACAAAAAGAAAGACCATGGTAAAAAAAAAAGTAATTTTTTTATCTGCGGTATTATTTTTAATTTAAACAATATCCATTGAAAGAATAAATTAAAACGTGTAAGCATAAGAATGTGTGATATAAAATACTTATAAACAAGAATAAATGATAATTTTTGTCATAAAATCTAAGCCATTATAGTAAAATATATAATTACAGTGATATAAAATCAATCTGATGGTAATATGTTTCAATTTAATAAGCTATCTTTATTCATAATGTTAATTACGGTTTGAATTGCAAAACATTATTCTATAATTTTTAAATCTTCCTTTACGATATACAAAATCTAATGCTGCAGTATTAAACTGTTAAAAATTAAACGTAGTCAAAACGGTAACGTCAATCTGTTGAATTCTTGTGAAATAGGATGTTGTTTTTTCTTTGTGAATGTCATTGATATAGAACAATCTAGAAACTGCACCGTCCATTTTAAAACTCTTTCCTATTTTCTCTATTACCTTATATTTATTATGGAATATTTCTCCTAAATTTACGGGTAATCATAAATATTAAATAATTAAATACCACTTTCACACCTCTTATAGGAATGTATTTTTGACAGAAAATAAAATTAACTGTAATTTTAAATGAATATGATTCATAATGTTAATGAAGGTTTGAACTGTAAAACGTAAGTGGTAAAAAGAAAAACCTTATTTAACTGTGTTCAGGATCAATAAAGAATAAAACAGCTCAAACCCCGAATATTCTTTAATTCCAGTTCACAATTCCGGCAACAGCTACCAAACATCATTATAAAAACAAAATAAAGTGTTAAACAACAGACACTGTTACTATAAACATTAAATATTTAATAAAAACATTAAACAAATTTTTAATTTCAATATAGATTAAATAGACTGAGTTACATACTTTACCATATTTTGTTTTACATAATTTATGGATTTAATAAACTTTATCATATGAATTTTAAAATTCTTCACCTTTTACATTTATGATGATTGATTATCAAATAATTAATGAAATCAAACTTTCAATTTCGTAAACTTTACCATTGAATTTGCTATATCTTAAATTTTACTATTAAATTTTAAATTAAAAAAATCTACCACATATAAAGTTGACATATTTGTTATCTAATGTGAACTTCTCCTTTTTTGAAGACATCAAATTAGTTAAATTTTAAATAAAAAAAATTGACACACAAAAATAATTGTATTATTTTAGTTTAATTTCAGATTAAAGCAAAAAGTGTCTTATCAGACATTTCTAGATGGTAGTGGCAACCGAGGTTGAACCAGGGGCAACCCTTGGTTTTCATTTTTCAATGCAACTAAATCAGCGGCTCCAAGCTACCTCTTTTTTCTTTTTCCCCAAGCAGAACGGTCACGGTCCTCACGTGATTATCACGTGACACACTGCTTCTTCAGACATAACCCTCCTTTAAATATCTCTTCCTAACCTTCTTTTTCTTCACCAAACCACTCTCTAATCACTTTCTATCTCATTTCAAATCTCATTCCAACTCAAACACTCTCATGGGTAACCACTGCTCTAGTCTTCTTTCTTTTTTCTCAGCTTCATATATCTTTGCACACTCTTATAATAATCTGTTGTTTTTGATGTTTTTTTTTTCTTCCTTGTATTGAACAGCATCAGACAAGAAAATTAGGATCGGTATCAACGGTAATTGGTTTTGTTTCGTGTGACTTTTGCTCTTTTTGTTTTTTGTTTTGTACTTGGATATTTTATATGTATCTATATCTATATCTATATATATATATATATATATGTATGAACTAAAGCATATGAATTCTTTGCATGTAGGATTCGGAAGGATTGGCCGTTTGGTGGCCAGG
Source organism: Vigna reflexopilosa (assembly GCA_027742785.1). NCBI lineage: Eukaryota > Viridiplantae > Streptophyta > Magnoliopsida > Fabales > Fabaceae > Vigna > Vigna reflexopilosa. Next base: position 680,365 of record CM050914.1, on the reverse strand, counting down.
GTTGCCCTTCAAAGGAACGATGTTGAACTCGTTGCAATCAACGATCCTTTCATCACCACTGATTACATGGTAAATCTATATTGTTTATTCTGTTGTCTTTTTCGAGAGAGAATATCACAATATTGTACATGAGATTAGTAGCTTTTACTTGCTAACAGTCTGTGTTGTTTAATTACAGACATACATGTTCAAGTATGACACTGTTCATGGCCAATGGAAGCATTTTGATGTCAAGGTGGAGGACTCTAAGACCCTTCTCTTTGGTGAGAAGCCCGTGACAGTTTTTGGTATCAGGTAACTCGAGCTTTTAATTTTTGTGTTTGAATAAATCATTGATTTGCTACTGTAATTACTAGGACTCAAGGTTTATTGTTTTTTTTTATAATTTTTATCTTATCATTTGATGTTGCTCCTCAGGAACCCCGAAGACATTCCATGGGGTGAGGCTGGTGCTGACTATGTTGTTGAGTCAACTGGGGTATTCACTGACAAGGACAAGGCTGCTGCTCACTTGAAGGTTCACTCTGATTTCTGATCCACACAATTTTTCTGTTGTTATTTGATTTTTAGATCTTTTTCACCTTAAAATAGATATCCGAAAAGATTATTGGGTAGTTTGAAATGAGTCTGATTTGGGGTTTGGTTGTTCTCAGGGTGGTGCCAAGAAGGTTGTGATTTCTGCCCCAAGCAAAGATGCACCCATGTTTGTTGTCGGTGTTAACGAGAAAGAATACAAACCAGAGCTTGACATTGTTTCCAACGCTAGCTGCACCACCAATTGCCTTGCTCCCCTCGCCAAGGTTTTTTGTTTGATACCTTTGTAATGATATATTTCCTGGTGCTTCTCTCTGTATTTTAAAGTTGCATGCGTGTTTGTTAATTGATAGTTTTGATCTTGCATAGGTCATCAATGACCGATTCGGAATTGTTGAGGGTCTCATGACCACTGTTCACGCCATCACAGGTCCGACAATAGCCTCTGTCTGAATTAATCCATGTTCTTGTTCAATGTAAGATGACGATGATGTTCATTACTATCTTCTTTTTGTGATGAATCAGCGACTCAGAAGACTGTTGATGGTCCATCAAGCAAGGATTGGAGGGGTGGAAGAGCTGCTTCCTTCAATATTATTCCCAGCAGCACTGGAGCTGCCAAGGTATCAATTTTCATTATACCTAGAATGATTCATATTACTCCTTTTGTTGGATTATGCTAATTTTATTGTTCCTAAGCTTTTTCATTGTTGAATGATGAATTTGGGATGAACAGGCTGTAGGAAAAGTTCTTCCAGCACTGAATGGCAAACTCACCGGAATGTCTTTCCGAGTCCCTACTGTTGATGTTTCAGTTGTTGACCTCACTGTCAGGATAGAAAAGGCAGCAACCTATGAGCAAATCAAGGCTGCTATCAAGTAAGTTTTAAGGTTTTGAAGAACTTGTCATTTGATTTGAATCGTGTTTTTATTTTTTTGGTTCCTACTGACATCAACTTTTTGTGTTGAAAATCCAGGGAGGAATCAGAGGGCAAATTGAAGGGTATTTTGGGTTACACTCAAGACGATGTTGTGTCTACTGATTTTGTTGGTGACAGCAGGTGAAGTTGTGTTCTGAAGCAATGCTTACTTCTCCGACAATCTTAGTTGGTGGAAAGATGATAAATTACGATGATCAGCTTTTGTTGTCTGAATCTAATTACTTACTATATGCATTGTTGAATGTTAATATCATTTACAGGTCTAGCATATTTGACGCCAAGGCCGGAATTTCTTTGAATGAAAACTTTGTAAAGCTTGTTTCGTGGTATGACAACGAATGGGGTTACAGGTAATGGTTCTACACCATGACAATCCTCTGAACACAAGTTCGAGGAAACATGTTTTTTTTTTTTAATCTAAATCCTTTGTAACGAGGACAATGTTTTTTTTCGCAGTACCCGTGTGATTGATTTGATTGTTCACATTGCATCCGTGGCATAAGAATTGAGGCTGAGCTTGGCTGCTACACCGTTCTAAATTTTAATCGAGTTTTAGTGTGAATTCGGAATAAGAACACTTGTGTTGCAGTGAGTAATATCATTGTAATACAGTGATTACAATTTGTATTTACATTTTTGAAGTTAGTAGACGGCCTTAGGGTTTTTCACCTAATGTAATGAATGGTTCACTCTTTTGTTTCGTCATCATAATCATCTATGACACAAAGCAACATTTTGTTTTCCATGTCTCTTCTGTTTTCCTTACATATTATCAAAATCATCAAGTGATAGTTAAATGCCGATTATATTACTGATTTATTAATTTTTATTTAATTTGGTCCTCTTTTTCGATATTGGGAAGGGCCCAAGCCCAACATCATGAAACTAGAATGCTTGGTTTTGTATATTCAGATATTAAAAATTGTTCAATAAGATGAATGTTTGTTTTTCACTTTATCAGGAATGCTGATTATATTAATTTTAGGAGTGTCAAAATTTAGTTGGGCTAGATTGGAGAGGTTTGGTACCAGATGGAAAGCCCATAAAAAAAAGCCCAGAAAAAATGAAACGCACACCTAATGTTATGGACACGAATGAAAATGTAGAAATAATGGTCGAATGAACATTTTTGCTGTGATTGGAATTTTTTCTCCTAACTTCCTATTTCCTACTTAATCATTCTTGTAGGTGAAATTTAAAATGCATGCCTAACAAACATTTTTATTTATTGATTTTAATTTTTTTTTCTTTCGAGAATTCTTCTAAAAAAATATCACTGTAGAGCAGGCTAAATCATGTTACAAAATGTGATTTTGAAAGTTATTTAAAAATACATAAAAATAATGTTATTATTTAATATAAATTCCACTTAAAAATACTTCTTTAAATTTAAGTAGTTTATGTGAATCACACTTATATTAGAATAATTTTTTTTTTATAAATAATTTTATTGATCACATCAAAATGTTCTTAGCAATCATTCGGTCGTAGAAAAGTTTGTTTCACACCTTCTGCCCCTTGTTGCTTACGTGTTTCAGTTATCACTATGACATTTAATTTATATTAATTGTATTAACTTTGTGCAAGATAACTTAGTCGCCTTAATCACTATTAATGAAAATATTATTATTTCTTTATCTGCGTGAATGTAAATTGCAAAATTTTAAGGCACAGCCAAAAGAGTAACAAGTAATAAAATTCAATTAGTTTATTTACTAAAAGTAAGATTGTAAAACTATCATACACAAAAAAGTAGTTTCTTTTTGTCAGATTCAAAAATTAGTATATTTAAGCAAAGTAATGGTTAATTTGATTCAATCTTTTTCTATTAGGAAGCCAGATTTTTGTCTTATGTAATTTGTTTTTAAGAGTTGTTGCTGTATTTATATTATCTTATTTGTCGGTGGCACATGGATGTTGCTCGTCTCATTTGACTAAAGATAAGCTAGACAGATAGACATGTTTTGAAATAGTTTTCAACAAATTTTGCATTATGAAATTGATTGAAAATCATAAAGAAATTGTTTTTATTTTATATTTTTTAAAAATTTTATAGTTATAAGTTCACTAGTATGTTTGAAAAAAAAAATACTCAAAACAAACCCATTAAATTTGATCTCTCTCTCTCTAAATATATATATATATATATATATATATATATATTACGAACAGATACAGTAATCTTATGATGCAGATTTATCAGAAGAAATGCATAAACAGAGAGCTGAGAGATAAGTGGTGAAGCCCCACAGTATTCCTCGATTCCTTCGCCAGAGTCACCTTCCACGTGAAAAGAGATGAATGAAGGTGTACCAAATAGGATTATTCATAACTATTTAATGTGGCATAAATTTATTTCTTTTTTATTTTATTTTCTGTTTTAGATATAATATTAGTAAATATTATCATTTATAAATTTGAAACTTTATCATGGTTTTATTTTTTGAAAAGTCTCAAAAATGAAAAAAAAAATATATATATATTCAAACTTTCTTTAGTTTCATGAGATTAATGGATATACTAAACAAGTTTTAAATCAAGGTTAAGATATAACGAAAACGAGGATTCGCTTAAAGAATCGCTTTTTCATTCCTTTAAAACGAGTACTAAAAGCTAGAGTTCATTTCTAAAATCACTATTGTATCCTCTTGAAGAATATCAATTTGTCTTCTTCTCACATGTTAATAAAAAAGATATATTATTCCAAAACATTTTCCGAAAGAGAAAAAGGGAGAGTTATTTTTTTAAAGTATTATTCTGGTTTCTTGACTTTGTTTAATGTGAAATTTTTTTTTCTAATGTTTAGTGTAGTCTTAATTTTGATAATTTATGTTTATTTTGATTATTTTTTATAATACCATCTAATTAGGGTAGACTGTACACATTAAAATTTTTGAATGAATTGTTCAATTTTTCTAATGTGATCCATTTAACATAGTGTGAGTTAGAATTTAAAAAATAGAAAGTTGTTATGTGATATTTATTCACCACACAAATCTGACCAATGTGATGGTGCTACATCATCGTCTCCAATCTCTCAACAACCTTAGTTACATTCTCAGTCACTAAGCCTTGATCAACTCATGCAACCTTCATCTATTTCCATTGGAACCACCACAATATCTTCATGCTTCCAATCACCATGTCCATCACTTAAATTGCGCATCAATCAACACTGCAAGCAAGCCCTAAATCATGAAACCTTAAATAATTTCAAATCATTAATCTTCACGCACAAATTTACTCCACGAATAATCCATGCACAAAAGCAACCACTACACCTACATCCTTGTCATAATTATGTTTTTTGGTCTTGTTTTTTCTCTTTTAGGTGCTATAATAGAGGTTGAATGATTCATGATGGAAGTCAGATCCAGTGGCAAGAAATGCTAGAGTTTCTATGGCTGTCGCGAGGTGGTCTCTTGTCGGCTTAGTGTTTGTTTGTGGCGAGGCGATGAAGCTTGCGGTGGCTTGTTTTGCTACATTTAGGATTCTGGTTTTGTAATTTCAAATTCGTGCATTAGTGGAAACATGATCAAGGCTTGCGCGTGGCGTTTCAAAGTGCAAGTGCGTGGTAGTTCAAGGTGGAGGACGCAAACTCAGGGTGGTTTCTTCAAACGTTAGTAGCGTGAGGTGGTTCATGGATTACGGTGGAGGAGGCGCGATTTACGTTGCAAGTTCATGGATGGTGTGATAGGCGACAAAAGTTGTGTGTGGCTAGTGGTTCCAGTGTTGCATAATCGTGATTCAGTGTTTGACAGTGGTAGTTGATGACAATTTTAGGATTTTTGATTGGATCGGTTGAATAGATATCGCATGACAATTTGTTATTAGCTAGATTTCAATTCACATTGTGGAGATCATGTAAGAAAAAATTTAACAGCTCATTCAAATATTGTGAATATATATTTTTTGTCATTAACGATTTAAACAGTGTTATAAAAAATAATCAAATCTAACATAAATTACCAAATTTAAAACCACATTAAATACTTAAAAAAAATCACATATTCAATAAAGTTGACAAAAAGCAAAGACTACAAAATATCCAAACCTTTAGTAAGCATATATGTTTAAGCTAAATTTTATTAAATGTTTAAAAATATGGCACCAAAATAAGTTGGAACAAATAAAATATGAATATTTACCCTGTATATTATGAAAATACAGCAAAAGTAATCTATAAAATTCAAACCATCCCCAGTAAAATTGGAGGTTTGGTATCAGTTTTGATTCAATACAATTATTTTCATATCATTTATATTCTTTAAAGTGAAAAGGACAAGTGTTGGAAGAGTCAACATGTGTGATGTGAAACCTTGGATCTATACAATATGCTGATTTGTATTTTAAGAAAGAGAAACAATGAAAGCTTGATGTAAATGCATGTATATAGTTGTACTGATATTTGATGCAATACATACATAGCTAATTAATTCTCTCTTCCTTTCTCAATTAACATTAGTCATTGCAACCATGTGTGTTTGAGGCTACTTTTTCTTGCATTTAATTGTCACTAACTAACAGTTAGAAGGTCCAATTTTCACCAATTCATTTATAATCCTTGAATGTACAACATTGACAATCCAACCAAATGGTTAACCATGCTATCAGAGATATTATCTTCAAAACATAGAATTAATTTGTTTTAAATTAAATTAAATATAATATTTTATTATTTATGTTAAGAAACATATAAATAAAAAGTTAATTGTTCAAATTTTATTTTAAAAAAGTAATTATCTTTTTAAAATACTTTTCCTTTTTTTATAAAAGTAATTATCCATCTATTTATATAAATAATTTTATCTTACAAATTTTGGATTAGAAAATAATGCTTTTATTGAAATAAAGATAAATATGACTTTTGAGTAAGTATGAGTTTATATTAATTTTAAAACACGATCATATGTTTCAATTTTTTATTTAAATATTTTACGTAGATTTTTTTATAACAGTAAAATCAAAAACTTAAATTTGATTAAATTTATAAAGAATAGATAAATTAATGAATAAAACAATGTTTTTTTCTTTTGAAAATCCGATATAAAAACAATTTATCATATATAATTCATTAATGTCTATTTGTTATATCATCTCTCATTCAACTCTTTCATTAAAAGAAACAAACAAACTGTACCTGAAGTGGGACAACTACCTGAAATAACAATGTCACAAAATTAACTTCCTTATATTAAATATTTTTTAGTCTTTATATTCACAGAAATCTACATTATCTCTCAACGAGAAACATTGCACTTTAATGAATTTTTGTTGCAAGTGTTATGGGTATATTCATATTTTTCATAGAAAAATGTGAAAATGTGTCCTTTAATAGTTAGTCCATTTATGAAAATAGAATTATTATTGATACATTTCCATATATAAATAACAAAAATGAATGTATATAGATTTATAAATTTTCATGTGATGGTAGATTCACACATTTCATTTGACATATTTTCTTATAATAGAAAGTAGATAACATAGTGTCCAATGAGTGTATAAGGTGGTAGAGTATTTTTTCCTATTTTTATTTTTTGAAACTTTGAAAAGTTTAGAATTCCAAAGAAAGAAAGAGAAACAAGAATTTACTTAAGTTAGCACTTTTCTCAACCAGGCAAAAGCCAAACAATGATGTGTAGATCTCTTTCTTTGTTCTTTCTTTTCTGTTTCTCCAAGTCACAATTTTCACATTTACTAGTCTCAAAGATAAGAGTACATGAACTAGGTAGGTTTGTCCCAATCTTAAATGACTGAAGAACAGCTCTATGAAGTTTATATCTTGATATGCTTTCAGCACTGCAATAATCTTTATTCTTTGATCCACAGATAATGCAGACAAATTTGATTTGTCAAAAATAGTCTGTGCTCTCTGTCTTCATTTCTCTGCACACAATTAAATGTTGTACCACATCTCCTGCTTCAAGTGAACACAATCCTTGAAATTTCCCAAAGTGAATGGAAACAAAATTTCACAGCAACCTGCTTTTAAAATTACAAGATTTTTCATGATTAAAAATGACAGAACAAATAGACAACCTTCAATACTGTTACAAGGTGGTCTTGATAACATCTAAAAATGGTGGGGCCTAAATTACAGACAATTTTAACAACAGATCAAAAGTTTAAGGTACATTAAACAACACTGTTCTAACTGCTTATATAGTATTTTTACAAGCAATTGTTTAAAGTTACAAGTTGGTTACTGGGTCAGATATTCATGAATAAATAAATGTCCTTTGGCCATATGCTCACGGATCAGAGAATCTTAATCTTTCTATGCTCTCTTTCCAACTTTTCTTCTGCACCATCGACAGAAACTCTGTCTCACTCACACACAAACACACTCAAACTCATGTTCATCTAATATCATAATTTATAGTACGGTGTGTGACGTGTGTTTTCACTGTCTCTTTTAACATTTTGCCCTCAATATCCGCAGAAAACGGTAGTTAGATTCATGTTCGCAATTAATTAGGCCACCCCCACCGACCCCTTCCCACACTTCTTCACAGTATCAATCTCACACCAATAATTTTTCACACAATCTATCACACCTTGAGAAACTGAAACAAGGAAAAACATTGAATCAGAACTGAAAAAACTACCACTTCCCAACACAAGTTTGATGCATTGTTACACTTACTTTGATTGATACTGGTGTTTTGCACACACAAGTTCGTTTCTTTCTAAGAGAGTGAAATTGCAAATGTGCAATGTCTCCTTCACTGTTGCCTCTTCGCTGGGAGAGCACCGGAGAACAGTGGTGGTACGCTTCTCCGATCGATTGCGCCGCCGCGAACGGCCACTACGATTTGGTGGTGGAACTTCTCCACCTCGACGCCAACCTCCTCATTAAGCTCACTTCCCTCCGCAGAATTCGGCGCCTCGAAACAGTGTGGGACGACGAGGAAAACTTCGAGGACGTCGCGAAATGTCGCTCGCAGGTTGCGAGGAACCTCATGCTGGAATGCGAGACGGGAAGAGGAACCAACTCTCTCATTCGCGCCGGGTACGGCGGGTGGCTCCTATACACCGCCGCCTCTGCCGGTGACGTGGATTTCGTCCGGGAACTATTGGGGAGGAACCCTGCGCTTGTGTTGGGAGAAGGAGAGTATGGAGTGACTGATATACTGTATGCTGCTGCGAGGAGCAATAACTGTGAGGTGTTTGAGGTTGTCCTTCGTTCTGCTCTCTCGCCGCCGGCGCAGATGGAAGAGGTTTACGAGAGGGATATGACGAATAGGGCGGTTCATGCTGCTGCGAGAGGAGGGAACTGGGAGATGCTGAAGCAGCTTGTGGAAGAGGGTTGTGGCGTTTTGGGGTTTAGAGATGCTCAAGGTTGCACCGTTTTGCATACTGCAGCTGCCAGAGGACAGGTTCAGGTGAGGAATTTGGTTACTCTACAAAACTCAGACACAGTACCATAAACTTTTCTATTTTTTGGAGATAATCAGAATTAGATTTCATCTGAATAATTGTCTTCACATGTTACCGAGGTCAAATTTTAAATCTGATCGAAGAATGGTAATGATACTTTATCAAGCATTGTGCTCTTTTTCTTTAAGATTATTCTCATTCCCTTAGACAAAATTTTGATGCAGATTTGTAGATGTTTTTGCCAAAGAGGAGAGTTAGAGATTTATTTTGGTGATTTGTAAGATGAATGTTAATATAAATTAACTAGAAATGTTTTGTGGAACTGTATCTTAGTTTTATCTTCTGTTTAACACCTGAAACAAAAGTGTTTTCAGTGACCCTTATTTCGATCATTTTAATGATGCAGGTGGTGAGAAATCTACTTGCATCATTCGATGTTGTAAACTTAACAGATGATCAAGGGAACACAGCGTTACATGTAGCATCTTACGGGGGTCACTTATCTGTGGTGGAGATTCTGATTCTTGCATCCCCTTCATTAGCATTGTTAACCAACCACTATGGAGATACTTTTCTTCATATGGCAGTGGCTGGTTTCAGAAGTCCCGGTTTCCGTAGACTGGACAAACATGCTGAACTCTTGAAGCAATTGGTTTGTGGAAAGATTGTTAACTTACAGAACATCATCAATGTCAAGAACAATGATGGAAGAACGGTTCTTCATGTATCAGTGATTGATAATGTTCAATGCGAGCTAGTGGAACTGTTGATGTCTGTGCCATCAATTGATCTGAACATTTGTGATGCTGATGGGATGACCCCTTTGGATCTTCTAAAACAAAGACCAAAATCAGCATCTTCTGATATTTTAATCAAGATGATAATTTCCTCTGGAGGGGTCTCTAATGGTCGAAATGCTATAGCAGAAAATGCACTTTGCACTCATCACAAAGCTCATGTCATTGGAGGGAGTCCTGGCACTTCGTTCAGAATACCAGATGCTGAGATATTCCTGTACACTGGAATTGAGAATTCATCAGATGCCAATTATGATCAAGCAAGTGTGGAATCGTATTCCTGCTCAAACGAACCAAGCAATTCGGAATCCGAAAATTCTCCACACACCAAGAAGTATGATAATTCTGCTAATCGTGCTGTAAGGCGTTCGAAGTTTCGTCTCAGGTGGCCTAAAAGAAAAGAGACAAAAGCAGCTGCATCAGAATTAGAAGATGACGATTCTCTTGATCCTTTTAGTTCAAGTATAAACTTGGAAGATTTTCCAATTCCATTGCGGCAAAGATACTCACAACCATGCTCCCTTCCAAACAGCAAAAGAACAACTTCTCTTCCAAGTCCAACCTCCAAAGTGAAATTCAGTGCTGGTCTAATGCAAGGTATGATTCAAGAAAAACCACATTTTTCTCATTCAACTCCAAGTCCTTTCCAAGAATTATCTGTGGCTTCTCTTTCTTCCATCAAGAAACTAAAGGGTACTGATATAAAGGGACCCTCTTGCTCTAATCCACCATTGGAGGACAGAGAACTTCTGTTGAACTACAAACATTGCTCCCTCAATAAAAAATTGATGAATGGGTATTTTTCTTTTGGGGCACAAGGCCTGACTGTTGAAAATTCCAATAGCTGCGCAAAGTCAAACAGGAGTTACAAGCGTTTGAGTTCCATAGTTGCCTGAGGATTATGATCAGTTAATTTTGGTCAGAAGATGAAAATAAAATATTACTATTGATCTTGTATTGACAAGTTTGTAAAGATTAGTGCAAAAGTATGCACATAGGTGGTGATGATATCTAAAATGTTTGGCCTACAGTACAAAAATAACCACCACATCCAAATTCCAGCAGCAATACCAGTTGATGCTTGTTTGCTTCTTGTGGGACATATGTTATCTTTTCTGTATCTTCTTACAGCAATTTTTTTGTAATCTGCTATTGTACTCTTCAAGGTCTAACACGTTCAGATTACATGACTGACAATAAAATAAAAGTGCAAAACTGAATATATCCCTACATTTTCATAGCATAATCTGCCAAAGTGCTAATACTCAAATTTTCATTCAATAATACTCTCTGATAATGAAAATGTACAAATTCTAAGTAAGCTATGTTAAGAATTCCTTATAAGTTCTCAATTTTTCATTCAATAATGCTCTGATAACGAAAATGTACAAATGCTAAGTAAACTATGTTAAGAATTCCTTATAAGTTGGAAGCCGATTAGTAAGATAAACACTACATAAATTAAAAGACTTATAAATTTATTATTTTAAAATTTTAGATTAAAAGTAGTGTTATAGTTTCTTGTAAGAATTTGCTTACTCTCAATTAATTAAATTAGTTAGCTTTTTGACATTTTCATTGTTTTGCCAACCACACCTATGATTTTATTGACGATGAAGACATTGGTCATTACAGTTTATTTTCTCGTGAAACATAATCTGATTATTACTTGAAAATAATAATAGTTTTTTTAGAATGTTTAGTTTCTTGTATATTGTTAAACTTAAAAGTAGTTTATTTTACGTACTTCCACAAGCAGAAAGAAAACACGAGAAGTGTTATACAAGAATTATTACATGAATAAAAAACTTTTTGAACAAATTCTACTAATTGTGAAACAAGTCTATGTATGACCCATTGTAAGTTTTTAAGGTTGGATTATAACAGAGAAAACTCGTTGAAATTCTTAAATCTCATGCGACATAAATATTATAACAGTTCAAGGGAAATTAGGTTGGCAAAATTGTTTTATAATATTAATAGTATTTTATATTTTACAATTAATAGTAAAAAAATACCATCTTGATTTATTTCAATATCATTTTAAAATATTTAACAAAAAAATATAAAACACAAATGAATAGATAGCACAAGTAGTGCTTTCCATCGTTTAACAAAAAAAAATAACAATGTTTTAAATTATATATTATCTATGTGGTAAATTTTACACATGTATTTATTATTAATTTACTGAAAAAATGTAGTTTGACTATTATGCATCAATTATATTCTGTGAAACAGTTCTTCATTTAACGACAATGATCTAATAATTCATAAGTAAATATTCAACCATCTGGAGAATTAGTTTTTTTGTTGAAGGAATGACCAAAATTAGATGGTATTGTTTATTTTCTATGTCAATGCAGGTCATCTTTCCGCCAAAATGAAATAGCGTTTCAAAAGAATATGCAACCCAAGAATCTATAGTAAAAGATCAACTTCAGTTTTTTCTAACTATCTTCATTCCCGTTGCCTATATATACAGCCAAATGTAATGTAATTGGCACAGAAACATTAAAAAACAGCGTCAGGGGTTGGAAAAATGAACCACTCTGAGGAAAACAATGATGTTGATGTTGCTGCTGCTGCAGCTGCTAGACAGAAGAAAATTGACGATTGGCTTCCAGTGACTGCTTCACGAAATGCGAAATGGTGGTATTCAACTTTCCACAATCTCACAGCCATGGTTGGTGCAGGTGTTCTCACCCTTCCCTTTGCCATGTCAAACATGGGCTGGTATACCTCCATACTCCACCAAACCATAACATATAATAGATAACAGAAGAAACATAGCCCGAGACAACGTTATATATATATGCAAGAGTGTTTAATATTTATTGAGATAAGATGTATTAATTGAACATGTTTGTGTTTCTAATAATTATAGGGGTCCTGGAGCTACCGTGCTTTTGTTGTCATGGATTATCACCCTTTATACGCTGTGGCAAATGGTGGAGATGCACGAAATGGTGCCAGGGAAGAGATTCGATAGGTACCATGAATTGGGTCGGCATGCCTTTGGAGACAAGTTGGGTCTCTGGATTGTGATTCCTCAGCAGATCATAGTTGAAGTTGGAACATGCATCGTTTATACAGTCACTGGGGCCAAGTCATTGAAGAAAGTTCATGATACCATTTGCCCTGATTGCAGAGATATTAGAACCTCTTACTGGATTGTTATCTTTGCTTCTGTTAACTTCGTTCTTGCACAATGCCCCAACTTCAACTCCATCTCTGCTATATCTTTCGGTGCAGCTGCCATGTCTTTGATGTAATTCATGTTAACAAGTTAACTTTAAGTATAACTCAACCTTAAAACGAGTGAAGTTTGCAGTATCTTATGCGTGTTTCTTCAATTTAAACAGGTACTCAACCATCTCTTGGTGTGCTTCTATAGCCAAGGGTGTTGAACCAGATGTGAATTATGGTCTCCGAGCCACCAATTCCACTGATGCAGTGTTCAACTTTCTTTCTGCATTGGGCGATGTAGCATTTGCCTACGCAGGCCACAACGTGGTTTTGGAAATTCAAGCAACCATGCCTTCAACCCCAGAGACACCTTCCAAGAAACCCATGTGGAGAGGAGTTATTTTGGCATACATAGGAGTTGCATTCTGCTATTTACCAGTTGCTTTCATTGGATACTATGTCTTTGGAAACTCGGTTGATGATAACATCCTCATCACACTAGAACGCCCCTCTTGGCTCATTGCCACCGCTAACTTGTTTGTTTTTGTTCACGTTGTCGGAGGCTACCAAGTGAGCTTCAATTTCTCTGATTATTGTTTTCTAAAATGAGTTTTCATATGATAATTATTGGTGTCGAATAATTTTTAGTATTATCGGTTTGTAATTGTAACTGTTACGTATAAACATATATATGCAACAGGTGTTTGCCATGCCAGTGTTTGATATGATCGAAACCTACATGGTTACGAAGTTGAATTTTCCACCTTCGGCTGTTCTACGAGTAACAACTCGAAGTGTATATGTTGGTATGTGATTAGTGATTACGTTAGTGGGTAGATATGGCTTGTATGATTGGTTTATATATACTTATCTTTGTTTTGATATTGTTTTTTTCAGCATTGACTACGGTGGTTGCCATATGTATCCCTTTCTTTGGCTCTCTTCTTGGATTTCTTGGAGGCTTTGCCTCTGCTCCAACTTCGTTTTTTGTAAGTAGAAATCGTAATTTTCTTATTTTTTAACTTTTAAAAATAGTTATTGAATAAATTGTGTGCATGTTATCCTTCTTGCAGTTGCCCTGTATCATATGGCTCAAGCTCATTAAACCGAAGAGATATGGCTTGTCTTGGACAATCAACTGGGTATGTTAATTAACAATTATCACTTTGGTATGCTTTTGATTTAGGACAATGAACAATCATATGTACTAACATTTTTTTATATATATAATTTTGATACACCACACCACACGTGTCCTTCTTTCATTAAGTTTATAATACATTAACATAAAATAAATAAATAATGAATCAATAGAAAATAATTTATATATTATGTTAAAGTATTGTTAAAAAAATATATGTAAATATTTTTTTTGTTTAATCTATCTATCAAATTGTTCTTGCTTTGACTACTTTTCTTTTTCATTTCAGATATGCATTGTTCTTGGGGTATTGTTGATGATACTATCTCCTATTGCTGCTATGAGAAATATTGTTATGTCAGCCAAAGACTACAAGTTCTTCTCATAACTATTGATCTGATTTTAAAGTTGATGTGGATGAAACTAAATACAACAAAAACTTACACTCCTTGCACTGTACATGTAATATTCATTGAGTTATTAGGATTTGCGAAAGAAAAATATAAGCATCCCAGCATCTTATATGTATAGATTATTTTTTAATCAAGGTTTAATTAAGTTTTAACTCTCATTTTATAGTAATTTTATTTTATTAACTAAAAACGGATATATAAACATTATGGTGGAATAAGATACCATCAATTAATTAAATGAAAAATATTAGAATTTTAAATATTTAAAAGACAATAAAATTATTAAAAAAATATTTAAAAATACTCAAATTTATGAGATAGTTAAAAATTACTTAAACTTTAATTAGTGGAAAAAATTATTTTACATTCCACTTTATTAATTTTTTTAAGAACGACTATGGTCAAGTTTATATAAAAGAACTTAAATCAATGATTGAGATACACTTCTAATTTCTAATGTTTTTTTTTGTCAGCCATTCTAATTTGCAACTTACACCACTCCTAAAGACAATAAGGGAGCTATATTGAAAAAATAAATAAAATTGAGTTTTGTATGTGATTTAAAATCAATGAATAATAAGTAAATATTAATTGACTTTTAATGTTTTAATGCGATCATAATAAATTAATCAATTTAACTCAATTATATCACTTAATTTGTATTAGAATTTAAGAATTAAAAAATATTTAATTCATTAATAAAATATTTTTAATTTATTAAGTAATTTATATTAATTTTTGTTCATTTTTTTATTTTTAATATATATATTTAATCATCTTTTTAAAATCATTTAACTTTTATATCATTATGTTTTTATGATTTTTTTTATTACGAGATTGAAATAATCAAATATGTCCTATTAATTGCTATCTTCCATTATAATTATTAAAGGTAAGATGGACCGAAAATATTTTATTATCTTTTTTAATGAAAAACTTTAATTCAGAAAATTAGTTTGTTTTGTTCCGAATGGCATTTTATAATCTGTGATACACACCTTATAAAGGGCATAATCAGAATAAAATAAAGACAATTTCTATATACTAAAAGTTCCCGCCATATTTCTATTTCTTTTTATTTCTAAAGTGAGAGAAACCCTAGAGAGAGAAAGAGCGCAATGGAAGAGGAAATCAAATCCGAATTCAAAAGAAGCGGTTTCGAAATCGAAGACGAACAAGAAATTATCAGAAAATGTAAGTGATTCTTCAATTTTTCTAGTGTTCATGCGCAAAAGTTTATCGGTTAATCTTCTGAGAATGCGTAGGTGTCACTTTCTGCACCAACTACAGTTTCACTCCTTCTGAACTCGTCTCAAGCTGGGAAGTTCATTACCTCAATAGGTTTGCGTCTTCTTCTGCTGTTTTCATCTAGTATTTTCACTAATTGTTATTTATTCTGTCGTAGTTTGTTGATTGTTTAGTCTACAAGAAGGTGTACTCTGTTATCCACTTTAGGTTGCTAACGAATATACGGAAACTATGATGCATCGTTTTGTTTGATATGAAATAAACTTTTCAAAGAAAAGGTGTATTGCTGGAAACACTTCAGTTCCTCTTATGAAAAATATAAAACTACAAATTGAAAAAAAAAAAACATCGGAGTTAGTTTATTCCATTTTATGAGAGGAAATGTTGGTTTAACGTTTTGGTTCGGAAATAGGTGTTTTGGTTTGTTAGATATTTCATAGTTTTAGATGAACATTACAAAGAACTGTGTTACGTCATGTGCTCTAACTCAGATTTTCTTTTTCTTTTTTAATTTGAGTTTTTCAATGTTTTAATGATTTTAGGTGTTGATTTAATGATTCGATCTGGAAGATAGGCCTTATCATTTGGTAGATAGTTTATAGTTTGAATTTAGTTGGTTGTTTTTGACAGACAGCTGAATGAACCAATTGTAGAGAGTGCCGAAATTGATGGCTTTCTGTTGCAGCTGCAAAATGAGAAGAAAGAGGACAGTATAAAAGAAAGGGAAGAAGGTGGCTTGCATATGTACTCTATCGGAGATGTAGAAATGTGAGCATCTTCTACAATTTTGTATTGATGTCCATGGTTCTTTGGTGCTTTGTGCTTGAATTGTTTCTATTGGTCTGCCTAAGTGTCTTAACGATTGGATCAAGGGCAATTTTATTGCTAAACAAGAAATTCCAAGCTCAGTGAAAAGAAAAAGTGCACATAAATAAAAAAGATAATTATGTACCTCCATTAATATGTATTTATGAGGGCGCTTGCTCACTCGATTTTGAGTGACTTTTGATTTTTTAAAATTTAATTTGATTATTATTGAAGTTCAAGATAAGTGATTTATGTTTGAAACTATTGTCTCAAGCAAGTTTGTGGTAAGATTCAGTGTGAAATTTTCAACTAAATTCAAGCCACATATAATTTACCTTTTGTTGTACTTACTTTTTAAGGCATAATCACGATGTGATTTCTTTTTACAAGTCAAATGTCTATGATTGATTCTCTTTGAACCTTCCCAACCTATTTTCAAGCATAACATAAATGGTTGTTTGAATTTGCCTTCCTGTAGATCACATCATACTTGCAGACGAAAATGATCTTTTGACCGCATATTTTTAAACTTCAATTTGTTGTCAACCAGCTTCCTTTTTTCCTTGGAATTGTGTTTGATCTTCTATCTACCTTTTTTTAATATAAAGGCACATGCATTTTGGGATATAATACCTTATACACTGGTTCAATTGGTGTTTGTTTTTCTCTGTATCCTGTATGGTTATGTAATAGTTGACGAGGCAGTGCTTGATGTTAGTTAAGAAATCATTTTATGCAGGCACTTAAATAATGATGATGATACAAAGGACGATACTCCTGGAACTCCAATAAATCACCATCATGATATTTTATCTCCTTCAACTGATCCGACATCTTTAATGTATGAGAATGTTTTATCTTCTGGGAAAGCATCAAAATCAAAACTAATAACTCCCTTTTCAAAGCGAACAGATAGGTTTTCAGTGAAATTTAGCATCAACACTCTCCCTAGTGTAGAGAATGGGAAGCAGGAACCTGATCACGAGTATACTGAGAATGATGAAGATGATGTTGTCAGAAGAGTTCCACAACGTGAAAGGTGTTCATTGATCATTCATGGATCAGGACTCAAACCGGGTTGTAAATTCATGTATGATAGAACGGAGGATAGGGTATGTGATGTATAATATGACTCCTAACTAAATCATTACCCTTTTACACTTTTTCTTTTTGAAGTCTGATTATTTTTATTTAGCTTAATGTAATAGAAAACCGAATTGGAAAACATACAAGGGCATTTGTAGCTTCTGGTCTCTATGAAGAACCAACAGACCCCACATCTGCTTCACAGGTAAATATAATACTTCCCTTTCTGTCCCATGCGCACACTGAAATTTGAAGGCAAAATTATGTTTTGTCATGGCTATACGCCAACATTTTGAAGCACCAAAATTTAATTATGACTCTTGGATAACAAGATTGTTACCATGTTGTTTTTAACTTGGGCATCAGATTTGATAATCTGATCTGTGACTGCATTGAATGATCTTTGAATGTGTGTGGATTGTCTAATAATTTGAATTTATATTATTTATCAGAGGAGCATTTTTGCTGTTGGCATGATTTGTTGTGATGCCGAAGGACGTTTAAATGAGAAGTCAGTCATGCTTCAGAGCAGGTAACAACAAAGTCGACTATTCAACTTGACTAGAGCTTTTGCTAATGAGTGGAATGCTGTGATACAATTCTTAACAATTTGTGATCCATTATTTATTTAGGGAATTAAAGGGAGATTTTAGGTTAAATCATGTATGGCATTGACTGTGTTTAAGGGAAACATTACATTATATTTTTGTCTTTTCAATTATATCTATCATACATGGGTCTGTTTTCTAATAACTTGGCAGTATTGAACATTCTGGAGGGGAATGTGTTCGCCTTGACTTGCAACGTTTAAACCATTATTCAATTTTTCCTGGCCAGGTTAGTAATGTAAATTTGATGAGTTAAAACCCTGGTTTTAAATGTGTAAATATAGCATATTTACAAGTTATAAATGGGAGATTTTATGTTGATAGGTAGTTGGTATTAGAGGACATAATCCAAGTGGGCATTGCTTTATTGCATCTAAATTGGTGGATTCTATACCTATGTTTGTTGCTGATGAGAAT
Organism: Vigna reflexopilosa; assembly: GCA_027742785.1. NCBI lineage: Eukaryota > Viridiplantae > Streptophyta > Magnoliopsida > Fabales > Fabaceae > Vigna > Vigna reflexopilosa. The sequence goes on along the minus strand of CM050914.1, from coordinate 661,801 downwards.
TTGAATCCTATGAAGAAGCAAGCTATTGATAAGGAGAGTCAGTCTACTGATACTATTTGTAAACAGAGAGAGTTATCAATGGTTTGTATAATGCATCTCCTTTATATTGTGCTATAGATTTCATTTGATGAATTGTCAGAACATTTTTGAAATTTTGCTTTTACAGTTTTAACAATGAAATTTTTTTCTAAGAAATGGTCATAACTCATACGGCATTCATGTGGCACATGTAATATTGTATCCATTCGTACAAGTGACAGTTGAGATATAGATTTTGAAAGAAATTACAGTCTCAACTACTTTTGGTATAATGCTATACATCTTGCATTTCTGGTAGTATTTTATCATTTACTCTTGCTTGTGGTGCTTAACAGATTATTGCCGCTGGTCCCTTTACTACGACAGACAATTTATTGTTTGAGCCTCTTACAGAACTGCTACAATATGCAAAACGAAGACCACCACAGTTGCTTGTATTGGTAAAAACACCTCCTATACTGCAATCCGCATATTTTCATCATAATTATTTTATTTTGCCTTTGACAATATGTGCTAGATCTTATAAGCATGAAAACTTGATGTTGACAAGTGGGTTTTGTCTCAGCTGGGACCATTTGTGGATTCTGAGCACCCAGATATTAAGAAAGGAACCATAGACAGGACTTTTGATGAAATATTTCATTTTGAAATCGTGAGGAAGGTAATTTAGAAGAAATGATCTGTTTTGGAATTTTTCTTTTCTTTTTTTTTTCATTTTTCTTACTCCTGCGGGTTACTTGCCATTTCCAGTTGGAAGATTATGTAGAGCGCGTGGGTTCTGGAACACGTGTTCTTCTTGTTCCATCTATACGGGATGCTAACCATGATTTTGTGTTTCCTCAGGTATTTGATTAATTGGATCAATTAGGATGTAAAGATTTTTTTTTCTCTTAGTGTATTGTTTAACTGGATCTGAAATATTATTTAATAATTTGTTTTTGTAGCCCACACTGGAAATCAATTTATCTGATTTCAAATCTCAGGTATGATCATTAGATAAAAAGAAACGGCCTAATGATTTTAAAAACTTAAGAATTTTCAGTAGCTGAATATCGTTCAGCAACGGTTCAGTTTGGCTATGATGCTTACATACTTATTTTTTTCAGATAGTCAGTCTCGCTAATCCTGGAATCTTTGAGGCAAATGAGGTATTGTATCGGGGTCTCATTTTTGAATTACCCTTGTTGCTTTCTCTAGTTCTGTAATATACGTCATGGATTTTATGTAAATGAAACCTTTACTTTAAGATTCAGTGACTTCTGGTTTCAACCTTGTGTTACATCTATGTTCAAGAAAGATCTTGTAGGTTTTTTCTTGCCACTTGCTGATTTTCTTTTAAACTTAAACAAGAAAGTTAAGTCACAGGTTGAGCAAGTGAGAGGTTATTCATCAAGAATTGGTTTTCAGGTTAAGGTTGGTTGCTGCACCGTGGATGTTCTCAAGCAAATCAGCGGAGAGGAGATATCGCGAACTGCAGCAGATGGAAAACCAATTGATCGTATGAGTAGACTTGCAAACCATATCCTCAACCAACAAAGGTAATACTTTTTTTTATCTTGTAATTTTTTTTGCTTGATGTTGGGTTCAGGAAATATCAGAAAAAACTAATGTCCTTCAATTTTTGAGTCAGCTTCTATCCACTTTTCCCACCCGCAGAAAGTGTCCCCTTGGACTTTTCGCTTGCTCCAGAAGCCCTTCAACTTTCATTGGTTCCGGACGTACTTATCCTACCTTCAGACATCAAGTACTTTGTCAAGGTAAAAAATAGTCTTCAACCTCATTAGATGCTTCAGTTTCATGAAACCCCAAATAAGCCGGTAGTTTTGGTTACTATTTTATGTAGAAAGTTTAGAAATAAACTCTCCACCCTGCAGGTGCTTAGCAGCGAAAGTGAAGGCATAAATAACACGAAATGCATAGCTGTCAACCCGGGTAGACTTGCCAAGGGAGAAGGAGGGGGAACTTTTGTCGTGCTTGATTATGGTGGGGGTTCCAATCTAATTAACGCTTCAATTGTTGGCATATGATGATGAAGATTCGTTTTGTTAAGGTAACTAACCACTGAATTAACCTGCATGACGTTAGTTATTTTGTTGAATCGAAACAGTAAAAATGGGTCCTCTACAAACCACACCGGCCAGACCAGCCGTTTAATTAATCAATACATTAATCATATTTATTACTTTAGAAAATTTTGACTTTTTTATATGTACACTAATCATATTTCACTTGTCATTATATTCAGTTTTATACTACAATTTTGATAATTTAATTAGGGAATCTAGTGCACCTTGTAAACTTATTTGTCTTTAGATTCTAGATGTCTTAAAACGAGGAACACATAATTTGAATTACCTTCGTTATAAAAATTAAGCAATAAAGTTTAGGTGTGTTTTTTTTACACAATTAGATAATTGATTCATGCGATGAACAAAATAAATATTTAAGATAATATCATATTGAAACGATAAATGTAAAATAGAAACTGTTAAAAGATATTTTAAAGACAATGTAATGTAATATTAAGTTTAAGATATAATAAATTATGTCTTAATTATATTAAATTCTGAATAACTTTCTTGTAAGCATTAGAAATTATATCATACAAATAATTTCATGTGAAAATTATTATAAATAATGATTCTATTGTATACTTGCACCGTTTTAAATGTAAATTATTTGAAATGATTCAATTTACTCATAATATTGCATATGGATTGTGTAAAATTATATCGTATATACTATTCATTCCTGTTGAGATTCCGTGTCTTAAGTTTCAGTTTTCTTGGAAAATTTTTACGCATGCAAGCAACTTGTTAGTAAATAAAAATGCACGTTAGATCAAAGTAATTTGAAATAAAAAATTTTATTTCAAATTTTATGTGAATTAGAAAATGCACGTTATGCGATAAATGTTAGCAAATAAAGTTTTAGATGTTATGCGACAATTTTAGTGACATTTCAAATTACTTTTAAGGAAGATGTCAGCTATAACAATAAAGTTTTAGATGCCGATCTTAATTTTTACCTTCAATCATCACAAATTTGGACACGATGCGAATACCTAAATAAACTTGATAACTTGTTAAAGAAATTTAAAATTGTTTTTTCATAAATAAATACTTTCTTAAATTTGGTATGTTGATAAGATTTCTAACTTCATACGAAATCTACAAAAGGAATTATAATTCCAATTAAGATCCAACATAACTAAACCTTATGCTATCAAAGAAATTTTTTTCCCTTAAAGTAAAGTTACTTGTGTGAATATAAACATAAACATAAAAATTAAATATTAAGATATTTAAAAGTGATAAAATATTTATAATTTATAATTTAAAATCTACAATATTTTTAAACTGAGTCGCATTATAACTTAGCATGTTTCCGTAATGGGCAGTAACTAGTTAATAAACATTGCAGTTTCCGTAATGAACATCCAAGAAAGAAAGAAAGAAAAGCTAGGGCAAAAGCGACAGAGTTGCTTATCAGAATTATGCCTATTCCGCGAACATGACCATAAATCCCAAAACGGAACAAAAGATGCAGAACATCTTGAATTTTACCATGAAGTTCAAGTAAGACTCTACTACGGTAAAACTAACTTAAACAAAACTCAGGCAAAGAAAAAACTATAACCTTACAGCAGGAGTGTGCAAAAGCTCACGTTGCCAGTGTAAACAGATTGCTGGATTACATCACCATACCTCCATCAATGGTGAAAACCTGCGCCAACCAATTCTAGTCTAAATAAATGCTTTATGTGATAAGTGGAAATAGTGTTAACCCTAAAAAAAAGGAAATAAACATAAACGACGTAAGCTATGGAACCCTAATGCATAACTTGATTTTAACTTATAAAAAAAAGGTTTGATTAATTTTACTTCCCTATTTACCTGCCCAGTGATGTAACTAGAAGCTTGATTAAGAGCCAAGAATTCCACCAGTCCGGCAACTTCCTCTGGTTGGCCATATCTTCCTGAATCCAAGTTGAAAACGGCAAGTTAACAAAAAAATTCAACAATTTTGAACCTCCATTAAAGTATTCCCGGTGTTCACCTAATGGGATTGTCTCCAATATCTTTTTCTCAATGTCCTGTCCTAACTTGGCAGTCATGTCAGATGCAATAAACCCGGGAGCAACTGCGTTAACCTGGCAAATGAAACCAGGTTTAAGTTAACTCCGTCAACTGACATTGCAAACCTTTGATGCTAGAATGAAAATGCATAGATATTTGGTAAATTACGGTGATGTTTCTGCTAGCGTATTCCTTTGCAACTGTTTTTGTCAGGCCAATTACTCCTGCTTTTGCAGCACTATAATTGGCTTGCCCAACATTGCCAACCAAACCAACAACTGACGCAATATTGACTATCCTTCCCTGCAAGAAACAATTTACATGAAAGTGAATATCTTAGTTACCATTAGCTGTCATCTTGCAAGCCATAAAATAAGATAGCGGTAGAATGGATGTTAAAAGCACTAAATTTACAAAAGGAATCGTTGGAAACAATATTTTCACTTTAGGAATAGTTAATCACTTCACATATTAATGATATTAAAATGATTAATGGGTAACCAGTCATTGAATTAATTAACCACTAGAACTGTCCATTGAACTTTTTCACCAAGGATTTCTCCAAAAAGAGAATCATAATAAAAGAACAGTTTGGCGGTATGTCACCTTCTTTTTCTTCATCATAACTTTAGCAGCAGCCTGCAAAAATAAACTAGCTCAGATCCAATGAAAACAAGAGAAAAAACCAAGCTTTTGGGTTTGAGACAATGCTTTCTTGATTTATTTATTTATTTAAAAAATAATTACAGAAAGGCCTCCCTATTTTAAAATTGCTTGTCATTGTTTTCAAAGATTTATACATAAAATTTTAAGCAGGGCTTTTTCAAAAAAAAAAAAGTACTTACAAATCTTCAAAAACAGAAATAAGGCTTTATGAACAAGTGACATTTTTATAATTATATTATAAAACAGAAAATGATTTCTCAAACTAAACATGAATTTCACACAAAATCTGATTGAAAAGATATTTACCTGTATGCAAAGAAAAACACCAGTTAGATTTAGATCAATAACCTCCTGCCATTGAGATTTCTTCATTCTCATTAATAAACCATCTCTAGTTATTCCTGAAAGACATTATAATATTTATTTGAGAATGACTGGAGAAAAAGAGAGGGAAGGAAGGGGGCTAGCTCAACCACCGGAGCCTTCCAGCTTACCTGCATTGTTTATCAATACATCAACTGTTCCCCAAGCATCCACTGCCTGTAGATGTAAAAGTTACGAAGCAGCCAAAGTAGAATAAGGTAAATGTAATGGTTCCAGAATATTTGCTCACAGTTTTAATCATAGCCTCCACATCAGCTTCGTTAGAAACATCTCCACCAAATGTAAGAGCTTGCCCACCAAATTCCTCAATCTGAAAGAAGAGAATCAAACAAATAATACATAATTAAAACAATGTATAAATGCGTAACCAAACAAATCAATGCAATTCAGGCAATCACTCCTTTCTCCTGAGTAAGAGAAAAAAGTTAGGCATCCATGTGTTATCGGGGCAATCCTCTAGCATGGCACCACCAATTTATAATCATAACAAGCATTTTAGACAACAAAATTGATAATGACTATAATAACAAATATTCTGATATTGTAGGATATCTGAATCTCAAGTATATCGTCAATGAAGAAAATGTATAATAAAATAATGAAAATAATCTTATAGGTTCAGACTTAGTAAATAACTCTACATTATGGCCCAAAATATGACATCTGCACGAAAACTATATCATAAACAGCAACTGTGCACACAAAAAAATAATCACACAAACTTCAGGAGGAAAATTTCTACCTCCTTGGAAACCTCCTCGGCTTCCTTCGATGACCTTGCATAGTTGACCAGAACCTGCAATACAAGGCCAAGTTAGTAAACATCAGGATCCCAAAGCAAATCACGATAGTATTACAGCAATGTAGACAACTTTAAGTTCTTAAAGAAAATTCCATGGAATACTCTAAATCGTGTCAAAAATTGAAAAATACAAAAAACAGATTTAACAAGAGAAATGCGTATCCAAAAACCTGGATCTTCAACATTGCGTCACAATCGCCAGAAGCATTTTCTTATGTGTCAAATTTTAAATCTAAAGAAGTTCAACTGACTTAAACTGCACATCATCACTCGTAGTCTCACGCAGCTTACATCGCAAATTCAAAAGCAACAATTTGAAAAGGAGACACATAACGTACACTATGTAAAATACACAAAATAATCAACAGTCAGTTTCATTTTAGTTTTTTTACGACAGTGAATCGTTCATTATCAGATTACGCTCAACGATTGGCGAAGACGAACCTTGCAACCTGCTTTGCCTAACGACAATGCAATTGCTCGGCCAATGCCTCTAGAAGCTCCAGTCACCACTACAACCGGCGCTTCCACTTTCTGAGTTGCTCCGGTTCCCGCTTCCTCCAGAGTAGCAACCTGCGCTCTCACACCTGCACATACGCGTATCAAATAATCACCAAAACTGAACACGCGGACATAGTAACGATTGAAAAGCAAAACGCAAAGAAAAAAACAAATCGGTACCAGAGAATCTAAACGGAGCATTCGATTGGTGACGAAGACCGGAAACGGAACGGTGATTCGTGAGAACCGGAGACCATTGCCGGATCTGACAGACTTTCCGGTTACCAGAGGCGGCGAAGTTGGCGGTTCGAAGAGCGACACAATTGGATCCGGCAATAGAAGCCATGAGTGTTCTTAAAACGCAACGAGAAGCGAAAATGGAAGAAAAAGCCAGAGAGAAAATAAACGTGAAGGAGAGAAAGAAAGTGTGTTGCAGTTTTTAAAACAGATTTTGGTTGTGGTTGTTAAGATTAGTGTTTGCGTTGGGAGCTCCGCAGAGAGTGAATGTTGCAAAAGAGAGGGCGATGGTAACGAAGGGAGTGTGGTCTGTAAGAGGGGAGGCTGCAATTACCGTGTGGGCCCTTGTATTAAGAGAGACTACACGAGTGTGTAGAGGGTAAAAATGTAAATGAAGGTCTACTTTATACTTGGAAGCATCGTTTTCGTTGGTGGCGAATTGATACACCATTCACCTAAACTAAACCCGTGTCTGACTCACCAAAACTATGATTAGAGCATACAGCAATTTATTTTTTCTTCTTTCTACATCATTTATTACATTACATGTGTCTATTGGTAATAAAATAAAGGAACTTAGAAGTAATTTCCAAATTTGTGTCCATGCTTATTTTATTCAATATAGTTAATAAAATAATAATAATGAACAGGTCCGTTTTGTATTGGGTATTAGTATCTCTCGCGTTGTAATCCAATAACATGTCTTCAAGGGTTTAAGCAAACAAGATTTTTAATGACACGTTGATGATAGTCTTCAAAATGTGGAACACAAAGAGATGTTTGGGGTCTGATCCTGGAAACAAAAATGTCAAAAGTTTTCTATTTCGTAAGTATGATGACGAAGAGCACAATACATTCAACAACATCTCAGTGTCACTTTTTTTAATGGGTTTACATAACACTTTTTGTGCATTTAAGGAAAAGGGTTTGTTCATGCTTATGTTGTTTTGGCACAATCTCACTTGGCTTTAAGGAAAGATCTATTACCTATTACCTAAAGTTGGAAAAATAAAATAACATGTCAGTGGAAGTCCCTACATTGGATTGTTTTACTGTAATAACTCATGGCCGATTGGAAAAGGAAAAAAATTAATCGAAAGAGAGAAAAATATTTGAGAAATTGTAAAGCATGGAAGCAGATTATTTTTATAAATTATTATAGTTTATTTATAATATCATGTTATCTCATAAGACTTGAAATAATACATTATTTCGATTAATTTATAATGTATTGTTAAAAAAATTGTGCAAATACAATTAGTAAAAATATATATTATTGTTTTAAATTTATTACGAATTCAAGTACACTTAAACCTAGAACTGTAAATTCTAATTTTAAATTGTAAAAGATTAAAAATTCTAAAAGAATTTAGGAAAAGTATTGACAAATTTTACGAGTTCTTAATATACATTAAAAAGAGTATTTTAGAAATAGAATTTCTTGAAAATTTTATTTAAAATTAATTTCTAATTATTAGCTGAATTTTTTTCAAAATAATTTACTTCCACAGAAATAATTCAGAAGATAGAACCATTTCTAAAGAGAATTATCTGGCTGTAGAAAAAAAAGTTAAAGTTGATTTTTATATTAAAACATATACGTTCCTCCGTTTTCATCACTTTAAGTTGAAAATATTGTGTCACCTAGGAGAATGAGATGTTTAATATATATATATAATATTTTGTGTTTGTAAACAGTATTTTTAATTCACATATTTATGTAGGTGATGTAAAAGTCCAGGCCCCGGTAACGAGTCATGACTCAATAAAAATGGAGTGCATGATGACGGACAGCTTCAATTTTACCTCTTTTCTAACTTTGCCATTGCAGCAAGACAACCCTAGCAAAATTTGCATTCAAAACAACTAAAATAATAGATCAGAAAACCGTGATATGTAAGCAAACTTCTAAAATGTCTACGTCAGATGCAGTCAGAAACTACAGTTTTAAAAGGTTGTTTACATTGACACACCAATTAAGCATTCTTTTGTGCAGGTTTCTTCGAATTGTTTTTTCGACGAACCTTCACCAAAGCTTTTTGTAAATCCTACAATCAGTAAAAAGAAAAATGGAGATCATTCGAATCATTCATCCTACAATATTTATCTCAAGAATACATATTCATTATAATAATAATAATAATAATAATAAAAAAAAAAAATAATAATAATAAAAATAATAATAATAATAAAGACATATGTCTATGTAATTGCTCAAGCCCAGTTGAACCAAGCCATATACACTAACATAAGCCTAATCAAATAACTCGCGCGAACCCCCAAAACCGATCAAATGCCTGCTCTAAGACCTCCACCAAGAATAACTTAAGGTACTATTTTGAACTACTTTTGACACAAACTGGTACAGGAATTGGCCTCAATCACAACGCCTAATCCATAGGAAGATTTGGTGTGGCAATACCATCATAATATAAATCCAAGTAGTGAATGAAAGTTAAGGTGGCAGGCACAGAAGTAAGAAATGGTGAATTCCACTTGATGGTTTTCAAATTGAGTTTACTATTAACCAATAAAAAATTTGGTAGGTATGACAGTGTAAATATAAGCTATAAACCAAAAATTGATTAAATAGTAAACCAGTAACAAACCCAAACTATATCTAACTATCTTACAGGTTAAAACAATATAAGCTAGCCTGTACTTACCCCGTCAGGTTCATTTTGAATTGTCCCTCGGGTCCAAAGACCCTCCAAATTGTAGTAAGCTCTGGCCTTTTCATCAAGTGCATGAACTATCACCTTACCTAAACATAAAAAAAAAATAAACCAAAAAGGGAAAACAAGGCATGTTAGAACTATAAATCCAATAATTGAAAGTTTTTATAACATAAAAAGCAATGTTCACCGATCTAGCAAATCATACATCACCAAAAATAATAGATTGATAGAAGGAAAGTGACAGAGAAAAGACCTACTAAACCCTAAAAACTAACAAAGTAACTTTTTCCCCGAAGCCTTGTCAAGCCACCGCATGCGCTGAGCGATGAAAAGTTAACATGAAAGAATCACTAAATTGCAACACCTCCCGAAGCAGATAAAAAGAATTAAACCACAATGTTAGATTAGTTGTAACAGACAAAATTCAGTTAATTCTTCAATAGAAGAGTCATGCATGTTGAGGGGCAGGCTCACCGACACTTTGGCCCATGGGCTGCAGGTTATACTGCCCCATGCAGATTGACGGGCTTAAATGTCCAGCCTACCCACACCTTTTTACAGCAGGTTGTGGGCCGGCTCACATGACCCGTCTTACCTTGTCATCCCTAATCACCCAAGAATGGTAATTTGCTGGCTCCATTCACCAGTGAAGAAACTCGAATAAGTGCAAGAAAGAAAATCAGAGGTTGGAGAGTGTAGAAACTGATACCATGCTGAGACTAAACTCATTATCTTGTTTGATTTAATGAATATCATGCAGAGCAACATACGCTAAGACAATAATGTTGTGGAACCAACAAGTTAATTTAACAACTTTCTAGTACTAACGAACTAGTAATTAATTAGTCACATAATTAGCACAATCAATTAGCTAGGATAGAGTATAAGTCTCCACTTAAACTGCATCAGTAGCTCTCTGATGTGAGTTTCAACCAGTATCTGCATACTGGTTTACTAATTTATAACATCACAACATCTATCGTGTGGATGGAATAGACGTCTCTGAAAAAGAAGACCCCATAAAAGATAGTAAACTAGTTCTTCGTAAATACTAATTATTGGAAAGGCCTGTGAATACCTAACATTCCTAAAAGAATAGAACATTTAGCAACCGCAGTCAAGATGCTAATTCATGACATTGTATCTGTTACCAGCCATTATCACTACTACAATTTTCTTGACTTGGAGTTCTGCTTGGACAAACTTTAGGTGAGAAAAATAAAAAAAGAGAAGAAATGAATTTCTTCGTAAGTTAAATTAGCTTATTGCACAAAGTAAAAGATAAAAAAACTATCTATTGAAGAAGATTGTCCAAACGACCCCTAATGGATTTTCTAAACTCAACAAAATGAACACAAAAATGATTACAAAAGCACGAGATACCAGAGTCAATGACTATCCACTTTCCTCCCTCTTCCCCTTCTACACTCGGTAGCATCATTCGTTCAGCTCCTCTTTGTTTCTGTTTGGCCTGGTTAATTACAGAAGTATACATAAGTCGGAAGAAAAAGAAAAAAGAAAACCACTTTTGAGTTTCAATCGAAAATCAATAATGAAAATATAGCGACAAAAAGGACGAAGGAAGATGGTGTGGTGCCTTGTAAATTAGGGCTTGGGCTATGTTCTTGACGTGCCAGGTGGACCTGCCAGTGGCGAGAACCATGAAATCAGCCCAATCGCAGTGCTTGGGAACCGGTATCACCTTAACGTCGTCAGCTTTGATATCCGTCAGAACCTTCTCGATCTCCGGCAGATCAAGAAGGCAATTACGGCCGTCAACGGCGGACAAAGAACAGAACCCTACCTTCTTCTTCCATGGTTGATGAAGAAGAAGGGCCTCTGAATATCGCAAACACGTTCTAGTTCGAAGAAGCCCCCACATTTGAGTTCTACGCTCAAATCAAACCAGAGCAGTACGAGTGAGTATGTGAATAACCCCTTGGTAACGCGACGACGCCGTTTTGATTTCTAGGTTTTTTTTTTTCGCTGCCATTAATCTATCCGCATTTGCAATTTTTCTCTTATTTGAGTTGAATTTGATTAAATCGGTAGTAATTTGTTCAGATTATCAAATTATGTAAGTAATCTTCTAATTTTTTTAATTAAATCGGTAGTAACTTGTTCAGTGGATAATAATCTGATTGAATTATTCAATCTGATCACATAGATCTTTTAGCATTATATGTCATTTATATTACCATATTATTTACAGCATGACAATGTGGCAATATAACTGAAGTTAATGTAATTGAGTTATTCAACTTAGTATCAATCTTTCATTTTTACGTGTTATGTGTACTACCACATTATTATTAGCACGTTATTATTATTTAAATAGTAGCAACTTCAATTTAACATAATAAATATAGATTATTTTTAATAAATATAAGCATTACATTCATCAAAATAAATTAAAAGATTTTATTGAATAATTTCAATAAATATTGAGGTCAAAATAATATTAAACCTGTTTAAATTCACTAAAATATTGAGTTTCATAGATGCGATTCTCTCACAAAGAAGAACTTGGTTTTCAACATTTCCCATACTTGGTCCTTGATGTAGTAATAAAAAAAACTAAAATAAATATAGTTATACTATTATATAAATAGAATTTTCCATTTTTTATATATTTTTTCTATTTTTTTTCTTTAAACATCTTTCTTAAGTGACCTTTAACAATTGTGCACACTTTTTTATGAGAAGCACATACATACAAAAGTATAAGAAGAAGGGAATGATGACAAATTGAAAAAGATATTTCTTTTGGAAGATGTATGATGCAACCATGCGACAAAGGTCAAATTTACATTTATTTGCATTCGTGTATAAGCAAAAGAGCTTTATCTTATGTCAACATCGATGACCATTTTTCAATAGAAATTCTTCTGGCATCGTTTTCTTTTTTGTACTAGATATTTTCCACAACTCCCATGTTTTACTTTGAAAGTTTAGTAATGTTGAACTAGTCCAACTAGGAATCGCCGCGCTACAATTGTAAAATTGAAAAACATGTTTTTATTGTTTTCTTGACTATTACTTAGTTTGATGTTCGTTACCTATTAAACATGGTTTTGCATCTCATAAGTGTTTTTACCTATTTTATTAGTGTATTTTTAGAGACACTGAAAACAAGCAAAACACAGAAAATTGAATCTTGCATCAAGGAATTATTGTTTTTGTTTTTTCTTTGCTTTTACTGAATTATTAAATGAAGAAAATATATGAATCTTACCGAGATTTTGATTACCAATAGGTGACAAGATTTTAGTAATACTCTAAAACTATTGCTGATCGAAATTGAACTTTTGTTGTTCAAAAAGAAAATTCATCTACAAAAGATTTTCATTCACACTAAATTTAGAGTCTTTATAAATATATAATAAATATGAATGATTATTAAATGAATTTTTCTTTTTAGATAATACTATATGTATGTATATGATTAATACTCACTTCGAACATATACTAACATTGTAGTTAATAATAATAAAATGTTATATTATCATAAATAATAATTATAATATTAATTATTATATATAAATATTATATACATTTTAATTACTCCATAATAAAAAGTTTTAATTAATCTTATTAAATTATGTTATTATATATATATATATATATATATATATATATATAATTGGTTGGCAACATAGCAATTTCTTCAAATAGTTAATCATAGCACCGGACTATTTTAAGTTACCATAATAGGTTTTGTGGCAGAGAGAGAAAAGATGTAAAGTCTTAATCATATTCACCAAAGCATATTTCACAGACTTACGATAAAGAAATTTTTACAAACTGAATTTTCGAAAGTTCACCCATTTGCTAGATGTATGATTACATTAATTTATTATATATGTGGGACAATAAACATAACATGTAATAGAGAGATAAATGAATGAATAAAAGTGTCGTATTCATTTCAAATTAATCTATTTTTTGGTTTTGTCTCCGGAGGCACTCTTTCTCTCATTTTTCATTCAAACTTCCACATGTAAAAACTAGAACCACCTTTCTTCATTTTCTTTCATGCTTATAGAGTAAATGAGTACATAGAAAAATTGTACATATGTTTTGTCCCATCTTCCACATTTGAAATATTTGTCACGATATTTCGAAAAAAGAAAATACACAATTCACCCGTCTGAAGCAGCAAATTTTAGTCTTTAAACAAGTACAACAAATTTACAATATTTAAATTTAGATATTACACTAAAACTCCATTTATAACAAGAAATTCCAATACATTTAAAAAAAATTGAATAATTTCATGATTACTATACACAATTTTCATATTTTTGAGATAAGTAAAACAAGACTTATTAAACTTATTAAATAAAATCTTTCCATCATACCTTCCTTTAAAATAAAAAAAAAAAACACTGTAAAAGTTACTTTTATTAAAACTCACCCATTAACCAGAAAAAATATCACACTCATATCTCATATAAAAAAGATTTCAAATATTACAGTATTAAAATATCTCTTCCAAAAAAGTAAATCTATCCTCATCATTATTTAAATTTTAAACCAATCGAAAGCGCTTGAATAATTAGCATGTGGCCTTTTAAGTTTCCTACCTCACCTAGGAATTATAGAATGGCATAATTGGAAAATCTTGGAGTTAGGGAGTTAGGGTGCATACCTAGCTAGCTATATGTCTGGTTAATGATAACAATGTTGTTCTTCCAACTTTATCCCACCGCTGTCCCACAAAAATCTATCTACTCTCCAACTTTGCTGCTACATCTGTTTTCGTGTTTAACACCATTTTAGGCATTATATAAATATTATCTTAGTTGGGAGAAATTTTAACTTCAAATAATATTTAGGACATGTCACTTCATTATTTGACAAACTCATCATCATGATTCCACTGACTGTGATAGTTCAATTTTCTTTGGGAGTTTAATTTTGATTAATTATTGGAATAATTATATTTTTATAATATTATTATTGATTATATAGTATTTTTAGATTAATTATAAAATAATAAGATTTAAAATGTTATTAAAAAAATATTGTCAAAATATAATTATTTAAAATGTGTTTCCTCTTATTGGAAAATAGTTAAAATTAAAAGTGAAAAATATCATGATTAATAATAGTTCTTAAATTTACGAGTGGTCTGGCTGGAAGTGGTACATTGGTATGTCCGAATTGATAATTGGGACATGTTCTGCAAGTAACTTGTTTTTGGAAAAAAAATTTCGATAATTTAGATTTTTGACTCACACTAATATAACTGTATTTTTTTTTTCTATTTTGAAATTACAGTATTTATTGTGTATGAACTTATAGTGTGAATATCTAATACTTAAAATGAATTTCAATGTACAAACATCCAAATGAAAATATAAAGATTTAAAGTAACATAAACAAATATATCTAAATTTTAATGGAAAGTGAGAAAATAACTTATTTTCAAGTGATTACGATCGAAATTTAGTTCAATCATTAATAAAAAAAACAAATTAGAGAGTATTGAGGGAAGAAAGACACTTATTTAAACATTATTGATGTACAAGTATTTTTAACTCACTAATAATAGGAATAAGGTGAAAGTTAATATTATGTTTAGAATTGGAAATATAAAAATTATAAAGGATAAGAGAAAAACTTCTGTTAAAAGCCAAAATAAGGAAGAAAGAAAAAAACAAAGAAAGAAGATAGAAAGTAAGGTTAAACTAGTTGGATTTTACACTAATAAAATTTTTCTTTTTATGAAATATATTTGTTATTTGCAATATAAGCAACATAGTTGGTAAAATTACGTGATAACATACTTTTAAATTTGAATACACACGAATCAAGTTATTTATAATTATTTTATTTTATTTTAAAAATAAATTAAGCCGTCTCATTTAATTAATAGTTTGTTGGTTTCATTATTTATAAGTAGGTCTGAGTGAATAACAGTCATTCGACTGTATTTCGAAAAATTCGAAAATTATAGTTGACTTGAATCAAATGAATTATAATATTGAATAAATAAAGTTAATCAAATAAATAATAACGATTGAAGTTTGGATAATAAATTACTATTTTGTATATATCTTCAATCCAATACGAAGATGAAAGTTTTTATTAAATTCTACTTTGAATATAACATTTTTATTAAAATATAATGATAAATTATATAAAATTATAATTCATCATAAAAACAATTATTAAAATCATATATGTGATTTTTTTTTCTAGTTTAGTATATTTACTTCATTAGTTCAAAACTAAAATCAAAGTTTTTTTTTTTAAGTTGACTCAATATAAACTTATAATTTAAATAAACCGTCTAAATTAACCCAGAACCTATAAATATAACAGTCAGAATATTAAATTGGAGTTATTATTCCACAAACATTCTCACTCATAGTTATGTAATACGTCAACCCATACCAATCCAAACAATAGAGTAAGTAACATTCACCGCACATTTAACACTGTTTCTTATAGTTTTCATTTTTACGCATGTGATTTTTTCCTCCACTTTCAGATTTTTGGGGTTTTGAATGTGCCAAAATGTGTCAATGCAGCATTTATTGATTTTTGTTGAAATTTTTACGTAAACTAAACGAGACAAATTCAATAATATATATATATATATATATATATATATATATAAAATTTTATTTTACAAATTAGTTTTGTGATATTAAATTAAATTTAAGATTTACTTTTTAAAGTAACACAAAAGTCTATTAAAGTTTATATTAACAATATTTTTTTTTTGTTTAGTTTATTATGTCACTTATTATTAGAATATTTTAGTCACATGTTCAAAAATGTATATATCTCTAATATATTAAATAAGTATAAATTTTATTGTACAAATCAAAATTTTATAAAGTTAAGTTAAACTTAAAATATAGTCATTAACTATTTTAATTTATTTTGTAACATTTGATTAGATTTAAATTCTATCTCTTACCCATTTTAATTTGGAATCAAATAACTTGTCTCAAACTTCATGTAATCAATTCAAAATCTTATTGTTTGTATGCAGTCACTGTATCAAGGAGAGGGTCCAAATTTTATTTTTATATTTGGAATATATAGCAAACATTAATGCAACTTTTCACATCCTACCATTCTATTATTTTAATTTCTAAAAAAAAGCAGTGTCCTTTGAAAACAATCTTTTATTAGTTTTAGTAACTCATCCTCTTACATCCTCCCAACAAAATAAAATATAAGAAAAATGTTCAATTTAATATAATATCAATATCATATTCTACTTTAAACATATATTTAAATTTTCAAAGTAAGTAATGTTGGATTTAACAAAGAGGAAGAGTTAAAAACAGTGATCCACACAAATAATTTTACTATTTTCATTAAACCTTAAGCATATGGCCTTGAGCCACGTATAAATAATAAAAACTGACAATAAAATATCAACTTACTTAAAAATCAAATCTACTTATTCTATCATAAAATAATATTCTACCTAGATAAACAGAAAATCATAACTACCAATTCCTATTTTATCTCTATCAAATCAAACTAAATATTACTAGACCCAAAACTAATAAAATAATAAATCTCTACGATTTAAGTTTATCCCACCAAATAAACACTTTTTTCAACCACTATAATTACAAATAAGTTATAACATGTATTTTTAAGAAGTTTGAAATAAACTCATCTTTATTTTAAATTTTGATAAATAATAATTCTTAAATTTTAAAAGTTAATAAATATAATAATTTTAATAAAAATTAATAATAATAATAATAATAATAATTTAAATAACTCTTTACATTTATATTTAAACAAAAATATATTAAATGTTATAAACAGTTCAAATGTCTGTAATTTAATATATCTAAAATATTTAATTTACTTATATTAAAATATTATATTTATTTATTTTTAAAAGTTAGAGATTGTATTAAAATTAATTTTATTTTAAAGTTTGAGAATTACAATCATATTTAACTTCTTTTTTAATATTTTAAACTAACACCCTACTCAAGTAAAATTAAGGGTTTCATTTTCATTCGAGTTTAAAGAAATGCTTAATTAATGGACATTCGTTAATTAAAAATTTATGAAATTACAAAACCTATATATATTATTTGAGTTTGAGAAAGACTGCGTGAAAGTGATGATTACTTGATCCAATGAGTTAACATATACATTTACACTTTACCAGAATGAGAATAATTTACATAACAATAAAATTTATGCTTGATTTTGATTGTATAGAGAAAAGGGATTAACAATTAATAAAACTATATTTTGTTTGAAATGAGTGTGTTGTTAGATTTTCTTAAAATTTGTTTTATTATGAAAATTAAATCAGTGGCATTGGTGTAATATTATTGCTAAGAAAAAAAAATTATAAAAACTAATCATAGAGTAAAAGGAAAAGAGACACTCGATGATGGTTTTGAAAAATACTTGATAATCCTATCAAACCTACTTTAGATGCACTTTATCCAAATATTCACATTGAAAAACTACTCTTAAGCTTACTTGTAATCATAATTGTTACCCATTTTCAGCAAACAAATAATGAATATCACGAAACACACCAGAAAGTGTATGAACAGTACCTTTCATCTACTCTACATATCATGCTTCATTATCTCTCTACGTGAGGAGATGCTTCTTTCTACACGTCACTGTTGAGCCAGATACAAAGCAACTTCAAGATCAAGATATTTTCATACAATTCACCAAAAAAATTGCGTGATTTTTCCAAAGTAATAATTAATACATATTAATTAGTTTCATACAATAATTTAGATCGATAATATTTCATTATGATTAATGTTTTAAATGACATGTTATTCGTATTTGTGATGTTACTAATGAGGGTTTAAAGTTTTTTACGGAAATAATTATTTTACGAATAAATTAATCATTGACTTTTATTCATAAGGAATAATATAAGTAATATAAGTGATTCTTTTTGTATCGTTTAAAATATTTTTCATAACTAATCTTATTTGTTTATATTTTGATAAGATGTTTGTTTTTAATCATGGATGATTCTCATAATTTTATTTTAGTTTTTTTTTTAATAATTTTTTTATGTGATGTGATAACTATTATTGAATTTTAGGAATGCCAACATAACTAAAATATTAAAGTTCAATAATGCTTAACATAAGTTTATTTTAGATTTTAAAAAAATTCTCTTTCTTTTTTAATAGATCATTTCATTTAAATTTTTAATTTTTTTTATAACTTTTATGGATCAATGTTAGTTTATACGAAAAAAAACTTTATTTTTGTTTCATATTTTTCGCTGATCCAAACTGTATGGTAATGAGTGCACAATACCATAAATTGTATTACTTCTCCATATCAATATTATAGTTGGAAAATTAAATTATATGCTTAGACTAAAAAAACCATGCATGTAATGATTGGTTAGTTTAGTTTGTTTCGGCTCACATTTAATATTGTACCATCCAAAATAAAATATAAAAGACGTGTTTTTTTATATATGTTCCTCAGATATTATTTTATCTTGAGTCAACAAGTATGGTAAGTTCAGTAATATTATATATTGCCAAATTATGACTTCATATTATTATAGTCTATAGTTTTTGTTTTACTATCTTTCGTTGTTTATTTGTTATTACAACTAACGAATGTTGGCTCATTAATATTAATTGGACTGATCCAACCGATGTTATCATTGATGATTTAGTTGTTGCTTACAATAATGTAATATACTATTTATTAGAATTTTAAATGTAAATCTAAGTTTCGATAAATAGATTAATATATAAGGTTAAATAATATTGTTTTTTTTATGTGATTAAACTTAGATTTTATTAATGTTGCAAAATAAACTTTCATATATGAATATTTCTTTCCCATTTCTTACTATGAAAGAGAATGTTAAATATTGATATAGAATTCGAGTGGTTTAATTTTGTAGATTTTTTTTTCCATATGACTGTTAAATATTATTATTGATTTGTATCATGTACCGACTAAAAGTAGATGAAAAACGCATTTTCTATTAAAATGACATTACGGTAAAATGTGTTTAAACATAGTCACATTAGGGTTCTATATATTGATTTTTGGGACACAGTAAGTGTGAAGTAACCTTTTTTTTATCGCGCGATAACATCGTATTTCAACTGTTTTATAAACTTTCCTACCAAATTCTAAGTATGCAAACACAGAATGTTCGAACTAGTCAACTAACTTTTATACCGAAATCCAGGTATTTTAACCAACTCAAAAAAACATAGTATGTGCTTTTTGACTATTTCTCTATGATCCTATTTCTTCTCCAAATCATTCCTAACTTGATTGTTCGACTATTATATGTGGGTGAAAAAAATAACAAATTGATCATAACGCTGTGATCACCGTCATATTTTGATCTATGCGTCATTTTGCCCCAAACAATTGTTAGAAAATAAAAAAAAAATCATGATGAAACTTTCAAAATAATGATTATAACAGTTAGCAACGGTAACCTATATAATTACATATGTTTAGTTGCCTAAGTAAAAATGGTGTGTATTTGATTAAGTTCCTAAACTTATACGGTTTATATTGGTCACGTATCTAAGTTGATTTGGGAAGTATCTTTGTATAACGAATTAGGATTAAAGAAAACTAAAAAGAAAAGGAAAAGGGGTAGAGAAAGAACTTGGATGCTTGCAGTTGAGGGAAGCAGCGAAATCCAAGGACAACAAAAACAAAGGTTTTTGGGTATTATTCTTCCACTCTATAATTGTGAGTGTGTTTTTAATAGGAAGAGTTAAAGAATTTGGCAGGGCAGGGGAGAGAATAATGGATCAAAATTTTATTTTTATTTTCACTTTGATTGCTTTTGTTGTAACCGTTGGATCATCCTAGTTTTCGATCTGTACTTTGGTCGCTTGGACATGGCCATGAAGGCTATAGATCCGAGTGTCTAAAACAACATTCTTCGCATTGTAATTGACATTTAAGCTCTGTTTTATCTTCGAACTTGGGATCTTAAGCGCATTCTTCCACATTCCACACTCTTTGCAAGCACTTTTGGCTTGGAAATTTGGTAAGTCAAGCTCAACTGCTGCTACTACTGTTACTCATTACAGTGCTCAATTTTATTACCTTGCTTTCAACTTCAATGGCGGCTTGGTGGGTCCCAAGCTTGAATTTTGGGTTTCAATTAGGTTCCTTTTTAACTCTCAACCCCATAATTGGGATCTGTGACTGGGAAATGTTTTAGGGTTTCTGGGTCAATTTGGTTTTGGATATTTGCTGCATATGAATTGAACGAATGCGGAGGAGGCATTGCATTTTAATGGTACAGTTGTTGCCACCACGAGTCACTATTTTAATGTGCCCAATTTGCTTTCATTCTTATTGACTCTGATGGCAATGTGTATTGGGTATTTAGGGGTGCTACTCATTTAATCTAATGAACTAAGAGAATATAGTAAGTGGGTAATTCTTTTCTCGCTGAATTGATGGTTGGTGCTTAAATTTTGTTGTAGGCTTGAGCTTAATTATGGGTTGCTCGTTGGGGTGTAGAAAGTTTATTGTTTTGGCTTGTGTGGAGAGTTTGGGGTGACACTGTATTTGGTAGTGGAGATGCCACCTTCTCCAGCATTGAGATTTTCTCCTGGGAGAGAGCCAAGAGCAGATGGTCACAAGCGTGGGCGTAGTCTTGAGAGTGGATTGCTCATCCGGGAGAAGGATGAGGATCTTACTTTGTTCAATGAAATGCAATCCAGAGAGAAGGAGAGCTTTTTGCTTCAGTTGACAGATGATTTGGAGGACTCATTCTGTAATTTTCTTTACTTACATCATACGAAGAGAATGTTCCTATTTTTGGTTGCTGCTTTTGGCTAACATTCATGCGTTTTTTTTTTTTTCTGGGGTGTTATTATACAGCTACAAAGTTGAAACATATTTCTGATGTCAATCTTGCAATCTCCATTCCTGGCCGAGGAGAGAGCAGCGAGCTGCTTAATGATGGTGACAAGAATGATTACGACTGGTGGGTCATTTTTCATGTTTTAACTTTACTACTAGATTGCATTGTTTAATGTGCTCAAAATATAAAATTCTGATTCTGACTGTATCCAATTATGTGTATTTCATGCTGTTAGTTATTCAAGTTTCTTGATCACAAAGTTTGAGACTTTGTTCTGAATCAGTTTATTTCTGATCATTACCATTTACCTCACTGATGTCATGTCTGTACCATTCATTTTAAAGGTTATTAACGCCCCCAGACACACCACTGTTTCCTTCATTAGACGATGAGCCATCGCTGACTAGTTTTGGAAGCAGAGGAAGGCCTCAGAGTAAACCGATTTCCATATCAAGATCTTCTACGGTGAGCTTGAATGCATTTATATTGTTATATTCGTGCATGGTTATGTCTTTAAGGGAAAAATTCCTCCAATTTTCTTTGTCATCTCAAAAAATGTAGCTGTGCTTATACTGATCATTCATCATATGTTCAACGCCCTCCTGTTTTAGATGGATAAAAGTCACAGAAGCAGTAGGGGCAGTGCAAGTCCAAATCGCTTAAGTCCATCCCCTCGATCAGCAGCTAACACATTGCAATCAAGGGGAAGACCTTCATCAGTGCCAAATTCCAGTCCATCCCCAAGTGTGCGATATGCCACTCCTTCCAGAAGACCATCTCCACCTCCAAGTAAGCCCATAACACCTGCTTCCAAGCATTCCACTTATACTCCCCGTAGGATAAGCACTGGCTCCAGTGGTTCTGTTGTCTCATCAGGAGTTAGGGGAACTTCTCCAGTGAAGACAAATCGTGGAAACTCTGCATCACCAAAGATAAGGGCTTGGCAAACCAATATTCCTGGCTTCTCTTCTGAAGTTCCTCCCAATCTTCGTACTTCGTTGGCTGATCGACCAGCATCATATGTGAGGGGTTCATCTCCAGCATCCAGAAATGGTAGGGACTCTGCTTCCAAATTCAATAGGCAATCAATGTCTCCAACTGCTTCTAGGAGCAGTAGCTCTTTTTACAGTCATGATAGAGACCAATTGAGCACACGCAGCAAAGGTTCCATTGCATCATCTGGTGACGACGATCTAGACTCTCTGCAATCGATCACAGTGGGTAGTGTAGACAGATTAAGTTCAAGAAGAGGTGCTTCATTTTCAACCAACAAAAATCCTACCATCTCCAAGAAATCAGCCAGGATTGTGTCCCCAAGTTCAGCTCCTAAAAGATCGTTTGATTCAGTTATCAGGCAAATGGTATTTTTTCATCTTATCACTTAAAACAACTTCCTTGGTTTGTCTGTTATAAATGGCCAAAGATGGTGGAATGTGGCAAAAGGCCAAAATTCCGCCATACAAACATGCCATTGCAGCCAATGGCGGCATGGCAATGCCATAGCTGGTCTCCCTTCACAAATTGCTTGTGGTTATTGGCAAAATGTCCGCCATGCCGTTCAACCATGGTGATTATGGTGTTGCTATTTAACAACATTGGTTGACAGAAATCATGAAGTGTGTTTAATTTTCATGAAATTTGAGATTTAGTTCCTTTTAAAGCATTTTCCCTGTGCTTCTGCCAACCCTCTGTCTCCACCCTCCTATGCACTAGCACACTGTCTCCTTTTCATACGTCTTTTCTGATGTGTACCAGTTTACGACATTGAAAGTTGACTGATTTAACTTTCTTTTGTGCTTGCTATGCTTAATTTCTAGAGCATGCATGTACTATCTGCATAAATTTTTAAATTATATTTGATTACACAAGTATTCCAAAGTAATGGCTTCTTATTAAGTTATCCTCCCTCTTGTTTGAGGATCTGCATACGGAATAACATATTTGCACCAAGCATAATCATTATATCAGGGTTTTTCTGTTGGCTGACACTTTAAAACCTCTGCTTGTAGCAAAGAAGTCAAAACTTGGTGAACATTAAGAACGGAAATCTGGATTTCTATTGGGTCTTTTATTTGCACAACTCACCTAATTATCTATTGCCATGATTAATAGTCAAATTTAATAAAAATACTAACTTTTGTTTGTTACCATTAAAATGCTATGCAGGATAGAAAAACTCCTCAGAACATGTTCAGGCCACTTCTATACAGTGTTCCAAGTACAACCTTTTATGCTGGAAAAGCAAATTCTGCACATCGTTCCTTTGTATCCAGGAATTCATCTGTTACAACAACAAGCAGCAATGCAAGCTCTGATCAAGGTACAACCTTTGCACTGGACACTGAAGGAAGTGAACATAATCAAGATGATATGGCAAGTGAAGCTGATAAGATACTATATCCTGATATGCATGAAGTGTTTGTCTTTGATAAGGTTGATGCATTAAATGCAAAGATTGAGCAAGAGATTAAAAGGGAATCAGTACGTGTTCTGCAAAATGAAACCACAGACCCAAAGAATGTTTTAGTTCCAATTAAATTTGCGGATTCTATATCCCACATTCACATTGACACTAGAGTTAATGAAAGTTCAGAAATTTCACCAGTTAGAGGTGGCGTTTCTGTTGCTGATAGTTTTGAAAATTCTGCTCGCTGTTCTTATTGTGGTTGTCGTTATGAGGTCACTAATCATGCTGAGAAGAATATTGGGCTGTGTCCAGAATGCAGCAGGAAAACCTCATTGTTGCGAGTCATCTTCCCTGAGACAGCTTTGACAGTATCTGAAGACCCTCCATTGATTGCAGCCAACATTCCTCAAGAAGAAAAATCATTATCTGAAGCAAACCAATTGGAACTGCCTGAAGAGACTAACGTGGGCAACTTAAGGTTTCCCTACGGTGAGCAGGATGCTGAGGAAAGTCAAACTTCTTGCAGTGAACTAAAGCAGGATCACTCACAAAATTCTTTGGGGGAGGGAGGCAGACAGACATCTGGCAACCAGCTAGAGATTAACCAATCAGGAGTTGATTACAATAAGCCTAATTATGAATTTGGGGATAAGCATCACTCAAGTGATCGCCCTAATTTGAATGTGGGCCCCACAGAAGGCACTGGCATTTCTCTATTGCTGAAAAGGACTAACAGCAATAAAGGGCCTGTAGTTCAGAGCAGGAGTTTTACTGCCACAACCTTATCTTACGATGATCTGTCTCTTGCTAGAGACAGTGTAAGCAGTTTTAGAAGCACAAGACCTGGTAGTTATTCTGCCTCATCATCAATTGATCTTGGCTCAACTAGGCAAACGGAGTTTCGTGTGCAAAGGCAGTCGAGTGCCAAGAAACTGGATGTGGACCATGGATATGACTTGAGGATCAAGCCTCTAAGCACTGCTTCATCCTTTTCTGGAACTTCAAACCATTCTCGCCATGAGTTAGGTCTTGCAACTCAAGAGACAGGCAGTAGAGAATATGGCTTTGTAGAGGAGGTATCTCAACTTTTTCAAGAGATGCCAGCTTTGGGAAACACGATGTCAGAGATAATTAATGCTTCTTCCATTGATTTAGTTGTTGAGGAAGATGAAGTTGAATGTGATGATAGTACTAGATTGAATAATGCTTGCAGCTCAGAATTATCAAGTCAGGCTACTGTTGTCCAGTCTGATGATCTAGTCACATCAATTCCAAATCATGGGGATTGTGTGCCACACGAAAATGTTGATGATCGTCCAAATAATGCCAAGGATGACTCAGACACAGAAACATCAGCTAAGACTCCAGAGTTATCCAGTCAAGAGAAACATGATGTGCAGAATTCTGATGTTAATGAATTGGACGCTTTGGTCACAACCAACTGTCCCCCTGTTACAGAAGCAGAAATAGAAGGAGAAAACTGTTGTGACAATATGGTTGACATGGTTAATGATGACCTGTCAAAGAGGGCCCTTGATGACTTTAGGGAACCTTCAGCTCAAAATCCTTCCAGTGATTCTTGTCCCGCTTCTGTTTCAGAGGTCAATGTCTCCGAGTCCCATGGCTTTGGTATGATATCTACTGTATTAAAATTTCAAATGAAAGATATTATTACATTTACTGATAACAACCGAATAATAACTTCTCATGCTTCTCTTAGAGATGAACTTGTTTATGAGTACGCCATACATTGCATAAATTTTGAGCAATTTTCTGAGATATATTAAAATGTGCAGAATAACAATCTAATGTCAGTAAATCTGCTTTGTCTCGAACAGATAGTCATGATTTTTGGAAATGTTGATTCATACTGTGCAATGTAAACTCAGTGATGTAATTTTTAGACTTTGTATTCTGATACTCATTCATGTGTTCTGAGCACTTTACAGGCAGTTTATTAGCCTAGTTTCCAACTTCTCGGTCAAGAGTAAGACTTTATGTGGTCTTTCTGGCTACTTTTTTAAAACAGCATGCAATTTTAATTTAGGGTCATTTTACTGAGGATTCACCGGCAACGTAGCTGAATTTATGTTTTCATTATTGGGGGGAACCTTAACTGAAATTCATGGAGCAAAAAAGGCCTATTTAGTTTTCTATCGCTTAAGATTCTTCCTCTCTGTGTAATTGGTGCCTGCAATATATTTTATCAGATGAAACTTTCTTTGGAGAAGTATTTGTTCAATATCTAATAGTTCTTTAATGCTTTATGCCAGAGGGATCAACAGTTACAGTGGAGTGTCAAGGTGCAGGCAATACTAGGAGCTTGACACTTGAAGAGGCAACAGACACAATCCTTTTTTGCAGTTCCATTGTGCAGGATCTTGCATATCAGGCTGCGACACTAGCAATGGAAAAGGAATGTTCCGACCCATTTGAGGGTTCTGAACCGACTGTGACCTTTTTGGGAAAATTCAATTCTGATAGAAATAGTCGCAGCCGCCCTGTCAGCAAGCGCACTTCAAAATCCCAGAAGACCAAGACCAAGCAGAGGAGGGTGGACTCTGATGTCAAAACCCCTTCTGGCAAGGCTGAGAATGATGAAAATATTGGCGAGTCATTCACACACAATGTTGGGCTTCCTAACAAAGTAGATAGTATGAAGCCCCCAAAGCTGGAATCAAGGTGCAATTGCATCATAATGTGAGAGGACAATGTTAAGGTTGTGCCTTGAATTCCTGGCAGCATTTCTGCAGTTCCTTTTGGCCACACATGGGAGCTAAACCAAGTGCTTGTGCATTTATGGTTTTAGGTTGGAGGCTGTTTGGGATAATAACCACTGCCAATTGGTTTGTGTTGGTTCTAATATATTTTGTAACAAATGCCAAGTTGTGTTTGACATAATTGTAAAGTTATTTTTTTCCCCTCCTTATTTTTGTTGGTAGGCCATAAGCTAAAAGGCATTTTGGAGGACTATGATGTGCCCCCTCCACTTGCTGCATTCTTGTTTGTTATTTCCATCTCAACTAGCGATCCATCAAAGCAAGTGTGAAGTAGAAGCATTCATATTCATTATTACATTGTTGCTTGTCAAAATTCCCATTCTTTCTGACTCAAGTGAGTGAACAAAACTTCACGTGCAGGTTTCAGTGAAACAACACTCTGTCACCACATGCAGATAGATTGAGATCCATTCGTGTATTTCTTTTTTCATGCACCTCTCAACCCGACAGAATTGTAGCATTGACAGTTACACAATTTATCAAATACCTTATTTTGAGAATGAATCTATTAAAAATGAATAAAGGTTAGAAGGGGTATGCTATTGTGCCCCTAAAATTAGATCAAATGTTAGAAATTATTTCAAAACAGTGAATGCTTTTTTATATATATTTATATATAATAGATAATCTTAATAACGGGTACAACATGTGTCAGCAAGTTCACATAACAAATTCAAAGAGACGGTTTCATCTGCACTTCCAATCATTTCATTTTACACATGTAAATTTTTTTAAAATTTTAAAACTGTCTTTTGCAATTCAAAAAATTTTACATTCTATTTTTTGTATTTCATCGGATTTCGAAATTTGATGCTGATAGTTTTGAAAATTCTGCTCGCTTGGTTGTCTTTATAAGGTCACTAATCATGCTGAGAAGAATATTGGGCTGTGTCCAGAATGCAGCAGGAAAACCTCATTGTTGCGAGTCATCTTCCCTGAGACACCTTTGAGAGTATCTGAAGACCCTCCATTGATTGCAGCCAACATTCCTCAAGAACGTTTTTTCTTCATTGAATTTTGAAATCCTATGAAATCTTTCAAAAATCCTTCGTCGAATTTGATGAAGACAAATTCTTTCATCTAATTTTGAAATTGGAGGAAGAAAAATATATTTAAAACAATAAGCATTGAATGTTATATATATATATATATATATATATATATATATATATATATATATATATATATTTATATAATAGATAATCTTAATAATGGGTATAACATTTGTCAGCCAAATCCAAAGAGGCTGTTTTTCACTCTGTATTTCCAATCATTTTATTTTTCGAAATGATTTTTTTTTATTAAATTTCAAAATTCTTTGAAGTCTTTAAAAAAATTTCATCAGATTCAACGAAGACAAAATCTTTCATCTCATTTCGAAATTCGATAAAAAAAATGTAATCTCTGAAATTATTTTTAAAAATTATAAGTGTAGAATGAAATGATTAAAAAACAAGGTGAAAAAGTCATCCAAATATCATAATCCCATAAACGAATGTTGGAAATGGTACTAGTGAAAACATTTATAAATAAAAATTGCCAAAAATGATAGTTTCTGTATTGAAAATCACGGCAGAAATACATTGATAATATTATCCCATAAACACTCTAAAGTTGAATTTCTCAACCATGTTCAAAGGATATTTGTCAACAATTTTTATAGAATAAAATACCAATTTGCACATGAACGTTGTATGTTATTTATCAGTCGTGCTTAATAGTGTCGTAATTACGCAGTGCGGAATATATTTTATTATTTTTCATAATGAAGGAAGGTAGCCACTTGCTATAAGAGAAAGTTAACGAAATTTTGTTTTCGTTCAAACATTTTCTAGATGGCATGCGAGTTTTCTTTGCCAAGAACTTTCAATTATATGAATTTCCAAATTCCAAATTTTGGGTCAAAGAAGAATAAGTTGCGTTGCGGAAAAGTACTAGCAAGAAGAAAATAAATAATAAATAAATAAATTGAACAAGACATTTTCGTTGCGGAAAAGTGCATAGCATATGAAGGCATATTCTTAACGTAATCGAACAAGGGAAGCATGTTTTGAGAAAGCTAAGCTGAGCTGAGCTAAGAAAATAAACAAGACCGTTAGTGTAACAAAAAAACATTTCATAATTCAGAGGATATTCAATTCCTGTTCCTCCTTGCGTTTGCTTGTAACATTTCTCAAAGGAGAAAAAGGAAAAACTGCAATTAATTTGTTTATTTATAAACAAAACTATTTGACAAATAAGCAGACAAGGGAGATGGGTGAGGTGGCAGTTACGACGTCGTCAATAATGCACAATTACCCTCTCGTTTCCGCCATTGTTGCTTTTGTCATCGCACAAGCCATCAAGTTTTTCACTACCTGGTTCGTTCGTTTTGTTTTTCTTTCAATTACTGTTTCTATCGTATTTCACGAATCCAGTGTAGAATACAATAGTTTAGAAAAAATGATTTAAGTTTATGGTTGGTCAATGATGTGTGAATTATGGATCTCTTTGGAAGAATTAAATTCTAACAGTTGAATTGGAGCTATTTGGCTAATGATGTGTTTAATTGAGGGTTAATAATGATAATTTTTATTCTTATTGTTATGATCATTGTTAATATATAGGTATAAGGAAAAAAGATGGGATCCGAAGCAACTTGTTGGATCTGGTGGAATGCCTTCTTCCCATTCAGCTACTGTCGCTGCTCTTGCCGCCGCAATAGGGTTCCATGAAGGCTTTGGAGGACCTCTTTTTGCGACTGCTTTGGTTCTAGCTTGTATTGTATGTCTTTAGTTCTTCAAATCAATCATTTTATGGATATTTCATCAAGAGCTTGGTATTTTCTTCTTTTCAAATTGTGATGTTATGATGGAGATTCAATCTATTATTTTTCTTTTATTTCAAGGATTTGATGTCCTAAAAATTGACTAGATTACACAGCAAGAAACTAATTGTTCATGACTAGCTTATGGTTGGGCGAGTTTCTGATATGGGATATTGCTGGCAGGTGATGTATGATGCTACTGGTGTAAGATTGCAAGCTGGACGCCAAGCAGAGGTACACTCTTCTCCTTGTTTTACTTGTGTGCACCATATTCTGTCATATGTATTTCTTTCTTTGCCAAATGTGAGAGTCGAAATGCCACAAAAGCCTTTTCTATTTGCCTGTGATTCCAGCAAAAGAAACATTTATTTTTTGTTTGGTTGGTTTCCATTTATTTCTTTTACTGAGTTTAAATGACTGAGTTTTCCCAGATTTTGAATCAAATCGTGTTTGAACTTCCTGCTGAACATCCTCTAGCTGAAAGCAGA
Source organism: Vigna reflexopilosa (assembly GCA_027742785.1). Classification (NCBI taxonomy): domain Eukaryota; kingdom Viridiplantae; phylum Streptophyta; class Magnoliopsida; order Fabales; family Fabaceae; genus Vigna; species Vigna reflexopilosa. The sequence continues at coordinate 632,083 of CM050914.1, read as the reverse complement.
CCACTCCGGGAACCACTTGGGCATACACCCCCTCAGGTTCACCATTTTTTATTTGTTCGCCTGTCATGATTATTTTATGGATCTTGGTCAAAGGAATTTAGTGTGTCATTTACTTGTTTACACACTTGATAGAATGACATTATTCTTTGGAAAGCTGTTTAGTATAAACATAAGAGATTTTTATGTATACTATGAAGTCTTTTGTTGATACGTAAGGTAAGCATTAGAATCGTAGATTTAATCAATGGAAATCAATCGGAATCGTGTAATTTGATCTGTGTAATGAGGATCTGATTTTATTTCTTTTTATCTTTAGATTAGCTTTATAAGAAAGAATCTTTCCAGATATTCAATGGGATTCTTCTCTGATATTTAGGCAGATCTTTCCTTGATATTTAAGCCTAGATTAATGTACAGTATTAACTTCCTCTTCCTATTTATTACTCCCCTTTGAATTAATTTGAATAAGGAAAAATATTCACTTCTCTGAGTGGTATCATTGCATGATCTAAACCATCTCCAGTCTCATTGGTGACTCAGCCATGGAAGGAAACAGATGGCCTGCCCTAGGTGGAGACAGGTACACTCCTTAACAGCTCCACTGAAGGTCCTCCACTTCTGGCCACAAATTAAGTGGTCAGAACTATATCCAATGCGTCGCAAAAGGAAAAAGGAAGGCTACATCAAAGGAAACTCCAAAATAGCTGAGGAGGGAAACCTAATTTTCAAATGGAAATTAGAGGACAATTTAGTTATGTCATAGCTCCTCAACACCTTGACAAACAAAATTGGGGAAAACTTAATATACTATGACTCCACCAAAGAAATGTGGGATGCAGTTAAGGAAACATATTCCAATGTGGATAACATTTTCTCAATTTTTCAATCAAAAGCCTACTTCATGAGTTGCAACAAGGTGAATTTTCAGTCATTGAGTTTCTCTCTGTGACATTGGTAGAAACTGGATATATACGAGAAAATGAGTGGAACTGTGTGGATGAGAAAAATAAGTACAGAGTACTGGTGGAGAAGGATAGAATCTATAATTGTTTATTGGGGCTTAATAAGGATAATGATGAAGTACGTGGAATGATTCTGGGAATCAGGCCACTTGCAAAGGACAGGGAAGTATTATTAGAACTGAGAAGAGAAGAAAGATCATGTTAGGAAAATATATTCCAATCCCATTCCCTAAAATTTCGGAAATGGTGCATTGAAAAAACAGGAAAGAACATCTACTTCAAAAAAACCTTAAAGAGGGGCATTGAATTATACACAAGTTCAGATTTGGTAGGATGTACATTGGATAGAAGGTCAACTAGTGGTTATTTCTTATTTGTATGGGAACGCTTTGGAGAAGCAAGAAACAGCTTGTGGTGGCTAGAAGTAGCATAGAAGCTGAATATAGAGTCATGACCTGGGGTATATGTGAAGGAATTTGGTTAAAACAGAAGTCGGACAGCATAATTCCTATCCCTTATATAATGAGGATATTGTCTGACAATAAACTTGATATCAAAATTTGAAAGAATCTGGTCTTCCATGATATCACAAAGCACGTGGAGATTGACCGACACTTCATAAAGGAGATAATTGACCATGGCATTATGAGTATTTAGCAGGTTCCATTATGCAAACTGAACAGCAGATATCCTGACTAAAGCTCTCTCAAGAAATAGTTATGGAAGCATCAGTTCCAATCTAGGAATGATAGATTTCTACCACCCAGTTTAAGGGAGAGTGTTAATAGTCAAGGAAAGAATCAGAATCATAACTTTGATCTACGGAAATCAATCATACTCATAATTTGATTTGGTGTAATTAGGATCTGATTTTATTTTTTTGTTTTTAGATTAGCTTTATGGGAAAGAATCTTTCCTTATATTCAGTGAGATTCTTCTCCGATATTCAGGCAGATCCTTCCTTGGTATTCTGGCTAGGATTAGTGTACAGAATTAATTTCCTCTTGTTATTTATTATTCCCCTTTGAATCACTTTGAATAGGGAAAAGTTATTCACTTTTCCGCAACTGTTTTTATTAAAATATAATTGGCGGACACCATGTTATTTACTCAATATGTAACTGCCATTACTTAAAAAAATTAGGTTGTGATCGTGTTAATTTTTGTCTTTTATGAACATTTGAATCTGTTTTTATCATTCTATATTATACTTTTTTTGAAATGTTAAGGGCCGAGGTTTTCCTTGTTTTTAATACACTGTTTCAGTGCCATCAGGATTCTATATACTCAAAATATCTGATATAGTAGTATTAAGTGAATGACGAATCACACCATACAGAGATAAGAATGTGCCAAAACTATGGTTTCGAGTTATTACAAAAAAAGAGTCATTGACAAGATTATGGCCATCTCGTTGGTACACATTTTGGACACGCTCTGCAATACTTTTGGTTTGAATTATTTTCTGTTCCACTTATCTCACTGAATTTCACCCTCTTATCTCTCTGAATATTAAAAACCCAATTTATAAAATCTTTAGAAGATAAGACAAGTAGTTTAAATTTGTTGTATATTTTATAATTTATTTTGAAACAAAAAGGAAGGTCAAGTAGGTAGTCTAGTATTTTAGATTAATGGTTTCCATGATCCGAATGGTTAAATTGAGTTGAGATTCATTTCTTTGGGACTCTTCAATTGTTGGTTTTCCTTTTTAATATTCTCAATACTTACTGCAGGTTGTTGCTGGTGGGGTACTTGGAATTATAACAGCAGGTATTGGTTATCTAATAACCATGGCTAGTACCTGAAGTTGAGGATTTGTTGTTGACACCTCCAGAGGACCCTTGTATAGGAATCAAAAACACCAGTGTCTTCTAGAGCCTTGTTCCCTCATAAAGTCTGATATGTGCTCCTTCATTCTTATCCCAGCCCGTAATCACTTAATCTTGTTGTGATTTCAACAGTGGCGATAAATTGAATTGTATTGATTACACTTGATAGAATGGAAATATGTCTAATGGGATCATTTTTTAGCCCTATTGTATGCTTCTTAGCATGTTCAGTTTAAGAATTTTTGAATGGATTTATCTCTAAGCATTACATTAAGTCATTTTCTTGCTGTGATCCTGGTTATATACAACTCTTGCGATATTACATGCTTTTTTTTTCTTTCCTCAGTCAAAAGTAATCTCATTGGTTATGACATGTGAATATGACGTTCTTTCAACCTATTTACACTATCAATTTAGTGTATTTGTGTTAGAAATTACTCTCACGTTGAGAATATTTACTTGATATTTTTTATTTAAATTAGTTTTTACGATTTTTTTCAGTGTTAAAAATATCTTTCAATTTTAAAAATGAATTATCATTTATATTTACATTTTACACTATATGTAAAGTATATTAATAAAATAAAATAACAAATTCTTCTATATGAAATTATCTCTTATAACCCTGTATTTCCAAAACTCTTAGAAATCTCAACATTTCACAATGCTTACGAATAACCCTTACTGTTAGAGGATATTATTTTTCTAATAATGAAAGTATTTAATATGTTTTTAAAATCATATTCTGGAAATTCTAGAAAGCTTGCTTCGGAACCAAAACAAGTCATTCTAAGTAGCTATTACAAAGGGTAAAATTGTCATTATCAAAATCATGGGGGTACTGGAAGAAAAAAACCTCAATTTCTTCCCCTCTAACTTATGCGTCTTGTTAAACGAAGTGTGCACATCTATTGAGATTGTCTAGGAAAAAAAAGAGAAACAGGACAGTTTATTCTTGCACCTTCATAAATTTCTTCCCGTACTGTCATAATAAAATTTCATTTTTACTGAATTGTACAATGCAAAAATCATTTTTGAAAGGAAAGAATGATTTTTGGAGTGTGCAACTGAGAGGTAAGAAATAGCTTTTGGATTCTGAGATTCATTGCCGAAAGCCAAAATTTACTAAGAGCATGTAAATGACCATCAAAGAAAAAACACGAGTAATGCTAACATTCAACGAAAATTCCATAAAACACACTGTAACTTGTGCAGTGACATAATTTTTAAAGAGAGGCACTTCAAATTTGGTCTAAATGGTACAGAGGCGAACCAGGCAAGAGCACACAAGAATTGTTCAAATCAAGATAGCTGGGTCCACTAGGCTCCTACCATTGAAGGTAAGAGGAATTGAATGGCCAAATGTATGCTTCTAACCCTTGGAAGCAGAGAGGTTATTCATTAAAGAGTTGAATAACTTTAAAAAGAAAAGTATTCTTGAAAGAATCAATACAAATAATCTGTGTATCTGTTTATTTTAACAGTGCACACTCTGTAGCAGAAAAAACCCTCTGCATTTTGCTCTAGGATCCCCACCTAGTTCTGAAATGTACTACGCCATGATATTTACTTGAAAAAATCAGTATAAAATTATCTTGTGTATTTGTTTATTTTAACGGTGTTCTCCCAGTATAGCAGCAAAAACACTCTGCATTTCCACTCTAGGATCCTCAGCAAGTCCTGAACTTGTACGCCAGGCAATATGTTCATCAGGTCTAACTAAAATGGCCCCTCTGCTCGTCATGTTACACATATCCCACCAATTTGAAGTTGATGACTGAGCTTCGACAACATCTGCATAATTCTTCCAAGGTGATAATGCAGCTTCACTTCCTTTCTCAAGTCCTTCAACAGAATCGGTAGACCATAAAATACACACTTTGAGAGAAATTTCTTGTTCCTCAGCCACCTTGAATGCTTCACGAGCTAGATGATAAGATTCCTCCACAGGTGCGATGATGAGAACGAATTCAACTTTATCCACTGACACAAGATCCAGTGTAGAAATAGTCTCCTACAAAACATCCTTGCACTTTAAGAAAAGAAGAAACTTGGCGTTTTAATCAGTAAACATCCACTAGCTAAATCTGAATAACTATAAAATGAAAATTCAAAATTTTCAGGGAGGAAAAAATTGTATATTTAAGGCAAAAATTACTAATAATTATTTTTTAAATAAGAGTAAATAATGCCTACCGGAAGGAAGACAAAAGAACTCTAATAATTTATATCAGGATGAATAGTCATGGATTATATATGCATACAGTGCCACAAACCTCACATAACGGGTTTACTTTCACAAACATATGAGGCAGTCTTGATCCTGGCTGCGCTGAAGGGGTGTAGTCCCTCCGACGCCCTGTTAGTACTTCTGGAGGACTCTCAATGTCATTACTCTCTGGCAAGAGTGCTCCTTGTAGGTACCTAAGTTCAGCAGCTGAGTTATACGTCCTTCATAATTGATTCTCTAATAATAAAATTGGTCCAACTGAATAATATGAACAAAACCTTATAAATAAATAAACTGATAGAGTTAGAGGAATATGTGAATGGAGATATATAGCTCAATAATACAAAATGTGGAAAACTAATTATTCACAATGATACCTAAAACCAAGATCTTCAGCAGGGAACTGAAGTTGAAGGCTTTTTCCTTCTTCAAATATATGTTTTAGCTTAGCCAACCTTGAGGAGCCAAGAGGGTTATTTTCATTTAGGACAAATTCTGAGAGCTGTGCACGACCTATACCAAATATTCCATCCAAAGCTAACTTCTGCAGCCCGGTTGGTAAGATGGAACCAATCCCATTAACAATAAATTGATGCACTGCAATTAAATAAGGACAAACAGTTCAATTTCAGTTGATTAGCAATTGAAAGTGTTGAGCATCGTTCTTTGTGAGATTAACAGATTGATGATGAAGAAAACAACAGAAATCATTACATACGCTGATTATAAGTACCTGTATTTGCAATAGTTGGATCAAGACCAAGTGCAGCAGGAACAGACATGGCAGCTTTATAGTTTTCTAGACTTAATCTTGTATTGAATAAAGCAATCTGGAAATAGTAGACAGCAATATATTTCAATTAGTTTATCTAACATCAATATCTATACACATTCAAAAGATGTAACACGAGATAAAAGCACTACCGGTTTACGTTCAATTTCGTAGGTATTTAGCATTGAAGTTGGGGCACTACCCTTAAGCACAGAAGCAATTTTCCAGGCAAGATTATGGGCATCCTGAATGCCTGTATTCATTCCTGGCATATCACATCAATATTATATGTCAAATTGCTTCGTCTAAACTGCATCAACAAAAAGGAGTTTAAATCCTAAAGCTGACACTTTGGGGAGGATTGTTTGTACCAAACCATCAGCCCCTGTTCCACGAGTGCAGACTCTTGTGGTTAACCACATGTTTGCGAGTGTACTTTATTTAGTAACTTCGAAAATAAAATAGAGAACTGCTGCTCCAAATTTTTTTTGAAACAAACATTATAATAAAATACCCACATACTGACTTTAAAGAAGTACCTATCATCTGGTAAATTCATCCGAAGTACATAGATATGTCTTAGCTTCGTTGAAGCCCCAATAGCACACATCTAAGTAGTACTCAATTGAGACACTAGATATTTACAGCATGTTCATTATTCAACATTTCAATTATTGATTTCCTTTTCCATATTGGATTGGATTCCTCTCCTTTTCGTTAGGGTCTTTGAGGTTGGAGGAGTTTGTATGGTAAAGAGAAGAGTTAATTTTTCATTTCTAAATTTAGAGAATTATTAATATTTATAACAAAAATAAGGTATGTTTAGATGGGCACATGACAATATCTAATTTTAAAAACATTGTGGAATATGGAAAAATGACAATGCACATGACAATATCTAATTTTAAGTCTAACTTTATTTCACAAAACCAGTTTGTAATATGAGAGTTATTCAAGCCTTATAATACTAGTTAAGCCATATCTCTATCCTTTTAAGCCCAAGGCATAAGGAAAGTGTTAGAAAGTTTCCTTAATTGTGGTCACTCCTACCTTGCCTCTACAACTAGACATATGACTCAAGTAGAGCTTACAAAGCATGAATAGTCATCACCTTATAAAGCAGTTTTGTACTTTTATGGTTTTGAGTTAAGCCATAAGCCTAAATTCAAAGAAAAAGATACAAACAAGTTCTGCAAATGAAACATGAATCTGTCTCTTGAAGTGATACTATCATGCTCCCAAGAAAAAAGAGTAGAAGTTCAGATTCTGCCCTACTTTGCATGGATCAAAAGTAATATTAATACATATTACTTTTACTTATACCATTAGACATCTACTATCTACAATGAAGATAAAGAAACTAACCAAATCCACCAGCAGGAGGAAATCGATGGGCGGCATCACCGGCAAGTAATATTCGGTTACCTCTACATATAAACCTCTCGGCAACTTCAGCATGCATGATCCATGGTTTTATATCTATTATATCTACATCTCCAAACTCTCGACCAATAAGTTTGCTGATCAATTTCTCACATTCCTACTATAAATCAAATATTACTTACATAAATGTCTTATGCTTAATCATATCAAAAGGAATGAATAATATCATGCATGTTAGTTTTTTACATTATATGCATACTACAACATATTTCTGTCCTCCAACAAATTCTAAATTTTAATGTCAACACAGACATTTTATCTATTATATTATGACAAATTTATTGAATAAAGGGTATAAACCATCTTTGATGGGTGAATGATACCTTTGAACTGAAATCCTCAAATGTTTGCTGAGGTGGATAAAAGGGTATCTGCAATCATATAATTTGATTCAAAATAAATCAGTTGAAACCAATACAGTGACATTTTTACAATTACAATAAAGCATATCATACTCATATGGCACAGTATGGTTGGAACTTAGTGAAGGCTATAGATGGAAGATTGGGGATTGATCTAACAAAGGTTTGGGCTGAACCATGGGTGAGGATGAGGATAGGCTTCGGAAGGCTTGATGATCCACTACAAGATAGTGAATACTTAATTGTCAAAGACATGATGAACAGGAAGCAGAAAGTATTGGATGAAAATGTAATACAAGTTCTATTTGACAAAGATGAAAAGAAAGGATGTGTTGAACACATACTGTACAATTTGGTCAGGGAGGATGCTAGGATTGGGCTTGTGAGAAGGATGGAAATTACATTGTTAAGAGTGCGAATAACCTGTTCCTGAAAAAAGTGATTGAGGCCACTCTGCAAGTGTATGGGAATTGAATGACTATTTGGGATATGAAAATACCGCCTAGAATCAAGGTGTTTCTCTGGAGACTATCCAGGAATATTATCCCTACCCGCATGGGCCTTAAAGACAAAGGAGTCAAGTGTCCTGATATCTGTCCTGTTTGTGAGGCAGGGCTTGAAAATGATTGCCACCTGTTCTTTTGTTGCTGGGAGAGCCAAGATTGATGGGAAAAAAAAAACTGTCATGTGGGATTGTATCAGTGCTGCTGTAATGCCCAGCAGTCTACGGCAGATATTTTGTTTATCATTCTGGATAGATTCAACCTAGAGCAACAAGCTATGTGTAGAAATGAAAATGTGGGAAAGAAAGAACAATGTGGATGTTCAAGTAATCTACATGGGAAATCAACTTCTGCCTGAATGAAATCAAGCACGTGCAGAGGCAGAGAACAGAATGGACCTGCAAATTGTGCAATAGTGTCCCCCAGGCCAAGGGATCATAAAATGTAATATTGATGAGCCTTCAATGAGAGACAGGTGATCACTAGTTGGGGCATGTGCAGTAGAGATGAAAATGGAAGTTTTAGGGGAGCTTAAACAGAATGGCAGCATCCTTGTATTCTGGTGCTAGAAGGGGAAGCAATGGGGCTACTAAAAGTTATATGTTGGTCTGCAGAACAGCAGTATACATAAGTCATTTTTGAGATGGATTACAAGATGGTGGTGGACAAAGTGTCTGGTAGTATAGCTGATTCTCCATAACTTGGAGCTATTGTTCTTCAGTGTAAGTACTTACTCTCCCAACATCGAAGCTATGGAGTTTAGTTTGTAAAGAGCCATGCAAATGATGTGCCTCATTCTTTAGCTTCGGTGGCAATAAGTTATGCAAGGCTCAACATTCATCATCACACTCTTAGTTGTGTTTACATTTTGATCATTAACGATATAAGGTGTACAGATTCTGTCAGAAATAAAGCATAACATACCTGTAATACAAATTCCCCTTGCCTGAGATCATGAGCAACAAGGACCCCGATAGCTTCAGTGTTGAAGATAAAAAAAAGCATACCGGGATTTTCCTCAAGCAAAAACTGGCCAAGGTCTCTGCTAAAGAAATGGACACTGACTAGTTTTTGCAAGTCCTTCTCACCTCTCATTTCTATTCCTACAAGCTTTCTTACAGTACTACGTGCACCATCTGTGCCAATAAGGATGTTACAGTGAATATTCTGTTCTACACGCTTCCCCTTAATGACAGAAGATGCAGTTACTGTTATAAAATCATCACTGGCATCAATAGATACACACTCGTGGCCCATCATTATTTTCTGTTCACAAGACTGTTCATTCCCTTCCAAGCTTTCAGGTGTACATATTTGAAAGCCTAGATTTTCCAGTTGCTTGAGTAGTAACATATTTAGCTTGTACTGTGAGAAGTGTGCAACAGAGACTGGGCTGAGAACATGCTCAAGATCTGATAACAAGTACAAGATATATGAATATTCTAAAGCTCAATATTGACCAAAATGAACAGATCCTGCAGTCTGTTTGATGATATACCGCATATTTTGAATGCTATGTATAAACATTGTCAAAATTATACTGAAAATATATATTTCCCTACTGCTATGAGACCAGAAATCGACTCTCATAAACTATGGAATAGCACCTTGAGGTTGAATGTGATCTACAGATCCAAGAATTGAACCAGAGACGGAAGTACAATATATAAATTTCCTCCATAAATCTACTGGTGGTTGAGACCTTTGGATCTCTTCAACAAGGCCATCAATTTTGCGGAATATCTAAAATTGCACCACTGATCAAAGTAAATCACAATGCTCTTTTGGAAATAAAATAATTTATCAGAAAAATTTTTAACCTCCATGGATCGATTGTTGATAAAGTGTGCTTGAGGATGTTTAGAAAATGCCTTGTTTCTCTCCAAAACTGTGCAATTAATACCTATAATGAAAAAGCGATACAAATGTCATGAGCAAATATCAGCTTGAATTAAAGCATAGGAGTAATTCTATAAACAGAGGATTAACATTTATTGAAGCTAATTGTCAAACCTACTACTAATATCTTATGTAAATAAGTTGTCGATACTACTATCACAAACAAACATGTAGTATTTCATGTAAGCAATTAGATAACATATATACAATGCACGGAAATTGCATAATTTTTAAAAACTCAAGAATCAAATCTGCCATTAAAATTTTATAAGGACCAAAACTGCACATTCATAAGACTACAGGAACTAAAAGTGGATTTAAACGAAAAATATATATGAACAAGAACAGTTTCCTAACACGCACTTTAATGTTAGATTTACCACAATAGAATCCAAAACATGCAGCTGGTATCAATCAATAGGAATGCCTTTACCATTTAGAGTCTACCTAATTTTGTGAGAAGAATAGAGAGAACAAGACCCACAGGTCCAGCGCCAATGATCAGAACTGGATGAACCACATCATTGCCATTAGGAACTCCCTCCTTTGAGAATCCTCTGCTTTGCACATGCTGAAGTGCGTAAAGTCTGATTCGAGTTTTGTCCCTAAGGGGACCATACCGTCTTATAAACCTTAGAAACCCCATGACACTGCAATTTAAAAGCTGGTCTTAATTGTTCTCCAAGAACAACAAGACTGAAGGCTTAAAAGTAATCTGGATAAAAGAAGAGCAGAAGAATCATGAACAAGCTAAAGTAAAAACCTCACTACCATCACAAGCTATCATCATAACAATCAGGACATTAAAAGAAACAGTTCATGTCATTATTTGAATCACGAGGGTACTTGTAACAGCCCTGAAAATGAAAGTTAAAAACTGTTGAGCGACCACAGTTTCCAATGAAACATTGTCAACACACAACACTCAGACCTTCTATGATTCAGACATTATATCAAACATGTTGTGGGAGCTATAGAGCCAAGCAATTTGACTACCTCACCCCTTTTCTGTTTTCGCTGCTTGGAAATTGTAGAAGGGTAACCAAAATGTTGAGTAAAGCTGATAACAAAGTTTTCCAAACTTGTTTAATAGTTTTCTGACATTTTTAAACAAAAAAATCTGTTAAATTTTAGAATAATTAGTTCAAAGTTAAATGAGTAACAATTTATGATTGAATGAATAAAAGTAACCAGAAATGTAGCACAATAAAACCTTTTTGTATTTTGGTTTTGAAATGGCATTTTTAGTTATTCATTAGGGGATTTGTTGAGAAAGTGTAATAACAAAATTTAGAATTATGGTAAGGAATGTCTTATTAATACATTTTTTTTTCTTTTAAAGTGAACACCTTTAATTATTAAGATTTACATTAAGTTGATTTTATAATCAATTTTTAAAATAAAACTACATGTTATTAACTTTTAGAAAATTGATTAATGTATTTTAATGAATTATTATTTAATTTTATTTCTTGTTTCTTAAATCTCCAACTTATTTCTTATATAATAAGTTTTTTTTTTAATCGTGATAAAATAGATTTTGACGTAGGATTAATTTTTATCTGTCAAAATTTAGTAAATTTATTGAATTATCAAAATTTGATAAGTCAGTATTTTAGATTTATCAAAATTTGATAAGTTCAATTAGTATTTTTAATATGTTTTTTCTAATTAAGGTGAGAATAGGATGGTAGTAAACTTTTATAAATTAAAAATTAAAATAAAAAATAGTTAAAAAGATAATTTGTTTTGCACTGTATTATTTAAAGAATACAAATATATAATGATATTGTAAATTAAACCATTAACATCTACAAATTCAATTATTATTTAACATTTAAAAATAACAATTATTTTTATTTATTCTATTAAAAACATTAATTAAATAATTAAAAGCATAAAAAATGTTTACATGATTTGATCTGTTTTTAATATATATATGTCCATCAAATGTAATTGAATTGATAATAAAAGTTCAAGAAATTGTTTCTGCACCTCACAATAAGATACTTAAATATTCTTTGCCACCACCACACCATTACTGCAAAGGAAGAAGAGAAAAATACTAAAAGAAATCATTTCAAAAAGTTTTTTTCCAAAAGATTTAATGTGTTTGGAAATATGCATTCGGGAAATTTGTTTTAGAAATCTATTCTGAAAAACGTGTTCCAAAATCTATTTCACGAGTTTCAGGAATTTTGTTACAAAAATTTTGCTCCAAAATTTTGTTATTAAAAATGTTATTTCAGAAATTCTGGAAATCTTGTTCCGGAAAGCCTACTCCGGAATTAATAATCTGTAAGACACATTTATATGGATAAAATTGTCATTTTCTAAAATTGATGGGATGCGGGAAGAAAGTGATGGAGTGCAGGAAGCAATTGCCTTTTATGATTTTCTACCTAATTTGGTAGTTGACCAGGTATCTCGTTTTTAGAGTGTCAGACCAGGTTAAAACTGATCAAAATGACTATCTCTATCAACTATACATACAAGTTTATCTATTTAGTAATACACAAACTAAATATAATAAAATTTTATTAAAATTTTCAAGGCTGATTACTTTACACTTATTAACTTATTTTTCTATCTTTTCTCCTGTCCAAAAATACAACTAAAAATAGTAATTTGATCTTATCTGATATAACCTGACAAGCAAGCTTGATGCCTAATAGGACACACAAACTTCGATCATAAATTACCTATAAAAAAAAAAAAAAAAAATATATATATATATATATATATATATATATATATATATATATATATATATATAGTCTAGTAGTAGGATGCAATCATGCAACATAATGTTGAAGTAGGAAAAAAAAATTATTGATTTTGAATATCTATCAGCATGAAAATGTTCAAGCTTACTCAATGTTTCTTTCAATAAAATTGTGTATTGCAGACGCAGTTTGAATTCAAAAGAGGAAGTAATTTCTAGAAAGAGGAACAGTCTTGGCTGCGGTGCAGGTGAGAACCTCTCCATCTGCTGTAACTTTGTATGTTTCGGGATCCACAGTGATTTGTGGAAGAGCATCATTCAGTTTCATGTCTAGCTTGGTCAGCTTCCTTACATTTTCCACAGCTTTCACCATCTTGTTAAGCCCATACGAAGCTTTTACCCCATTGGCCAAAGCTACCTGCGTGTGACAGAACAACATGTGATGTGAATTTTGAAGAGAAACAAACATATGCATGCTGTTAATGCACGAGTCCATGAAAGAGAGAGGGGTTTGATACATGCCTTGTTCACAAAAGCAATGGAGTGTGCACTACCAGCCTTGCCAAATGCACCGAACATAGGTCTCATAAGCACCTACAAGTTTGTTTCCTAGTTTAGTTGAAGAACTTCTATTTATAGATTGATAAAATTAACTTCTTTTTTATAACGTTATAGAAGTGTGATTTAACGAAATTTGACATACAGTTGATAATTGTACATATAGTCAATACATATGAAAATATTACCGGTTCAGGTGTTGGAATGCTTGCATTTGGGTCACCCATGTTAGAATATGCAACCGCACCACCTTTGATCACCATTTCTGGTTTTGCTCCAAAAAATGCCGGCTTCCATAATACAAGATCAGCTAACTTTCCCACCTGCAAAAGTGCACCTAAATGAGGGGGGCAAGATGATACTACTATTATAAGGATCAGGTTTATAGCAGCCAATTTGATATGACAATTGATGTAAATAAATGAGGACACAAAAAGTGGAGTGTAGTATCTAGATGCACAATAGAAAGCTATATAGGTGACTCAATCTGAATTCCAGAAAGTTGAATTGCACCAGGGAACATTTATACTCCAATATTTCCATGTCTATAACTCACTGTTGAAGTTTTGTGAAACTAGCATTATTAATGCAGCTTTGTTCAAATATGGAGAGAACTACATATAAGAAACAAAAAGTTAGTTGTTGGGAGTCCGAGCCTAGATGGATGAAGTGTCTGATTCACTAAGTCTTGATTATGAGCCCATTAATCCATCTAGATCCGGACTCTCAGCAAGTAACTTTTTGTTTTTGATATGTAGTTCTCTCCATATTTGAACAAAGCTGCATTAGTAATGCTAATTTTTTTTCCGTATCTTTCGTAGGTAACTGAGTACTGATAGCTGTTGTTCACAGGAAAGATGAACTTCCAGTTATCAGTTTTCTTGGAAAATTCATGTTCAAATAGACAAAGCACCATGCATTCAAACATCATACCTCAACTGAACCAACATATTGCGAGAAACCATTTGCTATAGCTGGGTTTATAGTGTACTTTGCAATATAACGTTTGATCCGAACGTTGTCGTTCTGTTCACCTGGTTGCAGTGGTCCTCTTTGTGACTTCATCTTATCTGCAGTTTGCCAAGTTCTGCATATCACCTAAGCAAGAAAATGATTCAACAATATATTCCTCACTCCCGGTGATAACAAAAATAGTTTATCTATTTTTATGAATATACTAAAAAAATAAATAAAAAGACAACTGTGAAAGTTCGGGGGTGTCATATTAACAACTGTAAGAAACGAGTGCATTGTTCCACAGACACTTTCTGCACAAAACAATAACAGAGACCTGAAAACAAATTGAGAGAACTTTCACTCGTTTTCTGGATTTAATTTGACAGCACCAATCATTCTATTTCCTTTTTCATAATTAATGAGCACAACTAAGTGTTGTACATATAGGCTAGCTTAAGTTAAGGAAGGACCTCTCCAATTCGACCCATAGCCTGTGAATCAGAAGATATGATGCTAATTGCCCCCATATCATGCAAAATATCTTCAGCAGCAATTGTTTCAGCCCTTATTCTTGAATCTGCAAAAGCTACATCTTCTGGAATATCGTTATTAAGATGATGGCAGACCATCTGTACATCATGAGTGTAAATTAAGGAATGAATAGCACAAGATATTCACTATTAGTTCTGTGATTTAGTTCATACCAACATATCATGATGCTCATCTATGGTATTACACGTATAAGGGCGGGTGGGATTTGTCGAAGAGGGCAGGACATTCTTCACACCACATACTTTTATGATATCTGGAGCATGGCCACCACCTGCACCTTCACTGTCCAATAAAATATTGGAGGAAAGTCCAGAATCAGCCAACTTAGACTGGAAAACACATCCAAATTCAGAGAATGAATGGCAGAAGGGGTAGAGAAAATTCCTAGTCTATTTACATCAATATCCTTCAGATGTTAGCAAAAATATAATAAACCACGATCACCTTGAATACCACACAGAATCGGAAAGAAGAACCGGTGATTAAAAAAAGACAAAGAGCAGCGATATGCAAATGCATACTAGGACACCTATTGATGCAGGCATTCTATTGTGGGAAAAGCAAAGGTTTAACCTATTGCCTATTTCACATTACAGAAAAGCCCCGATGTTTCCAAGGTTGATATATACTAGCTCCTTTTCTCAGTGTTAATACTTCTATGTACTGAATTTTACAAATAAAGTTAAGGTGGATATTTTTCCTCAGCAGCTGTTACAAACAGTACTTAACAAATAACGGCCATGTTATGCCTATGCTTTATTAAATATTTTAAAGTTAACACATACCTGTGATAAGCATGAATGGTTCTTCCTTTAAATGCAGCAATCGTATGTTCGACAAAACCAGATTCATTTAAGGTGTCAGTATGTATGTTAACCTGTTATAATACAAGTTCTCGATAAAAGTCATCAAAAAATAACACAATTAAATAAGTAAGCCAGAGAAAGTTGTGCCTGGATATCATATTGTTCTGCAACAGACAAACAATTGTCTATTGCAGCCGGTGTAGTTCCCCAATCCTCATGCAGCTTCAGTCCCATAGCTCCAGCCTTGATTATTTTATGCAGTTCATCAGGTTTGGCACTATTCCCCTGAATCAATAAATGGAGGATTTAATTGACTTCAGTCATATATCAAAGCTTCTAGAGGTCCAGTACCCAAAGTTAGGCAAAAAAAAAGGAAAAAAACTAGACAAACAAAAACTCAGAACAAGCATTATATATGAATAAAAGGGAAAGAAAAATAACAGACTTTTCCAGTGAAACCAAAGTTTAAAGGCATGTCATCTGTCGATTGTAGCATCATTTTCATATGATTTGGGGCTGGTGTACAAGTTGTAGCACGTGTTCCCTCAGCGGGTCCTGTTCCTCCTCCCACTAATGTTGTGATACCTATAAACAATGCAATGCAGAAAAGGACTGAATAAAATAGGTTGGATCAAGAAGGATGTTTGTAAAATAAGTAATTTGGTTATTGAAAGTTTTAATGCATAAAAATATAGCAAACTGTCTCCAACAACTTCCAAAATTTCCATTTATATGCTAGTCATGAATGCAGCATACTACATGCATTAAATGTTTACAAATACATGAAATGCACACTCTTAGAATAAATTGCTTCAAGTTTTGAAACTTACCACTTGTTACGGCATCATTTACTAACTGGGGGCATATAAAATGAACATGACAGTCTATAGCCCCAGCTGTCAAAATCAAGCCCTCTCCAGCAATAACTTCAGTATTAGCCTAGATATGAGGGGTGTATTTGTAAGTGGTATCACGATAATGAGGTAGGAATTCAGCTCATTGCGTTTGATATCTAGAAGGGAACTTACCCCAATTACCATTTTATTTACATCATTCATAATGTCTGGATTTCCTGCTTTTCCAATTGAGAAAATCGATCCATTTTTAATACCGATATCTGCTTTGATAATTCCGGTATAATCAATGATCACAGCATTTGTTATAACAGTATCCAAAGAATCCTCCGGTAAATGACCACATGATTGACCCATTCCATCTCTTATGACTTTGCCACCTCCAAAAACACATTCATCACCATAGACAGCAAAATCTTTTTCAATTTCAGCAAACAAGTCGGTATCACCAAGACGGATTTTGTCACCACTTGTAGGGCCATACTTGTTGGCATATTCCTCTCGAAGTATGACTGTAGTTAATGAATAGTCTTCTCCAGTAATACCTTCCCTGAGAAGTTCATATTTGAGGTGAGAAATCTTCTCAGACATGGAATTGTAACACATCTAAGAGAAGTTATATAATAATCACTTCAAAAAGAAAATCTTAAACCTGGCATTTTCCTCTTCAACATGTCTAAATCCCCTCGTGGTCACAGCCTCCATGGCTGCAATGCAATTGGAATCATTACCTCGACCATCAGCAATGTTATTACCTCCTCTGATGATTTTGCTACCTCCAATGCTGACAAGTACAACACTTTTACATTCCCCTGGCTAAAGGATTAAATATTTTTCAATTAATCATTTGAAATATAATAAATGAATCAGTTCAACTACTGAACATGCGTAGCCTGTCCAAAGATATTGACAACCGATAAAAATTGACTATAATGCAAAAACTCAATGAACTAGACATTATAAATTAATATGGTAAAATTTGAAAAGTGACATCGGCAAAGTAGAATTTCACCTCAAAGCGTGTGGCATTCCCAGCAGCTATGTTGAGGCGCATGCCATATGCTTTCCTTCGATCAAAGATCAAGGCAGGATTTACTTCAATAAAATGATAGTGGCTTCCAACCTGAAATTTTCAGAAGTATTATGAAATGGTTGCTATTTTTAACTTATTTTTATGTAGGAAAAGGAATCAGCTAATAGATTAGCTGGGATATTTAAAACAATTATTTACACTCATGTGTGGGAAGCCTATCACACTGAATTCAGAAACAACGGCACTCAATCCAACCATTTTTATATGGAAAAAATGAATTAATCATTTTAAAGCAAAAGAAAAAAAAATTGATAAGTTGCAAGGTGCAGCACATAGGCAAACACCTGAATTGGCCTGTCTCCCTTGTTGACAACTCTGAGACTTATTGCACGCCTTCCAGGGTTAAGAATCAGATTTTCACCTCCAAATATTATTTGTCCTGGAATTCTATGATCTTCTTCGTTCTCTGTAAACTTGTCCAGTGAAGGTACTGTAAACACAGTTTCCACCCATAAGAGAAATACAAATGTTAGTAGAGGCTTCAATTTACAATTAGTGCTTCTGTATGTCAACTTCAAAAATTCTGAAACCACACGGTAGAAGATTGCAAAATTTCAATCTGAACATTATTTCACCATGGATAAACGATAAATAAAAGATATACTGTAACTGTAAGTGGTGTCGATTGAACAAAAACAGAATAATGAGAATTTGGTTACAGAATAGCATTCTTAGAGATGGAAGCACTTAGTAGATATATGCAGTAAGATTTTAAGCTAGTTTCTTCACAAACATTTTTAAAAGAAGAAAATAAAAAGGTAACCAATCTTCTCTAGTAAATTATCCAAAAATTGATGTACATAAGCTGCTTTTAAAAACTTAATTTATTTTACCTTCTTAGCCTAGAAGTATTTTCAGGAAAGTTGATCCAAATAAGTTTGAAATCATCAACTTTTTTACAACAAAGTAGAGACATACCTGGAAGAAAAGAACCAAATAATGCTAGTTCAAGGTTTCCATTCTCGGAAGCGATTGGGTCATGAATGGTGACTAACTTAGTCCCATCACGAAAGGTGGCTTCAACCTACATTGAATTTTACTTAAAAACATTATGGCAATAACATGTGGCAAATTCTTTCTTTCTGAGCATGGGTGAGACAGAGTAATTTATACAAAAATTGAGCTATATCTTTTTCAAGATTTAAGATCCAAAATAGAGGTTAAAGGGGGCATAAATAGTTTTTTTGAAAATGAAAAATCATTTTAAAATTATTCTTCGAACGAAACGTTGAAGACCTCTTATAGTAACAAATTGAATGATTATCTAACTTCATGCAATATGCACAAAGCCATTTGGGAAAGTGTTTTGTATGGTATGACTACATTGCCATAATGATACATACCTGAACACTTTCCACGAGATGTCGAACAGCTGGAAGAACTTGTTTCCTGTTAAAGTATCAGATAAATTTAGGTCTGTTCTAAAATAAAAAACGACTCTCCGTTTCTTTTTTAGGGTACGAACAACACTATCAATTTAAAGAGAAAAAACTATAATCCAGAAAGTGAAAAACAAAAATAAAACACCAGAAAGTGAAAATTAACACAATACCTTCCCAGAAGTTCTCTCCCAATGCACATTAACTGTGCAACAGTCTTCTCCCCATCACGCACAAATTCCAAAATCTATGCAACAAAAAAGATAGTAACATACAAACAAATTAAAATAATCTCTAAAGGATTTACAGCAAGTAGAGAAAAGATAAACTGCTTAACAGATAACCCATATTTTAAAATGGATTTAAAAACATACAAGAAGAAAAATTATAAAGGGTTGAAATACACCAAAGAGGAACAGAAGCAAACCTGTGTTGCTATGAGAGCCACAGTTTCAACATAATTGAGTCTTAAACCACGAGCAAGACGCTTCTGTGCAAGGTAGCCAGCATTGTGAAGGTCTAGTTTCTCGATCTCCCTTGGACTTAGTTTCATTTTTCAGTCTAAGCGAGGAACAGAAGAAAACAGAGAAATAAAATCAGCAAAATTCACTTGTTCATGAATGCTGACTACAATATAAACTAGAAGAAACAAACATGTTTGAGGATAAGAACAGTACGAGATTTATGGTTCTTACGCGGACTTCAAAGTGTAAAACATTACAGTACTACTGTGATCAACAAATTTTTTGTTTGTTTGACGAGGAAGGAGGATAAAATATTATTTGCCATGTTTTGTGCAACGTGACCTGGAGAATCTGAAGACATAAAAGATAAATTTTCAACTGGTTCACCTCTTTGGAAGTTAATTTTCTAGGCATTAAAAATACCATTACCGAATCAGCAACTGCCAATAGTTGGTGGGTTATATAATAAGTGCACAGATCTAGTTGCTGGGTTTCTCGGGTGTATAACTGTAATTTTTTTTTTTCATTTTTTTTTAATAGAAAAATATTTTTTAACAACTTTATTTTATAATTTTTTTCAACCTTATGAATAAATATATAAATTAATAAAATAATGAGACGTAATTTATTTTAAACAATATTAACATATCATAATGTATCTTAACAATAAATATTTAACCGCTATAAGGTTATCAATTACTTTATAGATCTCCTTAGTTTTTTTTACTTAAAATATGATGACAAAAATATAGTATAATTATAATATTATATAAGAAAAAAGAGAATATTAAGGAACATTATAATATAAGAAAAAAATTATTTTCTTACATGTGTTTGTTGTCTTGTAATTATTAATTAATCATTTAATATTTTTAATTTTTAATTTTTCATTTTTTGTTACATGTCTATAGAAAAGTAATTCTATGATTTATATTGAAAGTATTATTTCTTTTATATAATTACTTAATCATTTAACATAATTTTTAATTATTTGACTATTTAA
The DNA here is from genome assembly GCA_027742785.1 of Vigna reflexopilosa. Lineage (NCBI taxonomy): Eukaryota > Viridiplantae > Streptophyta > Magnoliopsida > Fabales > Fabaceae > Vigna > Vigna reflexopilosa. The sequence continues at coordinate 611,689 of CM050914.1, read as the reverse complement.
TATATTCTACTTTTATTTCATAATATAATATTATTTAAATCAATTAATTAATTTGATTTTGATAGTTGAATTTGTAATACTATGCCTAATTTGTTCCAAAATAATTAAAATATGATTCAATGGATTTAAACAATTTCAATATATTTAAAAAATAAATATTTTTTACCAAACATTGCCATTACATCACGTTCACATACTATCAAAACTTAATTAACTTTTCTTATCTATCAAGATTTATTTGTTTCTTAAAGTTTAAGTTTTCAATAATTTAAATAGACATTCAAATAGTTAAACACTCTAATCAATAATTTAAATATACTTGTATACTATTGGATTAATAGACATTCATTTTTTTCAAAGATGAATCACATACAAAATTCCCATTTTCATAATTCTAAAGAGCCAATTATAGAAAATGCTAGAGAAAGTTACTCTGAAACAAAATTTGATCAAATAGAGTTACTATGTACTCCATCAATATTCCTACAATGGCTTTGAATGAATAAATTCTTCAAAAATCTATAAAGATGAAAAAAAAATATATATAAACAAAGTGTTTTTAAAGAAATTATGATTTTTGCAAAATGAAATTTTAATTAGTTAAATTTTTCTATTTATAAATTTCATACTTAAATAATAAAATATTTTTTTCTACATAATTTATTAAATTAAGTTAATTAGATAAATTCCTGTTTTTTCTAATTTGAAAGATAGTTTAAAATATATTTTATAATAGAATAATTGTATCTTCACACGTGGCAAAAAGACTTATTTAACATTCAAAAATTTTAAAATTGTGTATTTGAAAATTCAACAAAGATGAAACCCACACCTATAAAATGAATGTTAAAAATTTCTTTATCACTAAAATTTGATAAGTATTGTTATGTTCAATTGTAAACTTCTTTATCATTCTATTATTAACTAAAAATTTAAGAGAATAAATTAGGAAATCAATCATTATAAAATTTATTCTCTCTTGATTTTCATTTAAGGTATACTTATAAAAAAGTTTATATATATTTTAATGTTATAACAAATAAATAAATATCGATTTCTAGTTCTATAGACTTTGTTATTTGTTTTTTCATTAATGTAAAATAAAAAAAGTTACCTTTTTTATATCTCCCGTGTTAATACAATCTTAGCATCTAACATTTTTAAAGATCGAATACATTTTATAAGACAGTAATCACTAACTTTATACACAAGTTTATTTTTGTAAATTTCACCCTTAAATTATAATGTTGTATGATTGTAATAATATATGTAAAATCTCACTTAAAAATAAAGTAATTAAATTATTCATATCTTAAAATATTTTGAAAAATATCAATTGTGATGATGATTTTGATCTATATAAATATTAACATTAATTTTGTGCATAGGTAAAATGATAATTTTGTATGAACTTTGAAAATGAAAACATGATTAAATAAAATATATTAAATAATATAATATTTAATAGAAATTTCACCAATATACTTCATTTGGACATAAAATCTAAATAAATTTGTGTTGCTAGTAAATGGCCCGTTAAAATAAAACATAACGGTTAAAATTTCAGGCCATATTTTCTGTAACATCTTTCTACGTTTATTCTGTAAAGGAAGTGATTTAGTTTAAATTCTGTTAATGCTGTTTTAAGTATAAAATAAATCATGTGTAACTTTTTCTCCTTTATATTTTAAAACTTTTATTTTAAATTTTATAATATTTGTATTTAAATTTCAGTGAAATAATCTTTCAGGGAATATATATATATATATATATATATATATATAAACTAGAAGAGTGTAGAAGTATTATTTTATTAAAAATATATATATATAAGTTTAAGTATTTGTATATTTTAAAAATGTAGAGGATAATCATAACATTTAATCTAATTTTACTAATGTAAATACAATCTATTTTTCACTTCCTTTACACTCTAACATTTAGAGAAAAAAAAGTATTTTCTATCATTTTTCACTAATAACATGGCATTCCATTATATGTTTAAAGCTGAAATGGATATACATTTAGAACACAGAAGTACATCCACAACCTTCTCCAAGTTTTTTTCTAGCCATGGTTCCTTCAAACCTCAGGAGCTCTTCTACCAGAAATGGCTTCTCTAGTTACTAATTGAATCCCCCTTACCCACAAATCAGCCATTTCAATCCCACCTTCACACACAAAATGTACCTGTTTATCTTTTGTAGTAACAACATGGAACAATCCTGGTTCCTCAACATCAAACTTCCTCCTACGATTCCATCGAAATTTTACACTAGGCCCAACCTCAGCCTCTTTACAAATCACATTTCTCTTACTTGATTTTCCCCAACGTAAGATTCCAGCAGCACCAATCATCTGTAGTAACTTACCATGAGGTGAACCTTTGCCACACTTTGTATGCTTCTTCACACGATGTCCACCCAAGACCAGTTTTCTAGCTAGCTCATCCAAAATCACACGTTCAGCATCATTTCCTGCACCATTTTCTCTGGAAAGTGAAAGGGCTGTCTCATGTCTCTCATTCTGAATATCACATTCAGCTCCATATGAGATCAAAAGCTCACACATTTCACCACGGCACCCTCTTGCTGCTAACATCAAAGGGGTATATCCTTCACCATCAAAAGCATTTACTTCATAACCCTCTTTTAGTAGTTTGTGAACAATACTCATGTCTCCGTAGCAAGCTGCACGGTGGAGAGGGTTTGCCTCAATTGAACCATTGCCTCCTCCTTTAAGGGCATATTCAAGCATCACCTTGTGGAACGCTTCACTGTTTTGGCTCACATCAACGAGGTTAAGTGCTGTCAAACCATATTTGTTTTTAAGCCTAGTCACGTCAGCTCCTGCATAAAGAAGCAACTTGAAAGCCTCCACGTTACCCACTACAGCAGCTATCATAGCAGCAGAAAATCCATTTGCATTTTGCTCATTCAGATTGATGTTCCCATTTTCAATGAGTTTCTTCATACCCTCCATGTCATTAGCACGAGTTACAAATAACAATGCGGAGAATCTAGCGGCATTGCTTGATTTAACAACCTTCCCTGCTCTGATTACATCCAATATCACTTTCTGGTAGACTTTAGTCCACTGAACAAAGTTTGCAATTGAAGTTACACATTGATCAGATGAGTTTACCATTCCCAAATCAGCACCTGCTGATGCTAGGACCCCAAGGCACTTCTCATGTTTGTGCCTTGTGCATATCATCAGTGCTGTATCTCCACATTTTGTCTGGGAATCCAAGTTACAACCACCATTAATCAGGCACTGAAGAATGTTGCATGATCCAACCCGTGCAGCAATGTGAATAGGCCGTTCATTGGTTTCTTCAGTGGTTTGCACTGTCACTTCTGTATCAGCACCGTTGTTTAGAAGAATATTTACAGCTCTTTCGTTGTTACAGATGATAGCATGGTGCAAGAGACTCCTCCCAATGTGTAAGCTATTAGGTGAGAGATGGCAGAGCAGCATATGCAATATAGCACCAGTGGACTCAAAATACTCCACGGCACACCAGGTGATTGGATAGGCCTCAGCTAGTCCAACACCTACACGAAATTCTTCTCCTGTATCTGTGTCCCAGGACCAAGCCCCCAGTTTGACCTTCATGTCAAGCCTTACTCCAACCTGTTTCCAAAAGTATAAATTATCATGATCATACAATATAAAATAAGTGTACTTGATGCCAAAATATTACCAACACAATTAGATTTGTATAAATATCAGTAGACTATATAATTAATTGAACCAATGGCAGAACCGTCATAATATCCCATATGGTAGCAATAAAAGATTATGCTTAATTATGCCCTTTGAGCAATTCGGTAAAATTGCCAGTAATGAATACATTTTGATCATACAAGGGTCTCTCAACCCATTTCAAAGTTAACAGACATCAAACATGGATGAAGTTTTCTCACATTGTAACGACACAACCAATATTAAAAAATAAAAAAGACTTGCTAATCAACATCATTATTGCTTTCAGAACCAGACAATGTTTTTCCATGTGAAGGTTACTTATGCAAGTCAGAGAAGCTCACCTGCAACAGTAATCTAACAACATCAATCTGCCTGCTGACCACAGCAGCAAATAATGCATTGCAATCAACATTAGCATGAAGAAATGGCTTTGAAGATTGAAGCAAAGTCCTATCAATTGCATTGGCATCCACTCCATGCTGCCAACATATAGAACAGTGTCATTCAATAATCAAATATAATACTTTGCATACATGAGGAGCTACATTACCACATCCACTATTCAGAAAAAAAAACACTACACAATCCGTATTATTATCAAGCATAATGGTGTTACCTTGATGAGTACATCAACAACCTCAACGAAGCCTCTGCAACAGGCAGAGACAAGGGCATGAACTGCAACCTGAGGACGAATCATGTTGGATTGCATGAGTAATTCAACAAATCTGGCCCTGCCCAAATAGCTTGCTTCCATTAGAGCCTCCTCGCATGCAAGTTGTGATGCCCCAGCATTGATGAGGACCTCCAACACTTTTAGATGCCCTTCTCTCACTGACGCTGTTGTGGCATAGCCCCGGAACATTCTCATATTTACATTAGCTCCAACGTTCTACCACATGAAAACATCAAAACTAAGTTTATTACGAATGACATAACAAAACTTAAACTGTGTCTCTACTTGTTTCATCCACATAAAAAAATATCTACCACGTGAGCTACATGAATAAAATACTTTCTACTATTACTAGCTTCATTTGCTTATCAGGTTTCTAGAAGGAGATTCAACACTCTGAGATGAAACATCTCGTTCCCATTCTGCTTCCTCCAATCTCTATCTCTCGGTGCACCATTCTATTCCATACAGTGCTGATAAGATCTAATTTAAGGGGACAAGAAAAGACTTCAAACTGCATCATCACTAACCAAGATGTCATGGACTAACACAAAAACTATAAGATACAATTTACTATTAAACACATGACACCACAACTAATATTTTAGAACTTTTCTATGATCAGTGTGTACAAATATTTCAGAGTTCAAAAGCAAATTCATGGAAAATAAATAGACAAATTAATGATATTGTTCCTACATCGCCCTTAGAGTAATGCCAGATAAGATGTACGACATATATTGATGAATATCTCATAACAACATTTCAATATGTTTTGGTTCAAAAAGTTTAAATGGAGTTTAGCGTTAGATAACAAGATCAAATTTGAGAGCTGACCAGTTATCCGAAAGAATAAGGATGAAAGATACTCCCAAAGTAGATAAAAAATGTCAAAATCAACCCACCCCACAATTTGGATGTGTAAGCTAAATCAAACTATACGCATCACAAATCAGCTTAGTTTTGCATGTCTTTAACAAAATTAATGACATTTTGTACAAAAGTTTTAATTTTACTAACCTAATTAAAGTTTCATGCGTAAATTTTACATTTGACATCGCAAATGGGTCCTTCTACTTTGAAATTTTGTGAAAAGCATATTCAACGGGGCGACTCTATGCACTAACACACTAATAGGGCAAAAGAATTTACTCTAAAATTAATACGAATAATAAATTCATTAACTTTTACCATAATTATCTCTAAAATTATACTAATCATATTATTTTAGTAAATAAACAGTACAAAATTTTCTTCAAGCACAATATATAAAAACTAAATTTGGATATCCAGACCCTACAGAATAGTCACATGACTCCATGTGACTACAAAATTTAAGAAATGAGGGCAGAATTATATATACATATATAAAATTAAACATACGTTTTAAGTTTTTTAATTAAAAAAAACTAAGATAATTAGGTTACAGTATATTTTTTGAGCCTCATTGAGGAATGAATGCATTAACCGCTAAAGGGTTTCTTCTTTTACTTTTTTTTCAACACATGCAAGAAAACGATTGGTTACTTTCTTATCTAACTTGATTAGTGCAAGCTGAAATTCACTTTAAGAAATTAAATATAATTATAGTTTCGGGTAAACTTTTTATTTTGGGAATGTGAAAAAAATTATTATCTAACTATTGAATGCAGTTTTCATCCCAATAAAATAGTATATTTTTATTTTATTTTCTTATAAAAAAAACATCAACTTAAATTAAATCTGAAATATATATTTTTTCTTGTTAACATTTATATGAAATTAAATAAATAATAAAATTTAGGAATGTCACGTGCTACTGCAAACGCTACTTTGTGTTACCTGGCATTGAGATTTTGCCCAGCACAAAAGTTAACGAGAAAAACATTATGATAAAAAAAAAAAAAACTATTTGGTTTTAGTTCATAATTTCACAAAGAAAATCCAAAAGCTTTTCTAACAAAAGAATCAAAAAATAAAGTTATCTATACTCCTTAATTTGGTTTAATTCTTCAATTTCTTGACAATGGATTGGTTTTCAAAAATTGAAAAACTGGTAAATCAATCAAACGGAAAGAAAACGAAAAGAAATATCGAGCATTAGCACTCCCAATCACACATAACGCAAAAGCAGGCACTGAAGTATCAACAAAAACAACAGCGAATATTTGCAAATAACAAAAGAATAAAACTTCGCCACGATTCCAGAATCGCGTTTCGAGAAAACAAAACAAAACAAAAGGACTGTCAGAACACCTTCATTTGGTTGTGTCGAATGCTTCGACGTCGTTTTAAGAAACAAAACACAATGAAAACAGCATTGAGAAGCGTTACCAGAAGCTTCCGAAGAAGTGTCAAATTCCCTGTGTGCGCGGCCAGGAACAGAGCGGTGAGCTCGGTCTTGAACTCCTCGTACGCCGAGTTAACTCGGTGAGGCGACTCGTCCTGCAGCACGATCTCCGTCGTTTTGAACTTAAACGACACCGTTCCGACGAAGTTAACGTCGACAGAGGGATTGTCGACAAAGTCAGACGCAGAGTCGGTGTCGCCGTAATAAGCCGCTTCTACGAGACGCTGCGAAAGCTCCGTTTCATGGTCCACGGGAAAAACCTGTCTCCGAAAGCCCGAACCAGAATTCGCCAGCACCATCATTTCTTTGTTCTTTTCCTCGGAACCTACGAATTTTGGTGCTTTGTTTTGTGAATGAATGTTGTAACTTGCTGTAACCAGGTGCAGAGCAGGGACTGCATGTTTTTATATGCAAAGAGACGTTTCGTTTTACTTTTAGGGAACTCAGTTTCACTATCTGAATAAATAAATTATTTTTTATTTAAATAAATAAAATTTTAATTTAAATAAATAAATAAATAAAGTACAGCTTGGGTTTTGGCTCGGTGTGGTTAAAATATTTTGACGCAGTTATGGAAGATTATTTGGTAATTGGTTGTTGGAACTACAATTACGTGAGATTGGTATACCGGTTTTACTCATTGTGGAGGGTAATCAGAACTTTTAAAAAATTATTATTATTAATTAACGTACTTTATATATATGTATGTATTGTTTCACTAGTGTTTTAGTGAAATTTAATTGTTATTTTATCAAATTAATAATGCATTAATTTTGTCTAGAAATATCTATGATTTATTCATTAAGACTAAATAATTAATTAGACAAATTAACTGCATTTCTTAATGCATGTATCAATTTCTTACTATCTTTCACAATTAAGTTTATTATTAATAATATATGTTCTACAAGATATATATATATATATAAACCTTTTTATCCTTTAGTAATAAAAGTTAAAGTTTCGATTTGATATTTTACGTTGGTATTTAGTAAAAATATTTACTATGTTATCAAAGTCAAATTTTTATTCTCAATAAAAAAAACATAAATTACATTTATAAAATAGTGTTTAAGTTTTTTCTATAAACTTATTTTGAAAGATAAGATTTTATTTAATTAAAAGAAATGTAATGAGTTTACATATTGATGGATATTAATAAAGAAGAGTATCGGTTTAAAATTATTATTGAAGTAGTTGTAGATATAGACATTTCTTAAAAAGATGTGCATGTAGAAGTGAATTTTACCAAAATCCAAACAAGATCATTCCTAATAATATAAACGGTGGGGATCTGAGCTTTAATTTTTTTATTTAAAAGCTTCATTAAATTGCACATATGTATTCTCTTACAAACAATAAGCAGTTAAATTTACTATTAATGATATGTTAAACCTTATTCGTTCATATTTTATGAATGCAAAAAAACAATAAAATATTTATTATTTTCCTTTTCAGTGATCATCTTTCTTTCTTATAAATTTAACCATTTCAGAACTATATCATATTCTCTTCATTTTTCTTTTATTTATTACATATTTTTTTATATCAATTAGAAAATGATTAATGTATTGAGACTAACATCATTATTATGTATCGAAATTAAAAACTAGTAAATTACTAAAATTTTAATGAGGTTGAATTATATACTCTTATTAAGGTGAACTAATCATTAGGAAAAATAGATTGACATTTTCAACTATATTATTTATTTATTATATACTTATTATTCATATAATAATTTTTAAAACAGTTAAAGAAGAAGAGAAATATCACCATAATAAGATCTATGAAGGTCTCAATCACATCAAAAGAAAAGACATAGTATCGTAAAACCATATCAGCTCTTTTAAACATATTTCATCATGTCACCAATATTTATATAATTAATATTTTGTTTTTTATGGGAATTTTTCAATTTTCAAATTTACTTTCTATTTTTTTTCTATCCAACATACTTAATCTTAATTAACATGGGTTAGCCACATGGAAAAGAACAACAAAGTATTTTTTAAGAAAATCAATAAAAATGGAGTGAATGATTCTTTTGATAAAAAAATTTATTTGAGTAGTATCATGTTATATAAATATTTCACATTGTATTTGTAGTATTTCTTTATGTAATAAATGTAAAGTCTCTTTTCTTTTAAAGCAAAATATAAAATTCTTTTTACACACATATACTTAAGATTCTTTTTATTTGCTATAGTTAATTTCTTTTGTCTACTAAACTAGTTCATAAATACGATATTTTTCTTTTTATGAGTCAATTCTGTCTCACATTTTAACTTTTTCTTTTTCTACATATAAATTTTAAAATTGTCCAAAGTTTTTTACAGTGTGAATTCAACACAACATTTGGATCATTAATACATATTTGGCATTGATTTTTCTAGAATTAATTATTAACTTTTGAACAGATTTTTTTTTCTTCTTAAAAGTGTTTATTTTATTATATTATAATATATTTTTTTATCGAACTTATAAGCATAAAATCAAGACAGAATAAAATATTTTTTACTATCATATGATAAAAAGTCATCATTAATGTCTTTATTTTTTTCACTATAAAAATCAACTATTTTTTGCAGAATTATTTTCAACTAAAAGATAACGTAAATTTCTTTTAACCTATTTAGTTTATATTTTAATAAGTAATTTTGTTAATATTGAGATGATAAAAAGGAGAAAGAGATAGGTGAAAGGAGACAAGGAAGGTGGATGTTTTTCCAATGCAAAGCATTTTTCAACATATGATAGCACCATTTTACCATCATCATCACCCTAACCGGATTTAGCCTGCATTTATTTTCTAAAACAATGCACGAGTAAATCAAATAATAAAACCCACTTAAGCCTTTGACAGTATCATTATTTTTTTTAATCTTTCGTACAGTGATTCTGACAGTGATTAACAAATAATATCTATCCACATGGCTACCAATGTCACTCTACCCTTATTTTATATATATCTATGTTTGTATTACTTTGTATCGTTAACATTAATTTTTTGGATTTTTATACTATAATTATTTTTAACTAGTAGAAACTCATGTGTTTTTCTTTTGTGCATGTATTTTTTTATTTTTTACTATAAGTAGACAATTTAGTTTTAAAAGATAATTAAATTTAAATAAATAATCACTTAAAAGGGAAAAATATTAAGAAAATAATCTTAGTTTAAAAATAAACAAATTTAAATAAATAATCACTTTAAAAAATTGTGTATTCGATCGTCTTACAATAAGATGATTAGCTTAAGTTAAAAATGATTAAATTTAAATAAATAAATAAATAATTATTTTACTCAAAAAGTAAAATTTGAAACATGTGTAACATCAATTTCCTTTATTAATGATATAAATAATATTTTTGAGTAAATTCACAAATTTATTTTAATTGAATAACCTTGAAAAATACATTAATTCCACTATTAAATGTTGGTCTGATTAAATTTGAAGGGAGTTTTTTTTTCACTTTACATTTTTTTTGCATCTCAATTTTTTTTTAAGTTTAAAAATAATTTTTTGACTTTGATTAGGTAAAAATCTTATTTACATTTTTTTATTTAATTACGACTAAATTGGTTCCCTTGCAAAAAGTTAAATAAATTTGGAGTATTAAATGTGAATATTGAGAATTTTGTTATCAATTATTGTTTAGTATCTTTGTATAATATTTCTTATGATATTAGTCTTTATTGGGACGTGACACATAATTTTCATATTGTTGTTGGTGAGATTATTGTCACACTGAATAATATGTTGATGCTTCTATATCTGTATGTAATTGGACAATTTTGTCCAAATATACAAACATATTTTCACTAAGTGTCATGATGTATTAAAATATTAATTAAGTGTGTATCTATAAGGATTTGTTAAATTATCCACTATTTACTTCTAAATTTAATGGAACAATGTTTTTGCAAGGAGATTTTAACTGAATAGATAATTAAAATCTGAATTATGAAAACATTAGTTAAAATGTCTGATAAGGTTGGATTTCATTCCCTTTTCTTCAATTATACTGCTACCATTCTTTCATACTTAATGATGCTATGTTTTAATGTTTTAAGGTAAAAATGTCATGATTTAAAAGCAACTTCAATAATATGCTTATACACATCTATTAGTGGTTTTATATAGAATAAAAGTAAATAAAATATTAGCTACTTATTTTATGTTAAAGAAGAAAACATGCTAACTGAATTGGTTTTGAGAAAAAAAAAATAATTGTTTTAAGGTTTAAAACACATATTAAAAAGATTGTTATGAATATTTTTGACATGCGATATTTTATATTTCTAAATATAAAACATTATTTTAAAGTATATAATCTAAAATTTATTTTTATTTTAATATTTCAAAATATAAAATATTAATATTTAAAGTTATAAATTATATAATCTATAATTTTTTCTAGATTACTAAATCTTTAACTGAAATTAAAAATCATAAATTATTGTGTAAAATTATGGACGGCAGAAAGAAATGTGGGGTGAATACTTTTTTATACAATATTTTCAAATTGAGAAATATTTTAGAAAATATTATTGGTAAATAAGTTAATCAATAAAAAATTGTTTTTAAAATATTTTTTATTTTTCTGTAAAATAATATAAGAATTTTAAAATGACTGACTTTTATTGTGATGAGTTTTAAAATGAAAAAACGACTTAAGGAGAAAATAACATATAATAATTGAGAAAAAAAAATGAAACTATCTCCATTCCATCTTACTTTCTTTAAGTTCTTCTTCTATTTGTTTCATTAGAGTCTTTTAAGAACATGTTTTTTTCAATATCTTTTCAATAATCAATTTAAAACTACCTTTAAATTTAAGGATAAATTTAAATATAACTTTTTTACTTAAAAACTTTATTAAATGATGTAACGTAATTACTCTAATACATACTTAATTGGGATTGTTTGGATATTTTTATAAATAATTATAATAAACTAATAAATTTCAAAAAATATAGTATGGCATAAATTTTGTCCCTATCATTTAATTAAAAATCATCACAAATTTTCTAAACAATCATCATAAGTTTGCGTATTTTTGTAGTAATTGTCTCAAAAACCATATCAACAAATATTTTTAGCAATGAATAAAAGTTAAACTCTTTTTTATCTTATTGTTAAATTAAGATAGGAACTAAATTACCAAAAATTGCTATTTTGAATCAAATGGTTCAAAGAGAAGGAACAATATAGGGGTGTAACCTTTGTGTAGATAGTTATAACCTGCGAAGCATAAAAGCCGCCGGAATTCTCCAAAGAAAAGAAACCCTTGTTTTGAGTGCAAAGCGAAGGCATGGGGTTGACGAATTTCGTGCTGACCGTGGCAGGTGTAAGCGCCGTTGTGCTTCTCCTCAGGAGTGACGTCAAGCAATCTGCCTCCATCTTCCGCCGCAACGTCAAGCACATCCGGAACTGGCTTGAAGAAGAATCTGCCGCCTCTTCCAAGTCACTACTTTTACTCTCTTTCTTCTTCTTATTTTTAATTAAAGTTTGAGTTTTTTTCGGGTACTCGTAAAAGAGAGACTGAATTGGAATTTGGGTTTTGGAGGAGTGAAATTTTATCTGAGATTGAACATTGTAAATAATTGAGTAAAACATTTTAGGGTTTGTTTTTTTTTAAGCAAACATATTGATTAGTATGGATGTGTGTTATGTGTTTTCTTCTTTAATTGATGGCTAAGAGAACCTGAGAATTGATAGGAGAAATGAAACTGATATTTGATTTCAATTCTAGAAACATGCTGACATAGTGAGCTCTATGGGATGTAATCCTTCAGATGGGCTGGTGTGGTACTAATCGTTTTGTGCCTTGCATTAGTCAAATGGCCTGTGGTCTGATTTCTAACAATGAGCTTTGGGGTTAGTGTGTTAGCAAGGAGAGAGACCATGGAACTGATGGCAACTGGGAACATTCATTTGTACTTTGCAATGATGCTGCTGCTGATTTTAGATGCTGAACTAACACGGGATGGTGTCTAGTAAAAGGGATTAAGAAGTGATTAGTTACTGAAAGTATAATCTAGTAATTCCAATGCAGAGTGGCTATTTTGGTATGCATGCACTTGTGTGAGATGTAATTCTATCATGAGCAGGTAGGTGCAGTGTGAATAATTAATTTACGAGAGAAAACAATATGGCTGAGATTGAAATACCAAAAGATAACAGTTCTCTTAAGCAATAACTCCTTTAAAAACCCAATTAGCAGAAATAGGCAAAATGAGAAAAATGAGAATGGTATTTGAAGTTGTAGGGTAAGTATTAATAGATCCCAAAATACCACACCTTAAGTATTTACGACAATAAGAATACTAATAATGTACTTGCTATAGTATGATGTTTAAATATTAAAGAAAGAACCTGTATGGAATGATTCCTGAAGCATATGTTTGCTTTAATGAGTCATTGATTTGTGGGTAAGATGATAAAAAAATATGTGGAAGCGTAGATTGCCATGTTTGATCATTTCAATGATTATGATATGTCAAGATTTGTTTGATGAGTAATGGGATGAAAATAAGGGTTGAGTCATGCATTGCAAGGATTGCACAGACACATGATTATTTTGATCAAGTAGTCCTATTATTTAGGATAATGGTCACTACCTGTAACTAGTGACTGATTCTGTGCGCGCAAAGCTATCCTTGACCAATATCACTGGGTTGGAGAATGTTCTTCGATCATATTCTGCCTCAGACAGATAACAAATCCTTCATGAAGCGTATATGATCAGTTGACTGATCAATGGATTGGTTGAAATTGGCTAGTGAGCTCATAGGACGTCATATCTATTGGCCTCTGAAACTGTTGAAATGTGCTGTTTATTTAAAAATGAAAATTGAATTCTACAATGACTAAGATGTTTGTGCTGATTGAAATTTATTGCCACTTAGATTATCGAAATTTGTCCATGAAATCTGTTTTGCCAGATTTGGATATTTGAAATTATTCTCTCCTTTATGTGTTTTGTGGGTATTTTTGTTATTTATCTTTTTGAGGTTAGAGAATTCATAGAAAAACCCCTACGCTCTTTGCGTAATAAAATAATGCTTTAAACGTGTAATCCTGTTGTACTAGTAAGAGTGTCTCAATGCTTATGTTGTAACATAATTTGTGTCATCTTTTATAGGTCAATGGAGAAGTCCACTCCCAAAGAACTTGATTCAAAGGTTCCTCCTAAAGACATTCATAAGGAGGACAAACATTAATGTTTATGCAGGTGATCCGGATGATAATGCAGTAATTATGTTTTTGTGTTTCTTACTGTCTTTTAATGGATACATGTTTTTGAGTCATTACTACATATTACTCTTGAATTACGTATAGTTGGAAATAATATTGCATGATAATTTTGGTTATTCCTCATTCCAGTTACATCTGGCTGTAAGTTCTTCGAATTTAAAATGTTGACTTTGGATTGCAAGTCATTTTACCACACTGTAAGGTGATTTGTATTTTAACCGAAACTTAGAGATCGTTTTAGGTGAAAAAAACTCACATATATCTAAATTTTACTCTTATTTCCCTCTCTTTTTCTTTTCCTATGTTGGCGTCTATAGTGATATGGTTCAACTCCGGACCAGTTCAAACCAACCAAGAACTATTGTTGAGTTTGTTTGGATGTGATTTAGATTTGGTCTGATCTGAACTCACTTGACCATTGAGCTTGGTCAGTTTTCAGCATGTCTCAATACAGTTGAACATTCATATCCAAGTTGTAATCCTGTTCAGGTTATGGGGACTAATAGGGGCATATTTAACGAGGGGTTAGGATCCATTTACATCAGCTGTTGTAGGGTCTATGGAGAAACACTTATGAAATTGTTGGACATCCTAAATTCACTAGAAATATGACAAATTTAAATTATATAAGTGTAGAACTTATCTTATTAGTTGGTCGATTTTTAAGATTAAATTAAGTTTAAAATTTACTTTTAATATAATATCAGATCTATTTAAAACACATTTAAGATTTTTTGTTTTTTTAATTTATTATGTTTTATTATTGAATCATCAGTGTCTAATATCATACTAAAAAAATGTTTATGTATAATAAATCAACTGTAGTTTATGACAGTTTATTTTATTTTATTTATAAATGAGTTAAATTCAAGCTTGAGGAATTGGTCTTGCTTTTTCTTTTCTTTTTCTTTCCTAGTGTTGATTCACTTCTTGAAGAATTGTTCAACCTTCGTATGGAGGTTATTAATTAATCACAATATTGATAGTGTCTTCAAACTTTTTGTAAAACAACACTGGTTAACTATAGCAAGGTTTAAACGATCTGCTGTTAAACAATTGTACTTTCAATGAAGTTATTTAAAAAAACGTTTCTAATAAAAAAGATAATAACATATTTTTTATACTAGTTTAGTTCAATCTCTTCAAGAATTATTAAGAAGTTTCACTAATTTGATCTAATATTAAATCAGTAACAAACAACTCCTGATATACACCATACTCTCACCACTCCTGGTTAGCTAATTGATCCTAAATTTAACCACTTCTAATTAAGAGGTGAACAGTGAAGAGTAAATAATGTTATGGATGAACAGTGCCAGTAAGTAATTTTTATCTAATTATTTAATATATAATATATAATGCGCCGGGTTAAAATGAAGATGATTTAGGGGTGCAGGAAGAAGCCAGAAATTTGATTGGATGCAAGGTGGAAGCAAGGTCCATTAACATCTAAAACTAAAACATTGTTAACAATGAGATGCACTATTTTATATTTCTAAATATAAAATATGATTTTAAAATATATAATCTAAAATTTACTTTTATTTTATGTTTCAAAATATAAAATATTAATATTTAACCTTATAAATTATATAATCTATAACTTTTTCTAAATTACTAAATCTTGAACTGAAATTAAAAATCATCAATTTATTTTGTATCTTATTACATCATTTTTTAATTGAGAAATATTTTAGAAAATATTATTGGTAAATAAGTTAATCAATAATTTTTTTTTATATTTTTCTGAAAATAATATAAGAATTTTAAAATGCCTTATTTTTTATTAAAATATGTTTTAAATTGAAAGAATGATGAAAGAAAAAGCTGAATGAATTGAAATGAAATCAATTTTTCATATGTTTCCTACTGTCATTTTGAACATGAATCATAGTCCTCATGGCACCACAATATAAAACATGTTATTCTAAAAAAATACAAAGACTTAATATGAATTACACCATAAAAATTTTGTTTTCAGTATTTCATAAAAACCAACTTTAATTTATATTTAAAATTTTCATTGACTGGGCTGAATATCATCTTTTGAATAGTTAATTTCGTAACATTTAATTCATACACTTTTTAACAAATATAATATTATTTTGTGGGAAAAGATTCCACTCTCTCTTTTTCTTTCTCTCTTACTCTTTCTCATTCTTAATCATTAATATATGAATTTTATTGTGAATTAATGGTTATTCCATACAATATTATATTTCTTTTCATTCTTTACCCCTATGTTTTTCTTATTATTACTGCATAATTAAAATAAAATTAAAAAGTTATTATAAAGGATAAATTTATTACCGTATTTACCCTTAAAAGACAGACTCATTCACCCATTTTAATATCATGATAATCCAGAATCTTTCTTATTTTTTAATTGTCTTAGAGTAAATCTTTAAAATGCACTTAGCACTTATGTTAATATATTAAAAGAAATTATTATATTTTAAAATATCAAAATTAGTATATATTAATATATTTTGAAGACATAATAAAATAATGACCCAAAAAATTCAACAAAAATTCAAACTTGAGAATTTCAATTAGCTTCCACAGAGACATTGATGTATAATATAATATGGAAAGCTAAAGCTAGCTAAGACTGCTCTTCAATAATGCATCGTAGTGACCATAACCATCATAAATCACTCCAATAGGGTTGTCCTTCCCATATTCCTCACCGTATTCAGCTATAACTTTAAGGTTACTCGAATTTTTATCCTGCATTACCACTGTTATTGGCATCCTACAACCACAATCATTATCAGACATAAAATAATCACAATTTGGAACTAATTCATACTCATGCCACTTACAAGAAATACACTTAACTGTAAAACATGTGAGGACATTAGAAGTTCAGGTTCTCCTCCCCATATGTGGGGCTTTCGCATCTGTATCGTATACGTCTCAAAATCACCTTCTAGAAACCTGTTTTACAAGTTAATATAATCACAAAAAGGTCAGCATGAAACTTCAAAATTATACACTATTACAAGTAAACATACATGATAGCTGCAGTTGCTTAATGAGAAATATCTGCTGCATATAAAGAGATTGAGTTTATGAGTTTCCCTGTTTCAACCCAAAACCTCAAAACAATGTATTTTTGTCTAAAGATTTTAAATTAAAAGTGATAAGAAAAAAAATTATATAAATAATCTAATGCTCAGGATTTAACATTACTTTTAATCAAATTATATCGTTTCAAGGTATGCAGATATGCAGATACTTGAGACAAATAGAAGCAGGACGCCAAACAATGAGAAAAAATGTTTACTGAGATGGACAAATATGAATACATATTTTTTCAGATAAATCAGTTACAGTAAAACCTATTGAAACATGTATGAGGTTCATGAAAAGAATTTTTCGAAAGTGATATCTTTTCTTTTTATTTAATATAAAATTTAGACTCACATTTAAATTATATGAATATGAAGCATTTCAAATTAAAAGATTAAGATGAATTATCATGCTTTTTAGATAACTTACCACTCTGTGTCTGCCCTCCTCTTGATGAATTCATCAACAACCTGCAGAAAAACAAGATTTGATGTTTTCCCATAATTCGGAAGGTGAAACAATCAATTTTCACGGAGGATATACATGATCAAATATTTGAGCTGAAAAATAGTCACAATCTATTTGCAAATTTTAGCTAGATGGGGGAGAAAACAGTACTTTAGCTCTAAGTTCATCTGCAAGTTCTCTTTGCCTGCTAAGACTTGGAGATGGTTCACCTGATCTGAGGCATGCACCGTAGACCACAGCTCTAAACAAACATCTACCGTCTCCTGGAATGCCTGCAATATGGTGCAAGAAGTTAATCATAGCAAATTTTCTATTGTAATCTTGCAACATGCAGTGATGTATATGCATACTTTTCAAGTTCAGAGGTTACTCCTATCGATTATGAATAAGTTAATCTGCAGTTACAGTGTACTAAAAAAACTACAAGTAACAAACAAACACCATAAGCATGCTTTTGTAGGAAAACGGATTCAACTATTGCAGTTCAGAAGCAATTCAAGCAGAATAATATGGTAGCAACAAAATGAAACTGGCAAAACATACGAATTATTGGAAGGTTGTTACCGAGCGATTTTTCTGGCACTGGCATCACTTGAACGGCAAACTAATTCCAAACCAGCTACTGCATAAATTAAGAAAAAGAATTTCTTGTCTTTTGAGTTTGGAGTTTGGATTATTAGGCATTTCCACCAAACTTTTCTACTCCTTTTCATCTATTCTTTTGCTTGATTTGTGACATAAATTTCAGCACCAGAATCTGGTTCTCTTTTCCTTCTTTTTTCTTTTTACTTTTTCTTTATACCCAATTCATTCTACCAATAATCAAACGTTTCAAAATCAATGGAACAGATGTATTTTTTTTTTCTTGAAAAAATCCTGCATTTTGTTTTCTTTTTGGCCGTGTGTTTAGCTTCACATTAGAATCGTCCAAATGTCTGAGTTGAAGAATAGATTCTCCTTCTGTATTTGATTTTGAATTGAAACAACTTTAGATGAAAAAAAAAATATGAACTTTTATAATTTGTTTATACTAAACACTTTTTACTTTATTTAAAATCAATTTTGATATTGCTCCCACAAATACACATTGAACACTAAGTCTTTTTAGAGGTAAGATCTGTCCTGAAATAAGGATTAATCTAATGATTTCAGGACTGATTTCTAAAATAATGTTCGTTCAATAAAAAGGAAATCCCACCAACGCATTAATTGTTGTTTGTAAGATTTTTTTCTACATAATCATTTTCATGAGAAAAGGAAAATGACACGTTGTTGGTTTGAGCTGTTGCTTACTAGATAAATGCATTTTGAGTTAATATTTGAATGTCACTGTGATGCCCGCCATGTGAAACTTCTTCACAATCGAGTAATGATTTCAAAATTGGTGGGTGGCTCACACTAAAAGATTGTCAAATAATACAAACTCTGCAGCATGAGATATTGAAGATGTCGTTTTGAAATACACGTTTTGATGCAACTATCAACCAAACTGGTTGGACCCCCCCCAATAAATTGTGGACAAAGCTCTTCAACAGTGTGAATATTGGAATCCTATTATTCTCTATTGATAAGGAATCGGTTCTTTGGCCTCCACCTTTGTTTCTTGTCTCGTGTGAAGTTGTTGTATTTTGTTCTTTGATGATTTTAATAATTTAGTAATTTGTAATTTTATGGAGAAATAGGCGAACTATAAAATGTTTCATTGAGTAATATGCCATAAAAGAATTTGCTTTTTCCAAAGAAAGAGAGTCGAACATTAGTAGCTGATGTTTTTTTTTTATCGTGTTTTAAACTGTAAAGAATTTTAAGATATTAATGCAAAATTTACTTTTACTTCGTTCCTAATTACCTATGCAGAAAATCATGCTCGAAAGTTCCCATTCCATCGTCACTAATCATATTAAGGTAGTTGTGCGTTTTTCTTCAAACATATAATTCCCCTCCATGAATGTTTCGTTTGTATTAGGATTTCTGTCAGCATTATGTCTAAACAAACAAAAAGAAAAAAATCATTTTAGTAGTTAGAAAAAAACAAAAATCAAAAGATACCTTGCAGCTGGCACACTACCAGGAGAGTAACGTAACATGCAACAGCATCTATCCTAAGATACTAGTTAGTTTCTTTGCTTTGGTTTCCTCGTCGTCAAGACATAATTCAAATTTACCTCAAATTTTAGAAGGGAAATGAAAAATTCCCTTTAATGAGATCGATATAAAAAGATGGATGAGACAAAAAAAAAAGAAACATAAATAACACATGCCTGTACATCTCTTCTTTGGGAACCAAAAAGTAAGTAGCACCCGTGGAAACGGGTGAGAGGGTGAAAAGCAGGGCCATAAAAGTTAAGAATGGAACAGAAATTTACATGAGACTTAACACTGGTAAACAGAATAGCTCTTGCTTTTCCAGAGAAATCTAAAAGCTTTCCCTACCACCTTTCTTCTGGATATTGATTTACATAACGGTTTCGTTTCAGGAGGAGGCATAGAGAAATCACTACTTTCAGGTTCACATTCATTTGTCTCAACAGGTGAATGTTCCCGTTGACGCTGCTCTCGGAAGACCGTCAAAAGTTTCTGAGCCTTTTCTCTTCCTCTCGAGGTTCCATTTACAGATAATGACACCAACGCAGGGATAACGCCTTCTTGCAAGACCATCTCACAGCATACCTCACTCCTGTTACACAAAATTAGGAGACAAGAGGCAGCTTGCTCCTGCTCTGTGAGCTTACCAGTATCCAGCGTGGACGCCAAGGCACTTATGAGTGCAGGAGCCAAAATCATTTGCTCTCTTCCTGCTGGAGAGACAGCCAAATTTATCAAAACAGCAAGGCATTTTTCTGTCAAACTGCAATCATCCTGGCCTACAAGAAGGGATTGTAGGCTTCCAATGACGCCAGATGAAAGGAGATGTGGAATGTTGGAGGACAATGTAGAAATATTATAGAGTGCATGGAGGGAATCTATCTTGCACTGGACTTCTGTCTTGGCGTGAAGAATCTGGATAAGGAACTGGACAGCCTGACTCGTGCCAATCACGTCCTTGGCTTCTTCAAGGCAAGAAAGATTCAGATACAGGGCGGCTACACAACCATGGGAACTAGTTTTTGATATCATTTCCTCCAACAGCGACAAGATTCCTGCTGATATCATAATTTCCTTATTTCTGTCGAAAAAAGAAAAAATGGGCAACCTTGTGTTATTGATGATTAAAAAAATAAGAGTAGACATTGAGCCAATTACATTAATTCTATTCTTTCTCAACAAACTTGATTGCGACATGCTGACTAAAGGGATTATCAATTTTCATCATACACTTGTGCACTATACACGTCTTCTGTGTTGTTCTACTATGATAACATTTCTTTTGGAAATACATAGTAAAAAAAAGCTTCAACAAACCAGAAAAAGGGATTTTTAGTTTTCGAAAATAAGTTTAAAAGGTTTTGCTGGACCAATGCCACTGTATTTTACTGATATACAGGAGGTCAACCAAAAATGGCAGCAGCGGATATATGGGGTAAAGGCTATTTGAGCGCGAGAGGAGGAGCAGATTGTTGTGATACTGAAGATTTTTTAACCACAAGAAAACAAAGCAATTGTATGGAGTAAATACAAGGTGTCAATTTTGAAATAACATAAGTTTTAATTTTTTAATTGTATTGAAAGCAGTTTTATTTTACCATTCAATACACACCTGTTGTTATTCACAGCCAGGTTGAACAGAGCCATGGCTCCATTTTCAAGAGCCATCACATTCCCTTCTTGCACGGCTGATTGCAGAAACTGCATAAGTGCATCAACAAATCCATTAGCCCCCATAAAAATCCTGGCTTCCTCGTCGTCCCGCAGCAACAGCCTCAACTGTTCAACAACTTTGCACTTCCTCTTCCAATTGTTCCCTTCTGACAAGACTTTAAGAAAACTAAGATACCGTTCATGATCTTCTTCCTCTTGTGCAGAAAGGTCCTCAGCTGCATTCCCCCCCATTTCTTCTGAGATCTCTTCTACAGGAACAACTTTGATACCCTTCAACTTGCAAGAGCCAACACTGTTTGCAGATCTTGAATTTGTGGATTCAGCATCTGATAACGCCAACCTCCAGTAGTTAAAATCAAGAGATTCAGGAGGGCCTTCAGGAATAGGAACTCCATTCTGTTCACACCAACTAGCCACAAGACCCTTCACACAGTAATTAGGAGTCAAAGAAAGATGTGAAAGTTTCTGTTGTGTCTTTGGGCAGGTCTTGTGCCCATCTCTCAACCATTTCTCAATGCAAACCCTTTCATATGTTTGCCCAGAAGCAATTATAACAGGATCACTCATAAGTTGCAGAGATATTGGGCATCGTAACTCTTCAGGCAAAACGAGCATCTGCCCTGATTCCCTATTACTAGGCTTAAAGTTAAAGGAACTAAGTTTTGAAAGCTGTCTGTCAAAGACATGACAATGACCACCAGTAATGCCATCCTCAAGAGATCTCTGAACAGTGGGAGAACAAGGTTGAGAACCCTGAGAATCATTATCATCAGAGAACTCACTTCTAAATAATTTGGAATATTTCCTCATAAGGTGTAAAAGGTAAGCAATAATTGATTCTTTCCGCTTGTCATCCTCAGCTCGAGCTCTTTCTATGAGTTTTTTAAGAGATCTTCTTTCTGCAAGAGCGGCTCTTGAAGAAGTGATTCCAATAGTAGTAGCAGCTAGATGAAAGCATTCAAGTTCACTACTGTCATTAGAATCATTAAGCTTTCTTCCCTTTTGAAGCAATGCAATTAAATCATCCCCAACTTGCTTCTCTGATGGATCAAGTGCAAATACCGTATTTGCAAGTTCATTCACAATTTCATCAATCTGAACAAATGCCACTTAAAAAAAAGTCAAACTATGAAGACGACTTAAAAGTGTACCATTGTGCATGTACAGGTTTGTTTAGATAAAAGTGTTAGAATGCTAAGAAAGCTGACTTCACAGTATTGCAAATAACATGCCTTTTGAATATTGTGTAAATAATACGTGAAAGCTCATAAATTAGGTTTCCCCTTGCTCAGATAATCAGAAAGCAATTAGCAAGGCGGAACAAAAGTGTTTACTTAATAGAGCCGGATTACAGGATCATGAACCCAGAATGGAGGTTACAAACATAAAAAAGAAAAATATAGAGAGAACCGTATGCCATTTTGTTCAAATTTCTCACCTGACAACCAATAGATTGAGGAACAATATCTTTCACCCCATTAAGACTATCCTCAAGAGCACATTTAGCCTTTTCAAATTTTAGAAGAACAGAATCTGCTGTTATAGCCTGCATCATAAGTGAAGTTATATATAAGATACTCTGCAAAATGTCTTACACATTAAATAGCCTTCTCAACCAACATAAAATAACATGTACGGAGAGCTAAGGTAAATTAAATCTGCCTCACACGTCAGGAGACAAAAATCAGAGAATAAAAGTGGAGTTGTACAATAATAATCTTACCAAGTAAAGTTTACTCGACTCTGAGCAGTGTCGAAGAACATTCTTTGTCTTTTCTAAGGCTACATGCAATGAGCATAATGCCTGAATTCCAGATTTGCTCCTAGGCCTAGCTGCTTCTAAAGAAGGGAATAATAACAATATCTTGCAGTGTATTGCCGAAAGAGACTTGCACATTTCTCCATGTAACTTCACAAGGAAAAAATATATATTTGTTAGGTGATATGTTACATCTTCACTTAAGTCACACATTAAAAGAAAATTATTCAAATGAGCTTCAAACAGTGCTTGTACCCAAAAAGAAATTGACTAATACAAAGCACCTTAGTTATACCTTAGTATAAACACCTCAAACAATCCAAATACTTGCTTTACAAGGTATTAATTTACAAAATAGCATTAGAATCCAGAACATAACTTGCAATAATC
Organism: Vigna reflexopilosa; assembly: GCA_027742785.1. Lineage (NCBI taxonomy): Eukaryota > Viridiplantae > Streptophyta > Magnoliopsida > Fabales > Fabaceae > Vigna > Vigna reflexopilosa. The sequence continues at coordinate 588,257 of CM050914.1, read as the reverse complement.
AAAGATATATCATCATACCTTGGCATCGCTTGGTGCAAAAAGATTTTCTTCAACCTCGGGAATATCCATTATCCACATCCACTGTGTAAACTTAGGTGCTAACTAACCTCAACTGTATAAAGTAAGCAGGATCAAGAGGATGACAGAAATAAAGTTAGTAAAGTAGGATAAAAAGAATCATAAACCAGTTTAGAATAAAAAAATATAAAAATCAGCCAAAATGCAGCAGCCAACTAACTGAACATTCTACTACCAAAGTAGGTAGCAAGTTCGAGATATTAACCATAATTCAGTGAATTCAATATTTAATAAGAATTGAGGAGACAAATTCTTCAATCTCTTTTTTTATATTCAAAAATCATAAAGTTCACGCTATCTTCCTCACAAACAACTTTTAAAAAATGGTTGTTACGAATGCGCATTCAGTCTATGCAATGAACACGCGCCAAAAAAACATGTAACCAAAAAGGATAAGGTCAAATCAGTGAGGAATTAGATTTGATAAACACCTCTTAAATTTAAAATAAACAAATAACTGTCACTTTCTTTTTCAGCATTTTCTCTGCATCCAAATAGACCACAAGACTGGTAAAATATAACTAAACAGGAAAAAAGAATGTGTCGACATGACATCACGAAAAACAATACACCAACAGCTAAAATTCCATAATACACTGAATTAACACAAAATAGGAAAACACAACCACATCAATTAAACATTATTCCATCGAAAGGAGAAGAGAAACGTTGATTGAAAACAAATTCAGGACGTGCAAATTTAAAAAATACATTTATGTCTTCATAATTCCCGGAAAAACCACAAACACACAATCACGAGCTGAGATCTTCACTCAAATTGACAACACTGAGGTACCAGATCACCTTCGGCAGTCGAAATCGGAAAACATGTTAATCGTTTATATTCAATCTTCTGAAAGAGAGAGAGAGACAGAGAGAGAGAATCAGAGAGAATTAGTTAGGGTTTAGAAGATAAAGACGCACCAGAGGAGAGAACAGACAGAACAGAATGAAGCATGTGAAGGCGAATAAAAAGATGGGTTCTCAGATTAGCAGAAATTGAGGATCTGTGAGCTAAGTTGGTTTTCGAGAGAGACAGGTATTGAGGTTGAAACCAAACAGCAAATAGTTGGGAGGAAGCGCACGAGGACAGAGGGGACAAAGGGAAAGAGGAAATGCAAACGCAGAAGAATGTGAGAGAATAGATCACACGTTACATTTCGCTATTTCCTTTCCCTTTGAACCATAACAAACTCTGCCAAATTTTTTCATCAAAATCAAAACTTTAAATGCTTATACTTTTCATTCTTTCCTCGCTGACTAATCTCTTCAACTCTAAAGATAACATCTTGTTTTAAGTTTATTACCAAATTAATTACTTTAACTAATAATTTATTTCTAGTTATAATATTTTTCTAAAAACATATTAAAATTATCGGGACAAACTGTATTTTTATTCGTTTCATTATTTTTCATTTAAATAATTATTTATATATATTTAATTAAATATAACTAAGATAAGCATAAGTTGGGGACAAATTTTGGCTTTCTAGGAATTTAGGAATGAAAATAATGTTGTTTCTTTCTCTCTCTCCCGCTTCACCGGCCGACACTTGCCGACCTCCATGTTTGTCGCTTAGTAAACCTGTCATTTGTCATGATAGTTGCTCGGTAACAAAATTGTCCCTTTCGTTGCTTTTTTCTTTTCAAAAATAACCAAATCTTCAGGATCTATCCGACAACTACTTTTTTTTATGATGTAGAGTACACAAATAATGGATCAAAAAATATCTCCTTATGTTTATTGTTGTAATATCGTTTAACTGCTTCTAATGTCGATACTATGTTCCTAATTCTTCCTTGTTTTGCAATCCAACGTGATAGGGCGGTGAACAAAATTTGTCTCCACCCTCGCATGGAAACTTGTGAATTCAATTATGTGCTTGTTGTATTAAATCTCACCCATGTTTTTTTTTTTATTAAATTAAGCAAACTATTCATGCTTTTTAACTTACATCACCCATACAAAATAAAAACACACATGCAAGAGAAATTAAGAAAAAAAAAACAAGAAACGAGAAATATAATAGAAAATAAAAACATATTCAAAATATATTAAGCAATATTATATTATTTTATGGTCCATTTGTACGTTATAGTCATACATAGGCAAAGAAAAGAATAAAAAAATGTTTTTGGATAATAAATAAAGATGGAGATATCGTGTTTTAAGATTTTAACGGCTAAGTCAAAAATTAATAAAAGAACATGCATGCTTCTATAATTTCTTTGGTATTTACGTGCTATAAAGTGATTATCCATAAAATTTAATAAAAAAATTGTTTCTATTGCGTCTAATAATATTACATAGCTTAGAAACAATGTTTAAAAGATATTTTTTTTTTCACTTTATGAGACATTCTTTAAAATAAAATCGTAGTAGACTTTTGTATTCTAAAACTAAGCATACCTTAAATATATGATAATTGATCTTTTAATTTCTTAAACCATTCACTGAAAATATTTCATTTTTTTCCATCCTCTAAAACAATTATAAAATTATGATGAAATTTCACATTTTAAAATAAATAATACATTATATATATATATATATATATATATATATATATATATATATATATAATAAACTCAACTAATAATACTCACACATCTTCTGTAAATTTTCAGTTTATTATTTCCCAAATTAAGGTTTAATGTCAGGTTTCAAACTTGTTTGCGAGGGTGTGGTGAAAAAATAAATAAAGAGAATAAACAAAGATAAAAAATAAAATAAAAACAAAGATGGTTTGATAGAAGAGAAGAGAAATGTTAAATAAAATTTTTCTAACTCAATATTATTTTATTTATCATTTATTATATTAAACAGTATAAAAAAGTCGTCATTTGTTTGATTTTCTAATTTTACGCCCTAATTCGATTTTATTTTTCTGTTTCTACTATCTGAAACAGAGAAATGGATCTTTTTAATGGCAGCAAATGTGTCCACGTAAGAGCATGAAAGAGCAAAGTGACCATACTTTAGTCTCTATATATTCCAAATGTGGGCACAGACCAGACCACATTGCTCTGATTTTAACCACAAATATCACACGAATCATAGTCACAAATCCGTACGGACGGTGCGTTTGTCTTTACATTCTTGAAATCTGAGAGGTGAAACTTTCAAATCATCATTTCTCTTCCCTAATAATCTACTCATCAGGTACCTACAATTTCAACATAAATAATTGCTAGGTTTAATGGTTAAAAATTTCTTATTCGGTTTAATTTCACATTTATCTTATTATCACATTAGGAAAATTTAAATTTAATTTTATAACATTAGTTTATCATAATGATATTTACACAAATTTATATAAATTTATATATTATAATTTGATAATATTTTTAATCATATGATTTTTGAAGGTATTTCATTCAAACAAAAAATATTATACTACGTGAAAATAAATGAATTATGATAAGCCCACTAATGATTATGATGTCATATATCAAGCATGAATATATCATAGTAAAATAATGAAATTTAAGTTTAATTCAATTTTATAAAATTGATTAATCAAAATAAAGTTTACATTTAATTATATATTATAATTTTACTTTATTTATAATTGAGATGAGATCTAACATTTTTATCAGACTTAAAACTTTTATTATCTCAAGTTGAGTGGATTTTAGATCACTGGTTTTGTTAATTTTAAACATATGTAATTTTAGTTTTTTTTTAGTTCTTTAATTATCTATGTAAAAACATTTTAACATAATTTTCTTTTGAAATCCATAATATTATTTCAATTGCATATATAGTTTAAAAGTTAAACCATTAGTTTTTATCATGAGAATGTGTAAATATCTATAATGTTTGAAGTATTCGAATTTAAAATATAAAAAAAGTTTAACTCGAAATTGATGTCAAATGCAACACGGTTAATGATTTTTTATTTCTAATAATAGAGAAAATCATTTTCAGGAATATTACGTTTTAAGAGATTATAGTGACAAATTACATTGAATAATTAAGATATAATTTGACCATTCATAAATCTTGAATAAAAGTAATTTAATAACAATTTATTATATTAATTTGTAATGTAAAAACGCCTTAAATGTTTTAGATATAAATATCTTTTCTTAAGTTATTATATATTACATAACTATAAAATATGTTTATTATGCTAATTCACTTTCATGCACCCCTGGGATGACATATTAGTATGATTATAGGATAATATAACTCTTCAAATAAAGTCAATAATGATTTTTTCACAATTTATATATATATTCAAACTTTTAAACTCATAATTACGATGACGTGTAATGTTGACGGTGTTAACTTTTAAAACATATAATTATGTCACATCTGGATCATATAACTTTCTTTATCTAATCTAAATGTCCTTTCAATAAGCATATCCAGAGACCGGAATCCATGCCTCATGATATGGTACAAACAACGTGCATGTATTAAAATTTCACAGAATAATTTCAGATGAACTTAATTTTATAAAAAATAGTTATAGTCGTTATAAAAATTTTACGGGTGAAGTAATTCTTTCAGGAAAACTGTGACATATATGAGTCCAAACACTATAAATATAAAAAAGTTAACACTTGCTATTAGATTAAATATGTTAAATATTATGGTTAATGTTTCTTTAATGAATGCGAAATTGTTACTATAAATATTATAAGCTTAAATATAAGAAAATGTTAACCATGTTTTAAAAAATATATATTTTATTAATATTAAGATATCGTTAAATTAAAAACGAATTTAGATATTTGTTTAAGTGGATCATAATTATACCAGTAACGTCTAGCCAAACCTTCCACTTAACTTTTCTCCGATGTAGTTCATGGATAACAAAAACAGACCTTATATATATATATATATATATATATTGGTATGAGTGTGGAAATTGAAAAACATATTCAATTGCTTGTAGATAATAAGTCAACTATAAATCTAGCCAACAATCTTGTATCATATAAAGACTATATTTTATTTTCTATGGAGCTACAATTTGTTGACTTTCTAACCAAACATTTAAAGAAGAAAATATTTTAAATGTTGAGAGATGAGGTAAACATTGTTAGTGTAAACGTTTGAATGAAGAAATAATATTATACCTAATTAATTTAAGTTTATGATAATTTTCTATTTTTACTATTATATTGGTTAACTTTATATAAGAGTGATCTATCTCTTATATTATTTTTGTTGTATAATACAAAAATATAATTTGTCTATACTTTTGTGAGATAACCTTTCTTCCTTTTACAAATATTCAACTAAAGAAATTTAGGTCACGTGTATGGTAAAGTATCTATTACTTGATGCTTTTAAGTTATGTAATCATAGAAAGGGAAGTAAAATTTATGCTAAATCTCAATAAGTAATTGTTTTATTTTTAATTGGTAAATCCATCAAAGGAGCTGGTTTGCCCGAGAGGTTAAGGGGGAAGACTTAAGATCTTCTGCAGTCAACTGCGCATGGGTTCGAACCCCATAGCCAGCATTATTTTAATTTTACAGAAATTAACATTCAAAATGGTTCAAATGTCTAACAATACTATATATAATAATCACTCAATTAACAAGAGTTAAAGTAGTTTAATTAATTAAGTCAAATATTCTCTCTATTTTCTTTCATTTTCTTTATTACTGACCTCTCTATATTTTGTGGTTTGATGACATTTCTAAAAGTATCAAAATATAGGTTTAAACCTGATATAAAGAAAATATTTAATTAACATATACTTGTTATTTATATTGATTTATTATGGCTATTTAATTATGTTTTATAAAATTTAGTCAACATGCTTTTACCTTTACGAAGTGAAAATAAACACCCTTGAAAAAAATAAAAGAAATTAAGTGGGAAATAAAGAAAATAACTAAAATTAAATTTAGTCTCACTTTACTGTTTTAAAATGATTGTATTACAATAGGATACTTTTTCAAGAAAATAAAAGAAATAAGTAAGCCATAAAAAAGTGAAGAATGGAATGCATTCTTTGTTCATTATTTTAATTTTTAGTTTAGATTATGGCTCGTGTTTTATTTTTATTTTTTCTTTATTTCATTAAAATTGTTTTGATAGATTGAATTAGTATTTATATAAAGCAAAAGAAATATAACCAATGAGGCTTAAAAACATTATAGACTAAAATGAAGTTTTTTAAATACAGAGACCAAGTTTTAAAAAACATAAATAAAACGAGGAATTAATATTTTATTTTAACCTTGTTTATGCAGTTAAAATACATATTCTCTAACATTTAACTTTACAAGATTAAAATATGATGGGCAAATATGTTTGAAAGAGTCATAATAATATAAATTTTATAAATGTAATATTCATTTGATGTATACTTAATATAAAATGATAATAAGATGATTAAACATAAATTAAGATCTTGTGGTTTGGACAGTATTCTCTCAAATTCTAAATAACACAACTTCAAACAACACATGTCCTTTAAAAAAAAGATATTAAAAAATTAATTAAAAGATAGAAAGATTATCACCAAGATAATTTTATTTATTTTAAATTTTTTTATAAAAGTTTACTCTTTCACAAAATGAAAATAACCTCTAAAAAAAACTAAGGGAAGCCGTGAAGTAAAGAAAAGAACTAAAGACTAACCGAACCGAAAGGGTATTCTTCCGGCGAAGAAGCACGACTTTGTCACCGGAAACTCAAACGCTCACATCTCTTCTTCCACCGGAACTCGCAACTTCGATTCGGGTAATTGATTGATTCGTTTTGTTCTTTCTCTGCTTTTAATGCAAATAACTGGTTTTTCGCTATTTACGCTGCTTCACCGTTTTTTCCATCTATAAACTCATTTTACGTAGATCCATGTTCGATTCAGCTTTGACCTATTGTATCCTAAATTCGCAATCTCACAATCCTTTAGCTATTAAGGATCTACTCGTTTCGTCATTGTTGTTCTTATTTTTAGGGTTGGCTTTTTAATCGTGTTTCGTGATTGAACTTGATTTAGACACTGTTCAGTTGCTTGCACTATTGCATATTGTTTTGAATGAGAGGCCTATGTGATTGTTGATGGAATCTTTTGTAGGGAGGGAAGACGGTGAAGATTGGTAAATTCTAAGAATACGTTGAGATGGTGAGGAAACGGAAAGTTTTGAATCATTGTGATTTAATCCGTTGAATGTTTGCTCATTGCGTTTGACATCCGTTGTGTTATGTTTCAGTCAGCACTTTTCAATTTCCACTCGTTTCTAACTGTGATACTTCTGGGGATATGTGCCTGCACTTATTTCAAGATGCAGTTTCCGGCAATCCTAGATCAGAAAACTGGGTATATATCTCTTCATCTCTTGCCATGAGTAAATATAAGCTGTCATCCATATACAATTTATGCGTATGTTGACAATGCTTCATTCGAGTAGCATAGCTGTGTAACAGAGTAGGTCTTATTTTCAATATTGGTTTTGCTGCACTGTTATTTCTGGTGAGCAATACCATCATATGACATGTTGTTGTGCATGTTTGGATTGAAGACAATAAAGGGAGATGAAGGGAAGGGAAAGGAAATAAAAGTTTACCTCGAAACTTCCTCTTGTTTGGGAGTTTATGAAATGATTAAAAGAAAACGGGGGATTCTCATTTCATCAATGAAAATCCTTGCCCTTGCTAATTTTTATGAACGTTTTAAAGTTCCTCCATAAGTAATTTTGACCATCCAAACAAAGGGATGGAAAATTTCTTGTTAACCATGCATTTTTTTCCCTCTCCGTTCCTTTTTATTATCAAGTGTTCTGGTAATTTGTACATCTGAATTTTAGATGTTCAAAATTCAATGTATCACAAGGTTTTTACCCTTGTTCCATTAGACGTGCAGCTTGCAATAGTTTTTTTGGTTCTTCATATCAGATTTTTAGAACTTGCTGACAAGACATACGTGCTCTTCCTGACAGATTTCGTGGTTTCTTCTGGAAGGCGGCGAGAATAGGTAGATATCCCTTGTTTGATATGCTACTACATTGTTATTGTTTACATACGTGCTCTGTCTCTCTCTTTTTTTTTTTTTTATTTATTTATTTAAGCTTTGGAAAAGTAAGAATAGAACCCTAGAAATTTTCGTTTGATATCTTCTATGATGATTTTTTGCTTTTGCCCCATATAATACCTTAACGGCATCAGATTTTTCAAGTTTAAAATATTGAATTAATTATCTTGAACCTAAGAACACACTTGTGTTGATGACCTGCCCATTAGCAGCGGAAAACTTGGGGTAAAGGATGAGTGATGCAAATATAAAAAATTTGGGTTACGGTTCTATCCTCACTTTACTTGTATACTACAACGTGATTATGCCTTTTACATTCTCAACCTTTTTTGTAAGTATGCTTCATATGTATGTCATTTTTTTTTTATCAATCCTTTAGTTACAATGAAACTACATTCTCAATTCTTATTTCAAAATTCATCATTTTGATTGATGGTACTTGTAATTTTCATAAATCTTCTTTTGGTTGTTATGGAAAACTCATTCTCAATAGTTCTAGATCCTCGATTCCTTGTGAGCTTCAAGATGCTATATTACAGTGTCATACCAAAGCTGTTTGTGACATGGGCTATTAGATTTCTAGCTTGGCCATGTAGTTCTTGAATTTGTTGCTTCACATTTAGTCCTGTACCAGCATGTTTGGTACGTTGTGGAATAGAATATGCAACAAAGCAAGTGAGAACAAAAACATATTCAAATCAGTTGCTCATTATCACCTTCTGGGGAATTTTTACTCCTTGTGTTGTCTACATGTAACACTTTCTGTCTAGGTGTATGTCTCATTTAGAATTATATATTTCATGAGATGTGGAATTTAATCACTGATATTATCTTTGATTGTACACGTGGTTGCTAATACAGGTGAACGGTTAAGCCCGTGGGTAGCTGCGGGTTGCTTTATGATGGGTGTTTCAATAATCTTCTTCTAAGCTTTGTTTACTCAATAGTAAGTTATTCTTTTTCATATGTCCAAATATGATAGCTGTCAGAAGCTAATGATAAGGAATAAATATGCGTAAGGAGTAATTTTCTGGCGTACATCAAATATTAGGAACAGTTTCTAAGCCGTCTATAGGAATGCACCTCCTTTCATTGATGTCAACAATAATTTTGAAATTTGATGCATTGCAGGGGCGTCCATTCTATACCGCAGTTTTATGCGCAAATTGCAGATCTACGAAATGAGAGTTTGTACTTACGATTTCATCTGAGCCCTTGACACAAATTTGTTCCACCATATTGTTAATTATTTTTTCTTTGTTGTTGAAACTAAATGGAGTTTTTGCCATTAATCCCCAGGGTAACGTCACTGCATGAAATTCAAATTGCTACTTATGATGGGGGATCGTGCTAATGTCCATAGCTTTGTCCAAATTTTATGAATATGATGTCTTCGAATCTGAACTAAGCTGCTAATATTATACCAACTATATAGATTAATCATATAGCAGCTACAAATATTGATGGCGTGAATACTTTTAATGATGAATACTGGAACATTTCCAACAGAACTTGAAATGATGGTGCATTATCTTCTTTCGGAAATTATAGAAATTAGAAAAATATTGTAGTTTTTTCGAAAATTATAAATTAAGAATGATCAGTGTCGGAACTTGATAACTACAAATTTAGAAGGTTTTAAGAATATAGTTTGATTAGGCTTGATAAATATTATAATCAAAGAATGTTTCATAATCTGGATCAACTCAAATGTAAATTTCTTGTTATAATGGCAGGTAAAAGTTTCAATGTAAATAATTACTAACTGTACTTTTTAGAAAATATATTTTCAGAAATGTCATTTCGAAAATCATGTTTCATTAATTTGAGAAAGTTTGTTCTAGAAAATTTCCAAAACAAGTAATCTGAAAATCACTTTCATGAAAAATAAAATAGTCTTTACAAAAATTATGGGAGTGCAGGAAGGAAAGGCCCAATCAATTTGGATAACGTTTTCTCCGCCGATGGGAAGTTCCATCAGCAGCGGAAGGAGTACATTATATTTTAATGAGCTCTCGTTACATTAGTTCCCACTAATAACCAAATCATGATACATTAGAAAAAATATATAATAAAATGTGAATACAGCGCAAGAATGTTCTAGGTTTTCTAGACAAAATTCAGATTAAATTCTCATTTTCAATTCTTCCTGTGTCATCAGCGATCATAATCTCCATATTCCGTATATCTCGTTTCAGAACACCGCCAAGTCTTGCAATGGCCTCCATTTGCTGTTGTAAAACCTGTTCGCACAAAATAGGGCATCGTTATATTGAATTCTTTGAATGTATCATGCTCATTATGTCATACAATAATAATCTATCTCAAATTGGTTCCATCTCACCTCCTGTAGGTCAGCAAGACTTTGATCATGAATTTTGGTTGAACCTGGAAGGTAAACGGAGCCACCAAATCCATTGCTATTAGCTTTAACACGAGATACAGTTAGTAGATTTTGTACCCTTCTAGACAATTCCGCTCCAGATCCTTTAAGCTGAGAACATATTTCCATATAAGTTCCATCTCCAGCAACAGAGAAAAAGGGCAGAAAATGGTCTTGGATAGAAGTTTTACCTGTCTAGTTACTGTGGCTAATTTCTCAGCAAGTTCAGCTTCCCCTTTCGTTAAGGGTATGCGGCAGCCTTTTCCTTCCAATGCCTCCACTACTCTCATTACCTTGAAACACAACGTAAGAAGATATACTTAAGCAACAAATAAAAAACCAAAGCTCGAGATAAGCTAATTCATCAATTTGACTTTCAGAATATGGATCCTACAGTCGGGGCATATAATTGGAGGGGAACACTAAGACAAATTAAGAAATGTAAACACTTTATATAACTTCTTCTTAAAGTAGCTAATTCTGTGCAGGGAGAATCAATTCATTCTACAATCGGGAAAACAGTTTCATTCACAAACACATAGCAGTTGTTCCTACTCTTAAAAGACGTTGCTGGAGAATTTGTTCCTTTTGTTTTAGTCTTTGAATCCATGGAAGAGTATCAGCCTGAAAATGTCTTTGGAGCTGCAACAGCATCAAACAAATGGAAAGAAAAATCAACAACAATGCATGGTAGAAAAACCAGAACCACATTACGACTGCTACGAGTCCAAGCAAAGGGGAGAGCAGTACCATTTTAACATTGCTTTGGGTTATACGCAATCTCTCTGCATCAGAAACAATGACTTCATCTTGTATCTACATGACAATGTCAGCAAAAATGTATCCTCAAGGCTTAGATTATATCCAATCCAGGTAATTCAACAAATTTTATATCAAATATTGAACTATTCTCCCTTTTTCACATCAAATACTGACTGGTGGATACATCTAAAAATTCAATACTCAAAGCATAACTTAATAATGTCTACAAAAAATGTTTGACACATTTGATTAAGAAACACTGTTTTCTTTCTCAAGATCTTAGTCCTCAGCTAATCTTATAAACAACTTTTGCATATATAACGATGTTCACTTGCCAGGTACCATCAATGCTAATGACGTGCACTAAATTTTGAAATTGATAATCATTTGCACGGGATATCTAAACACTGAATTACAGAAACTGGCCAAAAAGTTCAAGATAAACCTTGATTTTCTCAAAAGATCATATATTTAAGTTACTGGTACCATTCTAGCGGTAAACCTGTCAAAATCTACATATTTCTAGAATATACAATCGTTAGAAGTTTATGTTTTGTTTGTATATCCAATGGCAACCGAAATGGAACTAAATACATACATGAAATAAATTTGTCATTAGTGTTTCGATATTATGCAATGGGATGGAAGAAAGTTATCATTTAATTGTTTGGGAAGTGTAAAAATTGTGTAAGGAGATCAGGAAACAAGTAAGTTTCACCCCACACCCCATAATTGGAAGGATTAAAACCCAGGCATTGGATGGAATGAATTCCACTTTCCATTATATTCCTTTCTATCAATTCAATTCAAACACAGCTTAATAAATCTTACCTTAAGGCGTTGCGAAAGATCCTTAAAACCCTGGACAAGCTGTGGCCACAGACGTTCTCTATCTGCACTGTCCATACCTTCAAGCTTCCCCATTGCCTCCGCCCACATGATCTAGCAACCATAAACTATTCCCATAATTAGCCAGTTCTGGAAAATGGTAAAAGAATCTCCCAACTATAATGTTTACTAGAAAAGAAAAAAAAAACTTACGTCTGATACACCAGCAGGCTTCACTCTGAACTGTGGTTCTGTTACACTGAACAACAAATGCTGAACAACACAAAACCACAAATGTGAGAAAAAAATGAAGACCCACAAGTGCAATTCTAACATTCACCACATGGCATCAGAAAATATCACTGATAAGTAGACTTGGACTTGAACCCTAATTTCAAAATTACGAAGAAAAAAGAGAGGCGCATAGCATGAAATACAAACCCAAGTATACCTTAATTATGCTCATTGCACAAACGAGGCAAACACTAAACACAAGAACTTGACAAAGGAGACATTTTTGTATTTATTTATTTTAATTAAACAGTGAGGAGGATACCTTGAAAGCGTACTTGGGGTTTCCAGGATCTTCCTTGTAAGCATCAACGATTGTCTTGTGGCACAGCATGCGAACACAAAATTAATCAACGAAACAATGCAAAAGCGAAAATTCGAAAACTGGATTGTGGAAGAAAAAAGAAAAAAGATACTTGAACATCGCGATCGGCGAGAGAGAAAGGAACGGGTGCCACGTTAGCCATCTGAGTGGTTAATTGCGCATTTGAGAAAGGCGAGGGTTGCGGCGCTGCGAGGGAACTTTGAAAGCCGAAAGGAGAAGAAGTTGGTTGGTGTTGTTGAAACAGTGGAGTTAGCTGTTGTTGCTGCTGCTGTTGTGGTTGAGAAGAAAAAGGCGTTGACAAAAGGGAGGAACCGAAGGCAGGGGTAGAAGAAGCGCCAAACGCCGGTGTCGAAGATGGGGTTCCGAATGCCGGAGTAGAAGATGGGGTAGCAAAAGAAGGGGTGCCGAAGGCAGGGGTAGAAGAAGGGGTTCCGAAGGCGGGGGTAGAAGAAGGGGTTCCGAATGCAGGGGTTGAAGAAGGGGTGCCAAAGGGAGATGAAGAAGGTTGAGCGGAGCCAAACATGGTGTTGTTGTCAAAGCGACGATAGCTTGCGGAAAGAGCGAAATGGAAGATGAGATTGGTGTTGATTTCTCCCTCCCAAGTTCAAAGAAAAAAGCGCGGTCGAGTGCGTGATGCAGTGCAGAGAAGGTGTTCGACGAAAGGTTTTATTTTTTATTTTTTTCTTCTTTATATATTTTTTAAAGAGAGGCTCGTACTTATAGTGTATAATGACAGATAAAATAATATTTATGAATATATAATAAATAATAAAAAAATCTAACCAATTGATGCTTTTAATTCACATATATTTTAAATTAAATTAAAAATACGGAACAATGCAATCTGTAAAAAAAATTTAGTGAGAGTATAATTAAATTGTTTGGACCGAATTAGGTTAGTCCAGACAATTTGAGTTTGATTTCAACTTGATTAATGATATTGTCTTCCTTCTATATAATTTCAAATACGGAATATACTTTCAAGAAATTATTCAAAAATATTTTAAATTGTCTCGTCTAATATATAATTCTGAAAAAAATTATTATAAATTATCTAATTACTAAGATAATAGTTATAAATTTTTTAAAATAACAAATCCAAAAATATTTATACACAAATATTTAAGAAAGTATAGAAAACATGCTATTCAGACTATTTTATTTAAGTAGTGAAATTTAAATATAATACAACTTTATTAAACTCACCTGAAAAGATGAAGTTTCTCCGATGAGACGGAGGAAAACAATGCAATTAGTGATTTCTATTTATTTATACATAACATTTTAATATTGGGAGAGGAGGAATATATGGCATATAAAAAGAAAACAGAGAAATGCAGAATTTGTGCTTTAATCTTTTTTTTATATGACTGGGAGCAAAAAGCCCCAAAATAGTCAAGGGTTGTTAGGTGAGATTTGGATGAAAATGTTATTTTCATTATTCTTTCCTCTTGAATAAGAATAAAGAAACATCATGGAAAAAAAATGTAATTTTACTTGCATAATTTTTAGTTCAACTCTTATTTTTTATGGATTAATTTCATTAGAAAAAAAAGTAAGTAATTTCATATTTATATAATTCGATTTTATATTTCATCACATATATGTTCAAATGTTTTTATTAAATACGAAATCTTATAAAGTAAAAACCAGACACGCATTATATTAAGTTTACTAACTTGTAAGAAAATTATGAAAAAATGATTTATAATTTATATGGGGAGTAAATATTTTTAAATTTGTATCGCTATCAAGCACTACTGAAGGATTCATGTGAATGGTATGGTTGAAATTCATTGGGCCGTCGCTGTCGTATCTGATATTTCAGCCAATATGCTCAACTTATTTCCGTCTCAGTCATAAAGTTTGAAAGCCAACCAAGTGCACCAACCTCTTAAGTATTAGATAAAAAATTCTAAAGTTGTCACTTTAACAAGCTAAAAAGTCCAAAATAGAACGACAAACGAATAGCTCACCCACCACAGTTTTAAATACTGCTAATAAAAGTCGATAATCACAAGACCATAGACACAAAGGGCATTCATGATAAGGCCAGAAGCCAAGTATCTCTATCAGTCACAGACAAGAAAAAACTCAACTAAAATTACATAAAATATGAGGAACACTCACCTCAATAAGACAAGTTATTACATGTACGAGATCATGTTTTGCACCATGTGACATCAGATAATGTAAACTCTGAGTCAATCTTAGTAAAATGCTGCTATACTCCAGCCAGAACATGGTTTCATTTCATGCCTTGATTGTTACACAATACAAGCACAAACCAGATGGCCTTATGTCACAAGTCCGCCACTCTGACCCCAGAGCTGCATTTGGATCATACGATAATGTTTGATGAGCATGTTCTGCCAGCAGAGGGAAGAGCAGCAACTTGCCATCCAGCATCCCGAACCGAAAACCAACGCTGGTGCTCCCTGTCAATGGAACTGGAACCATTTCCCATGAATTGTCCTCTGGACTGAATATAGCCAGCTTCCGCTGGTTCTTCCATTCTATGCAGAACAACTTTTTCCCTACTACTGCATGAGCTGTGACCATAACACAGCCATTCTTAATCTCACACCAGGTGTGTCTCTCAGGGTTGTATATATCAACAAACTTGGAGTTTCCAATGGTGAAGCTTGACCTTCCACCCATGACATAGAGCTTACCCTCAAATCCACAAGCAAAACAACCCCATCTCGGACGGCGAAGGCTCTCTATCAGTGTCCATTCGTCAGTATCTGGATCATACACCTCAGCACTGGACAAACTGTCTCCATTCTCCCCATAGCCCCCAACAGCATAAACCAGGCCATTCACTTCAGCACAAGCAAAGTCATAACGAGCCACATTCATGTTCGACAAACTGCTCCAGCTGCAATGACAGAGCAGAGAATGGAGCCAGTCAAAACAAAATCAAAACACACACAACTATACCTATGCCAATTTTCATAGAGTAACATAACAAACCTTTATGTTTCACAATTTCTAGGTAGAGTGCTTAAGGAAACCATACCTGTTGAGGCAAGAATCATATTGGTAAACCTCTGCTGAGGCAAAGGCAGTTCCTTCAATAGCTGAATAACCAGCCATTACAAGAAGCTTTCCATTAAGAACTACCACTCCAAATCCAGCTTTTTCTGGACCCGGCATTGGTGGAAGAGATCGGCATTTACGACCGAGACAATCCATAACCTCCCAATGACTTTCCTTTTCTTCACAGTCTGTTGTTAAGAAATAGAGCCATTCTTCAAGCATTCCAGCCAATTTTCGCACAGTAGTGAATGCTTTGCTTTGAATAAACGATCTCCATCTCTTACAGACACCCCCCATAGCAGGGAAATTGGAACGAGGCACAAGTGCCAGACAATACTCAGCCACATCATCAGGCAGCCCAGGTAGAATTGGGCTATAATCTTCACTCAGTGCCTCGGAGAAGAAACAATTATCACTTTGTGAAAGAGTTGATTTATCTTGATCGGTCAAATTGACGAAACACGTATTTGGATGGATAAATCTCTTATTTCCAACAGTAAGATCAGGCATTTTTTAAACCAAAAATTATACAGTAAATATCTAGAAGGTGTACAAGCTTTTAGTAGAGATCTTTCAACCAAATAGTGTGCAAATGTGTTGTTGAGAAGCATGTAATGTAACTAAAGAAATTCATAAAATCCTTCAACAATTGGGATTCTACGAGACCAAGGCATGAACGATGTTGCAGAACTAATCACTTGAGCAGTATGAGCAGATGATTTTCTATGCTTTGTCCAGTCTGATTCAAATTCCATAACAGTTATTATTCTGCTCCCACCGTGATTCTTCTTAATTGTTGTCTTCTGCAAATTGTTTGTTAAATTGCCTACGCTGTATCCTCCCTCACACATTGCCCAGATACCTATCCAATACGGCAAAGAGATGATCATGTTTTGAAGTCAAATGCAAAAACTAATTAAAGTTAATCAACTAAATTATAAAGGCATACCAGAGTAGGCCATAGAAGTTGCCGAGACTTAGCCACCGCAAACTTCCATTTTCTTCAAGTTCATATGCTCTGAATCAAACAGGACTTAGAAAAGTTCACATAAGAATAAGAAAAAAGTTAAGTTATAAAAATCAATGAGAAAAAAAGGTTCAAAATCTGCAGATTTAAAATTGTAAATCGCAGTTATTTTTAATACAAACATTTACTTGCACAATAATGCATATTAGATATTAGCATAACCCTTGATCTAAAAAAAACAAAACTAAAAAGACAAGCTTCCAGTGTTTTCTACAAATCTCAGCATACAACCAAAAAGGATTCAACCAAATATTAATTACCTACAAATTAATATTTAAACTAACGATAAAAAACATAAAAATGATAAATTTACCAGCACCTGTTAACTTTCTAAGATGAATAAGAAGAATCAAATATCCTACCTGAAAAAAGAAAAATCCAGAAGCACAGACAACCACCAGATCTGGAAATAACCAGCAGTTAACGATGTAATTCAGATTGTTTGAAAATAAACACAGTAGGCAAGAATCAGGAAGGGGAAATATTACAATCTATTGGTAAATTCAATTTGATTTATAAACTGAAGCATCACAACGCACCAGAGCCTGATAAATTATACATAAATGTATGTTTCAATTCAGAGAAACAACATAACAGATATATATATATATATATATATAAATAACATAAACAAATATCAGCGCTCGGAAGGTGAAAAAAGCTTGAGGAAAGGATTACAATACACAAGCATGAAGGAAGAGAGTCAAATGTTGGTAGATCTGTAGTAGAGAAACGAAAGCAGAAGAATAGAACAGAAGAAAAAGAAAAGGAAAGAGAGGAACTGACAAAAGTAGAAGATCGAGATTCAGAAGAAAAGAAGCAGTGAAGGTGGATTCATAGAAACAGATAGAGTGTATGGAGAATGGATATGAGAAGGTGTTAAGAAGAAACGAAGAATACTTATAGGATTAGGAAGAAAACTGTAGGAGAGAAAGACACTCACATAATGCGACCAAGTCAAAACCAGAAAATGGCAACGTAATGAAACCAAACCAAGCTTAGCCAGTTTGTGTTGGAAGAGGTTGTGGTCGTGTGCCGGAGTAAGAGGAAAATAGTTTTTTTTATAGTGCCAAACAAACAGTAACCTCTTGTCGTAACATTTCTGGTGAAGATATTGTTACGCTAATTGATCAATCAATGGTGGTAAATGTTTCGTTGACAAATTGTTACTCTTTAGGTACGTGTGTTTCGTTTTATTCCTTGTTAATAATTTTCATTATGAATATAGAAAAAATAATATATAATAATAATAATAATAATAATAATAATTGATTAGCTGACCTGTTGCATTGTTGGTGATATGCACTATTCGTTGTCTTTATCTTTTAAAAACTTCCCAAACTAGTTGTGGAGTGTAGTAAAAAAGTCACTTTTGATTTTAAAATATTGAGTGGGTGGGTCATATTTATAAAAAAGCGTGATAAGAATTATTTTTTAAATATTAAATAATTAACGAACGTGGAAGATGTCCTTGAATGTGTAATTCATCTTTCAAGTTAGTTTTTCATAGAAATCTTTTTTTTTCTGAGTAAAAATAAAATAAAATAATACTATTTTTTTACTTTGAAGAATTGTTAAAAATTACGAGTGTATAGATTTTTTAATTTCTTAATAATCGAGTTTCTTTTTTTAATAAACTTTTTAACATTTAATAAACTTTTATTAATTTTAATGTTGTGTTTGATTATAAGTGTTTTTTTTTAACTGGAAATTGAAAAATTGAAAAGGGAATAAGAGTATGATTTGGAGTGATTTGGAAAGATGAACTTTTACAATCTTTTAAAAGTTTTAAATTTCTTTTAATTTATTATATCCATCCCATTATATACAAACTTTTAATTTTAATATACTCAAATTATAATATCTTTTTCTTAATCAAAACATTTTATCTTCACTTTTAAATTTGTTTAAATTCATTTTCTCAAATCTATCTCCATTCCAAAAACAGGAAATGAATCATTTTATATAGGATGTAGAAAGTATATGCTTATATAATTGACTTATGTAGTGTCATTTCATTAAATTTGGAAACTCGAGTAATAGTTTCTCTCATTAAAGAACAAAAAAAGAAAAGCAAAGAAGTGAAAAATATAACGAGTTAGGTTCTATGATTTTTTAGAGATGTAAATCATTTACCAAAGGATAAAAATACATAGCTTTGATTAGTATTACGATACAGCATTACCTTTTTAAAGTGTGATTTAAACTATATTGTAATTTATATAAAAGTTATATCTGTAACAAAAGTATTTAAAGAGCGCTTAATTCATTTCTTAATATTTAATTAAACAGGTAATTTTGTTAAAATAAAAACCATTGAATAACTTAGACTCTAACTGTTTTTGAAAAAAAATAATAATAATATAAAATCTTAAGACCAAAATCTCATTTCAGTGGGGAAAATGTTTTTTTTTATATATTATATGCATTAGTTAACAATTATCGATATTTTGATTATTAAAAAGTTAACTTTTATATTTATAAAAAAAATTAAAAAATAATAAATACAAAAATTTGTTGAGTGGGAAAATAATATTATTCTATCAGTAACTTTTTAAAGTGTCAACGGACGAAGAATGTTTTGAGTAATGTTTAATTAATTCATTTAGTTAAATAAATGGGAAACGAATCAGACAAAAAGAAAGTGAGAAATGAGACTTAAACGTGCTCTTATTTATTTTATTAACTCCAATTATTGCACCATTTGACCATAAAAACAAAGTAAGAGTAGCTTTGCATATTAAAAAATGGCTTACCTAAGCTTTAAAATTTCAGAATTCCTATAAGTGCAATTATTCTTCACTAATCTGAATCTCTTGTAGATGCTTTACAACTTCACACAAACACAAACTTCATCTTATAAAGAAAAAGAAAATCTTAATTTCATATTCTTTTACACCAAGCAAAAAATTATATCTATTAATTTTTTTTTTATAATTTCCATATTTAGAGGAATACTAAGAACACTTTTAAGGTGTGTTTTGTATTGATAGAAACTGCCTACCATTTCAATCAGACAAAAAAAGAGATTTCTTTATTAGGATTTTCTATGAAAACATACCTAAAAGTTTTCTTTTAATATTTTTTCTGTTACGAATTAAATTGATTAAAACCCGCCAATTTTAGTGGATCTCAATAAATTAAAATTAATAGAATATAAAGTGTTAAAGATAATACTGTCTGAATCTATCTTTTAATTGTTTGTTTTCTGATTAAATAAAAAAGTTAATGAATTTTTTTATATGTAATTTAACATATATATCGAAACATGTTAACCATGGCATGGATATTTTTAAGTGACACTAATTTTGTAAAATAAAATTTTCTATCAATGTTTCAGAAATGTTTTTAGTGTGTTGCAAATTTATTTATTCAATGGAAGTAATAAAGCAAACAAAATAATTTCACGTAATAATATAAATTTTGTTTCACCAGAATTATTTCTTAGGTGTTTCTATGATGAAAAGAAACATGACACATCAGAACCTCTTATTTATTCATTAATTTTGTAAGCTACTCGGAATTTCCATAAAACTATTGATAGGATTAAGACAATCCATTTTGAGGTTCAATTCTGACAAATAACATATTCTGTCTGATTATAAGTTGCACCAGAAACAGAACCAAAACAAACAAAGAATCACAGATATTTGGTGTGTAATTGGGACGTGCCACTAAATCAAAACCAGTGGCTCCGAGAATCGGAACAATGTCCGAATTTCAATGTTTCCCTCAGGTTAGGGCTTCAGCAACACGGGGCAACCTAGGCCTGTCACTGATCTCACGGAACAGAACACCACACGTTTTGCAGTTTTGTGAAAGTTAAGAATTAGAATTAATCCAAGCAATTTGTGCAAGTTTATTGCAAAATTGTGATTTATTATTCTTACTACAGCATGAAATACTCTCACATGATTTAAAAATTTACTCTCACATGATTTTCTCACATAATTTAAGAATTGAGACTAAAAACAATCTTTCTTTTTTTTATCTGTCAACACAATTTTTAAAAATAAAATCAATTTCAAAATAAATAATACTTTAAATATATGATAATAAATATTGCTCAACTTACTTGAAATTAAAATACTGAAGTGATAGGTAAAAGTATCTTGTTAAATATTTTTAAAATAATAATGTAAGTGTTTGAAATATACATATTCAAATTAAAAAAAAAGTATCTTGTTAAATATATATATTCAAATTAAAAAAAAAGGAAAAAAATGGAGTGGTTGACATTAAATCTATCATCTTTTTATAAAGCTTGTATATTTTACTTTCATAGTTGAACTTAATTGTCCTAATTCTTATAAGATAATGATATTTAAACAATATTTTTTTTTATAATATTTGAACATCATTTATATTATTGATCCAAAATTACTTTATAATCAATAATAATAATCATAAAACGCTACCATGGACCAATCATAAAATGACACGTAAATAATATTTAAATATTGTAAAAAAAATATTATCTAAATATCATTATCCTTCTTATAAACACTTATTTTAACTTGTTTTAGTTCATACACAATTTATTTCCCCTGGCTACTGATAGGGTGAAAAAAAAAGTGTATATAGACTAAAATAAATGCATTTTGAATATAAGAGTTGTATGTATGGGTACGCGAACCATATAATTTAACACACTGTAGTAGATACAACTAATAAAAAGGTTTGGAAAATAACTTAAAAGTCTTGTTAAACGTATCTAAGTTTATACTTTTAAAATTCAAAGCAAAGTAATAATTTAAAGCAAACAATTGTTTCTTTATCGTTTGATTTGAACTAATTAGACGATACATGTACTTAAATCTGAGTCTTTTCAAATTTTCCATTACAGTTTTTGTTTTAAAAAAATATTTTAGCGAGTTAAGAGACAATTATATATTTAAATTATTTTTAATCGTGATTATTAATGGAGATATTATGTAAGAATGATAAAGATGAGATTTTTACTTTGTTGATCTGTTTTGGTCCGATCTGTATATTTTGTAAGTCGTGTGTGACAATTATGGAACGATGAGTTGATATACATGAATTTAAATTGTAAAAAAATGACATGTTTTTAATATTAAGTGAAAAGACAATTTTTTCATTATCCACAATGGTGATTTATAATTATTACTTGTGTATAATTATCAAGGTTATTAATTAAGTATTTAGACAAATGTGTGAAACTAACTCACTATTATTACTAATAGTTATAATTTCATGGAAAAAGTCTTAATAATTACAATTGAAAAAAATATAAAATATAATTGTTAATTTATTTTGAAGAAATAATGGTTACATTTTATTTTTTTAGACACAATTCATTATGTTTGTTAATTAAGAGGTTAAACATCTATAAACTTTAACCTTTTCACGTGAAATTATAATTTGTCTAAAATTTTGATATAGTTTATAATCTTTAAAATTTTAAAAGAAATAAATATAATTTTCTTAATCTAATTATATCACATTTGTTGTTTGATGTATCAAATGCTATTTCAGTTGAGTTGAGTATACAATTATACATATTTTAGCTTAAATAATTATTTGAAATACTTTTTAACACATGAAAAAATTAATGTCATTTTAAAATATAAACAAATTTTAATTTTATATAAAAATTTAGAAACTTTAAACATATTTAATCTTTAATTTAAAATTAAAAATTAAAAAATAAATAATTTTTAGGTAGACCGATACATAAACATACAAGTCAAATGTTACATGGAATGGAATGAATTAAAAAAAAATTAGCTTGAATTTCTTATAACATCGATCTATACTTTTTACATACCACATATCAAACGACAAAATTGTCACTCCTATTATTATTATTATATCTCTTATTTTATTTTATATCTTACATACATCACTAAAATTCACGCTAATAAAGTTTAAACCTTTCATTGGTCATTTTGTGTGTAAATCTCAGTTTGTTCCTCAAGTTTTGAATTGTCTCAATTGAGTTATAATTTTTGTAAAAAATGTACACATTTTATCCTTAAGTTGTCTCAAGCGTTAATTTTGTGTGAAAATCTCATAAAAGGACTAAAAAAGGGATTAAGTTTAAAATAAAAAATTTATCTCAGCATCAATTAACGTCGTTTGAGAAAACTTAAGGACCAAATATAAAGACCAATAGAGAGTTTAAACCTAATTATAATAAAGAATTCCAAAAGACATAATTAATTCGAAATCAAATTACAAATTTAGTGTTCCAGAAAATAATAATTTACACAAAATGAATTGTTATATTTCTATCACATCACATTCTCAAGAAAGAATAAACAAAAAGAGGTGGCCGCACTGACAGTGGAAAACTCGACGTCGTTTAAGAGACAAAGCGTTGTTGATAGACATGTTGATAGACATGCCTAGAAGATTGAAGGAGAGGCAGTGCCGTTTTGTTTTGATGAGTATGGCTTTTAAACGTCGTTTCGATAAAGAGTGCCCAAAACGGTGACGCTGACGACCTTCCACTGGAGTCGATAACACTGTGATCTGAAAACTGTGACTAAAACTCCTTAACTCACTAATATTCCACGCAATAACTACGCTGATTCATTCGTTTGTTCCGTTCCATTTCCATGTCGTTGGCATCATCATTCTCGATGCTCCGGCACCGCGCGGTGGCCTCCGCCGCTCCTCTCCTCCTGCGCCGCTTCCGGTCAATCACAATTGCCGGCCGGCAGCAGCAAAACCCTAACAAGCAAGCCGCCCCGAGCCGCAACCTTCTGAAGGCGAAAAAAACGTTGAAGGAGTTTTCCTCTCTTGCCCCTGTCCTCTCCCTGGAAGACAGCCCCCCGCTCACGGAATCACAGGCAATCGGCGTCGTGGCGGCGTCGCAGGCGAACTTCATGCGCGTCATCGTTCCCGAAAACGACCAGCCTCCTTCTTCTGGAAACTTCCGCGGGGTGGAGCTTCTCTGCGTGGTGAGGGCGCTGTTAAAGAAGATTAAGCGCAGGGTCATGGTCGGGGACAAGGTTCTTGTCGGTTCCGTGGATTGGGTGGATCGCAGGGGATGGATTGAGAACGTCTTCCACCGATCTTCTGAGATTCTTGACCCTCCCGTTGCCAACGTCGACCACCTTCTTGTGCTGTTCTCGCTCGAACAACCCAGACCTGAACCGTTTACCCTCACGCGCTTTCTTGTCGAAGCTGAATCCACTGGAATCCCTCTCACGCTGGCACTCAACAAGACCGAGCTTGTGGATAAAGAGGTGAGGTTCACGCGCTATGCATTGTCGTTGTTTGTTCTGCCGTCATAACTATGACGTGTAGGCACTGCTTGAATAAATTTCTTCCAAATCCACAACAATTAAAATGAATTAAGCTTCTTGCAAGCTAAGATCAATTTACTATATACTGCATTTGGATTCAATTTTCCCATCATCCATTCCAATTCCATTTTGAACGCCCTAGCAACAAATAGTAGCCACTTTTTTCAAAATTTCAATGTGATTTTTGTTCGGGGGCAATAATTGATCTTTTTGGCTATCCAAACACGGTGATAGTCTTTTGTGTATAGTGTTGATAGAAGTTGAGAAAAAAACACTTTTAGGAATTGGAATGCACATTCTTGAATTTCAAGTCACAAAATGTAAAAGAAAGAATTTATTGTTTTTTGGAGGAAAAGTACTTTCGAATCCTCATTAATAGAATTGAAAGGTGCTCTTAAGTTGTTGTGTTTCACTTGTTGAATTGGCGAGTTTTTATTCGGCATGCTGCAAACTCCAGTATGGTTCCATTCGATCCCAAGTACAAGTAAAAGAAGAGGGTTTTGTTAGGTCCTTGATAGTCATGGTAAAACTTGTTGATGCCAAATATTAATTTGTGCTCGGAAATTTGATTTGCAACCGAGTGAAATGGTGTGATGTGTGCAAGTAAATCCATGGTGCAAACTCACCTGATGGGAGAAATCATTTTTTGCCCAAGATTTCAGTTGTTTCAAACTCGCAATCCAACTTTTAGTATTTTCTGGTCTAAAGCTATTGCTTGATTTTGCTTTTGTTCTTGCATAGGTCATTAGTTCGTGGAAGGCCAGGCTGCGTAGCTGGGGCTATGAGCCTGTTTTTTGCAGCGTTGAATCTGGACATGGACTTGATCTTCTTGCATTCAAGTTGAGGAATCAAACGACAGTGATTGTGGGGCCTAGTGGAGTTGGGAAGTCTAGTTTGATAAATGCCCTTAGAAGCAATCCTTCTGATGTTGCGGAAGGGGAGAATTGGTTTGAGCCTGTGAGTTTTCTTTGTTTTATTCTCTTTTTTTTACCTATACCTACTAGAGTTTGATGTTTGTGTCACCCCTGGATGCGCCTTACTTTTCAGATTTCTGGAAGCAAGTGGCTTGAGGATCAACGGGTTGGGGAGGTTTCCACGAGAAGTGGTAGAGGAAAGCATACTACTCGCCATGTCTCTTTGCTTCCAGTATCTGGAGGGGGCTTTCTTGCTGATACTCCTGGATTTAACCAACCTAGTTTATTGAAAGTGACAAAGCAGTCTCTTGCACAGACCTTTCCTGAAGTTAGTGATGCATAACTTGTATTTTAATAAATCCAGGGATAACAATGTTTTTCCTGTTTTGATTGATTGATTTTATCATCTTTCTTCTTATTCAGATTAGGAAAATGTTCAGTGCGAAGGAGACCGAGAAATGCTCATTTAACAATTGCTTGCATCTGGGAGAACCTGGGTGCATTGTGAAGGGAGACTGGGAAAGATATTCATTCTATTTTCAACTTCTGGATGAAATCCGAATCAGGGAAGAGTTCCAACTTAGGACATTTGGAACTAAAAGAGAAGGGGACGTCAGGTATGATGTGCCTTTGTTGATTGCGAACCAACGCTTTTCAGTTAATTGGAAAGTATGGTGCTTTGATCAAAGAGTTCAATTCTGGGATATTTATCCATTAGTGAAATTAACATTTTTTGCAGTTATTGTGATTATGAGGGTTTTACACATTTTTAAAAGCTTATTCTTATCATTTTACATGTTAATGTATAGATGCAGACATGAATCCCACAGCATAATTCTAATTTATTTATGATCATTATCAGGGCACTGGCATGTAAGCCCATGCTTGAAAAGAAGCTAATAAATTGCTTTTCCTTGTTGAAGAGTGTGGGGAAAACAATAAATTTGCTGAAATACCAATAAAAGTATTTTTCGTTGAATATGTAGTAATGCAAAAAAGATCTGCCACGGATTATTGTTATGATATTCCTGACAAGCACCGTATAATCTTTTGCAGGTTGAAAATGGGAGATATGGGTGTTCAGCAAGCGGAACCACGGTTGGAACCTAAAAAGCACAGGAGACAATCTAGGAAGAGGATTAACCAATCAATTTTAGACGACTTAGATGATGACGACGACGACGACATTGATGAGGAAAATGATCCCATTTTAAGGGCGCTACGTAATGAAAATTCTTAGAATTTTGTTAGCCCCTTCTCATTGTAAATAGTTGCTTTCCATGCGATGTATATCTCGGAGTGAGCTAAGTTCCTGTCAAAGAAGTTCATTTGTGTTTTGTTAGACCCAAATCTCTATCAGGTTGGTTCAATCTTGTTTAAATGTCACCGATCAATATACTTTCGAATTTGGATAACTGAAAATGTTGATTCTATACACAAATCAGAGTTGAAGTTACAGTTACGATTATTCGAGACACAACACGGGAAATACTACATGCGATAGCCCATGATATTGTTGTGGGTGCATGCATTGGTTGGTCATTACCAAAACTTACATTTGGAAACCTGTAGGAGATTCATGAATACAACCCTATAAGCGTCCCTTTCTTTGTAAACAAAAAGCTACAAACAGAACTTAAGGCCATTTGGATCATACTTAATACCCACAACAATGTTTTCGCGATAAAAATTGAAGGACTTTTAATTCCCGCAGCTGCAATATTACTAACTACACCTCATAAAAAAAAAATACTCTCCTTTACTGTATCACCAACAAGGGCCACCACCATGGCCCTGCATCAAGAATATCGAATGTTAAAAATTGTTAAAGATAATAATACTATCAAAATGTATCACTTAATTATCTGATTTCTAATTTAAATTCAAAATTAACAATATAACGCAACACTTTAAATTATTTATTATAAATATATAATATAATTTATAATTCATGTCTAGAAATCCCAAAACTTAAAAGTTGGAGGCTGAAGATAACCATATCAAATCATCCAATGCCAAACAGAAATTTTCACAAAAATATAACATCGAAATTTTTTTCACAAAAATAACAGATGATCTCATTAGCATGCCATCAAATATTAACACGCTTTTTTAATTAAAGATCGATTTCTAAAGAGTAAAATTCTAAACGAGCCAGAATTCCATTTTTCAATAAAAGTCTTCAATAAGTTTAATTTGTCTTTCACTTTTAAAATAATAAAAGTAAACAAAAATTAGAAAGGAATAAATGAAAGACTATAATATTACAAAGTGAGGTAGCCAATAATAATTGTTATAAATTGAAAACCAAACAAATTGTTTCAAATAGAAATAGCCTTTAAAACATGAATCAATTTGTTAGTCAGTATAATCTCACTTTCAAGAATTAGAAGGCGTGTTTAAAGTGAAATTTTAAATAAAAATTATTCCATAAATTAATCTTCAAATAATATTTCCCTAAAAAATTAGTATACACAGTTTATGTAAGTGTAATTTTTAAACCATGGTAACAATTATTTATGACAAACAATGCCCATAACTTGTTTATTTAAAACCAACAGAATTTAACAGAACTATAATTACCATGAAGAGCATTAATTCACACAACTCCGGTCGACTTCACGTTTTTAAACAATAAAATACTCACTGGCTGATTTGATCATTGATCCACTCAACTATGGTGGATTTGACAATATAAAACATTTGTATACCACAAATTTAAAAGAACAAAATCCATACAAAACTCTTTAAAAATATATTTAATTACCAAAATATATTTAAAAGAAAGAGCAGCATTAATGAAATAAAAACCCAAACAAAATACCTTTTGAATTTGAAGTTCTCAATTAACTTAAAACATAGTATGCTCAACAAAAAGGTGCTGTTCAATATTCAAATGCGGCTCATCACAAATATTCAAATTTAAAAAATGAAAACGATCTTCAAAACTGACATAATCTAAGGTGAGTCCCCCAATCACTAGCTTCAAGAGCAATTTAAGATGAAGCGCCACTTCGAAGAGCACCCTTCTTCTTGCTTGTTGCCAATTGTGTCTCCGGCTACAATATCAACAGTAAATAAGATTTTAATACAAAGAAGGAAGTCAAGATAATGTTAGCAGAGAGATTGGCAATGTTACCTCTTTCTTCACAGGCTCTTCCTTCTCAGATAATATCAGCTCAATATGGCAGGGAGATGACATGTAAGCTGCAAAAATTGAAGTGTATTAGTAATCCATTAGGCCAGCCTCATATATAAATAAGTTCAGAAACATACGGTTGATTCTTCCATGGGCACGGTAAGTGCGGCGTCTTTGCTTCTGTGCTTGATTAACCTGGATATGAGAAATATAAAGAGCATCTACATCCAAACCTTTCACCTGCGGCAAAGCAATAAGAAAGTTAACGACTACAAATGTTAACATGAAATATTGACATGGTAAAGCAAATAAAATAATACAAAGGCCATACTTCAGCATTACTCTCGGCATTTTTCAGCAAATCCAGGATGAATTTAGCTGATTTGACGGGCCAACGTCCTTGTCCATTAGAGTGTCTGTTTTTGGCCTGAGCTGTCCTCCCAACACCACGGCAGAAACGGCGGAAAGGGATGGCTTGTTTGTGGGCCAACACATCCTCCAAGTATCTCTTAGCTTTAACCAAGGGCAACTTCCTGATGGCAAAGGCAGTCTCCCTAGTGTTCTGTAAATGAAACAGAAAAAACATGAGAAGAAAATTAAATTATGCAAGTCAATGACCACTACTTAACCAAAAAAAAAAAGGAAAACATATTATCCAAAAGCCCAAGGTTTTTATATGTTATAATGTTCAAAAGGAACCTACTTATACAAAGGGAATTTCCTTTAAAGATGGGCATAAGGTATTCTTTCAAACAAATTTTACAAAAACTACAAGGATGTAAGTTTTGAGTTATAACATATTCATAGCTTAATATAAGCATGAATAAAAGAATATGTTCCATGATTTACTGAACCTTCAGTCACAACAAAAGAATGAAGGTTCACCAAATACCAATGGACATTATTGTATCCTTCAAGTTTACTAAATATCAGCCAACATGACTGACAAACCCCTGCTTTTTTCCATCAGGTTTTTCACAAACAGCAGTACATAATGTGTACGCACTTGAATATTACATTCAATTACAAGTATTAGGGTTAGTATAAGGGTAACAAATCAAATTACCTTGAAATGCACTCTGAGGTCAGCGCCCCTTGCCTTGCAAGCTGCAAAATAAATTTCAGAGAAGCAGAGTATTAGTTTAATTAACCTAAAAATATACCCTAACAGAAAAATCATTCTTATTCTAGTGATCAAGCACAAGAAATAAATAACCACAGCCAAAACTTAAATAGAATGAAAATTACAATTTTGTGAAATAATGATAATGAAAAGGAACTTACACTTGGTGGGATTTTCAGGTTCTCTGGAGTACTTCACCTGAGAAAAGTAAAAAATAAAAATAAATAATAAGAAACAGAGAATGATGAGATCTGACAGTGAAGTTCATAAGGAAAACCTCAGAAACATTGGACATTTACCATGACGGCTCCGGCTTCTTCTTCCAAGGAATTGAAGAAGAACAACTGCTGAAGGAGGAAGCAAACTAGGGTAAAACGTAGTGCTGAATCGCTTTATATATAATGGATAACTGAATCAGAACTTGTTGGCTTGATTATGGGCTGAACCAAGTTCCGGCCCAATAACTACGATAAGTTGTAAAATAATTGATCTATTGGGCCGGACCTACTAATGTCCAGATTAAGAAATTAAATTACTATTAACAAAATTATAACTTACAAAATAGTGAAAAAAAAAAGTTGTATTTGTCACCTTACAGTTATTAGAAAGTAATAGATATAACATAAAACTAAAGTTATAACCCAAAATAAACTCATGATAGAGTGTTTACATGTTTTTTTTTTTTTCAAAAGTCTAAATAAAAATTATTTAATTACCACAACTCAAAACACTAATTTCCCTTGTTTTTATTTTTAATTGCAACCACAGTAGAATAAATAGAATCTATAATTATTATAATTTCATTGATAATGTACACTAACACATCTGATTTAAAATATAACATGCATATATGATGAGATTCATAAATTGAAAAAAAAAACTCTTTAAATTATAGATTAATATACTCAGCATATATTTAACAAACTATTGTTTTAATACTCTATTAAAGATATTGATTATTAAAAAATTATGGAAAATAACAATTACATATACTATCTTAAAATATATTCTACCAATGAAATGACCATAAGTATCAACTCACATGGTAATATTGTTTTTTTAGAAATAACTAAGTAATAGTTATAAATAATATTAAATTTAAAAGTAACGTAATTGTTCTATTGCTATTTTAAAAATCATTGAGAAACATAAAACAAAATAATGTATTTTGTTTTTGTGACATATATTTTTTGTGTGACAATTTTTTAGTTTTTTATAGTTGTTAGTTTCTAAATTATATTTTTTAGAAAAATATTAATTTAGAAGTTGATAATCATTCTCACACAATTTATAATTATTATTTGTGTATCATTTGAGTGTAATAAAATAATATTACATATTAATATATGTATAAACAATATTATTCATTTAATAAAATAACATATGGTATAATGTTCATAACATATAATTTCACAATATATTAATAACAATGTGAATTATATTAATTTCTTAATCATTGTTTAACAAATTAAGTATATATTTTTTATTTAAATACCATATGTTTTTATCTTAAAAGACAAGACACCATGACAATTATGTTCATGTACATGCAACAATATTCGTTAACACAAATTCTCCTTAGAATAACATGTCTGGTGTCTCTTGAAGTTGTGCTTCCCAGTCATTTGAACTTAGGCATTAATACAATATTGATAAGAGTATGTGAATGTTTACAGCTATTATCTATAATGCCATTGTAAGTAGCGTTAAAAAATAAAAACAATGTTTGTCAAAAGATGTTTTTTCTACTGACAACGACCACTCCTGCACGCAAAAAATAAAACCTGAAATGGTATCGAGTGTTTAAAGAAAAATATATAATCTGGTTTTCAAATATATTAAAAATATATACAACTATATTATTTAGACTTTAAATAAATACTTTTTTGAAAAAGTAATTAACATTTGTATTTTGATTCTTCTTTAGCCATGTTATGTAAAAAGATTTTATAACTTAATAAACTTTAAACTGAAAATTAATATAATATTAAAACATGTTTTATTCATCTTACTAAATATTCTCTTAATCTTTTCTTTTTAATTATGTTTTCTTTAATAAAAACAGTATTAACCTGAAATATCACCTTTTACACCCCAAAACATCAATATAACAAACTTTTTACACTCATGTTAGTTTTGCACCTTATTTTCTTTAATTGTGTTGTACATGTTATTTTTTAACTTTCTTCTCTATAGTAGGGTAATGGCATCTAGTTGAATTTCTCTCTACAAATATTAATTAATACAGTGCTAGGGAGGACTACAATGTTATTTAGATAGGTTTAGATTAAGATATTAGTCTTTTTCTTGGGTCTACAAATATAAAATATTTAGAGAAAATAAAAAAGATTAAAAAGTTGAAACCCAGAGTGTGAATAGGGCAAATGACTAATGTCTAATTTGGTAAAAGGATAGGCAGAAGAGACAAAGTCCAGTTCGAAAAAGACAGGGTAGTGTAATACAAGAACACTTTTGTTCTTACTTCATAGAACAAGTACTAGAGTACCACCATCATCCAAATCAATACCATTTCGCAGATCCCAGAAACCAGACCATTGTTACATTAGGTTCACTACCAAGAATCACATAATATGGGTCTCCTTAGGTTCAATGCCACCTTCATTCCCATTTGTGCTTCTTCTTCTTCCTCCCTTTCTCAGACTTCAGGTTCTTCTCATTTCCTATTGTTTAATATTATGTTTCAATGAATGATT
Organism: Vigna reflexopilosa; assembly: GCA_027742785.1. NCBI lineage: Eukaryota > Viridiplantae > Streptophyta > Magnoliopsida > Fabales > Fabaceae > Vigna > Vigna reflexopilosa. The sequence continues at coordinate 556,351 of CM050914.1, read as the reverse complement.
TGATTCTGTTTGTCTTAGTATCATTCTCTAACAAAAACTCCTCCATGCAGCTTCAGTAATGCTTTTATTCTATTATTTAATATGTCATCAGAGTTTTATTTCACTAATAAATAGAGTAGTACTGCAGTAAAACTTACATTTTAAATTTTGTGATGTATTATAATTTCATTTTCGGAATAGCTTTCAGATAAGCTAATTAATGGGATTTCCCCATTATTAACTATGTAAGTTAGGAGCCATGCATTGTGAATAACATTGGGTTTTGAGATTAAAGAATAATAATAATAAAAATACAATGTTTCCGCACTTTGAAGAATCCAATGTTACCAAACCAAAAAAGGAAATTAATATAAAGAGTTGGTAATAAATGAAATTCTGAACCGAATCGGTGTTTTGAAGCAGACAGTGTTTGTTTGTTTCGTGACGTAAATAATCGTGAGGGTCCACTAAAAGAGGAACATGTGTGAAACTAGTTAAACCAAACTACATAGGATAGGATTTAGGATTGCTATGGAGTTGTTAGTTGTTACGGTGAGTGAGGTCTGATCTGATGTAACAAACAAGATAGTGGGAATGGTGGGAGTGGGAAGTTACCAAACCTCGAGAAGAACTGAACTAATAACCGGTCACGATTACAAACACAGAAAAAAGAAACACTATAGACCAAAGACAAAAGGAAAACAAAAAAAAAGTTATTTTATTGGTCACATGGATAGGATAATAAAATGTATGACTATGTAATGAATCTTGATCTTCCCACGTGGTCGTATAGGGCCCTGTAGGCCCAACATCACAGCTCACGGTTTGTCTAAGTCATTTTGCTTTTTAGTTGGTCGGGGCAATAGACGACAATGCACACTATTCAAATTACCACTCCTCCTTCTTCACCATACGCAACTCCCATTGATTATGTCCCCTCCAAAGTTATATGGTTTGGTTCCACCCAAAACACAACATTCTGCCACATCTCTGTCTGATTGATTAGTTCATTTGATTTGGTCATGGACTGCCTCTTCAACTTGTGATAAAAAAAAAGGATAAAGTTAAGATTTTTAGTTCCTTTCCTCAACCAAGTGCCTAGTGGCATTGTTTGAGAAAGGTTAAAAGAAAAAAAGGTTGAATGGGGAAGTCTCCTGATTGGTTGTATACAGATAATGCAACGTGTGGCTCCCCTGCATGGATTGGTAAAGGACTAACTTGTGTTTGCTTCAAGCGAAAGGGAAACTGTCAACGAATCTGCATCAGTTTGACCCCCTTACAGGTTGGTGGTTTGTAATGTAGACTCTGCTGTTTTATTTCATTCACTGGTTGTAACTGCTGTATCATTTTTTAGCTTTTCTCTGAGTTTCTGGATTAGTTCAGTGTAAGTTTATGAGTCACATTCCTCTACAAAATTACTCTCCTAGTCAGGGCATTGTTAGATTTAATTGAACCTGTTTTCTGTTTTGTCACTGGACAAGCATGAATGCTAGCTTTCTGCTTTATAGTGATCTCTTGTGCTGATGTAAATGTTCATTTAAATTGGAAATCCACTCTTCCTAAGTTACAATTGAAGTTATCCAAGTTGTCTTTTTACCAAATTGTGTTTTTTTATGAGTTCAAGAAGTTGAACTATTTGCATATTGTCCCTTTTCATATGTAATTTACAAATGTGCAACTGTGTCAATGACAGCTTGTGGTGTTTTGTGAAAATATTTTTCAAGACAATTTGAGAATAACAGGAAACATTGGAACAAACAAACTGTTAATAATTTTCAAAGGTAATTTAAAAATTTGATCATAACTAGAATTTCGAGTTATTGAAATCTTAGTTTTTGGTTTTTGAGAATAATTCACAAACAATTGTTGAAAATGCATTGGACATTTGTGCCTCGGTGTCTCTGTCTGGTGTTCTTTTCTTTTTTTTTATCATAAATGGTTCAATATTTTTTTTCTCTTTTATATTTTCTTATCATGAATTCATTGAAGACAGAGAGAGCAGTGAAGAAAACAAGAAAATAAAAATGAAAAAGTAATTCATTAAGCATCAATCTGTAAAAAATTTTGTAGGAGGAAAGGCTAAGAAGACTACAGCGCAGAATGAAAGTTTACTTTGATGGTTCCAAGCTTGATCACCAGGTATAAGTAGTTGTATTATTTTACCTTGCTTTGGTGTAAGCATTTATTGCTGAGGAACTTGCTGCAATTCTATTGTTGTGAAATTTATACCAGCAAATTGACATCTGAAGCTGATGGTCCAAGCCAAATTAATCAGTAGTGAAATTGTACTTATTCATACATTTTTAGCCTTCTTCTGCAAGATACTCATCCAGAAATTCTTTCAAGAACAGGAAGCGTTGAGAGCTCTGTGGTCTGCTTCATTCCCTGGACAGGAGCTTCAAAGCTTGATTTCTGATCAATGGAAAGAAATGGGATGGCAGGGTAGAGATCCGTCTACTGATTTCAGGTTATATTTTCCTTGTCAAGTTATCACCCCTTTCTTTTATGTTTTTGTGCTCTTTTCGCTCTTGACAAGTTCATTTCTTTTGGACCGATTTTGTGAACAGAGGAGCTGGTTTCATTTCATTGGAGAACCTACTTTTCTTTGCAAAGACATTCTCAGTAAGATTCTGAATTACTCTTGGTGACACCATTTCAATCTTAGACTCCCAAAAGAACAATACTCCGCATCATGAAAGAGTTTTTGCCCAACTTCTGCCAAAAACCGATTTATTTGCTTATGCTCTTGTGTCCCTATACATGTTGCAGACTTCTTTTCAGCGCCTATTGAAGAGGCAAGGAGGAAAAGAAGCTGTTTGGGAGTATCCATTTGCTGTTGCTGGCGTTAATATCACATTTATGATTATGCAAATGCTGGATCTTGATGCCAGTACGTGATCAAAAGCATTTTGAACCTAGATTTTGTAAGAGCAGTTTTTCTACAAATGCTTTCAGGTTAGAATCAGCAACTGTTCTGAGATATTATCTGGTCTGTTATGGTATTTACCCCAAAGTTCAAACTGTTATCATACATTTGCAGAGAATGAATGGGCCTTTGACCTGCTTTATTGCGTGGCATTCGTTGTTATGGACAAACAATGGCAGGAGAAAAATGCTACATACATGGAATTTAATGTAAGTCTCCATGATGCACTTGTTAATCTATAGAAGAAAGTATAGTTTTTGAATAATCAACAGTAAAATGCAATATGTTATTACTATATTCAAAGGGGTTTCTATTATTATTGCAGGATGTACTGAAATCCACGCGAGTTCAGCTAGAGAAAGAGTTGCTGATGGATGATGTTCTACGGATTGAAGACATGCCTTCTTACAATCTTCTTTGTTGAGAAGTGATTCAATTGGTTATGGTGAGATACGTGACCAAGATATTCTCTTTCACCGAAGCATAGTTTGTGTACATCCATCCCTGTTCACTTGCTTAATGAATCCCTTTCCTTTTTAATCTGTGACCATTAACTAGTAATTTATTCTCATCATTCCTCACATGATAGCTCTAAATCAAGATGAACACTACTTCTTGACTAATGAGTAATGAGAAGTGCTAAAGAATTTTGCACATTTCGGGAAAGATTTGTATCTTTACATTGATTATTCGAGATTTTCTCTTTGAAGTTTTGACTAATTAGTTATTGGAACCCTAGATTATGGTTATCTATCAATTGAATCAATCACGCAATTGAATCAATCATTCAAACAAGTTCATTACATTCTAAAGGTACAGTTTTAGAGTTTTGTCGTACCTCTCCTCCTTATCGTTGTGCCCACAGGTCATTTCTTATTCTGGTATTCTGGAAATGTTTACAATAATTTCACATGAAGAAAGACATGTTAGAGTGTGTAAACAAAATTGATTCTTAATAAAGTTTTAAAACTTTGATTCCAGTTAAAGTTAATGTTGAAACGATGTCATTTGTGTTTGAATATTTTTATTATGAAAGGAATTCAATGAGAAAATTCGGTATTTTTTTTTTACTCAGCACAAGTAATTCTAAATTGTTTTAATTCAGAATAGACTATGGAGTCAAAACTAATATATTTCTACTGATATTTCAACGTGATTTAAAAAAAATCCAACTTGAAACTAAACAAAAGTTTAATTAATGCACTTTTGCCGACATACAAAGTTTTTCCAAGTGGATTTTGATAGAATTAAATGTCATAAATGGTAAGTTTAATTATTTGAAATAATTTAATATAAATTTGAAAAATATTATTATAAAATTCACCCATTATTTTTATAAAATATTTGTTTATTTTTTTATGGTTAAGAACCTTATTTTAGTTTTGATAACACGAACTGTATACCGATCAAGGGAATTATATCTTCAAAGTGCTGACAGCCTAGTCAACGGGTTATTTGATTAGCTATAACATCTCTTTCCCTAAATAATACTATTCTCCAAGGCAATGAGTGATTTTTTCTTTGACCCTTACTATAAAAACGATTTTTTGAGTTCTTAATTCTGCAAAAATATAACAGTATCTTCTGGTATCAAGACTCTTTACCAATAAATGATGAATCTTTCTAACGAAGAATTTATACAACATCAATACAATACGAGTTTAATTCATTGAAAAGATTCAAATAACTTCTAACTTAAAATCTTAAAATTTCAAATTTATAAATCTTTATCAAAGTGTTTAACTTTCTCACTATGATTAATGTTTACAATAGTATTTTGTTATTTCTAGAAATTTTATCTGAGTCAAACATTGTGTTCGTAAATAATATATGCAACTTTAAAAAAAAAAACAACAAGGGTAAGAGAATGAGGTGTTAATGATTGCTGTGTTCCCATGCTTGATGAAGTGGAACCAAAGTGTAGCGTAAAATTCAGCTTAGCTATAGCTACCAGTACATGGGAGATTTCAGTCATTATCATTTACCAGCAACTTAGTGTTCATCTGATATGTTCTCAAGTGTAAGTATTTCAGAAAAGTACACATTCCACCAATCAGAAAATCAATTTAAATTAAAATATAAAACCCAATTTTTAGACATTGATGTGTCTTTTGGATGCATGTGTTGTGAATTGTGATGCTAAACATTTCCTTTTTACCTGCTTAATGCTAAACCAAGGACTTAGTAGGAATATTATATTTCTTTCACCTTTTCATTTTCTTGTACTCTTTTTAGCAGGGATTAAATAAATCACTTAAAAGGAAATCTCTGTAACAGTAAAGATTCTTTAGTATTACCCAAAAATAACTCAACAATCAGAATCTTTAGTTAATCGTATTTATATGTATAACAGAAATGAAAAAGAAACAACAACAAATCTCTGCAATATGCAAAGAATTGTTCACAGGTTTATACTGTACATAGGTCAAAATGTGTAATGTGTATAACACATGTATACGTGCAGCCGTCGCATGCAAAAATGATATTGCTTAAACGACATCATAATGATTTGTACTCTTATTTGTTTCTTTATTAGGCCATCAGTGTGTTAAAGCAAACTCTTGTCTTCCTTAAACCTTATTTTTGGGTAAAAGACAATTGATTTATGGTATTATTCGTGAAATAATGTTGTCACTATACAATGATTGAGAAGGTAACCATATTTGTGTTCATTGGTACATGCAGATTATCATAACAATATTTTCAAGAAAATAACATGACTAAAGTTTGGTGCTTGTTCAAATGAAATTCACCAATTATTCAATTATGTGGCAGGTGGCTTCTATGTTTTATAATTTAAACATCCTTCTAACATGTTAATAATATACTCTTTAGAAAACCCATTTTAATATATTTTTATTAGTAATTAAACTTGGCTGAAGATTTTGAAATCGTAAGAGACTTGTTATATAAAAGAGTAAGAACCATAAATTTAAATAATTTTTAATAATTTTAACAAATAACAAAAAGTGTGCTGAAAAATGCATTATTTAATATATTTTTTCTCCCTTAATTTGATTAAGAGTAACTCAAAGGGATGACGAATCTTAAAGGGTGTATTGTAAAATTCATGAATGCAATATTCTCGTTTAATAATTTCATCTTTATGCTGCCTTTCGTCCTTGACAAGACACAGCTCAGCTTTACTTTGTTGCTGAATGGGTAGAACGTTTTATTCAGAGTTTTTATTAGAACTCGCAATATACGTGATATTGATGGCGTACTAAATTCAATCTCACTTCTGGAAGCTTGCAAGAAAAACAATCAACTTTAAATCCATTACAAAAGGAAAAAATAATTATTTCAAACTTATCTATCCCAATCAAGATCAGCATCATATATTTGTGAAAGATAACGTAGGAATCAAGTCCTGAAATATAAAAAGTGCTACACTTGACGGAGCCTGGTGCAAAACACATTTCACATCTGACATCACTGAATAAGGAAGTCCATCAATTTTAGGTTTAAAAGACAGAGACATATGTAATGTAATACAATTGAAAAATAATAAGAATAAAAGGGAGAGGAGGAGGGGAAAAGTTAAAGCCTGAAGGATCAAATGACTGGTTGATTCTTGAACCCAAAGCTTACATTACCCACTTCTGCCATCCTTGTCTTTTAAGCAAAAACTAATACCAAATGCAAATACTATCCCCACTCACACCAAAACTTCTTTCTCAACATTCATGAATTTTGCTTCTTCATTCAGTTTATTATCCAGGACTCTCTCTCCTCAGTAGTCTAACTTTTTTTATCTATACTGAAAGGTATAGTCAGATCAAATGGGTTCATTCCAGACACCAATTGGAATGAGAAGTTCCACATTGCTGGAGACTTCGTGTGGGTTCCTGTTACAGGAACTGCAGGCAAGAGGCTTATTTTTTTCACATGTATTATGTATGTGTTTTGATAACTCCTGTTACATTTCATGTTCTTATCCTGAATGAATTTAGATTATATGGGATGAAGTTGGAGAAGATAAGTTCGAAAGGGAGAAGGTTCTTCTGGATTTGGAGCAGGAGTGCCTTGAGGTTTACAGAAGAAAAGTTGATAGAGCCAATATATCTAGAGCTCGTCTGCATCAGGAAGTGGCCGAGGCAGAGGCTGAATTTACTCACCTTCTTTTGTCCCTTGGTGAACGATCTCTACCTGGACGGGTATTTATTCCTTTCGATAATCTGCAGTTGGTAGTTAAACAATCACAACTAACAGCAATGATAAGCAAATAGGATCCTATTTGACACCATCTAAAATGAACATGTCCTAGTTAATTAGTGTCAGTTACAAATTATTGATTGAATAACATTTATGCTTTTAAGTACTTCTCACTGTTCAAATTCGATACCATCTTCTATTATGAGATAAGTTTGAAAAATATATTAGAAAATGGATAAGTTGCGGAACCAAGCTTAAGGACGCAAAAATAACATTTGCAAGAGAATCTTCTTAAATGTTACTTCCGTGATAAAATTTATGCTTTCTACAAGACATCATGAATCAGTCTGGACTGATGGCAGTACTAACTGAACAGCCGGAGAAAAGAGCGGGTTCACTGAAAGAGCAGCTAGATTCAATCACCCCGGCACTCCAGGAAATGCGGTTGAGGAAAGAAGAGAGGCTAAACCAGTTCCGAGCTGTGCAAGGTCAAATTCAAAAAATTTCTGCAGAAATTGCTGGTAACTCAGACAAGGAACAGTCAACTATTATTGTAAATGAGAATGATCTTTCACTAAAAAGACTTGAGGAGTATCAGAATGAGTTGCAAAGGCTCTACAATGAGAAGGTACCTGTACCTTGACGCCATTTATGTTTTTAACCCATCATTGAGAGGGGTGGTATCCTTCAAAATTGTGACGTTTCAAATAATTTCATGTGATTTCATTTGAAGAATGAAAGACTTCAGCAAGTGGAGAAATACATAGACATGATACACAGCTTGTCCACGATCTTGGGAAAGGATTCTTCTGCAATCATCATGGAAGTTCACCCAAGCTTAAATGATTTGTGTGGAATAACAAAAAATATAAGTGACACTATCTTAGATAAACTCAATATCACAGTGGAGTCCCTCTTTGAAGAAAAGAAAAATCGACTGGACAAGGTACTATTTTGTGTTCTATGTAAACATTGTTAAATTTGAAAAGCTTTTCTGTTATTAAAGGAACTTGAAAACATCTGTTAGCTCAAATGGCTATAGTGGTGACAGTTTTTTTCCTTCAAAAATAAATAGATAAAAGAGACATCTGGGGTATAAAAGTATTAAACTTTTGATATATTATTGGATTACTATCCAGTTGGTTGGCTACTGTAAAATAACTGCGTGAGGAGGCTTCAAGTATTTTGTATTTTCCCCTTCACTCATGTGCTTTCCATTTCACTAGTTTGTCATATTTTTGATATATTATATTTTACAGCTTCACCATTTAGGCAAAGCACTTTCAAATCTGTGGAACCTTATGGACACACCATATAGTGAGCGACACCCATTTTCTCATGTAATCCATCTGTTGTCACTCTCATCAGCAGAAGTAACAGACCCGGGAAGTCTTACTCTAGAAATAGTCCAGCAGGTAGGTATCTAACTTAAATGATCCACAAAATATCGGAAACTCAATTGTTTAAGAAACCCATAACTTTTTACAAGACTGAAGCTGAAGTCAAGAGACTGGATCAACTAAAAGCAAGCAAAATGAAGGAGCTATTCCAGAAGAAGCAGGAGGAGCTGGAGTTGATATGCAAGAAATCACATGTGGAGATTCCTTCAAGGGAAGAGATGAACAATATAATTAACCTCATAAATTCAGGTGAATCTAAGAAACTAAGTAATGTGTGCCTATTTCCTTTTAAAAACTATACATGCTTATTTATTTTAAAACATCAGACTTGAAATTGACTTACATTTTCCACAGGGGAGATTGATCATTCTGATCTCCTCTTGAGCATGGATGAACAGATATCTAGAGCAAAAGAAGAGGCTTCTAGCAGGAAGGCTATCATGGAGAAAGTGGAGAAGTGGATGCTGGCACGTGATGAGGAGCGCTGGCTAGAAGAATATAGCAGGGTTAGAATTTTCATTTGAATCGATCTTCATAACTAGGTTTAAAGGTTAAGCTATCAATAGTATGTTTCACAATCCAAGTGTGCTATCAGGATGAGAATCGATACTCAGTCAGTAGAGGAGCTCACAAAAACTTGAGACGTGCTGAACGAGCCCGCATAATGGTCAGCAGAATACCAGGTACATCCATATATGATTAAACCAGATAATTTAGATCAACCGGCTGCAAACCCACATGTACTTACAAACCATGATTGCAATTTCCAGCTTTGGTAGATATGCTAATAAAAATGACTAGAAGTTGGGAAGAAGAAAGAAACAAAGTTTTCTTGTATGATCAGGTAAGATATCTTACACTCAGCAACACTCGGAATATTTATGCTCAAAAGGTATAGAAGAAACAGTCTAGATAATTCTTATAAGAGAATAAGTGAGATTTTGAATATTCAGAAAACATCCAGCATTTATGCGAGGCTAAATAAATATGCATAATGAATCTCATCATAATATATTTCTTGATGTTATAGTCGTAGACACTGTTAGTGCCTCAGATAAACTGATTGATATCAAGTATTAAAATAGAGAAAACTTGCCGGTGCCATTCTATGAACAGTTTGCTTTTATCATATAATCAAGCCATTTAATATTGAAGATTGAACTTTGCTTTATTAAAAACACTTAACATACGGATACAAATGGGAACCTCTTCCTTATAAAGCCAATGTTAAATTCTAGCATATACAGTTGTCAAATTCTTAACATAGGAGCAATAATGAAATTCTAGCATCTTCTATTATGAAATGTGCCACGTTGCAAACTCAGTCAAACAAGTAACACTATAAACCATCTTATATAGCAGAGTTAGCACCTCCAAATAAAATGAGAAAAGAAAACTTAAGCAAGAGTCAAATCATGCAGCAAACTGCTAGACTACTAGCTTTATTTATGTTGACCTGAAACGTTTTCAGAAGCCAGAGAATGTATCAATTTCTTTACTCTTGGTCCAGCATTTGTTAATTCCCTTTAATAGTATGATGCTGTGGTTTGTTGATTTGATAACAGCATAAACAAATGATATCTACGTAGGTACCTCTGATGGCTATATTGGAAGAATATAATGTACTACGACGAGAAAAAGAGGAGGATATGAAAAGACAGCAGGTGGGTGTTCGATAATACAGTACAGACAGCTTCATACATCAGTTTGAATATCAAATTCTGTTCAAATTAAGTTGTTTGTGAAAAGGTTCTTGCCACGTGAATTGCTATGTCCTAACAACCTTATCCCTACCTCATTTTTCGTATTTGGTTTTCAGCCTTGGGAAAAAAAGAGGATTCAAATCCAAGTAGTTGAGCGAGAAAACACATATACGTCAAGACCCAGCACCAGCAGCAGACGTCTTCCAAGTAGAAGCTTGACTGGAGCTTTAGACAGTTCTGTGATCATGAACAGAAGGCTTTCTATGGGAATCCATCAGCTGCCACCCAACACCGTAAACTCAGGAAATCAAGGCGTGTCCTTCATTAAGGATGGAAGCAATGCCCTAAGGAAAAAGATTTTTGGCGACCCTGCCTTCACCTCTCAAATGCGATGAGGCATCATCTGCAGTGTCAACACACTATATACCATTTCCCCTTACTTTCTTTGTCATAAACCTAGATTTTGACTGAAATTGCTTCAGAAACCTTCCTTTCCAAGAACACTATTGTGGACCTGCAAAAAAACAAGCATGGAGATTTTAATGTACTTGGGTTCCTAATCTTAAGTTGCCGTCTCATTGTTTCACTTGCAATTTTTGCATCGTGTGTTCCTGTTTCAGCACCAGGATAGCAAGATGCATTTCTTGATGTAGATGTACTTTAATCACAAAATAATCTCACGAATTTGAATAATTATAACGGTTCTTGTATTCACGTTGCAACACATTGAACATGATTTCACAGTGAAAAAAAATTCTCATTCATACTGAAAGGTATAACTGCTCCCTTACAAAGTCGTTATATAATCTTTGCCAACTACAAACAAGCAAACCAAAGCAAAGTTGCCAAGGACCTGTTTAGATACGACGTCAGAAGAATTTTTTAGCGCTGTTCGACCACAAAAAAATATATATTTCAAGTCAAGAATACAAACAAAAACTATATCAATAACCAAACAATCTTCATACATAACTAATTATAATCCCTCTTTCGCATTGTTAAATGTTAAATGTTATACCTGATTATGATCGGATACAAAATCTTAACTGCGAGTATAAACAAACATAACCCTAAGACTCATCTACGGGTAATGGCAATTGAGTTTGAGAAGGAGCTTCAGGCGATTGAGTTTCAGAAGGAGCTCCAGGCGACTAAGTTTCAGAAGGAACTTCGGACGATTGAGGTTCAGAAGGAACTTCAGGCGATTGAGGTTCAGAAGGAACTTCAGGCGATTGAGCTTGAGAAGGTATTTTGGGCGCTTGAGCTTGGGCAGGAATTTCAGACGACTGAGCTTGGGCTGGATTTTCAGGCGATTGAGCTTGGGTTGGGTTTTGAGGCTCTGGCTTTCGGAAAAACTGATCGATGCGACGAGTACCAGACGGCGGTTCATCAAGTTTGGGCCGAACCACGGGCTTGGCGGGCCCATCGGGCTTGACGGGCTCAGACGGAGGCGGAAGATCGTCGAGGAGAAAATCCCTGGTTGGCTGGTGCCTCTTAACGGCCATTCTCACGTGTTCCAGATTCACGGTCTTCCGTTTCTTTTCGATAGCAACTTTGGCAGATTTTTCAGCCAGAAATTGGAGGAACAACTCTGTGGAGCGCGACACCAGGAACAACGCTTCTGAACTCACTCTCTTCACATCCTTGTCCAGCGTCATGATCTTCTTAACCCGACTCTTCGGGAATTCGAGTTCAATCGACACCCCGTTCTCTTCTTCCTCCGCCATAGTAGTCATTCAACTCTCTCTCTTCTCCTTTTACGGTGAAGTTATAGATAGACAGGGTTTTCAAATTGGCGGGAACTAGAAATTATCAGGGGTAGTATCGTCTTTCGGACTACCCATTCCCGCCATTCATAAAAGAAATATGAAGTGGGCCGTATTAGGCCTTTTTTAATTTGAGGCCCAGGCCCTGGTCCAGGTCAAGTCTCTCTCTGCTTAGTTTAATGGACTGCTGGAGTTTGCTTTACAGTTGCAGTCACGGGCATTTGGCGTTCTGCGATCACAGAAGGGAATGGAGTATTCTCAAGATGATTTCGATCGGTTAGTGTTATTCGAGCACACGCGGAAGACCGCTGAAGCAAACTACGCTAAGAATCCTCTTGACGCTGATGTATGTATTGTTCTTCGCTGACCTAATATCCCTTCCTTACACTTATGCACGTGAGTTGCTTTGCTCATACTCGTGCATGAAATGAAATTGTTGCTAGTGTTGTTTTTCTGTTATTAGTCAATGTCACATTACATTATGTAAAATAGTAACGCCAAAACATAAGTATAATGAAATCATCTTCGAACTGAACTTTCACCTCAGTAATGAGCAAAATGTAGGTTTGGTTTTACGGATTATGCAGATTATTGAGGTGAAACTTCAATTCTGATTGGAGAATAACCCCTAATTAACTGTAACTAAGTTTTATTGGAAATGGTGTTTATGGAGTTATGCGTTTTTGTGGCTTTGTAGTTTAGAAAATAGCTTAGGTTTATTTTTTCTTACAGAAATAGCTGGAACAAAAGTAAATGTGTCTAAACTTGTATATGAATATTCATACAGAATCTGACCAGGTGGGGGGGAGCTTTGATCGAGTTGTCGGCTTTCGAGAAGCCTAAGGATTCTAAGGCGATGATTAATGGTATATAGCGTGATAAATTGAGCAAAATTTAGAAGTGAATTTTTGTTTTGGCAAAGTGATTGGCGAGTTACTATGATTGATTGTTTTGGGTTTTGGTGGGAACCAACCATCTAAACAGATGCCCTTTCAAAGCTGGAAGAGGCTTTGCTGATCAATCCAACGAAGCACGACACTCTTTGGTACTTGGGAAATGCACACACGTCATGTGGATTTCTAACGCCGGATATCAGTGAGGCAAAGGATTATTTTGACAAGGCACATGAGTATTTCCAGAAAGCTTTTGATGAGGTAATGATATGTTTAATATATGTGCATTCTTCTTCGTTATTATTACAGGCTGTTGCAAATCTAGTAGATACTTAGTAGTGGTTTCTGAAATTGTAGGATCCTGAAAATGACCTCTATAGAAAGTCCTTGGAAATTGCTGTGAAGGTAATGGAATTGCTATGACCACTCTATCAATATTATTTTTGCACCTCATTTAATTCTCGTGTTCCAAACTTTACATAAAAATATCAAACCAGCTAAAACTACCTTGTGATGTTTGTTGTGACCCAATGAACGTTTAAATATGTTCTCAACATTTTGATTTTAGTAACATCAACTGTGTTAACCTTTTTTTTCAACTCAAAACATCATACCCTTCCTCAACTCCGTAAGTATTTGTAAAAGAAAACACATCATCATTCAACAGCATGGAAACACTATGAACCATATATACCAGACAAGCTTATACACTTATCCACATTGTACAAAGCCCCAAATATCCCCTCAGCCATTGCTGGAGAAACCACATGAACCAGCCCTGTTTTCTCATTTTAATCAAATCGAAATGCCACTAACTCATATAACCCCTGTTATCAAAACTGCAACATCCATGAATTATCCACAAATGTTCACCCACCCAGTCGTGAACCATCACCATGAGCAGCCATCACGCCTCCTTACCTGCACCACTATACCCAAAATGCTCAGCTTTGAATTTTGATTCCATTGAAAGGCCCAACATCCATTGCCTTTTATGTCATTCATTCTTATTATTTACTTGTCAATGTATGAAAAACTTTAAGATTTAAGTGCATTTAAATTGGGGGTTTCCGTAGTATGAGTAGTCAAAAAGAGAGATCAGATTTTAATCTTGGACTTAACATTACATGTGTACTTAAGGGAACAATATTAGTTGTCTAATATATCAGTTCTTCTTTTATTTATTATTGATTTTGCTGTAATCGGAGGACTTCTTTGAGACTTGAGTTTTTAGGTAGGTATATATCTTTTTAAATTACTGTAGAAAAATAATGATAAACAAATTGAATATTCACAATAAAATAAACCAATCAAACTATGCATGTAACTAAAATACAAAAAATCACATCACGACTTGAGAAGCCAAACCTTTTTTTTTTTTTAATTTGGTTTGTGTGCTTGTTTGACTATATGGCGATGGGTGTAACCGTTAACCACATCAAAAGGTGACTTCTTTACTTTGTTTGTTGAAAGTTCACTCTACATGAATTATGCAAATAATTTCTTGATTGCTGTTCTTGCATTAATAAGAAAAATACGAAAGTGTCAAAAACTAATTTTCTCCAATTAAAACAATTAGCTAGCATTTGATTAGACTACTATGTGATATTTATAAAGGGTCATTTGAGCCGCAATGCGGTGATCCAGATAATTCATAATTTTGTTTTATGTGAAAAGTAAACTAAAATTTGTTGAAATTGTATAACTCGGTGACTCAAAATTTGTAAATTCAATCAAATCAAATGAACTTTCGAAAATAAGATCTTTACAATTTACTAAAATTAAAACTAGTTAGTCCATAATCCTTTTTTGAGAACGCGACTGGGTTCTCCATTCCTTTAGAAAATACGTAGATGCAGAAATTTTCTCATTATGCTATATATTATGTTCAGAATTTGGATCTTTTACGAATAATTATTTTGTTTCCTTTGTTTTATTTCATTTTCAACAGTAAAACGAATATTTAATCTTTACTAATTATTTTTAAATTTAATTTTGGTTAACCATTTCTAAACGGCAATATCTTAAGGGTTCAATGTTATAATTTGTCATCATTCCTTGTGGAAAATTACAGTTTTAAGCTTAATATCTATCTTTAGAAGCTATTTTTCAAAATTTATATAAAAAAATAAAATAAAAAACTGATTAATAAAAAGTGATTGCTACTGTCTGTATATATTAATTATTTTTTTAAAAAAGTTCTTAGTTACTTATTGTCTTGACACCCTCTATCAAATCGGGGAAAAAGCCTTGTGTTTGCTTGTGTATGTTTGTGATTTCGCATTTCATAACCTTTATTTACACTTATGATAAATAAGTCTTACACTGGTAGAACAACTTAGGTATTTTTTCTATATGCAATCAAGGCAATTGCTTTCTTCATTCCTTTTTTTGTTCTGATAATATTGTTTAATCATATATTTTCTACTCTGACGGCTTGCTGTGAACCATGCTTCATAGGCTCCAGAACTACACATGGAGATCCATAATAACGAGCTTGGTCCGATGAGTAATGCGGGATCCTCTGCTACTTCAAAAGGAAAGGTTGTATATATTGACACTTTATTGTATTTAATTAAAGTTAGTCTTTGTATTCAACCTGTTCTGTCTTGTTAATGGAAGTGGCTTCTTGATAATTTCAAAATGCTCAAAGCAGCTCAAATGGAGTTTTTGTTTTAGTTCAGTGGAAAAAGCCTTGTTTGAAAAGTTACTCATGATTATTTTGTATGAGATTATATGTATTCAATAATCTATAGTGGAGCATGTTATTCATGTCTGCTTTAGCCTTTTTTATGGAAGAACCTTAATGTCATCGTTCGTCTCATCTCAGGAATCTAAAAGGCAGAAGAACAATGACTTTAAGTATGACATATTTGGATGGATTATTCTTGCGGTGAGTATAGTAGCATGGGTGGGAATGGCCAAATCTAACATTCCACCGTCACCTCCTAGATAAACATTTTTCTTTTATGCATTACCTAAGAAATTGGTGATAGGTTGTTTATTTTAGACTGGAACTTGTGTGGTGTCTACTTACTGACTTCATTTATCATCAACTTCTTCGTAAGTGGTTAACTTTCTATTTTTTTTTTAATATTATTTTATTTTATACAATTTTTATCCTTTGAGATATAGGGACATTAATTATTGAAGACATTAATGGTGTCTAAAAACTTCAAATGAAAAATGAATGAATAATTTAACTTTAAAAATAGAACTCTAGCACAATATAATATAATAAGTTATAATTTTAATTTATATATTTAAAGGTGAAAATATATTACTTATACACTTAATATGTATTTGTTATAATATGTTTAGTCATATGGAATGATTACTTTTTTTGCGCTTGTACATGCACAAATATATTAGCTATGATTAAAATTCATTATAAATGAAAAGAATTCCATTAGATTATAATGAATACTATTTATGACATGCGGTTATCTTTATTTATTTAAAGGAAAATAGATTAATGTTCTATTACCATCTCTATTTATCATAAATTAAATTGCGAAGAAATAAAGCTTTGGAGAGAGAAGTCAGTGAGTTAAGGGTAGATAGAAACTAATATTTGTACAAAAACGGACTAATATCATTTCATATTTTTCAAACAAACGTCAATAATACGTTAAAAAAACTGGTGGGATAATGATATGTATATTAATCTCTGTTAAACAACTTGCATGACCACTTTTAATTGTGTTTTACTTTTTTTTATATAACTAAGACTTTGTTTAAGAGAACTGAATCTTTTATAGAACATAACACGTTATTGGTAATGCATCTAACCTTGATTGTAACTATTCTTATACTCGACCTAAACAAAAATATACTAGCATGTTCAGATATTTGATTTAAATTAATCCATAAAATTTGTAATTGAACCATTATTTTGTAAGAATAATTTGAGGTGGCAAACGTTCATTGGTCACCATGCCATTACTCATAAGGGAAAGCAATCCAATTGGTCGTGTATAATGGCCACTAACACACATCGAAATTGGTGTACGTACGAGTCTAACGTGTGTCCTATGATACACCATGTAACGTTAAAACGTCAAAAAGTTACATAAAGAAGATTCCACTTACATTTATTTTCTTCACCTAAGTTTCTTCGAAATTGTGACGAGCAATGTTTTCTTCTATCTCTTGGGAATTCTGCAAAGACAACCTGCTTTACTTGCTTTTTGTACTAGTTAATACATTTTCTTTGGAGATTGGATTTGCAATAATGGTTTTTTCCTTCAGCATGGGATTTAATAATCATTATAATCACTTCATAGATCATTCATATGTATTTGGTGCTTTCATCCAATAATCACTTCGCTCCACAAAGTATCTATTGTTAGTGGGTGTTCTAAAATTTACATATATTCATTCTATTTGAAAATGAACCTATCAATTCAACAAAAATAATAATATTAATAATAATAATAATAATTTGAGTGACTAGATTCATGGGCATGGGCGGAGCCACGCGTTTTTTAACTTATTTATAGATAGAGAGGAGTCAATATGTTTTGTTTTTTTTTTTAAGATGGTAAAAGTTACTTGTTTTACTTTCAAGTTGTTCTTTTATTTAGTTGT
This sequence comes from Vigna reflexopilosa, assembly GCA_027742785.1. Lineage (NCBI taxonomy): Eukaryota > Viridiplantae > Streptophyta > Magnoliopsida > Fabales > Fabaceae > Vigna > Vigna reflexopilosa. Next base: position 538,939 of record CM050914.1, on the reverse strand, counting down.
ATTTTTCAATCATTTAAATCTGTGTAATGTGAGAAAGATTTGTGATTTAGATATTATGAATGAAAAAAAAAATCAAATAAGATATACACAACACGTATTCAAATGAGAAATAAAATGTTTAGATTTTATTACTATTTAACATATTAAAAAAAAGTATATATCCAGTAATTTCTCCAAAAATAAACTACAAAATATAAACTATTAGGAGCTGATTGGTGCATTGTCTATCAATATTCTCCAAAAGGCACAACTGAAGAACTAACACTGTTATTTTCATCAATTAAAAAAATGTTATACGAGTGATAATACAAGATCATTAATAATTGAAGGAGAAGAAGAAAATATTTTGCTAGGAAAGTAGAAAGAACATACATATCTCCATTATAGTTAGTTTTATAAGTATAGTGGAACGAAAATCCTTCCCATGATGTTTCTAAGTTCTGCCTGAAGTAGATTACGTTCGTTGTATGAGACCATTCAACATTTTATATATTCATCATTTCCTTCTACAGCATTCAATATCAACCATGCATAAAAAATAATCAAAAATCATTAACCCTTAAGCTTATAATCCCATCATTATGTGCTTCATTAAACATGCTTAAATACTGTTGCCACTAAAATATTTAACGTCGTAATCCTTGGGAAAATATAAGGCATGCAAGTCAAGGGCTTAACTTAACCATGGTTATCCAATTAACCATAGATAAAAGTTAACCTTAGCTACTTCCCATGTATAGTCTATATATACCATGCATTGATCCACACACGTTGCAACCCAACAAACTCTTCCTTCCTAGTCATGATTTCGACACTCGAAACAATGTTCCAAAGCACCTTCTCTTGTTCTTGTTCTTACTCTTGGTCCCTTGTCACTGTTTTCCTCTCAACGCTACTCGCTGCTCTTGTTATCTCCTTCAACTACTGGCTTGTCCCCGGGGGGTCCACATGGAGAAAACATCGGAACCGTTACAAACACCATGCAAAACTCTCTGGTCCAATGAGTTGGCCCGTATTAAGGATCCTGCCTGAAATGTGCTATCTGGCCCATACAAAACTTGCTTCCATGGCCACTTCCCTAAAAGCAAAGGGGCTCATGGCACTCGTTCTGGGAACCAGACGGGTTGTTATTAGCAGCCACTCGGAGACTGCGGGATAAATTCTTTACGGGTCAAGCTTCTTGAACCGACCCATTAAAGAATCGGCCCGAACGCTGATGTTTGAGCATGCCATCGGATTTGCTCCGTATGGGACGTATTAGCATCACCTTCGTAAGGTGGCGACCACGCACATGTTATCTCCGAGGAGGATTTTTGGTCTGGAGAGCCTCCGACATAGAGTGGCGGCTGATATGGTGAGGAAAACGTGGAAGGAGATTGAGATGAAAGGGGTGGTGGAGGACCAAGTTTGAGAGTGTTTTTGGGATAAATAATAACTGTATGGAATCAGAAAGAGAAAAGGTGTTGGGAGATATGTCAAGGAAGGGTATGAGTTGATTGTCAAGGTTTAACTGGGAAGACTATTTCCCCTTCAGGTTTTTGGACTTTCATGGCGTAAAGAGAAGGTGTCACAGATTGACGAGTAAGGTTAAGAGTGTGGTGGGTGAGATCGTGGAAGAAAGAAAAACATGTGAAAAGCTGGTTGGGCAGACTGATTTTCTCAGCGCTTTGTTATCGTTGCCTGAAGAAGAACGAATAGGTGAATCGGATACAATAGCTATCTTATGGGTAAGTAGTACTCAAGCACACTTGCTAACGTTAACATTTTTCGATGTTTGTATCTCGTATTCATGATGCATGAAATGTTGTTGCGGAGAACAGACACAATTGTTATTCTTTTGGAATGGATTATGGCCATGATGGTCATACACCAAGATGTTCATATGAAAGCGCACCAAGAGATTGACACGTGCATTGGCCAAAATAGTCACATGCGAGACTCTGACGTTCTGAATCTCCCTTACCTTCAACCGTAGTGAAGGAGGTGCTTCGATTGCACCCACCAGACCCATTGCTTTCATGGGCTCGTCTCGCGACCCATGATGTTCACATTGACAAAGTCCCGGTGCCTGCAGGCACAACTACAATGGTTAACATGTAGGCCATATCACACGACTCATCCATCTGGATGGACCCATGGGCCTTCAGGCCCGAACGATTCATTGATGAAGAAGTGTCCATCATGGGATCAGACATGAGACTTGCACCGTTCAGTGCGGAACGAAGGGTGTGCCCTGGTAAAACGTTGGGCTTAGCCACGATTCATATGTGGCTTGCAGAGTTTCTTCACCGATTCATATTGGTTCCGGCGCAACCTGTGGATCTTTCAGAATGCCTTAAGCTCTCTCTGGAAATGAAAAAACCATTACAGTTTAAAGTGATCCCTAGGTACTCTTGAACACACAATAAAGGTTATTGTTGTCCAAAACAAAAAAAAAAGGTACACAGTACAAGTTGAGTTCAAGGAAGTCGAACATAAACTAACTAATGAATTGTACTGTGTTATGTTGTTTTCAAAGTACGGGATGTTATTTTAGTATTATCAAAACTCACCCAATCACTCACGGATGAAGGTTTTGGGAGATCTCTAGTTGAATTGCACCAACCACCCCAAATGTGTAATGAATAAATGTATTATACGTTGTTTGATAACAAGAAACTGAAATGGTTTTGATGGTAAAACTTACTGCTTAAGCTGTCAAGGTCACAATTTTAAGTGAAACATTATTGCAAGTGATGGATAAACATAGAGAAAATTATTGATGCTACTTTGTGATTAAATATGTTTTGTTCAAATGACTCATCAAATACCACACACGTGTTTGCATTGGAGTTATGTAATGTGTATATTTTATATTAAATGGATCAAGTAATATTTTTTTTCAATATTTTAATCTTACAACATTAAACCTTTATTCATTGTGGTATTATTTTAGCGTCCCTCCAATAGAATGCCGCCCCACATAAGAATACATTATATGTAATAAATTCAAATATCACAATTTGATGTGACACTCGTAATTAAATACTCTTACATCACACAGTGTTGCATTTATTATAATCCTACAACTATATCATGTAGTATACCGTTCAGCTCAACATCAGTCACTCAGTCAACGACATCGTAGATAAGGAGATATGATTGATATTCACTTGGCAAGTAAGATGTTTTGTGCAGTACGGAATTTTCAACCTTCTGACTTTGTTTGCTTCACTTGCATAATTAACTCTCAGGCGGTGTGTTCATATGAGATCATTTGGGAGAAAAGAATTCAAGGAGAGTAATTAAATGGATTTAAAAAGATTTAAAGATGATTTTTTAAGCAGTTTTTTTTGCATGTCATCAAGTTCATCCTACACTTTTTATAATATTTTGATTTTAAAAAAAAAAAGTTGAAAAAACTGACCCCATGCATTAAAAAAGCAAAGTCTATACTTCTTTTTCAACTATCGCATTTCACATCTCAAAAAGCCTACACCCCCTTCTTCAAACATTTTCTTTTTAATAATTTCACTGTGACAATTTAATGTTTATTCCATTCCAAAGAATAGTTCCCAGGTAATTCATACGGCTGGATCCACAGACTTGAAAGGCGATATTTCAGTTGCAGCCAATTCATCGGTATTGCCAGCATCTTTCAAATGCTGAATTCGTTGAAGAGTCAACTCACATGTTTCTCGAACTTCCTCGACCGGATCCGAATCCAAACTATTCTTCAGGAGAGGAACATTACCTTCTGAACCTATAGCACCCAATGCCTCAGTTGTCTGAGCAATTATAACAAAAGTCAATCGTCTCAAAAGTGATAAAAACAAGAAGCAAGAGTAGGGCAGCAAAAGAAAAAAAAATCAAAGACCCAAAAAAAAAAGAAAGAAAAGGGTACCTCATGGCGAACAATGGGATGTAAAGAAAGATCATTCAGAACTAAAGCCAAAGCAGGAATGGCTTCCAATTCCTACATTTGACCCAACGCAAATGCAGCTTCGTGCGCCAACAAATTCGATGTATCCCTTGTGGCTGCCATGGTAAATTCTTTTTAAAAATACACTCAGCCGCATCTGCCAAGTGTGGTCTGCTCAGGCAACTCCTGCGAAATCGGCTAACCGCATCTCCCAAGTGTGGCCTCCCTCTGTCGCATCTCCCAAGTGTGGCATCCCTCTGCCGCATCTCCCAAGTGCGGCATCCCTCTGTCGCATCTCCCAAGTGCGGTTATGCACAACAACAGTCGCAACCGCACCTCCCAAGTGCGGTTCTACAGATCAGCGCAACTCAACCCAGATCAACCAACCCAAATAATTCCCAATCCCAACCCCAAATCAATTCAAGCACTAACAACATGATGCATTATATATGAGTATACGCCTGCTAGAAGAAAAAAGTTTTAGATCTCACCACCACAGCAACACTAAACAGCCACCAACAACAACTAGACTAAGCCGAAGAGAGCACCTGCTGGCGGTAAAATTAGACAAAGGAAAAGAAAGAAGAATGGGCTGTAGGATTTTTGAGATGTGAAATGCGACAATGGAAAAAGGAGTGTTCCAATGCATGGGTAAGCTTTTTCAGCTTTTTTTGAATATCAAAATATTCTGGAAGGTGCAGGACAAAGTTGGTGAGGTGTAGGGAGAACTGCTCTTATTTTTTTTGTGTTTATTTGAGTAGATTTGAAGGTAATTGAGAGTGAATTTAGAGGTAAAGTTTCTGAGAATTAGTGTAAGATTAGATTGATGTGAAAGATAAAAAAAAATTATTTAATGGATAGAAATTAAAGATTATCAAAATGCCCCTAGTTATTAAAATAATATAAAATGATAAATTTTAATATTATATTTAATTTTAAAAATGTTTATAAAAAGTAAAAAATTAACATTAATTATTAAAATTAATTTTTAAAATGTAAAAAAAATTAATTTAATAAATTAAAATAATTACTTTTAATCACGAAAGAAGAATTGTAAAAAAAAAATTAATAATTATTTTTACAAGACAGCGTATTAAAGTTCAACTTTAATTCTACTTTGTTAACGTTGCATTTTTTACATATTGTTTAATTCTTATAATAATTAAAATACTAATAATGTAATAATATTTCTACTTTATTTACAGTAACAACAATGTAATAATAATCTTGATGTCAACATAATAAAAAACCAGGTCCATGTGTTATGAGGGAAAAGCTACACATAGCAACTCACTTCCTAGTCTCTGCAATTGAAATTTTTCATTCCCAAGGTTTTTTGATTCATTCATACACAACATTCATCCTTTTTATGCTTCATCGCATCACCCACTCCTCTTCTCCTCCTAGCACGTCTTCTCTCTCACCAATCCTTCCTTTCTTCAAGCTTCAAATTCCCTTTCCCACTCTCATCGAAACGACTCACTCTCAACCTCATCCACACATGGCTTCCTCTCATTCCCTCCACAACCACACGAACTGACTCGCTTCCGAACAGAGTCCTTACCTTCTCCAACACGCACACAACCTGTAACTTTTGACCCTTCTCCTCTCGTTTCCAACATTTGTCACTGCAAGATGGACTCTCGGGCTGCTGGATGAACCATGGGGAACTCATGTGAAACTCTATGCATCACGATGACCCCTCTAGGGCGTTGTAGGATGCTTGGAACCGAGAGGGCAAATAAGACTTTATGCCCTCCATCCCTCCAAATCTCACCACATTAGCGAGTGATAGAAAAATTCCCCATCCCGCAATTCTCTGCAAATCAATCGTCGCAATTCCTTTAAAACGAACATGAATTTCACCACCTCAATTCGTCGCTCTCAAATATTTGTGAACAGTAATTTCTATTTAAGTGAACACAGCCTTAAAGTTATTGTTTTAGCCAATACATATGCGTTCCAAAATGCAATTAGATAATTATTTATAAATCCAATTAGATCGTCTAGTTAGTGCACATATATTCCTTCCTAATGTTATTAGATTATTGTCCTATAGGTGCAATTAGATAATTCACGCACAAACAATTAAGGCAGAGGCAATAATAGCATATTCAAGTAATATCATAAAATCATATGAAGACTAAGGAACTAAACAAATAGCTAAATATGTAACCAATCCCACTTATGTCTTCCCTTAAGAGGCTATAATTGCATATCCACAATCAACTAAGTCCATTCAATAAACATTATCTTTTTGCATGGGGAAAGATATTCTTAGCCCAAATTGGAGAAAGTCATCAAGTTCATCTTGACGGTTGAATCTAGGTTCATAATAAGTGATAAATTCAAGTGTCAAAATGTAGACCTAATGGCACGGTGTGGAACTCCTTTACATGGTTGAAGAGGTAGGTATGGATGTGGAAGACGATGTTAATGTCGAGACTGGATTTGCAATATTGGATTGAACCATGAGTTGCACAATGTGATTATAATTGTTTACGAGAATTAGGATAAATACATTACTTAATAAAATAAAAATGTATAATTGTGAGTGTCACGTGATATTATCATATTTAAAGTTATTACATGTGACAATATCTTATTAGAGACACTTTGATAACACTATAACTCTTTCTTCTAGAAAAAATACTAAAGCAACGAATATTTTATTATATAATCCTTAAACGGGACAAATAACAAGAAAAATATTACATTAATTGTATACGTAGTAATGTTTCTAGTACGTGAAACTATTTTTATACTTATTATTATAACAATTGTTTCAAATACTGAATGAGAAATTTTGAAATATTGAAAATAGATTGAGAACTAAATATTAAATTTGAATTCCGTAAAAGTCTAGTGCCAAACACAATACAAACTATATCAAATTCTCCTAAGAACATATACAAATTATATCTAATTCTCTCACAAGATAAACATATTTACGATCCATTAAATTTTTTTCTTGATTTATTATATTAAAAATAGGTGAATTTTTCTAGTATTTATTTTTCGTAACATTTTTGTGTACTTTTTGGAATTAAAACCAAATTAATGTTGTATTTGTCTTTAATGAATTGAGAATGTTCGATCAAAATGTAAAGTGTTAAAATTATATAATATCATTACTAACTATCATCAACAATTGATAATAAAAGACTCACAAGGTCTATTAATCACTTTATAAAGTTAAGATACATTAGGTTTAAACCCTCTCTTGATTATCATATTTGTGGGTCAATCTCAAGTGGGTCATCTTTTTTTCAATCTCAATTGGTCCATAAACTTGTATAATTGAACCAATTAAGTCCTATGCGTTAAGTTTTCACTTACGGTGTTAAATAGATGCTGAGATGTATTTTTTTTTACATGCATTATGTATTAAATTGAAGAGTGATTTGATGTACAATTAACAATTCCACGTGTAAAATTTTTATATTTATCCTTACCCAAAATCCCGCTGACCTCGATTGCCGAAAAGATTTCTCGACTGGATATCGCCGGCGAAGTGTTCCACCAACCCCAATCCATTCCACACTGCAACACCCAAGACCTATAGTTCTAGGTCTATTAAAGTTGCCTTCAAGGGTTCTTCCAGTTTCGTGTCTCGAGCCCCTCGTCTTCGACGACACCACTACCACCCTCTCCACCAAATTCTCCTTCTCCATCTCCGGCAATGGTGACGACATCCTGATTTTACAAAGGAAGGCATTCCAGTGTTCTACGAAACCCAAATCGATAATGTTGTGAAGTATTTTTACTTTGCATTGTACCCTTTTGTATGTTCTATTTTTCGTCTGATGTTTTGGGTTTTGATTACAGTGTTTATTTGTTGCAGGCTAAGGGAGAAAACACGCAGCCCTGCTTCCCTGTACTGAATCTGGTGCTCATAAGTTTTATTTTCTATATGATGCATTATTCGATTAGAAACTGAAACGAGTTTAATTTCTCAATCAATCAGAAATTATTGTTTTTACTAATATGGTCTATGTAGGTTTTTTATCAATCTTGTTATACTGTGGGCAAAGAAATGTAGATTTTGCTTAGGATCTGGCAATGTGACAGTTGAACTTGGTGGGGGTGAGAAAAAGGTGCCTAGATGCATAAACTGTGATGGTGTTGGTTCACTCACATGCACAACTTGTCAAGAATATGGAATTCAACCCCGTTACCTTGACCGCAGGTATGCAGTTCTGCAACCTCATTTCCCTTCTTTTGTAAACTAACCACCAAATCTGTCTGAAACAATTTGACAAACACCTCATAGGGATTCTCTTACAAGTGGAATAAAAAATGAACCTTGATTGCCCAAGCTCAACGAAATGCTTTTTTCACAAGTTCACAACAAAACAATACATCCTAATCTTCAAAGGGATTAAAAATATCACGACCCGCTCTTTTTCCTCTTCCTTTGATCAACGCCAAAGCCAGTATGAACAATAGAAAAAACACGAACCCTGATAACCTTTGATCGCCGCCTCGATCTTGCCCCCTCGACCTTGCCGCCTCGACCTCACCGCCTCAAAGGCAACATCCCCCTTCTATCACCATGCTCGACTCCCTCCAACTTCTCAACCTCTTCTCCAACGCCCTCGCCGGCGAAATCCCTTCCTCAATTGGAGACCTAATTTCCCTCACAAACATCTCCCTCGCTTCCAACTCCTTCTTCCCGCTCCATCCCCAATTCCATTTCGGCCCTCCCTAGCCTACTTCACATGGATTTGAGCTCCAACCAACTCAACGGAACCATCCCCAAATTCATATCCCTATGTATAAACTATTTATTCTTTGAATTGATGATTATGCTCAATTTTTCAAATTTGTACAAAGAGTTTCTATTGAAATGCTCAAAAGAAAGATGAAGAGGTGTAGGATGATGAACACGCTGAATTTCTGACATTTCTAATTAAACTATTCATCTTAAAAAAAAAAATTCCACCTAATATAAATTTGTTGTAAGAAATAAGATGTGCACCATCATAGTTACACAGTGTTAATGAAAACTTAACGGAAAGAACTTAATTGGTTCAATTTTATAAGTTTATAGATCCAATTAATACCGAAAAAAAAATATGACCCACTTAAAATTGACCAAAGAAAGAGTTTAAACCTTAAATAAAATCAAAACATCCTCAATAATATATCTCAAATTATAATCTTGCAACTAAACAAGTAATAATAATAATTGTAGATTAGTCACCTCATTTAAACTATCATAAATTTAAATTAAGAAAAAAAAATTACTTTCAAGGAAATAACTAACAAATTATAATATTTACTCTAAAAACAACTAAATTAACTTTAATTTATAAATATTGACTTAGAAGTTCGAATATATTTTCATAAATAAAGATTTACAACTCATTTATATTTACATGTTTCCAGTTCTTAATTTCAAACTAAAAAGATAACTTCGAACTCATATAATAAGAGTTAAAGTGATATTTCACCTGCAAAACCTTATTTAAATACTAAATTTCAGTTAATATAATTTACAAACTGATCTCTTAAATAACATAAAAAATATGACACAGCACATCAAATAATGTAAAAAAAAATATCATTTTAAAGTTTGTAAAAAGTTTTATATATATATATATATATATATTATATTGTTTTCTTTAAATTTTTTTAACTTATATAACTTTCATACAAGTTACTTTGTTAGTAAATTTATATTAACGTTTAAAAAAACAAAATAAAGTTTTTAACAAGAAAAAAGTTAATAAATAAAAATATATATAAATGTATTTTTGTTTTCAGTTAATAAATAAAGTTTTAATATATGTATTTTTATTTTTTATCACACTAATGAAACTTTTTTTTTTAAATTAATTTTATCTAAATTTATATTATTAACATCTGCCTATTATCATCTATCTTTTTATATGATACTTGGTAAACAGACAAGACATCGACGAGATATTTAGACACCAATAAAACACATTAAATAAATTTAAATATTTAATAATATAAAAAGTAATATTAGACAATGTGCAAATATTTTTTATGTAATAAAAAGTAATATAAAAACATACAATAGAAAATAAACTTAAACAAAATATTTTTTCTCACATAAAAAAATTAATAAATTTTACTAAAGGAAACACATATAAAAAGTAAATTTTCACTTCTAAGAAAAAAAATAGTATGCAATTTAAGTATGAATGAGTAAATGGAAGATTAAATAGATGAATCTAATTAGTTCAAGTAACACCTTAAATATTCCATAACATACTAAAAAATGGTTCATCAACACACTGTCAATAACACAAAATAAACTAATAAAAAAAAGTCAGATTAAATAATGCATAATCAATAATTAAATTAAAATATGACTAATTTCAACATTTCACCATTATTCTCATCAAGAAATTATACTAATTTAAATATCATACATACAAATTAAATATAGGATGTAGTATGATTATCTAAGAATACATAAATTTAAACTATATGAATTTGATAAATTGATATATATATATTTTAAATTGAAATTGAATTAAGAATCACATTTGTGTTACAAAAGAAGAAATAATGATAAAAAAGTACGCGAGAGAAAAAAGGAAAAGACCGAAAAAGGGAAAAATATTGATTAGTTGAAAAAAATGTAATTAAATAATACATTTGAAAATAAAAATAAAATCAGTAAATTTATTGTATAATAAATTATATATAATTTTTTTAAATATATCTTAATACATGATGGATTATGTTAAATTTATTCTTACTATTACTGTTCATCTCTGTACACTTGTGAAAAAAAATGGAAACACTTTTTTTGTTTGAATGATTTGTTAAAATGTAAGAGTCTTCAATTTTCTTTAAACTATTCAAAGAAAGGGAATGGAGGGAAAAATGGGTCTGAAAATTTGATGAAATTTGGAATCACTTTTGAAAATTTTCACAATATTAATGAATTGAGGTATCTGTGAGCAATTTTAGGAAATTTGAGTGTGTAAAGAAAGTAAATTAAGAAAAGTTCATACTAGGAAAACTTGAATCTGGTTTTGAAATTCAAAATAGCACTGACCATATTGTCAATACCAAGGTGACAGCGAGAGCGTGAGTCTCACTCCCTCAAAACTGTAATGATATTTTGATGAGGAGACACGTGTTGGTCCACTTGAGCGCGTGACTGCCATTTGATCAATCTGGCAAGTACAGCAAGACAATAAAGAATCATTTGAAATATCGGTGGACAAGAATAAATATATTTAATTATCTTATTTAATCATTTTTGTTCTGCATTATTATTTATCAACACATCCCTTTGTGCTGCGAAAAATAATTTTTCATCCTTGATTGTTTTCCCTCTCACTCTCACATTGGAGGGAAAACATCCAAAAGAAATTTTCGGACAGGGAAGGATATAGCTTCTCCTTCAACCACTGAACAAATCTAGGGTTTTAGCCATTTCCTTGAGCTCATTTTCTGTGAGTTGATTCTTTCTCTTTCTTTTTGTTCTTTCATCTGTTTTTTCCTGTTAAAGGAAAAATCTGTGTTAATGCATGGACTGCTTACTGTGAGAGAGTTCATAGCATTTGATCTTGGTACCATGTTTATATGGTGTGAGCTGGGACTTATTGAAATATCACATGCCTGTTGCCATAACTATTATGTTTTAGGGTCTGTTGCGTTTTTAGGGTTTTGTTCTTTTTCAATGGAAGTGTTCGCAATTATCTGTCCCTTGTTCTGTTCCATGCTCTGCAATTTGGATACTGACAAACCAATTTATGTTGGGTAGTGGATTTGATGTGCTTTTAGATGTTACTGGTTCCAGTTATTTCTTCTTGATAATTTTATGGAGTTCCGGGGACCTCAATAAGGAATAACTAATTCATTAAAGGCTTAGTGTGGTGATATATCAATAGCTGTTGTAAATTAGTGTGGTTGCTTTGGAATGGATTTTGAGTGTGATCATACTTTTTTCTTTTCTGGTTTTCGTTCTGCCTGATATCAATGGTATGGATCATTGTCCCTTGCGATTAGGGGTGTGGGTTTTAAAATTGGAGCTCTGAAGTTTTAAGTCATTATGAAGATTCATCATGGTTCTTAGAAACTTACAAAAAGTATTATTTGGTGTTGAATTTTGGATCTCAAAATGGTAGTGATTTTTGAAATTTGGTTCCTGAATGCACTGTATCCGGGTAGTCTTTCTGGAGCTGTTTTTGATGCTTTGATTGCTTTCACAAAAATTAATTAGCTCACCACATATTCTTGTTGAAGTGGATATGCAAACTAAGAAAAAAACTTCTAGGCGAAATGCCAGTCAAGAACGTGGCAGTCCTAAGGTTTCAAGATCACAGAGGAAGGTCTCTGAAAATGGACGAGCTGCTCAAAAGAAAGTGACAGACCTAATTACGTCATCTGCTAGAAAGAATAAATCTTGTAAGTGCCATTGATGGTCTGGCAGATCTTTTCAGTTTTTTAAGATGATCTACATCATTTTTTTTCTTCTTTGGTCTAATTTATCATTTAATTTTCTTGCTATGATTTCTGCAACACATGACTGACTCATAACCATGTTTTTTTTTAATTTGAAATATCTATTATAAATATACTGTTATATCCAATACAATGTGTCTTTCCTTAAGAAACTGTGAAATTATCTGATTTTACTTCTCATCTTTGTTGTGTAACATCAGTTAGCACTCTCGAGAATAAAGCTAGAGAGCCTGTTCCATCAACAGATTTGAATTATGAATACCAGTTTATGGATAGTGGGACTTCCAATCTTTGTCTGGAAAATGATGCAGTTGATGGTGTTTCACTGGATTTTATGGTATTTTAACTATACTGCCTTTCTACTTGTCTTGGTCTGGCTGTTGTACTTTGTGTGTGTGTTTGGGTCTGCATGCTACTACATAAGTCTCTCTTTGCTTGATAGTTGTTTTTAACGTCTCAGACTTCAACTGCATAATGGCTCAAAGTCATTTGGCAATTTATCTCAAATGTAGTATTTTAAGGTTTTCATGTACACTGAGCATGTTTAATATAAATCATTTCTGAAAATTGAAGTGATGATTTGAAGGGATTTGTTTTAAGGTTCTCATGTACACCTGGTTATTGTTAGCGAATTATTGTTTTTTGTTTTTCTAAATGTTTTGAAATAATGCTTCAGGGTTGTAACAATGAAGCTGCACATCTTGAGTCTGGAACTATATTTTCTCCTGGGTTTCACTTATCCAAAAATCCTGGAGGAAAAGTTGTTGATAGAGGTAAATGTCACTGTATCATTTCAATCATTCTTAGCTTTGAATTTCTTTTTCTATTTTCCATGAAATTTTCCTATATTTTGAAATAAATATTTAATCCCTTTTTTTTTGTTTCTATCTAGTTGATTTTATCAAAATTTTTCAGAACGAAGACCACAAGAGAATTTCTCCATGCCAAGAAATAAAATCACCACAGGAAGATACAGTAGATGGTCCTGGCAGTCAAGACTTTGACACTGCAATGGAAATAGACATGAACAATGCATCCAACTACTCTAACTCAGGGAGCTGTGGCAATCAGATGCATGCTTCGGGCACAGAAAAGCTGAATGGTTGCAATTCTGATTTTGATGGAAATGGTCTTTCTATGGAAGTTTCTGCCATATATCTTGCCATGAAAAACTCAAAGCTAGAATGTGTTGATGAGCATGGTCAGGATCCCATGTCCTCTGAAATATGCACAGAGGAGGATGAGTTCGAGGATTTTGATGATTTTGACCCATACTTATTCATAAAGACCTTACCGGACCTGTCATCAGTGGTTCCAACTTTTAGACGATTGTTGTTACCTAAGCAGACACGTAGTTGCCCTTCTACTACCCTTGTTCTGGATTTGGATGGTAAGAAAAAAACATACATGTACATTTTTAAGGGGCATACTTACTGATAAAGAGTGCGTCAGGAGCTTTTTTTTTTTTTTTCCTTTTTTGGGGTTTATATATTATGGATGGTTTGTCTATCTGTTGCAACAGAACCATGCTAGTGTTCCCTTCATTTCTGTTTTGATGTCCTCCGTTCCAATGTCCTTTTCTTATCCTTTTTTGGGTTGTCTGTCATTAATTTATTGTTAGGCAATTATTTGGGTTTTGTTTTCTTATTTTACTATCATGCATTTTTTATGTCGTTTTGTTACTCAGATCCTTTAATTAAAGTGGTTATGTGGCAGTGAACCATCCATCTTGGTGCCATATTAAGGTTGCTGCTTAGTGACTCTTTTTTTTTGTTGGTTCTTGCTCTTTGCTGACTGTCCTTCCCTTAGTTGAAGCGGTCTTTTATCCTGAAATTATCATTCTATGTGATAAGTTTGCTGGACTCTATAGGTAGAAACATGTTTTTTATAGTGCAAATTCTATAAGTGGTTTATTCTTCCACCATGTGTACCAAGCTTGTTTAACTAGTCTCATTTACATTTTCTGTTATGCAAAAAGAACTAGTTGTCGAAGCTCATTTTATACCATATTTTTCCCTCTGCAGAAACTTTGGTGCATTCTACACTGGAACCATGTGAGGATGTTGACTTCACTTTTCCTATTAATTTCAATTGTGAGGAGCACATTGTCTATGTACGCTGCCGCCCTCATCTCAAAGATTTCCTTGAGAGAGTTTCTGGACTTTTCGAGATTATTATATTTACAGCCAGTCAAAGTATTTATGCTGAGCAACTTCTAAACGTTCTTGATCCAAAGCGGAAGATATTTCGCCACCGTGTATACCGTGAGTCCTGTGTTTATGTCGAGGGAAATTATCTCAAAGATTTAACAGTGCTGGGTCGTGATTTGGCACACGTTATAATAATCGACAATTCCCCACAGGTATGCTTATACGATCTATTGCCTAAGACCAAATTGATCTTCTCATGATTAACATTTGTAATGTGCTAGTTGCATACGGATAGATCTTTGTTGTGAAATCATGCTCAAACACCTCAATAGACGTGTTATGATCCCAAAGACTAGAATCTTTAATGGCATAAAATTTGGTAATGACTTGTAATATAAATTATTACCCTATTATTCATAGGAAAAAGGTAATGAACGTAGTTGTTGAAAATACCATGTTAAAGGTTTACTTACAACTTTTTCTGTTGCTAATTTTTTTCCACCCAGGCATTTGGATTCCAGGTGGATAATGGAATACCTATTGAGAGTTGGTTTGAAGATCGTTCAGATCGAGAATTGCTTTCATTACTTCCGTTTTTGGAGAGCTTGGTTGGTGTTGAAGATGTCCGGCCACTTATTGCAAAGAAATTCAACCTGCGGGGGAAAATTGCTGCAGCCGTGCATCCTCTAAACACAAATAGAAGAGATTTCTTGTCAGAATGAATTATGGGTTATAGAATATCGGGGAAGGAAAGTTATAGCATTCTTGCACTATGATTTTAACTTTAGCATTTTCTTTGTTGTTGAAATTGTAATGATATTCAAACTCTGAACCAGCAAAAAGAAAGGGGGATGATGAGAATGTAAAGCATGTGTCGAGAATAGAAACCGATTATACAAAATAACTTGTGCGGGCGGATACATGGTTCTCACTCTCCTGTTAATAAAAGTTCCCCAATTATTTTTATTTATCACATTTTTTAAACATTTATAACGTTCATTTTTGGTTCTTCACAAATCTCCTGATGGAAAAATAATTATTATAATATTTTGTTAACTTTTTTTTAGTTTAATAATTTTTATATCTTTTAACGAGGTTTAAATCTATATTAGGTTTATTGTAATATTTGTTATCAAGTATTATTTGTAAAAGTAGCCATTTGCAATTGCAATTGAATTTGTTATCTGATTATTCACAAAAAAATGAATTCCACACTAAAGATATTCAATATTTAATGCGAGAAAATATGTTAAAATTTTTACATCCAGTGATAAAATTATAAGATATATTGCAAAGTCAATGGCGTCATCGAGACATTTCTGTAGCCCAAGTGTGATATGGAACGAAGGAAATTAGCGTTTCCAAGGAATTCAAGATTTCTCCGTTTTCTGGCGCCAACTTGCTCACAGAACTTGCGTGACTGTTATGATGGATAAAACGGAGATAGAGAACGAAACTCAGAAAAGAGAAAACTGAGGAGAGAAGATTTAGAATACCCATCGACACCCTTCTCATTGCTATTCTTCATGACATATATATATATATAATGATAATGATATGGTAATACAAATTATTTTTATAATATTTTAATATTACACACGTATCATTTTCTAAAATATGTCACCATAATAATAAATTTATAAAAAAAATAAAACATGTTTGTCAAATTGGTAGTAAAAAAAATCTGTTTGAAAATATATTTTTTCCTGTCTAACAGACTGAGAAAATTTTTAACGGCAGTGAGTGCCAACTTCCGTGGCGCTGCATCGTATCGTGGCCCCTGGCTACATCAGATTCGGCCTATAAATATCACTCCTTAGCTTTCATTCCCTCCCGCCACATTCGACATTCAAATTTTTTATAAGTGATCACACTCTTCTTTCAGTTTTTTTCTCTGGAATTCAGATACCATGGTGAGACGAGAAGCCTCTTCTTCATCTTCTTCATCTTCTTCTCCTCTCTCTTCTTCGTCTTCATCTTCTTCTTCTTCTTCCTCTTACTGAGTCGGTTTCTTAATTTTCCATTTCGTTCTTTCAGGTCGTTGCGCAGAAAGTCAAGGAAGCTGAAATCACCGAGCAGGATTCACTTCTTCTCGTACTTCATTATGCGTTTTAATATAATATTTCTTAAACCATAGGCATCTGATGCTTTTACTGTTTCCGTTCGAGTTTTCTCATTGTACTTCCAATGCTGCATTTCCTTCCCTGCTAATAATTTATTGCATTAATGTATTTTAGATTTCTTCAGTACATGTAGTTTTCAATTTTATTTAACAGTAATATTTGTTTTGTTAAACTCTGAACCTGAGATGATTTTGGTTTACACTATATGTAATGTTTGCCGTTCCAAGTTTAATTTAGTTAAGTCGTATAGAAAAATTGTAGATCCACATTTTACTTCAATTTGATGTGCTTTAGTAAATTAATAGTGTCTGAATCACCTCATTTTCATTATCTAATTGAAATTTCATTTGCAAGACGAGGAATCTGCTTCGAATTGCCATATTCAATATCAGTTATATCAGAGGACTATTTCCTGAGAAGTATTTCAATGATAAGTCTGTTCCTGCTTTAGGTAAAACCTGTCTAACGCTGCAGTCTTTTTCATATAGTTTTCCACAGAATTTTCTAATTTGAATTTCATCCAAATCTATTCGTGAAATGACAGAGATGAAGATCAAAAAACTGATGCCGTTGGATGCCGAGTCTCGTAGACTAATTGATTGGATGGAGAAAGGCACGCTTGAACTATTGTCAAAATGAACTTCTAGTAGAAGATTTTGTGTTGCTTGCAATGCATGTTTCATTTGTTCTATCCTATTTCTTTTGCAGGCGTCTACGATGCCTTACAGAAGAAATATCTGAAGACGCTTCTGTTCTGTGTGTGCGAAGCAGTGGACGGACCAATGATTGAGGAATATGCATGTAAGGCTTAAGTATTTACGACATCTGATTGCACTTTGGGTTAGTGGATATGATCGAATTCGGAATTGTAGTTAAATGAATACCGCATAACTTTTTGTTTTAACAAAAGAGAGAATGATACCTAATTGTTACTCTAAGGATTGCTATGATCAAAAGGAAAAATGCGGATTCTAAATTAATTTATCTCGAGATTTTGTGGAGGATTCATCAATCTTGTTTTCCGCGCAGTTTCCTTCAGCTATTCCGACTCTGACAACCAAGAGGTTTCAATGGACATCAATCGAACTGGAAACAAAAAAAACCGGGGGGCCTTCAAGTGTAATTCGACTACAGAAATTACTCCCCAACAGATGAGGTTGATCGCAAAAGAAAATATAATTTACATCTGTGCCGATCTTATCATGTTCCCTCACAATCAAGCTAATATAATTTATATTCGATAACATCTCTAGGAGTTCTGCGTGTAAAATGATCCGTACTCTGGTTCAGTTGATGAGAACTCTGGAGAAAATGCCAGATGAGGTAAGTAAATAAATTCAAAATGCTTTCCTTAATAATTTCGCATTGATATATCTTAATGCTCTAGCGTCTATTGCCTAATCTGACTTCTGCGTTATTTCCTCAGCGTACCATCCTGATGAAGCTCCTCTACTACGATGATGTGACGGTATATTTTTTTTTTTATATAGTAAATAGCAAATCTCGGTCCCTTTTATCTCTTTTATGAATTTCTGCATTGATCAGACTCGAATTACTTTTTGGTCAGGTTGTTGTTTAATAGAGAATGGTTAATGACGTTGGTCATATATACGCAACTGTGAACATTTGTATACTCTGTTATGCCAAAAACAAAGGCTGACTTATTTATATACAGGGTCGGGGTGGTTTCAATATAACTGTTTTTTTTTCCTGCAGCCTGCTGATTATGAGCCTCCTTTCTTCCGGGACTGCACAGGTGAAGAAGCTTATCATCCATGGGAGAAAAATCCGTTGAAAATGGAGGTTGGGAATGTAAACAGCAAGCACTTCGTATTAGCTCTTAAGGTAATGGAAGAATATCGTGTTTACAGATAACGTTCTAAATCTACAAATGTTTTTGCCCATCATTTCTCTTCAATTTTATAGGTGAAGAGTGTACTCGACCCTTGTGAAGATGATAACGAAGGAATCCCGGACGATATGAGCAATGGCGATGATTCAATGCAACAGAATGAGTATTATGATACTGACAGTGAGGTAAATGGCATGGTGCTTGATATGCCCGAAACTGATTGACATGTGTTTGAGACAATCGTCTAATTTAAATATGAGATTTTACAACTTTCAGGTTGATCTTACTCAAGGGAATCGATATGTAGTTGCTCCAATAGGTAACTAGTATCATTTTTCTTATTACTGCACAACTCTATTTTCTCCGTTGTTTTCTTTTAACATGCAGCAATGAAAACAGATAAGCAGCAAGAACAGGAAGACAATGGCACGATTGATGAAGGTAAATTTTATCATCATGCTTGTTTATATATACTCAACCCGGAGGAATCATATTTTATGTGTCTTTGTTAGTTGACAAAGTGAATAAGTTCTTATTTTTCTAGCTCTTTAAAACTGTTAATTCAGTTATTAGCCTGTAACTCTGAATATTTAATGATCTATATTCTGTTCAGACAATACACAGGATCCGGTGGAAGATGAGCAACAGCGGGTCCGGGTCAAGGAGTGGATCAACTGTTGTCACCGTGACACCATTGAACTTACTGATGTTCTATCGAATTTTCCAGACATCTCCGTGGTACCTATTTCCCCCCATGATTATTATAACACTATTATGTTTTTTCGCTGGCCATTATTTTATCTAACTACAAATTTTAGTTTATTTTCACATCTTTTGTCAAAAATAATATCAATTGAATTGTTTTACTTTCAGGTTCTAACTGAAGGTATGAACGTTAATCATGCTCGACTGTTCGCAGATTTAATCATTGCAAGCTTTATTTATCTTTTCCTTGATTGTGATTGGTTCTTTAGAGATCATGGATAAGTTTGTTGAGGAAGGTGTGCTGTCGAAGATAGGGAAGGAATCCTATGCCATTAACAAGGACAAGGTTGACTTTTTTCCTCAGTTGACCTTTGACCTTTACCCTTACCTTTTTTTCCTTGTTCAAGTACTCCATTCCCTTATCAACCCTTTCTGATGAAATTGCAACGTCAGAACCTTGAATACGAGTTCGCCATTGTGAAAGAAGAAATCGACGGTCAGCTTCCTAAAGTTTTTGACAGAGCTTTGCCAGTTGAAGATCGCTTATACATGAAAGTAAGTTTTTATTTTTCCTTATATTTTTTCGTGTTTCCTATGAGGATCTTTGGCTCTTTTGCTGACTTGTAATTTGTACAACGTGTGTTCACAATGAATGATCTATAGCTCAGGTACATAAGTGATGTTTCTTTGGGCTTAAGTAAAGTACCTCTTAATTAATACCGATTTGAAATGAATTGAGCAAGATGCTGCTAGTATTTAGTATCATAGCAAATACTAAAGGCGTTACTTAATGTGAACTATCTCTATCTTTCAAAACACCATGTATCATCTGAAGCATGGAAGGATGGAGTTTCTTGTCTAATCTGTACAGTACACGAAATATTATCACGGACCTCTTAAATTGTTGACTTATCACAGTTATTGTTTAGTCAAATGACAGTTTCTTTACGTTATAATATATCCTAACTTATGAGTAAATATCGCAGGCTCTCTATCATGCTCTTCCGATGACTCACGTGTCAATCAGTAAGCTTCAAAGTTTGCTTGAGGGAGAAGTAAACCAGACGGCAGCTCGAAAGATAATTGATAAAATGGTGCGGGATGGGTTTGTCGAACCCAAAGGCAACAAAAGATTAGGTATCAAATTGAGTGCGTCTTTTGTTCTGCATGTTATACGCGAGTATTTGATGTGATTTAGGCGCATTCTTATTCTGGGACCAAAAACACATTAGATAATAATCATTCTGATTTGTTTGTCTGGTTTTTCCGGGTTCCTTTTCGTGGCTGCTGTGCCTCAGGGAAACGTGTTATCCATTCTGAGTTGACTGAAAGGATATTCATTGAAGTCCAGAAAGCTCTAAGTGCTACGGAAGCTATGGTAACAACTACCGAGTATTTGTGGTTTATATCATCATTTTTTCCATGCATGTTGACAAATTTCACGTTTGTAAATTTCACAGGATGTTGATCACTGTGAACCAAATAGCAAGTCCAAATTAACTGATTTTCGTTTAAATGGTAACGGATTAAGGCCGTTAATGTTTTTACATTCCAATTTCGTAGATGTTCGATATTAGAACTTTATCATCTGTTTAAGTATAAAATAAAAGAGTTTGCGAGAAGTGGAGATATGGAGGTCTTCTATAGTAGCTTTCTTTCTAAAAAGACTCTAGTCAACTTAAACCATCTTGTTCTTTCTTGTTGATCAGGAAACAACCATGACGTGTCTACATGTGGGGTTCTTCACTCCATTGGATCAGATCTAACCCGAATGAAAGTGACATCTGAGACAAACTATACTGACTCCGGGAATGGACAGAACACAACAAAGGCAAAAGAGCCCGGAAACACCCCCATAAGCAGGGTTGAGGCTCGTTACATTAATTAAATTTCCATTTTCTTTATAGTATAATATTGTGTGCATACAACTTACGTAAGCTATTTTGAAATTGTACAGCCTGTTATTTCAAGAGAGAGTTTCGCGATAGGCAAAGAGAATGGAAGAACACACGGAATTGCAAATCAAGGGGACGAAGATGATACAATTATATGCAGTAAGTCGTCCCAAGAGAAACGGTCAAGGAAAACTAGCGCGGTATGTTGTGGCTTCTTTATACCTTACACAGTGATATTATATTTTCTTTCTTTGATTTGGACATGTCAGTAGCCTGAAAGTAATTTTCTTCTTTTGCTACTTTTATTCTTTTGTAGGTGAAGGAGCCTATCCATCAAAATATAAAGCGACAGAGATCCGAGGTCCTGTGAACCTGAATTTGGACCCACACAGTATTCGTGGATAATTCAGTTACAGAAACAAACTTGTACACGCCTTCGGCACTATCATGTATGGCGTATAAAATAAATATTTGGTAGTAGCAGTTGATGCAATGACTTCATAGAAACCCCAATGGCCTGCTTTCTAGCCCACTGGTTTTCATAATTTGTTCACGTCAAATACTAAGCAATGATATGTAAATTACTTTTAAATACAGGTACTTAATTCATATTCTTTATCTTCTTTCCGTCACATACACAAAAAGAAAACCTTTTTTATATTCTTATCTCATTATATTTATTTGTTTGTTTCGTTTAAGTCAAATTGATGGGATGTGCTCATAAATTATTTTTATTGCTATTGGTACGTTGTATTTCTTACAAATTTTATTTGGTGAAAGTTGTCCACTACATTTCCTGATCTTTATTCAGTCGTTACCTCGTTCCATTTCATTTAGAAGATGTAGATTATGTTTTTCTTTATCGAATACTTATCATCTCTAACTAGAAACACTAAATCCATTGAAATTTTAGGAAGGTATGATTGGAACAATGGCCTCATAAGAACTTCAAATTGACTGCCCGAGTTCAGATAAAAAATACAATTTTTAGAAATAAGTTACAAACTTATATAATATGTAATTTGAATGTTGATAATTATAACATGTGACATCTTGTCATCTTTATTCAATTTAAAAATTGTTAAAGGTCAGTTTAGTGATTACATTTCTTGTTTTGGAGCGGAATACATTTTTATTTTTATTTTCATTTTAGATTAATATTGGATTTTATTTTTTGTGATTAATGAATTTTAACATAAATCTACTTTGTTGGATAAATATTGACTTAAAATGTCTTACATTTGGGATAAAATTAATTACTTAGTATTATGATATGAACATATATATTAATCTATCCATCCCAATATTATTAAAAAATTATCTTGCAATACTTGTAGATCGCATGTGTAGAAGCCTATTTTAGAGTATTTATTCTCATTACGTTTAAGTTAATTTTATTTTAAATAACAGAAGTAAAACATAATTTTAAAATTTTTAAAAACAAAAATAACACCAAATTTAAAGGTGTGCAAAAATATTTGAACCATATAAAATAACTTTAATTTTCCTAAATATCAATTGCTTTATAAGTTGGGTAATGATACTTTGACATCTAAAATGTGACAAATTTTTGACACCGTCACGTGTCACATTTTGAGTGATCCATGTGTTTTAAAAAATAAAATGACAGAATGAAGTTGATTCAATGTGTAGTAACAGACTTGGAATCAATGTACAAATAAGTGGGTAGTTTAGGCTAACTTTTAGCACGAGGAGGACATCTTTGAATCTGCCACTTGTTTTGAACTTCACAGTTTATTTTTAACCAATTTTATTGAATAAAATTCATTAATTATCATTTAAGAACACATTTATATCGAAGTTCATCCCAAAGAAAACATTTTTTTTAAAGTGATGGTGCAGAAAGGAAAATGATAGCAATGTACAAATAACTGGGTAGTTTAGGCTAACTTTTAGCACCAAGAAGACATCTTTGAATCTGACACTTGTTTTGAACTCCACAATAAATACATGTCATTCTGTCATTTTATTTTTTAAAACATGTGGATCACCCAAAATGTGACACGTGATAGTGTCAAAATTTGTCACATTTTTTGGTGTGAAAGTATCGTTACCCTTATAAGTTTCCAACTAAGTTATTGATTGATTTGACTGGTTTGTGGTCAGTTTGTGAGTCTTGACATAAATGTAGATCCCGGTCGCTCCACTCCGAAGAAGGTTCTCAATTAGCAACGAAGTGCCACGTGGCTTCTGGAAATAGCCAGTTTGCCCTAGAGAGATCCCAAGGAGTCGGTCCGAACGTAGACCCCACCCTTTGCCTGACAAACACAGAGACGTGTGTTTTTGATTCTATTGTGCCATGCGATGAGATTTAGATGCGCATAATATAAAGTGCCCTTCCATTACCCATTTAAACCAATTGCCATCAAACAAAGTTGAAGCTTTTCTCACCGACACCGTCATCTCTGTCCATCCTGTGAGTCATTTTCAGTTATTATTATTTCATTTTTCTTCCTCCATTCTTTTCTGTAAAACAATTGAACTCTCCACTTCTTAAATTTTAGTACCGATTCAGTTCTGACACGTACAAATCAATGGCCAAGACCGAGGTTAGTTGTCTTCTGATTTTTTTTCGTCCATGGTGTTTGAGATTGTAAATATTGTAGTGTATAATTAATTTGAGATTGTACTTTTTTCCTGCAGTTGGAGGTAACGGTTGACAGGAAGAACAAAGACCTAAAGCACCTGGGGTTTGTGAGGATTGCTGCTATTCAAACCTTTGTGTTTGTGTCAAATCTGTATGAGTACGCAAAGCAAAATTCTGGGCCTTTGCGATCTCCTGTTGGAACGGTGGAAAACACTGTAACCACCGTTCTTGGTCCAGTATGCAACAAGTTCAAGGGCTTCCCTGATGATATCCTGGTTTTCGTTGACAAAAAGGTGCTTTTTTTTTCTTCATTTACCCCTTTCTCATTTCACATGTACGTGTTAAGATAAAATGCGTTGTTTTATTTGAATGGTTTTTATAACCTTTCTGGTTTCTCTCGTGGATCTGATGATAAGGATGATGGCAAAATTGGGAGAATGATTGTTAATGATTCATACCCAGCTTGTAATAATCAATTGGCCGATTACTTTCGATCTTGATCATCAGATGTGTTTCTTGAATAGCCAATAAGGAAGCGGTTGCTGCCTGCAGATAAAAAGTAGATTGTGTTAGTGGGTAGGTATTACCTTATGAAGACATAAATAAAAGGTTGGAAATCAATAACTTAGTTATGTTGGCCAAACTTTTGATTTAATGGTGATGGAAAGGTTAAACATCTCATGAGGAGGAGTTTCCTTGATTGATTGGCCTACTATTTGAAGTCAAGATTGACTTAATGATGCTGGAAAGGTTTAACTCTTCGCAAATTGCTGTTTTTCTTCAGTACAACTTATACGCAGTTTGTTAGGTGTTATTTCTAAAAACTCTTCGATAAGAATTGGGATTTCTCTGCTTTAATCTGAATCGTAAAGCCTTGAGTTAAAGGATTATTTGTCCTTTGTACCTTGTACACTTAAGATTCCATGTTAATGTTTAACAGACATTGTTAATTTATTGATCGATTTGTGGCTAAACTAATTAGCATAAGATTTGGACAGGTGGATGAAGCTACACAGAAGTTCGATGAGCATGCTCCTCCTGTTGCTAAGCAGCTCGCGAATCTAGCCAAAAGTTTGATTCAGAAAGTGGCAAACGAGGCAGGGAAAGTTGCTGGTGAAGCTCAATCTGGGGGGCCAAGAGCAGCTGTGCATTATGTGGCTACAGAGTCAAAGCATTTTGTGTTGATAAATTCAGTTAAGTTGTGGAATGGACTCGACCATTATCCACCATTCCATGCATTGGCAGAGATGGCAGTTCCCACTGCTGCTCACTGGTCAGAGAAGTACAACCATGTGATCAAGGGCATGACTCAAAAGGGTTACTGTTTCATTGGGTATCTACCGTTGATTCCCATTGATGAGATTGGGAAGGCATTTAAACAGTGTCAGGGGAACTTGAAAGGAGATGATGCAGCTTATGTTGAAAAGAGCTCAGAATCATCATCTGATTCTGATTAAGTTGAGCTTTACGTCTTCAAATCATTTGCTTCTGAGTGACCTTGTTTCTGTGGGTTGAAACATTCTAGGCCATGTGGTGGTAGTGACTAGTGACTAGCACTATTGAAGTTTGTAAGACTTGGTAAGACTGTATAACTAATCCATGTAGAAAACAGGGTTTATGTAAATGGTCTGAATAATGCTCATAAAGCGTGTTTCCTCCTTCTATATGCAGATAAAATGTCATTCCTCCTCAGACTCTTCAATTTAATTTCTTTGAGTGGAACCGCTAAAATTGACATAGCTTTTAGTTTTTTAGCATTACTTGTACGACTCGCTAATCAATTCTTAAAAGATAAATATATCTCAACAACTCTTCATTCTTGTACACATGTTCATATTTCTATCTCCACATATTTACCCACTGAAACCATATACACATGTTCATGATTTCTATCTCCACATGTATATTGGACCGTTTGTTTTAACATTCTTTCTATTTTGTCAAAGGATCATTTTAAAACAAAAAACAGTTATTATCGGCATCTACTTTTGGTAATTGAAATTTAAAAATATAAACATTATTAAAAGAATCTTATTTACCCTACAAGCTATAAGTATAGAGATGACATTAAGAAAAAGTAAACAAAAAAATTCCGTAAAACGTGTATTAGAGACATGATTATGTATAAATTTGTCAATAAGAAAACTACTTTAAATAATTAGTAAAGAATTTATTAATAGAGTGATTAGTTTAAATAATTATGCTGATGTCCCACAAATTATCATTGAGAAACTACTATACTTATTCAGTGTGAAGAATCATCCACCAATATTGAAAAACAAGTATCATTTTCAATTACTGTTAGAAAGAGAACCATTTCAAGAAATAAAAAAAATCTTTTTGTCAAACACGTCTTACCATAAATATACACTAATGAGATATATTTAATGGAAATATTTCAATGGAGTCATAAAATTCCTCTGAAAATATTTTTAACAAATATATAATATAAAGGTTTATGTAGTTAGAAACAAATGTGAAATTTTAGAAATGGAAAAAAGTGTTTTTTTTTATCGTTTTACTAATATTTGTATGTGGATGATGTTTTATTGGTACAATGGACTTGTTAGTAGAGATGTGTCCATCACCAACTTTTTGTTATAATATTATAATTTTTTAGTATAATTCCAGTTATTTATTATTTTAATGGCTTTTTTTTATTTTGTTTCTCCTTTGTTAACTAGTATTGTGACTAAAGAAAATGATATTAAAATAGACTTAGGTTACCAATAGAAATGAATATTCACAGTAAAATTATGAGTTTAAAAGGTTGGATCTAAATATCGAATGGATAAAGAATAAATTAATAAAAGATAGTAAATAAATAATACAAAAAAGCACCATTTCCAGCAAAAAAAAAAAAGGCATGAACTATGATCAACATTTTCTATAAAGGAAAATGGTTGAAAAAAAATAATTACGTTTCATGAACAAAATATTGCCACGTGTGGATCTAATTTAGCATTTTATATGGCTCTTAATGCACCAAATCAATATTTGCAGTACCATTAACTGGCTTCTGTTAGACATAGACTAAAATAATCGACAGATTAAAGACTTGGTGTTATATTAGATATCCAAACATGGTCTTAGTTTTGGAAAATGAAAATAGAAATTGTAATAATGGGCCTAATCGAACTGGGCCTGGACCACCATAGATATGTGTAGCTTTTAAATGCGTGTAAATATATGTGTTCGTAATGAGTGGCTCTCCCACCACACCCTCACACGACAATATTTAATTCTCATAAATTTACTTCTTTTTTCTAATATGCGCATCAAACACTGTATGTGAAAAGACATATAACCCCCACCTCAACTCAACCGCCAAAATTGAATTGCATCCCTCTTTTCTCTTCCACCACAAAAACCTAATTAATATTTTTCTTTATTAAAAAATTATAATTATATTGTCAAATAACTGTTTAACTTCCCATGTTGGCAAACGCCAAATTGAAAATCTATTATTTAAAACCGAAACCAGAATTAAGATAAGAACTGTTTTTTTTTTTTTAATGAAGAAAAAGTGATTCTAGGATTCCAAGTGCTATTATTAATATTCCAGCACTCTTACTTTCCAGTTTGTTTGTTTTTTTTTTCTGTATGCAATTATAGAAGAATATCTCGAAAATCTTTCCTAAAGAAGATTGATAGCTCTTTGAAACAGCAAGTGAAAAATAATTATCCAGAAAAGAATCGGTGCCATCAAGTGTTTGGCACATTTTATTGTCAGTTGTCATAATCAATTTCATAAATGGTGGAAATCGGTGTTCTGAGGGAGGCAAGATTGTAAAACCCAACTCCACTTGTCGTACTCTTTTTGACCTCTTTACTACCACTCATTGTCATTCTTCTTATGTGCATTGTGCAATCCTCGTTTACTTTTGTTGTTTCAGATCTCATTACAATTTTCAAAACCTTTTTTTTATAAGAGAGTTATGTTAACCAAAATTAAATAAAAATTCATATATCTTAATTCATCGATTATATTAAAACAAAAAAGTATCTCCTTTTTTTTTGTTTTTAAGGAGAACTAATTAAGGTTCCACTGCCGGTAATACTATACAACAGTAAAAGTAAAAGGAAGCAAAACTCTGTCATTGAAGTTTGCATTTTGCATATCCAAGGTAATAAATGAGAATTTTTTTTCTTCCCATTTTCACCCCAAATGAAAAAAATTGATTCTTACCCCTTCATTGAAACTTCCAGACAGGCTTTGTCCTAACGTTTAATTTAATCTAACTATTTGCCATCATTACGGCGTCGCCGCCGTCCTCGCCGGCGACTTCTTCCCCGTCGTCATTGAGCCACCTCTCAACGGGAGCACATTCCGCCTTGTGCCTGAATTTCCAATCAAGCGCCTGACACGCGCGCGAGCAATAATTCACCACGCCGCAAACTGAACACCTCCGGAACTCGTGCCTCCTAGTCTCGGGTCGCCCGCAACCCGAATGTGAACACAGTCTCATACCCGGACCCAGTGACCCGCTCCGAATTTCAAACCACTCCGACAAAAACTTACTCGCCGGATGAGTCTCCGACGCCGGCACGTTGCAACCGTAATCACTCAACAGTGGACAACCCGTCCCGGTCCCTAAACGGAGTCGCGGGTGCGGTACTGGGAGGTTCCACGTCACCCACGGACGCTTATTGCTCGAGCCGGAGAGCACGGCGGCGAGTTCACGCGCGTTGGCTTGCAACAAAAAACGTCGACCTTCCGCTACGTTCTGCTTAACGCCGTAACCGTCTTGCAAACAATGACCCAGCTCACGCAGCGCGTCGATGTGACCGAGAAAAGCCGCGCGTGCGCAGAGGGCCACTCCGGCACGAAGGTCCTTGTCGTTTTTTGTGCCGCCGCTTCCGTTGAACTGTATCACCGCGAGAGAATACAGCGCCGGCGCGTGAGAATTCATAGCCGCCTTCGCCATCAGCGACGCGCCGCTTCCTCTGTTTTGCATACAATAAAACCGAATCTGCAAGCAGATAACATTTCAAAACTAAAACTTTCGTCCAACATTTAAAAAAAATTAAATAAAAGGAAAAAACAATGAGATTTCTTTAACGGTATATGTTAACGAACCATGCCAAGAGTGTAACAGGCTTCAATGTTTCCGGCATCGGCACAGTGTTTGAGGAAACGGTGAACAGAATCACACCAATTTTGGGGTTTGACTGAGAATGTTTTGTGGGATGCTTTTGATAACACGAGAGAGTGAAGGCCTAGAGAGTTTAGTCTCTTGCACCTGTTGAGTTTCACCAAATACATTAAAAACATAAACTTTGAACTCAATTTTTTTCTTCTTTTGAAGTGATTGAGAAAAGTGAGTACATACGTTACTAAGACATTGATAAAATCGGAGGGTGAAGATGCTGTGGCACTGAGCTTGCAGAGGATAGAGAGGAGAAGATCGTCCGGCAAAGATTCGAAGAAATCCGAGGCTTTATCCGGCGATGTTTTTTGTCTTTTGGAAGGGAACGGCATGTCTGAAGACATGGTTGGAAATGGCAGAAAAGAGAGGAAAGATAAGAAAGAACTCTGTTTGTTGGCATAATATGTCAAAGTTAAATCTATTTATGTGGGTGGGTGCGCTCTTCCATGTACAAGATACTCTCCTTTCCGATAAATGAATATTTCTTATAGTAAAAATTAAATTAAAATTAAATTTCTATTTTATTACATTTAATTTATATTATATTTTTTAATTTTATTTTAAAAATTTATAAAAAACTTTAAATGTTTGTGAATATATATGTATATTTACTAATTTTTAACTACAAACTTAATTACCAAACACCCCTGTATTCTCGTTTTCATGGTCAAACTGCGTTGACTCAGACCATCTTGCATGATACGGCATACTGCGTTATGTATTTCTCGCGTTTTTAATCATTGATGGAATAGGAAAATGTACGTTTCTAATCTATAAAAATACATAAATTGCATTTTATTTTTCTCTCAACTAGAATTGCTGATATTTAAAACTACCCTATTTGAATCAAATTAATATAATGGCAATATAAGATTAATGTAAAAAGTAACATTTATTTTTCTAACCATCAGTAAGATACTTCATTTCAAAAATTAGGGTAAACTTTGATGACATATACTTTGAATGAAAATTGATCCCTTGATTCGTTGCGATCTTATTTGATTTCATCCCAACAAACCATGAACATCCGTACCATGTTGTTGTGTTATGAGTGTCTCTGGTGAGGAAGAACAACATGTCTTGTGATGGACAGAGTCAAAGATTGCGAATAAATGGTCTAAGTGATTATGGACAAAATCATACACTCCATAAAAAATGTTATGGCATCATGCATCCAGATAATCTCCTGCTAATTACCACAATTTAACCCCTTATTTTATTATTTATTTTCTCTATTTATTGATCCATTATTTTCAAAAACCATTGTTATAAGTGCACTGAAATAAAATAAGATTATACGTGTAATCTCATTGAATAAATTTTTCCCTTTGAATTTAATTATAAATAACACTAATTTTTCATAACATTATACTATCTAGTGTTGTTGTAATATTTGGCACTGATGTAATCTAATTTAATACAGCATTAAAAAAAATTCGTCTAACAAAAATATACATATTGTAAATAACTAATTAAATATAATTTACAATAACCAATTTAAAACAATAATTATAATTCAAGTGATAATACAATATTTAATGTCGCTACAGAATTCATAATAGAGCATTTAACATTTACTTTTTTTTACTCTCGTCTTATTTAGCATTTGACTTTGACTTTTACTCAATATTTTTAATATTAACACCTATCTACACTATATAGGAATAACTTTTAAACAGGGTTTTTTTTTATTTAATGTGTTTAATATCTAAAGTTATTAATTAAAAATTATAAATTTAATAACCATACATTAACAATAAAAAAAAAACTGTTTATAAATGTAATATCAAATTAAGATTTGAAATGCTTCTTTGATGTGTAATTTCTCGGTTGCAAATAAAAAAATTCATTTATGAGTGAAATACCAAACTAACAATATGAAATATTTCGTTAATGTGTATTTTCTCCTATGCAAAATTCTTGTTGTTTTAACATTTTTTTATTTGACTGTTTTTTTTCTAAACTTTATAGTTATTCTTGAACAAAAAGCACTATTTGTCATAAATAAATAAATATATATATATATATATATATATATATGAAAAAAAAATTACCTATAATAAAACTGTAGAAATTATTTAAATTTATTTTTATAATTACAATAAGAATAATTTTATCATTTAAAAAAGAAAAAAATACATACACATACGTGTCGATGTGTTTTTATTAGTCTTATTAAATAAAGACACTACATATATATCATTCCTTATTTGTTAAACTATATACAATAATGCTAATTAAGCACGAAGAACTTAGAAAGGGAGGAAATGTGATAAATCTTATAAAATATAATAATTTTAGTTGAGTTTAATCTAATCCATTCAATTTGACCAGAATGATTAATGTCGTGTTTAAATTTTGTAGACTAAATTTAATTTTTATCCACATTATGTTAGTGACAAAATGGTATTGACAATATAAATACTATTATTTGATATCAATGACAAGTGTAATAGATTAGTAACTACAGTTAAAGAAAATAAACTTTCTTTGAATGCTGAATAAAAAACTACGTCTATTTGTTATCTCAAGCTTGTAAGATTATTATTTAAATTTTAATTAAAACTCAAGTGATTTTTCTATCAAATTATAGATTATTGTATATAATAAAGTTAAAAGGTTAGCCCTAACATAATATCCAATTATCTTATCAAATAAAAATAATTAATTTTGACGACATTTTTATTATTTTTAATTGATGATGTTATTATCCAATAATCTTATCAATATCTTTGTACGAGTTTTGAAACATAATACTGCCGAAATTAACATGTCAATATTATCTAAAAATAATAATTGTCAGGATTGAATTAATGTATTTATTTAATATAAACATAATTTTTTTTAATATTAATTTGGACATGATTTTGAAAGTAACACAACATTATTTAGTTTCATAATAAAAAAGCTAATTTTCAAACCAGTGCTTTTAATACATGCCTAAAATGAAATAAAAATTTGTAAAGGTGTTAATACTTTTTATAGTA
This sequence comes from Vigna reflexopilosa, assembly GCA_027742785.1. Lineage (NCBI taxonomy): Eukaryota > Viridiplantae > Streptophyta > Magnoliopsida > Fabales > Fabaceae > Vigna > Vigna reflexopilosa. The sequence goes on along the minus strand of CM050914.1, from coordinate 507,114 downwards.
AATTGAACTTGACCTTCTTGAATTTTGTTTTAATTATAATTACAATATTGGGTAGAATGTGATTCCACATGTTACAGAAATCTGTTAAGGGGGACCCACTTTTGTTCGAAGGTTTGGACTTAAAAATCCTATTATGACAATTATCATTAATAGTCAAATGTATTTTTTTGGTATAAATAGTTAAATGTGACTTTAAATGAATTATATATATATATATATATATATATATATATATATATATTATTGGAGTTGAGGTTAATTATTTTCTAAGTTACTTTCTTCCATCTCCTCCTCGGATAATTCATTGTTTTTATTTTATTTTGTTTGATCGTGTTGGGATATTAATTACAAAAAATACTTTTATGTCAAAACCGGTACGAATTTAACAATTTAATAATAAAAATATATTAAATATAATAACATATAATTCTTTAAATTTATATTTATAAATTTCGAAAGAAATTTTAAATTTAGTTACAATCCAATTAATAATAATTATTTTTTAATTTAATATAATAATTCTTAACCTTAATTCTTATTTATAACATATAGCTAGATTTATATTACTGAACCGACCAATTCACTGATATTTCTAACTAATGATTGTCCGATTTTAAAATAACCATATTAAAAGTCTAAAAGTTAAATAAATAGTACATAAGATTTTAGTTCTACATATCCACTTTTACCGTCATGATTTCTTATTGAATACATTTTGATACTGTAAAAAGTAAATCAATATAAAATCGAACTTTTGTTTCTGAAATTTAAAAAGTGAATGAATATAAGATTTAACCAAATACATTTATATTTATAAAAATAGCCTAAAATATAAAAAATGAACGAAATATAAGAGTTAACCCAATACATTTATCTTTATAAAAATATAGCCTGTATATTATATGTTTTTGAAAATAATATTTTAAGAAGGATTAAATATATTTTTAATCATTAAAAAGTGATTTTTTTTTAATAAAACCAGTGATAAGTATATAACTTATATTTTTTATCATCCATTAGACTATAAGGTCGGGTTATCTTGTTAATCTTTCGTCAGTGTCTTGAACCCAAAAGGACGTTAACTTTTTTTCCTTTTAGAAATAGCAAAATGAACACATAAAAGAAAAATATTTTCAATTTCCTTATCTCAAAAAATAAATTATTTGTTAGATAACTATTAGCGTAGCTCTGCGTAAATAGCCAAAGTTTTAATTAATTGGTGGTTAACGATATATTACATACTATTAGCTTGGGCTTTTATGAATATATATGACATAAAAATGTGGCCACTTTAATTTTTATAACAAATATTTTAACATAAGATAGAGTAATGCGAATTCTGTTCATGTTATAAACAAAAAATTAGTCTTTATTTAAAGGGTTGTTCAAATTTTATGAGCATTTTAAATGTATATGATGTTTAAAAAACGAAAAGAAGATATATTTAAGAATTAAAAAAGAAGCAAAATAAATTACTATAAAAAATAATTAAAGAAAAGTATTTGTGTATCAAAGAATAACAAAGTAGATGATTCCATGTTATTTTTTAGAAGTATACGTATACCTTAAATGAAAATATTATATATGTGTGTATATATATAAAGGTTTAAAGAAAAAATTTAAAATTATAAAATTATTCCTTTTGAATTTTATTTTTTTTCAAAAGTATCAATTCAATTGTGTTACACAAACATAAAGGTTGAGTAAATGTATTTTTGGGAGAATTTTGATTTATAATAACCCTGACTTGCTTCTCACGGCTCTGTACAATCTTATATAGCTTTAAGTCAATATGATCATTCAATTTGAGGAAATATGATTAAATGTAGAATTTGACGATGCAATTAGATGGGTTTATTGGTATGATTGATATATATGTGGTGACGATACATATATGTGGAACATAGAATTTTTTATATATCAAGTTGTATTATTCCATTAAATATAATTTTCATTCCAGATAGGATTTTCGAAGCAGTTAACTTTACTACGTGCCCTTATCATTGCCATTCATACCATGCATGCATTCTCTTCAAACTTATAATAAGACATAACACTTGGCATACGTTTAGTGTGCACCTAAAAAATGTTATATCTTGTGCGATGTTTGTTGCCACGAATGTTTGAGAATAGAGAGAAGATTGAGGTCTTGTTCATTTGAGTGGATTTGGGGGAGAGTGATTCAGACGATTTGAGAGAGAGGATTTGAAGATAATTTTTTTTTGTATATTTGAATAGATTTGGAGGTAAGTGAGAGTGAATTTGGAAGTAAATTTTTTTAATCTGTCACATAAATTAAATCATAAACTAATTTTCACAACCTTTACTTTCAAATTCATTCTAAAAAGATATTTTAGATTTATCGAAAATGACAGTTTTGTTGGATTTATTGATAAAAAGATTCATTGAAAAATGACAATATTAATAAAATCTGAGTTAAATCGAATAAGGAATTGACACTATTCTTTATAAAAAAACCTCAAGACAATGGATTAATGAATCTTTTACATTTTTATAAAATGCTTTATTTTTTTATTTTTATTCAACGTGAGATTTTCACTCACACTTGTATTCTTAACAAGTTTTACTTGAAATATATCAATATCAATTTCCACGTATATTACAGTCATTCGTATATAAATCTCAATCCATCCATGAGTAATTTGAACCAAACAATTGCTTAACATATTTGCTAAATGCACCTCGCACACGTGATGATGAACATATATAATTTATGATAGATTGGGTTGAGTATGATCTAAGTTAGATTTTGCAAGCTTAATTAACTTCTGCAAATTTTGATTTCATTCACTTTCATTATAAAAAAGATAATAATACTTATACAATATTTTTTTACAACGTCATCTACGTGTCATTATATGATTGGTCCATTATGTGATATAAGTTTATGATTATTATTATTGATTATGAAGTAATTTTGAATAAATCATAAAATGACACGTAAATGATGTTCAAATATTATAAAAAAAATATTGTCTAAATATCATTATTCTATAAAAAAACTTCTAACTACTTCGAATTTTAGTCCAAGAAAATTGAGACTTAAGTTAAGCCAAAATTAAAATATGGATAAGGACTAATAAAATGATCTTAATTATTATTATTATTATTTATTAATTTAAAGACGTGAAGAAGTACCAAACTAGAACCACAATTATGAGAATGTGGTGTTCTAGATGGGAGCACCTCCATGTGTAATTTTGAGAATCACAGAGCATTAATATTGAGGTAGCATTTGCGTATAATTGACACGATGTATAATTTATTAATTAAGGAAAATGATAAGCATCTACCCCAATTTTGATAGATATGGATAGGGAGAGAAAGAAACTACACACAGAAAGAAAAGGAAAAAGGAAAATGGAAAAAAATGCACTATTTGACGAATAATACAACAAGAATAAGACGATGAAAGAAAATTAAATGGGGAAAAACGCTCTTTATTTCTTACTGGGATCGGTTGAAGTACAATTTTAAAGCTTTATATATTTTTATTTTAATATTTTTCTAAAATAATAAAAATATAAAAAAAAAACATAAGAAAAAGTATTACTCTTTTAAATATTACAGTCACGTCAAGGGTATGGATACAGGTCACAGAGTAAGAGCATGTATACCTTTTTATTTTCCATTCCAAACACTGTATTATTGGTTATTTAATTTAATTTTTATTAATGTGTTTTAACTAAAAGCTTAGCCTTCTTTAAATAAAGTCTCCATTATAGAATGGTAAACGAAACACTTTTGGATGTAAAGTTGAGATCAAAGGTTTAGTATGGTATGATACTAAAGGTTTTAAGTGTTTATTCTCCTCCTATTGTTTGTGCATTATACTAAAAGGTAACCTACATAAGAATCGTTCTTTCACTACTTAAGTAATTAATGCTTATCAATGTCATTATTTATCTTTAATTCAAATATGTATTCATAGAATTTCAAATGAGTTTTGATTGAGGACAATTAAATTATAGTTTAATTGATAATAATTATATTCTGTTTTAAATTAATCATGAGAGATAATTATTTGATAAATTAAACCTTTAATTTTTTTGTATTAGTCTTATGATCGTAGAAATAGTTTGTAATCTTTCTAAACCGTCCGTTTCATAACTGACTAAATAATCATATGATACATAAATCATATTTTTTTCAATAAGATTATTAAAAGACTAATTAAAATGTGAATATTTTGAGCATTAATATTTGTATAAATACAAGAAATATAAAAAGGACTATGTATCAGTGGTGTTACATTCCATTTATTCGTATATAATAAATTAATTTGATTTTTGTTATAGCACCTTAAAAACAATATCAAGAATAATTATTTGTAATTTAAAGGTAATGTAAACCAGCCAACAATAAACAAAACCACTCACAAAATCAATGTAATTGAAAGCAAGGCTGATTGGTAGGTGGGCTGACAATAAAAAATAAATGTTAAATTGAACCTAATACATTAATAAAAGGCTTAAAGTCTATGTTAAAAGAATTAACCAAAATACATACATGAAGAAGCTAATTCTACTGGGAGTGTTCTCATCCAAACAGGAAATAAAAGTAAGTGAATGATGAGTGTCACAGTTGCAAGGCACGTGAACACTAGGCAGGTGATTGTGGTAGTAGTTTGTGGGTTACCCTACTTTAAGTGTTGAGTCAGATGGAAGGGAAGGGAAGGGAAAAGCACATTTTTTTTGACTGCTACTCCTTTAATTTATATCTCAATCTTCCCAATGCCAACGTTTTTGTGTTCAAAAGTTGCAACCATAACCTATTCATACACACACAATTCATTCCTTCGCAGTAAAGTAGTACAACTTTTCCCCACCATATTTCTAATATTCATTCAGTCAAATTATCAAACACCTTTCCTTCAAATTCTGAGTCTTCAACACCATAAGTAGAAATAAAAAAAAAAAATGGGGTTTCTTGCGAAATTGTTGTTAGTTAATTGATGTACATTAACTTGCAAGGAGTAGCTTGTTGCATGCGTCCCAGTTATGGGACAAAGCACTGCTCCCTGCTTCCCTTCAACTTTACGTGCATGGTAAGTGAAGTCGCCCATTTTTCACTACAAACAAACACACGTATCACACCAAGGAACTTCCAAATAAATGAAAGGAAATTAAGCCTAAAAGTTTTCCCCATGTTCAAAGTTGGAACCTGCTGGCCCTCAACTCAAGGGTCACCCTACTCATCATCACCCACCACTTTAGGGTTTTGCTTCAAAACATCAACACTGCCCTTTGACTCTTCTTCCCACTTTTTCATGTTTATATTTTTACAATATTTTTTTATATCATTTTAATACTATGTTATCTATATTAGTATTTATGATAATTATTATTAATTGTAAAATAATTTTGTACTAATAACGTAATAACAATGTTAAAATATTGCGAAATTATATTTCAATTTACAAAATTCAATAAATGTTTTTTTTATACATTTTTGAAAGTTCTGATGCACACCAGTCAACAGGAATTTAGCCGAAGAAAATAAAATAGGGTTGATGGAGTGAGTTGGTGGAACACAAATCATTGCATTTCAAACCTCTTTCCCTTTCCACACAGTAAGCCCAGAAAAGGATGAGATTTACAACCTAGTTAAAAAAACTTATATTGTGAAACTATATACATATTTTTCTGTACGTATTTTTCAAGTATAATTAATCATAGTTACGGTTTAAAAAAAGAATTAAAGTATTTGAGCAATATATACATAATATATAATTGAGCTTGATGCGACAACTAAGTGGGATTTGATTTGGCAAAAGTGGATTTAGCTAAACTGACAAAAGCTGCAGTCCATTCATGAACATAATAAAAATGAATAAGGTAATTCATACAAGTAGATTAAGTTTGACAATTTTAAAAATGTGTTGTAAAACATAAATAGTCGGTGACTAACTCTTACCAAATACAAAGAGATTTGTATCACACTCTTAATGCACTTTTTATTGTTTCTTTTCTTTTTCTCGTAATTATGAAATTTAAACAGGGAACATTGGATAGAGCTACAATCTTTTAGATTTTAAGAAAAAAAAAATGGAGAAAGTTACTTCTGTTTTCAGTTAAACACATTCTGTTTCTTCAGAGTTTACTTTTACCGACAACACGTATAAGTAAGTGTTTTATTGTGAATCAAGTTGTTGCTTTTACTTTCATCTAAACACACTCCACAATATCTAACTACATAGCTCTCTTCGAACACACCAAGTTGATGTTTTTAACTCACATGAACGTATAATCCTCAAATTTTATCTTTCTCGGATAATATATTTTTTTATTTATTGAGTAATGTTTAGTTTGTCCGTCGATCAATTAAAATAAAAATAATTATGTTAATCTTAATCTGAATCGAATTGTAATTAGGTACGTATTGATATGAAATATATTTCAAAATCTATAAATAAAGTTTTGATTTAATATTTAGATAATTGATTATTTTTATTATGTGTTTATTATCAAAATATTCAAATAAATACTGATTTTATCAGAGTTTTTTTTAAATAGTATCTCACCTGACCGAAAGATGAAGAGAAGATGGAAAACTAAAACTTTAACCTAAATTTGAATTTAAAAATTACTTATATAAAAAGACTTATCCTCGATACATAAATAAAAAAAAAATGAAAGAGTTTTTTGAACTAAATTGATGTTTAATGGTTTTAAGAATAATAGGAGCGTAAATTGATGTCATTTTGAGTGATTCTTGAGCAATAAAGTAGGAGAAGTATTTGGAAATTGTGAGATTTTAGCGTAACGAACCATAAATAGGTTAAAGAGAGGGAACCAATGTTTGAGTGATGATGTTGCTTAACGCATTTAGCATCTGTGGTGTTTGTGGCCCCTCCTTCCTCGTTTTTCGAGCAAATATCCACTCGCACCTTACATGTTTGAGTGATTTTCAAGTTATCTAACATTCTCTTCTCTCTCTCTTTTTCACTTCTCCAATTTTTTATATAATATATCAGTTTATTCCACTGCTTTCAGAGCATTACTTACTGTTACTTTTATAAGGGTATATAAAAAAAGAATTTTAAAAATTCATTCTGACAAAAAATATACATATTGTTGTGTGAACATAGTTGGTCAAAAGTCAGATAGAAAAAGTTGGCTTTGGGGGCTACCTGCACCCACTAATGCTTCTCTTTTAACACCCATCATTCGTATTCAACTGAAAGTTCAATAGATAATCATGGCTGAGTCAAGTAAACTTGCAAAAATTAAATTTTTTTTTTGGGAAAAAGAAAATTTGATGAAAGAATTTGATTCAAATTTCTCTTACCAGAGATTCTACTGTTAGTTCGAAGGTGTCAAATAATTCAAACAATAAGCTAAAAGTTTGGGGATTTGTTGTGTCTTCTAAATGAGAAACCAATGTGATTTGTTTTGAGATTAATTGCGAATTGCTGGCAATTCTTGGAACACTCTTTACGTGAATGGTAAGTGAAGTTAAGCTCGTCTCAATCTTCTCATCATTCATGTGTTAATTAACATTTAACAGCGCCCGTTCTATAGTTTTCCATAAAATCATTTTTATTAAGAAATGATAAACCTTCTCTCTTATCCTCATATAGCTGTCTTATCACTTTACTTAATTTTAGATAACTAAAGATAATTTAAATTAGAAAACACTTAGTAATATAAAATTGTTTCAATTTATTAAAACAAAAAGTGAAATTTAAATCGATTAAAATAATATTTATAAGAGTATTTTATTAATCGTTGAGCTTTATTTCGATATGTCTTAATTATGGATCTATTGGCATAATAACTATTTTACTTTATTAATCGTTGTTCGAAGTTTTTCTTCATCCGTAACTGAATTTAAAATTTTACGATGTAGTTCCATGTTGTGTCAAACTATGAACTCATTAGATTTGGTTATATTTATATTTATATAATTCCTTTACTGAAAACTTATCGACCAAAACATATAAACGTGCCTATAAACTATAATGTATATTCACCAAATTAAACCCTAATCTCATATCCCAAGAAATCTTTCGCAGCTTTAACAATTTTCTGACTCTAAAGTTTTAAATTATCTCAAATCCATATAGCTTAAAATAGAAAACTAGAACACATAGCTTCAAATAATATATTTTTTTATTAAAGAACCACGTTTGATTGATTTGATAAAAATACAGAGAATCAACCGTCTAAAAAAAATATAAATTAAAAAAAGTTTGAAGTCCAGAATAATTATTTTTGAAGTCATGATAAAACCCTTGTGATTAAACAAAACTAAAAATAACGTATATGTTAAAGGAGTCTAAGTGGATTGAACATATAAAGATAAACTATTGAAAGAGATGTATCTTGCTTTCCAACCTAAAGAAAAAAGACGAAACATAAAATGGCAAAGCCAGCCACAAAACTAAAGAAAATATTGTGACCTTTTTGGTTTTCATCTTACATTATCACATTCAAAAGGACAAGGATACGTTTTGTGTTAATTTTTTTTATTGAAATTTTATCGTAGGTATGCATATCTTGACCAAGAACAACTTACGTCATCTCTGAATGCTACCTCCTATCTAATTTTCCTTGCATTTTCAATTTTCAATTAAAGTATAATCTTGTACTAGCAAAGAAACCAGTTTCCAATATTAATGAGACAATAGAAACTTGGTAGTAGTTGATAATAACTTGAAGGTGGACTTAAATATAACATAATAATGATCATGGCCGTCCAAAACATTACACCTTTGTAAAATTAAATCAGATAAAAGGGTTAGGTTTTGTTTCCAAACATTTTAGTTGCATCATTTAGGCTAATATATTATACAAAATTATGATGCTTGGTCGGCATCCTTATCCTAATTATGTATATTCGAGTCATAGCAATCATAAATTACTCCAAAACTCTATATGGGAACTGATATAATTAACCAACAAAATTTTATACACTTAGATCTTCATTCCAATATGTTCTATACGTGCATGGTTGTAGAAAAAGAGAAAAATAGCTCCATATATGTAGTAAACTTTTCCTCTATATTGTAAGAGTAGCCATGACACTTATAGCATCTATAAAAACAAATATAAGAGTTTCAATACTTATATAATATGCAATAAATCTAAAAAGATATGATAAATGATTTAATTTTAATCCTGAATGTAATTACTAGTCTTGACTTCAAACATTATTTGATTGAAAGCACTAGGGTGCTTGATGAGCAAGAAATTATAATAAGATCACTTCAGTTTGAGTTCTCTTTTGTTGGACCCAAAATCTTGTGGAAAGAGTTGTGATCGTGCTAATAATTGAAAAGTCTTGCTCTTCTGGATCTCAATAATTGATAGGTTAAAAAGTTGTCGGATTGTTCTTTTTTACCTCGATGCCATGCTAGAATTTAGGATCACAACATTATCCTCTTTCTCCAGTTTCACTTTTTAGTGTCAGAATATAAAAACAGTTGAAATGGTAAAGATTTAGGTAAAAATTTAAATATTATATTGAATAAAAATGAGAAAGTAAAATTGTATATAAAGTTGGAGAGTTTTAAAATTTTGGATAAAGAATAGTATTAATATTTTATGTAATTATATTTAGATTTTATTGACGTTGTGCTGTATGTATAAGAAAATCTCCTACTGTGTACACCTAACACAGAAAAATTAAAATGCTTGATAAAATTATAAAATTATAGTATTTTGAAGGATTCGGTAGTTGATTCTGTACGAGAAATAATCTGAATCTACCCAAAAATAGACATTTTAAACTGATGTTGTGAATTTTGGTCCAAAAAGCTTATTACAGAACACTGATTAAGACCCAGTAATGCTACCAAGAACGGTGCCCACATCCAACAACATGCGAACATGGTGTATGACAGTTAGGGTATGACAGTGGCAATGAGGTGAGAGTAATCGTGTCCACAAAAATTGAAGAGCAATTTGTAAAATCTTAATCTGACATACTTGCATTGCACCCACAAATCACAAATTTGTTTCATTATTAGCATTAGAATTGCCCTGAAGGATGCATCTTGGTTGCTAGAAATCTTGAGAAGCAAAATAGCCCCTACCAGCATGTGAGCATTTGGTATGAACACGAACTGAAAAACAGAATGATAATTTTTCTGAGGGACCAAACCACCAAGGAGGCGACAAAATAATATGAGGTTTTAATTTTAAGAACATAATTCAGTAGTTTGAGATATTGACATAATATGAGGTTGTGTTGTTCTTTCTCCCACACAAAAAAGACTGGAAGTTGGCTTGTTGACTCCGCAACGAAGAAAGAAAACATAAGCAATTGAAAGACCCTACAGAGATGTATGAATTAATGGTTATCTTGGTTAGAGGTAAAGTGTGCGTGAAGTGAAGGAGTTTCTTAGATTCATTCGAACTCAGAAGAGACATAATGAGGAGATTGATTCAGGGTCAAAACATAATTTTGTTTTGCTAATATACAAGCACATGGTTGCATGAGAAAAAATCATCATCATGTTCTCTTTATAAGGATTGTTGGTAGCTAAATCCTATCTATTGTTATTGTTACTATGATGAAGGAGATGATGGTGTTGGTAGACCTCAAACATTAACTCATGCCCATAGACATGTATGATTGGTAACCAACATTTCCTACCATAAAACAACTTCTTTCCACCAATATAGCTATCCTGGTCGCTGTTTTATAATTTACCATCGTTTTATACATATTATAGAAGTGAAATAATTATAAATATATATATAATAAAATATCAAATATATGTAAAAAGTTTGTGTATGAAAGTAATAAAATATTTGATTAAATAAAAAAATTAAAAATAATAAAAAATTTATGACTGGAATATTGGAATATTGTATGAACATTTAATCGTTTCTTGAACTAAATTTTGTAATATTTTAGTTGATAATTATTACAGTCAAGAAGTTTGTTAGCTAATATTGGTTGAAAAGTCAACTATAAAAATTTGAAAAAATGTTGAAAAACTAATTCTAATAAATGTTAGCAATAATAACTGTGATTAACATAAGCTAAAACTAGCCTCAGTCCAAGCCAAATAAGAAGACATTTTATCAACATTACTTGAAAAAACGTACCGCACTTTGTTAAATATTATTTAATTTTAAAATAATTTTATATTTAGTGATAATTAAAATACTTTATTTAAATAAAAAATATTAAAATTTAATAAATTTTAATTACTTTATTGAAGCGTAATGTTTAAAATTAAAATATATATATATATATATATATATATATATATAATTTCTTATTTGTTTCCGTTGATATGTTATTACAATACAATATGCAAAAAAAAAAAGTGATCACATTCTTTTATGTAGAAATGAAAAGAAATGTGATAAAAATAATATAATTAATTATTTCAGAAATATTGAAATAATATATTTATATATTTGCCTTTGATAAATTATGTTGTTACATATTTCATGATATAATTATGCTATACATATAATTTAATAATATTTTTATTTTAATTAAAATAAAAAAAATTAAAAGCTGTATTAAATAATAATATTAAAATTATTACTTATAAATTATAATTTATTTATTTATTTATTTTCAGTCCTATTAATTTATTCAAATAATATCATTTTAAACAACTTTTATTTATTTTTCTTCCTTTTTTTTCTTTTTTCCTTCTCGCATTTTTATTATCCAATCTCAATAAATAAAGTGTGTTTAATTTCTTTGAAAATTGTAAAATTTAATATGCAAAACAAATGATTTAGATAATACATGTTCTTGTAAAATATTAAATTTTAAAATTTTGAATAATATATTTCATAATTTTCTTAATGAACAAATTGCAATATTTTTTCTATTTTCATTTAGATAAAAATAAATAAACTGTTCCCTCCAGATATAATTAGAAAAAAAAATGATTCATTTTGATGGTAAAATTACATTAATTTGACCAATAGAATCATAACCTAACTATAATATATTCTTTAGATAGAAATTAAAAAAAAATAAAGAAAAACAAGGATACCACTCTTAATTAATTTTTTAGAAGTATAATGATTAAATGTTGCATGATGTAACTTCTGTCTTTAGTAATTAATAGTGAAATATATACTTAACATGATAAAACTCGAGTAGGGAGAATATGAAAAAAAGTGGTCCAAAATATTAATTATAACAGATGAATATTAAGCAAAGAGTTACGTTATAAAGACCAAAAAATTCATTCTCATAATAAATTTAAGGGTGTTTTTTCTTAGAATTTAAATACTTAATCTTGATAGCTAGATCTTAGAAAATAATGGCAAAGATAACAAATTAACTCTTAAATATATGCGTGGGTATTCCAACCTAAAGTTTTCTTGTGTGAATTTATTTAAGAAATTGACTATAGTGTGAAGTTACTAATCATTTTGAAGATTTAATTTGTAGAAAGTGCAGTAAGTGTAAGTATAATAAGTGTTAATATGAAATGTTTGAAATGAAATATGTGTATTATTACAAATACTTTAAAATATAAAATGTCAGCCTAAATTTACATTTTCTTATATAAAATATAAATAAATTCTCTCTTAAGGTTTTTATATTGTTTTCTATGTAAATTTAAAGTGTAATAATTTTAATACATTAAAAATATTTTCGATATTATAGTAATGATTATTTTGTATCGATTAATAGCGTGACTAATTTATATGCACTAATAGTGTGACACCCAGCACTACTGACGAGGGTGGAGAGTGATCGTCGGTGCAAAAGGCATGGAGTGTAAGAGACACAGACAATGAACGGCTCCTGACAGGCTTCCAGTAGAAGGGATACATGGACGAATTGAACATATACAGTTGAAGGATAGTTTAAAGGAATTGATTTGGCTATTCATATCAACAAATGCGTTTGTTTTTCGATAGCTTAACCCATAAGAATTTTATGGTTAAGTCTGGAAAGTTTTACGGGAAAGTGTGTGAGTGAGAATAAAACACACAAAAATTAATACCATTTTTAAATAAAATGAATGAAACGTTTTGAAAGGAACGCATAAGGATATAGAATTAATTCATACAAAATATTATATATTTTTAAAAACTTGTATTTGTTAGTTACAATTCTAAGTAAGACTTGATATTAAATTGAGTAATATATAATAAAATCAGGTTTAAAACATTAAATTTTTAGGTTTTATATTAAAATCAGTGTTAAGTCTCTTGTTTAGATATCTTATACGTAAAGAATGCTTAATTTTTAACAGTAAAATTATAGTCATTGTAAAATCTAATTCAAACTTATAAAAAAAACTTTTGAAAATCATAATATGTGTACTGTACAACGAGACGTATCGAATAGCTGATTAAATAAAACAATAAGAAGGAATGATCGATTAGAATAAGTGACGATCAACATTATTAGACACCACTCAATTAATTGTTAATAAAAACCATTTATCAATTGATTGCATGGTTATGGAAATGGGAGATCCATGGATGACTTCGATTTCAACAACCTTTAAATATCATTCTTAATTAAAATTATTTGTAAAAGTTACTTAACAAGTATTGATTTGTGACTGAATCATAATTAAGAATTAGCTAATCACACATTTATTTCAAAAACTTATTATGAATTTAAAATTTACTTTTAATTAGATTAATCCTTTAAATATTAAAATTACATCCAGTCATCAAACCATTTGAAATTTAGACAAATAATTAAAAATATTCAAAACCAAACTTAAACTAACTTAAAAAAAAGTATAAAAATATTTATAGAAACCCTCGATCCTACGTATATAAAGAATATCAATATTGTATAGAAGTTTTTATATAATATATTAAAAGTATATTAAAGTTCATAAAAATATTTTAAATTATATATTAATTTATATAAATATAAAAGAGGTGAAAGGACAAGGTCTTATCTTGTCATCATTAAATTTCGTCACTGTCTCGATGAATGATATGTTATATATAAATAAAAAAACCTACAAATATTAAGTGTTAAAGTTTATTTTAGAAGTTATATCAAATATTATATAGGATAACTCATATTTCAAATATGATCAATATTTTTGGTTTAAACCAGTAAAAAGAAATTCCAATATTTGTAACAACTTTCATAAAAAAAATAATAATAATAAATTTCGAATGTAGCAAAGAAACTAAATTACAATATATTTTGAGAGATTAATTTATTTTTTGTCTTGTTTATAAATGCAAGGGAAATGAAGAATATATGGATTTGAGGTTGAATGGGACAGGACAGAAAGAAGGTGTGGGCCTCCTGTTTTATCTTTATAGTGTTGAAAATGGAAGCTATGATTTTGCCTCAGACATCAAGATAAGAATGAGATTGTAACACATCTTTACCACATTCCCTTTTTTTTTTTAATTTCTTCGTTAAAGAAGGACACTTTCAAAACAAAAATTTTAAACGATAACATTTTTTAATAATTTTTTACGATACTTTCGTTTTAAATAAATATACTAATAAAATAATGACATATAATATGTTATATGAACAAAATTAAAAAAAAAAAGTTTTTAACGTCTCAAGATCCAATTTCAGATGTTTAATCCCACTTTTTACTTCTTCCTTCTCGTTACGTAATTTATCAATAAAGATTGGCCTTAGGGTTCCTCCAATTGTAGGGCCTACTTCGCTTTTTTAGGTACAAATCATTGATTTCGATTCAATCAAAATAAATATATCAAAAAGGTCTGAGAATTTTAGGTAACATCAAAAAAAGAAAAACAACCCATTTTTAATTGCTTTCTGCACCCATCAATTTCTTCTTGCACTCTATCATTCTTTTTAAATTCATTTCTTGCACCACTATGTTCCTTACTCACATTACAAACAAGCCTTCTATTCTTAATCCACACAAAACCTACTTCGCCTCTTTCTTCCTACAGTTCCCTCTCGCATCTCCATAAGGTGTAGAAAATGTCAAAAGCCCTTTACATATTAACTTTTTAAAAATTACATTCGTATTTTATAATTTATAATGCCTTTTTATTTTGTATTTTAGATTATACAATCTTAAATATTTTTTAGTTTGGATTTTAAATTATAGATTCTAGAACGTCTCTAAATTACGCAATCCGATCGTCTCTGAATTATCCAATGAAATATAAATTCTAAACCAAAGGATAACTTTTTATTTTTTAGTTTATGACGGTGCAGATTGAAATTACGGAAGTGCATGAAGAAATTCCGACTAACTTGTTGGCGGTGCATGAACAGTACAGTGTAGGTACTATTCAAATCGACCCAAAATAAAATATGAATAAAACAAAACTATAAATTGCTTCCCCTAGCTAATTTTCACATTTTCCCTTTTTTGAAAAATTTATATAAATTGTTTCCCTTCGCTAATTTTCACATTTCCCGTTTTTTTTAAATTATCTTTCTCTGTTGAAAATTATTAAGCCGAAAAATTAGTTCATCCATTAAACAAAAACTATCAAATTTGCGTTTATATTCAATTTCTTAAAAAAAAAATTGAACGGAATCAACCTAATTCTATATGGGTTGATGAGTCCTTGTTGTTTTTAAATAATCAATAGAATACACACGTTGAAGTTCATTTGACATATAATTTAAAAATAAGAATAAAATAGTTATAAAAAATGAATTTTTATATTTTTCAAGAAATAATAATAATAATAAATAGTATTAAATGAATGTAATAATTTTGTATGGGTCAAAATAACTTTATTGCTTTTTTGTGTTAATTGAAATAGAATGAAAAACAGAGAACTAGTCCAACTTATGCTTAAACCAGAGAAAGTCAACGAGTGGAGTAATTACTTGTCTAAAACGACAAGAATAAAAAACGAAGAAAAAAAAAAGAAATCATAATAAAAGGCTAAAATTAAGAAAAAAAGGCTTTGTTATGGAACCAAAAGTCACTATATATGTATAGAAATTAGTCAAATATACTTTAAAACGATAAAGAAACTAGCAATAGATAATTATTTTAAATAATTTAAGTAATTAAAAATAAAGTTAGAGTTCACTGTAAATTAGAGATCTTGATCCAATGAATTATTATTATTTTTCTTAGTAATTTCTGAAAAGGTTTGTTATTCATGGTTCTAACAAATATAAAAGTACATATGTGCATCTCCAGCTTCCAGATCCTTCTAGCGCCACGGTTTGCTGCAAATTCAGTCTACATAGACTTCATCGGAGGGAGACTCCACATTAATCAAATGCTCATCGTGCGGAGTACAAGTCATGAAAATTAAAGAACTTTTTAAATATTGCATTATGCAACAGCATGCATTAGTAATATCATTAACATAATATTACAAGTCAACTGGGGAGGATCCCGAGAGGAATTAAAACACATATCAAACGTGCACGATCGACTTCCTGAACACTGTTACACGTTTTAATAACAACTGACAATAAATAGACACGTGGGGTAAATTCTAGGTCAATTTGACTCGCGCCAAATTCATACGATGAACGTATATTTTTATGTCCAGTTAGAGGGAGTGAAATTTCTGGTGTTTTGGATCTTGGTGGTGTAAACGGGTAAGTGAGAAAGCGACCATAAACGCTAAAAATAACCTCTTTTTAAAATATTTTAGCAGGGTAAGGTGGTTCTGTAGTGAGATTTGAAGGTCTTACCGGTGTGCAGCAGTTGAAGTTGACCAATTACTTTGGATTGCATATTTGAGTCTTTGACCACGTGATTGCGTTATTGTTATGTTAGCCACCATGATTTAATTAGACCAAATCAAAGCATCACTGGATATATCAGTTTTAGCTTAGAATTTTTAAAGTTTTAAGTTATTATATTGTATGATTATTCAGTCAATTACGAGCCAACTTGTTGGACACAATCAGTTATTAGGTAAGCCGTCATGTTTCAAAACATCGTTTCATTCAATTCTTCCGGAAGAATAGTCCGGGAAACAGAACATGCTATGATAAGTGGAATTGATTAACTATTGGTGAAATAAGATAGCACTAAGATATGTATAACATAACATAATCATAGATCTTTTTCCTTTGACTGTTCCACCACTTATGGAGTGAGACTTAGCACCCCACCAGAAAACACAAAGAAATATTAAACACTTTACCTGATTAGTTGCTCCGTCCAAGCTTGGAAGCCAGCTAACATGCACATAATTACACCACATTTCACATATATAACAAAGACGCACTAAGAAACTAAACAATCCAAAAACCAAACTGCGCCTTCCATCTAATCTAATGACAGAGAAAGACTTTCAATCATCATCTTCTAACATCTCACTGATAAGTTCTTGAACTAACTTTTCTCCTAAGAATTAACTTATTCATTAGCTTTACCATCGTACTCCTCCAAATTTATGTTTTGGCACTAACGACTGATCAAATCTAGCAATAAAAAAATGGTGGTTTGGCATTGCTTAATTTAAAAACTACCAATCCCCTGAAACTCGGTCCAAGTTGATCGGGTCAAGCATAGTGATAGATAATTCCAAAGCCATTTTGCGTCGAACATATTCAAATTCACCCAGTCAATTGTGCCAGTCAACAATCCTGCAGCAAACACTGTGACTCACACCCAACAATTCAAATGCAATGATTCAGGAAACCAGATTTTTTTTAGTAAAAACAAATACCCTAAAAGCTTATACGATTCTTAAAAGCCATTAATTTAATCTAGAATAACAATAACAGTTCATTATATCTCAAGATTCTCCGAAATTCATTCACATTACAAGCACGTGCTCAATTCAACAAGACGATGGAGGAGCAACGCAACATGGTATTGAACAGACGGCAGAATTCTTGAATTCAGCAAGAGTTAGCGCAAACAAGAAAAGAAGAATCTGAGAATTACAGGAATACTAATAATCTGAGCTCTCTGTTGATTACAAGTGTCAACGTGCACTTTATATTACATGGTAATTGTGAGCAAATAATAACAGTAACAGATACACAGCAATTGATTGAGATGAAATAAAATTGAAAAAGGTATATATATATATATATATATAGAGAGAGAGAGAGAGAGAGAGAGAGATTCTATTATATTATATTAAAATGTTATACTAACGCTAAAAGCAGAGGTGGGGGAATTAAGAGGGGCGGCTGGGAGGGCGAATCACGATTTTGGCCGGCAAGGGTCGACCGGTGCCGGAGCCGCCGCAACTGCTGCAGGCCATGCGACCCGACCCGGAACACGTGGAGCATCCGACGTCGCCATCGGACCAACGCGAACAGAGGCAGGTTACTCGACCGGTTCCGTTGCAGGTGGGGCAGCGAGTGAATGGGCCGGCCATGGGCTTCTGGTCCATGACCGACTTGACGATGACCGCTCCGGCCAGCACGCTCAGACCGGTGGCTAGTTGGCTGAGCACCACCGGACCCATGGCTTTTGGTGGAGAGATACGAAGAGAGAGAAATTGAAGAGAAAGATTTTATGATGGGTGTGTGGAGTAGGGAATAAGGTGTGAAGAGAAAAAAATACGTAAATAAATAAAGAAAGTGGTTGTGGAATTGTACACGTTGACGACACTGCTTTTGGTGGCTGCAACAAGCTTTCGTTTTTGGAGTTTTCTTAGGATGTTTTTCTCTTTCATTCCGCTTTCTCATTCCAAACCCACACCTTCAACTAATAATACATAAATAAATTTCTTATTTAATTGCATTTTTTAGTTTTTGTTTTTTCTTCATTTTGTTTTTTTTTATCTGATTAGTATTTTAACTTTGGTACTGTAGAAGGTCAATACAGTTTACATTTTAGTATATAAATTATTAATTATTAATTATTAATTATTAATTCGGGTTTATGCTGAAAGTTCAAATCGTAATTTAAAATGATGGGCTAAAATGAAACTTTTGTTTGCTTTCAATCTTTAATTGATATTTAAATTTAACTTACTTATGTATTGATAATCAAGTTACCATATTTTATATATATGAATAAATTTGATTCTAATTTTGAATTTTTCAAATAATACAGCATAAAAACTTAATATTTTAATTTTTTTTTACTTTTAATTTAAAAAGTTAAAGAGTCACGCATGGCAAGGGAAAATGGACTGATGACTAAAATTATCAACTAATACACTCTATCGAATTAGTGGTAAAAGTATAAAATGACTCATTTTAACACTTTAATTTTAATATCTATTCAATATAACATTAATATTATCGTGTATTTAAGTTTTGATTGAGTAATTATGAATCTTTTTCTTCTTGTTGTTTATTAAATGGATATTATCTTAATTAATTTAATTTAATTTCTAAAAAATGGTGTAAAGAAGAGTTTTACTTACTTACAAGATGTTGTCAAAATATTTTGGTAAAAATGGTAAGCCAGGATTGAGATCACCAGAGCACACATAATTTAGTATTTTTATTTTTATTATATCATAATGTTTTAAAACTTACAATTACATTAAAGAACTTGTTGTATAAAGCACACATTCAAAATTATATATATATATATATATATATATATATATATATATATATATTAGTATAATGTTATTTTATACTGCACTTTTATCGTTATAGTTGTTCGTTTGAATAAAGCTTAAAATAAATAACTACAATGATATAAAATTATAATTAATAGTTAAAAAATCACATTTTTTATAAAATTATTGAAGATGTAAAATTTTAGTATAACTGAATTGATTAAAAAATAATATTTTAAAATAGAACAAAATTATTTTTTATGTAAAGTTATTGACCATCTAATGCTTCGTATAACATAATATATATATATATATATATATATATATATATATATAGTTGAAAAAAAATTAAAAATAAAAATTATTGATACAAATAATTAGTTTAAAACTTATTCGATAATATAGGAGAATTTTCATACATATTTCCTTAATTTTCATCATCAGCATGAATGGGATCTTATTACCGACATTTTATTGAAAGGGTTCTAGAATATGTTAATAATAATAATAAAAGTTATGCTTATAAACTGTTTATCTAGTTTAGTAATTAGGATTTTGTTATCAATAAGGTAGAACATATATGTTTACTAAATTAAATTACTCGAAAATATTTAAAAATATCAATACTTTTAATTTGTAAGATTAATTCCTTTTTTTCACCCATGCACCATATTAAAAAAATATTACTTTGAAACCCTTCATTACGAGTTTTTTTTTCAACTCGGCATAATATTGAGATATTCAACAATACGGAAGAAGAAAAGAACAAAATAATGGATAAAATCTGGGACCATTTTCTTCGTGTCACAAAAAAGATAAATTATTGATTTTTTTTTTCAATTATTTTATGAATTGCTTATTCAAAATTCTAAACCAGCACAGCAGATATATGTGATAAAAGCTGACTTTTTTTCTTCAATATTGTGACTAATGGTGACAATATTTTTCTTAAATACTCGATCTAACATATATAAAATATACATTATTTTTTAAGGCCAAGGGTTTGATTTTGATTTCGATATTCATGTGTTGTAAAAGGTAAAAACACTTCGCAGAAACTTATGATTTATCATGCATGAGTGGTTATTGGTGATATTTGGTATTTTTTTAAAAGATCATGATGTAGTCCAATGTGGCAAAGGAAATTTCAATAATGTTTAAAATTTCAATGGTAAAAAAACAATGTTTAAAATTTCAATAATGTTGAGTTTATTTATCTAGAAATACGTCAAAATGTCAAAAAGTTGAGATGGCCGAGTTGGTCTAAGGCGCCAGATTAAGGTTCTGGTCCGAAAGGGCGTGGGTTCAAATCCCACTCTCAACAATATATTGAATTTTTTCTTTTGCTGGGTAAAAATAGTTTTTGCATTTTGTACACTTCAAATTCAATTTAGGCATGCTAGACATACCTCCAAGCAAACACGAGCTTTTTGTTCTGCATCCAGAACCACAAAACGTGTATAGAAAACATAATGTTTATCAAGAAGCAATATAAAATATCTTTTACTAATTGCATGCTGAATTCTTTAAAATCAAATTCAAAATAAATTAATATACTTTTAAATAAATGTTCACATATTAATTTACGTTAAAAAACTTATCGTGAATCCGAATGAAGTAAAGCAACTTAAGATAACTTGTGTGTTGAATACAAAAAAATTATAACAGTCATCCTAAGATACTAGGCTGAAGCATCAAGAATACCAAACATGTTAAAAAGTTAGTATTTATTTATCATTAAGTGTTACCTTAACACCGAAGTCAAAAAATGAGGAAATAAATAACTTAAGGGAAAGAACATGAGCAAACGGGGCTTTGGTGGACAAGACTCACTGGTCGTATAAAATTGATACGAAGCAATAATCTCTTAAAATATAACTAATAAATCATATTTTGTTTGATGACCTGATGATACAACAATTTTTCTCTTTGAAAGAAAAGAAAAGACTACTCAAAAAACTTGTCTGATATTAATGTTGATTCTAGAAGTTTGGATGTATTTTAAGAAACAAAGATCATCTTCATGTGTCAACCTTGTCTCGAGATGGCCTATTTCAGCATTTTCTTCATCTGTGAAGATTCGAGGAACCCCTGCGATATTGATGAAACCAATTCCCAGTAGTTAGACAAAATTTTGAAGCTGCACAAGTCAGCATAATAACTCAATTATAAATTACACATGTTTATTCACAGCGATAATCTTTATTCAAGTGAAACCAATCACTTAATTTTAAAATTTCAAATGATCATATGAACCACTTTGATCGATCCTTGTTTGTTTTACTTTAAATACACATTATGATGCACATTAAACATGGACGAGTCTCTCATAAACTCAATGTTAATTCAAACACACCCTTAATATTTCACAAACTAAGTTCATAGGAGATGGTTACCATGAAAGCATTCCCTTGCATCTCCAGCCATAAGAACCACATCGCCACTTCGAAGGAACATTGCCAGAGGAGCTTCCTCTCTGGATTTTCCTCCCAAAAGAAATATAGCCTTGCAACACAGACTAACCAAGGGGGGCAGCAAACGAATTAGGATCCAAAAACAAGTTAACCACAAAACAGAGCATTCAAAAGAACGTAGATAATACCTTAAACTAACTATAGGCTTGCTCCAATCTGCTTCCATGTCATCAAGGTGACCACCCAGCGTGTCCCCTGGAATAATACCAAATAAAAAAAATGAGAGGATATATATAAACAAATATGAATCAGACTGTTCTAAAAAATTGTTAAAAATGTATTTTTTTTTCCTTCTCATGAACTGGAAAATATCTGCTGATGCAAGAAAACAACAATTTCTCGCTTACCAATGGTATGGAGAATTTTTTTACTGGCAGTAGCCATAGTATCAGAGTAAACTAAAAGGTGTAGAAAAGGACTCGGGGAACTATTACAAGTCTGAATTCATAATAAATATGTCCTTTAAGTTATACCTGAACCAAAGTAATTCACAATTGCAGCTTCAGGTCTGAATTCAACATCAGCAGGTAAAGCAGGCTTGGCCAATTGTTTGGCAAGTTCACACAGTGGTTCAGGGATTTTGTTATGTGGGAGAGACATATCGTAATTCCGCTGCACACAAACGTAGTAATAAGTAATTTCAATGAATATCAATAGTTATGACTCTTTTAGGAAACTGAAACTAAATTATAACTCAGTAAAGATTTACTGGTACACAGGTAGGCTATGCAACCATAAAACTCCAGCAAAAAAGGTCTAGTCTGACATCTATAGATCAGGGTAGAAAGAATTTCTACCGGCTAGCAAAATTTAAGATACATGTCAAGCAACCTTACAATAACAATCTTTAACACAGAAACTAATTGATTGAGACGAAACAAGTCCTCCACTGATATTCAGGCACGATATGGAACATGTGGACTAGTTCTTAAAGCAATTGTCCAATATCTCATTCACACAACTACAAAAATCGTTCATCTCAAGCTAAAAGCAGATGTATTCAAAGCAGTAGTTCATGTGTAAGCAATAACCAGCTGCAAGGTCTCCAAAGCAAAACAAAAATTGTCTGATAACATACTTCGGTAAGAACAAAATTTTAATTGTTTTTTTGAGAAGCAGAATTGATTCACTGAAAAATATTTAAAATGGTGAATCAAAACTTACCTTGGACCAATCAAACTGCAGGCCCAGGGTGCTCCATCGTAACTTCCGAAGCAACACAGAAGCAGAAACGGATTTGCACTTTCTCAACGATGCTTCCTTTTGGGTAGCAAATTTCCATTCTTTAGAATCTCCATTATCTATATCAGCACCAGTTTCTGATGAAGAAATTGGAGAGTTGTCTTCGACCAAAACTTTCCCTTCCTTAGCAGCACCAAAAACATCCTGAATTGGACCATACATGGCATTGTGATTTGTTCTGTTAGGGGGCTGCGGAAAATCAGTCAAACTCTCCTTTATCAAACTACACTGTTCCTCAATGGTTAATGCCCCAGGAATAAAATAAAAGCCTGCAAATTAATCATCAGAGAGTGTTGTTGAGTTCTTTAGTTACTCATACACGAACTAGCTAGTTAAACGACAAATAATAATAAAAGAAAAAAAGAAAATACCTGGGCGATTTTGCAAAGAGAAAACCGGAGAGGTGAAGTTCTTGTGGAGAACAATAACACCCGGAGGAAGCGCACCGTTTTGAAGATAGCATTCTAGAATGGATCTAAAGTCAAGAACCTCCGTTAAATCCACTGGTTTAGGTTGTTTTTTCCTGTTGAAAAAGAAAAATGAATTGCAATTTGAATTTGAGGACTTAAAACTGAATCAAACTACGATCAAAGGAAGAAAAAAAAAATTGAATACTTTTTGTTCTTGGAAGATGCATTGTTGTCGAAGTAAAGCTTGTATTTCTTCTCTGCTCTTCTGAAAGCGGTTCGCTCAGAATCATCGCGGTTATTCTCGGATCCGTACATCGGAAGAGGGAAAACTCAAAAGAGGGTTAGGGTTTTTGATTTTTTTAACTCAAGAAAAAATTTAAATTATTAAAATGAAAAAGACAATAAGATCCTGGGATGAACGCCTGTGGCAGGGGCATTAATGAGAATTCACATTGGTCCTTATCGAAAAAAAATCTGTGTTTTGCGAGGGTGATGGAGATGCTTATATGCATTGCTACTCCGAATTTATCGTATGTTACGGAAACTAGACAGAAAAAAATGGCGTGCAGGAGCATGCTTCGTTCATGGATTCTCGTGGAGCCGTTTCAATTCCAAAATCTTCATTTGAATTATAGCAGAGGCGTTAGGGCAGGTGCGTTTCGCCGTGGCAAAGGAGTAACCCTTCGTTGCTGCCACAGCGAGACGCCGTCGTTTCAGGAAGATCAAGGTCCGCCTCAAGAGGCGGTGTTGAAGGCCATTTCCGGTAATTGATTGAACTGTTTCATTTAATGTATGCTTAATTTTGATTGAGAGATTGAAACCGAAAATGGTTAATTTATTTTGTTGCATTTCAACAGAGGTGTCTAAGGCGGAAGGGAGGGTTGGGCAAACTACGAATATGGTTATTGGAGGCACTGTGTCGGATGATTCTACCAATGAATGGCTCACTTTGGACCAGAAGGTACTATTTCATGAATTCGTTCATTCATAGTTCTCTTTGCTTAATGTTTGCTTTTAATTGTCTATTTTGTTTGTACATTCTGGTACTTTTTATTTTTGTTATTCCGTTGGCATTGCAATATTTATGTGTTATAATGTGTGCTGCACAGGTGAACTCATACCCAACTGTTCGAGGATTCACTGCAATAGGAACGGGAGGTGAGGATTTTGTGCAAGCCATGGTTGTTGCCGTGGAATCCGTAATACAGCAGCCTATTCCTCAGGTGTGTATTCATACCCCATACCTCAGCACTATTGTAGAAAGCAACCAAAGGGAGCTACTAAATTCTGCCATTTATACGGCACAAATATAGCCCGTTCTAATTGTATTGGAAATTAGAACTGTAACATATACATATCTGATGTATATTTTTTCTTTCTACGATTTTTGTGTTACTATTATTACTTTAAGGCTATTTCTTTAACTTTTTTTTTGTCAAAGATAGCTG
This sequence comes from Vigna reflexopilosa, assembly GCA_027742785.1. Lineage (NCBI taxonomy): Eukaryota > Viridiplantae > Streptophyta > Magnoliopsida > Fabales > Fabaceae > Vigna > Vigna reflexopilosa. The sequence goes on along the minus strand of CM050914.1, from coordinate 482,149 downwards.
TTTCTTGAACTTCATGTGATGATTGTTGATGATGAATGCCACTTTTGTTTGTTAGGCTTGTGAATTGTCATTTCCAGTTGGAACTATACATTCTTGCCTTCTGTTCCAATGTTGATTTAAAAAAACCAACGAAATAAAAACCAGTTAATTGCAATGATTGTTACAAATTTTCATCTGTATTAACACTGTCTAATTCCGTATCACACTCCGTGCAAACAATCAATATCTTTACATCCAACTTTGGAAGATCATTGCAGCTGCAGCCTTTGTTCTTGGGCCTGGGCTGTAAGCTTACAGAACTGTCGCCAATAGCTATAACAATACCAAACTACTACCTATTGACCTTCGTAATAAATCATTTTTACATTTTATTATTGAGGTAAGAACCAAGAAGCTTGAGAATTGAGATACATCCAGTGTAGAGATAAAAAATAAGCATTGAAAAGAATAAAGGGATTGGTCTTGCCTGCATTCTAAAGGAGTGTGATCAGAGGGTTTCATACAGTTAAAAGACTTTGAAGTATGTGCTCATAGTTTTTATTTAAAATCATGTTGCTCATGGGGAAGGAAAACACAATGAATATAATTCTAAGAACGATTTTTTAGAGTTTCTTGAGGTGTATTGCCAAGTAAAGTCCTTCATGGATGTGTTCAGAGTTTCCAATGTAAGTTGTATTGTCCCTAAATCTTTCAAGCATGCTGCCAAGGTTTCCAATATGAGGTTTGTTGACCCAAAATTTATTGTGCGAGTTGCTCGAAGGAAAGGAAAACACAGACTTTTAAGCATGTGCTCAACGCGCACACATACTATCAAACATGTGTTCAAATTTTCCAAATGGTGTGTCCCTTAAAATATATTTTTGAAGTTGCTGAAGGGAAGGAAAACACACACACTCTTTAAAGCATGTGTTAATAAATTGAGGAGGAGAAATATGAAGGAGATTTGCACCAATGGGTTGAGTCAACCACACAAGTGAACTTCACATCACATTCAATCTAAAACTTTGAGATATCAGGTTTGTAGGTATTCACTTCTATGTTGCTCAACTTATCCATTCTCACTTAATGTGAAACTAAACAAATAAGAATACTCATGTGTGTACCAATATATGGAATTCATCCTATGTCTTCTCGGTTTCTCTCCTCTCAACATTGTACCAAAAACGTACCAACCTCCGTGATTTGTTTTGTCACTAATCCTTTCAATACCACCAAAAGATAGGGACACAAACCAAATAATCACCATCAGTGTAATAGTCCTGAAAAGTATTTCACTCCTCTCTCTTACAGTGTAAGTGCCTACTCACACACAATTTAAATCTAGATAGGGCACTGACTAAATAATAATCATCTGTGTAATAGTGCCGAAGAAAAGTATCTTGCTCCTCCCGCTTACATGTGTTAGTGCCCATTCTCACATCAAACTAAGTTTTGTTGATCTAAAGCATAAATCTAGACGTTAGCATCAGCCTATTGCTAGATGGATTTGCTTGTTATCTTGTGATGGATATATAATTTGCCCTTATCCTCCAATATTTGGATAGAAGTTGAAGTCATGCTCTCCTAAAATGAACAAATGTTACTAGGTGGGTATAAATTTGCCTTCATTTCTATTTGAACATTTTTTACTCAAGATGTTTGGGAATTTAGAATAGGAAGACAAACGAGGAAATGCTTTTATACCTGGTTTGTGCAAAATAACTACTATAGTAATGCAGTGCTCTTATGATCCTAAAAGGATTTAATAATTAAAATTGATAATTGTGCCCTGGTCAGTGACAGTCAATTTGATTGCTCCTTAGTCTTACAGCAAGCCACTAACGCTTTGAGCTTTGAGAAAAAATAAAGTACTGCATCATAAGAAAGACTTGCAAAACGGATTGTCTCCCGAGTTCATTGCAATTTAGAACATATTATTTCATCAAACGTACGATGCGTTCAGGTAAACGCGGCTTTATTTAACTTTTTTTCGATAACCTCTTATCAAATGGAAGTTTCTTCATGAGTTTAATAGTGAATCTTATTGAAATAAATCTTAACAGGATGTATTTTCATAACCATCTATATGAACCTAAGTAAAATTTAAAATAAGTTAAAAAAAAGCTAATAGGAAGGTCATACGCCACTTTCGCAAGCTCTAAATATGATTTGTCCAAACGCTCCCACAATATATGGTTATTGAAATTTTATGAAGTATTGATGTTTTACCTTATAGGTGTGAAATTGCCTTCAAGGGATTGCTACAGGAAGATTCAGGAATATTACATTATTAACTCCATAATATAATACTTCTACCTTTTTATTTGGTGGCTGATGTTCATATTTTAAGAACGCTAACTTGTCTGTTACAGGGACGTGTGAAGCAGAAGTTATCTGCAAGAGGCAAATATGTATCTGTAAATATTGGGCCTGTACAAGTTGATTCTAGTGAACAGGTCTTTCTCTCTTGTTTACTTGTCTCTTTTCCTCTTGTTGAAGTAAACTTTTGTGGATGTATTAGGGAAAAAAGAACATGAAACCCCCCATTTTTCCTGCAAATGATTCTTGCTGAATATATCATGATGTGGAATTTTGTTGTATTTTTCAGGTCCAAGCTGTATATAATGCCATGAGGAGGGATGACAGGATGAAATATTTTTTGTAGTATTAGATTTTGTATAGAATGATGTGTTTCCAGGGGATGAATTTACACGTCTGCCTTGAAGTGGTTGAGCGGATTTTGTTCTTTGATTAACTCATCATATCATTGCAATCATTATGCAAATTTGACCTCTTCTGTATCTTAGGAAGATGTAATGTGATTATTATGATTTATTACCCATAGTTATAATGTTATATATGTTATATCCTAGTAGACTGGTTCAGTTCTACGTTTCATTTAGTCTACGACATAATTGGAAAAGGACAGTGAAACGTGCTGTGAAATATCACTCTGCTAAGATGTAAATTGTTTGAGATGGAAGGTCGAGAATTTCTACAATATTTGTTCATACTTTTTCTAGTTTTGCTTAGATTATCTCAAACACTTTAGTTAACTTCCTTTTGATGTTGGAATCCCAAACCGTTTACACGGGTATTTGTTCGATACTGAAGTTAGTAATTTAATTTATCGAGAACAGTAAAATTCTAAATTCTAAATAAATATAATTATTTACTTTTTTTATCTTTAATTTGCATTTATAAATTTTGAAAAAGATTTTTAATTATGACTCATTGGCTAATAAATAACAGTGAAATCTTAATTAAATGATGATCGATTGATTGGTCCTTCTCCGTGACGGTATAATCATACGGTGTATATATAGATACGTGTTCATCCTTTTCTCAATGATATTTAATTTATATTTTAAAGAAAAAATTCCCGAAACTATGTAATCTATATTTCAAAATTAAAAATGGTTGAATTTCTCCTTTAGGTAGTCTATCATTTCTGCTTTTGACACGAAATGAAAACCCATTGCGGAATGTAAATAAGAAAATGATGGGAGCAACATCTGAGAGGCGTCTTACAACTTTCAATTAAAATGCTCTACCTTGCTCTTTTTTCACGATTGGCACCTTTAACCAGCAATTTTGTTTGCTTATTCTTTCTTCTTCTTCTTGCCATTTCTCTTTCAATTGTCACTTCTATTAGCATTACATCCTTTTTCTTTTATTTACTTCGAATTATTGTTTCTTAAATGAGACACAAAAAATGAATGGACAAATATTATTTACAAAGGATAACATAAAGGCAAATAAATAAATGTAAATGTTCAAGCCAAAAGTATGAGTTTGATTTTAAGTTTCTATTTCGAATCTTTTAAAATTGATTGAGTTTTAAATCGTACGTACGATTTTTTTTAGACCGAGCACTATTTAAGTTGATCCCTCAAATCGTCATTTTTTAAAAATGGGCTATTTTGTGTCGAATTTTTTTAAATTGTATCTAATATAACTTAATCGGTATGATTAAATTATTAGTGATAATGACTCAAGTATCACTTAAAGGAAAGAATGCACTTAATATGTATGCTAACCGATCTTATATTATTTTAATTAAGAGACCTCAAATGCATTTCCAAAACAAATCTATTCGCAAAAGTGTATTTCATAAGTTTTAGTTTCTTTGTGCTTTGTTAGCAGGTTCTATAACCAGAATGATAAATAGGTTACATTTCCATTTAATAGAGTATTCCTATAAGTTGTTAACTATCAATAATGTTGGGTTATGAGACAACTTAATTGTTCTAATCAGATTTAAAAACCAAGTTGTGAAGACGAATCTTAATTGGATGGAGCCATGAGAAACTCAACCATGACTTGGATTCTATTTAGTATATTTTAATTATAACAGTATAATAAACAATAATAGAATCATCTGTATCTTTGGTTAAATCTTCGACATTTTATTTTTCTAATCATGAATTCATCTTAAAAAATAAAAATAATCTCTTCAATAAAGATTCAAATAATATTTCTTTTATCATTTATTTAAGAGTTCAAAACTTTTACAATAAAATATTTTTACATTATCAACCAAACACAAATCAGATTACAAAAGGCATTTAAGAAGCGATGTTGGGTATGAAAATTCCTTTTTCACGTACTGGAATCAAATTTTCAGGAAATTATAATTTGTAGGAGTCCTCTTTTTTCAAACAATACTATAAAAATGTCTGATATGACTAAGAAATTTTAAAAAATGTGAGGCAAATTAATTTTAAAAATGATAATAAAAATTTGACTAGACATTTCCTCACAGTTTCTCAATTTCATAAATTCAAAATAAAACAGATTCTCAAACATGAGAAAACAGTGGTTTGGTCTGGATTTGGAATGACAAAAAGTAGAATTGGAAAGAAAAACATAGTAAGAATGAAAGAGAGAGTGAAAATATAATATAAAATACGATAACTGAAGATGATACTGTAACGAGAGAGAAAAGAAGAAGCAAAAAAGATGAAGAAGTTTCTAGCAGAAACTAGAAGAAAGGGTGTCGTTAGAAGGAGGAATTTGAAAGTGCCAAAGCCTTCCAGCACCATTCACCAAGTTCTTCTTACACAGAAACTCTTCCGCGTAAACCTTCTCCACCTTGCGATCTACGTCATGCAAGAACACGTGCGTCACACCGGCTTCCTTCCGGTTACGCGCCATCACAGCGGCGGAGAACACCGCCGACATCCGCCCCGGCGCCTCCGCGAAGTACCCCTTGGGCGCGTCGATCATGATCATGTCCCACTCCGTCTCGTAAACCTCGTTGGGGAGATTCTCCAGCGCCAGCTTGCACGCTTGGTTGCCACGAAGGTACGCCGTCGCAGGAGAACACGTGGCTTCGGAGCGGTACGAGGTGAGCAGCGTATTGGCGTCGCGAAGCTGCGTACGGTAACGGACCGTATGAGCCCGCAGGCCCGGTGCGTCTTTCAAGATCGAATGGACCCACTTAGGATCCTCCTCGAGGAACACCGTGGTGCCACCCGGGTTGAACGAGGCCCACATGAGGGAATCGTGGCCCAGCCCGAATATAAGGAAGTTGCATGGCCGGCCCAGTGACTTTATCACGTCCAGACTGATCTTGATCTCTGCCACCGATTGCTGCGGCACCACGCGCGAGGTGGCGTAGTGGAGAATGGCGCGCGTCTGGATCGGTGCCGGGTCGTAATTGAATTCTTTTCGGGTTCGGATCCCGAGCGTGCTCGGACACAGGTAGGCGGTTTCCGATGATCGGCCTGCGGTTGAGAGGAAAAACCCAAGGACAATCAGGCCCACCACGGCCAGGCCCAGCAACCACCGTTTCTCCTGTAACGGATAACGGCTCTTCATTTTTGAACAGTTTTAATTCCTTCCCTTTTGGATCACATGTATGTGATGATGGTAGGATATGATGGTGATTATGAGTGTGTTCTTTATTGTTGTTGATGTGTTATGGGAGATGTAGCATGAAGGAGTGTTTGGAATGATGGAGTTTTGCTTTGTGTTTTAAGGAAAGGTAGTTTGATTTTGTCAAATGAGGACAATTGGCAGCAATAACAATATAAGGCAGGTTGACAAAAATAAATTGAAATTTATATGATTTTATTATTTTTTTTTCTTCATGATACGATTTTAAAACATTTTTGGTATGTGTGTCAAAATGGAAATGGGCTGTGGGTTAACATGCAAGCTTGAAAAAATAAGACCGAATTGAAGTTTCAATCCGTCAACCCGTCTTAGTTCATTCTATCCAATTCATCAAATTGGTTGGTTAGTTCAATGCTAGATTGCTATTGATATTTATTTTTTATTTTTTAAAATAAATAAAAAGATAACTTTTTTTTATATTATATTTTTGTAAATATTTAATATTATTATAATGTAAATTATCAACATTTTCAAAAGTAAGTTATAACGGTTAAGAGTAATTTAATTTACTTAAATAAAAATATTATTTGATTAATTAAAAGCTTACAATTATTTATATAACTAAATATATTTTAAATATTTATTTATAAACATATATATATATATATATATATATAAACAAATTTTAAAAATAAAAAATAAGAAAAAAATAATTAATTATTCTAATTGGTTTTCTATAACAGATCAGCCCAACTTAACATGATTACTTTTGAGCGACCAAAATTCGACTGAATCAAAACCAAATTAATCTAATTATTTCGTAAACTCTAATTTTGGGTTTAATTTGAAAATAATAATAAAGTGACATATATTAAAGTAATCATAAAAAAATAATTTTATATAATTAAAAATATATCAAAATATAAAATATTTTTTTATGTCAAACTATTTTTTTTTCTTTTAGAACAATAAGATACCAATAGGAATGTGGGAAGAACATTCGACACGTGGCACTCACTCAGTAGAATTCATACGTAACACTGCTAGGAATTCGGAAGTCTTATCCTTGTTTTCCATGTTTTTTCACAGTGAAATAACATTATTTATTTTTCACGTTTTCGAATATCTTTTTCATTAATGAATAGAGTATATTCATTGTTATAATTAAAACTGATTGTGTAAAACTGATTGTTCATAACGTGTTAGTGTTAAAACTGATTGTTCATAACGTGTTAGTGTTAAAAAAATTTAAAGTACACATTATTATAATTAAAGTATACATATTATATTAAAGTATACATTATTATACGAAGGGTTCTTTTAAAATGTTTCAAATAAAAAATATTTTTACTCTTACAATCATAGTTTTGAAAACTTATTGTGATAGAAGCATTTTAAATGGGGTCATAGAAAAAAAATACAAATAGTCTCACGTCAAAAAATTTAATACTAAAAAAGTGAATTTTTTTAAAAAATCATGTCACGTTTGTGAGATTGAGTTAAGTTCAAACTCTACTTCTTAACATGAAATCAAAATTATATATTATAGTCTATTTTAGTGAGATTTGTATATTGTTTTACCTATGGGACCGCTATTGAACAATCTATTAATGTTTAGTTTCATACACAAGATGTATATACATGAGGATGTATACTTCACTAGTATAAAAATAGGCTTCAATTCTAACGTTCAACGTCAAAAACAAAAAATGTCAATGTTAAAAATGATTGGTGACATTGTTGTAAATAATTATCTAATTTAGATGTCAAAAAATACCACATTTTGACATCACATAACCAATTAACGTCTGAAAGGAGAATTTTGACATTAATTAACTTTGGAGTTTCCTTATCTATATTATATTGTTGCATGAATCAACTCTTTTGGGTGTTTGGAAACAATGTAACACCCGAATAACTCAATTTCGACATCCAAAACAAAATAAATATTTGAGACACATCTCATCCTCTCTAAAGTTTTCATTTCCTAAAAATCATTAATTTTTTGTCACTAAATTTCAATCAACCTCATGTTTACAAAATCCATGTTTTGCTTGCATGTAAACTTATCTTGTTTATACATAAACTTGTGAACCTTAAAGAAGTGATTAAAATCCAAGACTAAAAACTACTCGATATAGATTTCAAAGAGTTGGTCATTTGATTTCAAACAAATCCTTTTGTGACCATGAAGTAGCTATTTGAAATCCTCAAATCATTTAGACGTTGAAAATGTGAATTCATATATTATATTGTTGCATGAATTACACAGAAATGACACACCTATATGTTGTTAATTAATGAGTAATTCAATCTCAGAAAAGTATAATTCCTACATTTATTTGTTCATATCCTTTAAAGTTTCCCTTTTGACAATATTGTAAATCATTTTTTTATGTTTTTATGAAATATTTTTTACACAAAGTAACTTTAAACTTTAAAGTATATAAATAAATGTAAACTTAATCTTCTAAATCAATTTTATGAAATTAAAATTCATTTCTTATAATGATATGATTATCATATTTAATGGCAGAATTTTAGGATTACCAAATCAGTTGATATTTTAAACAAAAGTTTTAACTCCAAAACATCAAGTGTTTAAATAACCTATACTAAATATTATTAGTTTAGAATGAATGACTGTTTCTTGGGTCGTAATCACCTGGTTTTTACTTATAGTATAGAACTTACATGCTTTTGTTTTGTATGCATATTTTTTATTTTTTCTCTTGTCAAAAGATGGAAAAAAAACATTTGGTAACGATCCAATTTAGAACCTCACATCCCATCTTATCATCATCAATGCGTTTCACTTTCGACCAGTATCGGCTCTGCAGTTAAATGGTTGTATGAACAGTGCATAGAAGAAGCACAATTCCAAACAGAACTGCTGGGAACCCACTAAAAACTTAAAAAGGAAGAAGGTGAAGTTCAACACCCAACAACCTTTAAACCATGTTGCATGGTTATGCCACGTGGAGAATTAAATTGGGAGGTGGAAACGAGAAGCAGTGGTTGAGGAACAACGTTATTTATAGTATCTGTCTTTCCACAAACTCCAAAGTCCTCTTCTTAATTTCACTCCAACCACTACCAGCTTCTTTCATTTATTTAATTATTTCCCCTCTATATTCCCATAACCATCTTCATTACACTCCACATGTCTTTTTTAAAACTACTCTATTATTTATTTAATCTCTTTAAATTATTATTATTATTAGGGTTAAATATACGATTTTGGTTTTAGTCCATTTTTAAATTAATGTATAATTCAGTCCTTCAATTTTAGAAAACTTTAGTTTTAGTTTTTTTTATCAAATTTTTTTAACTCTGATTTTAGTTTTTTTATTAAATTTTTTTAACTTTATTTGTTATTTCGAAAGACTAAATTATACCTTAATTTAAAAATTCACTAAAACTAAAATCACTCACCCAAAATATAGAACTAAAAATATATTTAATCTTATTATTATTATTATTATTATTATTATTATTATTATACTAACATCTCTGCTTCTAACTTTACCACCAAAGAATTCAAGTATTTATTCGCTATTAAAGATTGTCGAGCCCGCGGTCCAAGGATATTTAACCTCCTCGCCGCTCTAACGTTCATTATTTCACGGACTTAATTATCATAAGAAAATGATAAATACATCTTATTTTATAATTATTTATTACGATAATATACAATAAAATGAAATTTAATTTTTTTATTTTATTTTACGTGGGAACGCTCAGAAGAAAAGAGTGTAATATAGTAATTTGGAACAAACGTAACATGATACAGCAAATACTGTTTGTACCATGTTCGTTGTTCAATTGGAATAATGAATGGTAGTTGAATTGTGTCGTGAAAAAGAGATTAACGGCGTTAAGATACCGTTCGATGTTGCACTAGGGAGACTTAATTGGACACCACCACCACCTCACCTAAGTACATTAAATAGAGTAGACCAGCCATTGCATTTCCGAAAACCACAAACACGAGAACAGACAGAGACAACAGAGACAGAGGTTTTGTTACGATGAAGCGGCAGAGCAGAGTGTTTGTGGTGATGTTTGTGGTGGTGATGGCATCGTGTGGGTGGATGAAGGTGGCGGAAGGCGATGATTTTTCGACCAAGTGCGCGTCTGCGATTGAGAAGGTTCCTCCGTGTTTGTCTTTCGCGACGGGGAAGAAAGATATACCGAGCGACGATTGCTGCGCCGCAACTTTAAGCATAAAGCAGAGCAACCCAGAGTGTTTGTGTTACATCATTGAACTGACTCACAACGGTAGCCCACAGGTCAAAGAGTTGGGTATTCAAGAGGACAAGTTGCTTCAACTCCCTTCCGCTTGCCACATAAAGAACGCCAGCATCACCGACTGTCCCAGTAAGCACTTTCACCCTTTTCCAAAACCCATTTTCAATCTCTTACACAAACACGCCTTATAATGTCTCACAGCCTTTACTTTGCAATTCAAAACTTCACCTTTTCATCTGCATCTCTCACTTCCTCACAACGCAAACAAACCATCCTTGCTGCAACCTTTTCTATGAAATCCCGCTTCATGTTTTTACCTGAATCACGTTTTCTATATACAATATTTAATTATGTTTTAATGTTTTTAAGGAAAATCCTAGTTTTAGTGGTGTCCTTCGCTGTTAAGGTTTTGACTAAACAATTGAAAGTCTCATGGATACGTAAGATGTTTATGTGTGAGACTTACCTTATTGAGGGGAACTTCTAACTTCGATTACATATTTGTCGTTTACGTGATTCTGAAAGGGTATATGAATGAAAATATTTTATTATGGTTAGTGTGGACATTTTTTGGTGTGAGAACCCCATGAAGGTTAAGTTCTTATTTTGAAGGCCCATGGAGAGTGATTATACTATTAATTTTTCAGCAACCAATATCATGAAAATAGAGGTGAAAAGCAACTAATAATTTATTTATTCTAATGTATAAATGAGAAAAGACAAAAGCTTTTATCTTTGTTGTTAATAGTGAAAACCTTCCTAAATATAACAGACAAAGGGTATCTTCATATCATATTCTATTATCCTATTCTTTTCTCTCTTGTAAATCTTTTTCAATCAAACTCTGAGATTTTAATATATGTAAACTTGCTTAGAAACTGTAATAAGAATGAGGCGACCCATCATCTAGATTGGTTAAGAGGGCATCGCCATTACTTTCAACAAGATTGCGTATATTAACTACAATCTGAATCTTGTCGCTAAGTAAATTGATATGTGACCAAAGAACAAACCCAAGAGCTCACATAGTTTCAATTTTAAACCATGCATCCTTCATCGTTTGGAAAAGTAACAGTCTATAATAAAAAAACTCATAGGTGAAAAAATGAACTACTCTGTTGGCATCAGTACATTTGAACCTCGTAGGAGTATTTCTACTGCATACAAATTTATGCAAGTACAGTTACTATTTTGTGTATGTTTTTAAAGTGTTTGATGGAACAAAAATGGACAGTTGTTGGTGTTTGATTGGTCAGTGGTTGGACTAATAAATTTGGTCACATGTCGTCAACCACTAATGCTGGATTTCTGTATAAGTATAGTTACTGTATACTGATACTAATAATACGACATGGTATATGATTTTAATGTGCACAGAGCTTCTGGGTCTATCACCAAGTTCCCCTGATGCTGCAATCTTCACGAACTCTTCGAAGGTAACGCCTGCAACATCAAACACACGAAGTACGACCCCACAAAGCCAAAACGCTTCACATGGAAGTATGGTTATACCTAGTATGCCGATGATGATAAGTTTGACCGTTGTTGTGGCTGCAATTTCACCTGTTTTTGTGAGCATTTATACATGATGGTGGGAGGTTGAACGCTGTGATGAATGAAGGGAGTTTAGTCAGTGAAAGTTGTCATTTTGTTTGCTGTTTTGGTTTTCTTTAGGACTTTCAATTAATGAATTGGTTTGCTGTTTGCATATGTGGCTTGCCATGGCTTCTCTCACTCTGGGACCCCATGTAATGCTCCTCGTTCTTTTCTGCTTCCCACAGTTAATATTATTGAATTCTTGGTCGCAGTTCAGAGTCTTAAAAGAAGGATATATATATATATATATATATATATATATATATATATATATATATATATATATATATATATATATATATATAAATACTACACCCAAAGGTAAAATAGTTCTAAATTTTCCTTTTTTTAATTAAGTAAAAATAAAATATGTGTACAAGTATCCACATTTAAGAAAATAATGATAATTTTCTGTCTACTACTGTCCATACATTTATCATTTTATTTCTATATTAGAAGTTACAATATTTGAGATAATTTTTTTTTTCCAGCTCAACAATTTTTTGAGTGGACCTTCAACTAATTTATAGTGGAAAAGCATGATTTAATGGAAATACATATGGCCAACATAGTAAAATTGCATTTTACATCTTTTTGATTTTTTCCGGAGAAAAATTAAATTGTTTCATAATCTTTTGCTTGACGAGCCACCACTACCTCAGACCATGTCCCACAATTCCTCATCTCAGCTGAAATCTTGTGACATATTCCAGGCTATGCAAGACCTTCTAAAATGTTTATTTTGAGAAATACATTATATTTTATATTAACTTAAAATTAATTTAACCTAATTTTAATTTACTTTTACTTTATTTCTAATATGGGGGAAACTAATAATTTTCTATCTAAAATTATTAATATAATTTTTTTAACTATCGCATCCATCAAATTATTCACAATCTTTCCTTTCAAATCTCTCCATCGATCACTTAATCTAAAGAATATCCCAATCTCTTATCCATCTCAAATCATTCTAATCAATTTCCCTCAATTCCTTGCTCAAAAAAAAAAACGAACCATAATTCATGGAGTTGTTTTTTATTTATAACACCCGAGATTTTACGTCATATATTCATAGGCTCAAATTTTAATAACTATCCAAAAATACAATAATTACAATATACATTTTCTAAATAATAAGAATCTATTAATAAAATATAAAATTTTAAGAGCTTTGAACCTAACGCTTGGGCCATTAAGTTTGTTGTATATTCAAAAGTCGGTGATAGTCCCACGGTAAGTATCACATGTGTTTTGGTTGATCCATGGACAATTTATTCATTTTGGGATTTGGGTTATAGCTTCGAGTTGGACCCTGGGTGACTAGAACGGTACAAGTGTAAAGAAACTTGTTTTGGAAATTTTCTTGTCAAGCCTTGACATGTCCACATCTTTCAAAAATTGCTTTTCCACTTATTTTATGGTTGAATAGTTTAAAACATTCCTATTCCTATTTCTATAAGGTTTTCTCAATTAAGTTATCATATTGTAAAATCTCTAAGGACTTGCCGTTAATTTGAGTAGACGGCGTTAAAATTGAGTGTTTGTGGTAGGGTGACATTATCAAGTTTTATTGACGTTTTTATTTCATTGCGTTTTGTTCATCTTACAGAGGGAGACAATGTTTTCCTTTCTCTCCTCTACTCTAGTTCATCCTACAAGGAGAAGAGGGCTTTTGCATTTTGTACTGGGACAAATGGTGGTGACGATGATGGCGTGGAGAGAGCGCGACCTGACAGCGTCTTTGTATTCTCCGGGTAGATCGTGATGGCGCGTTGTTCATTCCTTTCTTTCTCATTTCCCCATCCTGGGTTCTCTTTGGGGTTTTCTCACAGAGAATGAGAGACGAATTTCAAGGGGCTCAAACACGACGTTTCGCGACGCGAGAATCTCGCCCTCCAGCGTCTTCGCGGCGAACGGAGAACTTGTTTGGGCTCGAGATCTGAGGGTTGCTTTTGCTTTCTTTTATGTAGATTGGAACGCAAATTGGAGTTCTTCTTTTGCAACATTGGGGTTAGGGTTTCTGAAATTGTGAATTTGGGGTTTGGATCCTGCGATTTAGGGTTTTGTCTACTCTATGATTTTGGGGGTTTCAAATTGGAATATGAGTTTGAGTTATGGGATTTTCTTGTGTTCTTGATGTTTCGTGTTGGGTTCTTCCTTTCTGTGTTGTTTTTTTTTTTTTTGCGTTGAGGGTCCTTTCTCGCTATTATGGGTTCCCGTGGTGGTTGAGGATGACTGTTCTGGGTTCCCGCAGTGGTTGATGATGGCTGTGCGAGTGGCGCTGATGGGCGCGACCATGCCACGGGTGTTGAGTTGGATTAGTTGGGTCGTAAAATCCATAGACATATTTGAAATTTGCAACGTTGGATTTTGATTGCATTCAAGTTTTGTAAACATGTAAATAAAAGAAAGCACACTGACCAATGTGTGCCACGTCAGTAAAACTTACTAATATCACCCTACCACGCACAATATTTTTTAACACCGTCCACCCAATTTAACGATAAGCCCTAAATTGATTCAATTTTCCTCCGGGACCTAATTGAGACATTTTACAATATGAGGACTTAATTGAGAAAACCCTACAAAAATAAAGATGTTTTAAATGATTAAACCTATTTTATTTTAACTAGTTCTCTTGTCTTGTGAGTTTTAAATTTGATGTTGTCTATTTGCATGTAGCTGGTTCACTTCCTCTCACATAATATATATAGGTATATTTTTTTAAAAATTTGATATTAGTCTTTAGTTACGTGTAATTTATAGCTAATTTGTTTTACATGTAAAATAAATGACGTCGGGTTTTTAGCTCACCAATGAATAATTTCTAGTTGTGTTTGATTTGATTTAAATTGATTTTTTTAGTCTCTAACTAAGTTGGTTTATCGATTTAAATTGACTTTTATAGTCTCCAACTAAGTTGGATTATCGATTTAAATTGGCTAATTTAGTTTTTTGATTCTTATCACACTACAATCACTGTTTTCTTTTAGGATAAGAAGAATATTTATAGGTTTCACTTAACTCTTAATTATATCAAGAAACAATGATGATTGTTTAATGAAATTTAACCTTTTTATGCAGAAGTGTGACCAACTAGAGTTTGTGCCAAATCATGATTATGATATGTACACATATTTTCAATACCCACCTCTTTCCGTTAAAAGTTAGTTTGCCTTACGATTTAAAAGGACACTTGTATTTTTTTTTTGTCAGATGTACTAAAACATACATAAAATTTGTATTTGATATACTTTTCACCAATTTCACATCTTAACAATACAAAAACCATAATATTTCATATTAGACTATTACCATCCATAACATAACATCATTATTAAATATCTCACTTTTTTACTAATAAATAATATTTGGAGATAAAAAAATTCTTAAAACAAAACAAGTAAAAGACATTTTAGAAAAGTAAAAATAGAAAGAAAAAAACATTAAAAGAAAAATTAATAAATAAAAAGGAAATAAATAAAATAAAATAAATATTATAATTCGAATTTCGAGAAAAATGTTCATCAAATTTTGAAATTAAACAAAAATGAATACTAAATTTTGAAATCCTAAAGAAGTATTAATTGAATTTTGAAATCTGAAAGAAATGTTAATTAGATTTCAAAATTTAGATCTAGATTTTAAAACTTGAGAAAAACCTACATCGTATTTCAAAATTTGATGAGTTTTTAAATTAGATTTTGAAATCTAGTTATTTCTTAAATTAGAATTCCATATCTTATAAATTTTTTAAATCGAATTTTGAAATCTAATAATTAAATCAGATTTTATAATAAATATATTCAAAATATAATAAAAATAGATATAAATTTCTAATAAAAGAAATATAAAAATTCAAAGAAAGCTTAAGCAACGTAAACAAATAAACAAATAATATGTATACTTAAAAGATGAACTATAAGGAGGAAAATGAAATTATATGAAATGAGATAAAGATAAAACGAATTAAGACTACAAATGTTATTGTTGAATGAAGAAAAAACTAAAGAAGAACATAACCAAAGGAAAATATATTCATAAACAACTCAGAGAATGCATGCTGGTTTAGTAAATATAGACATAATAATAGTAAATATGTATAATAAACAGTACCTAATTTATTTTATATTTTATATATATTTCAAATATTAAATTTGTCTTTGGAGTAAAATTCGGAGGTAAAAGAGAAAACTTAGAGGTTCTGGAAGAAAGCTCCATAAGATATTATGCTAGGATGGGCTTGTAAGCCCTTGGGTGGACCGTGTTGGGCCTGCAAATATACTATTCCACTTTTAAAATGAAGTATATTAGATTGGTGTGATTTCGGGTTTGGTTTCTGCGTGTTTTTGTTTCATCGAGTAGCTTCAACAATTTACCGCCCCGCCGGAGAAGGAGAAGAAGGATCTGTGTCGTGTTTTGTCGCCATGTCTCGGGTAATCAAACGCCCCCCTTCTCTCTCTCTCTCTATCTCTCTCATTCCTCACTTATGATAGTTATCTCCGATTTCCTTATCGTCTTCTTTAGCCACGCTTATTGAACCCTAACCCGATCGATCTCGGTTCAATGTAGTCGATTTTTAGGGATTTCTCCATTATTACCGATCTAATTTTGATTCCTCTCCTTTTTCCTCCTTATTTTTGTCTTCGGGCGGATTTGTTTTTTAATTTGTTGTTACGGCGTGGTCCTGTTTGTTTATGCATCGTCGCAGTGAATTCGAACCTCAGACTTTGTGTGGTTTTGCAGGTTGACAACAGAAATTCCTCTGCCGCCAAGCGTGCTAGGACTGATGGTGCGTCGTGCTTTTTTCTGTTTTTTTTTTAACTGTGATGTTTATGGATACTTCAACAGTGTTCTTTACACTTGAAGTTGAAATTATCGTGCATGCGTACTGTTTTTCATTTTGCTATCAATTTAAGCACCAGTAGCCGTTGTCGCAGTGGCTAATTTCCACACCCACCATTATGCTTTTTTATAATGCAATCTGATTGTGTGGTGATAAAACTGAACTTGGGAGCATTTTGATTGGTTTTTGTTTGTAGGTAGCCGTAGGGAAGATGATTGGACTTGCCCCAGCTGTGGCAATGTCAATTTCTCTTTCAGGACAACTTGTAACATGCGTAATTGCACTCAACCAAGGCCAGCTGATCATAATTCGGTAAGATATTATATGTAGCGTCACAGTGATAGTTTTTAAAATGTGATTTGAATCTCTCAAATGATGTAAGGTTAGTTTATTTTATGACAAATGTTATCAATATCATTGTTGGTAGACTATTGGTTTTTCTCTCTCTTTTTCTGTTATCGTTTTACTGGTATTTCTTATGGCGCTTTCTTTTGTATTCCTACTTTCTATTTAGTCTTTCGTTCCCAATTAAAGGAGAACGTAGAGGGTATAGTAATCAAATGTTCATGCACGTATGCAAAGGACAGACATGTAGTTGTTTTTATTTTGCTTTCCTCTAGAGCTACTTTTATCATCAAGTTTTTTTATCTATCTCAGAAATCTGCTGCCAAGCCTCTACAAGCTCCACAGGGTTATTCATCCGCAGCTCCTTATTTAGGCTCTAATGCTCCATCTTCTATATATCTTAGTGTCCCACCATATGGATCTTCTCTGTTCAATGGATCATCAGTTCCTCCCTATGATGTTCCATTTTCTGGAGGATCAGCATATCACTACAATTATGGTAGTCGCCTCTCTGCTGGAAGTCCTTATAGACCATTGCATTTATCTGGACCTGCACCCTACACCGGTGGGCCAGTGATGGGAAATGGTATGTTCTGTTTCTTGTTTTTTGTGATTGAAGTCAATGAAGTTTCTTCAATTTGATGGGGGAAAATGAATAATCAATTGGAACTTTCTCATGTGTTGACAGTGACTGAGTTAATGTTAAATAAATCTTGCTTCTTTGATTTTGTTATGTTATTTCTCTCTTTTTGCTTTTCTCCTTTTGGGGTTAATATTACCTTTTTTGGTTGGGTATTTTTTTGCAGGTGGGATCTATGGGATGCCCCAACTGTTGGATCGCTATGGCCTGGGTGTGCCTATTGGACCTGGGACAATGGTATGAGACTGTAAGCGAAAAGATAAAAATCAATTGTATATAACTTCAAATGCCAGGATCAACGTTTTTTTATTACTGTTTGTCATCAACTGAAGAATCTCATGTCAAGTTATGCAGTTATTTGTTCACAGTAAACAATATTACCAAAAGCTAGATATTTATTTTTACTATTGTGGTACAATCACAGGTCATAGCGGTCTTAACGATCTAAATTTGGTTTTTTGTGGTGTCACAGCTTAACGATCATGCATACATGGTCATACAGTTGTATTTTACATCAAAACTTATTACTGGACATACATTTTTTTCATCTTCAAAGTTGGATTTGATCCCTTGTTAGTTACTATAATTTTTAAATTGTGTAATTTCATGGAGTTTGTTGCAAAATGTAATGTTTCATTCTTTCCTGGGCAGGGTGCCAGACCTGGATTTTTTCATGATGACAAGTCTCAGAAAAAAGGTATGGGTTCGCTACTTGAATTCTATGTCTAATTATGTTCAAATGGAAACTGATGTAGTGTTATTGTTCCCATCCCCACTTCTCGAACAGACACAACTCGTGACAATGACTGGACATGTCCAAAATGTGGCAATGTCAATTTCTCATTTAGAACTGTCTGCAACATGAGAAAGTGCAATACACCCAAACCTGGATCCCAGGTTTGCTGCCTTTGTGTCTATGCTGCTTATTTATTGTGATTAACTTTTACGTCCTGGAAAACTTGATGTTTAACATTTTTTTATAAATGATGATTAAAATTGTTGGATGTGATTGTTGGGCTGCAGGCCTCAAAGTCGGACAAAAATTCTAGTAAGTATCTTCCGTCATGACACATCTCTGTCATACTTGAATGATGTCATTACTTGATACAAGAGCAACATATGTTAATCATGTTCCTTTGTGTTCGCCATTCAGAGCAAAAGATGCCTGAAGGAAGCTGGAAGTGTGAAAAGTGTAACAACATAAACTATCCTTTCAGAACCAAGTGCAACAGACAGAATTGTGGTGCTGACAAGCCTGCTGAGTCTGATAAATCTCCTTCACCATCTGCTGATCAAAATGATGAGGTTTGTTGTCTAAAATGTTTTCATTATGTTAACCTTCATTTGTTGTTGCAACAGTTGGTTTTCCAAGAGCAGCTTTGTGACATGATGAACATTTTCAAATTGCAATCTGTTGTGAAGTTGTCTTTTAAGTGGATTCTAAGGAAAAACTTCAGTTTTGCTTCCTTTCATTTGAAACCTTTTTGTTACACCTTTTTAGTTTCTTCCTATCTATCCGTTGCAATCTTTAATTTGCAATTATTTACTGTTCCAGTGAGTACTAGGACATGTTTGAGGGTTGAGAAGGTCCAGAGTTGTCATCAAGAATTGCTCAATTTCGGTGTCTGACAGTCAGTCTTGTCGTCCTCTATGTTGCAGCAGTTGTCAAGTCACTCACCTTCTCAATGTGTCAAGTTGTTGTATTAACTGAGATGGTATTTTGGTCTTTGTGGATTGTTATGATGCATGTGTCAGCCAACTTTCCTGGCACAAAGGTTATTGCAGTTTCCAGTTTTAAGTTTTCTTTTGGTTCATGAATGTCTGTGTTTAAGTATTACTCTAGATGCCTCAAAAGAATATGAAGATTCTAAGTTTATAGATTTATTAGGTGGTGGCATTTAGTTTTGGGTAGTAGCTGAAAGTGTCTTCCTAACATACCACTTAGGATATGTGCATCAGTATTTGTTACAGAAGCCATTTTCTCTCATGCTGTTGCTTGTAGCTACATGGATGATTCATGTCGTGTCGTTGAATTAAAGTTGGCGTTAGATTATTTAGTAGTTTTTTTTTATTTTAGTTTCATTTAGATAAGCGTTCCTAGCCCTATAATATTTTAGGGTTTTGGGTTATCTTTTATGTACCTTGAGTGGTAATCTTCTTGTTTCTGGTATCTCACTCTTATATTTTGTTTCGCTACTCTAATATTTGGTGGATGTGAAGTAGGTATCTGTTGTCCTTTATGAATCGTGTCAATCGGGCAATCTAGTCAAATTAGTAGCCCTCGGAATTATTCTCTGCAATCATAGTTCGCGAATTTGTGTAAAAGTTAGTATCTGTAGTTATGACTAGCATAACGGTAGTCATTCTTTTAGCCCATACCCAAGAAGGACTCTTTTGATATGGGTTTTGTTAATATACACTAAAATACATGAACAAAATTTGACGACCAGCTGATGATGGACTTAGATGTCTATAAATATTAAGTATCCAGTGTAGTGCTGCTCCGTACGAATTGGACTATAAATCCATGCAGAGGATGATTGAGAAAAGAGATGAAGTAACTTGATATTGTACTCCCAAGAAGCTTCCAATATATGCTTTATTCTAGAAGCACGTCGGACATTAGCTGATAAAGCTCGACTTTGACGAATGATCTGTAGGAAGTCTGCTAGTAGGGTGTTCTTCATTACTGGTTCTCGCTACGTTAGCTGCATTTTTGTATTTAAAAGTAATCGTGATTTGAGTTATTAGGATTAAACTTAGAATGTCGTATAACTTTTGGCCTGCATGGGGCTCATTAAATCACAATCCATATTACCTCCTTTTATCTAATTTAATTTTTGGTTCGTTCACTTTTTTTTTTTGTTCAATTCAATTTTTATAATTAATAAAATGTTCAATCGATCACCTTAATGTAAAAGTTGTAATGACTTCAAGGTTTAATCAAGTTTTCAGTTTTAATAATGCAATTGTATGACTAATTCCTGCGAGTTTAGGTCCTTTATAGTTTGTGCCATTTGGATGTAAAGTTGTCATTGTATCCTTAAAAATCTAGGGATTTGATTCAAATTAAATTGAATGAAATATCTAAATAATGGAAATAAACAGGTAATTAATTCTAAAGTTTTTTATTTAATTTTAAACGATACCGTTGAAGAAGCTTACAGTATAAGTACGTTTTCAGAAATGTTGACGAGTTGTGTTAACAAAGGAAATTGATTTCAACTCGAAAAAAGAATCATCTACCTACCTGTTTAAGTAGAACGGATAAAACCTAAAAGGAAAAATGAGATACTGTCAGGGTATCTCGTGTAAGTTCAAGTTGGGGTGTTATAGGTTTTTCAATTGAATTTGCTAACGGTATAAATCATTAAATAATTATTAAAAATTAATAAAGATGAATTGAGGGTGACCATATTCAGTGTTCTGTCGATGAAAATTCGTAGAACTTTCACGTTATAAACATGTGGTTGAAGCTTACAGTCCTCTAAGCGTATTTTATCGCCGTCAGCTGCTCATAAATAGGGTCAGGTTTAAATTGGTTTGAGACATTATAAATATATTCTTATTTACATCCTATAGAAATACATGTATCTGGATTCATACTTAGATTTAAGTAAACGTATGCTCTTTCAATACGCGAATATCATTAGAATATGAAGATTAATTATTAGAAGTGGAAGTTAAATGAAAAAAAGGTTTAATCATGGTTCCGACTTATCTAAAATAGGTTATTTAATTATTTTTTGTATTCTTAATTGTGAAAAGTTAATCTAGTTGGATTTCTGCAATTAAATTTGTAAAGACTGGTTGAAGTCAGTTCTAGAAGAACACACAACACACATGGTAGTAGTTAATGGGATGAATTTTAACTTAAGAACTCTGGACTCAAGGTCACCTTATTAATTGAGAAAAACTGTCACTCTTTAAAGCTTTTCCTCTCTTCTCTGTCTTTTCTACCAAATCTCTGCACTGAACCATTGGATTTGATCAGGAGGTGCTCAAACGCTCACCGTGCAAAGGGCTCCGTAACTGATTGATCAGTTTCGTCATTCCAAACAGTTGTTTTTCCTTTTTCCTCAACTGTTCTTGAACCTAGCACATGCAATCTTTGCTGGCTGCATGTATCTCTTGCTTGTCCCTTTCAATTCTTTGCTCAAACCAAGCTCTAAGAGTTGTTTCTATCACCACCAAAGGGTTTAGCTGTGTTCTGAGTGTGTGAGTATTGTAGAGAAGCTTTTTTGTGAGTTGGGCAGTTTAACTCCAAGGTAAGGCGAGCTGATTATATGCTTTATATTATTTGTGTGATATGGATGCATGTTAGGTTCTGAAATAAGTATGTTGTTTGGGCTTAAATTTAGATTTTTGTAACTTAAGTGGCATGTGCTATAGTGTTGAGCTTGTGCATGTTGTAATGTGATGTTTGTAAGTTGTTTCTAATGAATTTGATTTACTGAAATGGTTCATGATTGAAGTGTTTGGATATGTGGATTTTTGTTAGAGCAATTTCTAGTTAGAAAATCAAGTGGTTGGGTAATGTTTTAGGTTACGATAGGGGAAGTGAGGTAGTGATTTTGAGAAATTGGGTCCTAAGAGCAATTGGACTGTTTTGGGTAGCTCAAATAGATCTAACGTAACTTGTTAAGATTATAAAACTGGTCTAGAACATGTTAAAAATGGTAGAATTAGGTTTGAGCCCCTAAGTTGAGGAAATTAGTGTTTTAAGAATGAATTTGGGTCTTAATCACTTAGGAATCATTGTAAGAATGTTTAAAATCAATTAGATAAGTTTAATTAGGTCTATATCACCAATTAGGGGTCTTAGAAGTTAGGAGGAATGAGTGGAAATGGTAAGAGAGGGTGAGTGTGCATAATTTTGCAGAACTTGCGTTCTGCAGACTTGTTATGCGAATGGTCTCTCATAGCGACTCCCTGCAGGGGTGTGCTCTCTGCCTAGGTCATTTGTTGTGCGAGCTGGTGCGCTTTGCGAATGACCAGAGAGTGTTGCTCTCTGCCTGGTGGATTCGCACAATGAATTATGTCGTTATGCGATTGGGGCTGGCTAGAGCCTCTGCCAAATTAATTCACAAGGTGAGTTTGGTTGCGTTATGCGAGCCACCCTGGTCTCGCTGTGCGAGCCATTGTGCACTGTGCGAGAAGTCTAGATTGATGTTGTTTAACTTATATTTTGTTGTGTGTCTGATTAAGTGGTCTGCTACCTTATTTTGTGAAGCATGCATAATATGTATAGTGTTGTATTATGATGTCCAATCATGTATGTTGATTGTAGTTAAAAGTGTATGATTATAAAGTGAACAAAGTGTGATTCAAGTGGTAAGTCATGTTTCAAAGTGTAGAATCTGTTGGTGAGATTCTTAGTTGTTTAGAATGAGAGTAGGAGCTCAGTCTTGTGGGTCATCTTAAAACTCCAATGGTCTTCCTTTTCACATAGAGAAGATTGAACCATGTCATGAGGAATAGTAGGAAGTCTTAGTCTTAGGGGCTTCCAGTATGCCTCAAGGTCCAGAACAAGCTAACCTCATGAGTGTGGTAGGGTGGGACCCAATGGCCAAGTATTATAAGCCGCCACGAGTGCATGACCCGTCATAACTCGACTATCATTCTAAGTTCGGACGAGTCAAGTCTAGAATATAACAATGCTAGGATGTGTGACTTAACTTGCTTTGATTGACATTGACTCTTGTATGTTATATGCTGTTATTGTATGCTTTTTATATAACTAGCTCACCCTTCTACTTGTTTTCTCTGCTTGCTTGTGTGTGGTGTTTTCTTTTGCAATGATCATCCACTTGGATGTGAGCAGAGGTAGATGAGGTGCTTCTAGAGCAGACCTTGGAGGGAGATGACAGTGCCGCTTAGTATAGTTAGGATTCATATCTCCTTTCCTATATTTTGAAATACTTTTTGTATTTAAAGTTTAAAATTTATAGCCCTTTTGGATGATTGTAAGTTAAATACTTTATTTAGATGTTCTTAACTGCTTTATAATATTATATCTGATGACTACTATATTATATATACTTGCTATATATATTGGGATGTCACATTTATGGTATTAGAGCAGTTTCGTTCTTTAGAACATCTCGTAGGTTTTGTGTGTGCCTTGCTTATGCTTGTGTACTCTTAGTTATGCCTAGGTGGTTATCCTTGTTTCTTTGAGTTGGACTGATGGTCTTTTTTCTTTGTGTACACAGAAGATGTCACCTAGGCCTCCTCCTCCTCCACCTCCTCAACTTGAGCCATCAGAGTCAACCAGGATGCTAGAGGCTGTGCTCCAAGAGATGCAGCAGAATGTTGCATTGGTGCAGCAGAACACCATTGCATTACAGAATCTGGAAGCTGCAAGAGTGTTGGCTGAGAACACAAGAGTGTTATCTGAGGACACTCAAAGATAGTTTATAGAAGTGTTAACCAGTGGCAGGGTCAATGCAAACCCCTATTCTTCTGCTATTCCGACACAAGAATGGAGCTTGGAGACCTTCCTCCAACACCATCCAGCCAGGTTCAATGGCAAGTGCAGCCCAGACGAAGCCGATCACTGGTTTAAGGACATGGAGATGATATATGAAGCTAAGAGATGTCCCAATGAGAATAAATTGGCTTATACCCAGTATTTGTTGACTGGAGAAGCTGATCACTGGTGGAGCAGCATGGAGATGATCCTGGAAAGGAGTGGGACTCCTATTACTTGGGAGTTGTTTAAGACAAAATTTTACACTGAGTACTTTCCGGACAGTGTAAGGTTTGCAAAGGAGGTAGAATTTCTTGATTTGGTGCAAGGCAACATGTCAGTATCAGAGTATGCGGATCGCTTCAAACACCTGCTTCGTTTCAACACCATGTGGATGAAGATTGGCAATGCAGGAAATTTGAGACTGGTTTAAGAGGGGACATCAAACTGCTAGTGAAAGGGTTGCATATAAGGGAGTTTCCTGCTTTGGTAGAGATGGCCCGTGAAATGGAAAAGACTAAGAAAGAAGCAGAAGGGCATCAAAGTCAGCAGAGCCAACCACTGAGGGTTGGAGGACCAGCGACATCCAGAGGTGGTTCCAGTTCTAGGAGGACCCCTTTTTCTAGACCATCTTCTTCTGGGTTTAGGGGTTCTTCCTCTCAGTCTTCTGTGCAGCAGGGGCAATCTAGTTTTGCTAGCCCCGTGAGGTGTTTTGTGTGTGGAGGACCACACCTTCAGGCTGTTTGCCCTCAACTGGTAGGGTTCAATTAGATAAGTTTAATTAGGTCTATATCACCAATTAGGGGTTTTAGAAGTTAGGGGGAATGAGTGGAAATGGTAAGAGAGGGTGAGTGTGCATAATTCTGTAGAACTTGCGTTCTGCAGATTATGCAGACTCGCTATGTGAATGGTTTCGCATAGCGAGTCCCTGCAGGGGTGTGCTCTTTGCCTAGGTCATTCGCTATGCGAGCTGATGCACTTTGCGAATGACGAGAGAGTGTTGCTCTTTGCCTAGTGGATTCGCACAGCGAATCATGTTGCTATGCGACTGGGGCTGGCCTGAAGCTTCTGCCATATTAATTCGCAAGGCTAGTTGGGGTGCGCTATGCGAGCCACACTGGTCTCGCCGTGCGAGCCATTGTGCGCTGTGCGAGAAATGCAGAGTGATGTTGTTTAACTTATCTTTTGTTGTGTTTGATTAAGTGGTTTGCTACCTTGTTTTGTGAAGCATGCTTAGTATCTATAGTGTTGTATTATGATGTCCAAACATGTATGTTGATTGTAGTTAAGAGTGTATGATTATAAAGTGAACAAAGTGTGATTCAAGTGGTAAATCATGTTTCAAAGTGTAGAATCTGTTGGTGAGATTCTTAGTTGTTTAGAATGAGAGTAGGAGCTCAGTCTTGGGGGTCATCCTGAAACTCCAATGGTCTTCCTTCTCACATAGAGAGGATTGAACCATGTCGTGAGAAGTAGCAAGAGGTCTTAGTCTTGGGGGCTTCCAGTATGCCTCAAGGCCCGGAACAGGCTAACCTCGTGAGTATGGTAGGATGAGACCCAATGGCCAAGTATTATAAGCCACCACGAGTGCATGACCCGTCATAGTTCGACTATCATTCTAAGTCTGGACGAGTCAAGTCTAGAATATAACAATGCTAGGATGTGTGACTTAACTTGCTTTGATTGAGATTGACTCTTGTATGTTATATGTTGTTATTGTATGTTTTTTATATAACTAGCTCACCCTTCTGCTTGTTTTCTGTGCTTGCTTGTGTGTGGTGTTTTCTTTTGAAATGATCATCCACTTGGATGTGAGCAGAGGTAGATGAGGTGTTTCTGGAGTCGGCCTTGGAGGGAGATGACAGTGCCGCTTAGTATAGTTAGGATTCATATCTCATTTTCTATATTTTGAAATACTCTTTGTACTTAAAGTTTTAAATTTATAACCTTTTTGGATTACTGTAAGTTAAATACTTTATTTATATGTTCTTAATTGCATTATAATATTATATCTGATGATGTTGATTTTGATATTTTAAATATTAAAAAATTAGAAAAATATAACTAAAATCAAATTGATTTTTTTTTGAGAAAATTTGCTTTGTTCGAAACTGGGATTCACAAGTTCCATCGTTCAAATTGAAAATTGATTGAGTGAAACTGAGAATTGTGATGGTTGTTGGTGTCAGACCTATGATTTAATTTCTGATTTTCTGCAAATAGTTCATATGGCGGTGCGATTTGGAATCTAGCTGTGAC
The DNA here is from genome assembly GCA_027742785.1 of Vigna reflexopilosa. Classification (NCBI taxonomy): domain Eukaryota; kingdom Viridiplantae; phylum Streptophyta; class Magnoliopsida; order Fabales; family Fabaceae; genus Vigna; species Vigna reflexopilosa. The sequence continues at coordinate 455,917 of CM050914.1, read as the reverse complement.
TACCAACTGTATAATTAAATCATGAAAAAAAAGAACATTTAGAGGTAAGGATGAATAAAGTTGGTTGATATATTATCCATATTTGCATCGAAACTTTAAAAATTGGAAAAAAGGTAAAATGATTGATCAAATGCGGGGAAAAGATCGGTTGTCATCCTTGATCACAGGAGAAAGCAAGCATCTCTGTTCATCGATAATGAGCATGCAATGCAACGATAGTTCAAATTAAATGAGCGCAGTCTGGTACAATATTAAATGTCTTGAGAGTTTTGGAAAAAATTCAGAAAATGGAGCAATGAGTTGGTTTAATTAATCTCCATTTTAAAAAAGGAAGCAAATTAAGGAAAGACAGCACAGCATTGCAATCCAGATGAATGAGCATTGCATTAATAGTGTTGTTGTTGATCAATCCAGATGGTTGCATGGAAAAGGCGAGTCATAGGGTGCACTCAACAGCTGAAAGTCTTGAAAGCGATTGTTGGTATCACAGTCTGAGAATGAGATACACATGCTCATGGTGGAAGGGGAAGGTTGTTGATGTTGATGATCAGTGTGCCAATATTCCGAAGAGGAAGGAAGTGGTAAGCGCTGCTGCTGGTGCGTCATCGAGTGTGTTCTAGAGGAGCGTTCCAGTGATAGGAACTTAGTCTCATATGGACCCCATGAATTGCTTGACAGAAGAGAGAGAGCACGGTTAACATCTTGTGCACCATTTGGATCACACGAACTAATGGAATTCGGATCTTCTAAACCTGCAATAACACCCAACAATTCTATCAATTCTATCAGAAGGCTGAATTATTAAGAGCTCAACAACAACCTGGAACAATAGTCTTAGCTGCTATACTTCTGGATGTTAGAAGACCACTGTTGTCATCAGAAAACATAGAGACAATACTGGGTATCTTATCGAAGGCTTTTGCAGGCTTCGGAAGAAAATCTTTTGTCTGGGGGAGCTTGTTGCTATGCATATCCTGCCAGCCCAAGTTTGTAGCACTTCTTGAAAATGCAAATGGACTCATCATTTGCCTCCCATCTGCAAAGTAAGTGAAGCATTTCATACTTTATTGTCAATTCACCAAATCAATATCAGAGGTTTTCTCAGTAACAATAATGGATAAATGAATTCCAATAAACTACAAGCTAAGCTGTAACATTCACTCTTCATTTGTTAGTTTGTGTTTTGACAATACGAATTCAAAGTTGCTTCTTGAGGTGACACCACTCAATTATAAAAGGAATCAAAGTAACGGTGTTTCTTGCTTACCTACCACATGCTTTGCTTTTATTAAGTGTGCGCTGTCTGGTTTCCTATCACTTGGTCACCGTACTGTGTTTATGCCTTTTACCTAGTGATAGTTGATCATTTTTTTTACTATGGTCCTATTTAGATTACTTTTTTATAAGCACAAAATATTTTTAAAATGAATTCTCTTTGTTTACTGCTCACAAGTTTCCAAGCAGAAGTTGAAATAAATCGCAAAAACTAAGTACATAACAGAAACACTAGAGGAAAACATGCAACTGTCGCTAGCTGGAATCAGTTGTGATCATACAAAAATGGGAATTTGTAAATCGTTGAAAAAGAAATTTCTGATAACAAGGTTACGATAAAGGAAAAATGGGTCAGATTTTGCACAGATTCACCAAATTTTGTTCCCCCATTTGTTCATATTTTTACCACATGTTTCATTCTCAGAATTCTCCCAGAAACATTTCATGATATGTTCTACTATGCATCCCAAAATAATAAACTGCAAAACCAGACCAAGGAGCAAGACAAAAACAGTGGATTTTCCAAGAGAAAGGAATGTTTTTGTTATACCATAAGGCGACGAAGACAAAGCTGATGGATTTATTTGGACTGAGTCAGGCTGTGGTTTGCGACGCCTTGCATTATGATCTGAGAGACGTTTTCTGCAGCTTCTTTTTTTATCATCAAACTCTGACAGGGCATGGAACCTTCAACAAGATAATTCAAGGGAAAAAGCTTAAACCAATTTATCTGATATGACCGAGAAAGACAGGAAAATCATTATTTTAACTGATATGTGCCTGAAAATGTTATTTTTACTCGATGCCATTTTCATCAGAACAATCAGAACTTCATTGAGATTTACCTGCTACATTGCTGGCAAAATCGGCGCTCCAAACCAGCTACAAGCACCTTAGGGGATTTGGAATGAGCTTCACACACTCTGTGTTTGCGATGGTAATCTTTAGCAGATGAAAGGTCAAGGCCACAGCCTTCCACCTGGCAGCTTGGATGCTGCAAATTCTGATTACTGGTTTTATATTTCTTTCCTGAAGAAATTGGAACCTCAAAGGAAGATGCTTTCTTGGAATCACTTCCTGCGCATACATCCTCAAAGTACAACCGTTTGCCAAGCTTCAGAGTGAGCAGAGGTTCACCAGAGACTGGAGAAGGAACTGCTGATTGAGAAGTTTCAACTGGGCACAGTTCTTTCTTGCCAGTGGAATCATCCTGAGAACCTTCCAGAGTCAACACCGATGCCTTGCTATCCCCATTTGACAGTGAATTGTTGGAAGCTGATTTTGAGCTCCTAGGTGAAGAAGCATGTACTAGTTCAGACCCAGAACATGCACTCCCACCTGATGGATAAAACACCCCAACATTGATTTCTCGATCTGCTTCGTTGCTACAATCAGTTGTTGGTAGCCTCGGATTCTCTGTTGCTTTTGTATTGAAGAAGAATAAGTGTTCCCAGTCCCATTGTCCGAGAGATTTTGCATTCCACTCCATCACAAGTCCTTAGAAATTCATATACAAATGTTCACTGTGATCTGCAAACTACAATTCAAATCAAACGTAAGTGTTAACTGCTTTAGTTTCTTCAAAAATCATACAAGATCTTATCAAAGAGATTAAACTGGTACAAGAAAGAACAGAAACTGGAATAGTGTTTGGCAGAAGCAAAAGGCACCGCGAATACCTGAATAAATGTGGTGGACGCATGATCAACAAACACTTATTAATAATACAAAAATTGTGAAGCGACCAATAATTATAAAACCTAAGAACAGCTAATTCTTAAGGGTAAACATGGCGATCAATCTTTCAAAGACAACATTAAAATTAAAATCACTTGTTCTAGCCCTATGTCGGATGGATTTCCAGCAAGACCAGATGCAGAAGCAAACCAGAGATTTAAACAAGAATAGAAAATATCTTGGCAGCAATAAAAAGGTACTTAGCAAATAGCAAGTGGTAATGGTAAGTAAGTATAACATTGCCAGTGTAAATTAGTTTAACCACACATTTTACCAAAGGCGAATTCGTAACCTGAGATGCTCCTGGGGAATTATCTTATTCACAATAACCAAAAAACAGAAGCTAATTACACAAATCAAACAAATCCGTGGACTCCACAGTGTTCTGCAAATCCCGTCCATAACTTTACAGACAGATGAGTGGCTGTATTTTAGTGTTGTAAGACTTCTCAGACTGATATCAACAAGTCCCCACCGTCAAAAATAAAAATAATAATAATAAAGGTGAGTCATTTATGTATTTCCCTCTTAAACTTGAAGTGTGTACTAACTTCCCACGCAGTCAATTTGTGGCACTGCATTATTTTTACCTCCAGAAATCAACCTCCATTATAAACATTATGAAGGGCATTTCATCATTTATTCATTCATGGCAATAACAAAAAACGGTAACAATCCCTATTTATGTGATATGCAAGGCAATGGATTGCCCCTAGTGATGTGATATGTTTAACTCTTTAACTCTTCCTACAAGTGTGTACTTACCACCAAAACTTCCCTTTCAACATGGGAAACCTTCAGATTCCAATAATTCACATTTATCACAGCAATGTCAGGAGTCGGTCATTGAATGAGACCCCACAACAGCAACAACCCAACAAATCATGACTTCTTGACTTATCAGAACATCCAACACTCTGGCCAACACATCACAGTTTAGGCCCTTGTTTTCGTTAACAGCAAATTAAGGCCAACAACCTTGCCTCCAACTCATAAATGCAAGAAGCTCCACTTTTAATCCCCAAAAACATATGTTACCGCAGCTAAGCTTTATCCAATCATAAGTATCGTAAACCAATCGATATAAACCCCATAAAAAGAATTCTTTTTTTTTTCCTTAGCTCAAAAAAATCTGAGGAAAGTGAAGAACAAAAAATGTTATTCTGAATTTTCAATGTAACTGTTAAACATTATACATGCTAGCTTTGGTGCTGAAGTCTAAGCCCTTGTGGAGCCAATGTCAATTCATTAGGTTATATAGGAGGGGTCTCTTTTCTTGGGACTTAGCTAGTACATTAAAAAGCTTCGGTCCCCATTTCCCCTAAAAAAGCATAAGTTTTTTCTTCTTTTTCTTGTTTTTTGCATGAGCAATTTCATTAAGAAAAAAACAGAGGCATCTATCTCAAGCTTTCAACAATCCCACTTTCCCAAGAAAATGATAAACCCACAAAAGTGTAAAGAGTAAGAGAGATGAAGAAACGGGAAACCCCCCAAAAAAAAGCATCTTTTTTCATGGGCTAAGCCAAAAGTCCAGCCTCACATTGTGAAAGCTTTCAGAAAAAGGATGTTGCAATCTGACTCTACCACAAAAGGAAATCCAGTAAAAAGCAATAACAGCACAACAGGAACAACAGTAGTAGCAGCAGCACTCATAAACTTCACCCTAACATTAACACCGCTAATTACCCATCACTAAAAAAAAAACCATAAAAAGAAAACCTCCATGTTTGTATCACTTTTGTTTCAAGTTCTCATCTTTAAACCACAAGAGTGGAAATGGGAAAAGCTGCAATGAACACTGATACACCCACTTGATCGGTGGTTCTTCCTCTACTCAGAAGAAGAAGATGAACCAGAAATGGGCATGGAATGAATAAGTGAACAACCAAAAGGGTTTCCTTACCTTTCAACACAGAGCTCGAGGTGTGTGTTTGTAAGCTAAATCAGGAAAAGCAGTAGATAACAAACTCAAACCAGTGATCTTTATTTCCTTTTCTGACTCTTGTGCCGTTTTGGTTTTGCAGATCAAATTTAGGAGACTCACCTCTAAACTAAACACAATAAGAGAGCTGAAATTATCCAGTCTTTGGATTTTGATTATAAACATAGTCTAAGAGTTCCATTAGTATTGATTATTGTTAATAGACACATAAACACAAAGAGCTGAACCTGAGCATGGACTCTTCTTCGTACAACACATCTCACAAAACACAACAACCACAGTATGTGTTCTTTTTGCACTGGACTAAACAAAAACACACTAGTTTTTGTGTAATAATTTTTACGTCTATTACATTTTTATTATTTTATCTTTTACTGTATAAAAAATATTGATATTATTCAAATGGTAGGAACATGAAACAAATAGGTTAACCATAGGGAACAGCTCGGACTCAACATAAGAATGGACACATTTTTCATGAAAACGAAAACCAATCAATCAAGCTGACTGTATCTTCAATTTCTTAAAATTCACTGGACACATTAACACAAAAAATATATTTCTTCTGCCTTTTGGTCAAACAGAGTGCAATGTTTTGATTTCTTTCTTCTTGTTTTCCCTATTTGCCTTTGTGATATTTTAATTAAGGCTAAACTGAGACTATTTTGTTGAGCCCTATGTGAAGGTGCCTTGGTTGAAGAGAAGTAGTATTATTAGTGTGAATTGAAATTGGAACCTTGGTGCCACCACAAGTTGTCCATCACCATTCACTTTCACTCACTTTCACTGTATAAAAATATACTATTCAACAATGGACAAACCTCAACTTGTTATTTGGCCAATAGGGAATCATTAATTACTGGATAATGTGGCAAAATCATTCATTTGTAATGTAGATGAAGTTGTAATTGTGTGCATTGTTAACCAATTATTGATATGGTCATGAAATGTAGATGAGGTTGTAATTGTGTGCATTGTTTCATCATGTTATTGATTATTATTCACTAAATTTATTGAAGGGATGGGAATTATTTGCAAATGATGAGGTTGTATTTAGAAATAATATATTTAAAAGTACGTGCTCTTTTATTGTTAGAAAACATTTTACAACAAACTATATTCGTGAAATTTGATAATAAAAATAATATAATAAAGCAATGATTAAACTTTTATGTTACAAATGAAAGTATGAATTAACTGAATTTTACATCTCATAGTTTATGTGTAATATATGTATACACACAAAGAAGAAAATTACTAAATGTATCAAATGCATTATTAATATAAAGCAAGAGATTCACGTGATAGCAATGTCTCTAACTCTTGTGTTTCATTAATTTCATAATATGTCATACATTACAATAAAATAATAATATATTTCTGGTATATATATATATATATATATTCATCAAGTTGAATTGAGCAGGTATGTATGTCCCTATTCAGGTAATTTCTAGGGAGTAATAGCTAATAGCTTGTGTGTGTTGCCACGAATTTTAATATCATACAAACTACGATGCTAGTTTTTTTATTAATAATTAATCACTACCCTAAAGTAAAATACAAAATATTAATATAATTAAGATAATATTGATATTGTTCTTAGTTTTATCAATTATTTACAAATGATTTATTGAGATTCTTACATATAGTTATTGTTAAGAAAACAAAATGAAACATATTTTCATTAAGTAAATATGCCGATCTCACAGTATAATTTCCTAGAATTTTGGTAGAAAATTCGAAAGAAAGAGCAGTAGAAGTTATCGACACGAAAAGTGTGAATTCAGGTTACTATTCAAACTTTTTAAAATATTAATATTACAATGCATGTTATGGTCTTGTATTTACGTGAATATGTAATAATACTACTATTATTATTTTCCATAAAGAAACTCAAATGATAGTAAAAGACACGTAATTATATTTTATATTCTCACAAAAATAGAAATAATAGAGAAGAAGATGTTTTAGGCATTTCTTCTTACATTTCCATATTTTCATCTTGCATTCCTTGAATATGAAATTTTTTATTTTATGTTTAAAGATTGGGTTATTTGAAAGTTATTTTTTATTTTCGGATTATTAATTTGAAAGTCATTATTTTCTAAAATGCTTTCGAATTGTAAAATTTTAAAATTAAAATATAGTTCCAAAAGTAGAAAAAAATAAAAAGAAAAAAATAGTTTTTAAATCACACGTAATTTTTGTTTTTCAAATTATATAACTTTAAAATAATTAAAAAAAAATAACTTTTGTATTGTATAATTCAGAGATATTTTTTAATTTTGAATTTCATATTCTGAAAGTCATTTTTATCTGAGGTTATATAATTTGAAAGTTATTTTAACTTTTGATTACATAATGCAAAAGTATTTTTTAAATTTGGGGTTAAACAATAAAAAAAAGGCAAAACTAAATTCACAAGAATGCAGGAAAAAAAGGTACAGAGGTGCAAGTATACTTTTTTATGTCAATTTACACTTGGAGTATGGGCCATTCATCCTGATTGGTTTGGGCCTATTATTACCGAGATTAATGGGCTCACTATTTTCCGTGATCCAAATATTATGCTCCTACTTTTGTACCGGGTATTTCTGTATGTACCTCCAATTACTTCTTCCTGCACCTCCAATTTTTTCCATAATTTCACTACTATTCTTAAATTTTTCTTTTAACTTTTTGTCTTTCCTAACAACGTGACCTTACACCCCCTTTTTTCTTTGTTGAAATTCGTCTAAGTTCTAAACGAATTTTGAAATTCATTTAATAAATTTCAAAATTTGTTAAAGACTTTGATATTTCGAAATTCGTTACAGATGTCGAAAAATTTCAAAATCTGTTGAATAAATGATAATTTTATTTCTAGTGTTCAAAAGTAAAAAAGAAAAAAGAAAATGTAATATTAATATTTATCCAAAAGTTAAAAAAAAGATACATAATTGCAAATAGGATATCCATGATAATTATAGATGGTTATATATATAAATATCTCCATTTGCATTTGCCGCGTTGGGTTGAGGATTGAGATCTGTATCGCCAGAATCCATGGTAACCTCTCTAATCAGATCTCTTTCATTTTCAATTTGCAATGTGTTGCTGATAATGCGTTTTCTGTTTTTTCTTGCTCCCACATTGATTAATTACGCATTCATCGTGTTTTTGCTTCTCATCTGGTTGTTACTTGTTAGCGATTTCAATCGAGTTGTTTCGTGTTGTAGTTTATTCTTGCCATCTGATTCTCTGTTAGTAAGGTCATCATGATTCTTCCCTTCCCTTGCGCTTCACATTTAATAGATCTGATTTCGGAATGTTGATGTCTGGTGTTTGCATTTTATTGTTAGTTGTTAAATATTCTGCAATCTCATGCTAAAATGTTTTATTCTGTTGTAGATTTGTGTTGAATGCATCTTAGGTTAATTTTTTGACATTTGGTGGATAATGGAGGTACCGAGCAGGAGAAAACCAGTGATGTACTGTGTTTGCCTTTTCTTCATTGTCAATTTTTTTCTTGAAATTAGCGATGCATTTTATCTTCCGGGAAGCTACATGCACACTTACTCGACTGGAGATCACATATATGCGAAAGTTAATTCATTGACCTCTATTGAGACTGAGCTTCCCTATAGCTACTACAGTCTCCCTTACTGCAAGCCGCTTGGTGGCATAAAGAAAAGTGCTGAGAATCTTGGAGAGCTCCTCAGGGGAGATCAGATCGATAACTCTCCCTACCTTTTCAGCATGAATGTTAATCATTCAATATACCTCTGCACCACGCCCCCCTTGAGCGAGGTTGAGGTAAAGCTACTGAAACAAAGGACTCGTGATCTGTATCAAGTAAATATGATCCTTGACAACTTGCCTGTTATGAGGTTTGCCAATCAAAACGGGATTAAAATCCAGTGGACGGGGTTCCCTGTTGGGTACACGGCACCGGATGGTAGTGCAGATTACATCATCAATCATCTCAAATTCAAAGTCTTGGTTCATGAATATGAAGGGAATGGTGTTGAAATCATTGGGACTGGGGAGGAAGGTATGGGTGTTATTTCTGAAGCTGACAAGAAGAAGGTATCTGGATTTGAAATTGTTGGCTTCCAGGTTATCCCTTGTAGTATTAAGAGGGATCCTGAAGTCATGACGAAACTCCACATGTATGACATTATCTCTACTTCAGATTGCCCATCTGAGCTAGACAAGTACCAACCAATTAAAGAGCAAGAGAGGATAGCATTTACTTATGAAGTTGACTTTGTGAAAAGTGATATAAGATGGCCATCGCGTTGGGATGCTTATTTAAAGATGGAGGGTTCCCGGGTGCATTGGTTCTCTATCCTAAATTCACTCATGGTGATTTTTTTCCTAGCTGGTATTGTCTTTGTCATTTTTTTGAGAACTGTGAGAAGGGACTTGACACGGTATGAGGAGTTGGACAAAGAGGCACAAGCACAGATGAATGAAGAGCTTTCTGGATGGAAGCTTGTTGTGGGTGATGTTTTTAGAGAGCCTGAATGTTCAAAGCTTCTCTGTGTGATGGTTGGGGATGGGGTTCAGATTCTCGGAATGGCTGGTGTGACAATTGTTTTTGCAGCCCTGGGTTTCATGTCACCAGCTTCCAGGGGAATGCTGCTAACAGGGATGATAATTTTATATCTTTTCTTGGGAATTGCTGCTGGATATGTCAGTGTACGTCTGTGGAGGACCCTTAAGGCAACTTCAGAAGGGTGGAGATCAATTTCCTGGTTATCTGCTTGCTTTTTCCCCGGGATTGCTTTTATTGTTCTCACGGCACTGAATTTTCTTCTCTGGGGCAGCAAAAGTACTGGTGCCATTCCCATTTCTTTGTATTTTGAGTTGTTCTTCCTCTGGTTCTGCATTTCAGTGCCACTTACTCTCATTGGAGGATTTATGGGCACAAAAGCGGAGCAAATTGACTATCCTGTGCGAACTAACCAGATTCCAAGGGAGATTCCTGCCCGTAAATATCCATCATGGCTTCTTGTTCTTGGTGCAGGAACTCTTCCATTTGGAACCCTTTTCATTGAGCTTTTCTTTATCCTTTCCAGTATCTGGCTTGGGAGATTCTATTATGTATTTGGTTTCCTGTTGGTTGTTCTTCTACTGCTTGTTATTGTTTGTGCCGAAGTGTCGGTGGTCCTCACATATATGCATCTTTGTGTGGAAGATTGGCGGTGGTGGTGGAAGTCGTTTTTCGCTTCAGGCTCTGTTGCTCTTTATGTCTTCTTGTACTCCATTAACTACTTGGTTTTTGACCTGCAGAGTTTGAGTGGACCTGTCTCGGCTATGCTTTATCTTGGCTATTCACTGCTCATGGCAATTGCAATCATGTTGTCAACTGGAACCATTGGCTTCCTTATGTCATTTTACTTTGTGCACTACTTGTTCTCATCAGTAAAGATAGATTGAAGTTTGCTACGCTATCTCTCACAAACCAAGCAAAAGGCATGCTGGAAGAGGGATTTTTCTTAATTAGTAGTTCGAATTGTTTGAGTTCAAGAAAGTGACTTTCTCATCAACCATAATTTTCATTAGTTATCTATACATATTTAGCTTAGTATTATAAATTCCATCAAGGATTCTATTAGATTTCTTCAAGATTTCTTCTGCTTGATGTTGAGGACATACATACATATTCCTAGTATCAAATAAATTATAAATGCATTGAACATTACATGCGAAATTTTAAATAATTGATATTTCGGTTTTATAAACAAATTGGACAGAATTGGATGTATGCCTCCTTTCACATTCCGTTAAAGACTAAACCAGTTCAATAGATCCTATAGAAATAAACTGAGCCTTATTTTAATGTCTGCTTTTTTATCTTTTATATCGTGAGAAAAAACATGCGAAAATCTAAATCCAATTTCTGTAGATAGTTAATGAAGAGATCGCCATTTTCGTCCATCTCACTCTTGTTGCGTAGGAAAGTTGACTTCATATTAAATTAAAAAAAAATAATAAGTATTTAAAAAAATTAGAAACAAAAAATACAAAAATTAAAAATTAAAAATTAAAAAATCATAAATATATTAACGGATTTTCAAATCCTTTTAATATATTTTTCTAAGTTTTAATTTTAAATTTATATTAAATAAATAAATAATTTAATTTAATTCAATAATTTAATTTAATTTAGTTTAATTCAATAATTTAATTTAATTTAATATATGTTAATATTTTAATATTTTAAATCATATTTTATTAAACTAAAATAAATAAATAATATTTTCATCTATTGGAGGTGTAAGAAGCAACAGGTGAATGTGCAAAGAGAAACACCTTGTTGAACTTAACATATGGGCTATCTATTTGGAGGCCCGAAATGGTATTAAGACTTATAGTGGCAGGCCTGTTTGGATTCAAATCACAACAAATAAGCAAAATAAAAGAACTGCGTAAGAAGCTCAAAACACTTATGCTACTAACAAAATTTTCTCACGTTTAGCAATTACCATTTATTTTATTTTAGACAAAATAGTTTTCTTTCTATAGTTTCTGCCTTGCATTGTTAATTCTTATATCCAACGTAAAAAATAAACCCTTTTCTCAATAGATTATCAAAATAAAATAATTTGAACTTTAATTTCCAAACTAAACCTCTACATGACGGAATTCTTAATGTGAAATGATCTCTCATTCTTTTGTTTTTATTTTATAAAAAATAAAAAATTAGATTGAAATGTAAGTTCCAAGAAACTGAATTTGGTGAATTTTGACCTGATTTTTTGAATTAAAAAAAAAAGAAATTGGTATCTGTTTTCCCACACGCACGCAGGGGAAGAAGAAGGATAAGATTAAAAAGCAAAGGCGAAAGGCACACGTAAAAGAAGGGAACCATGATGAAGAAGAAGATGATGATGATAAGGAATAGAAAGAAAGAGAGAGAGAGAGAGAGTAATGATGCTCCTACACTCTATTCGCACCAACCATTAACATAACCAAACCTAAATCTCTCTCTTTCTTCCTTTCCCAAGGCAAAACCAAATCATTACTCACCGCAAAATATGCATCTTAGGTTTTCTCAAACCCAAATTATCATCATTCTAATTCAAACTTTCTTCCATTTCTTTTCCTTCAATTGCAAATCATATTTCCCTTTTTCTTCAACATTCATTCACTTTCCACCTTTCACTTTCTTCTATATTCATATATTCATGCACAATGCTTCAATTACAGGTTATCTTCCATTCTTCAAAAATTCAATAACCCCATCATTTATAAGTCTGATTTCAATCCAGATTCATTATACATAAACATGTTATGTCAGACATAATCATGTAGTAACTTTGAAATGACACCTATACACGATCAGACCACTCAAAGCCCACATTCTTATTCCTCAAAATAATTATAAATAACAAAATAATCCAAAAAAAATGAACAATTTATTTATTTATTAAAGAAGAAAGTGGAAAATTTATTTAAAAAGGAAAAGAAAAGCCTGAGTATACATAATTACTACTTATTGCGTGACACTTATGACCATTGAATGGAAAATGGAATGATGTGCAATGTCGCTTTGGAGGGTTACTTTCGTCAACTCATCATACAGGGAGAGAAAGACCAATCCTGCGGTGTGCGTTGAAGAAGGGCCCACCAAACACAATATCGTCCGTTGATCTCCAAAGTGAAATTATGGCGTTGCCGTGCTAAACACTAACCCATGGGACACGCTGCTCGTGAGTGACTGAGTCTTTTTCAGATAATTTTCTTTTTACAATAATTTTCAGCTTATTTTTGTGAAGTCATACTTTTAAAAAGATAATTAAACAAAAGAATGCTAAGATTTTGAAACAGAGAATAATTTCCCTACATTTTCGTGTAGCTTTGTGTGTTCTTTAAAATTCTTTCAGAAATTTGAGTTTACATTTAAATTGAGGGAAAGTGTGGAATGGAGGTTGAAAGATGCAAAAGAAATAAGCACTACATCTAAATGGTGGATGACACATTCTTTATACATGTTTGATGGATTGTCCCATGTGTAGAGAAACATGACAGAGGTTGTTGTAAATGATTCAGTCCTATGACTTGAAAACTGGTTAAGCTAAACAATAGTGTAACTTGCATTAATTTTCAGATTAACATGTTAAAGTTAGAGTGTTTGAGGAGATTAAGAAAGGTTAATGAGGTGTTGGGTTTGTTGTTTGAATGATTGACCAAACTGGATAAAAGTTGGTCGTGAGATTATGGTCCTGAAAGCAAGTACTAGCCAAAAGGTGGGTCTGGGGCCTAACAAAAAATCCACACAAATTGTTCCCACCAGAAGAGAAGCGTTTGGTGCAATCTGTGCCTAACTTGGTTCCAAGCAAAACCTTCAATAACTTCACAAGATCACACCTTTATAACCATCAACTTCATAATTTCTTTCTTTTATTTCTAACAAGAAATTTCAATTGTTGTTGTTGAAAGCAAAGATTAGATATAATAAAATCAATGTCACATGTGTAACACAAAGAAGATTAGACAAATACACATGCTTAATTTTAAAATTAGTTTTTAATTTATTAATCAGCATAATATTTTTCCGTTCCGGTTAAAATTTGCGTTGAAACATGTTTGATTTGATAACTATTTGAATGTCTTAGGTTTATTTAGTGTTGTTTGGCAGTGTGACAGGAGAAGTGGTGGTAGTTGTTGTAAAAAAAAAAAAGAAGAAAAGAAAAGAAGAGAGAAAATGATGTAGAAGCTTAAGCATAGTAATAACAAGGTAGCATAAGAAACAGAGTGGAAAAAAAAGAAGGATAAGAGAGAGAAAGAGAAGAGAAGAAGGAGAAGAAGGAAGAGGAATCGGGCGAATCGTGTGAGGGGCATGGAAGGAGTGGCCATGCTGAAGCAGCTAATTGGTCAGCTTCAGCAGCTATTGGACTCTTCCCATTCCCATTCTCTCATTCTTCAACCTTCAGACCACACTCTCTTCTTCCAACAACAGCAACAGCAACAGCAACAAAGCAGGTCCCCCTCTTTCTTTCCCTCTCTTTTAGATCTATTTCTTCATTCTTTCCTCAATTAGGTTTTAGGCCCTCTCTCTCCCCCCCTCTTTTTTTGGCCCAGCACCCTTTTTTTCTTCTTCATTTTTTATACAACTATTATTTATGTTGATGTTATTGTTGTTGTTAGTCTTTGAAGTGAATTAACCGGCTTGGTAGGTAGGTAAGTTAGGTCCTTTCTGCTCTGTAATGTCTGAGTGTCGGAATTAACCATTCTACTCTATTTTTTTCTCATTCCCACGCCTTCTCCAACACAATCGTTTACCCTAAAAATGCACCAATTCCTATGCTCTTTAACTTTTCTTCCTTGATCGTTTGTTTGTTTGTTTTTTCCTTGTTGCTGCTCAGTTCTTCTCTTGCATTGGATTTTAGCTTTGCTCACGCGCTTCTTCTGTGTTGATTTCTTTTATTTTGTTTTATGAGTAAGTTTGATAGAATTTGATGTCCTTTGCAAGTTTGCTTGTCTTCTTTTTTGTTTAAAATATCCTTTGTTCTTGGGGTGGTTTCTGGGTTTGGAGCTGCATGAGAAAGAACAAAGGGGAAAAAGCTGCATTGGATGCCGATTAATTGTTTTTATGGTTCTCTCTTGCACACACACTTATATGTAGTTAGTTCGAGAGATCTAGGAGACATGCAAGGAGGATAATACATGTATACACCCTACTTATCTCGCCATTAAATTTTCTAAGTGATTCGGCAATAGTTGACATGGAATAAATAAACTTTTAGATAAGCTAAAGGTGAGATATTTTATGAATTGGCTCATGCGTAAGTTATTCTTAGTTCGTGGGAGAAACTTATTTCTCTCTCTTTTCTTTTTTTTTTCCTTTTTTTTTCTTTTGAGTATCTCAACAAGGTCTTAATGTACTGCATACTTGGCTCTGTTAGCAGTAGGCAATCCTTGCAAAGATCACAGTCACATTACTTGATTGTTTGTTTTGACTATTGGATGTTTTATATTTGAACACCTATTTCTTTTGATGCCTTTCTTGGCAGTCATTATGGGATGAACATCAATTTTCTGGATTTTGTGTTTGTTTTTTTGTCATAGTATATCATCAAACAAAGGAAGGTTTTGTATTGCCAATTCTCAACTCTTCACATTCCTTATGTGGTCAAGTAGATACAATTGAACGGAATTTTGGGCTAACTTGTTGCGAGAATTCGTCTGTTGGGTTCCAGTCCTTAGAAAAAGTAAGAAAAGGATTAAGAGAAAAAAGAAGCAAAACTGTTGCTTAGATTTCCATTTAAAACATTTTTTTAATATATTTCCTTGAAATAATTTGAAATTTTCTGATGGACAAATAGTGTGTGTTTGAAAAAACTATCAAATCCATCAAACTCTTCTAGTCACCTTGAGTTTTAATGCGTGGAACAGTTGTCGATATTGGGAAACAAACACATATAGTAGATGGACCAATTTAGTTCCAATTTGTTGGTATGACAAACTAAAGTCAAATACTTTACCAACTTCTGACCTGAGGATCCTTATCACTTGAAAAAGGGATGTTGTAGTGAAGAGATTACAATTGTAAGGATGATTACCTGTATTTTACAACTTTTCTATCAGGTTTATTAAACTCTTTTTCAAATAGCTCCTTGGAGGCATCGTGTTTAATAGATATGGATTTTATATAACGAAAATTAATGTAGGATTCCACAGAACTGTCTGTTTACTCACCCAAAACCCTAGATACTAGAGTAAAGATATCTGCTGCATTACACTTGTACACCACCTAACGATGAATTTGCATTTCTTTTACAGTTATGCCTTTGAAAATGTCTGTTTTGGCACCTAGGGAACTTCTGAGGGAACTTCTGAGAATTTTGTTTTTAATCAAGTTCAATGTTGTCACGTGATCCATGTAATGTAGCCAACCTTGTCTAATTGGATAAAACTATTGTTTTATTTAGGGTTTTGTTAGGATAAACTTCCCATCGAGCACTTTTAGGGAAATATAATAAAAAGCAAATGAATGAATTTTCTTCCACAAATATAAAATCAATTTATGTACTCAGCTCCTGGAGAAGTCACGGATGAGAGAGATTGTGAAAGTTGAAGTGCAGAGGTCGATTTTAATTTTTGAGAGAAGTTTAATTCATTTTACTTTCATATTTTTTTCTCCTCTAAATGCTTATGGAGAAGTTTGTTCAAGCAGGATCTGAGTGGAGTAGTCTAGTGTATAGACTGTGATGGTGTGAATTAATTATTGTTACCAAGACACTAAGATGCCTATTGTTGTGCAGTTTTTCATGCGGGAACTGATATTTCTTTGAAATGCTCTTGATTCTTTAACTATACCGTTTCATCGTTAGTTAAGTCTCATTCTGCTACCCACATATATAGCTTTTATAAGTGAGATTGTTACTCTGACAAATCACGATTTTCAAACATGTCTCCTCCTCCCCCTAATGCTATTTTGTGTGTGCAATTGCATTTCAAATTTGACACTTCATGTCAGGAAGCATATGAAATATGAAATTGTTTGCATTTTTCACAGATGGACATCCTTTGACGTTGAAGATAGCTCTGTAGATGACTTTTGTGGCCTTGTAGTGACAGCAGGAAAGTCTGGCAGTTTCAGGATGTCAGAGCCTGTGAAGTCTCCACCTACTAAGAAGTCTCGTAGAGATAGAAGCAGGGGCAAATCATCTGGACGATCCTGTTCAACTGAAGTTATGGAACAAGAAATTTGGAAAGATTTTCCTGAAGATTTATTTGAGGCTGTGATAGCACGACTTCCCATTGCTACGTTTTTCCGCTTCCGCTCTGTCTGCCGGAAGTGGAATTCCATGCTTATTTCTCAAAGTTTTTCTCAGTATTGTACTCAAGTTACACAAGCAAATCCATGGTTTTACACCATTACCCATGAAAATGTGAATTCGGGAGCTATGTACGACCCTTCTTTGAAAAAATGGCACCACCCAACTATATCGACACCGCCCACAAAATTGATTGTTTTACCCGTGGCTTCTGCTGGTGGTTTAGTTTGCTTTCTTGACATTGGTCATCGTAACTTCTTTGTTTGCAACCCACTGACTCAATCCTTCAGGGAGTTGCCAGTTCGATCAGTTAAGGTCTGGTCTCGGGTTGCTGTAGGGATGACAATTAATGGAAGCTCGGCTGGTTCAGGCTACAAGATCTTATGGGTTGGTTGCGATGGAGAATATGAAGTTTACGACTCAGTCAGAAATTCTTGGATTCGTCCTGGAAACATGCCTGCAGGTATGAAGCTGCCACTGTCGCTCAACTTTAGGTCTCAAGCTGTCTCTATTGATAGCATGCTTTACTTCATGCGATCAGACCCAGAAGGGATTGTTTCTTACGATATGGCAACTGGGGTTTGGAAACAATATATAATCCCAGCGCCATTGCATCTGACTGATCACACTCTGGCCGAGTGTGATGGCCAGATCATGCTTGTGGGTTTGCTCA
Organism: Vigna reflexopilosa; assembly: GCA_027742785.1. Taxonomy (NCBI): domain Eukaryota; kingdom Viridiplantae; phylum Streptophyta; class Magnoliopsida; order Fabales; family Fabaceae; genus Vigna; species Vigna reflexopilosa. Next base: position 438,516 of record CM050914.1, on the reverse strand, counting down.
CAAAGAATGCAGCTACTTGTGTATGCATATGGGAGCTGCAGAAAATGACACTCTTGTGGAAGGAGGTTGACAGAATGCCAAACATATGGTGCTTGGACTTTTATGGGAAGCACGTTAGAATGACTTGCCTGGGGAACAAAGGCTTGCTCATGTTGTCCCTGAGATCGAAACAAATGAATAGATTGGTTACTTACAACATAGCAAGGAAAGAATGGCTGAAGGTTCCTGGGTGTGTGGTGCCGCGTGGGAGAAAACGACAGTGGATAGCTTGTGGTACTGCATTTCATCCATGCCTGACAGCGGTGGCATGATTTCGTTTGTATCTCTTAACAGCAATGGCCTGTCATTGCAATTTGCTGGCCTTTTGGGGTGTTGTACGTAATCCTAATGTTCATTGCTGGTTTAACAGAGTAGTTGAAAAATAATATGGGTTTGTGATTCATGTCTTTTCATACTCTCAGGCATGTGAACACTACTTTGGATGTGTTGGGAATCCCTCATCCTGGGAACACCTTGGTCAAAGGTGATATAGAACTTAAGTTTCCTTTTGCTTTCAGTAAGTGTATGGTTTTAATTTTTGGTACTTTATGTTTGTGTGCTATGGGGAGGAGGACCCAGGATCTCCGACTGGGTCCTTCTGGATGAAAGTAAATATAGTTTTCATATTCACAGTATCCATGCAATTGCTAGCAAATTCGTTGCTAGATTCACAACTCTGCTAGGTTGTGAAAAACAGGTGAAACCAAATTCACACTCATCCAAAAGGATGACCTATTATGATGAAACATGCTTCAATTCTAAGTGCCACCACCCTTACATTGCTAAATGTTCTGGTTTTGTATGGCTACTCGATGATGAAACCTTGTTTTTGTGAAAAAAAAGTCTTTTCATGTTTGCGTAATTTTGTATATTTTAGTTTACACAGTGACTTTTCAATTAGCAGTCATAGACAGTCAAAGAACAGTTATTAAAAGCTGTTTCACATCTCAGTCCGAGGATAAATACAGTTTCTTGCTTATGTATGACAAATGAAGCCATTTCTGCTTTAAATTGGATATGTGGATATAATTTATTTGATAGTCCTTATTTTCATACCGTCAACACTCTTTTAATTTATCAGGATATTTAAAAGAAATTACATTAACATTTTTTTCTATTTAAGATTTATATTATTATAAATATTTAATAATATTATGTTTTTATAAAAAATTATTTAATTAATATCTAAAACAATAAAATACTTGGGTAGATATATACTCATCTGTCAATGATATACTTATTTTTCAATAAAATAAAAACGAGATAAGAATATTTTATACTTTAGAGATAAGATAAAATAATCAAACTCTAGCAACTCCGTCCATTTTATTCTTCATTCGGTTGACCAAATAATAAATATTTGAATTAGGAGTAAAATAATGATTTTATAAAGAAAAGAAAATGTTATTAATAAATAAAAAAAAATGAAGTCTGGGCTTTCGGGTCAGGATTTTAACCCGGAAGGTGTGGTATGCAGTCCAGTCCAGTGGATGGTATTATTGTGAGTGTGTTAGTGGAAAAAAATAGGAAAGAGTGAGAGAGAGAAGAAGAAAGATAGAAGAGAGAAGAAAATGGATCCAGACGCAGTGGCAAAGGCATTCGTGGATCATTACTATTCAACCTTCGATACCAATCGCAACAATCTCGGCAATCTCTATCAGGAGGCTTCCATGCTTTCCTTCGAAGGCCAGAAGATCCAGGGCGCCCACAACATCGTCGCCAAGCTCACTTCCCTTCCCTTCCACCAGTGCCAACACTCCATCACCACCGTCGATTGCCAGCCCTCCGGCGTTGGCGCCGGCATGCTCGTCTTCGTAAGCGGCAACCTCCAGCTTGCCGGCGAACAACATGCCCTAAAGTTCAGTCAGGTAGACTGCTCCCCCCCTCCCTTCTCTTACTTCTTCCTCTAATCTATTTTTTAGGGTTTTCTAGTGGATCGAATCTATTCTACTTTATTAGGTTTTCAACGGATAAATTTATCCATACCTGAAAAAAGAGAGAGTATATAATGAGTTTTTGTTTATATTTGTTTATTCATTGTCTATGCGTGATTGAAGTTCACTCGTTCTAGAAGCTTGAAGTATTGAGTTCCTGAACACTTTCTGGTTGTAGGATGTTTTTGTTGACTCAACATGAATTGTTCCTTTTGAATTCCTCCGAGAAAAAAAAAATTATATAAGGGGTGTCTGTCTCGTATGGTATGAAACCCATGTGGAGTAGTGTCTATGTGGGCACATGTTTTTTTGGTAATAGATGAAGGTGTTTGACATTATGTAAAGGAGGAGGGGAAGGATTTGAAATGATTGAAATTGTGAATTATTATTTGCCCAGATATAAAAATGTGATTATTTGCCATTTGCTGTAGAAGCATAGGTGTAACTTGACATCAAATGATCAATGATGTTATTTGTTTTGTGCTTTAATTTGTCTGCTAATCGACTAATTACAGCGTTTATGTTATTAATTGATGACTAAACGTGTTGATCTTTTTGTTCTCAGATGTTTCATTTGATGCCATCACCGCAGGGAAGCTATTATGTGTTGAATGACATATTCCGGTTGAACTATGCATGAGGATGACCCAAGTATGTTGACGTGAAAGGCCATATTAGTTCTTGCCTACAGCTGTTTTGTTTCTGACGTTTTCATTTGAGAATCAGTTCTTTTTGGTTCGTTTTGAACGCATAATTGTGCTTCTTCTGTTTGGATTTCTTGGTTGCGATTGGTCAAAACGCTTTCAAGGATAAATGGTTAAAATTGATGAAAATTGGAGGGTCTCAACTTTGATATATTTGCTTCGAGTATTCCTTATAAAGTTTACCTCAAAGTTTGTTTGTGCATGTCTTGTATTTTGTTATATTTTAATTTTATCACGTAATATAAATGTGTGTTTCCCTACCATCCTGATGAGTTATTTGCTATAGTTCGATTTTCATTCAAAGATGAATGAGTAGCCAATTTGTTTTTCCTTCACTCGTTTCGAACCATCGATCAAATCCTTCAGGCATTTTCCTTCACTACTACCTGAGCTAAAAAAGAGGAGTAGTGTAAATGTTGCAGTGTTAGTGTTGAGCTAAATTTGGTGTCAGAAAGCATTGCTCAGTGAAGACAAACGTCACGGTATTCCGCCGTGATTTTGCATCGAGGTTTATCACGTTTCCAAAAGCTAATGAATTTTGTAAGAGTCTTCTTTAACAAACAACTACAGAAGCATTTTTAAAAGAAAATAAATAAAATTGAAATTAGTTTTTCATACTTAAAATTAGCTTAAAATAATATAAAAAATGAAAATTTTATTAATTTATGATTAAGTTAACTTTAGTGTATAAGAACGTTCATTGTTTCTAGAGTATTTGCGAGAAAACTTGTCCAAAGAGACTTTAATATGTTTAAATTAAAAAACGATAAGAAATATGGTAACAATTCTTTCTTTATAAATTTTTATTGGAATTAACAAAAAGTACTTCTGAAAATTTAAAGCAGCACGTGTGAACTAGTTCCTATCTTCATAGCAGTACGGTGTTGTCTCCGTATAAAATGTCTTATTTGTATCGTTGGCGAAGATACATTCTGCATGAACTAATGGACATTTTCCAGTACTGTGACCCCAGAGGTTCTTTCCATGGCCCTTACAACACAGAATAATAAATAAGACTAAGTAAAATAAACCCATTTGACTTTGAAGGAATTTTTTTTAGATTACCATTTGAAGAACTGATGAAGATCTGGTCTAAATGTACTACAATCAGAAGGAAATTCTTGCAAATGGTAAAGAAGAGGGAATTTACATCAGAAGGGAAGGTGCAAATCGATTTCATCTCTCAGAAGAAAATGACAAGTTTGACTAGTTTCCGGTATGAGACATATCCGGAATGATCATGGAAGGAAGGGATGAAGATTCAAGAAGTTGTTCATCGTCATCAGCGTCCTGGCCTTTGACCTGAGGGACTTTCACCATACCTTTGAGCATATTTCCAAAGGATCTAAAAGGGTGGCTTAATCCATCTTTGAGTTGCAAAATAAGAGACACCTCAGATACTTGCCAAACCACAGTGAGAACAATCATCACTGATAGAAGGCAATGAGTCACAAAGTTCTGCCTTTTCACCTTCTTCAGCTCTTTCATTATCTCATCGTTTTCTGTCGCCTCAATTACAGACGCCACCGGCTCAGAAGATCTAGAATCTTCAAATTCCTCAGGTATCTCTTCTCCTTTCAAAACGTTCGACTGCCAAAAGATTCACCATGTCTTACCAATCTCAAAAATTTAAAATCTTAAATACATCATCCCATTGATATTAAAATAAAATTTTAAGCGTTATATAATTAATAAACACCAAATCCAAGGATAAAATTTGAAACTAGTTTTGCATAGGCATGAGTTGCAAATCTGATGATAGATACCTGAGAGACAGAAAGAAGGTGGGAAAGAGCGTTTTGGTATCGATCATCGTTGTTATGGTGAGATTCTCGGACTTTGTTGGTGTTGTTTTTGTCGTGGTCGTCTTGTATAAGCTTCTGAATTGCGTTGTCGATGAGCTGAAGCCTTCGATCTTGTTCCATGGTCACGGGAGACAAATGATTGTTGTGGGTTGAGTTATCTATCATCCACCGTTACTGCCAAGTGAATGAAAAAGACAAGACGTGGCCTTATGGTTTTGTTTATCTTTTCATGCGAAACGTGTCTTGTCTACACTTACCCTCACCACATAATAAGTGCGATTCTTCTGTTGTGTTGACTCTAGATTACAGTACCTGGATCAAAATTGTTCATTCTTAGTATTTGTCGGTTTATGTACCTAAAAGTGGAACTAAAGATTAGTGATTAAGTTTTATATAAATATAAATTTTATTCCGTTTGATTTAATCTTTCTATTATTCCCTAAACAACATATTCTATTATGAATATGAAAATTGTAACGACAAATTATCTATCTATTTACTCTTCATATGTAAATTAGGGAATCATAGTTATGTAAATTAGTGAAGTAAAAACACTTTTATTAGTAGCGGCCACTAGCTACGTCTTGCATGCAATGAAACCTTTATTATCACCACTGCGTTTTTTTTTTCCATAATACGTAAATCCGAAATCCACGTCAAAAATGGAAAATTATAGTAAATAATTTAAAATCATAAATATAACACAATTTTCTTATCTAATTAAGGTTTCTGTCTAGTTTTACTCATGAAAAAAGTAAAACAATAAATTAGAAATTGAAGCTTACCCCACTCAATTTGAAACCCTTACTATCCCAAAGCAGTGAAGGCAACTTTATACATAAAAAAGTGTCCACCGCCTTTATCATACTATACAATCTATACTGTTTTACAAACTAAAACCTCAATCAAGCTTATACCTACACATCCAATACACAGAAAGCCAGAAATTTATCACCAAAGAGACATAAAACTTCCTAAGCACATAATTTTTGCCATAACAGATCCCAATCATCGTCTTCCATATTGAGAGGATCGTCTTCCGAAGTTGATGACGGTGCTTCATCACTTGTACGGTCACGTTCAGTCTGTAAAAGAATCAACAAGTCATGCATTGCACAAAACAGGGAACCTCTCCTCACATAAAAAACATTGTTAAATGCTAGCTTAGCATGTTTAGTTAAGTCCTAAAGAGACTATCTTGTTGCTACTTGCAAGCGTTACATTTATCATATATCTGATTATTAACAGTAAAGAAAAGGACAGTGAAAGCTTGAATCATAACTCTTGGATATTATTCCGATCAATCTGAATGTAAAAAGTGGGATAACTAACAGATACCATATCTCAACTGGAGGCATCCAGATCTATGTTTTTTTTTTTGTGTGCTCTAATAACAAATTACCTTGGCTTGACGATACAATGAAAGCAAACGCCTGTATTGGTGGCGAGCATCCTCATGACGGACCATGGAAAGCACCCGCTTCAAAGCCATCTCAATTGCTCCATTTACTTTCTCTTTCCGGAACACGTTGAGAAAATCTTCATCATCACTTTCTTCTTCATTTGAATCCACTTCTTGCCGGACACTAGTTATACCAACGCGTTTTCTCCTCCATCGTAGCACAACCTTATTCAGGATTCCAACTGCCCATAATAGTATCTTGTATTGCTTCCGAGCCTGGTAACCCCTCACAATGGCCTGCCCAAATAAATACAGAAAAGCCAAGGTTAATAGGAAGTTCTTGATGTGTATGTCTAGCTATATTTAGCTTTCACCCCTCCCCTCGTCAATAATCAGTTCTTGATGGATGCATGTACATGTCAAGTTACAGCTTTCATTCCCCCATCCCCGCCAATTTATGAACAAATTTATTCACTTTTCGAGGTATCTATATTTCTACAGCGCCAATATCTACGTACATGCAGAATTCTTGGAATTAGAATGGTAAAACTGTAATAACAACTATTTACAGTTACCTGTATCTTAACTACTTTCTGACGCAATGCTAAGAATTCTTTGCGACCTTTCCAACCTCGATATTTCTTCTGAATCGACAAGGCAGCTAAATTGTAATCACCCAAGCTCCGAGAACTAAGTTTTGACATGGCAGAAAGCACTGACATGTTATCATTGTTGCAACCTGGATTAATACAATATCCATCTAGACATGCTGCAGCAGCAGCAGCTGCAGCAGCTTCTCTTGCTTTCCGTTTTCTAAAAGAATGTGCACGAAAAGCATCTTGTATCCGTGCAGCTGCCTGAGTTGCATTTCTGACAGCATCCAAGGAAGCTTTTAGTGAAACCTGATCCTCACTGGCCATGATATTTTCTTCAGAGACACTGCCGACAGTTAACTCGGCTTCGAGCTCAGAAGATCCTTCAGGAATCTTACTCGCTGTCAAAGTGAGGGATGACAAGTGGCTTGTTAGGTGTACCTCAGAAAGATAACCTGCCAGTCCCTTATGGCCATGGGAGGCTGCAACAGATGCAGCAGTTTCACCGCTTGGATTTTGTGAACTTGGATCTGTCACCGCTTCAGCAGATGCACCAGAAGCTATAAGTGAAGCAACCATTTTTTCCCTATCATGGAATGAAATATTTGTGAAACAATATCCAGAACACTTAGAATTGAACAGATAATTTATAAAAGCTTCTAAATCAAGGGTTTAATCTTGATATGATAATCGGTAAAAGAGTTTGCCCTATGATGGTTTGAATCGTGTAGAAGACCACTGGAGACCCAGGTTACCAGGTAAGATGAATTAATTATATGGAGGTCAGTCTGATCCATAGAGATAGGGAAAGAGAAAATAAAGCTCCAACAGATACCGTTTAAAAACACTGATTCAAAAAGACAATTCTGAAAAATCGGTTACTATTCCAGCACAATTTGATAATTTAATTAATGTACCTGATACTAGTGTGGGACAAGGCTTTTCTTGCTTGAAACAAAAAAAATTAAACATTTTGCTTTGATTAAGGCTTAATATGCATGTTCAAGAATGATTGAAAAATCCTGTTACATGAGGTTATTAAATCTTAAATACAGTCATCAGTTTCTAACATGTGACTTACAGGCTAGGTATTACACACAGGTTTTATTTGTCCTTGATCTCTTTCTTTGTATTTATATTCCCTTTTCCAGGGGATGAAGTACAGGTTTATAAACAGATTTTATCAAGTATATTTTATTCAAGGATTTTGAAAGAAAAAGGTGATAACACTACTGCATATTAATATCAACAAATCTGTTTTCTATTACCTCCCAAACTTTGCAGCCCAATGAAGGGCTGTCCATCCATTGATGTCACGGAAATTTATATTCACACCGCAACTGAGAATGGGATTCAAGGCCCACTCAAAACCCAACCCAGAAATCATGTGTATAATTCCCTGCTCTTTCTTGGACAAAGAACAGTCTGTCCCTTCATCTCTTTCATAGGATCGGTTAGAGAGCCAGAGCTGCAGCTTATCCTTCAGCAGCTCTTCTAGAAGCCAGTTAACAGTATCAGATGATTTTCCACTGCCAACTAGAAGAGTGTCAATCATATGGCTCCATGAATCATCACCATCTTTCTGTTCTGTTGAAAGGCGACTTCCAGATTCTGTGCTGTCATCCTTTTTAGATGAAGAAGAGTGGAGCATCTCTGCAAATCGAACAAGCAATAGCAGATCTTCTGGACTTCTACCATCTTCTGTTTCCAATGAATTACAGCGAGAGCAACTAGTAGTCTTATTTCGAAACTCAAACTCAATCACTTCACTGCAAGGCACCCTATTTCCGGAAGTAATGCACAACTTAACCTTTCCAAGAAGATTGGAAGGAGTTTCACAACTGATTACGCCATCCTGAATAATCTTAGCAGGAACTTCAACATCACCAAACATACAGGCCCAAGTAGAACCCGGGTGATGATAGAGAAATGATCCAATGATGACAACCTATACATATAACTTGAGAGTTTAGGATTCAATTGCAGACAACAACAATAATATAGGAAAGACAGTAAAGTCAAAGTATACGTCTCAAACGGTTAAGCATTGAAATCAAGATCTAAGAGTTTGTATGACAACTCCCTAATTATTAGAAACATAATTACACGATGATACCAAAAATGCATAAATATTTGAACCATGCAGTGTATTGATTTAGAAGGTCTTCAGAAACGTAGGTAGAGCTTAGTAAGCACCAAAAAGAAAAAGAATCCATCATTCAGTACATATATCATTGCATGGGACATAATAAATATTGAAATTAAAAGACACGAGCCTTTGTGGTCTCAGTGGCATAGCAGTATTCTGGGGAGACTGTTCTAATTGTAAATTTCTGTTTCTGTTCAACAGTCAAGCTTGAATCTACACCAAGAGGTTCTTGAATTTGGGTTTGGTCAAAAAATGTTTCACAGTAGTCAGAGGTAGTTACTGGATTTTCTACCAGATAACATTGAGGAAATTTGACTCCACTGTCGCCTTGAGGAAGTGCAAAAACAGCTGGAGATATGGGACATCAAAGAGATGGAGGAAATTTCATTATATGAAAAAAGGGGAAATGACCAAGTAACTTAAGGTGGAAATAAGTCATACAGTTCTCAACATTATTACAGTTGGAGTTTGGCCACTGATTGTTTTCCATGTTGGCAATCATTTCCCTTCCTGAAGAAATAAATGACAGCTCCTGTTTTAAGAATAGAGAATTTATTTCTTTGTAAGTAGCGAACGAGAAATGAACACAAATAAATAGAATTTAAGCGACAGTTTCAAATGATACAATTGTTTCAAGAGATACAAAAATACATAAGTTATTTCAGAACTTCAGCAGACATCGATCAAAAACTCTTAACATCATGAAGTATGTACTAGGAATACTCACATTTTCAAATGCCTCATATCTATATTGATCTGGTATATTGGTCACAGGCAAGGGCTTGCATGCATCAAGCACCTCGGTCCAGCATATAGTTTTTTCATTTCCATCAGGATAATCATCAGGGAAGTCATGACAGTATGTGTGACTGTTATCTACAGAAAATACACTAGTTTCAGAAGATTTTGCTTTCCTCTCTTTACAGTTTCTGTTTAATTATAATATGGAGTACCAAAAGAAAACTATAAAGAACTTGTGAAATAAATTGAATCTGATCTAAAGCTGAATTTGGAAGTTTTGAAAAAGTAAAAATGTTTGAGTGGGGGAATAACTAATTAACAGCAAAAATCTTTGTTGATTGTAATCAGACACGTAGTGTATCTTTTAAATGAGAGAAGCCTAGATATGTAGTTCATCTTTTCATTGTAGGTAACTTGATCTCAAGGAAAAGTAAGAAACAGCCTGTGGTAGAAAGGTCATGTATTGAAGCAGTATATCATATGTTATGGCTGATACGACTTGCAAATTTTTATGACTAAAGGGTTTGCTTGTGAGGGGTCCTATGGAACTTGCTTGTGATAACCAATCAACTTTATACTTTTCCTCAAATTTGATCTTCACAAAAAGGACTAAATATATAGAGGTTGGTCGTCCTTTCATTACAGAGAAGATCCTCTTTGACATCATCAAGACTAAATTTTTGTATTCTAATGAACAATTTGTAGACATATCGACTAAATCCTTTCAGGGTCCAAGGATAACTTACATGTGATAAGACATGTCTGCTTAGGCTTGAGGGAGAGTTGATTGCAATCACATACGTGGTTTCTATTTTACATAGATCAGATATGTAGTTTAACTTTTAGATAACGTTTTTCGTGTATACATGATGAGTACACATGTTGTAACCCAACTTGGTGAATAATACAGGTTCATAAAGGCTTGTACAGATTTAGCAAATTTCAATAATCAATATCTTAAAATAAGAACACTTCTTTAATTTAATTTTTCAAGCACAAAGGAGGATTAACACGATTTACATAGCATGCAATATATAGAGTTCCGTGCATTAAATATTTGAAAAATGTTCAGCTTGGTTAAAATAAAATGAAGATCCCTTTAATTCCTCCTAGAGTGATTTGAGATACAAGAAACCTAATCGTGAGGCTGTTGTTTCAAATTTCTTTTATTTCTGGTTTCCTTATTCATAATAATCGTCATACACCTTTTTAAAGTTTTGAAACAGCCAACATATAACAAATGGGGACTTAGGTTTCACCCAATGAAAATATAAGATAGAGAAGGGTACCGTTGGACAACTTAAAAATAAGCATGTATGTTATAAATTTAACCCCAACAGTCACAGCATATTGTTTGTGAGACTGGATGAGGCTACTGGCATATGTTGCACAGGTAGAAGACAAACATCTATAACTGAGCAAACCAAAACTCAATATAAGGTAAGAGCATAAAACAGGGATAATAACTCAAATGCTTCACTTACTTCAACATATATTGATTTTATCTACTTCCTCCAATAAATTAACAGTAATTCTTAACGGCTCAAGTTTGTCTAAATTACCTTGTCTTCCATTATCTCTAACAAAAAGATGCCCTTGATCATTTGGTCCAGACAAAGCAGTAGACGTATCTTTATAAATCACCCTTTCATTGAAGCTGTCCTCATTTATATTCAGCTCTTCTTCCAATTGGCGTAAGGCTTGTGCTTCAGATGTAACTTCTAAAGACCCAGGACTAGAGAAATTGTGATTAAGTTCATATAAATCACCAAACACGGATGATGTCCCTGGGTCGTGACCAGCATACAGGCTTTGACTCTGACTAAAAGCAAGAGAGGAACCTGACGACAATTGTATGAAAGTCCCCTGCAAAATGTGAGTGCAAACCGTAATGCCAAACTCAACCTTGGGTTACTGATACAATTCCCAGGCAACGAACAAAAAAAGAAAATAGAATACATAGGAGCAGATGTGAAAGGAAGAGTGAAACTGTTATCTGAAGAGTGAGATACAAGACGAGAATTCCTCTTGCAAGGAACAAAATGGCCCTTTAAACTAAAAATGTATCAGTTTCTGTTATGTTTCCACAATGCCCCCCTTTCCATTACAGTTTCCCTTATTTGACTACCAAACCTCCTAACTGCTTTTGTAACACCTTTAATTGACCCTCTAGCCATTTGTACAGTTTACTTCTCCTGGAATATACCTTTTGAAACCTTGTTTGATCCCAAAGATAGTGCTCTCTCATTGCTAACAGCAGTACAATGAAACAATCTACTACATGAAAACAGTGAACGTGACCAGATAATTGCAATTCAGAGAATCAACAAAATGATGATTTAAATGAGATTTGAATATTTCTCTCCATTTGAGGTCATACACAATCTGAAAATGAAGTGTTTATCTCCAGAAAGTAACAGTGAATTAGAATAAGTCTTCAATAACAACAGTAAATAATAATCACAAAATTAGGCACTTGGGCAAATAACTTGTGAACAGGGAGGGGAGTTGCTCAATGTGGATGTAAACAAACTTTCAAGAAGTTAAAGATTTTGAAAATGTCATCAGAATTTTAGCTCTGATGTACCTATTTGGAGTTATCATGAAGAATTAATAGATGAACATAATTTGTTTTGGAAATACACATGTTTTGATGTGGACACCAAAGCACAAGGCCACGCACGATGAGAAGGATCAAGACTGGGACTCAATTCAAGAGTAAATTGGTAGATCCTTGACTGGAGGAAGGCTTAGAAAGGCCCAAGAGGCATTGCAGAATAAGGTAGCTCATCTATTGGAGGTCCAACAAGCCTCAACACTTTGAAGAGATTCACTAAACCCCTAGGGCAAATTAATTTTGCTTGTGAAATGCGGATTTTGTTTTTCTTTTATCTACTTAAAAACAACACAAACCCTAAAACTAAAGTTTTATTTAAATATTTTGGAATTCAGAAAATAAGGTACAAATGGTTTTTGACAAACCAGTGAGAATATCTCTTTACTAGGTTCTTCCATACATCTTGTCATCTTATTATGAATCCACTAATTCGTTTGCCAATCATCTTTACCTTATCAAACCTTATTTGAGGCACCTTCTTTTTGCATGTTTTTTTTTTTTTGTTTTCGTTTTCAATTCCCTATTTTCAAGTGAGTCCAATCCCTAACTGTTAATTTCCCAAATTCAGTTCAATTCTCTTTGGAATCATATCATGTTTATTTATTGTAGAGTTTTAAAACATAAAATTGAGAGAGAGAGAGAGAGAATTGAACATATGGAAGAAATATAAATAATTCAAGGACTACCATGTAAATCATTTACAGAAAGTAAAGTGTGAAATAGTGAAAAAGGATTAGGAGAAATCTCCCTTGTGTGTCTTTGCATACACATAGGGTAATGTATTTATAATAATAAGAATGTGGGCTAAGCCCAAATACAAATGAATATGTAAAAATAAAATAATAAGCATAGGGACTATATTTCCCTAATAAACATATAGGTACTATGTTTCCCTAATTAACATAAACACACAATATCTAACACTCCCCCTCAAGTTAGAGCATATAAATCATATGTTCCAAGCTTGTTACAAAGATAGTCAATTCTAGATCCTCGCAAGGACTTAGTGAATATGTCTGCCAACTGGTTGCTTGAGTTAACGAACTCAGTCTTGATATCTCCGAATATGATTTTTTCTCTAATAAAATGGCAATCAACTTCAATGTGCTTGGTTCTCTCATGGAAGACAGGGTTAGAGCTAATATGAAGAGCAACTTGATTATCACATATAAGTGTCATGTGAGTGACATCTCCAAATTTCAATTCACTAAGTAATTGTTTAAGCCACACAAGCTCACAAGTAGCTGATGCCATAGCTCTATATTCTGCTTCTGCGCTGGACCTAGCCACAACACTTTGCTTCTTACTTTTCCAAGATATTAGGTTGCCAACAATAGAGACACAATATCCAGAAGTAGACCTCCTATCAGAGGGGAACTAGCCCAATCAGCATCTGAATAGCAAACGATTTTTGTATCGTTGTTAGGACCATATAGCAAACCTTTTCTAGGTGATCCTTTAATATACTTCAGTTTGCGAACAACTGCATCCCAATGGTCTTCACATGGGGAGTTAAGGAATTGACTCACCACGCTAACTGCGAAGGAAATGTCAGGACGCGTAACAGTAAGATAGTTTAATTTACCAACTAATCTTCTGTAACGTTCAGGATCTGAGAAAGGCTCCCCCTGATTTGGTAGAAGTTTGATGTTAGGATCCATAGGTGTCTCAACAGACTTACAGTTCATTAACCATGTTTCCTCCAAGATGTCCAACGCATACTTCCTTTGAGATATGACAATACCATCATTGGATTGTGCTACTTCAATACCCAAAAAGTATCGGAGTTTGCCAAGATCTTTGGTTTGAAAATGGTGACAAAGGTGTTGTTTCATCTGAGAGATGCCAAGATAGTCGCTTCCTGTGAGAACAATGTCATCAACATACACTATTAAGTAGATACATCCAGCACTTGAGTGGCGATAGAACACTGAATGATCCACTTCACTGCGAGACATACCAAATTGTTGAACAACACAGCTGAACTTACCAAACCAGGTCCGAGGAGACTGTTTTAGGCCATATAAGGATTTGCGAAGACGACATACCAATCCAAATGACTCCCCCTGAGCAACAAAGTCGGGCGGTTGCTCCATATAAATTTCTTCATGCAAATCACCATTAAGGAAAGCGTTTTTGACATCAAGTTGGTAAAGAGGCCATTGTCGAAGAGCGGCCATGGCAATGAATAGGCGAACAGAGGTCATTTTCGCCACTGGAGAAAAAGTATCACCATAATCCAAACCAAAAATCTGTGTGTATCATTTGGCAACCAGTCGAGCCTTCAAACGATCAATTGTACCATCAGGGCCAACTTTGATAGCATAAACCCACCTGCAACCAACAACAGACTTTCCAGATGGTAATTGGACAAGCTCCCAAGTTCCACTTTTCTGTAAAGCACTTAATTTATCCAGCATGGCTTGACGCCAACCAGGATGAGTTAAGGCATCACCCACAGACTTGGGAATGGACACAGAAGAAATGGATGAGAGACATGTGTAAAAAGATGGAGATAACCTGTGGTAACTAAGAACAGTATAATGGGGGGAAGGGTTACGAGTAGAGCGTATACCTTTACGGAGGGCAAGAGGCAAGTCAGACTCATTTGCTGGAGCCGGAGGAGACACAGGAGGCGGCACAGGAGGTGAGTCATAAGGGAGATGAGGGCGGCGACTATAAACCTGAAGGGGTGGAGTTGAAAGACGATCCTGAGAGGCTAAAGGAGGAGAAGGATCACAGACAATAGGAATATCAACAGTAATAGGTGGAGGTACAGAACTAGAAGATAAAGGTGAAAAATAAAACGAAGATTCATCAAAAGTGACGTCAGCAGAGATAAAATGGCGATTGAGGGAAGGGGAAAAACACTTATAGCTCTTTTGTGACCGTGGAAATCCTAAGAAGACACATTTGTGAGATCTAGGAGATAACTTATCGAGACCAGGACTAAAATCATGAACAAAACATGTAGACCCAAAAACTCTAAGAGGTAATGGATGTAAAGGGTCTTGAGGAAATAAGACAGAATGAGGGATTTTGTTATCTAAGACAGAAGATGGCATGTGGTTTATGAGATAACATGCAGTGAGAACTGCATCACCCCAAAAACGCGAGGGTACTTGGCCATGGATGAGAAGAGTCTAAGTTGTTTTCTATTTTCCAATCTTTTTTCAATGAAATAAAAACACAGTTTGGGGTTTCTATTCGAATTTTACGCAGTGATAATGGCCATGAATACCTTTCTCAACAGTTTAAACATTTTATGGCTTCTATGGCATTCTTCACCAGACCAGGCTAGAACCGAACCTAAGCTCTAGATATCATATGAAATAGTGAAAAAAGGATTAGGAGAAATCTCCCTTGTGTGTCTTTGCATACACATAGGGTAATGTATTTATAATAATAAGAATGTGGGCTAAACCCAAATACAAATGAATATGTAAAAATAAAATAATAAGCATAGGGACTATATTTCCCTAATAAACATATAGGTACTATGTTTCCCTAATTAACATAAACACACAATATCTAACATAAAGCATTAAAAGAATATCAAAAAAAGGAAGTATTCATAAGATATACAACAAAGGGTTGAAATTTCATAAGAAAAACAAATAAACTAAATTATTTAATTGAAGTTTCAAACCTAAACTGATGAGCCACCAGCCCAAAACTTGATCAGGCCCAACATGCCATCATCAAACTGTATTAAGCCAAGGATTATGGAATGCAATGACGGAATTTTTTTTCCTTTAAATTGTTGTTTTTCCTAAATGAGCTGCCTAATCTATGTTATTAGGTTATTTAGGGGTGTGCACCTTGGTTGTAGACAGGAATGAGAATGAATTGATGTTTCTTTGTCTCTTTTCCCTCTCTGTTTTCTGTCTTAGTAATGTATACTAGCCAGCCGCCAGTCTCACTCTATCATGAACACCAAAAGGGAGGATGCTCTTAAAATAACATTTTAATTTTCAAAAACAGGGTAGGAGTGTAGGACAATGAGATGTTTTGCACTAAAAGGATTCACACCTTTCCACACTCATAATAAGCCGCAAGTACCATGTTTATCTGATATCATGTTCTGGATACTCACCTTACTTGTTTCTCTATAATGCACCAGAACAATATGCTCATATTTCCTGTCAAGAAACAATATTGTATGAGCAAATATGAACATGCTCTACTACATATTGGCCTATAAATGGACCCATCTTTTAGTTTTTACATATACTGAAAGTTAATTCGTATAGCAATCAAGATAATTTATTCGTGGTAATTAAAGTTGCCTCAATTATGAGTTTTGCAAGTTTATTTTTGGATCTTAAAAGAAAAATCAAGTAGAAGTAGTCATAATATGGTCTGCCTCAAACTAATAGTTAAATTTACTCACGGCTCCAACATCCAATAGCTCCGCCTCTGAAAAGAACGGTTCTCTTCTCCATGTGCATAGTAGCAGTTTAGGATTTCTTCATTTCCAACCTAATCACGAAGATTAGTATGATCAATCAATTGAGAATTTGAGTACATAGACTTCTATCACCAAATAAATGTTGGCATAAAACACTGACATAGCAAAAATGAGAGAATTATATTTAAAAGAGAAAAATGCCCAATATCAGTAAAACTATTAAACGACAAATCTGTTACAACTTACATCTCAATAATATGACAGCTCATGCTCATAAAGAGTGCTAGACAAACTAAATACCTACTTGTTTTTCTTGTAAAATTATTTGGAAGCTATCTATGGTTCAGGGAGGATTAGGAGATAGATTTAAATATGAAATTTGCAATGAAGATCCTTAATTATTTCCAAATAATACTTTGTTCAACATGTGTGAGATATGAATATTTCTTCCTCAACAATGTTAAAAATTTATTCTTCAATTTCCTCCAATGAGTAAAAAGTTAAGTGATGAAGTAGAAGAAGCTCTAATTACAATTGGTATGAAAAGCTCAAGCTGTTGGTAACAACGGTATGATCATTATATGATTCATCTTCCATTTTTTTTCTGCATAGTTCTTATCTAAGACTAAAAGGAAGGAGTTTGATCCAAATTGGAGCATTTTTATAAAACATAAAGCGTGCCAAAAGCGGGAAGATGGTAGTGGATTACATGAGCTGCAGAAAGACAAATAAATGTCTCAGAATAGAAGGACATCCTAGTACAAAATGTTCAAAGACCTTAAGCCGTTCATGTGCTTCTCCCACAGTTCTTCCGTCTCTTTTCTTCCGCCAGTTATGACCATCTTTGCGGAAGAAACGCGTGACTCTTCTATTAAACAGATATAAGGATCCGCCTGTTAAGAAAGTCAATTAGTAACATTTCCGAAAGTTAGTAACACAATCAAATAACAAACAAGAGTCATGAAAAATGTCCTTCATTTCTTGCACAAATTTCAACAAACAGAAAACGGACGTTACCAGCTGGCTGATGAGGGGGCTGGTGGGTAAGCTCGCACATGTCGTGATTTCGTAAAATGTAAAGCACTTCGACAGGCTTGAGCCATCGCTTCTTAGCTTCTTGAAACAGATCATTGATGTTGTACTCCAAACCTACCATAATCATGTCACATTAGTCCACCAATTCAGAACTCATCTTTTTGTTCCCTCTATCATTGTCTCTTCGTTTGCGGGTACATGGGAATCATGCAGAAATTTGGGGCATTGATGGTGACCACCAAACTCTCTGATCGTAAACTAAGATGTAAGAACTTACTATCCTCTTTTATGTAACTGTATTATAGAAAAACAATTATTCCTCTGAGCAGGAAGGACAACAGTTGGTCAATGAAGTAAAAGTTGTACGCTATAGCGTACTGTATCAACCATAATTTTCCAAAAAAAAAAAAAAAAAAGGTGCAAAGCCAAAACCTGCACAAACTTAAAACGACAAGATAAAAAATCAAACCAAGTCAAAAAATTTACACAAACAGGAGACAATAAAAGCACGCGATGCTTTTTGCCACGAAGTTCAGTATCATCGTGAACCCAAACACAACATTGGTAAAATTGGATTAAGCAGCTCTAATAAAGTAAAATTGAACAAGCAGAAGGAAGCAACGAGTAATGAAAAGCATGAAGAGAGAGGTTTTACCAGGTGGCATAGTAATCAATCGCGTGAAGGAAATAGGTTGAACTAGAATTGGAGAAATTGCATTTCCCACCACACGCTACGAAGCTATAAGCGACAAGTATAAGGGCATGTTTGGTTCAACTTCTTCACAAAAACAAACACAAACCTAAGGAATGAAGAAATCAATGATATAGAAGAGTTAAAGAGCCTACACGCGTAAGTCCTCGAACACTGGCGCACTGACAGCTTCTTCACTTTTTTTCGCTATTTTTGTATACCAATTAATTCAGAGCATTAACAATCACCAATGACAACATTCCTCTACTGTTAACTCTTTTTTTTTTTTTTAATCTTTTGTCGTTTCTATGTTATGTTTTGTTTAAGGAATTTGAAACAATTATTAATTTAAGGTAAAATAAGGTTGTGAAAGTATTTGATGTTTGAATTTGGAAGTGAATTATAGATAAGAAATTTCTTAGGTTTGAAATGCAGGAATAGTAGTTAAGAATGTGAACAGCTGTAGATTCATGACTTTGGGTGATATCGTGAACAACGTGAATCACTATTAGCATAAGCCTATCACTTACTTTTTTTATTATTTCGCTTCTCCAAAATATCTCTTTTCCTCTCCTTTTATTAGAATAATTTTTATTATAATTTTTATACAACTTTAATTTTTTTACTAATTCCATTAATATTACACATAGTTGTATTCTTTATTAACGAATTATGAAAAATTGATTAGTGATTTAGTTTCCATATTATTTTGGTTTTTATTTTGTTTTTTTAGGTCAATTAAACTTTTAATTTAAAAAAAAAAACCTTAATTAAGTTTGTATTGTTAAAAAGACTAAATATAATTACTTATGTTAAATTGATTTCATTATTAAAAGTAACACGTGTTAAAATTTGAGTCTTTTCATATATTAAAATTTATTTTTGTCTTGTATCATGTATCAAAATTAAATAAATTTTAAAATAAAAGATCATCAGATTTTTCACAAGCAACAAAGTTAGGTTTTGACACACATTTCCAAATTAAGAAAATTTCAATTTTAAAAAATTCCCATTAAATCGTTTTACAAAAATAAAAAATTAATTAATTAAAATAACTATATAAATATAAAAACTAAATTACTAATTAAACGAAAATGAAAACAAAATTTTAAAAATTAGTAATCATATCTAGTAAAGTGGTAATATCTTTGAAAGAGATGAACTAAATTGATATTTTCATTGTGAGGTATAGTTATATTAGAAATTTTCTATATTAATCACTTGAGAGTATATTTTTTTTTTTTTTGGAATATTCCCCTGAACCGATGAAGTAGAAGTAAAAAATAATATTGGAGTTAATTACTCAATGTGTTGAATTTTTCTGCTGAGATATTTTTCATTTTCATCTTTTTCGTTTTCCAATTACAGTAAGTTACAGATAACTTTTGACTAATTATCATATCTTTTCTATCTTTTTTTATCATATCTTTTTTCTTTTTCTTAAAGTTGTAAAGTGTAACCAATAAAATTATAATATCACACTTTTCATTTGAGAATTTAGCCTAATAAAGACATTAAAAAAGCTTCTTTTTTTTTTCTTCTGTTTCGTATATTTGAAATTATATTGGTTAAGTGATGATTAAATAAGACAAGCAGGACATGAGAACGTGGTTGTTGCAGAAGCATATAAATATATTGTCAATGATTTCTAAAATAAAAGGGTAAGAAAAAGCCAACGAAGTGTTATAATTATTGGACTTTGATGTTCAAATACACACTTCGAAGTCTACTGCTATTGTCTGTCCTTTGTCGTGTTCTATCACCATTGTATTCTCTTTATCTATTTGTCGGTACTCACAATGTTTCACAGAATCTTGCAATACAAAAATCAAAAACAAATTCGCAACTTCTTCATTATCATGTAAGAACATTGGTTTTGGTAAGAGAGGTTGAGGTTAAGTTTATTTCTCTAATTTCTAAATTTAGGTTAATTTTTTTATTTTATATTTTACTGTTTGATCAAATTGGAGTATTATTTATAAAAAATATTTTGATGTTATACAAGCAATAAATATATATTTATAGATTTTGAAACAATTTTTTGATTAATACTAACTTAATTATAGTCTAAATATATCCTTAACACTAATTCCATTTTAGTCTATTCGTTGAATTAAACGACTCGTATAAAATCATAGATTGATTAACTTTCCGATTCTTAAATTAATGGGACACTTATAATATAATGTTCATCATAAAATTAGATCCTTCCTAATCAATTCAAAGGTTGGATGTGGTAAGTATCTTTTCATGTCATATAATAATTTAATAGTTAAATTTTAAATAATTATTTTCGAAATTATAATTAAAAATTATTTATTTTCTTTCAAAATCTGAAAATTGAGTTTATTTTTGAGTCAACCTTATTTAATTCGTGTTTTACAATTAAGAGTACTGCTTGAAAGAAATATTACAAAGAAAAGAGCGCTAAAGGTGTTGAAAGACATAAGAATATCTCTTTATGTTAAAAGGGCTCTCTAATACAAAATTTTAGGCCATCTAATTTAATATTAATTTCATCAACTCAATCTAACACTTCGCTAACTATATTATTTTCTGGATAGATACATATTAATTATTAATATCTTACTTTTTATCAATATTTAATTAAGAAAGTCACTTTCTCGAATTTGTGTATTCTATTTTGTAATATATAAATATATTTATACAGTTTTAATAAAGCATTTCTTTCGCAAAAAAAAAATAATTTTAAAGTGATTTATTTAAATTTTTAATTACTGGAAGTAGTCAAATTTTAGAAAAATATCTCGTACTCTTTTAACACGCACTCTCAATTTCTTTTTTCTTGCGAAATTTAACCACGGAAAGTTTATAGGTATCTGTTTGCTACGTAAGAAATTTTATGTAATTTTTATCGGTTATTTTTTTTCTTAATTTTAATATTTTTAATTTAATTTTTCATTAAATTAAAATATTAATTATAATCTTTACGTAATTAATATATTTCATTATATATATCCTTAATTATATATTTATCTTAATAAGTCACTTTAATAAATGACTAATACATTAACTTTAACACATTTAATTATTTAATATATATGATCCAATTGGTAACAAAAACTTCATGAATAATCTATATTTGTTAAAAACATTGAGATTTGTGAGAAATTCTCTGCATCTTTTTGCAGCATATTTAAAAAATACCCAAAGTGGAGTTGTTTAAAGAAGACTTCTGAAGTTTGCACCAAAACAAAGCTATGCTATCTGAACATAATATATATATATATATATATATATATATATATATTAATTATAGAATGTTGCAGAGATCATTAATTCTATAATAAGTGTGTGAGTGAACATAAGTAATTCCTTGCTTGAGCATGAAATAATCGGTGATGAAGCAGATAGTTACAATATTATCATCTGAAACAAGTTATCCTTAATCCAAATCTCATTGACAACCATCACGTGCATGCAAAACAGTGATATATATATATAGACATATTTTCTGTCATGAAATTCATTCTGCGAACTGTTATATCAGAAATTACAGGAGTTGAAGGTGGAAGAAGAATGTTGGACTTTGGGCCAGTGGTTGTGTCTGTGGTGCTATACATTCTGCTAATGCCAGGGTTGCTATTTCAAGTACCTGGTCGTTCAAGGTGTGTCGAGTTTGGAAATTTTCAGACCAGTGCTGCTTCCATACTCATTCATTCGCTTCTCTACTTTGGTCTCATCTGCCTCTTCTTACTCGCTGTTAAGGTCCACTTTTACATCGGCTAGCTACATGGATTGATTCAACTTCTTCTTTCTTTTTCATGCCTTTCTGTTCTACACACGTCTTTTTCCTGAGTTCCATCCTTAATTTCTACGAATGTTTCTAGTTTATTTTGTTTCATGTTTGGTTACGTTCTCAGAAAACAATATTATTCACTCTCATCTCTGATACATATAACATCTGCACAGGATTTGAGTTACAGCTACTTAAATGTTCTTATCATATTGTCGATATGAAAAAGTAAAATTTGACTCGATGCTTGTTGAGCATCATGATCTTCGTTTTGATATGGATTTGATTCGTTTAATGTTATCTAAGAATGCTGCAGTTATCACAGAAGAATAAATATACGTATCACTAGAGAAAAGTATATATGATCAGTTATGAAAATATTGTTAATTTTTGTAAATTATAACATATTTAAAGATTATATATATTTAAAATAATTATTCCAGGAGAAGGTTAAGAAACACTCTAACACAATCTTTTAACTACTGGAAAATCATGAATTTACGGGTAAACTGTTTTATTTTGGCATGTTTAAATCCACAATTTAAAGTTGTAATCTTTCTCTCTGTAAGTTTTTCCACAAATATGTGTTTCTGCGGTAAAATTTTATGAAAGTTTTTAAACTTAATAAATAATATACATAAAAAAATTATATCTATTTTTGTTGCACACATTTAAGTCATTTCATTACAAAATTCAAATTTGTTAATTTAATATGAATAATGATAACGATTTAAATAAGATAATTTATTAGAAGAAAAATTAAGATTAATATGTAATTAATAATCTGTTAGTATTTATTTATTTTATTTTATAAATTTAAAATTTAAAATTTACCTTAAAGGGCTTTGCTTATAAGTTTAAAATGATCTGAAATTCTTTTAGAAATAATTTAATATTAACGTCACAATTTGTTTTTTCATTTTTACACATCCTCTTGATACAGTTTTTCAGATAATAAAATATATTTTACCAAATCCACTTTAATTATTTATATATTATACAAGTGACGAAAGTCTTGGTAGTTTTTCCTCATAAAGCAAAAAATAGAAGGGTAACGTGTCAACCTACTCAACACTAATCAATGTGGGACTTTTGATTCCGTCTTATCTTGCTAGCAAGTCCCAATAATGAACCAAAATTTGGATTTAGCATATGTGGCCACGTAATGCAATGCTTAATTACTTGCTTTAACATTCATCACTGACTGTGACATGCACCCAAACTAAAACTAAACTATTTTGTCATTTAGCTCATGCTGCTAGGTGTCTCTCTTCAATTTATTCCTTGCTTGCATTGATCTCTGCTTCAGTGTCGTTCACTTTGATTTTGAGTTTCCTATTTAATTTGTAGCTTCCCATTCAGCACTACTACTCTACATATATATTTGTGGCTGAAGAAGCAAAGAATCAGTTAGAATATTTTGATAGAAAATGGGTGATTGGGGTCCTGTGGTGATAGCAGTGGTGCTGTTTGTGTTGCTGAGTCCTGGTCTTCTGATTCAAGTTCCAGGGAAGAGCAGAGTGGTGGAGTTTGGGAACATGCAAACCAGTGGAGTCTCTATCTTCATCCACACAATCATCTTCTTTGGTCTCATTACCATATTTCTTATTGTTATTGGTGTGCATATCAACACTGGTTAATTCCATTCTCTGTTTAATTAAGGTCTGAATTTATTATATGATATTATTTTTGTCAATCTTTTAATGTGGTCTTCAAGTATCTGATATAAACTTATCCCCAATCTTTTATTTTTAAACTCCAAGCCGATTAGATACATATTTATAAAAGTATTCTGACAATTAATATGTTCGATAGGTTATTATAATAAAATTTTAAATTGGTAATAAATATAATCACCTACTTTTTTTTGTTTTATTTTTATATTTATAGGTTTCAATTAAAAGTAATATAATTACGATTTAAAAGTCATTAAATATGTTTTATTTATAAACATGTTAAATTTGTAATGTATGTATGTAACGGTAAAATCATTTATCAACCTATAGAGAAGTCATCGTCATCTAATTTACATAAAGTTGAAAATGACCTTTTTCTAACATTTTTAAAATGTTGACCGTCCAATCAACAAGAAACCAGTTGGATATATGGTATATTACTCCTTTAATTCTCATGTCCTCATCGATTGTTAATCCTAGTTTTTGGATAATGGATAACCATATCACATAAAAGCAAACGTGGAAATGGAATCACATGCAGCTATCCAACACTTGTGCTCTATTTAATCGTCTATTACTGGTGTAAAAAACTTTAAAGGGTCATTATATAAAAAATTCCATTGACAAATGTAAAGAAACTGATTTTTAATTCAATTCAGTGCTTTATAAGAACTGGGACATCATAGATTTTTTTTTTAAGAAAATAAAATAAATGGGTTATTTTCAAACACTCCATTTACTCTATCAGTACAGATTTCACATCATTTGCTGAAAGAGAAAAAGAAAGCATCATAAATATTTCTGGTAAAGACTACCAATCAACAAATTCAACATATATGTTCCCATCAGAGCTACAGATATTGGGTGGATTGTAAGTTCATTTTGGCAACAAAAACCTAAATTTGGTATTAATCAGTGACAAGATAATAATCTTCATCGTTCATCAATTACCCTCGATAGCACGGAGCAATTACGACATGTAAATCAATGGTATCAGTTATATACAGCTTCAACAGACATCAAACACAACAACCATCCGACATGCAAACTCTGTTTCTCAGGAGTCAAATCATATTTTCCTTCTCTTTCTGTTCTACATCTGAACAAAGGGAAATTCAACAGCCTATGCTTGAGAAATTAGCAAGCTACGTGCCAAAATAAAACAAGGTAACAGTGTTTCCTTAATTCTTCAGAATTTACAAAGCTATTTCTTTTGCACAGAGATAAGCCACATCCACCAAATATAACGATTCCTGCATCTGCTAAAAGGAGAAGCTTCGTAATCTTTAATAATGTCTTGCTGAGGTAGCACAAAACCCACCATCCTTCTCATTTTTCATTCTTCATTTGTCACTTCATTAAGCTACCACGCTGTATCCAACAAAAAAAAGAATTAATTAGTGAAGTGATTAGGCTCATCATGAGATTAACAGATTCAAAACAGTAGCCAATAAGATGGACTAATTTGATTAAAACGGACTATTGTAGAAATTTGCAACAAAAACATGATGATCAAAACTACTACTACGGTATATGTAGGGTATAAAAGAAGCATGTGGTAAAGAAGTTGATCAAAGCCCATTGAAGCTACTCTGAACATCTCAGCATACAGTGCAATCTTCCAGAAAGTTGAATAACAAATTAACAATGATTGCCCAATAAGAATATTAAAAAAGAAACTAGCTAGATGCAGTTAACTCTGTATATTCCAAGTATAAATAATTTCAAAGATAATAGTTAGTGTTGCATATCCTTTCTTTTTCGTGTTCATTACAGATCCCTGCCCTGAATTTTAAAGTTATTGAGAATACCTCAATTACTATGGTGGGGAAACCATGCACCAGCCTGATGAAAACACCATGATGAAACTTAATGATAGTACATTTTAATAAATAATTTATGACTGGAATTAAATAAAACATTAACTTTATCTGATAATTTAAAATTAATCATGCAAAAATTATTGTTATCCAACTTTAACCAATCCTGATCTCCAGTTCCTTCTCAAGGACAGACCAACTAACCAACCAAAACCCAAAGCTTCAAAGATTCGTTCTTTGAACCAAACAAAAACAGGTCAAAAAGAGAACTTTGTTGTTGAGCTTTCTCCAAAACACATCACTTTGCATCCTGTTGGCTATTTCTTCATGCAAGTTTCAGACCATAAAGGGGAAAGTAAATTCCCCACGTATCCATCCCAATAAAGAAAAAATAAACTAAAATTCACAAATTCTAAAAAGGATAAAACTCAAATGTACTGTTTACTCTGTTTTTCGATTAAAATTGAAAAGTTTACTTCAAAAATACTATTCAAGATTGGTATAATCTTAATGAAAACCACAAACCTAACCGGAGAACAACTTAAACAATACATCCTGATTTTTTTTTTCCACAAACAACATTAATATTAAGAATCTAACTCTGTTTTCACTTTTTCATAAAAATTTGAAGATTACAAACAAAAACACAATAAAACATAAGGAAATAGACCATAGTCTGTGCGATAAATCTCTCATATCACATGCTATCATTCACTAATCGGAAACAAAATTACCATTTTTCATTTAGTTTTCGTGAACTTACCGGGAATGTCCTTACGCGGCGAGGGTGGTGCGGTGGCGTAGCAGAGAATGGAGCGGCCGAGGACGGATAGGCTGGAGAGGATTCCGGCGACGTAGAAGAGCATCACCAATCCCAGAACCCACGGCATCAACACGAACCCGATGAAGAACGTCACCGATCCACACAGCATCAGAGCCAGCGAGATTCCCAGCAGCAGCGACGCGAACCCGGCCGGCGATATCTGAGCCGGCGGCGATCGCCGAGACGCCCCCGGCGGGACGTTGTGGGAGAAGGGCAACGGCGTGGGAGGCGATCGGATGAGGTTGAGAACGAGAGCGGAGAGGTCGTACAAGGCGCGAGATTGTTGGTCTTGGTGTCCTCCTCTTGTTCCTCTCATGATCGTGTCTTGTTTTTTGTTTTAGCTTATGTTTTTGTTGTTCCTGAAAATCCGGCGAAACAGAATAGAAATATATAAAAAGGAGGCAATTGGATAACGTTGATCGTTGAAGAAAGAAAGGGTGAGAGAAATGGTTTTGGATGCTGTGATCATAAGAGAGAAAAAGTGAACTTGATGATGTATTTATGTAATTATAATGATTGAAGGGAAACAAGAAAAAGGGGTTTGGATTGGTTGAAAAATATAAAAGAAAAGAGAAAAAAAAGGTGTTTTGGGTGGGAATGCCAAGGAGGATAGAGAAGAGAGTAGTTTTGTTGAAGAAACCTTGAAAAGTCACAATCTCATGTTTGTTCTTAATGAAAAGGTTTAATTACCATGTCTGCTTCATGCATCCATATACACACATAAATCCTACATTTCAACCCTATCCATATTCAGATCCATATCTAACTACAGCCGACTCCTGTCTCTGTTTTATACATAAAAAAAAAGATACAAACACAATAAATGGTAAAAATATTACCTGGTTGAAAATAAAGCAGTATTCTTCTCTGCTTCATTATTTCACTGTTTTTAATTCTTCAATTTTTTAATTAAATACTCTTTTAATATTATTATCTACCAACTAAATACATTTATCGGAATAAATTTCTTAAAATTAACATTACCTTCCTATTAATAGAATATTATTTCTACCAAAAGCTAGAAACATGTAAACATTATTTTTTTCATCTCGGTACAGAAGATATGTATTACTTATTGTCTATAATTTCAATTTAAAAATATTATAGTTTTTTTTTTTTATCATTACGGTCTATTTTTAAAATATTAATATTCTATTGTCCAAAGAGAGACTCGTTCTTACGAAGAGTAAAGAAAAAAAAAAACATGTTGCAAGAGATTAATGTTTAAAAGTTTAACGACTTACACTAATTTTGAGTAATATTTTGTTACGATATAAGCCTACTATTATTTACTTATATAAGGAGTTATTATTCTATACATATTTTTGCAGTCTAAATTTGACAGTGAAATTTCGACAATAAACATCAAATTAAAAACGAGTATAAAAGTGTATTTTCATGTATTTATTATTCCGTGTCGCCGTAACCTTTCAATATTTCTATTAAATAATAATCATGTACATTTTCATACTTAATTACATCGTTAATCATGTACTTTAAATGTACAATACAATTAATTAGTTAAGTTTTGCATAATTTATAAACTGAAATATTTTTTTAAAAACTTTTTATTATCCTTTTTCTATAAATTCATCCCTTTTGTATTCTTTTTACAAATATAAGTTTATTATAAGACATGAGAAGGTGAATTGAAAGGGTGCAAACAATAGTTTTATTAATAAAGGGAATAAAAGGTGATCCAAACAAGGAGGTAGCTAAGTAGTTATGTGGTGTTTATGAAAGCTCACACACAAAATCACTGCTTATGTTGTTCCTACAAGGTAGAGTCTATTACATATACTATCACAGATTTCCATTTTCCTTTCAAATTAAATTTCATTTCTCAGTTCAAACTCTTTCATGGTAACCATCCTCCCATGAAATTGTTCATGCTCTGGCCTCCTGTTATCACTGATACTGGATCAGGTCGATATCTGCGGTTAAACAAATTCAAATTATTAGAAATATGTATATATATGTAGCTTCACCATTTCATCAACATAACATCATTTGTAGTTTCTAGTCTACATCAAATCCCAACAACAATGTTTGCTAGTAACCACAAACAACCATGCATCAGAATTTAATGAAGAGGAAATTGATACCCCATTTGTAATGTTGGCTCACACTCCAATGGTTGAAAGAGAGCATCGCCTTGGTGTT
This sequence comes from Vigna reflexopilosa, assembly GCA_027742785.1. Classification (NCBI taxonomy): domain Eukaryota; kingdom Viridiplantae; phylum Streptophyta; class Magnoliopsida; order Fabales; family Fabaceae; genus Vigna; species Vigna reflexopilosa. The sequence continues at coordinate 410,156 of CM050914.1, read as the reverse complement.
GACCTGGATGACGGTCATACCCCATATCTTCACCACTGGGATTCAGTTGATATTGATTTATTTGATACTCTTCCAACTGCCAAAAACACCACAAGTCACTCAAAAAGCTTCTGTCTAGTTCAGGACACCTTTGTACATTCAAATTTTATCGTTAATTAGAACACTGTATATGAACTTGAGTGTTGAAATGTTTGTTACCCTTTGTCTGAGAGCTGTATTTGCCTCACCTAGCAAGTGTTCCTTCACATGCGACATAATTGAACTGGTTAATTAGCAAGGGAATCACTGGGAAGAATGACAATTAAACATTGGAAAAGGAATTGAGAATTGTTCTCATACCTTGCGCTGACTATCAGAAAGCTGATCCAGCATGAATTGGGTCTGTAGAATGTCATGCAGTTACGAAAATAATACATATACGACAAAGATCATTCGCTTATGATATTCGTATGAACTTTTCATCACTAACAGACATACACTTTTTGACGAAGATAAATTAATTTGTTCTAAATCATTTTCAAGTTCAAATTGGCAACGATGGAAAATTTAGTTAGTACCCTTGTTGATCTGATTTGCTTCAAAGACGAATCTAGCTGCCTTTCAAGTGATTCAAGCTCATTGCTGCTTAGAGGGCCAAGATCTTCTCCCATAAGGTTCCTGATGAGTTGAAGTCAGATATATATATATATTATTAACTTTGTACATATATATATATATATATATATATATATATATATATATATATGTAGCATGTACTAAATAATATAATAAGGCATGTTTGTTTACCTTTGAAAACGTTGTAGAGCTTCATACCGTGCTTTCAGCTTCAAATATTCTTGTTGACTGCTTAACTCCTATAGTAATGGAAGCAAAATCATAGCAGTTACCTAATTAAGGGAAGATATACGAAGTCATACATAATGATTCATGAATCTATAGATCTGTCTGGGGGTACGTGGACAACTATGCCCTAAGTAGTTCATTGGAGAAGGAAGTAAATGAAACCAATTAACCTGTTTGGAACGCGCACCACCATCATCAAAGCATGAAGGAGCGATTCTTCCACACATGGTGAGAAAATTACTCAAAAATTACATACAAAAGTTCAATTACATCTCAGTGGTCATTAATGGAACTACACTCACCTAAAAGTTTACTTTTAATTTTTTATGTTTCGCAAATTAACAGAACAAATTCGTGTAAACAACTGAAAACACAACTGAAATGCCGATCAAATTCAGTTTTTTCTCACAATTTGTTTGCCTCTCCAAATGAAATTGTTTGGTAACTAGCTAGTGGATAAACCATCAAAACCACGACAACTTGGAAATAACCAAGAATGTTTTATATGCACAGTTGCTCAATTAAATAGGGTGTATAGGATAATCACCAATACCAAGGCTTCCTTTGTTGACGCATTGGCCTCGGGCGCTCCATAGTTACATTTCTGATACCTCTCTAGCGTTTTCAGCATGCTGCACGTTCACACCAAATAGTCAAATAGTGATTCAACATTCAAAAAATTATTCTATTCCACAACTACACAGAACATGTACACACACTAAGAAGTACTTATGAGGCAAAGTGATGAGCAAATTGAGGCAGAGAATTCGTACCATTACAAAACTTGATGAGTAAATAAATAAATAAATAATATAAAAAAAATGCCTAGGCAAATAAAAAAGTAGTTTCAAATGATACATGAGAAGGAAAGAAATGGTGGAAACAAAGAACTAATTGCAGGAATAAAATAAACCCTAGGTAGGGCCAAAGATGTATATTAGAGACTGCCTTGCCTTGGTTAAAAGAAAATGAAAAAGTGGACATGATTTAGGTTTTTCGAGTAACACTGAAGGCAAAATTAGCAGACACTAGCTAATTGTTATTATATTATTATATAAATAATATAAATAATACTTGACACAGAAAAAATAATTAATGATGTGGTTCTTTTCCGAACACTTAATTGCATAGAAACAGAAGCCTGAGCAAAAGCTTTCCAGTAAAAGATTTTGAACCAGATCTACGAAGAACTTAAACAAATGAAGCAAAAAAATAAATTTCGGATCGCTAGGTTGAGAACCGAAAGAGGGTAAGAAAGAGAAAGGTGAAGGCTTGAGGAAAACCAAAGGAAGAGATAGAACAGTAAATACAACAGTGATATCTCTTTGCGTTTCCAGTTGCAGATCTAACATCAACATAGCCGCAGAAACACTGAAGATGCTAAAAACGCCGAGACATTCACAGAAACGGAAAAACTTGAAACAGTGAAAGAAGAAAATGAACTTTTTAATATTGATGCTGTTTTGGTAAAAGTAGAATTCAGAAGGTGGCAAAGGGTAGCTGGTGTTCTTGAATCACTGAAAACAGCAAAAATCAAAGGAAGAGGGCTTGGAAATCTCGGAAGCAAAATTCATTTAAAAGCGTCACAAAATTGAAAGAAGAGAAAGGTGCGGAGAACAAGAAAAGCTAGGTCCTGCAGTTCCTTTTTCTGTGCTACCACGTTCTATGCGCAAACATAACATACATATCTGTGATCAGACATAGACAAAGAGAGAGAGAAGGGGGTTTGTAGTAGTTTTCTTATGTTACATATGTCCATTAATTCTTACTTATTCTTAAGCCTTTTGCTGAATATATATATATATAGATAGATATAGATATAGAAGTACCTTGAAGTGCTGCAAAACTCGTACAACTTTCCTCTAGTGGAGAAGATGATGAGAGCAAGCTCGGCATCACAAAGAACGGAAAGCTCATAAGCTTTCTTCAAAAGCCCGTTTCTTCGTTTTGCAAAGGTCACTTGCCTGTTGATCTTGTTCTCAATTCTCTTCAACTCCACTCTTCCCCTTCCCATCTCTCTCTCTCTGTCTCTCTCTCTAACTCTCAACTTCTCTTTCTCACATCCACTCACCAAATTCTGAATATATAAAATCTCTGTCAAATGTATGTGTGTGTATATATATATATATATATATATATATATATATATATATACTGAGAGATACGTGTATTATTGTATTCTCCAGCAAAAGCATGATTATGAAGTGAAATGGGAACGCTAATGGATGCATAGTTATTGAAAAAAAAAATGGGATTGTTTCTCTCTCTACCTGTCATTTTCTCTTAGCTTAATTTGCTACATTCATCCCCTGTGGCCTGTGCTTTCATTGATGATAAGGAGCCATCCAAAGAAAGAAAATGCTGAAATTCAGATTTATTGTGAGTATGGTAAGAGAGTAAATGCAGTTTTGTGGAACACGTAAAGTGGATACTGCAATGCCAGTTGATTGAAAAGTGGGATTGGATCCGACGGTGCTCAAAGAGTGCGCCAAAGCAAAAATCGGAGAAACCCTAAATAGGATCCGTGACCAGTAATCATGATTGGCCATTGAAACCAAGAGAAAAATGGTTTTTTGATATCACAACAGTGCCACGTGTCGAAAGATGAAGTGGGAAAGGGCTTCATTTTCAGCTCACTTTTTCGTGCTCAGGCAATCATGTGAACTAACCTTAAAGATCCTCAACCTCGTAGTTGTAGGGTAGTTCGTATGTTACATCATAAATTTACCCAACTACCCCTATTCCTCCATAGATCTACTACGTTTTTCTCAATTCAAATTAACTTCCTTCGTTTTATTAATAAACAAATTAAAACTCTAATTATATGTCTTTTTATGATTTCTACTATTTTATAAAGACTCAGTAATTTAATTAAATTTTAATTAGTAATAAAAATAGTTAAAAACCGCATTGTTTTTTTAATTATAAATAAGTTCTATTATATATAATTTGTTTACATGAAAAACTAAACAAAGAATCTTAGTAAAAGATCGCAATTTTCAATTACTGCGTGTTAAGTATGTTTAGGTCAAAGTTCTTTGACAGTGTATTTTTCCTGTTTACTGATAAAAAAATTGGGATTCCTCCGGTTCTAAATTTACTATAATTCAGAAACTTAAACAAACATTTATAATAATAAAAAGTGATAACTAAAAATGGAAAAGAAAAGATATTTCTACAGAAGACATTTAATGGACATTAAATATGTTTGATTAAAGTTCAAACCATCCCAAAATAAAAACTATAGCATGCATGTTATTTATTTAACTCATCATCAGTTAGTTTTTTTTGTTTAATTAACTAAAAAATTTATACATTTTATTTGAACTCTTCGTAAATTCATCGATAATAGTAGGTTATACTTACAAGCTATTCTAAATACTTGAGAAAAAATAAATAGAAAATTATATATTAAAAAATTGCAACATACTTTTTGGAAATAAAAAAAACAATTAATTTGAGATTGTAATGTGAAAATAAGAAAAAAGCAATATGAGTGATTATTTATCGATAGTGATGTATTTTGGTGAATTGAGATTGTTTTGGAGTAATTTTAGAATAGTTTTGGTAAATAATATTGAAGTGTTAGAGAATATTGATTAATGATTAACCATGGTCCAATTTGCTTGTAAAGACAGGAAAAGAAGCTTGATTTGGAAAGTGGTGTTAAAGTTTCCGCGTTCTCCTTTTTCGCTGCTTGAAATTCAAAATTTAACAAGAGACCAGTTTGGCACTGTGTTAGAATCATCTGAAAATGACATAACAATGGCGTATTACGCAATTACCTTTTCCAGAATTTTTGTGGAAGAATTCGTAGTGAATAATCAAGTCTTATTTCTGAAACCCAAAGACAGAAGGTGTGAATAACAATCTTAACTTTCCATTGTTTCGATTGCTAATGAGAAAACCTTAAATTCCAGCATTGACAGTGTTTGAAGGGAGGAGAATTTATTAGAACTAAGTCTGAAAATGGTTATGGCGTTCTGTTTCACATGAGGTATCAAGCAGACACGACGTTACCTTTGCAGTCAAAACATGCGGTTCTAGGATTATAGTTCTTGACACCTTGTTTTGTGGAAAAGTTGGGAAACCAGCATGATCCATGGTTCTAATACCTCATGACATGCCAAATTAGCCTTTTGTCAGAAGCTTATAAGGGCCTGTGTGGTGTTTGTATACATAAGGCAATTACAATAATAACTCTATTTTAACTTGAAGTAAGAAAAGTTTAGCCATTTTTGCTTCCGGGCATTAATAATCCTTCCTTTTTATATCTTACAAGAAGAAGTGAAGAAATCCATGATGAATATGAATGTTGGGGTGATGAACAATCTGAAGTCTGATGCCATATTCGAGATAAAAAACATGATGGGGACCCACCACTCTACCACTCTGCACTGCCATTGTGCATGGGCCAAAGAACATGATGAACGTGGTTGATCACAGTGTATTGTGAAAGTGATTGAGAGATTGGTGTTGGAAGAAAGATGAAAAAAATAAAAGAGAAAGTTGAAAGTTGAATCCAGCATGGGCAAAGCAGCATAGAGATGTGAGATGCTTTTCCATTTAAAGGTGAACAACATCTGCATCAATAATAATAACACCTACATAGCATTCTAAATTTGGCATTGCCATTTAAAGATGTCACATCTCATTGGATCGTAACCTGTTGCAGAGTCTAAGATGAAGCAGCTATGGTGGCAGGTTACAGGTACACTCATCATCATAAATTCAAAATAAAAAAATTAAAATTTCATTTCTAATACCATGATATAAAGTAATAGAAGTAAAATAATTTATCAGTTAAAATAGAATTATATAAATAAATAATAATATGTTAATAAATATAATAAATCTGAAGAATAAAATATAAAATAGCTAATTATAATATACATATATAATATTTAATTATACACATATAATAAATTACACCTATTATTGGAAGGAAAAAGAAACCGTGTGTATGATTTAGATCCTTAATTAACATTTGCATCATTTTCTCTTAAAACATTTCCTATCTAACGTGAAAAAGAAAACATGAAGAATCCAAAAAAAAAATAAAAATCATATACTGATTCTTAAAAGATTTCAATAAGCAATATAAATCAACAAAAAATAAAAATTGTTTAAAAGGCGATTTAAAACTAGTACGATTAAAAAGCAGTTAAGAACCAATTCATAATTAAACTAAATTACTTTGTCTAATTCAGATAATTTGGTATTAAAAGATCCATCCATTCAAATATTTTTTAAGCATATCATAACATTCCTAATATATTTATTTAAATTCAAATTTATCCATGAAAATAATTATAATATCATAAATGAAGAAATCCTAACGTAAAATTATAAAAGACATAAATTTAAGAATACAAAATATATTTTAAACAATCCTACAAAAATTATTAAAATTACTTTCTAGTGAAGACAGGTAAGCGGTATAAGATTGTTAAACAGGCCCAGGAGAGTAATGATGTGCTTTTTAAACAAAAGTTTACTGTGCCACCAAAGAAGGGGAACCTAGTTCATAGGAAGTGCAGTAATCGGTCACCTGCAACGTTTCACAATATTAGAGCATCATTTTTAGCGTCTTACCAACATTATAATTGAAAATTGTCACACATTCTTTTCACTGAAACCTCTTTAGTAATTTTATAGCAAGTCGGTTATTAATTTATTACCTAAAATTATAATAACTGGATAAATTAATTTTAAAATTAAAAAATCATTCAATCTGTAATGGAAATTATATATTTATTAAAAGGTATAGATTATCGGCATATAGAGTATTCACGCAAGACTTCCAAATTAGCAAAAATAAAAGAAATATAAGAAAAAATGGAATCATCCATGTACCACTTTTTTTAAAAAAGCAAATACAAAGAACTCGTTTTACTCCTATATGATTTTAATTAAAAAAAATAAAATCAAACTTGTACAACTTTTATTGAATTAATAAGACTTTAAATTAATTAAATTCGTTATCGTGAAATTTGATTTGGTATAATTTTAAAGGTCAACTTGAAGTTGTGTTATGTTATGAACGACAACTTTTTTTGTAACGAAATTATGCTTATGGATTACAACCAATCCATTATGATAAATATTTTAAAAAGTGATTATTCTCCTATTTTTTTTAAAAGAAATATTCATCAATTTGGTGGCGTATAAGAAAAAAAAAATCATATAAATTGCTAATATAAAATATCTGAGAGTATTTTGAACATAAAATATATCTTAAGACTTCATATTTGTATATTTTTCATCTTTATAGTTGACTCAACTTTCTTAACTATCCTAAATGTGTAATTTTTAACTAATATTTGAATTGTTACTAAAATTAACGTGTTATATGTGTTAGGTATCTGTGACGTGAGATATTATCAGCAGTGGTGTATTTTCCATTAACAAAATAAAATTCTTTCTGAACTGTTGTCCATGGAATATTTGCCCAACAAAAATAGTGGAAAGAATATGATATGATATGATATATATATATATATATACGTCATTTGGAATAATGAAGAGTTATTGTGGTATTGGCACCAACTTATATTTAAATATTCCAATGGAGATGCAGATCAGCCTAACAATGTTTAAATATCAATCAAAAAGTTATTGTTTCAATGCTCACTCTAACTTCATGATGTCATGGATGAATACTCCATACTCTCTATAGAGATGATTTGTAGTTTTCACACAACTGAAAACGATCCTTCTTTTTATCAAATCATTCCTCTGCATTTGGCTACAGAGAATATATACACAACACGTTGTGCTATACAAAGCGCATTGTTCGATGAACATTGATGTGCCAAGACTTTAGTATACGAATCCAAATTAGCCAAAACAAGTTGCGTTTACATTGTTTTTTCTTTTTTCTTTTTAACCAAGCCAAAATATCCAATAAAATATAATCTAGAAAATTTTTGAAATTTTATAATTAAAACAAATGGCAGGCCAGTTACCACTATACACAGTAATTGTACTATTCCTGGAACAAACTTTAAATTAAATTAGCGTTACGTTTTTCACTTTCATTCTCTGAGAATAAAATCCAACGTAGGCATCTCCACAATGGCTGATGCCATGCCATCTTACTCCAATTATAAATACACGTTCTGCATGGCGTTTGGTTACAGCAAGACACCTTAGGATTTCGATATATTCTAAGTTTTTGAATTAGCATGATGTTGAAATCCTTATGGAAAAGCCTGATAAGCCTTCAACATAAGTGTGTGAAGATGCAAAAGAGTGAAGTTGATGGAAGTGTGTCAGTGCATGGTGAAGAAGACTTGGTCGTTTTGCCTGTGCAGTGTTGCAACTGTTGCATAGAAGAAACCAAACAATGCAATTGTGACCATACTCATGCAGCAGAAGACGCAAATGTCCACGCTCAGCGTCATGCTAACTCCAACAGTTCCTTTACTCGTGCTGTCATCAACATGGTGGGGATGCTCGTAGGTAAAATTTCCATATATACTGCTTCATTTTCTCATTTTCACTCCGAATATATGTAAATCAAGTTATAAATATTTATTTTAAAGTTAATACAATACATTAAAGTGCTTAATTCTATATACTTTTTTTCTTTAAAATGCATCTCTGAGTTTTTCACACATCTATGATTGAGTTTTCAATTTTTTTATCAGACTTCATTTTCCTTAGCAAGTTTACTTTGAAGGGTAACCATGATGCATAAAATTATTCTCTTGATTTACTTTTTTCCAACTTCACTAGAAGAATAATGAAACATATATTCTCAAATACTTTTGGTGGTGCATCCAAGATTTGCAGGATCACCATTTCTGTCTCTGAAAACTGGCATGTTGAAAAATGGACATAATAACCAACCAATTAAGAACAAGTTAATGTTTAATAACAAAATCACAATCAACACTGTAAACTTAACCATCAAGCAATTGATTATTTGCCAACCTATGCTGGTTTAAGTGACAGAATTTGAATTCTTCCTAAAAAGAACTCAATACTTTTTAGCAGAAAAGTGACTGCAAAGTTTTTAATATCTTTCAGGTTTGGGGCAACTATCAACTCCATATGCCGTGGTAAGTGGAGGGTGGGTGTCTGCATTCTTGCTTGTAGGACTAGGTGTGATGTGTGCTTACAGTTCTCACATACTTGGAACATGCCTCAGAAAGAATCCAAAGTTAAGAAGCTTTGTGGATATTGGGAAGCATGCGTTTGGATCAAAAGGAAGGTTGGTGGCTGCAACAATCATCTACATGGAAATCTTCATGTCCCTTGTTTCCTACACCATCTCATTACATGATAATTTGATCACAGTCTTTCTGGGGACAAATCTCAAGCACCACTTCCCCAAATTCTCTTCATCTCAGCTCCTAACAGTGGTGGCAGTTCTCATTGCCCTCCCTAGTTTGTGGATCAGAGACCTCTCTTCCATATCTTTCCTTTCAACACTTGGTATTCTCATGTCTCTCCTCATTTTTCTCTGTGTAGCTGCCACTGCACTTTTAGGACATGTCCGAAACAATCATGCCATACCTGTCCTCCAACTCCATAATATTCCATCGGTATCTGGTCTTTACGTCTTTGGCTATGGAGGACACATTGTTTTCCCCGAATTATACACATCCATGAAAGACCCTTCAAAATTTACCAAGGTAGCTAAACACATGAAAGTTTATATGTTTATTTGCTTGAGCAGAACTTTTAAGTTTTGATCATATATATATGATGTTTTGTTTGAAAATTTCATCAGGTTTCTATTATGAGCTTCGCAGTGGTTACGGCAATTTACACGACACTGGGGTTCATGGGTGCGAGGATGTTTGGTAAGGATGTAAAGTCTCAAATAACTCTGAGCATGCCAGCAGAGAGCATTGTGACAAAGGTTGCTCTGTGGGCAACCGTGGTGGCACCAATGACCAAATACGCGCTTGAATTCACACCATTGGCAATTCAACTAGAACATGCTCTTCCAAGCACCATGAGTGGTAAAAGCAAGATGATTATTAGGGGTTGCGTAGGTTCATTTTCACTTTTGGTCATACTAACCCTTGCTCTGTCGGTTCCATATTTTGAACATGTACTAAGTCTCACTGGTTCCCTTGTCAGTGTTGCCGTTTGTTTGATTCTGCCATGTTCTTTCTACTTGAAGACATGTTGGGGTCAAATATCAAAGCTTGTCTTGCTCCTTAACCTCTTTCTCATCACATTTGGCTTTCTTCTTGCTCTCATGGGCACCATTTCCTCCTCGAAGTTGCTACTCAAAAGTTTTCAGTTGCATCACTCAAGTTAATTGGAGTGATTACTATACATATATATGTACTGATCGATCATTCTATGGTTGTGATATCTTGCTTAATGAAAACAACTTCCTTGTTACTATATGTGAAAAACTAGTTAACGATTAAATAATGATACCGCCATAACTCATTTTATACATAATAGTTATAAAAAAGCGTAAAATTATATATTTTTTCAAGAAATAAAAGGATAAAAAAGTAAAAAAAAAAAAATATCACATGAACTAAAAAATTTATGTATCTCTAATAATATTTTTCTTAATAACATTAATTGTGTTATAGTTAAAATTGCATAAGAGTGGAACTACCTTATAAAAAGTATCAAAAATAGGTTGACATAATTAATATATAAACTTGTAAAGATTACGAAAATTATGCTGATAATATGAAAGGCTTGTAAAGATTACTTATAACTTGAACTTATATGTTTTCTTTGATGTCTTAATTTGTCTTTACCTTCTATTATGATAATCTCAATAATCGAACTCATTATACTTATTACACTATTTTATCTTATTTGTAAAGCAAAACTCTCTACCAAATGCTTTAAAGAAATTGAATAAAAAAAACGTTAATGAATAAAGAAAACTGAAGCTGTGTCATGTTGATTGAAAAATGATAATAAATAAAAAATTATTGTGAAGTTTGGAAGAGTTCTGAAAAGAAATGGATGTGATCTCGTGTGTTATTATGAGATGCTTATAAAATGTCGGCGCATATTAATCTGAAATGATTGAAGTCATTCCGGTAACATGCTTCCCAACTTTTGAGCATTATAATATCAAATACTTTTTAAAATCATTTTTAACTAATTAACATTTAAATGGTTGTAAATCTTATTTTACTGAGGATTGCCAACTAAAACAACAAATTTCTTTCAAGATAAGAAAAATATCTCAAATTCCCCCTCTTCATACCTAATCTAATCCCATTTCTGATAAATCTTTCCAAATTTATCATAATTTTATTATTTTTATATTTCAATAAATTTTTAAACTTATTTTTCTTATTTTATAAACTCTTACATATTATATAGAAAATGGTAATTTCAGGGTTTGGAAAAAGAATGACAGAATGATCATAATTGGTTAGTTTTAAAATAGAGTGAAGGGAACAATTGATTCTGATATATATACTATGCGAATTGGAACAACTTTTCTTTTCTTAGCACTTGCTACATACAGTTTGATCAAATGATAGCAATAATTTGTTTGATTGTAATCTTCTTTCAATAATTATATTATTAGAGATTCTACGTTAATTAAAAATAAGATGAATCTATAATATATAATTAAATATAAATTTTATTTTATAAATTTATCTTTTAAGGTTGAGTGAAACTATTGGATCATATACCAGTGTTTTCACTTTCAATCCTATTTTAAAACACTATTTACCATATGGGATAACAAGCATGATTGAAGGACGTTCATACGATTTTAGAAACGTTGAATCGTAGATTGTAAAAAATAATTAAGTTTATATATATATATAAAATACGACCAAACTAGGTAGTAGTTCTAACCATCAGGGAATGGAAACAAGTTAAAGCAAAGTTGTCCATCTTGAGTTTGTACTCTTAAAAATGCTTTTACTCATAAATAACATGAAATAAACTGAAAAAAATCTGACATCTATCGTAGGAGGATTTCTTCCAATTGGATCCTCATATGATCAATTGAATTCTTATTTTGTATGGCGTTAATTCTGTGGCGAGGTGGCATCCTGAGACATAGCCTTTAATTTTCAGGTGTCACAGTTTAACCAATCAGAACATACCACTCATGCCTCCTACCACGTCATCTATGTCTTCTCCCTCATAATCCTTAATTTCCAAACCCTAGCTATGCGCCGCCACCACCATCCTCGCCGGCAGTCGTCCCGCCATGAACCTCCATGGTCGTTGCAAGTCCCCTGTCACTCTCCTCCCTCGTCAATCGCAAGCAACCTACAGAAGATCAAACCCCAGAACCCAGAATCGCAAGCCACGTTGTCCGCCACTTCGCCAGCCATGAGCAACCTCTGAAAAACGTGAAAACGAGAACGCACAAATCGCAGCAATTAAACCCCCCAAATCGTGAACCTCCTTCAGTTTGTTCATCTTTGCGCCATTGATGAAGCTAACCTGCAAACAGACCAATCAAACCCTAAATCACAAAATCCCAAAATCGAGCAAGCAGAGAACGTGAAAATCTTCGCATCGCATCTACACCAGTAATGAGAGGCCATTAACCCAAATTTTTCAGTCCCAACCCTAACCCCAATATCGCAACAAAACGGAGGGAACGTGGGCACCTTTAGTGAGTTTAGTAGGAGAAAAAGAGGAACTCAAGAGTAAGTCTCATTTTGGGCAGAGGATATTTGGCGGGATCGACTAGGCCGATGTGGAGGACCTTATCCGCACGAAGTTCGATCTTCTGTTTGGTGCCGGCAGGAGGAATCTTGAGGTGGCCGTCGACGAAGGCGTCTTTGTCGGCTTTCCGACCAGTCCTGACCCAGCCACCAACGTGTGCCTTCCTGCCGACCAAGCCAGAGCCGCCGTCGGGGCGGGCAATGATGGAGCGGTTCGGGACGCGATCCGAGAATTGGGCCTTGGGTACCTCGTCGTCGAGGGTGGTGACTGCGAGTTGGTCCGTCGGAGGAGAAGATGTGTCTGCCATTGCTGCTGACGACTGCGACAGAGGAGATGAGTGGCACACTAAGAAGTGCAAATAAAGGTAAACCCTAAAGTGTGAAATTCTGATGTGTCTGCTGTAAACTTCTTGCCCAAAATGATATAAAATCCAGGTATAAAATTCAAATTGTGCTACCTGGAAATAAAAGAATACCTCATCATTTCACATGATTAAAAAGTTAACATCATCCGTTATATTTAACGGGAATGATATTATTTAATGAAATTTATTAAATTAGGAACTTAATTGAACACTTTCAAAATAGGAGGACTCAATTGAAATAAACCTCAGATAAATAGGAACTTGCGAACCTATTAAATCTTAAAACAATTATTAAAACACAGTGCTGGATGCAACATTATGATGTTCTGAATATCCCTCTCCCTATGTTGAAAAGGCAGGCCAGTATTTAATTCTGTTTATATTTCTATTAAATAATAATTAGTAATGATACTGAGTTCTCAGTCACACTTCTATTAATTGGATATTTTTCAATAGGATTGATTTTAATTTGAGAACATTTAACATTTTTAGAAAAAAAAAAATAATTTGAGAACTCTATTTGATTATATTTCAAAGTTTTCAATAAGGTGATGTTCAACACTGTTTTTTATATTTTTATTCGATATATTAAATGTGGTGGTGACAATGAAACTATTCGTAAAGCGATTCTGGTGATGCATCAATCGAAAGTCCAAATGCACCATTACGTGAATTTTCACTCTCTCTTGCTTGGATTGCATATATTGTGATTATTGGTGTCTTTATTGTGACAATGGTTGTGCTTGTCATTTGCGTGTGCCATACCAAAAACTGACATTGGATATTGAGAAAGGTTAAGAATTTAAAAAAGAAAAGAAACTTATTCCGAGAATTAAGGGTTAACGTGTTATCATGTCAATTGAATTTCTTCGATAAGTAATGGAAAATTTCAGTGAAAAAAACATTTTGGGTAGGGGAGAATTTGAAGTGGTTTACAAAGGGGAATTGGATGATGGAACTAAATTTGCTGTAAAGAGAATGAAATGTGGTTATTGTAGAATGGGAAGTCAGGGAATGAATGAATAAGAAGAAGAAATTGCACTTCTGAGTAAAGTGAGGCACATGCACTTGGTGACTTTTTTAGGACATTGTATTGAAGGCGGTGAAAAGCTTTTGGTGTACAAGTATATGGCTCAAGGGACATTAACTCAACATTTGTTCTCTTGGCGTGAAAATGATAGTGGAACTACTTCGTCAAGCGGTTCTCGTGATGCAGCAACCGAAAGTCCAAATGTACCATCAGGTGGTTTTTCACTCTCTTATGCTTGGATTGCAGGTATTGTGGTTATTGATGTGTTTATTGTCGCGGTGGTTCTGCTTGTCTTTTGTGTGTGCCATATCAAAAAGTGGCATTGGACATTGAGAAAGGTTAAGAATTTAGAAAACGAAAAGGAATTTGTTCCGAGAATTGAGGGTCAACGTGTTACCATGTCAACTGAATTTCTTTGGTAAGTAACAAAAAATTTCACTGAATAAAACATTTTGGGTAGGGGAGGATTTAAAGTGGTTTACAAAGGGGAATTAGATGATGGAAGTAAAATTGTTGTTGTGAAGAGAATGAATACCCCACTCAGAGGGAGGGATAAAAACGATTCTTACCACAACAAAAACAATCTTCTTCTTCTCAAAATTCTCTAGCATCATTTTAGATCCTGCTTTGAATCCTAAGATTTTAGGTTCTTCGAATATTTCTATATTCCTAGAACTTACTTTATCAGGGACCAACTTCTCTTAGTGGATGGGCGTCAGATGCACCACCAACTGTGTAACCTTAATCAACATCACTTCATAATCGCTCACCGAAATGCTACCTCTAGATCTCAACTCCCTCTCCTAACTCACCTCGCTCTCTCTCTAGGGCAACGCGTTCTCCGACGCGTTGCCTGCCCTTGCCAACCTTTCCATGCTGGAAACCATGTTCCTCGAGGGAAAATACTTCACCTCCATTCCCGACGGCTGCTTCCAGGGTCTTACTAGCTTACAGAGCCTCAGCATGGCAGACAACTTCAACCTCGCTCCATGGGCAATTCCTGCCGAGTTGACTCAGTTCTCCAATCTCGTCAAACTCGACCTCAGAAGCACAAACCTCAATGGTACCTTGCCTGATGTGTTTGACTCTCTTTGTGAGTTTGCAAGATCTTCGTCTCTCTTACAACAACCTCACTGAGAGTTTGCCAAAGACCTTCGCGGTATCTGGGATTCAGAATATGTGGCTCGATAATCAGAAACACGAGGTATCTTATACTTAGATATATTGGCCCAATATTCTGAAACACGAGTTCTGGTTATCAGGTACCATTGAGGTGCTTGCTTCCATGACCAATTTGTCTCTGGTTTGGCTTCAGACGAACTTTTTCACGGGTCCCATTTCGGATTTATCAAATTGCACCGCTTTGTTTGATCTACAACTGAATGAAAACGAGTTAACCGATGTGATTCCATCTTCTCTCATATCCCTTTCTAGTTTGAAGAACGTCTCTTTATACGACAATTTTCTTCAAGGTCCCGTTCCTTTGTTTGGAATGGGTGTGAAGGTCACTTTTGATTCGAATAATTTTTGTAGGAATAACTTTGGACCCTGTGATTCTCAAGTCACCATTTTACTTGATATTGCTAACCATTTCGATTATCCCTTTCAGTTTGCGAGTTCTTGGTTTTGTAATGATCCTTGTGAGTATTGAAATTTTATTGTGTGTTCTAAGGGGAAGGTTGTTACTATGAATTTGGCGAGTGAGAATTTGACGGGAACGATTTCACCTACATTTGCCAATTTAACATATTTGAGAAACCTGTATCTCAATGAAAATCATTTGGGGGGTCAATACCGGGAGACTTGACTAATTTGGCTCAGTTTAAGGTTCTAGACGTGTTTAAGAACAATTTATTTGGTGTTAGTCAAAAGTTCCCAACCAAGGTGATGTTGAACAATGATTTTAATATATTTCTTCGATATATTAAAGGTGGTGGTGGTAGTGGATTTACTTCGTCAAGCAGTTCTAGTGATGCACCAATCGGAAGTCCAAATGTAGCATCAAGTGGTTTTTCACTCTCTCCTGCTTGGATTGCAGGTATTGTGGTTATTAGTGTATTTTTTGTTGTTGTGGTTGTGTTTGTCTTTTGCATGTGCCATACAAAAAACTGGCATTGGACATTGGGAAAGGTTAAGAATCTAAAAAACAAAAAAAAATTTGTTCTGAGAATTTAGGGTTAACGTGTTACCATGTCAATTCAATTTCTTCGGCAAGTAACGAAAAATTTCAGTGAAGAAAACATTTGGGGTAGAGGAGGATTTAGATTTGTTTACATAGAGGAATTGAATAATGAAACTAAAATTGTTGTGAAGAGAATGAAATGTGATTCATGTATAATGTGAAGTCAGGGAATAAATGAGTTGGAAGCATAAATTGCAGTTCTGAGTAAAGTGAGGCACAAGCACCCTGTGCCTCACTTTACTCTGGGATTTCTGCTTCCAATTCATTTCTTTACTTCCCTTTCTACAAGAACAACATTCCATCCTCTTCACAACAATTTTAGTTCCATCATTCAACTCTCCTTTGTAAACCACTCAAAATCTACATTACTCAAAATGTTTTCTTCACTGAAATTTTTCGTTACTTGTCGGAGAAATTGAATAGACATGGTAACACGTTGACCCTCAATTCTCGTAACAACTATTTTTTGTTTTCTAGATTCTTAACCTTTCCCAGTGTCCAAGGCCAACTTTTTGAATGGCGCACGCAAAAGGCAGGAACAACCATCGCGACAAAAGACACACTAATAACCAGAATACCTGTAGTCCAAGCAAGAGAGAGTGAAAAACCACCTGATGCTGCATTTGAACTTCTGATTGTTTCATCACCAGAATCGCTTGACGAAGTAGTTCCACTACCACCACCACCTTCAATATATCGAAGAAAAATATTAAAATCAGTGTTCAACATTGCCTTGGTTGGGAACTTTGGAATATCACCAAATAAATTGTTCTTAAACACATTCAAAACCTTAAACTTAGCCAAATTAGTCAAGCTTCCCGATATTGATCCCCCAAAT
The DNA here is from genome assembly GCA_027742785.1 of Vigna reflexopilosa. NCBI lineage: Eukaryota > Viridiplantae > Streptophyta > Magnoliopsida > Fabales > Fabaceae > Vigna > Vigna reflexopilosa. Next base: position 393,259 of record CM050914.1, on the reverse strand, counting down.
GATTTTCATTGAGATACAGGTTTCTCAAATCTATTAAATTGGCAAATGTAGGTGAAATTGTTCCCGTCAAATTCTCACGTGCCAAATTTACAGTAACAATCTTCCCCTTAGAACACACAATGAAATTCCAATCCTCACAAGGATCATTAAAAAACCAAGAACTCGCAAACTGAAAGGGATAACTGAAATGTTTAGCAATATCAAGCAAAGTGGTGACGCGAGAATCACATGGTCCAGAGTTATTCCTACAAAAATTATTCAAATCAAAAGTGACCTTCACACCCATTCCAAATGAAGGAACGCAACCCTAAAGAAAATTGTCATCTAAAGAGACGTTCTGCAAACTAGAAAGGGATATGAGAGAAGATGGAACCTATCGGTTAACTCGTTGTCATTCAGCTGCAGATCAAACAAAGCGGGGCAATTTGACAAATCCTGAATAGGACCCTTGAAAAAGTTCGTTTGAAGCCACACTTGAGGCAAATGGGTCATGGAAGCAAGCACCTCAATGGTACCTGATAACCAGAACTCGTGTTTCGGAATATTGGGCCAATATATCTAAGTATCAGATACCTCGTGTTTCTGATTATTGAGCCACAGATTCTGAATCCCAGATACCGCGAAGGTCTTTGGCAAACTCTCAGTGAGGTTGTTGTAAGAGAGACGAAGCTCCTGCAAACTCACAAAGAGAGTCAAACACATCAGGCAAGGTACCATTGAGGTTTGTGCTTCCGAGGTCGAGTTTGACGAGATTGGAGAACTGAGTCAACTCGACAGGAATTGCCCATGGAGCGAGGTTGAAGTTGTCTGCCATGCTGAGGCTCTGTAAGCTAGTGAGACCCTGGAAGCAGCCGTCGGGAATGGAGGTGAAGTATTTGGCCTCGAGGAACAGGGTTTCCAGCATGGAGAGGTTGGCAAGGACAGGCAACGCATTGGAGAACGCGTTACCCTAGAGAGAGCGAGGTGAGTTAGGAGAGGGAGTTGAGATCTAGAGGTAGCATTTCGGTGAACGACTATGAAGTGATGTTGATTAAGGTGACGCGGTTGGTGGTACATCTAACGCCCTTCCAGTGAGAGAAGCTGGTCCCTGATAAAGTAAGTTCTAAGAATATAAAAATATTCAAATAACTTAAAATCTTTGAGATTTAAAACACAATCTGAAATGAAGCCAAAAAATTTTGAGAAGAAAAAAATTGTTTTTGTTGTGGTAAGAATCGTTTTTACCCCTCCCTCTGAGTTTGGTATTTATTATTTGAAAAACTAAAAAGCATAACAAATGCTATAACCTTATGACATAATTACAATAGAATGTAATTAAGCTACTAGTTGTCACGTGGAGTCACGTGGCTTCTAATTAAATTTCAGTCCCCGACACGTGGAACTCGAGACTTTGGCGAGCTGGTCTCCATATGTAGAAGAAGTTAGGTATTGTGTTAGATTATCATTACCCACACAGTAAATGTTAAGATATATGCCAAATATTATTTTTTCTCCCTCAAATAAAAAGTTTCTCCATATCTATATATATAAATAGTTATATCTCTCCATGAATCACATTAAGTATCATAGAATAGAAACATAGCATTTTAAAACAAGCACAAAAGATAGAGATAATGGTGCAACTTACTATAGAAGACAACACTTCTCCAAACCAGTACAGAATGTCTTCTTCACTCCGCCACAAGCAAAAGTAGGCTGACAAAAAGAACATCATCAGTTAGTCTTTTTGTTTAATTAACTAAAGATTTTATACATTTTTTTAACTCTTCATAAGTTCATCGATAATAGGAGGTTATACTTAGTAAATACTTGAGAAAAAATGAATAGAAAATTATATATTAAAAAATTGCAACATACTTTTGGAAATAAAAAACAATTTATTTGAGATCTATTAATTGTGATTTAAAATTAAAAAGTGTAATGTGAAAATAAGACGAAACCAATATGAGTGATTATTTATCGATAGTGATGTATTTTGGTGAATTGAGATTGTTTTGGGGTAATTTTAGAATAGTTTTGGTAAATATTAAAGTGTTAGAGAATATTGATTAATGATTAACCATGGTCCAATTTGCTTGTAAAGACAGGAAAAGAAGCTTGATTTGGAAAGTGGTATTGTTTTCTTGAAACGACTACTTCTTAAATTTGACCCTTGAATAAATTCGACAACAGTTATGCAATCATCAAACAGATAGTAGTTAGCAGTAGTAGACAGGTAGTCTCCCATTTCTCATACCATACAGTATTTTCTTTAACGTATAATAAAATTAAGATTGTAAATTTAATACATTTGTACTATAATTATAAATGATGAAATGTTGTTAACATTTTTTTAAATAATTATTTAAAAAATTCATATTGAGGATTTGGCTATAGTGTAAATTATATTGAAGTGAATAATACACATTTTTAAGTATATATTATACACCATATAGAGATTATATATATGTCTCAATTTTGAATTTTTTTATTATAAAATAATTGACGTTTTCAGAATTTTAAAATGTAATTAATGTTTTCTCTCTCTATACTATATCTTTATTTCATATATGCTAGTGGTGTAGGCACAAAGAATCAATACATCATCACATAAGAATGATCTAGTCGAAACATAAAATATATTACTTTTATTATATATTTTTAATTCATGTGTATGAATTTTAGACATCTAAAAATATGGAAAGGAGGTCAGAATATTATCATCATTATTTAAATTAAAAAAAAAATGTATGCATGGAATGAAATACTAATTAATCCATAATTAGTAGTAGAAAATAAATGAGGGTGATGTTAATTAAATAAATGGAGGAAAGGGAAAAGGACTGGTACAGACTGTAATTAATTACATGTTCTTTATGAAGTGTTACAGGACACTATACAAAATAAAAAATAAAAAAAGAAATAAGGTATAAAATAGATAATGACATAAATACTTTAGATGTATCATGTGACTATAAGAAGAAAAACAGGATGAAGATAGCATTAATTTGATAGGTAATAATGAGTGATTTTGGTAATGAACAGTATGAAGGGTTTCCAACAGGTAGCAGATGCAGAAGAAGGAAAAAATGGAAAAGAGAAAAAAGAGATAAAAGAGATAGTTAATTTATGTTTGGTTCAGATGCTTTTTTTCTTGTTCTTGATGCATGATGTGTCAACAAAATGGTCCCCTCACTTCAAAGAAACTATTTTCCAGTATGAATATATTGAACCAAATCATTATTTATTTTTTTATTCTACGTGAATTTCGTCTTCACGTATTAGATTTTGCTAACTAATTACTTTAAAAAAATTCAATTGCATTTTATTGCAAAATTAATCAGAATTATGGACATATGGAGATTTTAAATCATGTAATAAAATTTCTAACAATCACTCAATCCATTAGTAACCTAGGTTTGAATTATTATAACAATAGCTCTTAGTAACAAGTGGTTTATTTTTCAGTTGATGTTCATAATGCCTTTCTTAATGGATTTCTGAATGAAGAAGACTATATGGATTCAGCTTTTTCACAAAAACAACTATGCAGTCCCAATTAAAAGTTTGACCTCAATCCAATGGGTCTGTTCTCTCGACTCAAACATGCTTGAGGGTACGAAATTAAGAATCACCAGAAAATAAAATTACAGATCAATTACCTTCTTGAAGCCAGAATACTCTGGCGATGCCGAGTTAGTTGCAACAGTTGAAGAGAAGACATTCTGAGAGATCAACCTTTCCCGTATGAAAAAATCAATGGGTTGTAGCTTCTCCTCTTTCCGCACGAACAAGAAAATCTAGCCTACATTGAATTTCATACAGAAATGATAGCTATAGAAGTACCTTGAAGTGCTGCAAAACTCGTACAACTTTCCTCTAGTGGAGAAGATGATGAGAGCAAGCTCATAAGCTTTCTTCAAAAGCCCGTTTCTTCGTTTTGTTGCCTGTTGATCTTGTTTTCAATTCTCTTCAACTCCATTCTTCCCCTTCCCATCTGTCTCTCTCTCTCTCTCTGTGAAATAAAACCTCACGCACACACTCAAATATGCACCACCAGATGACCTAGCTTTATTAGCTATCCATAATAAAAATAGAAACAATACTACTGACACCAGATGACTCTCTCTGTATGCAGGTCCACAATTACCTTAATTTCATACTTAATGACATTTATTGAGATAAAATGGTTTTTCTAATTTTACATGGTAACGAAGTTGACAGGGCACTATCCCTTAAATGGTCTTACTTTGCCCATGTGAAGGCATTGTCTAGCATTTCCAAGGATCCCCCAACAAACCGCTCTAGTTCTAAATTTATGATAATTCACAAACTTAAACAAATATTTATAATAATAAAAAGTGATAACTAAAAATGGAAAAGAAAAGATATTTTTACGGAAGACATTAAATATGTTTGATTAAAGTTCAAACCATCCCAAAATAAAAACTATAGCAGGTATGGTCCAATTTACTTGTAAAGAGAGGAACTATTCTCTATATAATTGTAGCTAGCTTGGTCCACAGTCTCATAAACTTTCTTTCTGAAATATGGTTATGATATTGTAACCAATGTCAATGCACCCTCTTTTTGTATTTTGAAAACCTTTCATGTTCACATGGGAAAAGAGTTTCTCCACTAATGAATATTGCTTTAGAATGAAAGGAGAGTGAAGGAAAATTTGGTATTGTAGGAGACTAGAAGTAGAATTTGAATGGAATGCCCCTGAAATATATGAATAAAAGGAAAACCATTTGAGATGTTTTATGCAGTTGATTTTGCCAGCTATATGACATTATCCCTTTAGTAGCAATGCAACGCAACTTTGATATCAGATTAAAAAATAGCAACAGAAAGCGATTGAGGGAAAAAAAGTCAGAATTTTTTCTTTTTTGCAATACGAGTCATGCACAGAAACAGAAAATGAGAAGCGAGACAATTGTATAAATTAATTTTTTCTTTGATACATATAGCCATGTCCGTCTACAAAGGGTGAGTGTTACTCTCTTATTTTCTCATTCAATCACCCGCTTTTCCAGAAATATATCTGTAAATGTTTAGGTTATTTTTGGTCTTATATATATATGGAACCAGGTATGCAAGAGAATGGTTCTACAGGTGAGGGTACTGGTCATGATTCCAAAGGAACACGAGCAGATGGAGATTATAGTGTGAAGCCATTGTCAGACCTGAAAGAAAATGTGAAGAGAGTGATGTTTTACTGTTAGGTAGGACAGAAATTACTACTTTGTACATTAGTCCTGTAGCTTTCCATCCATAGATCCATGCAGATTACACTTCTTCAGGATTAGCTTAGAATCAATTCCTACAACTATTTTTACCTTTTATAATTAACATGATTTTTTACTAATATGAATTGAATAACGACACTGAAATTGTATGGTATGATTAAAATGGAAATAAAAAATAAGCATGGGACCCACTCAATGTTTAATTTTATAAAACATACAGGATAAACAATTATCTTTGAACAAATTCATCTTGGCACATTTTCAAACTTATCTTCATTTTTAGTAAAGCATAATAATAATTTGTTTTCCTAATTTTATTCACAAAGTACATATTATTCTAGTTAATTAAAATTGAAATACATTCATTATTTATAATTATTTTAATTAATATAATTATCTATTCTGATAAATTGAAAAGCCAACTATAAAAAATACAGTGTTGTTAACTGATTATATGAGATCTGTGTATATGACAACCTTTTTTATATAATGAAATGTTTTATATGTATTTATTTTTTATATAATATATACACATATTAGAATATTTGGAACTATATTTATTAATGTGTCTTCTACTTATAAAAGATCAATAATATAATAAATAACAATTATATAAAAAACAAAAATTAAGTATAATAATATGTAGTTGAAATTAAATATTTGTAAGTATTTTAATAGCAATTCTTAACAGATAACATGAGTGGGCCCACGATTTGTTTTAAGATAGATTTTAAAACATAAGCATGGAGCTCCACTTCTAAACTTTTGCTGAAAGTATATTATATGTACAGAAAGTGGAAAAAAAATGGAAGATTTGTATAAAAATATATTTTACTTTTAGGTTGTCTGTTGAACAATTTAGTACTATTCAGTAAATTACACATAGTAAAAATAAATAACAAATTTTGTTTCAAACAAAATGTTATTGCCAAAGTTCCAGCCAACTTTGCCTCGACAGAATACTTCTCATCTGCTGCATTTTTTACCAAACCAAAATCTCCAACTTTAGGTCTCATGTCATCACCCAATAATATGTTTTTAGGTCTCTATGCATAAAGGTATCTTGAGCTAAGTTGTGCAAGTTGGGAGAGAGAGTTGAGTTCCGGAGGAAGCGTTCCGGTGAGTGACTGTGGAACGATGTTGATTGAAGCTACCAGCATAGTCTTAGTCCCTAGGGTAGGCACTGCCACCACAGATGATCAGCTTAGGCAGGAAATCCAAGGCTTTCTCCTCCAACCTATCATAGTCGATGAATCCGGTGGTGGTGGAATTCACCTTGTAAGGCAAACTCTAAAAGTAAAAGGAGGAGGCAGAGATCTTCTTCCCACCGAAGGAGAGATCCAAACCCATGATCGGTCGTGGGGCTGGATGGAGCACGGCAGTGTAGGCGGCGAAGTTGGCCGGAGAAACAGAGTAGGGTTGGACGTAAAAGATGAGGCAGAAGAAGAAAAGAAAGGTAAATAAAACACAGAGCAACCCTTTGTTTATTATAGAAGGGTTAGAAGTCTGAATCAGTGTACAAAGCAGAGACAGCTTAACAGAAACAAGACAGCTCAGCTTATTAAAAGTTTTGGCTGTACAATTAAAAAATATTCTCTCACCTTCCTCGAAGCTTCCTTCCGTTGAACACCAACACAAATTTTACCACCAATCTCTGGTATTGTTGCCACAGCTTATATGATTAGATTAACGCATAAATTATAGTGCATTTTTAGAATTAGATGTGCTAGTTTTGAAGTATATTAATTGAGTGTATTAATTGAGTATGCTGGTTTTGGAGATCATTACCACAAATATTGTCATGCCACCTTGTTTACACATAAACCTAATAGAGTGTACTCCCTCCCTCTGGAGAAAATAATTACTACACTGAGACATTTGATGTGATACGTTTAATTTTAAGTAAAAGAAGCAAAAAAGAAGTAGGTGGTCCTATGTACAAGTGAACGCAAAATGACAACCACTTTACTTTTGTTCTATAGTTTGCAGCCTCTAATAGTTTTCAGACACATTTAGTTGCAAATGTTTAAGTTTTTGTTTATTTGAGTGAATTTGAGAAAGAATAATTGAGTGGATTTGAAAGTAATTTTTTTGGTTGTTTATTTGAATGAATTTGGAGGTAAATGACAATAAATTTGAAAGTAAATTACCTTTAAATCCTCTCAAATCTACTCAATTACTCTCTTTCAAATCCACTCAAGTGAACGAGACCTAAGTGATTAGATAGTAAGATTGTTTGTGTTGAAACTTTTTTGCTGTATTTCTACAGTTTTAGATCTTTGGTATATTTAAAACGAAAAGGGAAAAGCTACACTCAATTTTCCTATGGAAGGTGCCAAGCTCTTCCGTTCATTTGTTTCTCACCAATTTCAGAGGTTCTTCTATCACTCATTTAAGGGATCAGATTTTCAAATATTAATATTAATGTATTCATATAATGTTTGTGTTACGATGCTTACCATTTTCCAAACTTGGTGTCTTATTTAGCCAAAAAATCATCATGCTTATGATATATGCTAATGACAATTAATTTGAGATTTATTGTGATTTAAAATTAAAAATTGTAATGTGAAAATAAGAAAAAAGCAATATGAGTGATTATTTATCGATAGTGATGTATTTTGGTGAATTGAGATTGTTTTGGGGTAATTTTAGAATAGTTTTGGTAAATAATATTGAAGTGTTAGAGAATATTGATTAATGATTAACCATGGTCCAATTTGCTTGTAAAGACAGGAAAAGAAGCTTGATTTGGAAAGTGGTGTTAAAGTTTCCGCGTTCTCCTTTTTCGCTGCTTGAAATTCAAAATTTAACAAGAGACCAGTTTGGCACTGTGTTAGAATCATCTGAAAATGACAACAATGGCGTATTACGCAATTACCATTTCCAGAATTTTTGTGGAAGAATCAAGTCTTAACAACATGATGAACGTGGTTGATCACAGTGTCTTGTGAAAGTGATTGAGAGATTGGTGTTGGAAGAAAGATGAAAAAAAAAAGAGAAAGTTGAAAGTAAGGGTGAATGCAGCAGCATGGGCAAAGCAGCATAGAGATGTGAGATGCTTTTCCATTTAAAGGTGAACAACATCTGCATCAATAATAATAACACCTACATAGCATTCCAAATTTGGCATTGCCATTTAAAGATGTCACATCTCATTGGACCGTAACCTGTTGCAGAGTCTAAGATGAAGCAGCTATGTTGCCATTTAAGTGTTTGTATTCTTAAAAGTGCTTTTACACAAAAATAACATGAAATAAACTGAAGAAATCTGACAACTAACACGTTCGTTAAAACAATTATTAAAACACAGTGGTGGATGCAGTATTATGATGTTCCGAATATCCCTCTCCCAATATTAAAAAGGCAGGTCAGTATTTAATTCTGTTTATATTTCTATTAAATAATAATTAATAATGATACTGAGTTCTCAGTCACACTTCTATTAATTCGGGATATTTTTCAATATGATTTATTGCAAATTGAGAACATTTAACATTTTTAGGGAAAAAATATTGAAGGAGCAGTTTAGTATGCACTGCTAGCGAACATGTACATTTACTCCGTATAGTTTTACAGGTGTTGTTATTGATGTGCAAGGTCATTATCAGTTTTTCAATTCATTTCTTTTATATCCTTTTATTTTATTTTATTTTTTTCTTTGATCTCTTCATCTGCGTCTATAGATAAACAGTAGATTTTACATAAAAGGGACAGGATGTGTTGTGCCTACCAATGAAGGTTGAAACTAGCAGCCTGCATAAGCGGGTGTGCAAAGTAAGCACCTAAGGTAAGTGCAGTAATTGTCAAGTATGGCAGTCGAAGAAACTCCTTGTAGAAATCTTGAGGTAACTTTTGTCTGCCATCAAGAATTGCTGCAAAAGGGACAACACTTGTTCGACTCTTAACTAATTCAAAATCCTCCCCAAATTTTGTAGCCAGTCGTCTGTCTCCATTCCAGACACCGAACAGATGGTGAGCAATTAAGCCAAATGAGGCGGCAACGGCCACAGAATTTCCAATCCAAATCGTATGAGCAAGACACCAGATAACCTGCCCAACCATCTGAAGAGCAAACGTCAAGTGCAAGAAATGCATCTGAAGTAAAAGTAAATGGAGCAAGGGTTTACATTGCGCAAGACAGAATTAGGAGGGTGTTTTCAGAAGATATCAACTAGATTAGCTTATGCAGAAAGAGAAAAAAAAAGAAAAAAAAAGAAAAAAAAAAGAAAAAGAGATGCAATACCAAAGAAAGAAGAAAGATTTGAATCAGAAAAAGTTTATTTATTGGCTCAAATTATGAAGACCACAAAAATCATGAACGTGACATAATTTATCAGTGTCAACGGTATTAGATGTATACCTGTGGATGCCTGGTTATTCTTATGATCCCAGTTTCCCATAGATGTAGTTTAGGCTTGTCAACAGCTGCTACCTCTAAAAGATTGAAAGTTGAAGGGTATAGGAAAAAGAAAGAAATGAAATTTGAAATCCACAGGAGTTGATGAAGCCCAGGAGCATCCTGGACCTGCCAGAGTTGAAGTCCATCATATCTGTGATTAATAAAATACACCTGTATCATGACAGAAAATAAGCAAAGTAATTTAGTTTGAATCAACTTCAAGCTTTCTCTTATTACAAAAATATGCTATAAATCTAAATTAAATAAAAAGAGATGGACATCAGTTATTAGGGGATACAGAGCAGTAACTCACAATAGTACTGACAGCCAAGGGTAGCGATAACCCTGCAAAGAGTACACGGAAAGGTCTTTCTCCAATGAGTTTCTCGCCAGTGTTCCTGAAGCTAGCCAAGCCACTGTGGACACCAGCAAATATGAGAATCAGTATTAGCATTACCACCTGCAGAATACCATGAAAAGAGTTAGTAAACAACCAAGTACTACTGCAGCCTTCAAATGTGTTATTTAAATGAAACAGATACTATTACATCTTTGAAGTGAGTTAATTGAATGATACAGACAACTAGACAACCCGTACAACTAAAAGAAAAACAAAGATCTGCTTATGAATTGTGTTAAGAGGGTGTGTGGCTACAAAATAAGCACCTTCATAATGATCTCAGGCCATTATGTAAAAAACCGGACTTAGCTCTTTACGTTATACATGGGCGTAGTTCCACCCACCTCAGTTCTGTAGACTCCTAGAGAAAAGGTTGATGGTACTATGTTGTTTCCCTTTGGCCATGATTAGTCCAGTGATATTGTCAAGTTTGTACTGCAAACTATTTTCACATGTAGAATATACAGATTTTCGGGGAAGTTCATCCCCTCCAACTGACACACTTTACTTTTACTTCTTTTTTCCCAGGCAAGTTGGCGTACTTTTCAACAAACACCTTTCCACTTTTTCTTAAGGATAAACAAAAATTACCAGTGGGTGAAGAGTAAGAGCCAGACTGTATAAACTCAACAAAAACTTGTAGGAGAACAAAACAAAATGAATTAAATTTCTGCCACAAGTTAAAATCAATATACCTAGCCTTGGGAACAAGGTCAAAGAAGGAACTTCAGAAAAAACTTGAGTAGCACAACTTAATTATAAATTATAGGGAAGTTTGATACGTTTTCATCCTTGATTCATTTTACTTTCTTCTCCTCAAAGTGCTTGTTAAGGAGTTTTATTCAAACTGGCTCAACGACAAGGGGAAAGATCTTCCAAATTCAATCCAATTCCACGACAAGCTATTCATTTGAGCCATGTGTGCACTCCACTCTCAACAATTCAAAGAAAAAAACAAATAAGACTTTGGACCTTGTTCAGACCCCTTTGAGTGCGGAAAGAGGCGGTCATATACATTAACATCACTTTTATAATTGAAAATGAAAAGTCAACCCACCATTCCTTTTCATTGATTCTAAACGCATCCATTCGCGCAAACATACCCAAATTTCAAAGAAAACAACAAATTGTCCGTTTTTATTTCTAAACACACTAGCGACTGGTAAGTAAGCTACCTCGGTTGTAGGAACAGAACACGGAATACAAAATAGTGGAAATTGTTGGAAAAAATTAAACGACCGTAACCTCATGAGAATCGGAAAGCGTTGAAACGGCGTCAATGAAAGCTTTGCCGTAGCCAGTTGAATTGTCAATCCATGCGACGTTGAGAACATAGAGAACCACTCCCAGAATGGCCGAGAAATAAATCCACGAAGATATTTTCTGTTCGCCCAATTGAAACACGGCAGAGTCCTCCCCAACGAGCCCTAACTCCGTCTCGTTCTCGCTCTCGCTCTGTTTGATTGAAGTGCGGAGAACGAAGTGGCGAGCATAAATCGGCGATTTTGAACGGGAAAGAAGCAAATTGGAAAAACACTGAGTGTTAAAATTTAGGTTTGTTTTGGCGATTGAATTGGAAGAAGAGAGAGGAAAAAAGGATGGACGACGCTGGGCATACTTGGAAAACAGAGAAACTGAAGTAGCCACCACAACAGAGCTTGCCATCTTACTTCTCTTCTTTTCCCCTCTGTTTTCGGAACACCACTTCGATTTCACTCACAAAGATAAATAAGCAAACAAATATAATTCATACTCAATTTAACTATTTCCACTGTGAAATTTAAAAATGTCATATTGTACAATATTATTGATATCGACTTAATATCTTAATATCTAAAACAAACAATATCTCAATAATAATTGATGTTAATGAAAAAATTAAAACGAATAATATTAAGTTGATAAAGTTGTTAAATGTTACACATCATGCTATCATAATTAATAATTTACTTTCTAATCTTTAATTCTATTAAATTCTTATATTTTGTTTTTAACTGAATAAAAGAATTCAATGTGATAAGATAACTATTATTAAATAAATGTTAACATAGTCTTAACATAACATATAGGTAATTCAGGCTCAAAGTCCTATATGACCAAAGTTTATAAAATTCCTGATATCAGAGCGACAGCAATGATTCTAGGAGCAGTATATAATTGCGAGTTATTGACAACTTACCTCGGACAAAATAAATGTTGTCACGAAATGTAAATGATTGAATGATAAAAATGGATCAAGTTTCTATGAAATCTGATCTCCACCATCAGCGGTTTTTATCTCAACTGCTTTTGGTGACTACTATAACATTCCCGGGCCCACATCGGCATGTGTCCCTTTAAATCATTCTGTCATTCATTCATTATATAAGTGTAAGGACAATGCTCATACATTTCAAACTCACAATCCGTTACTCTCAATTCTGTTGCCCATTCCCTAGTTTAGCAACAAAAAGGGTTTGCTTTCGGTGTCTCTTACCTTGAAAATGTCTGCTGCTGTGTCTTCCACAACTTCTCGTTTTGTGGAAGAGCTCAAAAACAAATCAACCGACAACGACAACAGCAACAACGTTGTTGGTGGCGAACCAGAGCAGCCCCCGTACAGTGGTAGTGCCAACTCTGATGTTGCAGAAGAGACTGAGCCAGAGGAAGATGATGATGATTCCAAGTTGGAATCTGACAGAGAACTGGATATTGGTCCCCAAATCACCCTCAAGGAACAGCTTGAGAAAGATAAAGTGAGAGCGTCTTTTCCCTTTTGTTTTTGAATGTTTCTTCACACCCTTTGGTTTTGCAGCTGTCTTTTTGATGAAAGATTTTTCTTTTGTGTTCAAAGGATGACGAGAGTTTGAGAAAATGGAAGGAGCAACTTCTGGGCAGTGTTGATATGTCTTTCGTTGGAGGTGGTGCTTCGTTTTTCTCTTTAACTCTTTCAAATTCTTCTAGACCAATTCCATCTTTATTATTTCACCAAGATAACCCTTACAGTGATTTATGTTTGGTTGGAACGCAGCAACTAAAGACCCTGATGTGAAGATTTTGAGCCTCACTATTACAAGCCCAGACAGGCCTGATCTCGTCCTGCCAATTCCATTTACAAATGATCCTAAGAAAAGCCTCTTTATCCTTAAGGAAGGAAGCAAGTGCGCCATGAAATTCACCTTCTCTGTCTCCAACAACATCGTTTCTGGTCTCAAATACACAAATGTTATTTGGAAAACTGGCGTTAGAGGTCTGAGACAGTGCTCCTGTTGTTTAACTTACTTTCTTTGGGTGGAATTGAATAATGTTGACAGTATTTTTCTTTTCTTGTAACAGTGGCCAGCAGAAAAAAGATGTTGGGAACTTTTAGTCCCCAGAAGGGACCGTATACGTATGCATTGGAAGAAGAAAGCACCCCTTGTGGCATGTTCGTCAGGGGAACCTATGCAGCAAGAACCAAGGTAACACATTCGACCAAACTTAGAAGGTTGATTATTTTTTTTTTCAACCTTTGAGTGGAATACTACTGTATAACAAATAGTATGAACTCACTAACTAAATTTTCTTGCTTCAGTTTGTAGATGACGATCAAAAATGCTACTTGGACGTCAATTACTACTTCGAAATTCAGAAGAATTGGGCAAAACCTGAATGAGATTTGACCTTGAGCAACTTGGAAAATTGCCTTGCCTTTGGCCTTTTGTGTGTCTCTTTGGAACATATTGGAACTCAACTTGTTTTAGTTGTTAATCAAATGCAGTTAGCACGATTGTAAACGTGCGTGCCGTATGCTTATGTTACCACTTCCATCCTTTTCCTTTTTCTAATGCCAAGATGTGACAAATAAAATCACTCTTAATTTTTACTGTGAAAGTTGCACTCATTGACTTAAGATTCCCCCGTAGAGTTAATTTATTGGAATGTGAATGAAGGTTGAAGAGATAAACAAAAGAAAATTGAATTACCTTCTCTTGAAAATCTACATGATAAGACGATTTATAAATTACTGCAAATTTCTGTTTATAAGTCTGTTCTAAGTCCTTTTTATAAAGTTGAATTAGACTTAAAAATTACATTTTTAAAGAGTATTCTCAACTACCGAGTATTCTCAACAACTACTGCTGCATGTGCTTTCTTATGCAAATGGCCTAAAGGTCCGTAAGTTCTATTGGGGCCAAAAGCTTTTCTCATCATATGAATGCCCACATACATGCCTCAAGCACTTACTTTACTAAAAAATGAAAAATAAAGGAAAAGGCAGAACTACTGATGAAACTAAAAATGGGCCCTAACCCGCCGATGATGATGGAACAAAATTTGAATGCGTGAACACTTTCCTTTATACCATTTTGTGAGTGATTGGAGATTGAACTAATTTTATGATCTCATACCAATTATGATTTATGTAATCAATAATTGCTTATAGCATAGCCTTTGTTAACTTGTTACTGTTAGTTTGTTGTGTTGGCTGAGTTGTTCTTTCAATTGTCATAAAATATCCTACTTCTGTTTGTGTTGAATCAAATCGATGCCAACTCATTTTGAATCAGTGCGTAATGATGGTGGTTACGAGTTAAAGAAATTCAGAATGCTATATTGCTAGCTATGATTTGCACACATGGGGTGGGTCACAGGAAACATTTCCTTGCAGTTTTAACATGTTCTCACACTGCTCATTACTATGCTCACTAAATTCTTCAGTATCATGCTTTGCCAGAAAAATTCTTAATTATTCATTAAGAATTAATAATGAATAAGTACGTTCAGGACCAAGTGTTGGATAGGATGTATCTGTATTATAATTACAAGAACATTCTATTCTGATGTTGATTACAGTTAAATGCATAATTTGACCATTATTAACCGTAAGTGTAAGGCTAGCTATCTTATATTTTCTGACAAATCATGAATACTTTTAACTGTAACAAAAGAAAGCTGTAAAATTATATGCATACATTCAGAAGTAAGTAATTCAAAAGCATCTTCATTATATTTTTGTTTCTCTGAAAAAGCAACAAGAATGTAGACAGCTTTTAGCTTAATTTAAAATGCATACAATGTTATTATACCAACACTTTTAAGGAGCTTTTTCCAGAATATGCAGATGCTACTCTGTAGTGTGCAGTGTGCTATCATTACATGCATGCCCTGTAGTTGATGATTCCTTCAGCAGAAAAGAATTATGTGGAACTGGAATGGTGTTAATTCACTGATAATCTTTTTGTGATTGGTGTGATAATGTGTTGTCGGGTATGGAATAATTTGAGCAAAGGTAAAGGACATTATTTAACCTTACTTTCGTTCAAAGTAAAGTTGCTTAGTAATTACTGATATTAATCATTTCATGAATCACAAACACAAGCCATGCAGGAATGGCACTTTAATAGTTTCCAACATTACTTAAATAACAAGTTAAAACACTGGTTTATGGTCCAGGCATACTTTTCATATTAAGGAATAAAAAGTATTCAGTTACTGAAAACAATGAACATGTATACTAAACGTTATTCAAATTAATAATGATAACCAAATACTAAACAATTGAATTGAATAAGTTTTGTTTTCCATTTTAAATAAATGATGCAGGTTGACTCACCGATAGTCTATAAATTGAGTAGAATCGATTGTTTTATGGTTAGTAAACAAAGTTACACAATTAACTTTTCTTTGGAATAATCTGTAAGGAATTGTGATAAGTGGAGTTAATTGAATTTGGCCGCCCTAAAAAAAGCAGAAAAATGCATAAAAGTATGTAGTTTGGATTAGATTTTTCTCAATTGTTCGACATCATTTATCGCCATTTTGTTTCCATAAAATAATGACTAAATAAGTGCTTGAATTTTCAAGAAGCGAAAATCGTGTTTGAGTTTGACTACAAAGCAAACCAAAGGTCATAGGAAGTTGGTTTGACATACATTGCACGGCGCAACCCAACAACATAATGAAGTCAATTATGGGTTCGTTCTAGTACCTAAAAAAATTAAAATGAAAGTTTTCTTCCGTATATTCGTGCACGATCGATTTGGTTTTGTCCACGTAAAACTCGAACAGAACTACCATTTCATGTTGCAATAAATTGGACCATGAAATTCTATGATGGGCCATCATCATGATATACCTGGATTCATTTGCAACGAATTGGAGTAGTTGGGGTTCCCTTACTTTTGTTTTTTTCCTTAAATTTTTCACAAGTTGGTAGAACGTCAATTAAATTGTAAATTAAGACCCCAAACCAAGCCAATGCATATAGCCACATTTTAATTTTGTATTGGCCAAAGTTAAACACCTCTCATTTTTGTATACTGCACTGTACAAAGTGATTAGAAAGCATATGCCTATGTACATGTGAGCTATATAAGTTCACAAAAAAATTAAGCAACAAATGAATCTACCAATGTTTCTCTACTCTCTACGCATCCATAAAAGAGAACTAACTTGGAATGAATAACTAGTAGTCTAACAGTGCAAACTTGACCTGCAATCCAATCTTACCACCCTCGGTCACAAGCTTAGCAGCTGTTACCAACCAATGTCCAGGAGCATCATGTGGACCCCTCAGAACCTCGCTTGTATCCACGTATTTAAGCAGTTTTCCAGAACGAACAGGCACAGGTGGACCATCTGGATAAAGACCAGAGTCAAGTGAAGTGGGAGCCTGCTTCTGAGGAGAAGTAGTCACACTCTGCTGTGTGAATGAAAATGTCGTGCTTAAATTTGTGAGGAAAGATGATTTTCTTGAAGCCTCAGGTGCACCACCCCAATCTGACTTCCTGATACTGCAATTGGGTATGTGGGTATATTGGAGGCGCAAATGAAGCACATTTTTTGGCCAATTCCCTTTGCTAATGAGCTGTGCACCGGTTACAATGTAAACACCCCCACCCCCACCTGATTCTTGCAACCAGTTAGGGTCATGTTTAACCACTGCAGTGCACACGTTTGCAAATCCCTTCCACCTTATTGGTTCCAGAAAGGTGTCACAGTATTCATTATCATCAGATCCTCGCCACAAAGATGCGCCTGAAGAGTGGATCATTGTCTTTGGGAGGCTTGAAAGATGGTGTACATGTATTGCAAGTCTATTACATTTTCTTCCTTCCAAGTACAGACGGAGGCCTACCACAGGCTTTTCTTCACTCACTACCTGATATTGTTTCGCATAGAATACAATGTCATGATTAACAAACAATCAAGGCACAAATAATTGATGTCAATTATAAGCACAACTTTGCTCAAATAGGAGGAAGGGTTAAGCTAAGAGAAACACCTGTGTAGAACTGACATGAAGCTTGGGAGACATGAAACCAAATTGCAGGGAAGGGGAAGTACTCTTTTTCCTTTGATGCCTCAGAGGTAGCTCATAAAACATGGGTGCCCATTGCCTTGGAATTTGAAACTCCAAAAAGCATTGTAAATCTTCGGGAAGGGGCTTATCTGTAAAGCACAAATGAATCAATAAGTGTCGTGTTCCTTAAAGGTAAGAAAATCCTACATGACTCTGTGCAAGAAATTATGGCTTTGAAACACATGTACTTTTGTAAAGGGTGCCAAGGATAATGTTAAGTCCAAAATAGTTAAATTGTGTTAGTGGTTATCTTCCTAACGGTTAATCATTGAAACAGTATAAAGTGGATACGTATAAAAGTAGTACATCATAGAATTATCAGTCAATCTGAGAAGAAGAACGTACAGCGTAAATACAAATTGATTGCATGAGTAAGATAGCCACTTCCAGGAATTCCTGTGAGAAGTGAGGAAATAGGCACAAACTTGAAGAGGATAGCTTCAGGACTAGAAGCCACTGTCTGGAGCCAATTTGAGTGACCATGCTTGAACACATCTCCTCCTCTTTTTGAACAGATGATAGTGAGGCCCTGTTCCAACATAAAATTACGACAGTAACTACTTCCAAATTTTAATTCTTATTCATTTTAAATTTCAAATGGAAAATATTTCTCTTTTTGTGACTTACATCCTTGCTTGAAGTTTCTGAAATGCTGGTGAACTGCGTTGTGTTTGATTGCATCACTTGATTGAAGACCTCAGGAACCTAACGAATAAGAGAGGCTGCATCATCAGATAAGTAACAAATTTGTAAAAACTATAGAAAATAAAGTGCTATATATCATTACTTTTTGTTTGGCTTCTGCGGAGGTGTTTGTATGTTGTTGAGAAGGGCTTCTTAAATCTTGAAACAAAAAATCTCCTAGATTCTCTAAATTTCTTCTTAGATCACCAGATGAAACCTTTGAAGAATGCTTTTGTTTGACACATATTACATCTTGACCTCCAACAGCCATACCTGTTATTATGTGTGTTCCATATGTTTGAATGAACCTGCCTTAACAAAATTGATTAGCAACACTACTTAATAATCCAAAATCGTGCAAGATTCTTAAGCCAAATTGTGTGCCGCTTAAGCTCAACGTGTTTCCCTGCGCCCTTTTACATGATACCATGAGACTTTTGTTTTATCTTTCTATGGTGAATTGTTGTTGTGGCTTTGTGCTTACCTGGTTAATGAAGCTGGGTCCCACTGAGCTGGAACAGACCTTTTCACTTCCTCTTGCAGTGTGAGGTGTGAAGCAGTAAGGTGCAGATAGAACAGGGAAATGAAATAACCATCAAAAGCAAGATACTTGACGTTATGAGCATCACGATACCAATCACCAGTCAGATCAAAAAGAGCATTAAAATAGCCAGAAGGAATTTTTCCCTGTATTGCCGACTTTTGATTTAGCAACTCAGACATCTGCTAGTAAAAAAGAGTCATGTAACAATGCTTAAATTGCTTATCTACAAAAATTGTAACAAATTGAATCAATTAATTCAAAATCATATCTTACAGACTCAAGCAAGTTTTTTTCCTACTGTATGATAGTTGCGCCTATAAAAGGAAAATAAAAGAATTTTAACTTCTAACATACTTTAGTCCTATGTAGAACAAGTAAAAAGAAAGAAATAGTTTCATTCTTATTATTATAACTAAATAGGAGCCAAGTCATTCTCAAAATACCGGTCCTAAAATATCATTCTTACAAATATACGTATAAGTCAAACTGAACTATTATTTAAATGAGCTAAGTTTACAATTAAAAGTTATATATTAAGATACACACACACAGATATATATCATAAAGATTTTATTCAAATGTTAATTTTCTTATTTTGAAACTCAAGTTTTCTTAATTAATGTTGAGCTGTATTGATGTCAAACACTAGTTTTTTCTGCAAAAGAAATATTGTCTGATAAAAAAAAATATGCGTATTTTTATAAATTGGTTAGTGCTAAAATAATTCTTATATACTGTATTAATAAAGTTAAAAAATAATGTGTGGAATTTATTAAAAAAAATCAATTAAATTATAAAAGAGATAAACAATTTAAACTCGAGCTTAAGTCTTTAATTGAGTTGAAATGAATAAAACGAGTTAAGTGTAAATCATCAAAATTTTCACCAGACAAGATGAATTTAAACTTCAATAGTTTCACTTGTCTGGACTTTACGCATTCTTACAGTTTTCTATATGTATACAAAATACAAGATATTAAGAGGAGGATTTTAATTTTAAACTAAAACTAGTCCATTCTAATAATATAAAGTTTAAAAGGCTAAATTCCACTTTCATATCTAAATATACTCAAATTACAATAACCTTTTTTTTTTTTGAAAGATCGCATTCTACATGTTGCAACTTACTTCAAAATGAATTGAAATTTTCACATTAATTATATATATAAAAACTTATAAATTTATTTTTTAAAATTTAATATTTTAATCTCTTACATGAGTTTGTTCGGAATATTAATTTATAGTGTATTAATATCTTTCTTAAAAAAATCCTAACGATAATATTTTACAAAAAAAATTCCTTGATTTTGAGCTCCACCATACTATTGATTTTGCTGTACTAAATAAAGTTACGAATGTCTTGTATTTTGTATACATATCTCTGTATTTAATGTAGATTCAGGCCTTTTATTAATTAATGTAACTTTACATTTTCCTTTTAAATTAATATTTTAATTGAGTTTAATTTATATACACGAGAGTTGTTTTTTAACAAGGTCATCCAATAGCAACTTATCTTAGATTTATATCATTTATAACTATATACAAATGATAAACATCCTTTTATACATTCTATTTTATTTGTATAACAATTATCATAAATTTTTTCTAATAATCTTAATGTTTATTTTGTTTGAATTGACTTTCCTACATTCTCTAAATAACAAGCATCCTCTAACATATAACACAAATGACTAACTATTTATTATTTAATGGTCATTTGTTCTTATTTAATTTTTAAAAGTGACAGAAATATGTCTCTTTTTACTAGAATAACTTGTTATTATATATATATATATATATATATATATACACACACACACATATATATATATATATATATATATTCTGGATTGTTGAGTAGTCTACAAGGATATACTCTAGCAACTGGTCCATTTGTTCATTATTTTCTAATCTATTGAAGTAGTAAACATAAGTAGCATTTTTAAAACTCCACTGAATAAAAATACACTAAACATGTGTGTGAAAGTCACATGTGCATCGTCACTGGCACAGTTTTTGAAACATGACACACATACGAATTCAACCAGAAGTTTTGCAGAATTTCACAAATAGATTGAAATTCACGCAGTGTGCTAGAACATACCATTCAGGTAAGAAAAAAAGTCCCAATCCATAAACTAAACTCATATGCGACATAAAAATTCAAAACTTGTTTGCATTTCAGAATTTGTAAACACAACATTCAAAAGCTTTTTTTTATTGTATGAAAAAATTACGAGAGAGGGTGCATTGATCTCTAGATATATTATTAGAATTTTGTGAGTTATTGAAAGAGTTAAAGTTGTTAAATAAAAATATTTATATTTTATTTTTTAGGAAAATTTTAGACATTATTTAAATTAATTAATTTAATATATATATTTTAAAAGTTGGTTATATGTAATATAAATATTTATGTTTATATTCAACGAAAGATATCAGTTTTACTTTTGATTCTTTTGCCTCTTATACACGTTAAAATTCAAGATATATGTTCATAGCATATTCTCATTAAGAAATCACTGCCATAGATAACTAGCATCAAGCCGATTTTGATTTATATTAACCTCTGCCACATCTCACAAACGATTTCTCCACTCAGCAATTTCACAAACGATTTCTCTACTCAGCAATTTCATGTTCTTATACACCAGACGAGACTTGTAAGGTAAACTCTCCTTCTAACAAAATACTAACTTCTAATTCATAAGAAATTCATGAAAATCTATTATATATTATGGATGGACACTATATATTTGAACTAATTTCAACAAATATAATTGAAAATGTGAACAAGAATTATGGAGAGAACCTGATTGAATTGAAGAACATCAGATGTGAAACGAAGGCGATCCCCCTTGTCACAGCGAATATCCTGGGAAACATCGGGAATGGTAGCAGCAGTACCAGAAACAGTAATGTCCCTCCTGTTCTCTTCATCAACAACCACCAATCTTCTACTTCCTTTTCCTTTGGCAAACTTCAATCGGAAATCACATGTGAAATCAAACCCTTTTCCCAGACACTCTATCGGATTCGGAAACACATTCTCCATGGCCATCAAACATGCACTCCTTAATTCTCAGCTAATGTTAAGAGCAAGGCTTATCATAGGCAGGTATAAGTACCTAATGACCCTTAATTAATGGGTCGTCCTTCCCTACGTGACTGCTATACGGTAGTGGCGGTTTGACCTTGGACCACTCTGCTTTCTCTCCTGCAACACATTAAAATAACAACCAAACTCAATTAATACTTCAAAATTAGCACATCCAATCCTAAAAAAGCACTATAATTCATGCGCGTTAATCTAATCATATAAGCTGTGGCAACAATACCAGAGATTGGCAAAATGCGTGTTGGTGTTCAACGGAAGGAAGCTTCGAGGAAGGTGAGAGGATAAATTAGGTTTGAACTTGATAGAATGAGAGTACCGCCACTACTATTATCAGAATCAAACAATCCTTCTATTTTTGCCAAAACTCGATTAACCAATACAATTTTTTTTATTTATTAAACATAATGTTGAATTATGGCATACTTAATTAGTAAATTATTTTTTAATCATGGTCAAAGATTCATTATCTTCCCAAGCCTGACTTTAAGAAGTATCATTACAATAACAAAGTGCGTTATTGATTTTTTTTAATCATTGATACTGGATATATGCATAATTAATTAATTAGATCTTCATTTATAATTTTTAACATAGTTATTATATAATTAATAATTTTCATGTAAGTTAAAGGCCGTTATTTATATAATCTTCAACAGATAACAATATTCACAGCTCTTTTCTTTCTAAAATAAAAAGAAATTGGTTTAAAGTTTAGAGTCTCCTAAGTTTAATCAGAATTAAATCCTTAGATAATTATTGTTGTTTTTGGAACCTCTTCTTAACATCGATTAATACATTTAAAATATCATTCATTTTAAAATTTTAAATTCTATTACAATTTTATCTTTAAAAAATAACTTAATAATTACTAAAAAAAAATATATATTTGAATTGTTCTTAACTATAATACTATAATAGTTATTGTGGTTAAAATGTATTAAAAATATTGTGTCTATTATAGTAGAAAAAGTAGAGATACTTCACCTCCTTTCACAGAATGAATAATTTGGTAAAATAGAATTTGAATATTGTGTAGAACACTTTCAAAGATTTAGCATTTTCAAACAAAATAAAAGCATATTAACAGTTGCCTTTGAATTTTAGTTTTATTAATAATAGTCTTTGAAAATCAAAACTGTGCAATTAAAAAAAAAAGGTTTATTAAATGCATTGACCAAGTAAAAGCAGATAATATTTAAATAGAATTATTAATCCATATAATATAAAGTAAATATAAGTATTTTTGATTAAAAGTTAAAAAAGTCCTTGGTTTTGGTAATTAAAGAAAGAATTAATTGGAAAGTGAGAACGGGATAAAAGAAGAAGAAGAGTCAACTTTAACTTAGTCGTTGGTCTTCGGTCTTGAATCAGCCATGCTTTGAGCACGAGATCATCCTCCCTTCTTCCATTACGTCATATTCATCAATTTACGATATTATTACATTCTAACACAAATAGTATTGATGACTATGTATTAATTATTATGTTCAAATTCTAATAAAATTTATTAGAGATAAAAAAAAAACTTTATACTATATAAATAATTGTGAATTTCAATTTATATACTAGTTTTTTTTAAATTAAATTAAATTTAAAATTTATTTTTAAAAATTATATAAAAATTATTCAAAATATATATTAACTATTGTTATTTTTTGGATAACGTTATTATCAAAATCAGTATTAATGTTTAAACTTCAACATTTATATATCTTAAAGTGATAATGTGGTGTAAATTTTACATCGAGATAAAATAAATTTATAATATACAAATTAGATTAAACCTTATTTTACAAACTGATATTTGTATCATTAAATTAGATTTAAAATCTTTTTAAAAATTCTCTTCAATAATATTTATATTTGATAGTTTAATACTTAGATTGATATATTTTATTTGAGAATTTTCAATTCTTTATAAGTCATTTAACAAACTTTTTAAGGTTTGAAAAAATGATCAGGTAATTTTTATTTTATTTTAGAAACTATCGTTTAAGAGAAAATAGTGAAACACCACCATACAAATTTCTTTTCAATTTTTTTTTCTGATTTAAAAATAGAGAAAGTTAGTCTCTATCTTCTTTTTAAATAAGTGATTTTAGTTAAACAATCAAAATTAAAAACACTATAGCAGTTAATGTATTAATTTTGACTATTGCATTGAAGAATTAAGTAAATCATATTAAGAAATTTCTTTTTTGTCTTTTAAGATACTTATAATTGACTTCAACATATCGTTTTATAGGTGAAAAAATAAAAAAATATGGTCAAAAGAAAACTGTTGACAATGATATTTTCCCTATTAATATGTTAGATTAGAAAGTTAAACTAAAATTACTAGTTTTAAAATATTAAAAATTAAAAGCATCAAGCAGTGAATGACGGAAAAAGGAAAATGACAAAATAAAATTAGTAATTAATTAAACCTGCTTGTGATGCTTAATTCATATCTATTATTTTATGAGTGTGTTTCAGTGAAAGTATGAAAAAGAAAATTGTTATCATATGAATCTCTGTTCGTAACTTTCACCACACGAAACTCTCTTTTGAAGAAAGAAAGAAAGAAAAAAAAAAACCTATTAAAGTAGCTTGAGCTAATATTAACTAGACTGAAATTAGGTTAACTACTTTGTTGGTAATTTCTTGTCTTCTTGAATGACTCAGTTCGCATAAACAAATAAAGTAAAGAATAGAAAATTAGAGAATGTAACTCAAGTAATTTCTGTACTGTTGTTAATCCGTCATTTAAAATTATAAATACTATTAAAAATTAATTATTTTTCTTATGTTTATATATGTATTAAATTGAAATGTAAAAGAAGTAATACTACCTAGCAGCTTCGTATTTAGTTTGGTGACATGATCATCAAATTGGTAATACTTAATTTGATGATCAAAGTTTTTTTATAAATAAGTAAATTTGAACTTTTTCGTTGAATTAGATAGATTTTCAAGTAAGAATAGTTCTTTTGAATAATCTTTTGAAGTTGAGATTAGTTTAGTTATAAGGTTGTACATGTGTAAATTTTGAATTAATATAACATTTTGGTTAAGGTTATATAATTGTCTCTTTAATTGGAGTATACCTTCTACTTAATTGTGAAATTTGAACACTTTGAAATATTTTGGAAGTTGATGAAATTGTGATATGTGGTGATTTTAAGTTAGTTGAAGTCGAACATTGGATTTGATTTATAAAGTTTTTTGTTTGAGTATTTATAATTGTTTAGAATTATGAACATGATGGATGATTATTGTGATACTGTTGATTGATGAATGTGTGGATTTCATTATACACTTGAAACTTAGTATGATAGTTTTTCATTTTGGTGATCTTTGATTTTGTTTACACGTGAAGTTCTGTATAATTAGGGTTAGTATGATTATGATGATATAAACTTGAAAGTAATGTTTTAAGTAGTTGATGTTGATGATTTTGAACATTTCATAGGTGTAATAAAGTATTTTAAATTGTTATAAAATATAAAAGAATTTGACTTTTAAAGAATAATATGTTTTGTTTTGTATAAATTTGTGAAGTGATTAGAGTAATAATATTTTAAATTTATTATAATAAGTTAATAAGTAATATTTCCATGGTAACTCACATATATTCTTTCTTTCTTTGCAAAAAGTAATTTTCACAACGATTTTAGGAAGGAAAGGAAAAAAAATGAATCAATGAAATAGGAAAATGGTTTTTCAAAGTAGCACGGTTCTTAACATATGACATGTTATTCACAATTTTAATACAATTGAAATTGAGATAAAAGAATTGTATTTATTATTTTAAAAATTTAAAGACTAACTGATGAAAAAAATAAATTTTAATTTTAGATCAAAATTAAGTAACTAAAAGTATATTTAAAGTTCAGTTTATTTTAATTTATTTTAGTTTGTAACAATTTCGAGCATGACATGAAACGTAGTATAACATGAAAGAGCCACGTGCGATGCCACTTAAAGTTTCGGAACCACGCGTGAAGCTGCATGGTTCGAACGTTGTCAAAGTGCCATGTACCAGTTCCTTCATCGTTTACCTATCTATATAACTAAAACCATATCTCAAAGATTCAACACATCAATCTCAAAAAATGTCGACCAACGACGGCCACCCACAAGTTCTAGACGGCGAGCCAACTGAAACAGGCACCTACCTCCGTGACACTGCCACATCTGTTATCCAAAACTTCGACCCCATAAACAAAATCCACCAACATCTTTGCGCGTGAGCAAATCAATTTAATATTCCTTTTCTTTTCTTTCATTACATTTTTAGTCTTTTTGGGTACGTATCATCACTGTTACGTGCACATGTCAGACTTTCTATTTTGCTTATGAATTGACGTGACTTAACTGCATTTCTGTCTCCTCAACAATACCTGATGAGACATTGTCATGTCATGACAGAACAGCAGGTGAAGAAACAAAGGTGCTTAATACAGTGTTATATATGTTATGTGAAAATGCAGGTTTCACTTTTACTCTCATGACATGACCCGACAAGTGGAGGCACACCACTATTGCGCGCACAAGAACGAGGAGATGAGGCAGTGTCTGATATACGACAGCCCCGAGAAGAAAGCGAGGCTTATAGGGCTTGAGTACATCATCTCAGAAAACCTATACTTGACACTGCCCGACGAGGAGAAGCCTCTCTGGCACTCTCACTTGTACGAGGTCAAGAGTGGTCTCCTCTTCATGCCTAAGATTCCTGCTCCCATTCAGCGCCGAGACATGGAGACAGTCTGCAAGACTTACGGCAAAGTTTTCCATTTCTGGCAAGTGGACAAGGGTCACTCCCTCCCATTTGGGATACCTCAGCTCATGATGGCTTTCACTAGAGATGGCCAGATCTATGATCACCTAGTCAAAAGTATATGCATATGTTTGTTTACTTTGTAATTCTTGGTATAGGCCTTCCTGTGTCGTCTGATGGATTCTATTTACGATTGTAGGTTGTGCAGAGCGGATGGGGATAGACTATGATGAAGAAAGAAAAGGAAGGGAATATATAACAGGGCCAGAACATGGAATTCATCCATTGGCCAATGGAGGGGGTAAGGGTCTTGAGACTCGCCTCAGGGAGGTCGACCTCAACGCCGATTCTACTCCGCCGTCAGCCACCAGGGTCTCTGTTGTCTGAAAATCCTGTGTTTTCTAAACATGATATCCTTAGATATACGAGGACACCCTTTCTGAACTCTATTATAAACATAATGTAATATGTTTTAATGTCATATCATAATAAAATGTTTTATCTATGTTTCATGTAACTGATTCTCTGTCGTCTATAACATGTATGAAATATGTTCGGATATTGATGATATGTTTTTTTATACATATTTATCTCTGGGTGAGCCTTCAATTGTTCATATTTGTATTCATAACGTTCTCCCTCCTTTATTCAATGGGAAATTTTCAATTTATATGTACTCTTTTTATTTCTATTTAATGTAAAACTTTGAAGTTATATGATAAACAGAAATGTGTTGAAGCAAATGTACAAGGAGTATTTTATCAATTAATTCTTGAACATTTTTCGAATACGTTGACGAAGGAGGATATATATCAGATTTATTATAAATACCATAATAGCGTGTCTTAAATTTGTGAGATGTGACTGTACAAAATAACTGAATGTGTGAAGAAAGAGCTCAGTGGATCAGATTCAGGGGACACGCTCCAACACTCGTTGTAATGCCTTCTTGATACCTTCCTGGTCGAGAGACGTAGTCAAATGTATCTCCTGCACCTGCATCACATGAGAAAAACATGTCATATTTTGTATACATTATAAATATAGGTAATATATTCGAATTATGTCAGGAAAAATAAGTAAAGATAGAGACACAAAATATATTAGAATACTTTGAGCTAAATTTATTATATTTTAACATTTCCTTAAAAGCGTGAAAACAGATAATTAGAATTAATTAAGTTTTAAATATCTCTTTTTTAATTGAATCTTTATTAAAAATATTTTGTTGATTTTTCTGTTCATGGGACGGCCTAGTAATTATTTCTGTCTACTCTTCCAACTTGTTGGTCCAGAGAGAAAAGAAGTGAGTTCATCAACAATTTGGAAGAGATGGGAGAGGAAAGAAACTAGTTTATGAATAAGTTAGAGACATGAAGACAAGAGTAAAGGTTATGTCATCTGCTTGATGGCAAAAAATCAAACAACAGAGTACTTACACGAAATTAAAAAAATATTTTGAAAACTAAATAAAACAAGTATTTTTAATAAAAATTTAATTAAAAATATTCAAATTTATGAGGTGGTAACATGTACAGTGGCTTGGAAACATAAAAATATCTATGATTTAATCTTTTGTTATAGTAAAATAGAATAATTGTTCCATTTTTCTGCATTTCTTTTAAGAAAAATAAATTCATAAAAATGGGATTATGGGATATGGTTGTTGCAACTTAGTTGTTAATAAGAATCTGTGTTTTATTTTTGCTTCATGTTAGATCAAACACTTACCATCGAACTAAAACACGGTTACCATCAACCTAAAAGATTGTAGTTAATATTTCTATTTA
This sequence comes from Vigna reflexopilosa, assembly GCA_027742785.1. Lineage (NCBI taxonomy): Eukaryota > Viridiplantae > Streptophyta > Magnoliopsida > Fabales > Fabaceae > Vigna > Vigna reflexopilosa. Next base: position 365,004 of record CM050914.1, on the reverse strand, counting down.
AGGGAATAGAATACTAGACTAAAAGTTATAGCTAATAGTAAATATTGTACTTAACTTACCTAGTATCCTCACATGACAATTGATGCAACGCACAATACTTCATTATGAGATCAATTGATATCTTCCTAAATTGAACACTCAGTTGACAGCGGTGGTTGTAAATTGATCAATAACAGTACCATGAATTGCTTCTCATATTACCAAGTGAGTCCCTCCAATATTATCAGAGAAGCTAATTCAATCATCTCGTACTTAAAGGCCAAAATTGTATGTTTCTTTGACATCTAAGCACCTGTTTTGTAGTTTTGAGGAGCATTTCACTTGCATAGTGCATAAAACTAGGGACAAAATTTAGGTTACTTGGTCCTCAAGTAAGAGTAGGTGACTTGCTCCTCAATTATAAGGTCAGAGACTATTGTAAATTTATTTATTCATCAAACAAAAATAGCATTAAACCTATTGCAAAATGTGTGTTGCACATTCCTTTAACGCTGTTTCATTTTTAAAAATATAAGGTGGCAATTGAGATTGAAAGTGTTATGCATTAAAGAAAGGAAAATACCTGTCTTCCAGCACGAGCAAGTAGAGTAAACCTTTGGTTCGTGGGAGGTGCCTAAGATTCAAAAATTGGAAGAAACGAAAACCATGACCAAAATAAACAAGTAAATAAATAGGCATCTTCCATTATTTGAGAAAGAACTTTGAATGAAAACTCACATTAGAAAGCCACAGTTGCAAGTCTTGCGAGACCACTCGTTTTTCAAACCCTTGACGGCTGATTCTTACATCATATATACTGTGACAGAATGTCGTCACACCATAGAAAAAGTCATAATGCATTCATTCTAACTCGTTTTTTGAAAAGTCATCTAATTGATACTGCCATTTAAGTAAAAGTATTAACAAAATGAAGGGCACGAAATACACGATTTGGATACAAGGATGAATGTCACTTTTAAAATTAAAATTTAAAATGCAGTTTTGGCGGAAAATACGTGGTAATAAGCATTTATGAACAAAATGATAAATGGCATGCTGCAAATGTTTATTTTTAATGTAATAATCCAGTCACTAATCTTCCAGTGATTCTATGCACAAAAACTTCAAGCAGTAATATAATTACTCAAAACTCGCAATAAAATTAAAAAGAGTCACATTCTTTCTTCTTTTTTCACACTCCAAAATCAAAGAGTTAATAATTTACCAAGTATTCTATTTTTAAATGTTTGTACCCTCCAAATTCCATCCTCCCACATTGGTCAAGAAGACTAGTAATAACCATTTGTTTTCTCTTTCACCCCTACAAAGTTTTTCTAGTCAAAGTTGTGCTTCACAGTGTGCGTGTATTTTCAAGAGCGTGTGGGACAAGATTTGCCCTCTTTTTCGTTCTACGCTCATGATTGTTTCTAGATGAATTTCAATTGCTGAGACTCTGACTCTGATTGCCAATATTTCAAGTAGTTAAAATTTTCAAATAGTTTGCAAACATACCCATCTTCCTGTTGTAGCTCTTCAAGGATTGTTTCAAGCCCTGGAAGAGGTTCAATACTATCACCCTCACCACCGCTCAGAGAATCAAGATCAGCTGAACCATCCTGAAATATAGAAATTATTGATCAAAACATTTCCTTCCGCCTGCACATGAATGTATAGTTCATGATTATACATGTTTTATCTTATGTTAAAAACAATTGGCTTGAAGCGAAGTTGTCCCACAAATGTATAAAACACATTTCATTAATTGAGGCAGGCAATGTTAGATTTCTCAACAACCCACTTCATAGTTGTTTGCCACACCAGGCGAGCTTACGGTAATTATTCTAGAACTACAAACTCTGATATCGTGTAAAGCATGTTAAAGCCAATTGGATTAAGCAAAGTTGCTCAACATATATATAAGCTGCATCCCAAGAATTAAGGAGACAAGGTGAGAGTTCCCTACACTACAAACCTGAGGTATTACTTTGTCCAAAGTTTCTAGAAGTGGATCTTCTTCTAGCTGTTTAATTGATAAAGTGAGCCTTGATTTTACACTGCAAGAACTTAGATAAGTCAAAAAATGATTTCCATGAACGCAGACGAAAAGTATCAATATAGAAAAATAACAATGTTTGATCTAAAATTCATTCATATGGTTCATCAAGTTTTTATAGTGTTAATTCATGACATGGTATACAAGCCTCTATAACTATGAGGTTCATAGTTCAATCCTTGTTGTACTCTTGGTTGTAGACAAGGCAGTGTACTCTTTACATTTTTCATGCTTCAAGTCCTAAGAGCTCAATGCTAATGCTTGAAGGGACATATTAGATATAAAACCACATGTGCATTCATCCAATGGCTTAAATTTTTTACATAGTTTGTTCACAACAAAGCAAATAGCTTCACTGCACTTAAATCCTATGATTTCGAAGCATGGATTTAGTCAACCAACAAGAATATCAATGAAGTTTTTACACAATGGTTAATTTGGTTCCTAAGTTTAAATAAATAAATAAAAATTTCTAAAGGTAGTTTTCTTCTTTCAAATTCATCATTTATTTTAAGTAAATTCTTGTACGTCATTATTAATATACAATTTAGTCTTTGTATGAAGAGATTATATTTCATTTTAATGGCAACATAAAAGAATTATAAATGTGAAAAATAATTATTTTTAGTTTACAAAAATTCAACAACTAACATAAAAATTGTCATACACACTTTCGAAGAACAAATTGATTACTCTGCTTACAAATTTCCTTTAAAAATCATAACCATTGGGAATCTCACCCATCAATACCGACAACTTTGGCCCTCACTTGATCACCTACTTTTAAGATATCTCTGACATCCTGAACTAGATCCCATGACACCTCTGAGATGTGTATTAGTCCAGTAAGGTGATAAAGACCTGCATCATTCTGTGATGTCACTAGTAACTTGTCCATGATAAAGTGAAAAAGAAAACTGTAGACATATGAGCTATGCACGGTAGTTACCGTCAGGGAACCGCAAATGAACAAAAGCACCATAATCCTCAACATAACCAACTTTTCCTTCAAAAATGTCCCCTACATTGATCTGTTTTGAAAATTTGGACCACGCACCTTCCTTTTCAGAGAATATCAATCTTTTGTTATCCTCATCCGCTAGAATTACCTAAAATTGGAAGAAACTGCGATTATTTATAAATTTTAAACAGTCCTTCATATAAACATAGGTAACATTTTGAAGAAAAGAACTACTATAACCTAATTAAGAGTACAGCCAAAGATTGTGATGTTAAACTGATGCAGGAAGCACTAAATAAATACTTCCATATGCAAACATCTAAGAAATTGTTATTTTTCAAGGTCCAATTAGTTCTTGAAAAGTTGAAATAGCTCAGAACTAAACATTGTATTAGATTAGCAGCAAAAAATTGCAACAGTTTTCAAGATTCAAGGGATAATGGTTTTTCTAGGCAGCAGCTTCAGGACTAAACATTGTGTTAGATTAGCAGAATAAAAAGTTATAACATATAGTACTCATTATTTAAATTATTAAATCTACCTTTGCCGATATGACTGAACCAACTAAGCCTCTTGCAATTTCTTGGATAGGTTTCTCTGGTTCTACACAAAAGAATCAATGCTACAATAAATCAGCAATTTCAACTCCACATGCTATTATCAATACGAAGCACCTAAAATATATCCAAACAGATTATTAAATGGCTTGCTTAGACAGGCAAACATGGCCAAACACTATACAACAAGCCATAGGAAACCAGATAATTCTTATCTGTATACTATTATGGATTATGGGTACCAAAGGATGGTAAAAGGGCAGCCATGAACGTCAATGACTGTAAGATATGATCATTAACTAGTGTTTGACAAACACGAAGATGCTGAAGGGAAAATGTAAGCAATTTTCAACAATATAACAACTTTTATGATATTACAAGAAACCTGTTTTATTTACATATACTGAAACTACAGTTTCTAAAATGGCCAAGAGATCGTTTCTTCTGTGGGATGGGGGAGGATGAGCTCTTTATCATAAAAACAGAGAGAGAGAGAGAGAGAGAGAGAGAGAGAGAGAGAGAGAGGGAGAGAGAGCAAAATGAGAGCGTTAAGGACCAACTTTTAACCCTTCAACTCCGCCTGATTTTGGAAAAAGGAAAAGAAGAATAATGTAAGAAACATTGACGATGAACATGTGGATGGATGGATACCTTTACAAGTATGCACTGGACTCAATTCGGGGAATGGTAGAAACCCCAGAATAGAATAAAACCGAACCCGCAGGCCTCCAGAATTATAACCTTCAACCCTACCGTTATAAATGAGCCCACTATCTTTATATGCCTTTGCAGCCTTCCAATCTGATGATCTCTACTTCATTGCAGAAATCAAGTATCAGAACACAACATACATTGATAGAAATTAGCATTAATCCAAAGCTTAACCATTTAAATAGAACATGCTGCAGCAATAATCGATTGAAGTTTATATTCCCTTTAAATAATGGCTTTTGGGTATAACAAGATAATAAAAGATCTTGTGTTGCATTTATATCTATAGTATGCAAGAAGTAATAAATTGGTTATATGATAAAACTAAAAATAAAAATTGCGTAAATGATATGAATAAGAATGACAGACCCGAGCAAGACGAGCGTCATCCTGTGGGTCTGGAGGAGTAGGGCGTTGAAGAAGTCCACTTTCAAGATTTTGGTCAATTTGGGTGTTGCCAGAAGCAGAGATTAAAAGTTTATGAGTGTGGTAGTGATGGTGCTGCCATTGCCACGGTGTCTTCACAGTAAACTTATGGGAGAAATTGAGGAAAGGAGAAAGGTGTGATTGCGATTGTGAAGCTGAGAGGAAGGAGATGGAAGTGTAGGAAGCGAACGTTGCAGTTGCAGAGAAAATGGGCATTATTGTTTGTTGTTTTTTTCTTTGACATAAACTCAAAGAAGTTCAGGTCTCACTGAACCTGAAAGAAAGAAGATTGAATTGATAAATGGATGGATATAATATAAGGCACAGATAGATAGATTGGAACAACCTAATGGATATGTTCCAAGTGTCGCTTCTTGCACCGCTAATCTCGCATGCTACCCCTCCTACCTCGTAAGTAGTAACTTGTGGTCGTGGCATAAACACGCAGAATTGTGTTTTCTTTTCTTTATGACTGACATATTCTTTAAACATATTTTTTTTGTTATTAACTAAAATTTATAAAAAAAGCATAATATTTGATAATTCTTAACTAAGAGTGAACAAGTACTAATAAAACCTATTTCCATTATTTTCTCTCAATTAGTTTACACGATCTCATCTTTTATCAATTTATTTATTGATGGTTTAATTAAATTTTTAATCTTTTATAAAAAAATATTTTAAATTAATGTATGACAACATTTCTAATTTGTGGATCAATATTTCTAATTTGACCAGAAATTAGACAATACTAGAAAGGATTTCTTAGAAAATTTTTAATTCTATTTATAGTGCAATTTTTACTTTTTACTTGAATGAGATCATGTTATGTTATTTCTATTTTATCTTTTTCTTAATCCGAGTCAGCTGATTGCCAAATAATAGTACCGAAAACATTTATCCTATTTATTAAAATTTTCAGGCATTATCTTAATAGATATTATATATTATATATTTTGGGGGAAAAAACATGGCCTTGCTAATCGAGAAATAGATATACATGTAACATTATTATTTTTTGAAAATATGCTTACTCATATAAAGTTGAAGCTAAATATTTTTGTCTTCCTTGGATTTCCATGTCATGAGAAACCTTGTAGAGGAGATCTTTGCAAGGGAAGACTTTGTAAACCATCTGCAACAACTGCTGGTAATGGCTATAGATGTTATTAGTTCAGTAACGATAACAACATCCTACAATCAATTTTTACAGAAGAAGCTGAAAGAAATTATCTACCTCGGTGGGAATTCAATCGAATTACATTTGGAATTTAGCATGGCATATCGTATATTAAGCTTTTGGAGTAATAGTACAAAATGAAAATATTTATAAGTTTCCGTTTATATCATTCTTCAAGGAAAATTTCTAAGTTTAAAACTATATACAATTATATATTACAGTATAAAAGACATTGCATCAAGAGGAAGCAGATAAATTACATCTCATGCACGGCGTTTACTCAAACGCCATTGTTCCGATGCACCATGAAGTGGTTGTATACGTTCTTGACGCTTTCGCTTGCTCATCTTTGTGGGATCTGCAGCTTTGAAAAATCTTGGAGCCAATTCAACTAACCATTTAGGGTCTATGGCAGTGACCTCACGCATATATTCCTTCGTTGTCATCACAAGCTCGTGGTAGATGATCCAGTCTGGCTGTCTGTGGAACAAAGCTGAGCTTGGATGGATATATACAGACTGGTTCTCAACCAGGGTTCTGTAACCTTCCTGAGGGTCCTTTCTAGCAGCATGGAAAAAGAATCCTGCTGTGATAGCCTTCGTCACTTTGGTGAAGTTAATTCCAGCACTCGCAACATCTAATTTGTACCTGGATTATGAATATTCATACAGCTGATTTAGAATACAATTTCATATATAATTAAAGGATTATACATGAGACTATGGTAAACATAATATCTAAAACCGAAAAACTAAAGCATTAAATACACAGAAAAAATAAATAAATACTGAAACCGAAGCAAATAAGAAGTATTTATAAGAATATCAAGATATCCTACCTATCCATGATAGTGAGAAGCTGTTTCCTGATATCCTGGACTCTTCTCAACGATCGAGATTGAACAAAGTTCTCAGAACACCACGGCCCTGAAAAGTTATTAGCTTTCCAAGCCTCATAAACAGCAAGTAGAGTAAGATGGTCACCCTCTGGCTGGAAAAACTTTGCCCTCTTCTGATCTGCTCGGCCTTGCTTTTCCCTTGGCCTGTAAAAAATATTTCCGGTTTGAATCATGGCAATTATGGTCAAAATCTCATCACTGCATCCAAGATCCACACTGGCAAGTAGCATCTTGGACAACGGTGGATCCAAAGGAAATTCTGCCATTTTCCTCCCCAGTTTGGTTAACAAGCCCTCTTCATCCAATGCTCCAAGACTGTAAAGCTGCTCCATAGCAGAAACAAGCGCCTGAGGTGAAGGCGAATCCATAAAATCAAAAGACAATAGATCGTTTATCCCCATAGATTTCATATTAAGAGTAGTTGTTGCAAGATTTATCCTTTGAATCTCCGGAACTGTAGTGGGAGACATCTCATTCCTGTATGCACTTTCAGTATAGAGACGATAACACTTCCCAGGTCCCGTACGCCCTGCACGTCCTGCTCTTTGTTTGGCTGATGCTTGTGAAATTGGAGTTATTACCAAAGAGTCAAGACCTTGCTTAGGGTTATAAACATTCTGCTTAGCAAATCCAGGATCAATTACATAACAAATCCCATCAATAGTCAAAGAAGCCTCAGCAATGTTAGTAGCCACAACCACTTTCCTTTTCCCAGGTGGAGCAGGTTCAAATATCCTGTACTGCATTTCACTAGGAAGAGCACTATAAACCGGTAAAATGACGAGCTCTGGAACATTCTTACCTAATTCCTTCATTTTCTCAACAAGAGTTTGGCAAGCAAAATCAATCTCTTCTTGACCAGTTAAGAAGAGAAGAATGTCTCCTTCAGGTTCATCCAAGTGGATCTGCAGAACAGTGCGTAAAGATGCATCTAAGTAATCACTCTCAGGCTGTTTAGCATAAAGTATGTCCACAGGAAAAGTTCTACCAGGTATTGTAAAGATGTTACAGTTAAAGAAATACCCTGAAAACTTCTCGGCATCCAGAGTAGCAGACGTCACGATCAATCTTAACTCAGGCCTACGCTTCAGGAGCAGCTTCAGGAGTCCAAAAAGAACATCAGTATAAACAGTTCTTTCATGGGCCTCATCAAGCATAATAACAGAATACCGTGACAGAGCCTCATCCATTAACATTTCCCTAAGAAAAATACCATCTGTCATGTACTTGATGAGAGTATCCGGTCCAGTGCAATCCTCAAACCGAATGGCATAACCAACTTCCTCCCCCAATCGACAACCGAACTCTTCTGCAACCCGCTTTGCAACAGACACTGCAGCCGCCCTACGTGGTTGAGTACATCCAATTTTCCCCTGTGTGGTGTACCCCGCTTCAGCAAGATACTGGGTAATCTGAGTAGTCTTCCCAGAACCAGTTTCTCCGATCACCACCAACACCTGATTATCATGCACAGCCTGAATCAATTCATTTTTCAATCTATAAATTGGCAAACTCTGCCTCTGTTCTGGAATAGAAAACTTTGATTTCGGCCCAAAGGAAATGGATTTTCCGCTGTTCCTCTTCCACTCCGGCATGTCAAATGCAGATAAACCAACACCCCTAAGCTCGTGAGCAAGGTGTCTTTCACCTTTCTCTGGCATAGGGTCTTCCCAAGCTCGATTGATATCTTTTGGAATTGAATCAAATAGTGAACTATGCTGCTGTTCTCGCACTTCCCTTCGTTCCTTAGCAAGTGCAGACTGAAGCGCCGCGCTGCGGAGCAGAGAACCTTCTGGATTCTTGAAAATCTTGAGAGGAGACATGTCCATTGAGTGTTTGGTTTGCCCCTGCAAGAATGCAGGTGCATCATCGTTCAACTCAATCTCGAAATCTTCATCATCATCATCTACTTCTTGGCGTGGCAACCCATCTCCCTCCTCGTCCTTATATGGAGAACTCAAGTTTCCGGCGGCAGTGAACTGTTTTGCTTCCCCTTTTTCCGGAGAGGAGACTCTCTTGAGAGGTTTCAATGAAGAACTGCCACTGCCCTCTTGTTTGGCTTTGGACTCTGTCTTAGCGGGTTCAAAAACTGCGCGAACAAGGGTGAAAAGCGTTCGGACAAGGTAATCAGGATAAAAGGCACCGTTGTCGTTGAGTACGGCGTTGAAGTGGTGAAGGTTGTCGGATGAACGAGCCAAATGGATGATGAACTCGGCGAGGACCTTGTCGGCGGCGCCGGTGTGGGACTCCAACTCGACGCAGACCTTGGAGAGGAGCGACAAGTATTGAAGCGTGTCGAATCCATCGTTCGCAGCCATCCTCAGAATTGAGATTAGGGTTTGTGTGTGGTGTGAGATGAGAGCGTAGGCCACAAGAAATTGACGATCGTAGAAGAACCGTTACCTCCACAATCTCGCGCTTTCTACACTATTTATAGACAATTTGAATTTCAATAATTTAATATTCTCTTTTTATGTTTCAATTTCAAGAATACATATTCTTTTCTTTTCAAAATAATAAGCAACACCTTTTTTAAAAAAATAATAATAAACAACGCGTTTTTTATTAAATAAAATGAGTTTTTTTTTTCTTTGAAATAAAACAACATGTTTTAAACACATTTTCATCTCATAATAAGCTAAAGCTATGTTTGACTTGGTCAACAAAAAAAGTTATACTTTTCAAGACATTGCTCACCACAATTAAATTGCTAAAATGATGTTCAAAGTATTTTCGTATTTTTAATATTCATATAGTTTGATAGATAAGTTACAGAAAACGAAAGTGCTAAGAAAAAAAATATTATTAATTCTCACAATTTTCTTAACATTTAGATAATTTGCTAGACAGCTTATATACTATATATTTTATATTTGATTAGATCTAATATCAAACCGTGATATAATGTACGTGACAGTATACCTTTTATTATAATTACTTAAATTTAAAAGATATGTAGCATATTTTAATTTCTTATATAATATTTGTTTTTAAAATTATATAAAAACAATATATTTAATACTTCGGTTTTGAATTTGCCTGTTATTTCATTTTTAAACTGATAAAATACATTCAAAGTTTAACTACAACATAGAAAACATATCTAACGCAGAAGGTTTTTTCATTATAAATCGTTAAAAAGAATATACAGAAAAAAAGAGGCAGGTATACATAGTCAATGCTAAAAAAATGTTATAGCATATCTAATTACAATATATTATTTATAATTTTATTATCTTTAATATTATTCTTACAATTATTTAAATAGGTATTTGTTTATTTTAATTTATAAGTCTATTTTTATAAACATGTTTAGTATATTATTTTAAACGCAAATCTTTTATACATTATATATATAGTTATATTATTGCATTTGCTTAGATATGTGGCCTTCTGGAATAATTTGCTACTGAGTAAGAAATGTAAAGAAAAGAAAACTTTGATGTACAAGTTTGAATGATGTGAAATTTGATTCCAATACAATATTGACACATGTCATTTGTTCCCTAAAGATTATTCTTCCCTTGGTTTCTTACTGCTCCTGTATTTATACCATAATTTATTTTCAATTCTTGTTTCTTTTGTTTCTGTCAGACAACACTCGTTTGAGCCATTCTTTTCTGGCCTCGACCAGCAAGTACTTCACAATCCTGCACAATTTGTTTAGCAACCCTCAGTGACACCAATGTCATGCATAACACAGTCACGGCAACACAAGTTTAGAGGATAAATGAAACTTAAACTGTAGAGTTATTCAGCCAGCTGAATTAATGATAATTTAGACAAACAAAATCACTGAGGAAGCACATATATACATAGATATATAGATAGATAGATTAACACTTTCTTGCTAAATATTTGGTGAGTTATACAGATAATTTTGTGATAGATTTTACCTGTACAATTGCTTGTGCACACAGCTTCCCTGAAAGAACAGCACCTTCCATTGAAGCTAAATATTTTTGTTTTGTGTAATCTCCAGCTAAGTAGAAACCTTCAATAGGAGATCTTTGTACCGGACGACAAGGTTCACAATTTGGAACAGTTTTGTAAACCGACCTGAAACAATGTAGCAAGTTCCACTAGGATTCAGAACCCACTGAATGTAATGGCTATATAAATTTCTTTATTAGTTTTATTAAGAAGGGAACTTCAAACCTAATTTAATCATATAAAACCGATTTGTAAAATTAGATTTGTATCTACTTATATATTAGGAATTTGATTTATCTCTAGTTGATATAGAATTTCTAAATAATTCAGTAACAACGAAAATGCTCCCAGTCCATGTTTACAAATGAAGAAAAAACAAATAATCCACCTATGTGGATCTTCAGTCAAACCTTGGTGTTTTAACAACATGGTACTTGACAATCTTTGCTTTGCTTTGGTCGGCAGAAATTTCATCAGGAAAGAGTTTGGCAAGCTCAGACATTGTTGCTGCAATGATATCTTCATCACTACGTGAAATCCATTCTTCAGCTGGTGCAAAAACCAACTCTAACATAGACCGGTTTGGGTCATAATATTCCTGCATTACATCGTAAAACAGAGTCACCCAAACAACATTCCAACATTTAATGATAACCAGACAAACATGCAGAAGAAATTCAGCCTCAAACCTTCAAAAATAATTACATAAATATCTGAAAACAGAAATAATTTGAGTTGAGAGGGTTTACTGTTCATCCGGAAAGCACTATACTATCTCCAATTCACATAAGTGCCTTTACTTAGATGTTAATATTAATGTTAATATACAAAGGGCTGTGCTAACCCAGACCCCATGCAGGACACAACTTTTGCATGTGTTAGAGGAAATAAATCAGTGCAAATCAATGACATGAAATAAGTGCTTACCTTGCAAGTTACAGACATGTCAGCATATACACTCAGAAGGGGACTTCTGCACGTAGAAAAATACAAAATATATGAAATGTGAGGTGATGAAAATACTTTATTTATTATCCAGAAATGCCATCAATAAATTCTTAAACAAACTCTCAACCAAGTTAAGCAAAGAATGGAAAAAGAAAGGATCCCGTCCACAAATTTTTTATTCCCTTTATCACCTTTTTTCTTCAGTAAGTTATAGCACTCTGCCTGAATATAAGATTAGGTCAAATCATGAACCTCAATACATTGGAGAGAAGACATCTTATATACTATTTTCACACTACAATATTAAGTTCTGTTTCTGATTGCTATACGAGCCCAATTTCTCAATTTATTAAGCACAAAAAGTTGGCTCGTATTATGCACTCGTGTATCAGTAAAACCGAGATACATTAAATGAACAGTATTTCTAGACACTACTAGAGTTTCAAAGTGTGAGGGAGACCTGCTAAAGAGAAGGTGATCATATGTGTTCTTCAGTTTTCTGTCAAACCTGCAGACAGGATGCAATGCAGCATGTCACCACAACAGTGGAGCTTACGATATAAACAAACATCACCACAAATACTACAAATTAATTTTGATTTTGTTGACAACAAAATGAAATAATGGTGGCTGTAATAGTTTGATTTAAAATTAAGATGTGCATGGATATAATTTTTAACATCAAAAGCCATTACTTACCATATGTGAACATTTATGACTGGGACTCCAACTAATTTGTCCAATCTCTGGAAATATGGAATCCCCTTCCAGTTGTCAGGTAAAAGAAGCTTCAGAATATCCACTGTTTTCAAGAAAAAAGAAATCCTCAAAAAATTGGAGAATGGAGATTAAAAATACCAGAAAAACAAATTGATTAATACAATGGGAAAATAAGAAGAATAAAAAACCTGGAGTTGCAAACACGTAAGCATCCCCCTCCATCACCTTCCCATTACTTAGTAAGAAGCTCTTCACTGTTCCATCATCATTTAGCTCAATTTTTTTAATGCGTGAACTGAGATGAACTTCGCCACCCAAGGACTGAATATGATCAACTATTGGCATACAAAGTCTTTCAGGGGGATTGCCATCCAAAAATGCCATCTTAGAACCATGTTTTTCCTATTGAAGATTTAATAATATAATATAACAATTAGTTGAAAGAGAAAAAACTATATCATAAGTTCCACGATAATGCTTGTAGAACAGTGCCTAGAAAAGGAAATGATCACACCTGAAGGAATCGGTTTAAAGCAATCAATATACATTGCATTGAAAGTTCATCAGGATTGATGAAGTTTAGTGCCTTCGACATTGCTATGAACACCTCATCAGTTACTCGATCAGGAACACCCTATCAAAAGGTGAAAACATTTTGTTATACTCAAATTATTGGCAATACTGACCATGAGAAGGTTGCATTCAGTACTGGTGAAATCAACCTATGGAAGATGGAATCTATTTTAAATCATTATCAAGCAATACAATCTAAAAATTATAACTATAGCTACAGATATCCTTTCTATGTTTCCCAGTAAAATATATTACTGCAACTGCCAGCATTAAATTAAGAGGTAGATAAAAAATACAATATAGAAAGTTTGTTTATTCTTCCATTCTTGGAGCACAGGAGCCCCTTCACCACACTCTGGACCAAAATGACCAGTGTTTCAATTCAGAGATACATGGCAAACCTGACAAAACAACTTCATCTATATCCCAGTAAGTCTCCAGCACATAAATTTTGTAATGGTAAATAAATTAACTACACTAATAAAGGCATGCAGACATAGACAATTCTCCTTATGTGGATGGAGGAAGAAAAAGAAAGTACTTTTCTTTATCTTCCCTCTCCTAAAAATAAATTTCTCTTATTTATTTCTCTCCTAAGTTTCCAGAAAGACTATGAGCATCAGTTTTAATTGATAAAACTAAGTTGGAGGGGAATAAATTAATTTTATATAAAAAAGTAAAGTAATACCAGTTTTAGTTCTGCACTTCTGTTTATAACAAATTCCTTTTTGGGTAACAATGATCGAAGAAAATTTAGCCACATAAAAGAGGAAATTCAAAGGTATTGTTAGAATTAATCAAAGTGAAAATCTAATCATATCATCTATAATGAAGTGTTGGAATCCTTTAAAATAACTATGGAGCAAGGACTTTTTTCTCCTTTGAAGGAGAGAGATAGAAACCGGGTATCTTAATAGAAAGAATAAGGGATTTATCCTCTCAATACAGTGTCCAACGTGCAGAGCTTCGAGTGTATGCACCTCCCAAAGCCCAGGCCCCATTGACTCAATAACAGAACTATCTCTACCTCTCAAACCCTCTTATTTATAGACCATATGCCTTATTTCTTCAACGGTTCAACCAACTAAGCTAACTAATGCCATTTCTACCAGACACATAACTAACTCCCAATGAGTATCTATCAATGCTCCTCTCCTAAAAGAAAATGAATAACTGTGGCAGCTACAAATAACTTTGAATCCTCTTCAGTCAAACACAAATGAGTTCCACCGTAGAAAAGAACTAATCTTAGAAAATGGCTACCCTTAACAGAATTCTTATTCTTCTCTTTGATTCGTCTGAGCTTGATCCATGAATTTAGAAAAAAAGAATCTTATCCCCTTCTGATTTCTCTCATCCTGAACCCATTCCCTTGCCTCATTTTGTAGGCCTCGAGTGTTTGGAGATGATCAACTTAAGTGGTTGGGGCCTTGTCCATTAGAAAAAGTAGACCAACTTTGAGTAATACAAATCCTACCCTTGTCTCAATCACCTCACCAGCAACATTTCTACTTTTGAGTTCGGAAATGACACCCACCGTAACCCTCATCCCTAATTCCAGCATAAGGGTTGCAACAGATACACACTCGTACAAAATTTCAATTATAAATTCTACATATGAATCATTAATTGATTCATTCTAAGTGCTGTAATGAAAACATCTCAGTACATTATTTCATACTAATATAAATATCTTAGTTTGAGTTTCAAATTGATAACTATGTATAGCATTAAGACAGTAACATGAGCTTCATTTGAGTTAACCAATCAAATTCTAATGATAAAAGGACCCATTATTGACATCATCATCAAGTCACTTGAAAGTCTATTCCTAAATCACCCCATTTCAGAATAGTCATAAGATGGTCAATACTCCATCAACAGCAAACAAGACTACTCTGTGCAATTTTTAAGTCGCATTAGGTCATGACCAGTAATATACCAAAGTTACTTCAATCTATCAATCTACCGGTAAGCTTATACAACTGCTATACCTGTTTTATCATCCATTCTTTAACAGAAAGACCATCTTGAGCCTCAACATATGCCTGTCCACCAAGCATAGCTGGCAGAAGCCCAATTGCAAATTTGACTTTCTCTGGCCATGTCAGCATCTCATTGTTCCTTAATATAGCCCAGATTCCTGTTATCAGATTCATGGCATGCTTCTTATAAATACTGGTTAACATTTAGCACGTAAGGTAAAATGAAACAAAATACTGGTTAACATTTAACTATCAGTTGTTTATTTTTAGAACAGAAAATATGTTCCTGTCCTGTAAACCAGACTGATGAAGAAAGGGATAGAGATAAGAGAGCATAAGAATATACAAACCAAGCTAAATTGCTAGTTCTCTTTCGCTTTGCAATTTTGAACTTACATAAAATGGAATCAATTTAACCCTTCTGGTTCCAATGATTATTGAATTCATTGACATATATTCAAAATCAAAATTTGAATAGAAAGTTGGCTTAAAGCCTCCAAGGAAACTAAAAATACAGGATTCTGGATTTTGAGGCACTACCCATAGCATAGACAGGACAGTTGCTAGACAGTATTACAAATTTGGTAGTAGACAACTGCAAATTCTGCATGATAGGCTTTCCAAAGATAAACACATTCAATGTACAGCGACATTCAACTTCAGTTAGATGTATATAAAAATGCAGAACTATAATAAGTCTTACATCTTACCATTTAACGGGGATGGAAGGACTTCGAGAAAATCAAATCGACTAAACTCTCCGGGCTTATTTGGCATAGCAAAAATCATGGAATGCTCCTTCCATTGTAACCGATCATTAATGCCAAGTTCTCCAAATAGGTTCTGCACATTAGGGTAAGCCCCAACTGCGGGAAAGGGGAAAAGGTTATGAAGAAAAGATATCTACAAAACAAGGATTCTAATAATTAAAACATGTTTATTGATCAAATAATATGATTTATTTTGTAGTTCTAGAAATATTCCTGATCATCCAATTTTTTACTCTTCTTCTAATTCTCTTTTATCAAATGGAAAAAAATTATAAATAAAGTCATGATATCATTAACTTCAAAGAAGAAATATTAAAGAAAGAGTTGAGGAAATGAATGCTTAGCAGAAATTGATGAACTTACAGAAGATGTGGAGACCTGTTTCATACCAGTCTCCATCCTCATCTTTCCATGCAGCAACCTTAGAAAATGAATAATAGTATAAACACAACAAATTTATTATCTAATTAAACAGCACGCTAAAATGAGGAACAGAAGTCGTAAACAGTGACAATTTATTGACAAAGGGGTTAATTAGCAAGAAAACCTTTCCACCTAGAACGTCTCTAGCTTCCAGCAATATAGGCTTATGCCCAGCATCAGCCAAATATTTTGCAGTCGATAAACCAGCCAATCCTGCACTTATTTGAAACATTCATAAGCCCACCAAAGACAGAGAGATTAAAACTCAAGTCCAAAGATTACTTTACATACTAGTTTATCTTTAAATATCAAACATGATATCGGGGTACCCCTTTATCTTTAAATTTGAAATTTGACCAAAAATTGAAGATGCTGTAATTCCATAACTTTTTTTACTTTTTTCCTGACGCCTGTCCCAAGCAGGCTCCTAAGTTTAACACGTCAACATTAGAAGATAATGCATGAAATGAAAAGGGCATAAAGAGGTCCTAATCTGAAACACCCAGAACAACTAAAGCAAGAAAACCTACAAAATTTGGCAGCAAAAACACATTTTTCAAGCATAAAACGAAATATACAAGCATAGGCACAGCTTGCTTATTACCTGCACCGGCAATAACGACCTTCAACGGTTCTAGTGGACGCGGAGAAGCTCGAAAGGTGGAAGACAAGTAAGCAGCTTCGACGAAATTAACGGTGTTTTCAAGCTCCGGTCGTGGATAATCGACGCAAACGACACGCAGAGGAGAGAAATGGTTCCTCTTGGGAGCACGAATTGAAGAGGGTCGCACATTAACGCCCATAGAGTCGCTCCCAGCAAACGACAACGAAATTCTGGCATCTGCAGAACCCAGCTTGGGATTGGATATGTGTCTGGCGCCAAGCAGGCAATTCAAGTTGGCAGCAGATATATATCCAGAAGCAGCCATTGAAGCAAAGAACCCCAAATTGATGAACAGAACAGAGCCTGAATTAAAAACATGCATGTTAAAAATACTATAGCGGAATTGAAGCGTATGAAACTGTGGTTTGAAAGTTGAAGAAGTGAAAGGAGTGAGATTGAGTAGTACCAAACGAAACTTGCAGTCTGAAGAGAGAGAAAGAAAGAGAGTAGTGGAGAGAGCACAGACGCAGCGCTTTGAAAGGGTGGGTGTTGTGTGGTGCGTTTTAAGAATAATTTTGCTGTCGTGAGCTGAGGCTGAATGGAAAGTGGGAAAAACAAGGACAAAATCCAGATCATAAATGACAATAATACCCGTTACGTCTCTTCTAATTTATGTGTTACTTTGGCCAACACAACATACAATATTCTGGTATATGTTCCTGAGTTAGATAACATGGGTGTTCGGTTCTGCAACCCGAGATCAATGAAAAGATTCCTAGTCGGAAAATGTTAAAACCGTTTGGATTAACTTCTTCCGTTTTTCAAATTTTCATATATTAAGGATGTTGTAGTAATTTAAGATAAACCAGCATAAAGAATAATTATATATATATACCATTTTCGTATTTAACTTAAAATTTTATATTATCCGTATTTATATTTATATTTGATTAATACAAGGATTTTTCATTAACATTAGAATGTGTTAAAATAATACTCTGAAAGAATTTATTTCCCATCTCTAAACTTTAGTTTAAAATATTGTCTTCTTTTTCCAGTTCTCCACAAGTCAATATGTTTTGAAAAAGAATAAGAAAATCAACATGCGAAAGAAACAGGAAAAGAAATCACGCGTAATTAAGACACTCATAAAAAAAATATAAAAAGTATAAGTGAATTTTTGTGAATGTTTAACAAGTTCAATCATATATGAGAAAATAAAAAATTGTATAGTAAGAAAATAAATAAATTAAAAATATAAAATAAAATAAATCAACAGAAATACATTTTATATTATCTGATTAAATATTATCAGTATTTTAGTAATTTATATATATATATATATATATATATATATATAATTTTATTCTTTTATCAATTTAAAATTTAAAAAGTTAAAAGATATTCATACTTATAATTGTATTTATTAAAACAAATATTTCTCATCAAAATTTATTTGACTGATTTTTTTTTCACTTCTGTCCAATTGGATATGCTTTGAAGAAAAAGTAAACTGAAAAATATAATAAATATTGTATCAGTGGAAGAGATAATGACGGAAGGAAGGAGATACTATTATACTTTAACAAGTGTTTAGGAAAGAGACAAAAATAATAAAAAATGACAGGTAACATTAGTTACACTTAATTTTAAGTCTTTTTAATTAGGATAGTTCTATTTGAAAATCAATAATTAAACAAGTTCAGAATTAATTAATATCTCTTTATGTACATTAAAATTAAGTTTAATTAAGTTTTTATTACGTGATAAATGTGAGAATTTTCAATTAATTTCGTAATAAATTTTTATTGTTTATTAAGTTTTAAGAAAATTAAAAAAAATTTAATTGAGTATTTGATGTTAATTTTTTTTTTGTTAATTAGGTGTGATTGATAAGGAATTTTGAGACCTAATATGAAAATATTGACTTTTTCATGATAATGTAATTAAAGTCTTGCAAAGATGTAGAATAAACATAATCCACGACATAACCTAATCTCTCTACACACAGGTATACTGGTAAGGGATTCCAGTCATTACATTTAATCATAAGTTAAGAAGATTAAAATAGATGCATATCCCCTCAGCAGATACAATTACATAGTTTACGGCGGGCATATTGTGTACACTATCTCAAATTTTGTAACAAGCCTTCACTGAAAGTATTTGCCTACTACTATAAATATTTCAAGAACTCTGTACAAAAATACAAATTATTTCTTCAACAAAACCGTAACGGTAAAACACTAAAACATTCTTCAAACAACACTGTGTTGAAGAACTGGGCATTACTTAAAAAATCTCGGAAACTCATTTTCGGATCCATGATTTTTCCACCCCCGCGTCCTCTGCCCCTTCCACCTTTTCTTGCTCCTCTACCTCTTCCTCTTGAGCTCATGTGCTTGAAACTTCTACCATGTTTCATTTCCACAAGGGAATGAAGCAACTCATCGCATAGAATGCAGCCTCGGTGCAAGGTTGCTCCGTCTTCCAGAGGAGTTGTTTTCTTGTTGAAGTCTACTTCTATGATTGAAGAGTCACATTCACCGCACCGCTCTTTAGTTGTGGAGATTCTGTGAGCGCCTTGTGCAAGAAAAACTAGGCAATTACACATATTACAACAAAGTTTCCATCTGGGAGCACTTATTGGGTCTAAGACAAGTGTTCCACTGCACTCTGGACAAGCACATACACCCTGGGAAACCAGAGAATTTGGGCAGCTTGGATGAGGGCATAGGCTGCAGGGCATGCCGGATCCCTTGCCAATCTTGCCAGCACTACCAGTTTTAGCGGTATTGATGAGTGCTTCAATGCCTTCGAATGGGGGATTACTGTAGCAGTATGGGCATAGTGGGAATGATTTACCGTCTGGACCAGGCATAGAGCAAATTAAAAGCTCAAAATTGTCTAAAGGACAAGACAATTCTTTGTACAGCTGCAGAAAAAGTTGAAGAAATGTGAATGACTGGCATTTGGCACACCAAACAACATAGCAGCAAAAAAGACTAAATGAAACAGTAAATATCCAATGGGCAGCACATGTATTAGGAGAATAACAATTTTTTAATTAGTTTCTTACAACTGCATTCTGTTTTGCCTTAATTTCTAGAACTGTATTCTGTATAATTGTTTTTTTTTTCTTTCAGCTTGTATCTTGTATAAGCTACTGACTCTGTATTTGTGAAATATATCAATCATTCTTGCAAAATATTATTACCACGATTCCTTCTCAACTACTTTTAACTTTCCCAAGTATATTCACACTCAATCCGCTAGAGCAGAGTGTTTGACAAATATTACCCCAATCCCCTTCTCTTTCTTTTCTTTCTTATCTTTGTTCCACATCTCTGAGGGAGAGAAGCCCAAATAATAATGATGATTACAAGTTTAGACAAGTTAGGAAGGAACTGAATGGTGAGAAGGTACACTAAAAGTCCTCTTGCTCGTGATCTAATAAACAGTGAAGCCACTGTGCATGATAGCATACATAATGTAGGTCCGTAGGAATCTTAAAAGGGATGTTTATATAGTCATCCTCCAATTATATAGATATGGTAGTTATTAAATTCATGTAACCACTCCAAGTACGAAAGCTATAACACATTCTGAAAATGAAACGGAAATCTCTCAATAGTTTTCTGACAGAAATGACATTTTATGCCTGCATATCAGAGGTCTGAAACTCATAGGATTTGTTATATGATATTGTTTTGAAGGAAAAAAGCACAAATGGTTGAAAGGAAGTCAGCCCCAATAACAAATTAGCTTAAGACAAGAAAGTGGAAGGAAGAGGAGATAAATTGTAAACAGGGAAAGATATGAAGACTTTACTCTTCCGAATAAGGATGGGGAGAAATGTTAAAAAGGCTACTTAATACAATCACACAAAATACTCTAGAAACGAATTCACAGTAATATTAATTTACCAAAATTCAACAGTTTGTCAAGAGTCGATATTATTAGACAGGCTATATAATACTACCTTGATGTTTCCCTTCTGTGGGAGATAATAAACCTCCTCACATGTACCACAATACAATCGTGGAGGCTGAGAAGAAATGTACTTCATATATCTCAAGCATTTACCACATTTACTCAGAATACGCCCTGAATCAGTAAGAGCAGAAAACTGTGCTTCAAATAATGCATCCATATCTTCAATCTGACCAAGATAGAAAGCAACAGAATTAATATAACAATGTAACCTACATCCATGTGCAACTTAGTAGCAAATGTCACGGGGACTCTTTATGGACAATATTTGAAAGGAAAGAATATAGAAGACATGGAATATTTCTACTCACGGATACATATGGAATAAATCCAGATGCATCAACTCATGAATGCATTCAAAGGAGAAGTCCAAAACCTCATAGCCTTACAAAAGCATATGTTATTAATAAAAGGTTTGACAAACAACAGTAAGCATAGATTGTAAAACCAAAGCAAAAGATGTAATGAACCCAGGGAAATACAGGATAAACTGTGACCTGACCAAATTAGAAAGAAAAAAAGAGTAAATTTTTACCCAAACAAGTTCAAAAATACATGATCTTCAGGTTAAGGTTGGAGAAAGGAGAATAAACAGAAACTATTTAGTATAAACAAATAAGTCTAATGTGTTGTGAAAATTGAAAAAACAATTGTACACAACCATATTATCACCAACACAAGAAGAAGCACTAAACCAAAATTAGCCAACCTTTTTGACGAAGTAACTAAACTTCTGCGTGAACTGTTGGATTACATGCTGCACCACATGTCGATGATCTACCTGACCCTTGGCAATAAGAGTAATTTGTTGCTCAATGAAGCTACGAATATCGGGCAGGCAGAGATCTGGATCTATAGTTTGATAGCCTCTTACTAATGTAATGCCTAATGGGGTTGGGACAAGCTTTCTGCCTGCTTGTACCTGCAATTTGACTAGATGAATATCCACACAATGATGCTTCTATATAGGCTACATGTCTATATACATTACCTGCACATAATTCCGTTCACATATGTTGTTAATATGTACAGGAATTGAAGCATCTGTTCCTATTCCATTCTTCTCCATCAGGGATATCAGCTCACTTTCAGTTAGGTAATCTGGAGCACTGGTACTCCCCTGTAGAGCTTGTGGGGTTAGATATCCGTAAAATATACAGAACTCTAATGCAAAATGGCTTTCAACATTTTTCTTCTTCCCAGAAATGGATATATGATCAACTATCTATTTGAATATAAAACTGAACAGTTTCTTTTATGGCCGTACACCATCACCAACAAAGACAACAAAAAAGACTAGAAATGGCTAGAAGTTAGGATCAAATCTAAAATAATGCATACAGAATCTGAATGAGTCAGGAGGCACCACAGTTACCTCATAGAGCTCCAACTTTGATACTTCTATTTTCTGGCCTTTTACAAATGATGGAATATTTTTATCATTTAAGGCCAACCAAGGCATTATAGAAGTAAATCCTTTGGTGACAACATGTTGCCCTGTACAATGAAAGAACTCTCCACCAATGGAAAACTCAACCTTTTTCCTGGAATGATAACAATAATGTATGAAAAAACTAAATGTTTATCAAGTCCATTTTGCAAGGGCATGTGAATATTTGCAATAGTTTAGACAAAGATTGAGTTAAGAAGAAAGAACCAGAAATATGATGCCAATATATTCTGTAAACATTATATTATTATGATGATGACAACAGCATGGGGGAAGCCACATCCTGAATATTCTACCACGTGCACTTTGATACAGTTGGACAATAAGAAATTGGAAGAGAGAAAATTCTAATAGGTTGCAGAGTCTATCCATTTATGAATTTATGAAGAGATATTACCCTGGTTTAGTACATTGTTATAAAACGTTTGACATTTATACCCAGTCTGCAGTATTGCTAAAATTATCAAAATGTTTAATTATCCAAATAGAACCAAAACAAATATAAATTAACAAGATGGCCTCAGATAAAACAATCCAAACAAAAGGCACAGGACAATTGTGGAAACACTTGAATGATGTCAAAACCATCAGGCGATGATCAAGAAACGTAGAAACAGTATAACTTTTTACCTTATATACTTGCAGTCCGGAGAAACTGTACCTATGAAGTGTTGACAAATATATTGGTACAGCTTCCAAGCATCATTGCCCAGCATATCTTCTGCTGCTGATCTCATTGGGGTAATGGGAGGATGGTCACCTACATCTGTTCCCAGACGAGGTTTTTGATAACCAGTGGTAAGTAGTCCGTGTACATAATTACCCCATGTTGGATTATTTGTTTGTGCAGAGAGCACACCACGGAAGTCAAACGAAGGAGGGTATGCAGTGCTTTCTGTGCGTGGATAACTTGAGAAACATTGTGCAGAAACCAATCAAACATTAGTACATCCTACAAATTAAGAACATATAACATTGTTAATATTGAAGACCAGGAGATTGTGAGAAAACCTGATGAAACCTTGAGTATACAACCGTTCAGCTAGTTGCATAGCCATCTGAGGTCCAAATCCTAGAGCACTTGAAGCAACCTGAAAAGAACATTGTACCCAAGTTATTTTGCATTAACTCAAGAAATAAACACTGAATTCGAAATGAAATATAGAAATAGTTTGATTTTTACAGAAGATTTGAGAACAAACATTAAAAGAGCTCCACAGAATAAAGCATCATTACATAATAGTGGAGTTTTGCATCTGATATATATAAAGAAAAGGAAAATGATAGTTTGACACCCTCTGGGTGACAAATTTTTGACACCAATGACGTGTCAGCTTCTCACTGGTTGACCCTTAAGAAAAAAAAAATTTAAATGACGTGGAAAATGATGGGATTTTTTCGAAATTGGAAGGAACCTTCAGAATTTGAAATTCAATTTCAGAAATCTAGAGAGAGAACGAGAACGAAACCCTCCCAACGAACGACAAAGCCCCACTTCCCGACTCCACCGTGGTTCGCCGTTCCACGCCCACCGGAGGTCCACCGCCGATCATCTTCGCTCGCGTCTCTTCCCACCGATCAACTTCGCTGCCACCGTGGCCGTCGTTCCCTCCGTTCTTTCTCTTCCCGCCGTCCCAGTCGTGCTGTTTCCACCGTCAACTCACCGTTCAACAGCCACCGGAAGACCACCGTCACTCGCCGTTGAACCGCAACCCAAGGACCACCGGAATAGTAGTGGAATGGAATAAATGATTCAAACTGATAAAAGGGAACAATAACACATAATGTATCTACAAGTTATGATTCCCAATTGTTATTTCCAAAAGCAAAACTCTTTATACTTCTTCCATGTGCCGACACCAACATCAACATTGCTTTCAAATTTGATACATGAAGATTCTATATTGGAAACAGTCCCAAATTATAATAATACATGCCTCTGAAAACAACACCATGATGGCAGAGTAACAACTGAACTAAAGCAATCATGGCAAAACTGGAAAAAAGCCATAACAGTTTAATGTTGCCAGAAATTGAGAACAATTTCGCACATATTCCATTCCAATACTATTTTCGCACATATTGCATTCCAATAGGGCAAAATCGTTGCATTCGATAACACACATCATAAACACAGTCAAGGTAGTATGCCATTTCAATTTTCCCTTTCCAATTAAAATAAAAATTCCAAAATAGACCTACCTCGCGAAAGGCAAGGTAAGACGGCGGCGGAATGAGAAAGCAAGCCAAGCCGGCGGGAAGGAGAAGGCAGGGTATGACACTGGATCTGTGCCTGAACGTGCTCCGTTGATCGCCAAAACGAGCTGGGAAGAGACGCCGCGACTGGGAACACACTTTGTTGGTGGCCCTCGGGTTGCGGTTCAACGGCGAGTGACGGTGGTCTTCCGGTGGCTGTTGAACGGTGAGTTGATGGTGGAAACGGCACGACTGGGACGGCGGGAAGAGAAAGAACGGAGGGAACGACGGCCACGGTGGCAGCGAAGTTGATCGGTGGGAAGAGACGCGAGCGAAGATGATCGGCGGTGGACCTCCGGTGGGCGTGGAACGGCGAACCACGGTGGAGTCGGGAAGTGGGGCTTTGTCGTTCGTTGGGAGGGTTTCGTTCTCGTTCTCTCTCTAGATTTCTGAAATTGAATTTCAAATTCTGAAGGTTCCTTCCAATTTCGAAAAAACCCCATCATTTTCCACGTCATTTAAATTTTTTTTTTTTCTTAAGGGTCAACCAGTGAGAAGCTGACACGTCATTGGTGTCAAAAATTTGTCACCCAGAGGGTGTCAAACTATCATTTTCCTAAAGAAAATTCAAATGTATCCATTATTTATAGTTTAAAAATGTTATTTTCTGCATGTGATTCTTAACCTTTAGAAGGTTCACTGTGTTTAGACCAACAGGACGACTTTTTGTTTCCTGTTTTTCTGATATTTCAGTAACTTCCAAAAGTCCATCTTCAGAAACAAGCTTTTGAAACATCATAGCAACCTGAAATGGAATAAAAGTGTCTAAAGGATGTCCTTCATCTGTTGGTTTGAGACAAAGAAAGAACATAAATATAAAGGAGTAGAATTGTTCACATTTATGTCAAACAATCTGCCACGATGCCATTCTAGCTGAATTTCATAGCCATTTTGAATTATGTAAGGGTGCAAACTCCAAAACTTTTCTGGCTTGAAAGTGTTTATTTGTAAATATCGCTGCACACAAAATCCTAAGGTTGGAGTCTGACACGGACCATAGCTGAAATAGGCAGCAATTACCCCAATCAATAACTTCATCAAAGTTTAAACAAATAATGTTCAGATGCAAGTAGATCTAGAGAAGATATTGCAGCTTGCATTTCTAGGAGGCAATGCATGTCAAGCCTAGGAACCTAACCAATCTTAGGTCCGGAATGCATAAAAGAACAAGAATAGCATAACAAAACAAAACAAAACACACCAAAGACATAATGATAACATAGTCATTAATTTATGACAAAGGGATTATTGCTTTTTGAATAAAAAAAAATGAAAGAGAATTAAACTAGTATCACATCACATTACTAATTGTTGCAACAGCTTCAGCTACAAGAAAATGGATTCATGATATATACCAAGCTGATCTTGAAATCAACAGTATCATTGCAAGAATAGTAAGTTGATCGGTCTCTTTCTTTTGGGATTTGCAGAAACAGAATGAGGCTTCATGCATTTTGAACTTAAGACATTATTAGCAGCCTTATGTGGTTTAGAGGTCTCAACTGTCTGACCTTTCTCTGGCAATTAACAAGCCAAAAACTAAGTAAACCCTCACTGCAATCAACATCAACTAGCTATTTTTTTTTTATTTTTGACACAATTCCTGTGGCAAGGTTTAGTTGAAGCACTATAATGCAAATCTCTATTCAGCTGTTGCTACTCTGGGATATGCACAAGTTACATATTCTGATTTCAAATAATTCTAAATAGAAAGATATGACTATGATTCTTCTTCATCATCATCATCATCAACAACAACAAAGTCTTATCCCATTAGGTGAGAGAGATTGCGGCATGGATCACACAATATCATTAGAAACGGTTAAAAATCAAAGGCTGTCATTCTTCACAAATGAAATATAACAAATATAGCAAAACAGAGAAAATACAATAAATAAATAAAATGAAATACAGAGCAGAAAACTAACGAGATGACCCTGGAGTCTAGGTTCCCATATTTTCCTTGGAAATAACTCGTTTGAAATCGAGTGAACGCAACTCCAACTTTCAAATCTATCTCTTGCCTAGCATCTACAGCCATCGCCTCATCTTTATTTGGTCTGACAAGGTTGTCTAAGGCCTTCACAACATCTTTCTCAGTAACAGAAGAGAACCGTGCACGGTAAGTGTCATTTGTTTTGAAACCAGTACACTGTATAACTGCAACAAAATTCAATATTTTATATGGTTCAAAATATGATTTGAAATTTTCGAGTTGATTAACTCATTCCAAAAAATACTGAATTTGAAAGCATAATCTGCACAGAAACAAGATGCTCCATTATAACACAAGGCGAGATTATATGTTCCTTGCAAATGGCAAAGGGAAATTTTGAAATGTAGGGAACGCCAACCGTTGGTGGTGTAACCGATACACATAAAGCACGAAAAACAAAATAGAAAATATTAAGTCTCCTTAATATAAACAACTTGAAATATTGCACAGAAGGCCACTCTTAGCTGGCAATTTCTTCGTAGTACCTTAAGGAGAAAGTAAAACAAAGAAAGGATAAAAAGTTAGATGCAAATACTAAGCTGCCAGTATTAAACAAACCTTATTGACTAATAGTCTTTCTAAGGGACAGAAATCGGGCTGAAGAGTTTTGTTCATCCTAAAGCAAGGGTACTGTGGCAGCCTTTTTTTACATTTTAATATTCAATTTATTCTTTCTGTGCAAGCTACCTTAGACAACTACAAGTCGATTTGTTCTAAGAGCTAGATTTTTTTTTTCAATAACAATAAAAACTCACATCTACTAACTTTGCATTGCAATAACATAGCATAGACTGGTTATAATCATCAAAGCATGACAAAATAAAGAAGAATAACAAAGGTAGTGACATATATGTTAAAATGAAAAATTATACAGTTACCCTCAAAACATATATTTTCTCCTTCACGATCACAATCTAACCATAATACCAAATAACGACATCCACGAGCTTCTTGACTTAAATGTCTACAAATATGTGCCTGAATAAAAGAAAAAAAAAAATGTGTCAGTAACTGCAGGAAATCATCACAAATAAGTCAACTATAGATGAGAAAATGCCATGTGCTATGACTCGATTTGTAAGAAGTTTGCAGGCTTCAATGGAATTAACACTCTTCAGAATGTATAGAGTGCAATGAAGGCAAAAAAAAAACAGCTTAACTCATTTCAATATAATCAGGCATTTACAAAACCCTGTGAAAAGCATTTAAAACAGTATCATGTCTCACACCACTGAAATAGAAACTGCTGGAATAAATAAACAAGATAGCTTAAACGAAATTATAAAATGAACACTTATCACCCTTGATAAGAGTCAAGATCAAGTGAAACTTTGAAATGATACCAGTCCTTCTTTGATCAAGCAATTTACACCCAACAGCTTAGTTCAAACTCAACACAACTGTGAAAAGTGCGTGCACTGCCCATTTTTGAAGGCCACTATATTCACTTAATAGGATATTTAGGAGTTAAAGCAACTATTGTTTTAATTTTTTTTCAAAGCTTCTACAACTTTGCATCTAAAAGGAATGTGTCTAAAAGTTTATGAACTGTGTTAACTTTTCTCCAGCAAGCTGAGGCACACAAAATGACCTTCCTCACCCTTACCTCTATCCCTTTCCAATGACTTATGAAAACCTATTAATGATACATGTTACAAATACGTAATTATTTGTGATAGAAAGTTATAATTATTTGCCATTGGAAAAAAAAATCCCTTGTATGCCTACGACCTGCAGCCATTTTGTAGTATTCAAAACTAGAAGAACTCAAAAACACACGAAAACTATAAAAAAAAAAAAAGTTCCAGAACATTTCCCCCTAGTGAATTTCTAAGCACATTTAGAAAACATTAAGAAAACCGTCACCAATCTTTAGGAAATGTATATAGACAGATAGATCACTACCAAAAATTTAATGTTATTGTCTCCTCTAACTTCATACCAACTGTGAGCATACAAAGCATCATGAAATTGGGTTTCAGTTTCAGTTAGGAAAACAAACACGTAATCTATCATGCTACCAATTACTCCAAATAATGTATAAATGATTTTATGAGAAGACATAGAGAAGCGAGTGCAACAAAAACTGAGCCTCTTCTACTGTGATTTGTGAATCATGTCCACTGACAAACCACAGATCTAACAGAAAAGCAGGAAATAATACTAGGAAATATATGTAAAGGAATACCTTTGGGTTTGACTCATTCTTTATAACCTGAGCCTGAAAAAGATCTAACGGATCTGTGGCTGTCCAATCTTGATATTTAGCAGGAAAATCTACACTAGATTATCAACAAAATATAGAAAACCCAGAGTGAATACTCAAAACACTCAGGATTTAAGACATGTGTACCATGCAGTGAGACCAAATAGCATAGTTTGCATCATAAACTGTTCCAACCTTCAAAAAATTAGTACAAAACAAGACACTTGCTACACTTTCAATGACAATGAAATTAAACCACAAACTAGATAGAGGTTCATGTCAAACAACTCCAGTGATTTAATCATATATTATGCACTATCTTTTCGTTCCTTTGATCATATGGAAGTTGTGGAACAGCATCATATAGAATTTCTTGTTTTGCATGCCACTCACTGAGTTTCTATAGTATTCCTTAACATGTAATCTAACACAACTTCCATTTCAAAGAGAGACATGACAAATGGAGTGCAAATGCCTCATAATATTTCAAAAGATATACAAAATAAAAAATAAAAGCTTAAATGAAAATCTTTATAAGTGATCTCCTCGAAAAAAGATAAGAAAAATACCTGAATACGTGTCCAATAACTGATGTTACTTTAAAATATGCAGGCGATCCAAGAAACTTCCCGTCAAATTCATGAACTTCCGTACTTCCCCTCCTCGTAAACATCTGCTTACATGATGTGCTTCAAAAAGTTTAATTTTTACGTACAGCTAATATTTATACTCAGTGCAAAATATTTACACTGAAAATCAGTCACATTCACATATCATCTAAAGTATGTGTAACTATTAGAAAAGTTAACAAACCTATCACACTTGACAATATGAGATTAGATCAGACTAAAAACTGTCACTGCGTTCTAATTAAATTATAAAAGTAAAAAAATTATCATACATGGCAATATGTGATTGAATAACAGTGTAAAAATCTGCAGTGAATTCTAATTAAATAATAATAGTAATATGAGACTCGGTTGCATTGAGGAAACATCTATATAGGATTTGAATTGAGGAAACATATATAGGTTTTGAAGTAAAACAGTGTGTATACGAAATGCGAAAACCAGTACCTGAGCGCGAGAGAGAACAGAAGCAATAGAGAGAGCGATGCTCGGCTTCTCTGCGACCTGAAAGGAAAATCACAAAACAAAAGGTCACAACAACAACGGCAAGAACACCGCATGGAAACAATATCCATGAGAGGACTGAATTTATCTGACCATCAGAACTTTCGGAATGGGAGGCGCCATGCTTCTATTCAACTTCTCTCTGCTTCAGCTGCGCGAAGAGAGAGTGAACAAAAAAAAAAAATAGTATCGTTTTTCAAACGGGATTGGAAATCTGTGCCTGGCACGCTATAAAATTATTTTAAATAATATATAAAGCTAACTCAAAATAATTTAAAATATAAAATACTTTTGATTATACTGTATACTTTTTAAAATTTATTCAAATGTTATGATAAAATAAGTTTAACGAAATACAT
This sequence comes from Vigna reflexopilosa, assembly GCA_027742785.1. Classification (NCBI taxonomy): domain Eukaryota; kingdom Viridiplantae; phylum Streptophyta; class Magnoliopsida; order Fabales; family Fabaceae; genus Vigna; species Vigna reflexopilosa. The sequence continues at coordinate 334,890 of CM050914.1, read as the reverse complement.
AATACAGCATTATCTAAAAGTTCAATATGACAATATACATCTTTTACGCTTAGCCAATGTATCTTTAGAACTTTTTACTTCATTTTTTATGATGGTTTGAATTTCTTTCAAATAAATCTGAATATATTATTATAACTTTTAATTTCGATTATAGAACTTTTACATAAAGGTTTTAAGAAAATTGTAATCGGTATCAATTTTTCACAAACGCGGTTTTTTCTATGATTTTAACTTTTGGGAAAATAGTTATAGCGTTTTTTGTTTTGTGAACCTGTTCATTCAAATTTAAAAATTTAAATTTATTTGAAAAATGTGTCCTTAATAAAAGAAATGTCGTGGATGATTTTCAAAACCACGTATGCAATTCGTGATATGATCATAGTTATATAGTTTTCTTTTATGAAAAATATTTAATTCGGAGTATAAGAAGATTATTGAAATTCTGTAACTTTTTATATGATTATTTAATATATATTTTTATAATGTAATATGTTGTTTTGAGTAAAGAAATTTAGAGATTTTTTTTTTCATGTCATCGTTTTTGTAAAGCCTAGTCTATCAACAAACACGTTGTATTTATTTTATTAAGGAAGTTTTACAGGAGAAAGAAATCACATTAATGAAGCTGGGCATATTTTTTGTTATTGTTTCGTTAAGTATGAGCTTTAATATTAAGACGGTTTGACTTATAATAGTTTAAATAATACTTGAAAATTCATTTCGAGAAACAAGTTAATTATTTTAGTCTTATTATTTTAGTCTTGTAATATATGTGAAATGAGTACAAATGTGTACTATTAATCTATTAAAGAACATGAATACTACAAGGCAAAAAAGTTATATTAAGTTTATTCAATTCAATTATTTTCCTTCTCCAACCCAAATTCCAGCTATTAAGACAAAAAAAATGGAAATATGTTAATAATATAATTTCATAAATTGGAATTAAGAATAACAAAGAATGAAGAGCTGCATCATCGACTTTGCAACCGACAATCGCTATCTGGTAAATGTTGTGTCTACTCAACGTGCTTCTGCAAGGAGAGATAAATGGGGGAGAAACTCGTCTATGCTCACAAAAAGTAAGAACGAAAGAATACAACCTTTTTTATCAAATCATATATGGACAAATTAATACAAATGACACACTGTAATGAGATGATATATTTATATGTTACATCTATCGTAACCAGAGAACCATGATGGTTCTGCTAGTTTTGCAAGCTCGCCATACTCTGCATTATTATGAAATGGCTCAAACCGATCATTAAAACTGTTTGGTTCCTTTGAGTCGTCATAACTGGGCATGACGACATCGTCATCATAAGTTGGTCGTACCGATTCCTTCGGTAAACGTGCTTCTGCAAGGAGCTCATTAAGTGTGATGATCTCCTTCTCATGTTTCTTCTTCAACTTGTCAATTTGTTTGTAGGCCTTGGCGGCTTCCTGTTCTGCATCCATAGCCCGTTTCTGCAAATTACATGTTAAAAAGTGAGGCTCAGTTAGTGAACCGAACTGACCCAGAGGTTTAAAAATTTCACCACTACTAGATAAAATATTGATTTCCAACTGCAGCAAGTAAAGACTTCAATTTCAAAAGATAATCATAAGATTCTGCAAATTTCATGTGAAAAGTCCGGCTCAGTTAGTGAAATTACAATCACAGCTAAACATAATAAAAAGTCATCCAGTTGATAAAATAAAACCAAACATGGAGGGTATTTGAATTGTTGCTAACCTGTGCAGCAGTGACAGTTTCTTCGGCCTCTTTTAGCCGCAAAAGCAGTTCACCAGCAGCTTGTACTGCTTCTGCAGTGTCCTTCAACTGGGACTGAAGCCCTTTATTTTCATCCCTTAAGATTCTTCGTTCTTTTTCTCTTTCCGCTTTTAACGCTGAAATTTCAGCAGCAAGGGCATTTATGAACTTAGATTCTGCACCTCTTACTCCTGCTCTGGAAGCCGCTTTCTTGACATCCTCAATTCCATCTTGGATCTGTCTATGCCTTGCAAGCAAATGGATGTGTTTCTCTTCCAAATCTGCATATTGTTCTAAAAGTCTTGCATGCCCTTCTATAGCCATGTGCATGGCTTCCTGAAGCTCCTGAGTACACTGCCTCTCAGCATCTAATTCCTGCTTCCTCTTTTCAGATAGCAACCTGCTACTTTCAAGCTCAGCTCTAAGTTCTTCAGAAAGACAAATCCACCTGCTTTCTGCCTCAGTCCATTTAATTCTTTCTTGTTCAAATTGTGCTTCAATATCACTCTTGGATGATGCTAGAATTTCATTTGCTTCATTATTGTTCTTGGAGGATTCTAGAATTTCCTTTGCTTCAATATCGTTATTGGATGATGCTAGAATTTCGTTTGTCTCCTCTCTCTCATCTGTCAACTCTGGAATGGCAGCGAGGGTTGCTGCCGTACTGGGATCAGAAGACAACGTCAATTGCAATAGAGGATATTGCTTCCTTGATGATGTTGATGAAGAGTCAATATAAAATTGAAGCTGGCTTCTCAAACTTTGTATCTCTTCCATCAGCACTTCTCTCTCCCCAAATTTATAGAAATTTTGATATTTTTCCAATTCATCTTGCACCTTTTTCAACTCTATCTTCATTTCCAAAACTTCTGGATGATTCTCGTACTTATCCTTTAACAACTGTTGATAGTAATCACACATTATGAGCATAAAATATCAGACTACTGTTCATAAATGTGAAGGGCAAAAGAACATATTTCTACCTTGTGTTCATGGTTCAGAGCCACTAGTTCTTCTGCCATGAACTCTTCGGTGGGTAGAACACCATCCATGAGGCTCTCAAGACGAAGAATTTTATCTTCCCTTGTCTGTGTAATTATAGCATTGCATTCCCTCTCATGCTTGTACTGTTCCACCTTCAAGTACAGCATTCATTAATAACATCGTACACAAAAAAAAAATGAGATGGTTGTAAATAAGAAAGAAATTTACCAGGCGATTAAGCTGCAGTATCTCAGAACTCTGCTTGGCACAAAACTCTTCAAGTGCCATTTCTCTCCTTATAGATTCTGCCAAAACCTTTTCTACTGCCTAATCAACAGAAGTAAAAGGAGTTATAACTGATATAATGAATTCAAGTTCTACAAAAGAAATGCAACTGAATTTTTACACCTACTTTGAGCACTTGTTTCTTTGGCCTATCAACAGACCCAGGACATTCAAACGGTACTAACTGTAGGTTTGAGTCATTGTCAGTCTCGTTGGCCTCAAGTTGTGCTCTGCTTTTACAATTACTACAGGTGAATAAAACAGAATTCTCTCCAACATTATCATCAAGAGAAGTCTGCAGGCCCACATCAACTTTGTCAACTGGAAAAACTAATCTAGATTCTCTTGGCCGTAAGGAAAACCTGTTTGCTGACTGCCTCAAAGCTGAATTGCGTTGGTAACTATCAATAACTTCAAGACCATGGCGTATGCTTGCTGCTAAATTTTCTGTTTTACTAATGAAATTTGGAGCTGTCTGACTACTACAGGCAGAATATGAGTTTTTCTTATTGCTAGTTCTAATTCCCAAATCTTTTTCAACATGAAGATCGCTCTCAGAAGGAGACAACCCTGTTGATGTCCTCAGACTTTTTCTGCTGGTACTGATTCTAGGAGAAACACTAGGAGCTGGGGATTTAAGTATTGGGGACAAATCACACTGAACTATGCTAAGGCTGGCAGGTGAGACACAATTCATTGCTGCACTAGGAGACTCACTGGGCACATCTGGAGCTGCAAAACCAGTAAAACTTCCAATGTCAGATTCACCCATTGGACATGATGGTTCTTCACCGAGACTTTTACAGGCAGGTATATTTTTCTCCTCACTAGGTTGAGCTAAATCCTGATCATCAGTGTTCATTCCGTTGTCATTATCAGCTGCAGTATTACAATTACTCGGCATATTGGCATTGCAGGAAGCTTCATCATGGTCCTCAATAACTTCCCCGTCAATTTCCATCTCCTCATCACCATCTTCATCAACACGGGATAATGGTGGTGGTCGATTGAGGCTGGACTGTAACAAATTCAAGCTTCGCCGGATCCAAGCTGCTGAATGACCTCCACTTGAGCCCATTGGGTTGTAGCCATTTTCTTTAATTCGATGGAGCTCATCCTGTAGATATCATACACTTCTAAGCTACCACAAAAGCAAAATGAAGAATGGAAAAACAGAAGGTGATTTAAAATTATCACAAAAATATACCCTTAGTTGTCGTATCACTTGTCGCAAGTGCTTCACATCTTCTTCCATAACTTCATTAACAACTGCCTTGTTCTTGATAGCTTTTGCACGTTGCGCAAATCTCAGTGTACTAAATGTTTCACTTCTACAACTGCACAACCGAGACATTTAAAAAATTCTGTAGTACAAAAGAATTAGAAGGTAAAACATTTCAAATGAGCAGTGCTTCACATACTACCTTTGCGCTGGTGAAATAGCACAAATCATTGCTAATTTTGCATTTCCTCCAAGAGACTCCTGCAACAGAAATGTCAGCCTCGAATCTCTATATGGTATATGCCGCTGCTTTCCCGATTGAGAGACTTCCGCAAGAATATTTATCAAATTCCTGCAGTACAATTTAACCTCAGTAAAGTACTAGCTTATAATAAAGAAATCCATGATTCCAAAAAACACTTGCATCTCTGCCATAATCTAGTTTTGCCATTTGTTTGTTTTACTGGCCTAAATTACGTTCGTAGTGTCCTAACATTAAGAAAATGTAACTTTCAGTACTGAACTGTCTTTGTTAACATTTATCCTAGCACCTGAAGCTGGCACTTCAGGATACCATGATATTTGGCTTATTTCTGGGCTTTCGTTAAAAATCAACAAATCACATACAAGATTTTCTACTTTCTTGTGTTTCTGGCTTGGTATTCAAAGCTTTAATTCACCATTTGTAATTATCTTTAACACTTATTTGCTCTCAATATAATACACTGACAAGTTAAACCATACCCAAGCTGTGAGAGTGATCTATTAATATTTCCAGCTTCTTTCAATCGCTCTCCTGCAGCGCCGGTTGATTTTTGTCGTTCTGACCCAGCTAAATCAACAAGATTGATCCTACTTGTTTTAAATCTGCTCACACCATCTGCTGTACTCTGCAAACATGAATTTACTTCAAAACACTGAAAAGTTCTTTTGGCAAACTATTGTTGAGAAGAACAAAAATTCAGGATGAACAGATTTCTTAAGCTTTCATATTAGCTTAATCAAACACTTTCAACTGTCTGCATTAACATAGGATCTATTATTCTATCATTAACATCAGCAGTCCACTCATCATTACTAAAAGTGCACATTATGGACACTTGAGATAGTGTATCACCTTGCATCGAGATTCAACTACACAAATTAAAACAGTGTGTGAGCGGGAACTCTCTGAATTTATACTGGTTGCACCGGTTCTTCTGTTTGATAATCCCTGCAATATGAAAGGCAGATATCAGTAAAACACGTTACATGGAAGGGGATGTTGTGGCATTCTCTACAGCCATAAGACCTACATTGTATTAAATTTGTTTAATTGAAGCAAAACAATAATAAGCGTTTGAAGCAGAGTTTCTACATAAATGTTCTTTAAGAGTCTTTACTCTTCCAGAAAACTTTACACAAGTGAAACCAAAAGTTTATTATTTAATTAAAATCATAGCAATGCATGACATAAAATCTCTCCATTTTCTTCTAGCAACTTCACTGCTTTCCATTGAGCATCATGTTTGAAAGCATAAAAAAATAGCTGCTGTACAACACCGGGCTATAACTAGTTACTGAGGTTAATGATATTGCCCCTTAAGTCAATGCTCAAAACTGAGTCATAAAATAAAGAGAACATATGTCTTAATCAACACCGGTGGTAATTGTGACAAATACCTTTATTAAAAGCTGAGTTACATCCTTAATTGAAGACACGGGCTCCTCTGTAAGATTTTCAACATAGACACCAGATTTGACATCTTCTCGAATCTGGACAAAAAGCAAAATATCAGTTCCAGCACAAAATTGCTAAGCACGAGAAAAGCAATTAACACAAATGGTGTTTTAGAATTTACCTGTAGGTTTTTCAGACTTGGATCCAATAGATCCATGATTTGCTCATTGTATATCTGCAAAAACAAACTTTGTGTCAAATGGACTTACTGACAAGGTTAAACAGGTCTCCAACAGGGAAGAAGCAATTTAGAGTTAATCAACCTCAAGAAAAGAACAGTTGCACTGATAGTTGAGTTGCTTGTCAGAATGCTTAGTTTGCTCCTGTGCAAGAAATGCAACAGTTAGTAAGCGTCACGAAAATGGTGCAAACACTTCAAATAATTTTACAAGAAACCAAAATTGAATGTTTACTTCATTTATGCGTGCAAATAGTTGCTGAAAAACACGGGGTGCAAGTCCTTGCTGATCGTTTTCTTCCGACAAACAGTTAGCAGGACCCCACATCGTATATGTCTTCCCACTCCCCGTCTAGCAAGTTCAAAAACACAACATCATCAAACTCAACAGCACAGGAGCGGCAGCAACAGGACAAAACTAAAAGTTAAATTAAAAGTCAACGGGAAGAAGAAAAACCTGTCCATAAGCAAAAACCGAACTATTGAAACCAGCCAAGCAATGCTCCACCAGTGGCGCACCAACATGTTCGAAAATATCCAGCTGAAAAACAAGATCCCAAAGCGCATCAAACACCGAAATCAATAATTCTGAAGAAGATAAAACCACGGTTTTAAATTAAGGTTTGATCACAGTCCTTGTGGCGAAAAATCGCGTTAGGGAACATCTCTTTCAAACAAAGTATAAAAGAACGGTACTGAGCATGACTAAAAATAGAAACCCTGCCTGAGTAGCCGCAGTGTCAGCAACGGAATCGAAGGTGAAGTTGTGGCCATTGATGGACAATGAATCATTGGAAACCTTCTGAACAGTGGGATCTCCTTCGTCCTTGTCGGGACAGAGCGGCCTCATCCTCACAATAACCTGCAAAAAAGGCAAGAAGTGAGAAAGGGAAGTCAGATAGAAGACATTAGAAAGTAAGAAGTCGAAAAGAGTAATAGGCGAAAGCAACCTTGACGCCGGAATCGGAGGATGCGGGGAGGGAATTGTCGGTTAGGGCATCGGCAGCCATGGCGAGCTTTCGCTTGAGAGGGTTGGAAGCGGGGGGTCTCGGAGGCAGGGGACTCTTGAACTTAGCGGGGGAAGGAACGGCGAGATTGGGATCGGAGGGAGGGTCATTCTCTTTGGAGTGTTTGTGCTTGCGAGAGGGGCGGGTTTTGGCGGAGCTAGGAGAGGCGGCTGTGGTGGCCGCAGAAGCGAGTTCTGCGTCCCTGAGAGGGTTTCTTGGGAGCATGAAGTGCTTCATTTTGGGGCAGAGACGAGAAGAACACAGAAAGCGAACGAAATGGGAAAAGGTAAGAAGAAAGATGATGGGGTTTGGAAAGAGCCGTTGGAGGGATAGGGATTTGAATTATTAGAGAGAGGAGTTGAGTTGACAGAGATAGGAAGAAAGAATAAAGATAATAGAGAGCGAAATTAACTTTTTGAATTTGTGTTGGATCTGGAGCGTCTCACTGGATCCGGATACCCGGAAAACACCAGGATCCGATGGAAACCAAACTGCTTGTTATCATTATGTGTATCATTAAATTATTACTAGATTAGACTATAGTGCTTAACAAACTCTTAAATTCAACAATATTAAATAAACTTCACCAAACAACTGATATGATCATCACTTTAATATTAATGGAAGTGGATTTTTATAAAATTCAATTATGCCAATAACAATATTGTGTCACTACTTCTAAGTTAAATTTTCATAATGTTGAAACTTTCATTACCTACTTAAATAACTTCTAACAACAAAATAGCATTTAATAATTTCAATATGATTATCCAATTAAATATTCATCTCATTAAATTATTCTTATGATCTTAATTTTGGAATTATCTTGTGACAAATAACTTCAGTAATTTCTAAGATCTTTAGAAATTGTCCAAATTTAAATCACGTAACCCGTGATTAAATAGGAAAGTAATAATCTTTTAAAATTGAAGTATTGTCATAGTTTAAAGAAAAATACATTTAGGCATAGTTATATTATATGTAATAATTGTTTAATGTCTTTCACATTTTTTTTAATCAATGTGATTCTATTATTTATTAAAAGGAGTCAGTATTATTATATTAATAATGTTAGAGAATGATGAGTTTTCATAATGATATGAATATTTTGTCTTATAAAAACCTAAATGTACCATTTTATATAGTCAACACCATTTAGAAGTGTCAATAAACTCCTCTTAATAAATATTGAAATCATAGGTCAAAATAATTAAAATATATATATTACACAAGTATTACAAATAATAAAATTAAAAATAAATAGTAAGCCTAAAAATAATATTTCTGATTAAACATAATTCTCAAGTGGTGTAATCAATCCCATGTTTCGAGAACCACTATACAAAAAGATGCTTAATTACGTATAATGTTATGATAAAATAATAAATAAATGTTTTCGTAGGTATAATCATATAATAGTAAAATCCACGTATATACTAAATAAAATTTAGCGGGCATAATTTTTTTACTATAAAAAGTAAACTAATTATTATTTGTGTACCTTAATTTATTATAAGTTTATTAAAGAAAAACACACGCATTCCTAGTATAACTAAATGTAATTTTTTTCTTTTACTTATTGATTATAGTCATACTTGTCAGTAAAAAATATCATTTTAAATTATAAAGAAGCATTGTTAAATATAGTTATAGTTTAAAATAGGTAACTTTATATATATTTTAAATTATGAATTTATAATATTAGTAACTAAAGTTAACTAATTTAATTTACTTTTTTTTATCATAGTAACTTAACTATTTGCTTGTAATATACACGGAGATTTATATAACTTATTTGTAATTATTAACAATTAATGACGTTGAAATTTGCTACGGAGATCAAATAAAAAAGTAAATGAAGATTACTTTGAATAGATTATATTAAAAAACTTTGTGATTATATATATATATATATATATATATATATATATATATATATATATATATATTCCCTGTCTTACTTACAGATTTATGGTATTGCATACGGCTGTGATAAACTTTTTCCCTGTATTACAGATTTATGATAGAATTTAAGATTGTCGGCATGAGTGTTTGTCACCCTTTCGCAATTTGGAGTTGGCAAAGCCAATTCCAACGAATAAAATAAAATGTTTTGATCAATAACAATATGTTACTTGTCTACTTCTGGTCAGAGGATTTGGCAAAAATACTACATAAATTAAGTATGCGCTAAACTTTAAGTTTATTTTTAATATGTTTTTTTATAATACTTAATAAATAAAAATAATATATTTTAAAAATAAAATTATTTTTGAATGATTATCAATAATCAGGTTTAAACTTGTGTTTCTTATTTCGATACAGCTTAAAAGGATACAAATAGAGAACGAAATAATAAAAGAAAAAGTATTGACTAATATATATTAAAGGGCTAATGAAAAATATTTATGTTGTAGATTTATAAACAAATGAAGTTGAAAAAGTATTTAATAATTTAGACTTTTGTGCAGACCTGAGATTTCAATGAGGCCATAGCATCCAATCCAACCAAGAAGTGTTCAATTAGGTTTGACAATTGTTCCCTGCATCCGATCATTTTTTTCCTACACCCTATCACGTTTGGAATTCATTTTTCATGACACAATAAATTATTTTGGATTTTTTTATTTTATTTTTGGAAATCAATCATCCACTTCTTCTGTTGTAACCAACTTCAGTGGGATTTTCCCACTTTCGAAAACAAAAATACATTGACAATGCCTGTAATGTTTGATTGGCATTCAGTTTGTTGGACAGAAAGACAAGCAAGCACTGTAACTTATCACCAAACCTGAAATTTTGCAAATGTATCAGGAGTGTGAAGGATTCCTTCTGGAGACTCAGCTACAAGCTCAGCTGCTTCTTTATACTTTGTTTGGGCAAACAATTCATGGAATCGCTCGACCACCTGTAATGTCAACAAGTAGGCATGTTAATGACTAAAATTCACACACAAAAAAAGGCAATGAAAAACAGACTATTTAAATGAAGCTAAGACACTTTCTAATCAAACAATATCAAAATATTTGAAAAGTAAATACATTATCAAAAACATCAGAGTGCAGATTTCATTAATAGAGAAAAAAAAAAGTAAAAGACTAAAGAAGAAACATTTGTGGCCATACAGAATTCGGGTCACTCACATAAACTCCTTTGGTCCATGCATCTATCTTTTAGATGCATAAAAATGTTCTACATAAAAAGATTGATGGTGTTAAAGAAATACAGAAAATATCAGCAACAAAACGATGATTCTGTTAAACAGATATGTACTAACTAGAATAGAATAAGTAAATGCTGAAGAGAAATATCAGAGAAAATTCATTAAAGGAGAACACTAACAAATGCCTCATGGAACTGGATAAGGAATCCAAAAAAAAATTCATGGGAAATTGTTATCAATGCACTCCATCATGATTTGATTAATTTCCAATCAATCACACTGTAATTTCCTTTGAAAACTTTTTATTTACTAATTCATTTATCAATACCTTTAGGACACTCATTGCCAAGAGCCTCAAAACATTGCGCAATGTACAAAAGAACGACCATACCAAATATTACACAAGTTGGCATTTACCAATTAAATAAAATCTCATCAAAGATAACTCGTGAGATCCAATTTCTTAGAACCATCCTAAGTCCTGAAAGCACCCTAATGACAAAATAGCAAGTTCGATATGAAAACTGACATACCAATTTCTCAGCACCAGGAAGATTTCCTCGCTTGGTAAGATTAACCGCTAGCTCCAAATTGTTTAGCTGTGACAATAAAAAATGAAATTTGTTGAAATGTCACCCTATTTCCCCCTTTACAATAGGAAAGTGATATCATGATCAGATACATACTTAACCACTGACAAAATTCACAATCGTTTGCTCATTAACAGTAGCCAATAACACCTGGCCTCTCCTGTTAATAGCATAAAAGCCTCCAACTGATGTAGCTACTGATGTCAAAAATATAGGATCAGGACTAATTCTGTTCCTATATACAGCAGTAGCAGTCTCCAAATCATAGACAAATACGAGACCAAGTTTCGTAATCACATAAATCAAACTGTATTTGTGGGATATCTGCCAAATGAGAAAATTAAGAATCAAATACCAGCATAGTTTTACAAAATGAACAATTCTAGCAACCTTTGTACCTGCATGGCAACTGGAAAATGATCAGCAAAATCTAGGGGAAAGAAAAGGTCTGCTTGTTTCTTTGTAAACGATTCCGGAATGATGATAAACCAAATCAAAGATTATAAAACTATACAAATGATTTATAGCTATAATACAAAATATCTATCCATGTCGTCAAGGTTCAGACTTTCATAAGTTACCAGTGAGATTTTTTCCATGTTATCTACACAATGAAACCAAGTGAGGCATTTCTTCTGGCAAACTACTATCCAATGCCTTTCTCCCGCTAATTAGTTCCATTAAAACTACTCCGAATGCATACACATCAACTTTCTTCATAAGCCTTCCGGTCTATATAGAAAGCTTTGAAGACATGTTTGTCTTTATTTGGTTTTATTAATGTGATACTGTTGTTGGCAGCTACCGGAAGAGTGACGAGGAAAGTGGACATGTGTGGGGATACTGTTGTTGGCCGCTACCGGAAGGGTGACGAAAAAAGTTGATGTATATGCATTCGTCACAAGTTGATACAAATTTAATCAAATGATAACTAAATTATCAGTAAAGTAAAGAGAAATAAGAAAAGAGAAAGTTGATAAACTAAAGTGTACTCGGGCAAAGAGCAATCTCTGGACTGCCATCTTCAATTCTGATAAAATGATGCAGAGACACTATCTTCACCGATTAATCTCGGTGGAACAAGGCTTTAAACGGGGGAAAGGGATTATAATCGGTAGAATGTGATTATAATCGGTGGAAAATGTAAATCGAAGGTGAAATGTGTTAAAATGAAGTTTCAATCGGTCAAAAGGAATAAAGATGAAGAAATAACGAAACCCTAGCACATGAGGGTGAAAGATGCAGGTGAGAGGCTGATGGGAAGAAAATGGAGATGCGGCTGTGGGAAGGAATTCTCGAGTGAGAATGATGTTGGGTGTTGCGTATGCGTGAGAGGCTGATGGGAGGAAAAGTGATGCTTCGCGAAATAGAATGGGATGTGGCTGCGAGAAACTGACGTGCGCGACGAGGCTGTAGGTGATTGGTGGAGAGGTGTATAGGGCGGAGGAAGAATTCTGATGTGGAAATAGTGGGAGACGAGAGGAATGAAAGTGTGAGATAGTATATGGCTACAGGAGATCTTTTGGAATTCCCTGTCTTCATTTTCAAGGGGAATTGTGTTTGGGAATCACGATATATTATGTTTAAAAGTATCTGTTAATATGTTTATGCATAATACTTTGGATAATATTTTTTTACAATATTTTAACATATTTATACATTATTTTATTTTATGATTAGTTTAAAATTATTTCATAATTAATAATAATTATAAATACTAACATGGTTCAATTACGAAATAATAATGTTAAAATATTATTAAAAAAATATTGTAAAAGTATTATTATCCTATGTTTATATATAGAATTAAAAGTTTCTTTTATTTATCACATGTTTAAATTATTGTACATATATTGTATAACAAATAAAAAAAATGTTGAAAAGATAATTGGGTTTGGACCTCATTTATCATTTTCTTTCCTTGAAAATGATTTGTCGTCAAATATGATGGTTTGTCTTTATTATGGGACTTATTTTTGTTGATTTTAGCAGAGTTCTTCCTAGATCAAATATCAATCTCTAATAAGCATCAAATATGTCTCTAATTAGATTTATTTGACCCAATAAAATAGAAAGACAAGTATGTTTAGAAGAAAATTTCCTAATATTAAAATTTTCAATCAACCTAAGAAACTTTTCTTCATTTGAAATTTTATTTTTTATCTTAAGTCAATGATAACCACAAAGGTAACCATAACTCAAGATGTGAATTGATATATTTTGAAAGTTGTAATAGTAACTTTTTTGAAAGAAAAGTTAAAATTTAAAATCTGAATGATAAATGGAGAAAAGTTCGAAGGTTTGAAAACCTCCCCTCAAAAGTGTTGATTCTATTGTAATTGTAGTTGATATTACCCTCAATTGTTATTTCTTCTTTTCCTCCATTTCTTTCCTTTCATATTCTTTCTTCTCTCTTTTCTTTTTTTCTCTTCTTATATTCTCTTCCTCTTATATTCTCCCTTTTTTTCTCTTCGTTCTTCATCTTCCTTTCTCTCTTTCTCTTCTTTTCTCTCTTGCTCTCCTCATCTATCTTCTTTATTCCTCTTATTTTCCCTCTTCCTCTTTTTTTCTCCTTTGCTCTATTCTTTTCTTTTCTTTTCTTCTCTTTATTTCTTCCTCTCCTCTTCTCTCTTTTTTCTTCTTTCTTCTTTCTTCTCTCTTCTCTCTCGCTCTCTTCGTTTCTCTTCTTTTACTCTCTCTTTCTCTCCTTTCAAGCTTTTTTCTTTCTCTCTTTTCTTCTCTCTCTTATTTCTTGTTTTTATACTTTTTCTTGTAATTTCATATATGATCTCTCAATTTTTATTTTACTTGTCTCATCCAAAAACATCATAAGTTTTTCTCTAAACTCATTTTCCCTGTGAGAGAACCCACTTAAATTTTGAATGAATGATTTGCCTTCTTTAATAAGCTCTCTTATAAGTTCTAAATTTCTTTCAATTTCTGGAGGTATAAAATTTCTTCGCATACAAGCTCTTAATTCATACCAATACATTTTCTAACACTGATTTGTCTTTGATCCCACCACTATATTGCATGTCCTTCAAATTTTGAAAATGTAAAGTCCAGGAACAAAATTTTCATTTGTTCTAGAAAAGGTATATGATTTACAAAATTCACTAATTTTAGCAAGGAGTAGATGTATTTCATCAATTTTATTTTCCCAAGCTAAATAGGTGAATGCACATATATCTCTACCAAAGAATGGAAGTTCCCTATTAGCCTGATTATATACATCACACTCAATCCTGTTCAATTCCCAAAAAGTACAGTATTTCATGGTTTTTTCAAGTGTTTCAATCATATATTTAGAGTATATTGAAATGTTGTTGAATTGTTTCTAGTCTATATACTCTTGTATCAGACCTTGTGTAACTCTTCAACTCACTCTCCTTTAGCTTCCTTCACTGTTAAGAAGTCCTTCTGAACTTAAAAATCCCATACATTCACCATTCCTTCCACAAGTGCAAAATCAGCTTACAACGTCACCCATTAGACGTCAGTTAGAGGGGGAAGCGACGTAAATTATTGACCGGTGACAATTGCGTAAATAAGTGAAGCCTATAGACATCTGTTAGGCGGGGGTCGACGTCTATAATACTATAAACGTTGGTGCCCCTAGAAACTGACGTATATAAGTCTGACGTGTAAGTGAAAAGTCATTTATTTTCGTCATATAGACGTCGGTGTCCCGCCTACCCAACGTTTATAATCTGACAGCAAGGTAGAAATTTATTTTTTTTGCGCCATCTAAAAGAGAAAATGATGAAATGAATGTATACACAACTTGACGAGGTTGGGTCTGTTTATAATGTTGTTTCACTATTTCATTGTTTTTAAATGTACAACCTTACAACCTTTGCTAACCTACCCCTATCCAAGACACATTACAAGTTGAATAGCAAACCTATTGATGAATTCTGAAAGTATAATATGATATTGTGTATCCTTAGTTTGAATGAGTTTTGATTATCTATATTCAATTTGTAGTGTCGATGTTTACTGGACATCTATGAGTGTGGATATTACGTAATGAAACACATGCACACCATTATTTGTACAAACATTACTGATTCATAAACTAAGGTATTAAAAAACTAACCAACTACTTATCTAACTGTTCATTACAAAATTGTTATAACTTAATTATTTTATTTGTAGATCTTTAATGATTCATCTCAAATCGAAGTTCCAGACATCGAAGACATTAGAATCAAGTGGACCTCTTTTATTTTAAGTTTTAGTAAATTGTAAAAATTTGACTATAATGTAGTGTAGGTTAATGTTATATTTGGATTTAATATATGGTTTGATGTACAAATTATGTATTAAATATTATTAAACAATTTAATGTTTAAAATGAATTTCATTATGTTAGTTTTTTAATATGTTCATTTCATGTTATATTGATTTAAATGAAATTGATTGTTGAGATGATAATACAAGAAATTATTTGTAAATTGATTAAATATGTCAAATGTAATAATAATTTTTTTTACAAAATAAGTTTTTATTATATGTAATAAAAATTTATTTCTAAAAGTATATATTAAAAGTATATATTATGTAAGTGAGTAATTATTTATCACAATATATTTCACATAGGTAAAATAATCTATATTATATAAGTAAAATAATCAACATCGAGGTGCATCATATTATATTATTATATTATGACTATTAAGTAAAAATCTATTATGATAGGTGAAAAAAAAATATACGCTTCATCACGTACCCTCAATTTTTCCATCAGTACTACATCCTAGCTCGTAAAACAACCTCCTAACCTAACCACCCCCTCCATTATATTTTATATTTTATGTTCAGTTTTTTCTCTTTTTTTTTTTCTCAAATAAACCCTTAAGACCCTATCAGATTTCTTCACCAATGTTAAAAATATACTTCATTCATAATTCAGTATTTTTGACATAATTACTTTAATCTAATCTAATTAATGCCTTAATAATTATACTCATAGATTAAAACCAACCTTAACTACTTCATTTATTGAACCAATTTTATTAAAATATCATCACTCTCTTAATAATCAATAATTAATGTTCCACTTAAAATTGATAAATCAATTTATATTTCAGGTAACTACCAACATTAAATACTTTATTTATTGAAACAATTTTATTAAAATATCATTACTCTCTCAATAATCAATAATTAATAATCAATAATTAATAATTAATAATTAATGTTCCACTTAAAACTGATAAATCAATTATGGAACCAATTTTGTTAAAATATCATTACTCTCTCAATATTCAATAATTAATGTTCCACTTAAAACTGTTTATATTTTATATTTCAGTTTATATTTTATATCTTAAAATTCATATCAATAATAAATTGAATTGATGGAATATGTGTAAATTTTTTTAAATCACCTTATATAATCATTAAAATCATAATTCAATCTTTTAGCTTAATGGAAGTTTTTCTCCTTGATTAAAACCAACATTAAATAATACTTTATTATTGAAGCAATTTTACTAAAATATAAATTAACAAAACGAAGCTCGCCTTGTATCAAAACCCATCCATAAGATAACCGAGAGCAGAGTTTTGGCTAAACAAAGATGTTAGAAGCTTCAGAAGCTAAGATATTACAGAAGCTATATCAGATGATTTGTGGGATTTCAACAAATTAAACATGTAATTATACAAAAAATGTAATCAACTATAGTGGAAAAAGAACAACTGCACTTGTTGTTTATAAGGTTCCTAGGAGGACCAGACACAAACCTCCCTTGCTGTTTCAAAAAATGGCAATCATAGACTAAAACCCATGATGTCACAATTAAACACTCAAACCTGGTCCCAGTTACATTCACTACAGAACATATATTCAGAACACTTTTCAGGACACAAACTTACAACAATTATATTAATACTCATATTTTCTCTGGTACACATGATTAGTATTCATGTATATATATAGATTTCAAATTTTAGTCGAAAATTCCCGTTCTCCCCACACACACCATACAAAAAGTACATGTAGGAAAAAATTATTACCATGCATATCTAGTCAAGAAATTAACCTCCATGGTTATTATTCTATAAGGATTCGCTCTCTTTCTCTCTCTCTCTCTCTCTCTCTCTTATGATCTTCACTGGTTAGTTATGGTGGTGGATG
The DNA here is from genome assembly GCA_027742785.1 of Vigna reflexopilosa. Lineage (NCBI taxonomy): Eukaryota > Viridiplantae > Streptophyta > Magnoliopsida > Fabales > Fabaceae > Vigna > Vigna reflexopilosa. Next base: position 317,840 of record CM050914.1, on the reverse strand, counting down.
CAGGTGCAAAGTGGAGGAGCTTCTTGGAAGGAAGCCATGGCTTTACCACCACCACTGAGGAGAACATTTTGTGAATCCCTCTATGAGTAGCGGAGATCTTCAAATAGTACTTCAACCCTGACACCACTTGTTGCTGCGCCTCCACCACTTCTGTAAAGGTCAACTTCTCTCTCTCGTTATCGCTGTCGTTCAACAGCTTTAAACCGTTGTTGTACTCCTCCACCGAGAACCTCCCGAGCTCTTGCACTTCCCTGTTTGTCCTCACGTCAGGGATCTCCGTCTTCCCCCCAACCAATCGAGCACACGATGCAGAAGAAAGAACCGAGAGCAAGGTGACCAGGATCGTGAGAGTCACAGCCATCATCGAAGTAATTAACCTTAATAGTTTTTCTCTAACGTTTGTTCAACTTGGTCGAAGTAGAAAGTAGAATAGTAAGCACGAGTGGGATGAAAGCGTGTAGAATATGAGAGATATATATAGAGTGAGGTTTTGCATGTGTTTGGTTTGGACACGTAAGAGCAAAAGGATGTGCTGCCGCGTATTTTATGCAGGATGAGGTTTTATGGAGTTGTTGATTGTAAGAGAATAATTGAGTTATCTATATCCCATTGGGTTCTGGTGCAGGGCATGGGACATGACAGACAAAATATACATGGTGGTGGTGCATAGCGTGGTCCTGCTCCATGCATCAGCGTAACATTGTGAATTTGGTGGTTTCGTGAGAGACTGACAGATAAGCCACCATGTTCTTGAGAGACTGCCACGTTTGGAGGATGCATGCATGCAAGCACTGCTAGCTAGCTATGGTGTCACTGTGACGCTGATGATGCCTTTAAATTCATTATTGCTTCAGCTGATTAAGATGTTGGTGTCACTATGCGGTCATGTCCTTGCATATAAATGTTCTTTAGTGAAAAGTTTAATGTTTTTTAATATACTATTCTATATTATTCATCGAGAGTGGCACTGTTGTTTTCGTGGTCTGCTCTGGATTAAGAAAAGTGGTATATACGGTTGAAATAAAGAAAAAGAAGGATTACGATGACAAAACCATGCGAATAAAGAGAAGAATAACGAAGTGAAATACATAGAAAAAGTTTAATTATGTTTTAGTTTGTACTACAAGTTTAATTACTATTTTGTTTTTATATTTTAGACTTTGATTTGTTGGTTTTCATATTTTTTTATTCAATTTTATTATGTGTTAAATTGATTTAATTGATTTTTTTGTTCAGTGTCATTTTTTATAATTTTCAAAAATGACAATTGAATTTATGTATTCAATCATGAAATAAATAAAAATGAAATTTTTTAATATAATATAATTGTTTTTACATTTGAAGGGAATGATTTCGATAGAATTGTATATTCAGATAAGAAAAAGTTTGAAAAAAAAAAGATTTTGAGTTACTGCAATCACCTATTAATAATGTTAACATTAATTTCACCATATATACCATATTGTTTATGTGTAAACAATATAAAAATTCAATTGAGTATAAAAAATAACATACAAATAAATTAATATTTAAACTTTTTATTAGATTATACACGATTACAAATATAAAAAAAATTAAAATAAATATTTCGGAAGACATTTCAAAATCTAAAAATACTTTCTAAAATATCCAATCTATAAAATATTAAAAATAAGGAAGTATAGAATTTTTTATTATACTTTTGAAGGATAGTTTGAGAAGTACCATTATGGGTGAAAAAAAGAAAACAGAAAGGTACATGAAAAAGCATCTAAAACTTAATTGAACTAAAAACAAATAATAGGACAAAATGAATCAAAAGCCTAAAGACTAATTAAACCTTACTAAACATCCATAGATTTTACTTCTTGAACCTTTATAATTTATTGGCGTATCGGCTTGAATTTTTAAAATGACTATTTTATCTTTTATGAAACTAACTTTCGAATTATCTGTTGTAGAAAATTTTCAGAATAAGTTTTTAAAAAATTTCAGAATAAGATTTTTAAATCAAAATTTCTGAAATGTATAAAATACATTCGGAACTAAGTTTTTGGAACACATTATGTATTTTAAAATAAGTATTCTAAATTATCTTTATATGAAATGTATTTCGGAAAGGGTTTTCTGAATTAAATGAAATACATTTAAAAAAAGAAACTTTCCAACATATATGAAATATTTTACGGAAAGAACATCTCGAATTGAGTTTTTATTTTTTTCCACATTTTCTGTTTTCTTTTTCTACAATAGTCTTCCTTTCTTGTTATTATGGGTTCAGTTAATAATATTGGAGGTACAAAAAGTAATAATCAACATCCATTTAGGTAGAAATTAATAAACTCATTTAATAACTTTTAGCAAGTTTTGGAAATTAGAAAAATAAGTGTGTACAAACTGAAGCCCAACCATGCACTTCTTTACTGCACCGTTATCTTCGCTGCTCTCTCCCCTTTTGACTCCTTCCTTCCCGCACCCTCATTCTACTTCTCCTGCTCGACCAGGTTGTGTGCTCTGATTCGCGGTTCTGAAAATGGTGTAAGAAGATGGTTTATCTACAATCTCCATTACTCTTTCTCTTTCAATGAAGCTTGATTGTAAGAAGATGGTTTATCGGGTTGAGTGTGTGGTTCTTGTGTCTGATGATTCTGATTTTATTGATGTGATAAAGCAGGCAAGGCTGCAATGTCTGAAGACGGTTGTCGTTGGGGATATTAACAGCTATTTGCAGTTAAAATCAGGAAAATGGACCTTGTGTTGGATCATTTCATCAATCATCCTTTCCGAATAATCTCAAATTTTCTTCATGTTCATTTTTTATCTTCATTTCCATCTCCCACACTTTGTCTGATGTGAAACAATTGAAGGATTACAGGACAGTGAGAGAAATTAAGGTAAAAAACTATGAAAAGAAAAGAAGAACACATTGATCATGGTTAGAGGAGGAATCACAGAGGAGAGGAGGAAATTCCGTTTCAAAACACACAAAGTCTATGAAAGTGGAAGTTTGGAGTTTGAAATGGTAAAGATGGAGAGGGAAGTATGCTGATATGATATGTACGTAAAGGAAGCATGTTATTGCCACATTGGTGTGCCTTGATTAATACGACCTTTTGTCCATTTGATGAAAAATACTTTATTCATTGTTTTAGGTTTCTCAAATCTCGTATATTTTTATATTTTTAGTGACTTAATTACAACTCTGATCAATATTTTTGTCTATTTTTTTTCAATTTAGTAATATCTTTTTTTGAGTGTTACACACTATTATTATTTATTATTTGTGTTGCATGTTAATATCTTATATTTAATTTAATCTTAATTATTGTTAATTTTATTTAATTTAATTTCAATTTTTGTCACTCTCTAAATTGATCAAAATTAATTTTATATAAATGTTAGTATTGAAATTTTAATTAAAACTAACACTTTTACTAAATATTTATTTAATCATTTTAACCAACTCTAAATATATATGATTGGAAATAAATGATTAGATTCATATTTGATTTTTTTGTTAAATGTAAAAAATAAAATTAGAATTTATTTAAAACTAGAAGAAAAATTATTCACCATTTATAAACTAACTCTGATCATATTTTGATTTTACATATAATAAAAATCAAATATAAATCTAATAATTATATTTCAATGTCATAATAAAAGTTGTCTTAAAACTAATGAAAGAAATATTTAATAAAAATATAAATTTAATAAAAGATTTAGTATAACATTTATATAATAATTAAATTTAGTCTTAATTTAATTTTTTTTTAATTTTAAAAATAATAAATAATTTTCCTTTTAAATTTGAATCAACTATAAATTTTTTTTATGTAGAAAAAATCAAAAAAATTTAATGATTACATTTCAACAATATAGTTATAACTGATTTAAAAATAATAAAATAAATATTTAATAAAACTGTGAATTTTAACAAAAATTCTAATATAATTTTTATATAAAATTTAAATTTGATTTCTATATAGAGAAATATAAAATTGAAACTTAATTGTATTTGATATAATTGAAGAAAATGAAAATTATGATTAAATTAAATAAAATTAAGAAAAGTTTGGAGTGAGTTGAATATAGATTAACTTGACACTTATTTGACACATCATATTAAAAATTAAAATTTAAAATTAAAAAGAATTAATGAATTAACACTCCGTTAATGATTTAAAAAAGTTAAAATTTTATTAAAAGAATATCAAAAAACTAAACACGTATATAAACTATAGATGTATTGAAGTCATTTTTAATTGCATAGTTAGATGTATTTGAAAAAGAACAACCTGTAGATGGTTAAGGTACGTAAAAGTGAAAAAAACAAAACAAAAAACCAACAGAGACTTCAACGAAATGGCTGGACGTCTTTGACCTTTCATTGCCAAAACAGTCCCATTGTCACCTACCCAAACATATAATTGCATTTTACATTTTCTATTAAAATATTATATTTTATTGTGATTTTCTCAAAATATTTTTTTTTTCTGTTTATTTTAATTCGTGTAATTTTCTTACATGTGATCTTTAGTGGGCTAGTTTATAAACATTTTAGATTCAGATCCTAACTTATAAATCTTAACTATCTTATAATACTAAATGCATTGTAAATGGTAACTTAACCTATACCATAATAATAGTGATGGGAAAAATAAATAGTTATTTGCTTATTATCTTGCAATTTAATAACGATTAAAACTATTTAAAAATAGATACATTTACCAGCATTGAAATAAATATTTGTTAAAAAAAAAATAACACGTGACGTTAACTTAATTCATATAACGACAAAAAATTAAAAAAATTCCCAAAAGCGCATTTAATTTATATGTTACCAATGAGAACCCATATTTTAACATTAAAAAGGTATTATTGTAAAAAGAATTTATAAAAGATAATAATAGAAATAAATCATTTTTATAATTGTATTGTAAGTAAGTTTTAATTATTACATAGACAACTTTTTCAATTATAAATAATTTAAAAGAAGAACTATTAAAAAAACTATTTCTTTTATTAATTTTTTAGATATATTATATATAAAAATGTATAAATTAAAAGATAAAGGTTGTGAAAGAGAGTAATATTTGTACATAAAAAGTAAAATTTAAACTGAAAAAACCCTGAAAGGTAAAAAATAAAAAATGGATGTGTGAAGTTAATAAGAAGAAGAATAGAGTAATAAAGGAGTTGAATGCAGAGAAAAGCAGGGCGAGTGAAATTGGGATTGTTAATTGTAATTAGAATTGAAAATTGAAGGAGCGAGACAGAGAGTTGTTTCCCAGGGAATAGAATTGCCGGTGCCGCCGCGGGTGAGTGATCGAGGATGTCGGAGATGGCGAGCCCAGATCCCGAGGGAGTCGACGGAGTGCGCATGACGTGGAACGTGTGGCCCCGCACCAAGGTGGAATCGAGCAAATGCGTCATCCCTCTGGCAGCCACCGTCGCCCTCATCCGCCCCCACCCTGACATCCCCCGCCTTCAGTACGCCCCTCTCCGCTGCAAGACTTGCTCCTCCGCCCTCAACCCTTTCGCCCGCGTCGACTTTACTGCCAAGATCTGGATCTGCCCCTTCTGCTATCAGCGCAACCACTTCCCCCCTCAGTACCACGCCATCTCAGAAACCAACTTCCCCGGCGAACTATACCCCCAATACACCACCGTCGAGTACATCCTCCCCCTCTCCAATTCCCTCAACCCATCCCCCGTTTTCCTCTTCCTCCTCGACACCTGTCTCATCGAGGAGGAGATCCAGTTCCTCAAATCAGCGCTTCGTCGCGCGATTGGCCTTCTTCCCGATAACGCACTCGTCGGCTTCGTCTCCTTCGGCACGCAGGTCCAGGTTCATGAATTGGGCTTCTCCGACATGTCCAAGGTTTATGTCTTCCGCGGTTCCAAGGAGATTCCCGCCGATCAGGTTCTCGATCAGCTAGGCCTTTCTACTCCCGGGAGAAGACCTCACAAGGCCTCCCCTGGGGTCGCCGGCGCCGGTGCCGGGGGATTACCAAGTTCCGGCATCACACGCTTCTTGCTGCCTGCTTCTGAGTGTGAATATACTCTCAATGCGGTATTTGTTTATGGATTTTACTGTCTCGTGGTTTCAATGCCGTAGATGGTTTACAGATTCGTTATTTGTGCCTCTTTTTTTGCAGCTGTTAGATGAATTACAGACGGATCAGTGGCCGGTTCCGCCTGGGCGCCGCCCTGCGCGCTGCACCGGGGTTGCTTTGAATGTTGCTGCGGGGTTGCTGAGTGCTTGTACTCCTGGGACTGGCGCTAGAATCATAGCTTTGGTTGGGGGGCCGTGCACGGAAGGACCTGGGGCGGTAAATTGCTGTTCTGTTCTTTGTTGTGTAATTGGATGACATTTTCTCTGTTAGGGTAGTGAAAATTGAGCTGGTGTTGGCAAGGTATTCTGCATTTATCAAATTTTATGTTAGGAGTATGTGACCGTCCGAAGGGAGCGGTTTTGCTGTGATGCTATGTGACTTGGCAGCAGTTAAGTGTCACGGGGGGTGCTTGTCTTTGGAAGACATTGCTCTTAAAATTGGCTTATGGTGTGCAAAATTTTGATATTTGTGCTCTGTCACTCGCTAGAAGCAAAGTATTTTGAAATATGTTGAGAACTATAGTTATAGTTGTTTTAAAGGTAGTAAGGAATTAGGTATCCTGCTGTTACTGTTTCTTAGGATATTCCTAAGATTGATTTCTTCAGTCAAGTGTCATTGGGATTTTGGACAAAGAAAAACTGGGGGCAATTCTTGTTTCTCTGTCTCAATCTAGAGCAGAAAGGACTAAAGATTTTATGGGAAACTTTGAATACGCAGAAGGAACTGTTGTTTATGCTATGCATGCTTTTGTGTATATTGGGTGTCTCTGGTGATTTAGATTTCATTTTTCTTTCCTATGCAGATTGTTTCAAAAGATCTGTCTGACCCAGTGCGCTCTCATAAAGATCTTGATAAAGATGCAGCACCATACTTCAAGAAAGCAGTGAAGTTTTATGAAGGTCTCGCTAAACAGCTGGTTAGCCAGGGTCATGTGTTAGACATGTTTGCATCAGCACTTGATCAGGTTTGTGCCAGCATGTACTAATATTCTCATACCTTAAGAATTCTTTCACTTGCAGTGCTGCTGATAGATTTCACAAAGTGAGACTTTGAAGAACGTAGTGAGTTCTGATAATCAAGCGCCTTTTTCCTTAACTTAGTTTCATCAAATGCCTTACATCTTATTTTACATTGACGGACTAAGTAGATTCATGTGGTTATGCAAAATTTTTCACAGGCTTATTTGATTAGATATTCCTAATTAAATTCGTTTCCCTGTCACTGGAAACACCTGGCTACATGACCTGTGAAGCTATATTTCAATGTGGTTAATTAATGTGTTACTTCCATCCATCTGGGTGATTGTATGATGGCATCATGGTTTTCATTTATTTTTCTGCTTAAGAGAAATTCTGGTTATGTTTTAATTTTTTATTTATTTTATTTTTTGTGATTGACTTTATTATGGGTATGCAAGAAAGTTCTTGTTTATATTGTGCAGTGGGTATGCATGAATTTGAGTTTGTAATTTTGTCAGAATGTTACATTGAAAAACAATTTGGATCTAATTCTGTCCCGTGCTGAATTGTGAATGCTTTAAATATTGAAGGTTGGAGTTGCAGAAATTAAAGTTGCGGTTGAACGAACTGGTGGTCTTGTTGTCCTGGCTGAAAGTTTTGGTCATTCAGTCTTCAAGGACTCTTTTAAACGAGTTTTTGAGGATGGGGAACAATCTCTTGGTCTTTGTTTCAAGTGAGAATTCGTTCATTTTAAATGCTATACTGACATTTTCCTTTTTGTGAACGTGTTTTCATTTTTCTCTTCTCTTGTCTCTTATTTTCTTCAGACATTTTTTCTTTATCTGTTATCATATGTGCTCACTGTCAGCTTTATTTATGTTTCAGTGGAACCCTGGAGATAAATTGCTCCAAGGAAATCAAAATTCAGGGGGTGATCGGGCCTTGCACTTCCTTGGAAAAGGTTGGATATTCTTTTGTTTGAAACTCTTAATTCTGTGTTGCTTCTTAACTCTGGAGTTGGAGTTGGTAGTTGGTCAACCAAAGTAACAGAACTAAGACTGAATAAATGTGGTTTTTCTGGTTTTTATGGTGACAATCGTACTGCAGAAAGGGCCTTCTGTTGCTGATACTGTTATAGGTGAGGGAAACACAACAGCATGGAAGATGTGTGGCCTTGACAAGAGCACATGCTTGACTGTGATGTTTGATCTTTCATCAAGTGAGCGGACAAACACCCCAGGTGCTGTCAACCCACAATTGTACCTACAGTTTCTTACAAGGTTATGTCACATAACTTCTACTAATATGATCTCACTCATATACTATTTTGTATCTAGTTGCACTTATGCACTAGGAATTGAATATTAATGCTCATGTTCTTATTGCAGCTACCAGGACCCAAGTGGTCAATCAGTGCTTCGTGTCACAACAGTAACTAGAAGATGGGTAGATAGTACTGTTAGCTCTGAGGTAGTTTCAGCCTTTTTTTATATCTTTAGTGGATGCCTGTCTGTTGTCATTGTCAAAGTAATATTTGGAGCGCCTACAATTATAACGATATTAAGAAAGCTTTGATGTTTTTCCCTTTACTCTTGTTTCTTGCTGTCAATTGTCGAGTCCAACTCTCATGTTATGTCATATGCTGATACCTATCCAAATCTATTTACATTTATGGGTTTTCATTGTGTATATCTATGTAATAGACTGAATTGAGTTAGTTTAGTTCCTACATATGCATTATTTTCCGTGTAGGACAATTATTTATTAGCAATGAAATTGTTAGATTGATAAGCACATGGTTTTTAATTACTTTTATCATTTTTCTCTTCAGGAATTGGTTCAAGGATTTGACCAAGAAACTGCAGCAGTTGTAATGGCTAGATTTGCTTCTCTAAAAATGGAGAGCGAGGTATGTCACAAGTTGTGTTATTACTCGTTTATTTGGTATTCCTAAAAGAATTTAAGACCATAAATATATTTTTTTGTCAAGCTTTAGTAAATTATACAATATCTTCATTCGAATCTGTGATTGCTTTTAGGAAAACATAAAATTGGGTGAATAGGTGTATATTGCTGTTTTGATGAAAGGTGTAAGTGTATAAATGTGTGTTTCACAAATCGCTGCAAATAACCAGTTTACCAAATTTCAAATCCTTGGTTGTTGGGCATGTAATAGTTGCTCTTAGTAAATAACTTATCTTGTATCAGTAACTATTTATTAGTTCTGCATTAGAAACAACATTATGGTAATTCATAGAAAATAACTTATGAAAGTTATGTATTATGTATTAAGATATATCTTATGATAGTGGTGTAATTAGGCAACTAGGTTGTAATTTGAAGTTTGTGGACAAAATATACTGTTTCTGGCACTGCAATTGTGTTGCTTTATTGAGTGTGGTTTTTATTTTCAAAATTAAATTTTATTAGTTTTGAATCGGTATTCTATCATATCATCTGTGGCAAAATTTCTTTAGTTGAACTTCCTATAAACGATCCCTTGCTAACCATCTATTTTTGTTTGATCAGGAAACATTTGATGCTACACGGTGGTTGGATCGGTTTCTCATTCGCCTCTGTTCTAAGTTTGGTGACTATCGCAAGGATGATCCATCTTCTTTTACATTAAACCCATCATTTTCACTTTTTCCTCAGTTTATGTTCAATCTGCGCCGCTCACAGTTTGTACAGGTAGTTTTTGTTGTAATTTTCTTCCTGTCCTGCTTTTCAAACTTTATTTAACTTCTTTGGTGTTGATATGTGTGCGTTGGCAGGTCTTTAACAACAGTCCAGACGAGACTGCATATTTCCGCATGTTGTTAAACAGGGAAAATATTAGTAACGCTGCTGTTATGATTCAGCCATCACTGATAGCATATTCATTTAATTCACTCCCTGCACCAGCATTGTTAGATGTGGCTTCCATTGCTGCAGACCGGATTTTGTTGCTAGATTCATATTTTAGTGTGGTTATTTTTCATGGGATGACAATAGCTCAATGGCGCAACTTGGGATACCAGAACCAGCCAGAACACCAGGTTTGTACTTTGTCACATCCCGCCAAAGAAATCATTGTTACCTGCAAATTATGTCTCAAATTGATTTTAAGATTTTATAATATATTTTTATATTTTTCTAGTTATGGTTTCTTCAGATTTATTTTAAAGCTATTTTATTCAGGGCCATTTTTCTAATTACTATTTTTTCTTGCTTTGCTGATAACTTTAATATATGGCACAGGCATTTGCACAGCTATTACGTGCTCCGCATGATGATTCCCAAATGATAATTAGAGAACGGTTCCCAGTTCCTAGATTGGTTGTGTGTGACCAACACGGTTCCCAGGTCAGTATAATTTACCAAGACCAGTTTGAGTGTTATATGTCTCAATTAACTGTTACGGTTCCTTTTCCTCCCATTTCACCACATAACATATTAACAGTTTTTTTGTTCATTTCATTGATTCACCAAGTTTAGATTTGTAGTCATCTTGAAACTTACTGGGTTCTCATTGATGTTTAACAGGCTAGATTTTTATTAGCAAAACTGAATCCCTCAGCAACATATAATAATGCACATGAGATGTCCGCTGGTTCAGATGTAATCTTTACTGATGATGTGAGCCTTCAAGTTTTCTTTGAGCATCTGCAAAGGTTGGCTGTCCAATCTTGAGGACAGATAATAGTAGAGATTGAGATTTTATGGGTTCTGTCTGGACTTTGGTTTGGGGAATTCACCAATCATGTTTGTGTCCTGCGTTGTGCTGTTGCATTCAATACTTTTCCTTTCTTCCCTTTGTTCTTAAAAAGGAGAAGGTCGGAGCCTACATGAATTGAAGAATAAGGAAGACCTGAAACATGATTCTTTAAGGTTCTGGTCGATTTTTCTTTTTGTGGAGAAAATAAAGGGTTGGAAAGTATGTTAAGTTTGGGTATTGTGCGGAAAGAAAAGATAGATAATGGAGTTAGGAGACCATCTATGCGACAGCAGCTTAGCAAATGAGGGATATATTTTTGACTCAGTTTTTTCTGTTTGTTTTGGCCCAGATCTGAATTTTGGGTTCCTCAGCTGGATTAATTTATATAGTTCTTTTACTTTTATATGTTCCCCAGGTAGCAAAGTAACGAAAGTCATTTTTCTGATGTTGAGTTTGATATCATTCTCTTGATACTGTTTTGTATTGTATATTGTGAAGTAAGCTTATAGGACCCCATCTCTGTGAAATTGATGCTTTGTCTGCCCTCTGTTCTGTTACTTCCAATCCTGCATGAAGAGGACATGCTTAGATATGGTTTTCTTTAACTTCAAATAAAGTTTTACAAAAATTTCTAGATTAATTTAGTTCTTAATAATTTTTTAAAATCTAAAAAAATGTTATAATATTGTGTTGTGACATGTATGTCATGCTAGTGATTATACTTTGATGTAGTACATGGTATTTACTATTTAGACGCTTGTCTAAAAAATAAGTGGCAGTATAATTATTTTCTGAACTTTTAAAATTTATGATGTCCAAAATTACTGCGAAAAGATTGGACGATTTAAATACAGAAAATGAAAGCATTTTTTACTTGAAGCAAAAATAGGAGTTCTCTAAGGAGACATTTCTCATAAAGTTTTTGTACATTCAAGAAAGTGATACTAATAAAAGTGAGAAAATGAAATAGAATAACAGTAGTGATTTGTAGGTATGTTTATAGCTGAATTGCAAAACTGGCCTAAATTGAAAATTAATTCAATCGAAAGCTACGATATTGTAACTTTTCTATTTGGGTTTTGTGCCGATGTTTTTGTTCATGTGATATTTACTATTTTAAACTTCCAATTTATTTTTATAAGTAATTTGAAATAAGGAATTTAAAATATTTTTTAATAATATGCTACTTTAGTAAAAAATTTAAAATAAATTGAAGTTATAAATATTTATATAAATTTAATTACTTAAAATTGTAGAATTTCAAATCTTGTGTTAGAACTTTATTTATTTTATATTTTTTTTCACAATTGTGTCTCTTTTGTTCCTATTTTTTATTGCAAGGTTATTTGTTTCTGATAGATGATATTATCATTTAAAATCATTTATTATTATTTTTAGAATATCTTATAGTATTAATTGCCTAAAGATTAGTCTAAATTATAGTTTTACAGTTATAATGACAACCTAAAATTAACACGAGTAAAATAAATACAAATCAAATATATTACGAATGGAATTACAAATATAAAATTTAATAAATAAAATATTCTTCTCATTAAGACTTGTGATGATAAAGTTATAATTAAGCAGAAATAGTATCGAATAGGTATACTATTGATGTATATTTATTTATTTTCTCTATTTATGATCTACACGAGTAATAAAATAACAATTTTATCCTCTAGTAAAAATAGTTGTATTTACTATGGTTATTTGCTTGAAATATAAGACAACTAAATTCATAAGAAATAAATAAAAGATTATTAAAAATACAAATGAAGTAATAAAATCTAAATTCTGAACGTTACAGCAGCAAGCCTATGCAACATTTTGCATAAGGACAATTTTTTTCTGCATCTCCATAATTTTGGCCCTGCGATTCATAGATATGAAATTTTTTATTTCGATATTTGAAGCTAAAAATACTTTCGAATTACAAAGCCATTTTTTTTATAAATACAGAGTGATTCTGAACTGGAGAAATAAAAAAAAGGGTAAAATGAAAATTTTCACATTCAAAGAATGTCGGGACGAAATATGAAGGTGTAGAAAGAATTGGGCTTTGCAAAGTGGTGTCTTCGACAGGCCCAATTGTGCCACGAAGCTCATCAGAAAGAGCTTAACTAACTACCAGTTCAATTTAAAAATCAGCTTGGCGCCAAAAAAGCGAAAGCATTAGCAGCAGCGTTCTGGTGACTGGTGAGTACAGAGAAGAGAATGTACTGGTGCAGCGATTCACGTGATGTGGACGTTGTTGACCCTGACGATGAGGGATTTCCAGTTTCATGTTCTCAGGGCCATCGATCTTCGTTGAATCTCCAAACTCACGACGGCGCTTCCATCTGTCTCGTCTGCTTCTCCAACCTCCTCTCCAATCCTCTCTCCCCAACCGTCCATGTCTCCTACGCTCTCTCCCAGATCTCTCGATCCCTCTCACTGCCTCACTTCTTCAACCGCTTCTCACATTCCATCCTCATTTTCTTCTTTCGCCTCTCGTCGCCGCCCTCTCCTCCTTCCACGACGAGCCGATCGCTGCACAGCTCACACATCTCATCCTCGCCCTCTCTGCGTCCGCCGACCGTTCCGTTTCCTGCGAATTCGTCTCTAGGGTTTCCGATCGCATCACTTCCGGTGCTTTCGGTTGGTCTTCCCCTCAGCTGCACTTGGTGATTTCCATTTCTCTTACTCAGTTTTAATTTCCCTTCTGCATCTTTAGAAGGTCAACTTATCTGTGGAGATTCACATTGCTACATAACTTTGCACAATAGCAAGAGGATATGTACAGAGTCGAGATGTACCATAAAATAAAAATGTTAATCTAAAATGACGAGTTTATTTTTTTATACGTAGCGCCATCATAATTTTTTTACTTTCTCAATTAACTGTTTGAATAAATTTTTGTGTAGCCATTTATAACTAGAAAGTAAGACAACGAATAAGATAAATTAGCTTTCTTCGTTAGCTAAAAATCAATTTATATAATTACTATTTCATAAACTGAAGTGCTTTACGTTTATTTTAACTTTATTAGAACATTGAATTCATTTTTTAAAAGTGTTTTATAGGACTAGTTTATCCAAACATAACTTAAGAATCACCCTAGATATCATTACCTTTAAGGTTTATTACAGAAGTTAATAATCTTATTATACATAATGTGCCAGTCTTTGTATTCTAATTAAATTCTAAAATGAAAGGAAATTTTTATGGATTGTTTCTACTGTTCCGAATGGACAGCTTCACTGCCTTGGGGCTCTTCTGAATGGTGAGAAGGGAGATGATCTCCATAAACACATAAAAGACATTGGTAACCTCATTTCTGTTCTTGTTACGGGCCTTCAGTTGCCGAGGTATTGTTCACATATATTATGTATTCGATGCTATATTGTCGACTTTCTGTACCGTTGAATTTAAAATTTATTTCACGTGGTAAGTCCTTTGCTCGCTCGGTGCAGTGAGGAGATTCGAGGGGAGGTCCTCTTTGTTCTTTATAAACTATCTGTTCTTGAGAGTACTTCAGCAGAGGCAGATGGAAGTGATATGTTGATTCCCTTTTGTCCACAGATCTTGTACCTGTTGGTCGATGTGCTCATGAAGACTCAAAGTGACGATGTTCGCATGAATTGTATTGGTCCGTTATCAAGTTTATTTTTGTTCCTTGAAACGAAAACTTGAAACTTCTTTTGGTTGTCTTGTTCGTTTTAACTTTTGCTTTTCGTGAAGCCTATTTTGGACCGGTAGAGTAGAGATTGACATTAGGACGTTATCTCAAGGATTTTGTTATTTGTCTCATGGATACTCAAGTACAAAACTACTCAGTAATAGATAGAAACAAAGGTGGTATAGAACACCAGACTTTTAAAGGTGCAATTACATCTTGACAATATGAAGACAAAAAACACTGACATGCATTGCATCACATCTGATGTCTGTATCATGAATTTCAATGGAAAGGTTGATTACCTGCTCGTATCTTTCTCTTCAAGAGTTTGCATCCTTATCCTACATCATTCGAATCACCAAAGTTGCTGGCGTAATGAACGAGTGGTTAATGTTAACAATTCCAAGTCTGGATAAAAGTCAGTTTGGCCATAGTTCACAGTATAGATATCATTAACTCTTAGATGCTGTAGTTTACAACATAATTTTCATTCTTGTTTCTTTTATGAATGACGATTACATTTTTTTTAATTAGCACTTTTGACTATGCTGGCTCGAAGACATTTGCTCAGGGAAGAATGTGCATATGATACTTATAACATCTCTTCCACCGAAAGAGTTGACGCTAAAGAAACTGAAGATGGCACCAAGGGCACATCTCTGGTAAATCTGTTTGCTGAAGCCATCAAAGGCCCATTACTTTCGTCAGACAGTCAAGTTCAAATCGGCACTATAGATTTACTCTTTCACTATTTGTCTTCAGTCAAAACTTCAGACTATCAGATTCGAGTCTTAGTGGAAGAAAACATTGCAGATTATTTATTTGAAATATTAAGATTGTCAGGTGAGGACCTAGTACTGAACTTGCCTAACAAGTATTCTCTCGCCTCCATGTAAGCAATATTGATTTTGCTGTGTAGAATACTGTGCATACTTTATAGCCTCGTTCATTGCCACAATATAAAACGAAAGCGTTTGCCCTACTTTAGATTCATTTCTGATCGAATGGAATTCAAAGTTGGTTATCTGGTTCTAGTTGGTTTTATTAATCTAATTTAGTTTACCTCGACTTTTTCTATTATGTGCTTGTGAATGCAGAACTTAATTTTGACCTTTCTGTTATACCTTGGTAGGTAGCTTACTTATTATTCTTTTGATGAACAGAGTACAAGGACCCAGCAGTCAAGATGTGCCTTCAGGTATTGGACCTTTTATCAACTGCTGAGGAAACTTTTAAACCAAGACTCGTTGTTGGAATTTCAACTCTTATCCCAGCATTACATTATGTGGCGGAAATTCCTTTTCACCCTGTCCAGTGTGCCACTCTGAAGCTCATTTATGAATGCATTTCTGAGTGCCCTGGATCTGTATCAATTTCTCAACTAGAGGAACTGATTCTTGTTTTGATAAGAATGCTTCGAAAGCATTCTGGTGGAGAAATGGGAATGATTCCCGAGACCTTTATAACGGTCTGCTCCGTCTTTGTTGCTCTTATAAGATATCCATCTTGTACTGGAGCTCTAGATCTGTCAAAATCAATCGGGGAAGCAACAAGACATGCCATTTTAGCTTGTCTCTCTGTCTCTGAAAGGAATGTCAACCAAATTCTGCAATGCTTGTACCTACTTAAAGAGGCATATGCATACAG
The DNA here is from genome assembly GCA_027742785.1 of Vigna reflexopilosa. Lineage (NCBI taxonomy): Eukaryota > Viridiplantae > Streptophyta > Magnoliopsida > Fabales > Fabaceae > Vigna > Vigna reflexopilosa. The sequence goes on along the minus strand of CM050914.1, from coordinate 301,778 downwards.
TCACGATGGAAACTCCAGTAACTCTAGTAAGCAGGAACTTCAAAGCAGTATTCTTGATACATGCAGTGCCTATTTACTACCTTGGCTTGTAATGGGCATCAAAGAAATGGAAGAGGACATTGCCCTGGGATTGCTGGAAACTTTTCATTCGATACTGCTTCTGCAGTCTAGTATTAATGCCACGGAATATGCAGAGACTTTGATTTCAGTCGGTTGGTTCAGTTTTTCGTATGAGTGCCTGGGTTTGTTTACAGGAGATAGGATGAAAAATAGAATATATTTGTTGCTAAGTTCCCTCATGGATTCTCTACTAGGGAATGATTCTGGACAACCAATTAGAGAGGCTGTTCTACACCTCTCTCACGATCCTATCGATTTACTCTTTTTGCTTGGGCAAAGGAGTTCTAACAGTTTGGATTTGCCTTCTTGTCAATCTGCTGTTTTGCTGATTTTGTACACCAGTTCGCTATATGATGAAAGGTACTTGCATTGCCAAAATTCGTACTCCTATTCCCCTGATTAGCAGTTCACCGACAACTATTTTCCCTAACAATTTTCTGACTTTAATTACCAGACTTGCAGATGAGAAGTTGATTTTAGCTTCTCTTGAACAATATATTCTTCTCAATAGGAGTGATTTTCATCATCGGACCACCGATAATATGACCGTGACACGACTGGTGAATCTTTACAGTTTGCTAAGGGGTCTTGACAATACGAACTACCCAATTCACTACAGTCGAGAAGCGGAGGAGATAATATTCCAGCTCATAAACAATGATGAATGGGACTTACTTTCAGCAAGAATTCACTCAATATCATTGAAGTGGTTGTTTCAGCAAGATGACGTAATCAACTCATTATGCCATCAGACTTTGAGATTTTGCAGAAGCTATAACTTAGAAGAGACTGACATAATTATTGGAAACAATAATCAAACTGTAAATGTACAGACACTAGCTGAGTTAGTATCAACTGAAGATAACTACGGAGCTAGAATTTTCGTGTGCCTATTAGCACAGCTCTTGCAGGCAGAAAGCCATGAGCGTGACGCATTATGTGTTCTTAATGTCGTGGCAACTATGGTTCATGCCTACCCAACTGCTTGTGAGCAATTATCTTTGCATGGAATAGCGACAACAATCAGGAGTTGGTTTTATTTGAGTAATTCTTTGTCGACAACAACGTACATGTCCATCTTGATTTTGGTTTTTAACACTTTGAGTTCAGTGCATCCTGAAACACTCTCTGCTGATCAAAGTTGGGTTGCGGTAACAATGAAGGTGTGAGTAGCTGAACTTCTATTTAATCACATTGCATCCCGTATGAATTCAAACATTATCATGATTAGAAAATAGAAACTCCCATTTTAGGTCCTATATTCCTCTTAGAGTGGCCTGCTGACCTCTATTTTTTATCTAGTTAGAGCCATTTTTTGGTCTCATTTTCCTAATAGTTGTCTACTGACCACTGTTTGTTGTTTTTGTTTTTATTTGGTTAGAGTACAATTGTTGTCCTGTTAATTTACTCTAACTTTTGACTTTGTCCCTGAATTTTCTAACGTTCCACCTTACTCCTGTTCAGAAGTGTTAGCAGTGTCGTTTGACTCAATTTTTGTTTAAAATATCATTCGAATCAAACATTAAATTTGTGAGATTTGATTTTAATGTAATACCAAATTCGAACCCATGCACACATAATATTTTTTTGTAATGATGACATGGCAAATTATTGAGTTTTGTTAACACGGTTGTCATTTAGCCCAATTTTCAAATTTGAATATCCCGGAGGACGTTACTTACTAAGAATTTAGGAGGAGCAGAGCCTTACTCTGTACGGTTATACAGAACTGATGTGAGGATTGAGGAATACAATGTCCATGCATGCAAAATCATCTATTGTACATTATAATGGCTAACAGGTCACAAACAACTATTTAGAGATGTGTTACAATCATTATTAAGAAATATTAGAAAAATATAGATACCTTCTTAGTACAAGGACCAAATGGAAGTAGATTATAGCCGAACAATTGCTACATATGAGGTGGAAAAATAATGTGATCTGAATTACAAAATGTTTATAACCGATCAACTACCCTAAACATACTAGAAAACAAAATGATATTGTTATTGATTGTTCTCACACCATGTTACCACTTCTGCAGATGATGGAGTATTCAATTCCACCCGAAAAGGTTGATATTTTAAGTGACGAAAGTCTCTTCGTTATTGGCATTCTTTCCTTAATATTGCATCTTTCCACCAAGAAAACACTTGAAGAGACTTCAAAGACCATTCTTTTTAATACTTCTATAATCTCTATGGTCAACACGGTAGTTTGTGCTGCTTCTTCGAAGGGACATGCTTTGGTAGACCACGACGAGGGAACAAGCACAGGAGAAACTTTAATATTTTTGCTTTTGCTTCATTACTTCGCCGTTAAAAGGTAAACCGGTTGACACCAGTAATAGAAAGAAATTTTTTTTATTGTCCTCTTCACTTTCTGGCCAATTGATTGTAGCATATTAACGTCAGAAAATTACATTTTACACCCCTTAATGGGCTTTACCAAATATTTAAAAAATGAGTTGTAAATCCTAAATCTTCGATTCTAGTTTGCATGCTATCCTACCAGGGTTTGTGGATTGGCAAAGTTTCCTTGTTTCAACGAAACCATCGGAGCCACTGGCCTTCATTGGCATCCGTTGCCATGACTTGTGCAGACTCCTGCATTTTGGTTCTCCTGCAATCAAGATAGCTGCTTCTTATAGTCTGTTGGAGTTATTTAACAGAATATCAGATCAAATAAACAGTAATCATGAAGAGCTGAGATGTACTGTTGGTTACTTAATGTCCATAAGGAGTATATTGGAAGGGCTGGTCTTCTATAATGATCTGAGAGTGGCTACAAATTGTTGCCTCTGCCTGTCAATGATTCTGGGATGGGAAAATCTGACAAACAAAACCAAACTCTTAGAAGGGAGTAGGTGGTGTAGACTGATTATTGAGGAGATGACAGTATCTTTTGCAGCTCCTGCTTTAGCATCGCGATCATTCATGAACAAACAAAGTCCTCAAGTACTTATAGCTATAGCTGTCCTGAAACTGCGTAAAATCCCTCAGTGGATGAGATCTGTGTTTGATAGTTCAAGTATATCTGGTATACTGGAAAATCTTACTGCAAGTAACTTGAGTTCGGAGATTTTGGTTTTATTTCGAGAACTACTGAAATCTAACTTCTTAAGTACGGAGCAAATTGCAACTATAAATCAACTTCTCCAGGTAACTTCTTTGTCTTCTATTAGTTTCGCATAGTTTATGTTTTATCCATGTTTTCACCTTACATACCATATTTTCCTTGTATTTTGTAAAGCACATACAATTCTTTCATGCGTATAAATTTTGTAAGGTGATTCGGCAAAACGAATAATGTGAAAAAAAGTATTTTTTTTTTACACTCCTTGGAATGTGTATACCGTCTTAAGGAAGACAAGAGAGGGGAAGGAAATAGATGAAGAAATAAAGTGCAAAATGGTTATAGGAGTTAGAATGTGAAAAACTTATGATTATTTAAATTGTATATACCCTTTAGTTATGCCATATCTAATGTTTACAGGAATGCAGAAAGCGCGTTTACACTAACAACGCTCAAGACGATCTCCCAAATGAGGCAATAAAGAAGGTCTTCACCGCATCGTATGACACCGGAGACATTTGTGATTTTCTGATTGATTTAATGTCATCAGAGGCATACATAGATACGGTTTCCTTGGGATTTCATACGGGCAGTAAAAAGCTCTTAGAAGAAATAGAGATGTTTTACAGTTCCTTGTCTGTCTGTAGATGATGGTTGTTGTAGGTAGCTTTAGTTTGATCTAATCCATGGGACACTTGAATTTAATAGAACTATGAAAGTGATAAGAAGAGAGAATAATGTGCTGAAAGAATTATTATACGTGTTATAAGGTAGTGAGTAATATTTAAGCATACTAGACTGAACACGGACTCCTTTCAGAACATCGGAAATTTAGAAGACTTAAAACCAAATCATCATATAATTGAGAGCCTGATCTACAGGTCATCTGGTCCAACTAGTTCAGAGTACACTACCATCATGGAGGTATTTGGATCTCACTCACATAATTCAATGGAATACATGCTATGGTAATATCGAGTGTAATGTAAATATGAGATAGACAATAACAACTCAAAGTTACAAAGTTAGTTATAGCCAAATCTTATTAAATATTTATGCAAAAACATTTCATATTGACACTGCAAATGCATTAAATTAAATTTAAAAGAAAAGAACAAGCAGAAGTGAGAAGTCACTATTTTTTACATTTTCTTTACTTCATAAAAGCAAAGATGGAATAACCAACTATCTTGGTTTCATACAGTCATGCTACCAGAATGTTTGCTTCATGACAATAAAGCAATGAGATCATTGTAAGTCCATTTTTTCCTTTCCCTGTCCTCAGGGTGAAGAGAAGAGTACACTTCTTCACAGCTGTTAAGAAAATGACCTTTCCCAAACGCAGTAATGACCAGAGAATCTGTATTCAATTCTACTACTCTGTCCAGATAGCCCATTCTTCTCCATGATTCTAAAGCTCCTCTACCATCAAAACCAATTCTACTGGCATCCATTACAATTCCAACAGTGACAATATCAGGCCGCACCCGGTAGATTGGCAGTTGAGACAGTAAAATTCTCAAATGCCTGAAATCTTTCATCTTCACATAAGCCAACATGATAATATTTGCCACAGCAACACTCCAATTGATCTTGGAATCTAGCATTTCTTTAACTACTATATCCATTCCCTTTTTACTCAAAAGACATGCATAAGAAAGGAGTCGGAGACACCAAACAAGATCAATCTCACCAAATGCCGAACATAAATCTAGTGCCAGGTCTTCCAGTCGAGAAAACATGTAGTTCTTGATATAAACTTCAGCCATTTTTCTAATCACATCATCCTCTACACATGTTTTCGAATTCAAGACTTTCCTGTAAAATTTTTCCATCTTTTCAACAATCCCAAATGTGGTGTAAGCCTTTAGCATTGCAACAAAAGTATAAGATTGCAATTTCATTCTCTTTGAAAGCATTCTCTGGTATAGCTTTTCCATTCTCCGGAGTAGCCCACCTCGAGCATACTCCTGGATAAGTATATTATAAGTGATATGATCGGGAGGACATCCACCCAACTCCATCTTTTTCACACACTCACCCATCTCATCATACATTTGAAATTTCCCATAGGCTCCAATCAAACCATCATAGGTTTCAGAATCTGGCTCTAAGCCAGATTCTTTCATCTCATCAAAAACCCGTAAAGCATCACTGAACTTACCAGCTCTGGATAATCCATGAATTATTGGATTATAAGTGTCCAAACAAGGCTTCATCCCTCGAGTTTTCATCTCTTGCAATGCAGCTAACGCCTCTTCCATCGTTTCATCTTCGCATAACAAGCCTATTATCTTGTTATAGTTGAACTCACTAATCCGAGATTTCTCAATGTTCTTCCACATGTCAAACACCTATTAATGCAAAGTGCTGAGAAAGTAAGGATTCAATTCACAAGGGAAGAAATGATACTAAAAAAAGTGTCATAAAACAGGATCGAATGGAATAAATCATAAATTTGGTCCTGAAGTGTTACTCTCCCTTTCTAAGTAATTTCCAAAGTACCAAAGCTATATAAGTAAGTATCAAAGTATTCAACATCTATCAGTTTTTTCCTTATGTTAGCATATTTTACTTCCGTTCAGGGACCAATGAAGGATTTTCCAATGCTTAGTAGACTACTAAGCAAAATTCCTAAAACTCGGGGATTTAAGAGAAAGGCTGATACTCTACAATGAAATTTAAGGTTTATTTGGAACAGAAGCAACAATAAATTCTACGCTCGGAGCAATTTAGTTCCTTTTACGCAAAGTTATCAACTTTGTCACGAAAATTAAACATTGGCATAAGGGTCCCTACCTGAAGGATTTCGGCGAACCTTGAGGCATGTTTAAGGAACCTGACAGCAGCCCAAAAATGGTCTTTGGACCAATCTCCATCTTGGGCGAGTATGTTGATGGGGTTGGAATCCTCCCTCTCAAGCTTTACAAGTAGGGCTCTGAGGCTGTCATGGTGATGGTAAGTCTCAACCAGAAGGGTTCTGTGCTTTGTGTCTGGAACTGTGTCAGCGAAAGGTAATCGGTGGAAAGAGGCGTGGCAAATTTGAGTGGTGAGGGATGGGAATGTGGCATAGGGTTTTGGGAAGACGCTGCTGCTGCTCTTACTCCTTCTGCAATTGGGATTCAACTTCAACAACAGCACACACTGATTCTGACTGTGAGTCACAGCATTCACCATTTTTCTTTCTTCATTTCAATTTTCAACCCTCCTGCCTCCTTTTTTTCTATATAAAAAAACTAAACCCTTTCATTCCACCCCTAATTTAAAACATTAAAAATATTAATATTTTGAAATATAAAATGTTATTAAAGAATAATAAAATTATATATTTAAACCTGATAGATATATATAACATAAACAAAAATAAATGTCTTCCTACTCCAAAACGAGTCATCCCGATTGAATTAAGACAAAAATATACTGAAGTAAAAGTGATTGCAAAAGTTTATTGGAATAAATAAATTATTCTCGATCAGCTAGGCCTTTCTACGGCCGGGAGAAGACCCCACAAGGCCTCCACTGGTGTCGCCGGCGCCGGTGCCGGGGGATTACGCAGTTCCGTCATTTTCTCCCTCCTCATCTTCCAACGTCTCCACACAGTTTCCTGCTAGTAAATGTGCACAAAACTTAAATTTAGGTAATGTTTATCACAGTTCACATTTGATTGAATTTGAAGACTCTCCACATTCTCGCCACGTTGATTCTTTTTCCGCTTCTATTTCGCCGAGTAACTGTTCGACGAAATGTCCCAACCATGCACTTCCTCACTGCACCGTTACCTCCGCTGCTCTCTCCCCTTTTGACCCCTTCCTTCCCCCACCCTCATTCTACTTCTCCTGCTCGACCAGGTTGGGTGCTCCGATTCGCGGTTCTGAAAATGGTGTAAGAAGATGGTTTATCTACAATCTCCATTACTCTTTCTCTTTCAATGAAACTTGATTGGACTCAATGGTTACTTTTAAAAGCTATTTGACTTACAGAAGAACAGATAACCCTTTCAAAGTCTCCAGATTTCGTAGCATTTGCCTTTTCTCACTAGAAGCTACATGCTGGCATATATACGGTGGCTTGAGATATTATCATTCTGGATCAGAATGGGGTAAAAATCAGAAATTGAATCCAAACGAAAAGCCAAACAGGGTGGGGCTTTTCTGGGACTTGGACAATAAACCACCCAATGCAATCCCACCTTTTGATGTTGCCAATAAGCTGAGAATAGCTGCATCTTCCTTTGGGATTGTTCGTTACATGGTCGCTTATGCAAATAGCCACACTTTTAGTCATGTTCCTCAATCTGTACGGGAGAAAAGGAAAGAGAGGGAACTGTTTCATCGTTTAGAGAACAAGGGTGTCATCAAGCCAAATGAACCTTATCGTTGTCGGGTTTGTGGGAGAAAGTTTTATACTAATGACAAGCTTGTCAACCATTTCAAGCAACTGCATGAGCGTGAGCACGGGAAAAGGATAAACCAGATCGAGTCTGCTAGAGGGAGCAGGAGGGTGAAGTTGGTGGCTAAGTATTCTATGAAAATGGAAAAGTATAAGAAGGCTGCAAGTGCTATTCTCACACCCAAAGTGGGGTATGGTTTGGCAGATGAGCTCAAACGGGCTGGGTTTTGGGTTCAAACCGTGTTGGATAAGCCGCAGGCTGCAGATCGAGCATTGCAAAGCCACATTGTGGATGTCATGGATCATAGGCGGGTTGAGTGTGTGGTTCTTGTGTCTGATGATTCTGATTTTGTTGATGTGATAAAGGAGGCAAGGCTGCGATGTCTGAAGACGGTTGTCGTTGGGGATATTGATGATGGTGTCTTGAAGAGGACTGCCGATACTGCCTTTTCTTGGGAGGAAATTCTGATGGGGAAGGCTAAAAAACAGGCTGCTTCGGTTGTGAAAAACTGGAAGGATCGTGATATTTTGAAGAGGTTAGAGTGGACATATAACCCTGATGCAGATAAAAATAAATTGGATGTGGATGATATTGTAGCTGAAACATCTGAAGATGATAATATTGAAGATACCTCTGATGAAGTTGACGATCTCTATAAGGATGACAGAGGTTCTTGGTGGGAATTAGATCTGACAATGATGTCTCAGAGGGACAGTCGGGCAAATTATCCGATTTATCTGTGCATAAGTGAACACTTGACCTTCTACTTGACCGAGTTTGGTCATCGAATATCTATTTATTAGTAGTGTCGTTGGCTTCATAGTCTTTATCAGCTCGCATTGTTTGATTAGTTCTGGTTCCTTGTTATGGATGTCTATTTGATATGTTTCTTTAGTGTTCTACTCAATAACAGCTATTTGCAGTTAAAATCAGGAAAAAGGACTTTGTATTGTAGGTAATATTGAAATATTGTGGCCTGGTGCACCCATTTTTAAAATATTAAATTTGCAATATATTATTTTTTCATTTATGTGTGGGGATGTTCGTGATGACATCGAGGATCAAAGAACTGATGTTGATGATGTTGACGAAGTTTAGGAGATTAGTGATCTTATTGTTAATATGCTATGAATCGGGTTGCATGTTTGTTATCATGTGGTGTTTAATTGCTATTCATATATTATATTGTTATGGTTGGTTTTAACGGTAGTTTACCCTATACTTGTTTGTTGTTTGTGATTGTTACGATGATCGTAAATGGTTTATACGTGAACAGAAGATGTTGCAGATATTCTAGATGCATGATAGAGACGTGAAAGGATGGAAAAGACTTGGAATTGTTAAAGTTTTTTTTATGATTAAACTTTTAGAACAATGTAATTGGATTTACATTATTTCGTTGTTGTTTTTTTATTAATTTCGGATGATTGTTGGTGATTATTGTATGACTCGGATGCTTCATAGTATTGGTGATATCATAGTATTGGTGATATACCCTGGAAGTGAATGTCTTGTCAAATTTTGAGATTTATTTCTCTGCTGTTTGTAAGTGCAGTGGCTGTATTTAGTGTTCATTAATTAGTGAAATTGAATGTCTAAGTGTTAAAATTAGTTTTATCATAGAATATAATTTCTGGAAAATTTGCCTAGTGAAGTGAAGTGTTCTAGTATGATTAAAAAGATGAAATGGAGATCTTAATTGAATGGAAATGAGAAACTTGTAGTCTAGTGGTTAAGGTTGAATTTGGTGTTGGAAGGGGATGCTAACTAGTTTTAATTCTGGAAAACCTTAGAATACAGGTTCTGTAATTGCTTGGCTGTTTTTGTTTTCCTACTCATGTTGATTGATTGGATGCATCCTTTCCCTTTATTGTTGATGTCAATTAGGGGTAGTCATATGTTATTTTTTTTGTTGAACTTGAATGGCTGAAGTGAATTAAATATGTATTGCCTGATACATTATGAAATTGATGGTTAGGGAGTTATGTTTCTGGAATGAAAACTGAGTACAGGGCAGCAGCCCGATAGGTAAATATCCCCCTAGTTTATTAGCTTATGACAGTTATCTGTGTCGAAAGTTGAGTCTGGAATATCTGGTATAGTATTTGAGTTTAATATGGAGATTGTTTAATGGATAGCGTATTGAAGGGAGGATGCATTAATTGTTTGATTCTAATGTTGCTTGCTACCATTGCTTGACCAATTCACTACTTATTGAAGGGAATTCTGGCGTGGAGAGTCTATGAATCTGTAATTGGTTGTAGGGCTGTCCTTGCTTGAGAATGTAAGATTTTAGTGTAGAATAGGGAGGCTGAATTATGGTACTTGCTGGTCTATTTGTAGTGGCTAAATAGAATTATAAATTTATACAAGTGGTTTAAAAATTATATGCGTAACTGTCTTAGCTGGAGTGCATAGGTGTTTAGACTAATAATGTATCTGAATTGATGTGCTGGTAATCCATGAATGCGTGAACCGAGAGACAGGGCAGCGTGGTGATTTTGGGTCATATTTGCTGGATTAGGATATTAAAACTTGTGAGTAACCGTGAGAGGAGTAAAAGGTAGGGAGCATTCCCGAACAAATTCTGCAGTTTTCAAACCCACCCAGTATGAAAACAGTAGAGGTCCAATGCAGTAGACTTTTAGGCTAGTAGAATTCTACAGTTTTTATGGCCCAGTGTAGCATTAAGAATGGTTTATCATGGTTAGCATTTCAGAGGGAAAATTCTACAAGTCCTTATCAGGTCCAGATGCATCGTAAAACGGTCCAGGTTAAGGGAGAAAACAGGACCTAGCTTTGCAGTCTTATACCCAGTCTAGGTCCACTTTGACAATACCTTGAAAGGGTCTGGTTTTCTAAATGTATGGTGGTGGATTGTCCTCACCGTGTATGCGTGTCTGTCATGGTTAAAGTATTGGAATATTTGAGTTTGTTTGAGCTGCCAACAACTTTTATTATACCTTAGGAGGTTTATCCTAGACGCTTTTAATGGTATATTGCAGGACTATATTCAATTGTTGACTGGTTTATAATTTCCTTCTTTATGTTTTATTTCTAGTAATTTATCATTTTATTAACTTACTCTTTATGACTAAAATGCCAAGCTCTTAATTTCTTTTTTGTTAAAACTGTATAAAAGAATGACGTGTTAATATAAAATAAGTGAGAAGTTCTATTAATTTAATTTTCTTACCGATGATTTTTTAAGTTTATTATTCACAAATAAAGCCTGTAATTTGCGCGTCACTTGCTATTCTTAGTTACGTAACTTATTCTTTTTTTAACAACTTGTTAAAAATTGTCATTTTCTTTATCGTTGAACTATTAAAAAAAGTGACTAGCAAGTCTATTCCTTTTTTTAGTATTGTAATTTCTATATATTTCGTTCTTTTAAAATGAACAAAGTGGGTGAAAAAGTAGTATTTGAAGTATAACCCCATTTTCCTTGAAATGTAAGATAGTAAAAAATCAGTAGCATGACATGAAATGTATACTTAGTTGCTAAATTTGTTCAAAATGAAACAGAAGATTGACATGTAAAGTAATAACCAAAGATCCTCAAGATATACAACCACAGAAATCCACAAAAGAGTGACCAAAGAACAATTGACAAATTGCAAACAGTATATCGATGTCAAAATTCAGAGTGAAATTGGAGACCAACACAGCTACCGATCTCCACATAAGCAACAACATAAACATGATGCCCAATTGAATCTTCTCCTCACTGTGTCATTTTCTGAGTCGGCAACAGTAGGAGAATTTCCACCTTCTACTCTCACAGCTTCATTTGCAAATGACTCAGGCTCATTACTTCTATTGGCATTTCCCATCGGTATAAAACTCTGTACAGGCGAGTGCAGTATGATACCGTCGTTGTCTGTCATCTCAGCAAATATTTCTATAACCTCTATTGTCCCTAATCAAATTGCATGAATATAATTGTTAGGATGCATGTGTGTTGCTGATAAAACAAAAAACAAAAAGGGTGCATGTCTGTATTCTGCTACAAAATAATGAATGTGTATACCTGAATTTGAGTCCTGGTTTCCGTCCAAACTTCCACGATTGATACCATTATCGTTAAAAGTGTGAGTTACAGATGAAGGAGGTAACACGTCACTATTTCCAGACAAATTCTCAACAGAAGGAGCATCGTCACATTCTTTGTTTGCTCCGGAACTTGTACTCATTTCATTATCTTCTAGAGCACCTGATAGTGTACTTTTATCTGCGTACTCGTTATTGTCCAACCTGATACCACCACTTGTTTCAGTTGTAGGTAAAGTAATCTGTTGTGAACTTTCACCAGCATCATCAGACACCCTTTTTTTGGAAAAGGGATCCATATAATTCGAATCAATATTAGAGCTCAAATCATACATAAAGCCTCCAGGTTCATCTGATAGTTCATAAATTTCATTGTCACAGCTTTTTGTCCTCTTCATGGCACAATCCGGAACAGTTTCATCTGGAGAGAGGACCTCTCTTTCTTCATTCAATTGACTTCCGTTGGTGAGAGCAGAATTGTCCTCGTCACCAGCTCTATTCTCACACACAGGACCTGTAAACACGTTAGCATTTCCTTCTTCCATTTCCTGTGACGTGTTGTCATCACCAGACGTAGGAAACTGTGTCCCACGTGCAGACTCTACTTGAACATCATTTGTAGATTTATGCAGTGTCTCCACATGAGAGTCTGGCTTTTCTGCTTGCAACTCCAGCATGTTTCCTTTCCAAACCCTTTCTCCTTGCAAAATACTAGGATCTTGCATTTGGTCATCGTCTGTTACTTTTACATCTTCGGCTTTGAAACATGTTCCAAGAACTGGATAGAACAGATATAAGAACAAATCTTAAGCAGCAAAAATTAAACATACACACATACCAGTGAATTTAAAGAATGATCCAAAACTTATTTTTTAATTTCTTTAGGGTATAATCCACACTTGTTTTTCAACAGGAGCATTCTTGACAATTACAAATAAAGTTCTGGAGTATACCAGAAGAAGAAATTCGGTCTCTGAAAAAGTGATTTAATTTAATCTTCTTTGCGCCTTACCATTTAGATCAGAAGACCCTGAAAGTTCTTGAAATTTTATATTACCTGTTTCCACATCATTAGCCGAGGACAAGCTATTTTGCAAAGGTTCCATGCTTCCTGAACTTGGTGCACTGTCTGAAAAGTTTGAATTTGCATAATGAAACAACCCATCGCATGATCTTCCAAGAGTGAGTGCTATTTCGAAGTGAGTATGTTTTCTATTTCAGTGTTCATTGGGGTCTTGAAGTTATTAGTGCATTACAAAACATAGGTTTTCTAATCTGCCACCTTTTAGGTTCAAACTCCTTCGACACTGACAAATTGGACCAACAAAATCTTGGAGCCCGAGAAAATTTAACAAGATCATGTTATTTGTAATTGTCAAGAATGCTCCTTTTGAAAAACAAGTGTGCATTATATCCCAGAGAAATTAAAAAATAAGTTTTGGATCATTCTTTAAATTCACTGGTTTATGTTTTATTAAAAAATGAAACTTGTTACCTAGTGAGTGGGGATCATTATCAGAAAGGTGTTCCTTGTCTGAAGGGTTGAAACCTTCAACGGCTTCAGAGCTGCCGTTGTGACATGCATGAACTCCATGATCATCATCATCATCGTCACCGTTGAGACCTGGTTCCAAGAAACCCAAGAAAGAGAGAGACTTTTCAACCAAAGAAACAAGAAAGTCTCGAAACCAACAAAAGTGGTTGCATAAAAGGGAAGAGATAGTCGTTTAAACTTCAAAGAAAAGGCACCTGGAATGCGTGTGTGAGTTCGTCCCTGATCTTGGTTATCCATCTCCAATAGGAAGACGATGAGCCAAAGAAGAAGAAAAATATTAACAACAAATAACAGATATAGCATTATTTTTACAGAAGCGGCTAACTATTATATAAAGACTACGAAAAACGAAATCACCATTTCTCATTCCACTCAACACTTATTCTGTTCTCTTCTTCCAACTGTCACACCACACCTCTAACGACTTTTCTGCTTTTAGTACTTTTACGGTTGCAAAATCCTGATGACGACTGTCTCTATAATATAGAGTAAAGAAAAACACTTTTATTTAAAATTAAAGAAAAATTAATTGTGTGACTTTTTGTAAACTTATGAATATCACAATACAAATTTGAAGTGTAAAGTTGATCAAATACATTCGGAAATAATTATTTTATGTAATGTCCTAAACGTTTATGTCACAGCAAAATATCTTTGCCTTTTCTTACATCGCAAGATTCTTCTTTTGTTAATATAACTTTATTTTTTATTTTAATTTTTTACAAAATATTCACCTTTTATGATAAAAATATAAAATTATTTTAATCATAACTATAAAAATAAAAACAAATATCCTATATAATTTTATTATGGGTAATTTTTATTTATTTTGTAAGAATTTTTTATTATCGATAGTTATTTTAGTTTTTGAAAAGTAATTAAATTAAAAAAAGAGTTAAATTGGAAAAGATTAAATTTAAAAGAAAAACAAAGGGCAAAATTGATAATGTAACTATTTTGGTTTAATAAATTTTTATTTAAAGAATAAAATAAGAAAGAGTATGAGTTTACTAAAGGAAAAATCTTCTGTTGTTTTAGATAGTTATTTTAGTATAAAAATAATTAAATTAAAAAATAATCAAATTAGAAAAAATTAATTTAATTTTTTTTAAATCATTATTTAAAAAATAAAATAAGAAATAAAATGTCTATAGTAAATAATATTTTTTATATATAATGGTATAAAATAATCTAGTATCGTGTACACAACTAAACAGCATTAAAAAACAATTAAATAAAATAATATATTATATATTTACATAAAATGAAAATTTTGTGATGGAATAATTTAATTGATAAAATTTTACATCAAATGTATAATTAGCTAACATTATTTAATATTCACATAATTATATGTATGAAAATATTAAATAAATAAATGAAGAATAAGATAAATAATTAATAAAAGCATAATATTACCAGGCTGGAATTGTATTTTCAGTAAAGAATCTTAAAATTTAATTGATATTGCATAAACAAGACCAAAAGAATTCAACCTGATTCATTATATTTTTTTATACCAAAATAAACAATAATTTAATCTAGCTAATTTATCATACAATAACAACACGTGGGATTCTCAGAAATAATCAAAGTAATTTTTGGTTATTTTAGATTTTTGGAAAGTTTGATCTAATATAAGATACATTCCTCTAGAATCACATGTTTGAAATAATTTTCCTAGCTTATACATTTAATAATTTTTTTTGAAACATTCATAACATATTAATATATTACTAAATAGTTCATATAAAGTATATTTACAACGTTATTAAACATTATTGTTAATCATTTTACAAATGGAAGAAAAAAAAGGAAACGATAAATATTTTATTTTTTAACTTCAAATTAGAGACACTATTCTTTTATTAGTCATATAGATCTACTCTTATATTTATAGTTCTTTACAAAACAATAAAAGTACTACTGTTTGTTAAGATGATATATTCTAGGTATCTCACAATCGATGAGATACGTGTTTTTATATAAAAGTGGTACTTGGAATTATAAACTTTTTTATTAATTTATTAATACTGATTTCTAATCAAATTACATATTCTAAGTTGACTCGTTGACCTATGTCGTTTAAAATTTCATTATTCTTTGTTGAAAGCAAAACTAAAGAATCTTATTCATTTTATATTTATTTTTAACTAAAATAAGTTCATACAGTATCGTTAACATCAGTTATCATATTTAAAATATTGTGTATTTTAAAAATTTAAGAAACGGTTTTGTTTTTAAAAAATATTTTGAAGCCATATCTCAGGATAAGGAAAAAAATATTGGTATTTAAAATTTGATTTTAATATTATTCTCATTTTCCTCTTTAATGAAGAAATAGAAATGTTAAATCTTTTTTTCTTGATTTGAAGAGTTGGATAATCTTGGCGCGGACCCACTTTATCTGTGACTGATACGTTGCCGTGTGGCTTTGATTTAGGGTTTGGGTGCACCCATTCATTCATACTCGTCAACCCTAATCATTCAAAATTATTATTCAGCTCTATCATTGCCATATTCTCCAACCATTTTTTATAAAAAAATAATTCATTATTCAAATTATTTAATGTCTCAAAAATAAATTTAATACTCTACCAATCTCCTCTTCTTTGTCATTTTAGATAATTTTTAATGCCAGTAGATTGCCATAATCCTTTAAATTTAGACTATAAAAAAAATTTAAACATAACATATTAGTTTCCTATTTATTCTCGTTTTATAAAATATATCATAATTAAAAAATATTATTTTTTATTTCAACAGCCGAAAATGACAATAATGTTGGGCGCACTTTTTTCAGCTGAAGAAGAAGAGACAAAGCCCACCGATAACACCCATCACACGCTTCTTGAAAAAGACTGAATACGTACCACAAGTTGGTGCTTTCACAAGATCAATAGTTTCTTCAAAATTTATACATTTTAAAACTAATTTTTTTATTTTTATTAAATTTACTATTTTTCCTCCTCTCTTCTTTATTTATCATTTTTTTCTATTCTGTTTAAATCCATTAATCTGAAAAATGTAAATATTTGTATCAAAATTATACACACACAATAGAAGGAGTTAAAGCCAAAAGCTCAAATCTGCATGAAACATATTACATAAATTTGTGAAAATAACTCAAGTTTTTTCATAAGTTTATTAAAATAATCTTTCAAACTTATTCACAATAAGATTAAGAGAATAGTTGAAAAATATTACTTTTTTCTGATTTAAGTTACTTTTGAGATAAAAAAAATGTTGATAAAATATTACAAAATTTTCTAGACAAGTCTTTTAATTAATAAGAATTAAAAAAAAAAAAAACAAAGTGATGCGAATTAAATTATATATCAGGTTTGTTTTATATTGTAAGCCATTAGAAAAATCTGAATTGGAAAATCTGTATTTTTGTGGTATTACGAGTTAAGTATTATTTTAAATGAAAAATTAAAAATTTTAGTGAGGTCAAATTTTCAAATACAACGATAATAATCGGTAAAGTTAGAAAAATTAAAAATTATGTGAAAGAAAGAGGAGAGTGAAAACGGTAGAACAGAGATAAACTTAGTACTCTACATGATTATTTCCGAATGATCAAAATACAAAAGTACTACCCTACACGACATCAATGTCTTACTAAGTATAATGTATCGTTTTACATGCCAATTCGAAACGTGTCATTCTTCTTCAATCACAACACTTGCTTACAAATTAAACTGTACTGTTATCAATTATGGTTCACCTATGATGTTCGATTCCACAATGCTAAAATTTCATATTGTTACACTCAATTAAATGTTGATTAATTAAAAGTTAACTTTAAAACATAAATATAAGTTTGAAATAAAAATATTGGTGATTTTTTATGAAACTTTAAACCGATCACCTTAATCATATATACCAAAAGAAACTTCATATATATTTTTTCTTTGATATTTTCGTTTTCAATAATCAATAAATGTGTCTTTTGGTTAGAGATAGCAAAATTGTTTTCATATTCATGATTATCAGAAATTTTAGTTGCATCCAGCAATATCACTACTAATTATACACCATCACTCATTGTATAATCAATTGTTTCATGAACAATCTCAACCCACCCAAAATGCCCAATGCTTCAATAATATAATGAAAGAGAGACTGATTCTCATTCCTCCACCCCCAAAAATTTTTCTTTATTAAAAAGGAAAACATAACATTATTGCCGAAAGCATCAATTATATGTAACAACATTGTACTCTCATTCTTGTTTTCTTACTAAAATTAAAACAACAAACAAATTAAGAAACACGCATGCTGGAAAAAAGGAAGAGCTAATTCAATTTCCCAACAACCCTCTGTACATTATAATCTCCTCCATTATCTTCAAACTGCTACATCGTATAAAAATTAAAATACATTTAAGTAAGGTAGCATCATTTCAGAGGTCCAAGATTCTGTCTATTGCTAGCTGGATTCCCATAAGTATAGCTACCCATTACCTATCTTACACTGTTTCAAATTATTCATATTTTTAATACAAACAAAAACTTTTAAAAACTCTTCACAAATATCTAAGCATATGCTAAATATGTGCCTCTTGTTGCCCATTTGACAGTAAAAGCTACACATACAAGTTTGATTACAACACAAGTGCATTATTTTCATATTAGAACAACTAATACAATACAATCTTTAGAACAATGTCATATTTTTACGAAAATATGTAAAAATGTTTATCTTTTTCAAATAAAATTTATCTGTATTTAATATTTTAAAAACATAAAAACGAATTCAATACTTATATAAGATAGAATAATTGGTAAAAGCCAATGTTTCCTGATAAAAGAAAAAAAAATACAATTTATTTTGTCGCAATAATTTGCCTGTGATCATTACTACAATCTCTGACACTGTACGGCAATGGATAGTTTTCGAATGCTACCTTTTGGAGAGCTATACCTTGTGTGATCTTATCCGATGTTTAGTTGAGTTATCTGAAAAATATATCGCTATCAGGCGCAGCTTAATTACAGTCACGTAATACAAAAACTTCCATTAAGTAATTAAGAATTAAAAAACAATATTACCAAGATAAATATGTTCATATACAGTACTTGTTTTCTTGGTTTTCTTTATTTCACATTCAAAGTTGTTGTCAGTAACAGACAAAATTGAAACCCAAACCTCAAGCTATGTGGCTGCAAGAGTAGAAGTACCAGCTAAGGGATAAGCATACCATAACACCATTGTAGGTCTCGTGAAGTTCTGAATACTGTCAGAACCTTTAAATTCATTAAACTCTCAATAACTTTGCAACAGATAAATTGGAGGGTGAAGCATTTCTCCTGCCACATGGCATCATCTCAGATTATTCACAATGCATTATTACAAGACCAATGGACAAGTAAAATACTACTTTTTCCTCTTATTCCCCTTTGATTCTTTCCGTGATACAAAATCCAGTTGGCATCCACCGCCTGAATTTTCTCATAATTTCTCGTTTTACTTTCCAAATCATACACTAAAATGGGACCCAGGCATATATATATATATTATACACACAAGCACAATCATGATTTGGCTCTTCACTGAACTCATAACATAACTCAAAAACACGAATACTAGCGTAATTAATAATCTAGCTTTCAAACAAAAAGCTTCCAGCTTTCAAAGCTTGCAAAGCTGTCACCAGTAATCAATTCTCACGCGTCCCATCATCCATTCCCACCATACGCAACACAATCCATATTCCAAGTCCTGTTTCCCTCACCTGTCCCTTCTTTATCGCATATATATATATATATATACACGCCTCCTTCCAACACATTCCTTCACATCAAAACACCAAACACCAAACAAAAGCTCTTCTTCCTCTTGCTCCAGCATGGCTTCTACTGGTATTAAGTTTTACGCCCTTCTGCTAGCGGTGGTCGCTAGCTCCATGGTGGCTAAATGTGCTGCTAACTTCTACCAAGACTTTGATCTCACTTGGGGTGACCACCGTGCTAAGATATTCGGCGGCGGTCAGCTTCTATCTCTTTCACTCGACAAAGTCTCTGGCTCTGGCTTCCAATCCAAGAAAGAGTACTTATTTGGGAGGATCGATATGCAGCTCAAACTCGTCGCTGGCAACTCTGCCGGAACTGTCACCGCTTACTACGTATGTTCATTCCTTTCTTCTCCCCCTCTCACTACATATATTCTTCTTTCTTTTTCAAAAGCAACTTTAACATCACTTCCTCGTGAGACGTAACTCACTTTTAAATAACACCATTATTGCATCGCTTGCACATTTTTGGCATCAACCTTTCAAACGCAAGTTACGCAACATTCATTCGTTGCCATGCTGGCCAGAGCATTTTACTTTTCACCGCAACTGTTACTTTGTTTTTCAATCCATGATGCTTTTTTCACATAATAGCACAGAACCTCATTCTTTCTGTGTAGTGTCCATAACGGTAGTATTTTCTGTTTTGTAATGCAGTTGTCATCTCAGGGACCAACCCATGACGAGATTGATTTTGAATTCTTGGGAAACGTGAGCGGCGACCCCTACATTCTCCACACAAACGTGTTTACCCAAGGCAAAGGAAACAGAGAGCAACAGTTCTACCTCTGGTTCGACCCCACCAGAAACTTCCACACTTACTCCATCATATGGAAGCCCCAACACATCATGTGAGTAAAAACAAAATATTTATGTTTTCTTCGTCTCTCACTTTCCATGGTGTGTGCCTTTTCCCTTCGGTAACCGGCATGGAACAAAACGAAACTGATTCATTTATCTGTTGTGCAGCTTCTTGGTGGACAACATTCCCATAAGGGTGTTCAAGAATGCTGAGAGTGCCGGTGTTCCTTTCCCGAAGAACCAACCCATGAGAATCTATTCTAGCCTGTGGAATGCTGATGACTGGGCAACTAGAGGTGGCTTGGTGAAAACTGATTGGTCGAAGGCACCATTTACGGCGTACTACCGCAATTTCAAAGCCACGGAGTTCTCGGTGTCTTCCAATTCATTCTCTGATGCTGCATGGCAAAGCACGGAGCTTGACGCCTATGGCAGAAGAAGACTTAGATGGGTTCAAAAGTACTTCATGATCTATAACTACTGCAACGACCTTAAGCGATTCCCACAAGGCCTTCCTGCCGAGTGCAAACGCTGAGAAACAAACGAGTCTTTGTTTTTCTCTGTAAAATATGTTTTATTATTATGTGTCGGTCTTTTTGATTCTTTAATTTTGTGTCTTCCTCGCTATTTTGCCTTTTTCTCTAAGTTCATGCTTTATATATGATATTCATATTAAAAATAAATGAAATTCGTTTTACTACCTACCACTTTGTTATATCAAATGCTTCTCATCTGTTTTTCCATTTTCAAATCCTTCCTATCTTGGTAGTGGTTGCGTTTCTTGTTACTATTTTTTCTCATTATCACTCTTAAGATCTCACGTCTTTCAATATTGAACAGAGGATTTTCTTTTTTTGCATTTTAAATTGCATGTCTTTTCTTAATTAGGCTAAAATGATAGAAAGGAAAAACGTGTCCTTTTTATAGTTATTTTTACTTTCATGTTCTTAAAGTTTTTACTTTAATTGATTGAGCAACATGGATGTATAGTTTGATGCATTTCATTTGGCACGTTATTTTTTACTTTCTTAGTATAAAAATTATGTGAAATAAAAATATGTGAAATCAAGTGGAGTCAACCCACCATTATCGTAGTAAGTAGTAAGTGTAATGAAAGAGAGAAGTGATGAGAAAATTGATTTCATTTTTTCTCATAAATTAAAATAAGCTTTAATTTGTTGAAGAAGTTTAATTTTTTGTAACGTTTTTCTTATATATGTGCTTGTGAAACGTGCAAATGGAACCAAGAAGGTTGTGAGATTTTTCTAAAGAGCCTATTGAACTTTATTTGTGTTTACTTATTTGAGTAAAAATGAAACGATCAAAATAGAAGAACAATAGCTTCAAAGTCTCGAGTGTTGTAAGGAGAAAAGCACATAAAATTAGGAGGTGACTTCACATATTTAAACTTATTTTTTCTATTTCTCCATGAATTTTCAAGCACTTGTCAACTATGAATGCCTACCACTTTAAGGTGTAATCGGTTATAGTTTTGATAGAAATCGATTATAAGTTTTTTAGTTGAATCTTTTTTATAGTCTATACATAATGAAATAATATAAATTGAAAATATAATTTTTAATAATTTATTATTATTTATTTTAAATTAAGTTTAAATCATGACAAAACGAAATCATGTCACATAACTTATTCATATTTATAATTTTTTGAAATTTACTCATTTCAATAATTTTTCAAAAAATCAAAATGGTCCTTTTGCTCTGTTTCTCTAGTTCCATTCTTGATTTATGTAAACAAAGCCTTACGTTGTGTTTGAATGAGGTAATTTATAAGAGTAATTAATTTATTTAAAGAATTTAAAATTATTTATACTAAGATAATTTGTTTGGATAAAGCAATTAAAAATAAATTCAAATTTAATAGTTTTTGGAAGATATTTATGTGACGTCTCGGCACTAACGAGGGTGGGGAGTGCGGCCCCTGGCATGCTTTGAGTGAAAGGGGCACATTGACGAATCGAACATACACCGGAATGAGAGGGATCTGGAGATTGTATAGGTATGAGACTATACAGTTGAAGGATAACTTAAAGGAATTGATTTGGCTACTCATATCAAAAAATGCATTTGCTTTTCGGTAGTCTAACTCATAAGATCTCCATGGTTAAGTGTGCTTAGCTTGGAGTAATTTAGGGATGGGCAGTCAACAGTCCCTGTAAGTTGCCGGGATGTTACAAGTGATATTAGAGCCTAGCTCGGGAAGTTTTCCCAGAATTACAATTTCAAATTAATAAAATAGAATAATTTTAAATACTTTCAAAATATAAGAAATTTGATATTTAAATTTTCACTCTATTATTACTACATTTATGAAGGTTGAGTCGCACATGCTTGTGCCGAATGTATAACTGAGTTGACCTGTGTCGATGGTCAAGTCGAGATGGTTAAGGTCGAAGGTTAGGTCAAGTCGGTTCAAACCGAAGTTGACTTGAGTCAAAGGTCAATTCGGGTTGGCCCATGCCAAAGGTCGAGTTTGGTCAGTTTGAATCCAATATCAAGTCAAATAAGTTTGGGTAAAGTTCGAGTCAGGTTGACTTAAGTCGTTAAGCTAGTTCGACTCGAACCAAAGGTTAAGTCAGATTGATCCTAACTAATGGTTGAGTCAAGTTGCCCTAACTAGAGGTTAAGTTAGGTTGGTCAGGCCAAACGCCGAGACAAGTTATCCCGGATCGAAGGTCGAGGCGATTTAGCCTAAACAGAAGTCATGTCGAGTCGATGTGGATTGATGGTCGAGTTGAGTCAGTTTGAACTAAAAGTCGAGTCGAATTGGCCTAGGTCGAAGCTCGAACCAAGTCAAACTATGCCGAAGCTCAAGCCGAGACGACACGGGCCAAGGCTGAGTAGATTTCGCCTTAGTGATAATCAAGCTGAATCAGCCGAGCTGAAGGTCAAATCGAGTTAATATGGAGCGAAATTCAAGTGAAGTTTATTCTCAGTAAAAGTCAAACAAATCGATTTTGGATTGAATATTGAAATCAATCAATTTTAGTTAAAAATCAAGTCAAGTTAATATAAGTTAAAGGTTAAACCTAATTAGATGAAATAAAATATTTAAAAATTAACCCACATAAAAAAAAAGTCGAGATAAATTTCACATATCAAACTAACTTAATTTTGATTAAAAATAAAATTAATTTTACCTTAAAATAAAAATAAATTGTTTTATTAAATAATAAAATTAAGATTTAAGATATTTTATTATTCCATCTAAATAAATTATTTTAAAAAATAATTATAAATATATGTATTTCAATTTCAATTCTTTGAAATCTTTAAAATCTCTAAAATGATAAAGAAACAAGAGAGCATTGTTAACTTTTCTTAATTTTTTCTCATGACATACCATACCATGAGAGACAGAACTCGACCTCGTGAACGTACGTGAGAAATAGACAAGACGAGCATTTCGACCAGCCCTACCCTTTTCGTCACCGCAAACGTCACTACTCGCTCTTCTGGCTTCCTCCACTCTATATAACAAACAAATACTTCTCTGCCTCTTATGTCACTCGTATAACTAACCTTTTCTTAGTAAGTAATATCGACTCTGCATTTTCACGCGCCACCGTTACCATGGTGCAACCACGCTTCCTCCTCGTAACCTACCCCATCCAAGGCCACGTAAACCCCTCCCTCCAGTTTGCCAAGCGACTCGCTGCAATTGGCGTCCACGTCACTTTCGCTACCAGCGTCTACCTCCACCGTCGCATGCTCAAAAAACCCACCATCCCCGGTCTCTCCTTCGTCACCTTCTCCGACGGATACGACGACGGTTACAAAGCCACCGACGACTCCCACGTGAACTCCTACATGGCCGAGCTCAAGCGCCGCGGCTCTGAGCTTTTGGGAAACATCATAACCTCCGCTAAAGAGGAAGGCAAACCTTTCACCTGCGTCACCTACACCCTCATGCTTCCCTGGGTCGCAAAGGTGGCGCGTGAGTTTCGTATTCCGGGGGTGCTCCTGTGGATTCAAGCTGCCACGGTTTTGGATATCTATTATCACTACTTTCACGAATACAGGGACTACATTAACACCATCCACAAATCAGAGAACTCCATCATCGAGTTTCCGGGTTTGCCCTTTTCGCTCGCAACACGTGACGTTCCCTCTTTCCTCTTACCCTCCAATACCTACTCTTTCGCTATTCCTTCACTCGAAGAACAGTTTAAACTTTTCGACGAAGAAACCAACCCTAGAGTTCTTGTCAACACCTTCCAGGACTTGGAACCCGAGGCCTTGAAAGCCATCGATAAGCTAACGATGATTTCAATTGGGCCACTGATTCCCTCCGCCTTCTTGGACGGTAAAGACCCGACTGATACTTCCTTTGGCGCTGACATCTACCACGGGTCAAACGATTACATTGAGTGGCTGGACTCAAAGCCCGCGTTGTCTGTGGTTTATGTTTCGTTTGGTACCCTTGCTGTGTTGAGTCAGAGGCAGATGGAGGAGTTAGCACGTGCTTTGCTGGATTCCGGGTATCCCTTCTTGTGGGTCATAAGAGAACCCAATGGAAAACAAGAAAAGGAAGAAAAGTTGGAAGAACTAAGCTGCAGAAAGGAGTTGGAGCAGAGGGGGAAGATTGTCAATTGGTGTTCTCAGGTAAGAAACTATTAGATACTTCAATGTGTGGGATATATATATGCAGGGTTGGGAGAAATTATTAGATTGTATATTTGTGTAAAAATAAATAACATATAAAGAGTAGTAGGGATAATATAGTAGTTTGGAACTATGATTTTCAGGTGGAGGTTCTGTCACATGGTTCGTTGGGTTGTTTTCTGACACACTGCGGATGGAATTCGACAATGGAAAGTTTGAGTTCGGGGATTCCTATGGTGAGTTTTCCGCAGTGGTCAGACCAAGGGACAAACGCAAAGCTGGTGGAAGATGTATGGAAGACGGGGGTGAGAGTGGATGGTAAAGCGAATGCGGAAGGGATAGTGGAGAGCGAGGAGATTAGGAAGTGTTTGGAAGTGGTGATGGGGAGTGGAGAAAAAAGAGATGAGCTGAGAAGGAACGCTGAGAAGTGGAAATGTTTGGCCCGAGAAGCCGTGAAGGAAGGAGGCTCTTCGGATAGGAACATTAGGACTTTTCTTGACTATGTCGCAGGATTGGACAGGATTGTCTGATGTAACACTCTTGTTTTTTGGGTTCATTGTTCTGAGGGGTAAAGAAAAAGGGAACTTAGATATCACCTATCTCATAAAGCACAATGTTTCCAATTCAGCTTTTCTGTAAAAGTTCCACAAACCCTGGGTAAAGTCAAAGTGCATGCTAGATATCAACTTTTTAAATCGAAGGCCTTTCTAATATTTTTCATATTTTATGTAACGTCCCATTATTAATTATTTTAACTTTCATAAATTTTTACAACTATATTTCATATTTTAACTTTTATTTTATAAATATAAATATTAACTTTTTTTTTTCTAAATGATTAAAATCCTATAAAAAGTAAATTGTTGAGTTATGCATATGATATTAAAGAAACTTTTTCCTATTTACTTAGTCATGGTAATCAGTTTGTGGATAGATTGTTACCTTTTTAAACATATTAATTGATTTGAAGAGTAACCATATATCATGTAGTACAATTTTTATTTAATTTCAAAAAGTTAGAATTTTAACATTTTTTCGTAGAATTTTGTTTGAGTAAGGATGAATAGAACAAAAAATATTTTATGAAAAAGTGATGTGATTTGAATTAAAAAACAATTGACGTAATATTATATATATATATATATATATATATATATATATTACAGTATATTTACCAAATAATTAAAGTGGCTTCATAGGAATAAAATATGGTTAAATGTTATCACTTGAAAATAATTTGAAAATCAATATTTCTTTTAAAAGAATATTATCTTTGAATTTTACAAATTAAAATTTATCTTTGTCTTGTAAATTGTATGATCTGAAAGTTATTTTTAACTTTTGAAAATAATTTGTAAATCATATAATCTGTAGAAAATAAAAATGAATTTTTTTATATAGAATATAGAATTGTAGGAAAAAATTTAGGGAGGTGCAGAAAGAAAGTGCATGTCATGAATTGTCTCGTACAAAATGTAGCTATTAAAAGAAAAGTGGGCCAAGAAATTCGTACTCTTAAAATGCTGAGAAGTCCAATATCTGAAGTCGTATGTTTCTTTCTCTACTTTCTGAGAATTTCAACATAAAATGCTGTCTTGATGAAATAAAAACAACTTTGTAGATTCTTTTTGTTTTGATTAGTAATTATAAAAAGAAATTCAATTTGAATGAGCTAATAAGAAAACATAAAAGCGTTTCATTAAATCTAACAGAACATATTAAAATTATAAATATTAACAAAATCATTCAATTGCGATAAACCTATCATAACCGTCAATTAAAATAAAGTATATCTAATGGCTGAAAAGCATTTCCCCACGGGATGATACGTTGCACTTGCCCACACACATGCCCTTGGCCTTTCATGAATATTTTATTGAAAAAATAAAAAAATTGTTTGTAATTAACATTGGCAGATAATGGGGGTGGATGGGGAAGCTTCCGTGGAAAGCGAAAAGGAGAATGATAAAAAGTTAAGACAGTATCAAAAGTAATTGAAAAAGGATAAAGAAGACAGTGTTTGGTATATTATTATTGTGATTACTTTTATTAAATCAATTAATTATTCTTGCCCTGCCGCTTCAAATCCGCAAAGTTACTAATGTACTAAAAAGGTATAAATAATTCAGATATAAGATACATATTCGTATACTGTTTTTAAAACATTATACTACATACGATTATATATACCTTGGTTTTGTTTCAAATCTGAGCTTGAGAAAGTCAATGGAAAGACAAACAATGTACGCCAAATCTAGTAAGCAACAGTTGGCATAAACGGGACCACCCTACTGATTTTACTCAACCACGTATTTCTTTTCTTTCCCACATATTTATTATATCAAATTATCTCTTACATATTCTCACTTTAATTTTTAATTTTTATGTCATATGTCAATAACAATTTTAAATAATAATTATTTTGCACGAATATATGCTAATTAAATTAATTTTTCTTTAAATAAAATTGTTATTTTTCTTTTGAGAGTACCAAATACAGCGGTTTTTCTGTCTTTTGGTATTGATTCTCCACTCTACTACTCTGGATGTGGGCCTTCCCTTTCACTGTCGTGGGCCCATGCTCCTTTTTTCTACCATCAAACACCCAGACAAGTAACAAAAAGGGCACTTCGGTCATACTAAACTTTCTCATTTATTTGCCCTAAATTTGCGATGATACAACTTATTTTGTATTATTTTACCTGATCACCGTATAAATACTTATACTTAATCACGTAGAGAATACAGAGAATTATTTAATTGTAAAATTGTGACATTATTGATCGTTAAGTATTGATTTGAAAAAAAGAGTGGGCATAACCATAACTACTGGCACATGACATGAGGTTGGCGCAGTTTTCAGATTTTCCTCTCTGCTCTGCTTCCATTCTCTCCTTCTTGCTCTGTACAATAACTTGTTATTATCAAAAGCAACCAAACGCATCAAACGATTAGTCTTCCCCCTTCTCCCAAATCTGAATGGCCACCTCCAGATTAAAAACCCTACATTCTCTCTGTCAGCTCTTTCTTCTCTTTTTCACTCTCTCTTCCACCGCCATTGCCGACGATGCCGAGTACATGTCCAAGCTCGCCAATGCTTTGAGTCCCACTCCGTCGGGGTGGTCGGGGACCAGCTTCTGTCAGTGGAAGAACGTCAAGTGCATCACCAACCGCGTCACCTCAATCAGCCTCGCTTCGCAGTCGTTCACCGGAACGCTACCTCCGGATCTCAACTCCCTCTCCCAACTTACCTCGCTTTCTCTCCAGGGCAATGCGCTTTCCGGCGCGTTGCCTTCCCTTGCCAACCTCTCCATGCTGGAAACCGTGTACCTCGGGGGCAACAACTTCACCTCCATTCCCGATGGTTGCTTCTACGGTCTTACTAACTTACAGAGTCTCAGCATGGCAGACAGTTTCAACCTAGCTCCATGGAGGATTCCCGCTGAGTTGACTCAGTCCACCAACCTCGTCAAACTCGATCTCGGAAGCACAAACCTCATTGGTACCTTGCCTGATGTGTTTGACTCCTTTGTGAGTTTGCAGGAGCTTCGTCTCTCTTACAACAACCTCACCGGGGGTTTGCCAAAGACCTTTGCGGGATCTGGGATCCAGAATCTGTGGCTCCACAATCAGAAAGACGGGTTCGGGTTTTCGGGTACCATTGAGGTGCTTGCTTCCATGACCCGTTTGTCTCAGGTCTGGTTTCAGAAGAATCTTTTCACGGGTCCCATTCCGGATTTGTCAGATTGCACCACTCTGTTTGATCTGCAGCTGAGAGACAACCAGTTAACCGGTGTGGTTCCACCTTCTCTCATGTCTCTTTCTAGTTTGCGGAACGTCTCTTTAGATAACAATGCGCTTCAGGGCCCTTTTCCTTCGTTTGGGAAAGATGTGAAGGTCACTCTTGATGGGGTGAATAATTTTTGTAGGAAAGATTCTGAACCCTGCGATTCTCGCGTAACCACTTTGCTTGATATTGCCAAAGATTTCGGCTATCCCCTTCAGTTGGCACGTTCCTGGACCGGGAATGATCCTTGTGGGGATTGGAGTTTCGTTGTGTGTGCTACGGGGAAGATTGTTACTGTGAATTTGGCTAAGCAGAATTTGACGGGAACAATTTCACCCGCATTTGCCAATTTAACTGATTTGAGAAACTTGTATCTCAATGACAATCATTTGGAGGGATCAATACCGGGAGGCTTGGCAAATTTGGCTCAGCTTGATATTCTGGATGTGTCTAATAATAATCTATCTGGTGATCTACCAAAGTTCCCAACCAAGGTGAAGTTCAATAATGCAGGTAATCCTCTGCTTGGGCATTCTGGAGGTGGCGGTGGAACTACTCCGTCAAGCGGTTTAGGTGGGGCACCAAGTGGAAGTCCAAATGCAGCGTCAGGCGGTTCTACACTCTCTCCTGCTTGGATAGGAGGTATTGTTGTTATTGCTGTGTTTTTTGTTGCGGTGGTCGTATTTGTCTTTTGCAAATGTCAAGCTAAAAATCGCCACGGAAAGTTTGGGAGGGTTAATAATCCCGAAAATGGGAAAGGAGAGGTTAAGATTGATATGATGAGCGTTACAAATTCCAATGGATATGGTGGCGTTCCGAGCGAGTTGCATAGCCAAGGCAGTGAGCGTAGTGATATTCATGTTTTTGAGGGTGGGAATGCTACTATTTCAATTCAGGTTCTTCGGCAAGTAACGGATAATTTCAGTGAGAAAAATATTTTAGGTAGGGGAGGGTTTGGAGTTGTTTATAAAGGGGAATTGCATGATGGAAGTAAAATTGCCGTGAAGAGAATGGAATCTGTTGCAACGGGGAGCAAGGGATTGAATGAGTTCCAAGCTGAGATTGCAGTTCTTAGTAAAGTCAGACACAGGCATTTAGTTGCTCTTTTAGGATATTGCATAAACGGAAATGAAAGGCTTTTGGTGTACGAGTATATGCCTCAAGGAACACTAACACAACACCTGTTTGATTGGCGTGAAAATGGATGTGGTCCGTTGACTTGGAAACAAAGAATAGCAATAGCTTTGGATGTAGCTCGGGGAGTGGAATACTTGCACAGTTTAGCTCAGCAAAGCTTCATTCATAGGGACTTGAAGCCCTCAAACATATTATTGGGTGATGACATGAGAGCCAAAGTTGCAGATTTTGGTTTGGTAAAAAATGCACCAGATGGGAAATATTCTGTAGAGACAAAGTTGGCTGGAACATTTGGATATCTGGCACCTGAATATGCAGGTATATTTGGACCAAGCCTGTATTAAAATTTTTGAACTTTTTAATTTATCTTCTTTCCTGATTATAACTGTCTATACGTGACTACAATTCAATATATTTTTTAAACTGGCAACTGTGATATTTTTCTCCTAATAATTACTAGATGTTAGCATTTTTTCCTTGTTTCATGATTTGTTTTCTAGTTAAATTTTTGTTTTCCTGCGCATCTGCTTGGGTTGATGGTTTGGGGATGGCATTATAAGGTGTGGCATTTATAGAGAAATGGCTACAATTAAAGTAGCCGGCTCCCTATTACCATTTTATGTGATGAATGAATACTCTGATTAGATTAAATCTTGGATTACCTAAGAGGTTTTGCTATATGTTTGCTGTTTGGTTCCTTGGTGCCCTGAGATTCTTTTATTACAAAATCAGTCAACCATGAATTCCACATTTCTACTACTTTGATGAATATTTGTTTTGTTTAGTTTTTGTAGAATTGCATAGTCTTAGCTAAGCCAGATTATTGTAGAATTGCATACCCAGTTGGTTGCTTTAGCTTTATCCTAAGCTATTCCTTTACTTGTGATTAATGTGATATTGTTTCTTGCCAGCTACCGGAAGAGTGACTACCAAAGTAGATGTGTACGCATTTGGAGTAGTTTTGATGGAACTGATCACAGGTAGAAGGGCATTGGACGATACTGTGCCTGATGAAAGGTCTCACCTGGTTTCTTGGTTCCGTAGGGTGCTGATTAACAAGGAGAACATCCCCAAGGCTATTGATCAAACTCTCGATCCTGATGAGGAAACCATGGAAAGCATATATAAAGTGGCTGAATTGGCAGGTCATTGCACTGCTCGTGAACCGTATCAAAGGCCAGATATGGGTCATGCAGTGAATGTCTTGGTTCCTCTCGTAGAGCAATGGAAGCCTACCAGCAACGACGAAGAAGAAGGTTATGGCATTGACATTCACATGAGCCTTCCTCAAGCTCTGCAAAGATGGCAAGCTAACGAAGGCACTTCCACAATGTTTGACATGTCCATCTCACAAACTCAATCAAGCATTCCTGCAAAACCTTCAGGATTTGCTGACTCTTTTGATTCGATGGATTGCCGATGAAGAAAACGATAAACAAATCGCTTCTCAGGTTAGAGGACCGGATGAGAACGATGTTAAGCTGTTTTGATCTCGCAACATCACCGAATTGTATCACAATTTATTTATTTTTTAAATGTTAATTTTTCTAATGTTCCTGCATTCTCCTTCTGCACGAGTTTGATGTTTTTTATTGATTTTTTCAAAGCTAACAGATTGGTTTAGTCAATGGTTGGTTTCTTAGATGAGAATTATTATAGAAATGTTAATTGTATGATATTTTTCATTATTTCTTTTTTAATCAGAAGAAAATTTATTGCCATTTGGTTGAGTGAGTCCTATGTTTTTTTTGACGAATGTGTTTGTAAGTTGTAATATTTCACTTTCATTGCCAAACCAAAGCCGCGTAAATCAACAGCAATGAAAGAGATTGGGATTGGAAACAGAGGACAGCTATAACATGAAGGGTTCAAAGTTAATTATATAGCATCGGCGTAAAGAGGTCCCTTGAGCATCTTTTAAATTCCTTTTGGTTGTAATATTATATTCTGCTATCATTTTCAGCATTCATCATCATCATCATCGGCATAAAAATGAAAGAAAAAGAAGAAATTAGAAGGTGCGTGTTGATTGTGGCATCTGAGCTTAATTTGAGTTGAGGAGCTTACACGTTTGCGCATATTACGGTATTTGAAGACTGACTTTGTAAAAGTGTGGTAAGAAGATTGGTGACTTTGGTGAGAAAGCACATGCCGTGGGCTCCATCACCACATCCCATCATTTCACAATCTGTATTCTACACCTCATTACCTCATACTAATGCTTCATGCTACTGCATACGTTTGACACTAGCAACAGATAGATTTTTCATTATTTTATACTCTTTGGAGGAGATCTATGAATTCAGCACCAAATTCATTCTTCAAATGTTAAGGGTAGAATTTTCACTTTTGATTTGCAGTTTCAGTGAAAAACAGTATCCCATGTGAAGAATAGCTTTTGATTAATTTGAGAAGAAAATATAAAAAAATTGGTTTTGTATTTGAAATTAAATTTTTTAAACAAAAATGTAATTTTTTTGGTAAAATAATTATACGAATCATGGTTCTTCCCTTAAGCTTGTCACTCTGAAAGATGAAAAGAAAAAGGAAATTTAAATTGCAACTTTTAAACGGGGTAATAAGAAAATTTAGTAAAATAAATTAGGTTAAATGTAGAATTTTATTCGTTAAAATATTAAATATACTGACAATGATAGATCGACACATTTATACTCATTGAAGATGATTTTATGATTTTTATAATAATAGAATGAAAAAAAAATATGTGAAATGAGTCTCTTAATTTTTTTCTCAACATTCAAAAAATCATTTATCATCATACACATAATAATAAAAGTTCGTAACTTAATTAACTTCATTTCTAATTTTTTACACCGCCAATAATAATTTTTTTAAAACCATTATAGTAGTATTTTTAAGCAAAATTCTAAAATTCAATTTATATATATATATTATTTTCAACAAACAGAAAATGGAAAAAATAATTTAGAATATTACAAAACCAAATTGCTTATTTTTCCCTCTCTCGAATCAATTAAAATTTATTCTCCGCATTTTTAATTAATTATTTAAATTTACTTTCCCTAAAATTAAATCTATTTTTTCTTATTTCTTCGTATTCTTTTTCAATTTTTTCTCCCTTTAGTCACATAAAAGAAAAACTAAAAAATCCACCTAAAATTTGGACAACTGGAGATAAAATTCAATTTCGAAGCTGCAAATAAGATGAGGGAAAATTCGGCTATTGAGAGAAATATAGTATATATTTCTTTCTCACCTCCCTCATTCCTCTGAACCCTTTTTCTCTCATTCCTCTCACTCTAATATTTTCTCTGTCATTCTTAAGTTAGTCCCAACTGATTTTATAATGATTTTTCATTTTATAAATTTTGTCTTATCTAATTTTTAGAAACATAATGACATTTGGTAATTGGCCTGAAATTTTTTTTAAGAGATGATAATTCAACATCCGCAGATGATGAAATAAATTAGAGAGATTAGTGAAGATGATGAGATTGAAGAAATCTTTAATGAACATTTTCCTGAAATTGAAGATGATGAAATTGTTTAACCGTGAGTGTTTCTGATTTTTTCCAGGCCAATTACGAATTCCTTCGAATGTCATTATGCTTGTGAAATTAGATAAGACAAAAATTATGAAATGAAAACTCATTATAAAATCATTTTTTTTGTAAGAAATTGTTTAACAACAAAGGTTTCTGATTATTAAAATGTTGGAGTGAGAGAGATGAAAATTATTAAAATACCCTTAATCTTAAAACTTAGAATCCATGATATATTAGAGTATTTTTGTCTACTAAAATCCGATACACATTGCTGAGATGTACCAACTGAGAAAAACAGACATACGCAAATTAACAAATTCCTATAAAATTTATTAGAACAGATAATAAAATTCTAAAATAATGTTATATTTAGTAACCAAATCACTAATTCTTATAACGTTTAAAAGATTAATTTTATTTTCGAATTTTTTTGTCAAAACCGTAAATGTAAACAAAAGAGAATTCTCTGCAAGCTCCAATTAATTTTTAACTATTTTTATCTTCTTTAAGATTTTATTTTTAAGAATTACCTGTTATTCAAGTTTATTTAACAACTTTTTCTTATAGCCTCCTTAATAACTTCATTATACGTACCTGCATATGCCTCCAAACCCAAAGGCACTGCATATTAAATTTACATCACGTAATCATTATATTTGTTT
Source organism: Vigna reflexopilosa (assembly GCA_027742785.1). Taxonomy (NCBI): domain Eukaryota; kingdom Viridiplantae; phylum Streptophyta; class Magnoliopsida; order Fabales; family Fabaceae; genus Vigna; species Vigna reflexopilosa. The sequence continues at coordinate 268,246 of CM050914.1, read as the reverse complement.
ATAAAAGATATAGCTGATTTTGAACTTAGAAATCGATACATATATATTTTTTAACTTAATACTTGCATCTACGATAAAGACATGTTTGGATGAGTATTAGAAGATGGAATTTAAAATTGATAAAAAAAAATTATAATTATTAAGTTAAAAGGACTATATATAAAAATTAAAATAATGTCATTCTCCAATTCTTATAAAAGTGTTATCTTCGTAGAAACTTAAATCCTCTCATTTCAATTATCTTTTTATACAAATAATACTCGACAAAAAATATTGGATAGAATATTTATAAATAAATAAAAATGTTAACTCAAATAATATTTAATTGCGACTTTGGTATGGTGTATTTCCACTATTACTTATAATTGTAAGTTCAAATATAACATTTAATTGTGACTTTGGTATGGTGTATTTCCACCATTATATTTTACCACAATTATGTTAGTTAAATATATTATTAACTTAAGGTTGAAACTTAATTTTAATTTATTGATTTTCGGAGGAGAATTGTGAAGTTTTTGAATGTTGTTTTTCTACCTAATTTACCAAACGAATTAAAATTCACCCAAAAAAGTTAAAGTTGAACACGAAATTCCGATTTTATGAATTTTGTTCAATGAATGTGAGTCCTGAATTTCGCTATGCAAAAATCGCACAGAAATTTAATTTAATTTTTTCTGAAAAATTGTAAAAATCAATTTAATCATTTAGTATTATGTTTTGAAGATAATTTAATGTCTTTAGTAGACAATAAATATGTTTAAGTGTAAAATGTTTTAAATGCATAACTTAAGCAACATTTAATTAAAAATGTTATATTAAATTATTTTTAAAAATTAAATATGAAACCGTAATAAAATTTATCCAACGAGAATGATATATAATTCTTGATCTCGAGGCACAGATTCCGGATGATGCAGGAAGCTAACAATCCATTCGAGCACTGTGACATTGTGACCACGACGAGCCACAAGAGCTTGAGGGGTCTTAGGAGCGATATGATCTTCTAAACCGCCGAGAATGCAGTGTACGATTTTGCGGTTGCATTGAAACAAGGCATACGCAAAGCATGTGTATCGCCCACGATGCCGCGTTCATGTCCAATGTCCAAGCTCCCCAATTTATCATTAATATTTATAATTTCTATTAGGATAATTTAATATATAAATGTAGTATCTGATTCAGTTTAGGAAATACAATGTAGTATCTGATTCTCACCTTTGTTGTTGAGTGACAAAGTGGCAAAGCCAGCTTTTCTTATTAACGATTATGAGGATCCAAATTTGACAAAGCCTGGTACCGAAAGAAGCTCTTCTGTTTAAATAGAAACGCGAAAAGTTGGAATGAACTGAAAGCTAAAAATGAGTTAACAGAAAGAAATGAAATGAAAATAAAAATAAATAAAGAGAGAGAATAGTTGGTATGAACTCGGCGGCATGGTCGGCAATGGCGATGCACGTGCACAAACTCCCTCTTTGAACATCTGTGAATACAAAACTCTGAATTTCACACAACACAGACTCTCTGAACCTTGAAGGAGAATTCCCCCCTTGCCTTTTATAACACTCTGGATGAAATTCGGTAAAAGTTACAAGGACATGGAAATTATGTGTTTTGTACTCTTCAAGGTAAACTTTCACCTACTAATAATGCAATCATCTACTTCTTCCTGCATATTAATTTCGCGTTATCTTTAACTATGGTTATACAAATTAATTTAAAATAACATTAATAGTAATTAGTTATTTATTTAATACCTTGTATATGTATATTTCATTTATACACCAAAAAAATAATATTTTTTATAAATTCAATTATTAAGTAGATAAAGGTTTAATGTTTAATGAACACCACGTCAATGAAACTTTGTTAAAGTGTTACCAATGGAAGAGATTAACAGAGTAAATGCAGAATAAATGGATGGGACAAGATTGAATAAGAGAAGCTATTGTATTATCAGACAAAATACTTTAGATGTATCAATAAAAAGAAAAAGGGGTTGGAGATAGCATTAATTTGATAACTAATAATGAGCAGTATGAAGGGTTCAGTATGAAGGTATGAGATTGCATTGCATTGCTACTAAAGGGATAATGACAAGGGTAATGATATTTTGACACCTTAAAAATGACAAACTTTTGACACTACCACGTGTCACAACGTCATTGGTCCAGCTGTACACGAAATTAGAAAAGGAAAATGAGGTGGAAATGAATTGAGATAGGGTTGAAAGTGGCGGTTTCATTTTGAAATTCAAAATCTCAAGTTACATTTAGAATTGAGAAAACCCTAGAGAGAGAAGGAGCCCAAGCCAGGGAGAAGAGATTTTCAGATTGACGGAGTTTCCACCGCCACTTTCAAACTGGCGCCGTTGACCATTCACTGGAACACATTCCAGCACTGTTCCGCCGATTGGAAGGTGCCCAGGCCACCGAAACCTTAGTTCTTTCGTCGTTGTACCATGTGTTTCTTTGGTACATATGAGTTTTTTCCTACATGCTTTACGATTTAGGTATTTTTGGTGTTCTAAGGTTGTTTTTCTCATGTATTTGGGTTGAATGAACCGTTATTTTAAAGGAATGGACTAAAGTGTGTGAGAACTTTGTTTATTGTTTTATTACAGAGATCTTTTTTGGGTAGCTTTATTTTTTGAATATTGATAAGATTTTTTTTGGGTCGTTTGACATATGGGTTCCGTGATTTTAGGATAATTCACTTGTGTGGGTGTGTTGGTATAAGCATCAAGTGATAGCAAATTGATCAATAAATTTGTTTAGAGATTTACATTAAAATGATTGAGATTTATAAGCTGAGTAAAGAAAACAATTTAGAAAAGTTTATGCAGTTCACAAGTGCTCTAGTATGCAGTACTATAGCAGAGTAGTATTGAAGGATATCTTGTAGTTGTATGTTGTGTAACATTCTTACTTGTAATAAATAAAAGACTGACTAATAAGGAACAAAATCAACAATTAAAAAAGATAAATATTTGTTAAGATATTTTCCTTATTTGGATGATGTTGACGTTGGTGAATGTGAGATTCCATGGGAGGATCTGTTTCTTGGTGAAAGAATTGGTATATGTAATGTACATTATTTGCATTCATTTTCTTCTTGAAACGTCAATTATATTTATTGAAAATAGGACATTGCTCTGATTTACTATTTAATTTAGTGAGACTCCCAATTGATGCAAATCAATTACTAATTTAGCATTAATCTTCACCCTATTTTTAAATGGATTATTTTATTTTTATTTTTATTTGTGCAAACATGGTTATGTTAAGATTTATTAACTCTTCAATATTTTATATTTTTTACATGCACTATACCTTTTTATATGTGATAGTCGGGGAGGCTGGTAGTGTTATTTAAGTATTGCACTTGTTTCTGAAATTTTTTTAATATATATGTTCATACTTTCTTTCTAATAGGTTCATACGGTAAGGTAGACATTGTGCAGACATGAATGGCATAGTGAGTTCTTTAATTCCTTTTCATATTTGCTAGGAATATTATTGTTATAGATTGAATTGGAAATTCTTATATTGTCGTGTTCTTAATTATGGTTATTTTATACTTTTATCTGCATGATTCAAAAATATGTATTCAAATAAAAGAGTTTTTTTTTTCAATCAAACTGAGCCATACAAGGCAGCATCACATCTAGCAAGTGTCACACCACCTTCTGTTGTGCTGAGTCGTGGTATTGGTTGGCAGGTAATTGGAATTTTGCTTAATGACCTTTTTGGAACACTCACTGGTTCTATAGTTTCTGTGTAAGTGGTATTCTGCATGAAGTGAATCATGCTTTTCTTTCACTTTTATGGGGCACAAATTGACTTTTGTAGGACTATGATAAAGAGAATGTGGAGCTTCTAGGAAGCAATCGTATAGAAAGGTCATTGAAGTTTCAGTTGACTTTATGATATTCTTTTCAATGTTAGGTGAGTGGAAAAGAACACAAATGTTTAAATTAATTTCATCATTTGACTTAAAATTCATATTTTGTTTCTTTCTTCAGGAAAATTTGGAGCTCTATTTGCATCAATACCATTCCCCATGTTTGTTGCTATGTACTGTGTTTTGTTTGGTATTGTGGGTGAGTAGTTTTACTTTCTGATTCCTTCATCTGCTTTTGTCAATGACAATTGCTAATTTTGTTTGTACAACATATGTGGGCTATCATTTTTGCAATTCGCTATAACATGAACTCAATGAAGAACATCTTTATCTGTGGTGTTTTCTTGTTCTTAGGTTTCTCCATTCTTGAGTGTTTCAGAGAATACACTATTAGGGCCTTTCATGGCCCTGCTCATACCAATGTCGGATGGGTGAGTTCATTGTTTTATCTCCCTCATTATATTAGTTAAGTACAAAACTAACATGTCATTGTTTTCATGGTTTTGTAGTTCAATTATTTTCTTAATACTATATTCTTTTCTTCTCCAACGGTTGCATTGATTGTTGCTGTGTTTTTGGACAACACTCTTAACTACAAGGATAATGTTAAAGATAGGGGAATGCCATGGTGGACTAAGTTTAGAACATTTAAAGGAGACAATCGAAATGAAGAGTTCTACAACCTCAACCGTTTCTTCCCTTCATCCTAAGACTAAAGAGGGAAAAACATGTATTTGGTTTGGGAGATTTGACACATTATACTTAGGTGCTACATTTTGAATTATCCTCTTTGTTGGCTATTGTTTGGTACCACATGGAGATAATACTACAAAAGTTAATGTAATGTATTTTTAATTAATTTTTTACTTTATTTCTTTTATGCTCTCGTGGTGTTCCCTTCCTTTCAAGACGATGCCCTTCAAGTGCTTAAATTTTTACCAAAACAAAACATTGAATTTTTCTTACAATTTTAAACTCGAAATTATATTCATTACTTCACACCTTTAATTCTTGAAACTTTTATTGATTACATAATCATGTGGATCTTAAATATTTGAACATAAATATGAATAAATAATTAAATTGATTCTTAAAAGATAAATAAAAAATATTTAATTAAAACTCTCATAAATAAGTTGTTAAAAATTGGCAAGTTTGTCTTTTTTTTTATGTAAATCATAATAGAAATTTAGTTCAATTAAAAAAGATATTTATACCATTATTTTACTTAATAATTAAATAAATATTTTCAATTTATTAAAATATACATTTTTTATTTTAAATATAAAAATTTATTAAATTCATAGTGCAAACTTAAGAAATTGAGTTTCATGTCCAGAAAAATTTATTTTTAACAAGGATGGTATATGATCAACAAAACATACTCCCTAAGTCACAAAATGAAGTTCGAAAGCTTTATGTATAAGGTAGCTTACCCTGGTGTGCAGAACCCATTGTGCAGATAGAACACTGAGAGCAAAGGCCAAATAAGTGGAGAGTTCAGGCAAAGTTTTTGCACACTGGGGTCAAGTGTGAAAATGACATTGATTTTTAAGTAAACCAATTTATTTTAAGATTTATTGGGCATATAAGTGATGTTTAGACATTGATTATCAATTTATATCGAACTCCATGGCCAAGGAACAATTCTATGTAAAACTCATTGTGCAGAAACAGCACTGGGAGGAAAAGCCAAATAAGTGGGTAGTTTAGTCTAACTTTTAGCACGGAGAGGGCATATTTGAATCTGCCACTTGTTTTGAACTCCACAGTTTATTGTTAACCAGTTATATTGAATAAAATAATTAATTATGATTTAAGAATACATTTATATCGAAGTTCATCCCGAAGTAAACGTTTTTCTTTAAAGTGATGGTGCAGAAAGGAAAGTGGTAGCAATGTACAAATAAGTGGATAGTTTAGGCTAACTTTTAGCACGAGGAGGACATATTTGAATCTACCACTTGTTTTGAACTCCACAATTTATTGTTAACCATTTATATTGAATAAAATTCATTAATTATCATTTAATAACACATTTATATTCAAGTCAGTCCCCAAGGAAACGTTTTTCTTCAAAGTGATGGTGCAAAAAGGAAAGTGGTAGCGATGTGCAAATAAGTGGGTAGTTTAGGCTAACTTTTAGCACGAGGCGGGCATCTTTGAATCTACCACTTGTTTTGAACTCCACAATTTATTGTTAACCATTTATATTGAATAAAATTCATTAATTATCATTGAATAACACGTTTATATCCAAGTTCATCCCCAAGGAAACGTTTTTCTTTAAAGTGGTGGTGTAGAAAGGAAAGTGGTAGCGATGTGCAAATAAGTGGGTAGTTTAGGCTAACTTTTAGCACAAGGAGGGCATCTTTGAATCTGCCACTTAATTTGAACTCCACAGTTTATTGTTAACCATTTATATTGAATAAAAATCATTAATTATCATTTAATAACACATTTATATCCAAGTTCATCCCCAAGGAAACTTTTTTCTTTAAAGTGATGGTGCAGAAAGGAAAGTGGTAGCGATATGCAAATAAGTGGGTAGTTTAAGCTAACTTTTAGCACGAGGAGTGCATCTTTGAATGTAATTCGATATAAATGTGTTATTAATTGATACTTAATGAATTTTATTCAATATAATTGCTTAACAATAAAGTATGGATTTGAAAACAAATGACAGATTCAAAGATGCCCTCTTCGTGCAAAAAGTTAGCCTAAACTACCCACTTATATTGCTTTTGCTACCACTTTCTTTCATGCACCATCAATTTAAACAAAAACGTTTCCTTGGAGATGCAATTCGATATAAATGTGTTATTAAATGATACTTAATGAATTTTATTCAATATAATTGCTTAACAATAAAGTATGGATTTTAAAACAAATGGCAGATTCAAAGATGTCCTCTTCGTGCAAAAAGTTAGCTTAAACTACCCACTTATATTGCCTTTGCTACCACTTTCTTTCATGCACCATCAATTTTAACAAAAACGTTTCCTTGGGGATGCAATTCGATATAAATGTGTTACTAAATTATACTTAATGAATTTTATTCAATATAATTGCTTAACAATAAAGTATGGATTTGAAAACAAATGGCTGATTGAAAGATGCCCTCCCCGTGCAAAAAGTTAGCCTAAACTACCCAGTTGTATTGCCTTTGCTACCACTTTATTGAATTTGCCATTTATTTTCAAGTGCACAATATAATTATTTTTTACCACATACTGGACATTGAAGTCTTGTTGAGCCAAGTATTTTGCACATGTCCATCAACACAGTCCATGCCATTTAGTGCTTAAGTGCAATTTTTTTTTCAACATTTAATCAACACACAACCCTGTACATACCAGACTCAACACACATAATAAGATACATTTCGTGAGGGCTGCAATACAAACGACCAACACAAGAAATGATCATTATTCTATTCAACACTGTCATAATGAACACCAAATATAACACATTGATCATTCTTAACTTCAAATTTCATTATCAATAAATGTAACGAATACATTTCTTTGATGATTTGTAACAAAAAATATGTACATTCAAACCTAATCATTACAATTTGTAACAGTGATAAAAAAATCATAAAAGACATTCGTACAATCCATTTTCTACATGTAAAATAACCCTAAATGTTACAACACTTCATCCCTCCGCACATTGTCAACATCCGAAATCCAATCACAAACACACTTCTCCCTAACCTCTTGCAATTCCTCCTGCAAAGAAAAAAAATGCACACAATATCAATATAATACCAATGTTCAATCAAAGAGACACAAATGGACACAACTTCCGACAAAGCTAATATCTAAACTTCATAAAGATTTATGTGTCATGTATGATACATCAACTTCCATTAATTATCATGTTTTAATATCAACACATGTCTTTATTCATTTTTCATAGTCTATAGAGAATGTAAGATCACATTTTAGAATCAGTCCAAGATAAGGCATGAAATTTAGATATATAGACAAGAAGGAGGATACATGTATAAGACAATATGTTATTTGATCTTTGCTGACTATTTTAATCATAACTTTTTTCACAGACTTCCAATTGAGATGATTCTTGTTTTATTGGAATTTAAACTCAAAATCCTTTCCAATGACTAGTAACTCGTAATTTTTAGACCAATGAGCTAGTTGCAATTAAATTCTTAAAATTGAATGACTACTAACTAGAAATTTTTAGACATCTAGATAAGTACAGTTAATTCCTCAAGTTGATAACGTTTTCAAAATCTGGTTTCATATGTCTCATTTTGTGATGTTTATGTGTCATCTATTTTCCCAAGTTAATTGAGTATAAGAGTTATTATTTCTTTCAGCCAAAACAAAGGTTTATTCATCAAGAAAACTAGAAAAATCTATTCTGAATTGGGAAAGGAAGTAAGGAGAACAAAACTATCTATGGTGGTAAATTGAATCTAGCATATTGTCATGCATGCAAGGCCACTGTTTTGCACAAGAAATGAGTGAGACAAGACTTGGTTTTTCTTATAGTTACATCTAAAAAATGCTGCAGACCAAGTGAGGTCTTTCTCTCAACTAAAACAATTAATGAGTGACAAGGTGGAATGCAAATGAATCAAGCTTAGTCAAAAACACAGTTATTCTGTATGTTAGCCAAATTCCATTCAGTTAATGTGTAAATCCAATAAAGAGCCACGATTTTAAATGAGAAATATGATGCCTCAATATATATCACCGTGAAAGATGGTGAATACTTAATTGTACTATCACAAGCTAAGGAAAGGGGAACAAAACAATTTGGAGATAAAAGTTGTAGACGTAAACTTTTGAGGAGTGTAAGGAGTTTGCAATTTATTCCCGTGAGTGTGACTAGTCATACTAAGTCTGATGCAAATTAATCAAATAAAGTTTGTGGGTCCAAAACATTTACTAAACAAAGTGTTACAATGGAAAATCATGGTCCAAAAAAGGTAGTTTATGTTAATACCGTGAAATGGCAAAATGATTACCAACTAAAATATTTGAAAGCATATTTGTGCCATCATGTGTGTTAGCCCCCACTTTGAAAGGTTTCTACCAAAAAGATGCATAAAATAATACTAAATGAGAAACATATTGTCCCACTCCAACTCATCATAATTGCCATAAAAAAAAACTAGACATGGTTTTCTAATTTAGAAATGGAATTACCCGCTGTAGTAAAATTTTGTTCATAATTTTCGAAACTAAAAAAAATATACCTTCACTTGTGAATCAATCAGAGAAATTGGACAATAACTAGGAACCATTATTAAGCCAAAAATATGGTTAAAGACACATAAAGAGGTGTACCGAATGTCAACAAAGTAACAAATAAACTTGGTGGTTCATATCCATCAATTATTTTTCATGATATATAATTTATGAAAGAAATAATTTAGTGTAGAACCTGTATCAGAACCTTACACGATCTATTGGCATTCATTACAAAAGTTTTCAATCCCATTGCATCTAAAGGAAGTAAATCGATAGTTTTCAATCTCATTGAAAAGTTAAAACTTGTTTGATTAGGTTCAAACAACCCATACCCATGCTAAGTCCACAAATACCTATCTTGCCAAAACCTGCCTCACAGTCCAGCCAGTGTGAGAGACTGCGTGCCTCTTCAATGGTTGCTCTTCCTAATAAAAGCAAGTCATTGACACAAAAGTTTCCCACTATGCTACAGCACAGGCTGTCTTTGCCCATAAAATGGACTCCAGTTACAAAACCACACATACAGAGCATATATTAAACGAACTATATATAAAAAACAAAAAAATAATTCTACATAAAAACTCTATTTCTATGCAAATCTAATATAATTCCACATACCTTCTTTCTGCTACGAGAAACTTCACTCTGTTCACCAAGTTCCTCCATTACACTACACCAAATAAGGTTAAACAATATCTCAATAAGATCAATAAAACAACAAAACCCCTAAATGGTAAAAAAACTTTTAAAACAACTCAAAACCCACCGAACAACAACAAACTATTGCTCAAAGGAACGGTCCAACGATGGCAGAACGGCGGAAAGGCGGCGCTTTCGGTGGTCGTTGCTTCTGAACAGCGGAATGTGCTCCGTTGAACGGTGCCAGTTCGTGAAACGGTCAAAACTCCGTTAAACGACGCTTTTGCTCACCGCGGCGACGCGCTTCTGCTGGGTGTCCTTCTCTCTAGGGTTCTCTCCAACCCAAACTAATATTTTATTTTTCAAAGCACAAAATTAAGCCCGCCACTGCAACTCCTGGAACCCTTCAATTCCACCTCATTTTCAAAATTTTTAAATATTTATTACATGGACCAATAGAAAAACGACACGTGTCCGGTGTAAAAAATTTGTCAAAGTGTCAAAGTATCATTACCCTAATGACAAAATCAACTGCATAAAACATCTCAAATGGTTTTCCTTTTATTCATATATTTCAGGGGCATCTCAAAGGGATAATGTCATATAGCTCTTTACCATAATTCCTCTTTCGTAAAACGCGTTCCAAAACCCAGCAAATAGAAAGGAAACTTTCCTCTATCTCTCCTCTTACATTACTCTCAACTAATCTTAACTAAAAGGACAATTATTACTTTCTAGAAATACAAAGAAAATGCAGTTTTGTGGAACACGTAAAGTGGATACTGCACTGCCAGTTGATTGAAAAATGGGATTGGATCCATTTAAAGGGTGTATGCAGCAGCATGGGCAAAGCAGCATAGAGATGTGAGATGCTTTTCCATTTAAAGGTGAACAACATCTGCATCAATAATAATAACACCTACATAGCATTCTAAATTTGGCATTGCCATTTAAAGATGTCACATCTCATTGGATCGTAACCTGTTGCAGAGTCTAAGATGAAGCAGCTATGGTGGCAGGTTACAGGTACACTCATCATCATAAATTCAAAATAAAAAAAATTAAAATTTCATTTCTAATACCATGAATTATAGTGCTTTTTTAGGATTGGATGTGCTAATTTTGAAGTATTAATTGAGTTTGGTTGTTATTTTAATATGTTGCAGGAGAGAAAGCAGAGGGACGACCCATTAATTAAGGGTCATTAGGTACTTATCCCTGTCTATGATAAGCCTTACTCTTAATATTATTATATGATATCTTCGTCAGAATTAAGGAGTGCATGTTTGATGGCCATGGAGAATGTGTTTCCCAATAAATGTAAAAAATAACATCTTTTGTTAACATGAGTTAATGCTACTACCTAGTCCTTTTCGAAATGGTTTAGATTGAGTTGTAAACAAACAGTAATATCCAAAAAAAAAATACTCAGGTTAGATAAAAAAAAATCAACTTAATATCCAAAATTGATCATATTTTGCTCATATTAAGTTATTAAAAATCGATTATATTTACCAACACACTTTTCATACTCATGATGTTGATAAAAAATTGATAAAAAAATAATTACTAGGCTCACAATTTATTTAATAATGTTGTATAATTTAAAAAAATAAAATAGTCTGTAGTAATAAAATGCGTAGTTAAAAGAGCATATAGGAGAGTGTGTTATGAAAATACCTTATGTTCCTTTAATCAACCTTATTTACTTTTCAAATAAAAGTATTAATAATTTAGCACATAGTCAGTTTTTTATTTTAAAAAAAGACGAATAAATATATCGCTGTCATGAAATTTAACTGATATGCAATTAAAAAGAATTCTCAAAGTGATGAAATTTACGAAGAACAAAAATAAATAATGATTTGGTTGAATATATTGAGACAGGAAAATAGTTTTCTAAAAGCGTGTGTGTTTTGGATGCTGCAGGATAGTCAAAGTCAAACGTTGGAGAAAAACATTTTCATCACCTTAATCTTTCACACACCGACTTAAGTAAAAGGATTATTAGATAATAATATATGATTAAATAGACAACAGTAAGAGTTGTTGCATGGTAAAGAAGATGATGGTTCGTGGAATAGAGCTCATAGCGTCGGAGAACTTCACTTCCTTCGCTGTGTCCCAGAGGCGCTGGGGAGAACTTCACTCCGAGGGTATGCCCGGCAACCGCTACTACGGTGGCAACGAGTTCATCGAGCAGATTGAGAACCTGTGCCGTTCCCGCGCTCTCGAGGCCTTCCATCTCGATCCCTCCCGATGGGGCGTCAACGTCCAACCCTACTCCGGTTCTTCGGCCAACTTCGCCGCCTACACTGCCGTGCTCCGGCGGCCACCTTACCCACGGCTACTACACCTCCGGTGGGAAGAAGATCTCTGCCACCTCCATTTACTTCGAGAGTTTGCCTTACAAGGTGAATTCTACCACCGGATTCATCGACTACGATAGGTTGGAGGAGAAAGCCTTGGATTTCCGGCCTAAGCTGATCATCTGTGGTGGCAGTGCCTACCATAGGGCCTATGCTGGTAGCTTCAATCAACATCGCTATCGCTTTGCAGTCGCTCACCGGAACGCTTCCTCCGGACCTCAACTCTCTCTCATAGGTGGCATTGGACAATACTGTGCCTGAAGAAAGGTCTCACCTGGTTTCCTGGTTCCGTAGGGTGCTGATTAACAAGGAGAGCACCCGAAGGCTATTATTGATCAAACCCTGGATCCTGATGAGGAAACCATGGAAAACATATATCAAGTGGCTGAACTGGCAGGCCAGATATGGGTCATGCAGTCAATGTCTTGGTTCCTCTCGTAGAGCAATGGAAGCCTACCAGCCACGAAGAAGAAAATTATGACATTCATATGAGCCTTTCTCAAGCTCTGCAAAGATGGCAAGCTAACGAGGGCACTTCCACAATGTTTGAATTGTCCATCTCATAAAGAGGTCCCTTGAGCATCTTTTAAATTCCTTTTGGATATTTTAATCTGTATACATGTGGAAATAGTTTGCAGTACAAACTTGACAGTATCACTGGACTAATCATGGCCAAAGGGAGGGAAACAACATAGTACCATCAATCTTTTGTCTAGGAGCCTACAGAACTGAGATGTGGGTGGAACTACGACCATGTATAACGTAAAGTGCTAAGTCCAGTTTTTTACATAATGGCTTGAGATCATTATGAAGGTGCTTATTTTGTAGCCACACACCCACTTAACACAATTCATGAGCAGATCTTTGTTTTTCTTTTAGTTGTACGGGTTGTCTAGTTGTCTGTATCATTCAATTAACGCACTTCAAAGATGCAATAGTATCTGTTAACTCATTTGAAGGCTGCAATAGCACTTCAAAGATGTAATAGTATCATTCCTCTCACATTAAACTCTCTCAAGTTCACGAGCATTGTTTTGGCGACCTCCATTTGCTTCCGCAAGCACAAGTTTGGGATTGGGTTGTACTAATCTATCGTACTAATCTATCCAACTGTGTTTAACCGATATGAACCACCCCCATCCATGAAGGCCAACCAACTTGCACCTATGTTGCTGCTCCTACCCTTGTGGTGGTAGCTCCATCGGAGTTTATTCGATGGTTTGATATACTTTCGATGGTTTGATATACTTTTCTCTCAGGTTACTTTTTTTCTAGATATTAAGAAAAAAAAGAAACGTCTTCCAGCACCCAATCAACATGGAGAACATATTCTATTGCATTTTTAACCATATTTTTAATATTGAGAAGATGGGTGGGTCTAACTATTCAAATATCTCACCACAACTGATTAATCCATCTCTTGATATATAGATTGATGTTTAACTATGTAATCCACTATCACACCTCACCTCAACAACTAACTACCGTATATATATTATTTCAGGGCAAGGATGTCGAGAGTTCAATTCTGTGATATATATACATTTTCTTTACAAATATAAATATAAATATATAAACTTAATTATATATATAATATACATATATATACATAAACTTAATTATTTTTCAGAAAGCTGATCCAGCATGAATTGGGTCTGTAGAATGTCATGCAGTTACGAAAATAATACATATATGACAAAGATCATTCACTTATGATATTCCAATGAATTTTTCATCACTTTTTGACGAAGTTAAATTAAATTGTTCTAAATCTTTTTCAAGTTGAAATTGGCAACGATGGAAAATTTAGTTAGTACCCTTGTTGATCTTCTCGCATAAGGTTCCTGATGAGTTTAAGTCAGATATATATATTATTAACTTTATAAATATATATGTAGCATGTACTAGATAATATAATAGAGCATGTTTGTTTACCTTTGAAAACGTTGCAGAGGTTCATACCGTGCTTTCAGCTTCAAATATTCTTGTTGACTGCTTAACACCTATAGTAATGGAAGCAAAATCATAGCAGTTACCTAATTAAGGGAAGATATACGAAGTCATACATAAATTCATGAATCTATAGATCGGTTTGGGGGTACGTGGACAACTATGCCCTAAGTAGTTCATTGGAGAAGGAAGTAAATGAAACCAATTAACCTGTTTGGAACGCGCACCACCATCATCAAAGCATGAAGGAGCGATTCTTCCACACACGGTGAGAAATTTACTCAAAAAATACATACAAAAGTTCAATTACATCTCAGTGGTCATTATGTTGATACTCACCTAAAAGTTTACTTTTAATTTTTTATGTTTCGCAAATTAACAGAACAAATTCGTGTAAACAACTGAAAACACAACTGAAATGCCGATCAAATTCAGTTTTTTCCACAATTTGTTTGCCTCTCCAAATGAAATTGTTTGGTAACTAGCTAGTGGATGATAAACCAAAACCACGACAACTTGGAAATAACCAAGAATGTTTTATATGCACAGTTGCTCAATTAAATAGGGTGTATAGGATAATCATCAATACCAAGGCTTCCTTTGTTGACGCATTGGCCTCGGGCGCTCCATAGTTACATTTCTGATACCTCTCTAGCGTTTTCAGCATGCTGCACGTTCACACCAAATAGTCAAATAGTGATTAAACATTCAGAAAATTATTCTATTTCCACAACAACTATACAGAACATGTAGACACACTAAGAAGTACTTATGCATCCGAAAAATGTATATATAGCCCTTCATCTGCATCTTCTTTCGATCTTCAAACACCGCTGTTGTTTTTAGAGCAGAAAAACAGCTTTGGGAGATGCAAATTTGTAATGAATGAGAAGCCAATAATATATAATTTAGAAAGAAAATCTTGGTTTGTCAAACAAGCCAGGCATATTTAAACAGATATTACTGATTGAAAAGTCATATCAAACAGTTTATGCTTATTATAATGGAGGAGATTATGTAGACAAATTATTGACCAAAGAAACAAAGTGATGAGCAAATTGAGGCAGAGAATTCGTACCATTACAAAACTTGATGAGTAAATAAATAAATAAATAATATAAAAAAATGCTTAGGCAAATAAAAAAGTAGTTTCAAATGATACATGAGAAGGAAAGAAATGGTGGAAACAAAGAACTAATTGCAGGAATAAAATAATCAGGATTATTCTAAACTTTTTCCTTTCATTTGGATTTTCTCTGGAAAATAGAAATCAGAAAGAAAGAAGAACGACAGCCAAGAAAACAAAATGTAAATGAATAAGAAAAAAAAGGGGACTGCAGGAGAATTGGGGGTAGGAAGAAGAGGGGATATGACAATACCCTTACCATGCACACAAGAACATCAGCTTGGTCAGTGCCTTGCCTTGGTTAAAAGAAAATGAAAAAGTGGACATGATTTAGGTTTTTCGAGTGAATGTTAAAACACTGAAGGCAAAATTAGCAGACACTAGCTAATATTGTTATTATATTATATAAATAATAATTGACAGAGAAAAAATAATTAATGATGTGGTTCTTTTCCGAACACTTAATTGCATAGAAACAGAAGCCTGAGCAAAACCTTTCCAGTAAAAGATTTTGAACCAGATCTACGAAGAACTTAAACAAATGAAGCAAAAAAATAAATTTCTGATCGCTGGGTTGAGAACCGAAAGAGGGTAAGAAAGAAGGCTTGAGGAAAACCAAAGGAAGAGATAGAACAGTAAATACAACAGTGATATATCTCTTTGCGTTTCCAGTTGCAGATCTAACATCAACATAGCCGCAGAAACACTGAAGATGCTAAAAACGCCGAGACATTCACAGGAACGGAAAAGCTCAAAACAGTGAAAGAAGAAAATAAAGTTTTTAATATTGATGCTGTTTTGGTAAAAGTAGAATTCAGAAGGTGGCAAAGGGTAGCTGGTGTTCTTGAATCACTGAAAACAGCAAAAATCAAAGGAAGAGGTACCTTGAAGTGCTGCAAAACTCGTACAACTTTCCTCCAGTGGAGAAGATGATGAGAGCAAGCTCGGCATCACAAAGAACGGAAAGCTCGTAAGCTTTCTTCAAAAGCCCGTCTCTTCAACTGATCAAAACTCAAACCGCAAGAAACTCTATATGAGGAGGATATGAGATTTGGAAAATAAGATAGAAGGTAGGAATCGAAGAGAGAAAATAAAGATTGAAAATATGTGTTTTGTGTGTTGCAATTGGAATGTTATATTTATAAACATGTAAAAAAAGACCGTTGCAAAATTTTAAACGTTGCCATCCAACGTCTTAAAAGCAACGTTCGAAAAGAATATAATATAATATTGAAATGAACGTTGGAAAGTTTACGTTACACATCCTTGTGGTGTGTGTGTCTCTTCTTCATTAGTCCAATCTTTCAAGTAACCGAATCAGCTTTAAGCTCTATATGTCAGAGTAATTCTTGAACAAATGCTGCATTCAGAGATTTTCTTTTCTTTTTCAGTTATAAGATATATTCTTCTTTGCTTCACAACACATTCTTTACAGCAATTTTTATTTTATATTTTAAATTAAATGAAAGAGTTTTTGATGAAATATTTTAAATTTTCTTAAGAATATAATTTTTAGAAAATTTTTAAACTCTGTACATCTTCCGATCCATCTTCTTCACGTTTATTTCTGAATTTAATTTTAATACATAAAAATATGAATTGTTATCAATTGCTCAGAAGAACATGTAAACTTAGAAGAATTTTTATATAATTCTTTAAAACAAATTATCTTCACTTTAATGATAAAAGAATCTTTATGCAGATTATGAATTTTAATCATTTTTTTATTTTCTTCTATTTATTTTTGACAGTATTTTTCACAATTTGCTTTAAATTGAGCTGATTTGAATGAGTATATTAGTTTGTGGATAAATATTATTTTTAATTATGCATTCGTAAAGTATTTAAATTTTTGCGATGAATTAAAGAAGTTTTTGTATTAAATTTTATCAAATTTGTGTCTACATTATTTAACGTTTATATAATGAAAATGAGGTGGATTTTGACATTACATTTAACTAATTATATGTTAATTTTCAGTTGAAAATACTTTAATATGAATATTCTAATAACATATAGAGTATGATAAATTATAATTAAAAATTTCTCTAATTTTAAGTAATATAAATTAGACGTATTAAAACAAATATCTGATTTACTAAATATCAATTATATCAGTCAAAGTATATTTATGCTTCAGAGTTATATTTTTTTAACTTATATATTCATTTAAACTATCTTATCCTTTCATCTCCAATAGGATAAACCATTTATATTTTTTTAAATGCAATAATTTATCATAAATTTTTTCTTTTCACGAGAATAACAAACTATCATCAATACGAAACGTATTAAAATGACAATTTCTTTTTTTAATTTAAAAAAATGATTAAGATTAAAAAACAGTTAAATAACCTAATTGATATTTTAAATAACAGTTAAACTTTCAGAAATTTTAAATAACCTAACTGATATTTGATTTCTTTTTCCAAACCATGTTAAGTTGGGATGACCAATGTTTTGAACATTCATTGTATGCTTAGTCTATTTTTATTGGAAGCAAACAAAAAGATAAGGAAAAGTTATTATACTATATCAATCTTCAATTTTATTACGATTGAGTTTAAAGATATTATTTCAACAAACTTGAAAACCGAAATATTAATATTATCCATGGAGATAAAAATGATTTCAAACAAATTCAATTAAAATCTCTATTTTCTTAATTTTCAATTAGAAAGGTTGTTTTACATAAATTAATCCAAGTTCACATTATAATTTATTACACAAATCTTTGTTAAGATGAATTCTTGATAAATTAAAATCTCTGTTTTTATACTTATATATATATATATCTAATAATATTTTGCTAGGATATGATGATGTAAGGTAGAGGTGGTGGAGTTAAAATAATAGACATAAAAATGCATGCTTTTCTATGGTTATGGTTCAATTAATAAAGAATAATTTCCTGTGTTCTCGAGCTGATTGTTTTATTAATTCATATAAGGTTCTTAAGTTTGCCACGCATAACTCGTTGAATTGAATAGTTTCTCTTATTTTACTATCTTTTGTATCATGTTTTTGTGCTTTCACTTTGAAACACTTGCGTTCACTTTGAACCTGTGATGGGAATAATTAATAATTTATCTTACAATGACTGTCTAGTTATTAAATGAGGGGCATTTTGAGAAGACCATCACCATGACAACTTCAAAAGTTTGAAAACTTAACAATAATGATTCTGTAATGCATATCAACCAACTTTCTTTTTATACACAGTTTGCTACTTATGACTGTTTATATATGTATGCCACTTGATAAAGTATGGAAAATCTGGAAGTAATTCATTCAAGACGTATGGCTGTATGTATCAAAGATCTTTCATTGTTGGGGTCCTGCCTTTTATGGGTTCAGGAAGTGTACAATAAATTGCTAGCTGAACCATTTTATATACACTCTCCATATTTTCATCATCAAGTTCAGACTTTCATCAGTTACCAGCAGTGCAAGCTCTCCATATTTTCATCGTCAGGTTCAGACTTTCATCAGTTACCGGTGCAAGCTATTAGTATTGGTGTTGTAAATAAGTCAAGCTCGTTTCCTGTTAGTTTTAAAAAAACTGTTTTAACTTATTTCCATCTTCACAAGTCAACATGAAAAATAACAGTAGAATAAAAGCATATAAATAATGAAGAATGAAAAAATAAAACACACGAAAAATTAACTAGATTCAACTACAATATTAACAAATTCTAACTCATAATAAATTCACCGTGAAACGAGTTATTTATCTCTGACAGAAATACAAAAAAACTTTGGAGATTACATATAAATATCTCACTTTCACAGAATTATTGTAGGAGTATTGTTTGTTTTGACCCTGAAAGTTGCAATAGAAGCTATGATGGAGCACCGAGATAGGAGGCAAGTCGTAAGATGTCACTGAATATTCCGGCAGCAGTGACTTGGGCACCAGCTCCAGGTCCACGAACAATGAGTGGCTGGGTTTTGTACCTTGTTGTTGTGAAGGCAATAATGTTATCTGATCCTGATACTTGTGCAAATGGATCATCCTTCTTGTATCTTCTCAGTTCTACTACTCCTTTCCTATTTCTCACGTCCACCACTCCAACGTATCTCAACACCTTCACACATAACATCATAAACAAACCTTTCATTTATCTTAAACATACTCTCATTTTTACACTTTCTTTAAATCATTTTTAATACATCATGTGTGTGAAGCAATTCCTGATCAAATTTTGGCAAGAATATTGTCTAGTTACTCACTTCTCCACCACTCTCTGCATCTTTTAATTTCTCTGCTATTTCCTCATCAAATTTTGGTAACTGCTGCATGAACTCTTGAGCTGATGCACTGCCCTGCAAGTCCTCAAAATATTCATATAAAGTCTTGCAATACTACACAATAAAACAGAACTTTTTAACTAATAAAAATTGGTTCTTACTCTTAATGGTTCTGGCACGAGATTTTCAACCGGAATATCACAAAGCTCTAGCTTCAAACCTGATTCCCTTGCAAGAATTATCACCTGTAAAACCACGGGAAATCTAAAATCAAATAATAATAACAAAAAAGTTAAAGAGAATTCAGTTAATTAAGAATTAAAAAGCTATCGTGAACAGAAATAGCAGTATTATCATCCCGAATGGTCTAACTAGTCGTTACATTCTTTTATAAATATAAATTATACATTTTGAGATTTGTATTATCATATAAATTATAGACAGGACAAAAATTTGATGCTGTTTAAACTAACATAGTTTGGTTGAACTTGTGTGTTTTAAATATTTCACTGTTTTTTAGTATATCTCAAAATTAACTGCAAATTTGATGTTGAAATAAAATTAATGATAACTTTAGATAATACATACGAAATATGAAATCCAGCTTCTGCAAAATTTTGAGACATTTTTAATTTGAAGAAATGAAACTTAAAAGCATCTCTATCGAAAGTCGTGATATATCAACCTCAAGAAGCCATTTTATACTTGATAGAGGTGACAAGAAAATGTTGCAGAGGATCACTGGGATATGTTAAATACTGTATACATTGTACCTTTCTAGCAACATCAGTTCCTGAGAGGTCATCCCTTGGATCAGGCTCAGTATAACCTGCATCCTTTGCTTCAGCTACTACCTCACTAAAAAGCCGGCCATCTTTGAAGTTGTTAAAGATGTAACTCAAAGTCCCACTGAAAAAACCAAAGCAGAAACTTAGGTTGAAAACATAAGATCAAAGGAATAAAGCGTAAAAACATTAGTGATCCATGAAGTGATGTTCTTTCTTTCTATTTTACTACAGAGGGAGCAAAAACTGCCACAGTGTGGACAATAGTACTGAGTGCAACAACAGAAAATCCAAATGTTTGATATGTTAGGCTGTTTAATCCATAAAAAGAGAGAAGTCGAGATAGAAAAACAGTTTCACAACGAACCTGAAGATACCTTCAATTTGCAATATTCTGTCACCTGTCTCGAGAAGGCCCCGTAAAGTGCTGATAATTGGAAGACCAGCCCCAACAGTAGCTTCATAGAAGTAATGTGTGTATGATTGCCTCTGAAGCGCTCTTAATCTCAAATACTGGCCATGGATGCAAAGAAGGTGAGAAGCCGCAAAAGCAGTAACTTAACTATGAAGCAAAGAGTAAAAGAATAATAGTATTGAAGATCATAGAAAGGAAGGACTTTAAGAAATACAATTTTTCTGTATGAATTGGAAGCGACAAAAACTTCAAAGATGTTATTCAATTAAAAGGGCAGGATCCGCAACCCAGTTCCCACTGCATCTTGCAGAACTTTTATGGGAAAATTGAAAGAAAGAAAAAAACAAACAAACAAGAGTTGATTTTAGCTTAACGTAATTTATCCTACCTTCTTAGTATTCATAGAAACATTATCAAAACATCTTAAATAAATTGGCATGGGGATTTCCAGCTTGTAGCAGAGTGCTATACCCAAAATTTACAGGGACAACACATAAGATAGGTTGTATAACAAAAAAATTGAATTAAAAATGGGGTTTGAGCATCCTTAAATAAGGAATAATCCACATGTTACATTACAAAAAATATTCCATGTTATAAAAAGGACAATAAGACAATAAGCTGGATGGTTTCATTTTACCTCATCGAGTGGTCCTGAATTTGCCTTCTTGTTGGGAGTGATGACATGTATTCCTTTGCATAGCCAACCTTCGTAATTGCTAGCAATGACGGAGTCGGCTGTGCAATCCACTAACACAGAATTTGGTATAAAATGATTTCCATGCACATTTTGAACAAATTTTTCCAAATTAGCCACTTCCCCTTTTTCTTCTCGAAGTTCTCTCCATTTCTCTAAGTTGATGCCCCTAAAATCATAAATTATAGTTCATAGTAATTTAATGAATGAAATCGTAAATTATAGTTCATCTTAATTAACTGTTGATTGAATTAGGGATGCGATGGCTCATGCTTCTCTTATGCTGTTCTATAGTATTGGAACTGAAGGCTCATAAGCTTCTGGGTTAAATCATTCTCCTGATCTAATACTTCTCGTACAGAGGTTTCATTTTTTTCACTTTGGGATCGACTATTATTTATAAGGTCTAAAATATTATGTTAACTATTTGATGTTCAAAGAATAAAACTTGAATAATTTGACTTACTTATCATCATCAAGGAGCATCAACTTAGAACCCATGATCCCCATCACACGCAAATCAATGTTAAGTTCATCTTTAAGAACTGCAGCCTGCGTAAACAAATGTTACATAAATTCAGGATAAACCTCAAGAAACCTTCAAGGGTGTTGACATTTTAAAGCGGACAAAGAAACTAGTGTCGTTACTTCATCATTTCATGGATCCGGTAGAAGTATGCGTGCCTATGCATGCCAGCATAAGGTCAGGCTTTACAGTACCAAAATACCAAGTTAATAGCATACCAACTGATAGAACTGTACTTTCAACAAATAATAAATTGATTCTTAAATGAGATTATTATAGTTATTATCTCTTATCTGCATTCCTTAAAAATTATTTACAAAAACCTTACCTGGTCGCTTAGCTGGTCAATCAGTGTGCTTCCAATTAATCCAGGGCCAATAATGCCCATTGCTATGGTGGTTCTTGAGAGATAAAATCTGGAATGAACTGCACGTAAAGCCTTTATAGAATCCTCTCGCTTTACAACTACGGTGATATTGTACTCAGAACAACCTTGTGCTACAGCACGTACATTTATGTTGGCCTGTGTTAAATTTTCAAGAACATGTTTGTCTACATACAAGTTAAACTAAAGAAACAACATATGCCAAACCAAAAAGAGGAGAGTAGAAGGCAAGTAATTCGTTAATTCAATGTAACATTCATGTTCGGTGGATATATCTCAATTTCTTATCTCTTTTTGTATACATTCTTGGTGTATATTTTCTAAATAGATTGCACAATTTTCTAAATAGAAACAAATAACAGGACAACAATAACTTTCGCAATACTGACATCAACCTTAATTTCCTGACCTTTGCCAATGCTTCGAAAAGGGTGGCACTAACTCCAGGAGTACTTGCCATTTTCTGGCCTACAGCTGCCAAAATACTACAATTTGGAAGGATGGCAACCTGAGAGGCGAGTACACTGTTTAGACAAAGTTTAATTTAATAAATAGTATATTTCAAAAAATTAAAATATAAAACCGCATACAAACTTAAAAGCGATCCAAAGAAACATTCTTGATATTCATTATCATTAGCAATATGTTCATCCATACCCACATAAAAAACTTTTGCATTATGCGAGAACTTAATTCAACATTAATGAAGTAGTCCCTAATCACTTTCAGAAATTTTAAATAACCTAACTGATATTTGGTCTCTTTTTCCAAACCATGTTATGTTGGGATGACTTATGTTTTGAACATTCGTTGTATGCTTAGTCTGCTTCTATTGGGAGCAAACAAAAAGATACAAGGAAAAGTTATACGATATCAATCTTCAGCTTTATAACGTTAATCATCTAGAAATATGATAAATCTTCATAGTCTTGACACTTGAATCGTGATATGAAGTCACTAGTGAACACAAGAATTTGACTCAATCAAATTGAAATTTGCACCAGAATTAAATTTGGCACCTGAGAAAGTCGACCAGCATCCAAAGCTCCATGAAATAATGACTGCAACACCTCAGCAACAGCTTTTACTTCTTTCTCAGGAACAGCAAAGCACACAGAATGCTCACTACTGGCCTACAAAGTTAATTACCATAGAAAATTCGCATATATGTATATATGTAGCTATTGAAAAAAATTAAGGGGAAAAACAGAAAAAGATGGTGAGTGCACCTGTGATATCATAATAACATTCGCTCCAACGTCTTTTACTGCGGAAAAAATAGCGCTAGCAGTTCCTGGAACACCAGCCATTCCGGTTCTGCAAAAGGAAACAACGACAAAAACATTATAGTCTACAACTTAGAACGTCTAGCATAAAATGGTTGCAATCCATGACTCACCCCTCGACATTTACGAGTGCCACATTGTCTATGGTTGCAAAGCCTTTGACATAATTTTTTGATATCAGCTTATCTTCATCACCAATAATAGAAGGATGGCAGATCATTGTTCCAGAAGAAGAAAGGTTGAAAACATTCCTTATTATGATTGGTATGCCATATCGAATAACTGGAGTTATTGTGCGTGGATGCAAGACATTAGCACCAAAATAAGACTGCTCAAGATGGTGTTTGAAAGTTAGTCTCCTGAATTTTATAGAAAGAATTAGCTTTAACACTTTCGAGAGTACAACTTACCATTTCCCATGCTTCTTGATAAGACAGTGTCTTCAAAATCACAGCATCAGCAACTGCAGAAAATGCCCATACTAAATTAAACTCACACTGAGGCTGTCAAATATAAGACAGAACAAAACAAAATTATCATCACCGTGTCAATAGTGAAGGAGCTGAACGAACCTTTTCTGGGATCTGCACTATACACGCCGTCTACATCTGTCCAAATTGTGACCTGGCGAGCCTTAAAGAGAGCACCCATAATAGCTGCCGAAAAGTCACTTCCATCTCTCTTGAGAGTAGTAGGAATATTCTGAGGTGTGCTTGCAATAAATCCTGTGGCAACGATTACATCAGATGGATTTAGAGAGTACCACTTCTCAAGTCTTCGTTCAGATTCCAAGTAATCCGGATCAACTCGATCAGAACGAGTAGGTTTTACAATAAGAACTTCCCTCGCATCCATCCATTTGCAGTCAATCCCTTGCTGCAGAATAAGAGGGAAGTAGCTTCCATCAGCACATTCAGATTAAAACAAAATGCAGACGTTTCTCAATAGAACAGCGTACTTTCTTAATTACTAAAGACAACATCTGTGCAGACCATAACTCTCCGTGTCCCACAACAAATTCAGTAAAGGATTCTGTGGCATGACCAGCTGCAAGATTTGAAGTATGTTACATGACCTTTTAGTTCAAAGGGAAATTAAAGGGCAGAAACAGATGGCCTGAAGGGAATAGGGGTTACCAATGTATATGGCCTGAAGCATTGCCTTTAGGTCACTGATGTCTTGATGCAACTGCGATAAGAAAGCAGCAAGATCTTCTCCAGCAATTAAGTCATATGCAGTAGAGCTGTGCTTCTCTAAAACAACATCCAGGGCAGAAACATAAGACTCGTCACGGGATTGAGCCTTGTCGATAAGATCATACATCATATCTGTCACTTTTGACATTGCAGAGACCACAACAATTTTCCTCTCAGAATCATCATTAATAATTATGTCCGCAACATTCTTTATTCTCGATGAGTTTCCCACACAGGTTCCACCAAACTTGTGAACAGACCAAGTTTCTCCTTTGGGGAGCCGTTTTTCCTCTACAGCTACATCCACAGAAACATCTGCCAGAAAAACACACACACACTGAATTGTCATTCACTACTATAATTTCCATACCTTCTTTCTGCACAACTACAAGAAAGCAGTCCTATGAGTATATAAATAATTAGCTAAAGGGTGAACCTGTAATTGAAGCACATATCCTGGCGCTCGGTGACTCTCTCCCCCATGGTAAACTTATTAACACCAAGAAAAAGAAAATCTGTCAATGGACAAGGGTAATTGAATGGCAAAGGAAAATCCACATCACTTGTGTTTTACATTCACCTAATCTTTTAAACGTTGTTTATGCTTGCAACACTACTATAACAGAATGAAAATGCAGGAAAGTGAATTACACGCAACATTATTTTCAGAAAAATGAAATGAGAGTATGAGACAGTAGTTGTTGGTGAACATACCGAAGGGAATGTGAAGAAGAAGGGTGTGAAGAGAGTGAGCAGTAACATGGAAAGCGGGGAACAAAATGTGAAGTGTGTGGAATTGGAAGGGAATGAAAGATGGCAGAACCAAGTGACACCATTGGCAATGCCATGAGTGTGCAAAAGAGAAAGGACAGTGTGACCCAGTTACTCAAATATGAAGTGTATATATCAACATTCACTTCCTACCTCTTTCTTTGACCCCATTTTTACTTTTCTCTCGCCGCTACTCTATCACGTGTAAAAATCATTACTTTATTTCTGTATTTTGCATTTGTTTTGTACAAAAAATCAAAGCACCCGCACCATTGGGTTGAACTGTATAATTTTTTATTACTTGATTAATTGTGTGGCAGTGTTAGCATGTGAGCCCTTGAAGTGTGTTTAGGGACATCACAGGGTAATGATTCCCTACCCAGTCCTCAATTATTTCAGTGAAATTCGTGATTTTGTCCTGTCCACCCTAAATTCACGTGCCGTACTGAAAATGATAACCTCAGCGACATTAGCCATTCACACTACCTATCCCAGAATTACCTTCTATGATTTTTTTTTTCAACACGTTTTTTTGTTATTCATCCATGTAAGGCCGACATCGTACAAATATTTTAATAGGTATGGTTATTTCTTTATTGGTCCATGTTTATTTGCTTGCAAATTCATCAAACTGGAATCTTGAACTGACAATATAGAGTTTGGAAAAGATAATGAAGCCAAAGAATAATGTGCATGATCAGTATAATCCCTTATGCCAATTAGTATTTTAGTTTGTACTATAGTGTATGAAATATATGTATATTTTTATCAAATATGTATATTTCACGTTTCCAACAACCTAATCGTGTTTCTTTTCTTTAAGCTCATTCCGCACCATTTCTGAGTAGGTAGACTGTCCAATCTGAGCCTAAGCACGTTATCCCAGACTTTCTGTTCTCCAATTCTAATATCTTTGTCTATAGCAACCTATAATAATTAAGTATTAGATATGATTTTAGTTGGGTTAAATATGTTTTTAGTTTTTATATTTTTGGATAATTTTGGTTTTAGTCCATTTTTAAATTAAGGTACAATTTAGTCTTTCAATTTTAGAAAACTCTGATTTTAGTCATTTTTACCAAATTTAACTTTATTTGCTGTTTCAAGCACATTTCATTAAATAAAGTTAAAAAAATTTGGTAAAAATGACTAAAACCAGAGTTTTCTAAAATTGAAAGACTAAATTGTACCTTAGCGCCCAAAAATATAGGGACTAAAAACATATTTAACTCATTTTAGTTAGATGAATTTTAATATGGTTTCATATTTAATTTTTAAAAATAAATAAATATAACACTTTTAATTTTTACATATTAAATTGTGTTTCATATTATATTTAAATTATTTATATTATTTAATACGTTTTAGTTTCGGTCTAAAATATTATTTAAAACGGTAAAAAAAAAGTAAATATGGTTTGACGAAAATCATTATAATTGAATATTGTTTACTCCCGTTTTTAATAATAAGTTATGTATTTAAAACATTTTACACTTATTAATATATGAATTAAACATATATTTATTGTCTACTAAAGACATTTAATTATCTTCAAAACATAATACTAAATGATTAAATTGATTTTTTTATGAATTTTTTGAAAATATTAAATTAAATTGTTTTACGATTTTTGCATAGCGAAATTCAGAACTTATATTACCACTATTTCATTGGACAAAATTCATAAAATCGTAATTTCATGTTCAATTTTAACTTTTTTGGAGTGAATTTTAATTCATTAGGTAAATTAGGTAGAAAAACAGCTTGCAAAAAGCACACAATTCTCTTCCAAAAACTTTTAACTTAATAATTATAACTTTTTTTTTTATCAATTTTAAATGCAAGTATTTAAGTTAAAAAAAAATATATATTGATTCCTACGTCCAAAATCAGCTATTGTTTTTAATTTTTAAAGGTAAAATGTCAATTGATTAAACAAATACTAAAAATACTAGTAATATATCCTTTATAAACAAATATAGTGATTACGTAGGAAAGTAATGCTATATTTGTCTTTAAAAATATTTATCCCATTTAATTTTATTTTTACTCTAAGCGTGATAAAGAAAAATGTGGGAATTACTAATAAAAAAATGTCAAAACTTTGCAAAATACCATTTGTAGTAGATAAAGTTAGTTTAAAAAAAATGGTTAAAATAATAATGTATTATCATCAAACTTAGAAAATGGAATTATGCAAAAGACATTCTAAATTACTTCTTATAAACAAAAATAACAAACGAACTTCAATCTTCGTTTGTTAACGAAAAAGAGAAGGAATAACTTTTATGTTTCAATTACTTGAAAAGTGCAAATTAGGGTTGAAAGAAAGGTACTTTTTTTAGAATTCTTATTTTAAAATTTTGAAAATATCTGGAGAGAAACTAATCAAGTCAATTTATAAATATTTTATTATAAAGGAATGTAACGTTTCAAACAGAATAAAACTAACAAATAAGGACCAAAATTGATAAATAAAAAAATAAACTTAATTAACGAAGAAGAATATAAAGAGACTGAAACTAAATAATGTCCATGATAGATATACAAAAAATATTACACCTAACACATAATTTTTTTAAAATAAACTTAATATAAAATACATATTGTTAAAATATAGTGCAGTTTTATAATTAACATAATTTTTTATTAATATGAATTGAATACCGATCCTGAAATTGTATGGTATGTCAAACACAGAGATGTGATTAAAATGGAAATAAAAAATAAGCATGGGACCCACTCAATGCTTAATTTTATAAAACATACAGAATAAACAGTTATCTTTGAACAGATTCATTTTGGCTAATTGTGAAACTTATCTTCATTTTTAGAAAAGCATAATAATAATTTATTTTCCTAATTTTATTCACAAAGTACATATTATTTTAGTTGACTAAAATTGGAATACATTCATTATTTATAATTATTTTAATTAATGTAATTATCTATTCTGATAAATTGAAAAATGAACTATAGTTGGCAAAAAAAAATACAGTGTTGTTAACTGATTAATAATGAGATATGTGTATATGACAACTTTTTTTATATTTATATAATTGAATTTATAAAAAAATATTATTTTTTGGTGTATAAACGAGATATACGTGTACAAGGTATTAAATAAATAACTAAAACTATAAATAAAATAAGTTTTCAAAATATCAGAAATTAAAATAAATATAGTGTTGAAGATTAATTTTCATTGCTATTAATGTTATTTTTAATTAATTTTATTTAGTAGAAAAGTAGTTTCAACATCACCTAAAACATAAGAAGCACTACATAAATTTTTTTAATATGAAAAAGAAAAAATCGTAGAGTGACGTGATTATGAACCGTTGCTATAGATAAATTTTGTTTACAACTACATAATTAGATTAATGTTAAAATCAGTTACATCCTAATTTTATACATTTGAAGTTAAATAGTCGTGATTTAACTTATCGATATTTTAAAAAGGCGTTTAGTTTAATTAATTAAAATTAAAGTATGCATTTACTTTTAATATCAAATATAAGTTCGTTTTTTAATATATATTGTCACCTTTTACTACTGTTTTTGTATGAATATTTGTAATAAAAAGAGTATGAGGATTGTAATTTATTATTTTAGTATAGAAGAATTACAATCGACGAAAATGTTTCGATATATAGACTAATTTTTCTTAAATATTTTTTGTCCGCAATGAAATAGTATTTTATCAATCAGTTTTAATATTTCTTTAATAAGATTTTAATTTTTTTCAATGTTGAATTTTACGTCGTATAAATAATTAATTGATAAGTTATTATTTTTTTAATTATTTTAATTTAAAAAAATGTATACAAGTGAGTATTATATTATGAGGTAAAGTTATGTCTGATATTTTATATTTAGTTTCATTTTTATATTCATTATTTTTGTTTTAATTTAATCTTAACTGTTTTTTAAAAATACAATAATTTTATATATTTTTTAATTGAATTTAAATTTAATTTTTATATAAATGTTATTTAACATTGTGACTTTATGAACATATAATTTTTTTATTTTGTGACTTATGAACACTTACATAAATTGTCTCATGGAGCTTAAAAGTGGGTTTCCCTTAATTATTTTGATTACAAAAAAATACTGCTATTATAATTCATAAACCAAACAAATGTTTACTAATAGATATTTTTTTAGAAAAAACAGCTAGATTAATTATATTTCATTTAAAGTATTCATCACTCAAATGACATGACACATCACTTATACAATAAATTCACTTTAACAAATCATATTTTATTATTAATATATGTGGTAAAAATTGACAGCTAACAGTGTCATGTTAATAAAATTATTAAATATGTGTTAAAAAAATATTATTACAATATTTTCCTTGTCAGTGATTAAAACTCCTTAATTATTTATACACTTATTATAGTTAAATTTGTTAAAATAGAAATTTATTATTTATTCCGTACATATTTCATTATCAAAGCATCAATGAATACTAGTTTGTAGGATCTCATTTATCAATTTTAATGAATCGTAAGCCAATCATATTTTGTGTTTTATTGTTGGCAAACCCAGCCAAAGGTCAAAGTCACCATTGAGTTGACCAGCAACAGCTACCACTGTCTCTCTCACTCTCATATTTTATAATAATATCATACTTGATATACATGGATGTATATATCTAGAAGGAACGTGCTTCATCTTCATCTTCATCTTCATCTTCCATCTTCTTCTGCCAAATCCAATGTCGCCACCGATTCCTATAAGCTCCAGCTATGCTTCCACCTTCTCTTATTCTGCTCATGTCTTTCCTTCCGTCTTTGCTCGCAGCAACTTCACCAGGATCAGGCTTCATCCACCTGTCTTATGCCAATTTCAATCTAAGGTCATTTTACTTCTTCGCTACTCCAACATTCTACAAATTCGCTTCACGTCCTCACATAATTTATTCCGACTTCGTCCTTGCTCGTTATTTACTTGTTTTAATTGTTTGTCAGGTCAAATTTTTTGGGGAAAATACCCGAGGTTCAAAGTCAATGAAATTTCGCATATAAGTTTTGTTATGTCTTCTGGAGTTTTTAAATTTTGGTGTGAAAATTGTATTTGCCTGTTACTTTTCCTTTTGAAGAATCGGTTTCGCTTGCTTATTGTTTAACCATGTTATGTTATGAATTATGATTAGCTAATATCACTCTTGTCCTTTGTATAGCTATGATAACCTTGCCCGTACTTTTCGTATTTCTGTGTGTCCACAGGATGTTGGATATCGATGTTTTTTTCTGTTCATTACATTTTTATTTTGATTTTTCCGAGTTCCAACCACAAACTTTTGAATGTAGACAGAGAAACCGCTGACAAGAAGGTGCTCCCCCTTTCTGGAAAGTTCATTACTATCTGGTAATGGTGTTGTGGCCTCAGACGAGTGGAAAACTGTTCCTGATATTTGGAGATCTTCTGCCGAGAAGTATGGTGACAAAATAGCATTAGTAGATCCGTATCATGATCCTCCTTCAACTATGACATATAAACAGGTCTATTTTTTTTTTCTTGTTATATCTCCTTTTCGGTCTAGACGGTCTAGACATGCGAGAAGGCCGATAAAAGCATTACTTAGAAGAATAGATTGTGTAGGGATATCACATATGTAAGGTAGACGAAAGCCAAGGAAAACTCTAAGTAGCTTATATATGAAGAACTATTTTTTTACAAGACTCAAAGACACGGTATGATCCATGTAATCAACTTATCTATCAGGAAAGTGCTTTGATTGTTGTTAGTGTTGTGTGTCTCTTTTTGCCTGTTAGTTTTATTAATCATTGTCTCCACTATTTGGAACTGTAATGTTGTGAGCATGTGTTCTGATATTAGGCTTAATCCCATACACTCATTCTTCAGAAATATGTTGTGTTTGACAGCCTAGCTTGATGGCATGGTAAATGTCTATTAGCATCATTGTTGAAATTGGGTATGATTAGGGTATGGGTGACTGTAGGTCTTGTTTCAAAGTAGATGACATTGTGGAGGAAGTTCTTTACCAAAAAATGAAGGTCTATGCTTCAGTATGTTTTTTTGCTATCTTTTAATTTGATTAGTAATAACTATTTCCTGTGCTAGAGGTTTGAAAAACCACCGCGTTTGATTAATGATCTTTTTGCGGGATCTTTTTCTTTACTATAGGAACTATGGGTGAGTTCTATGGATGTTGAGACACCTCTACCTGGATATCTATACCCCAAATGGTCATGGGCACATGGCATAGGATAATGATGAGCATGATATTGTATGTCGGAGATCAATTGTAACTGTTTTAAGACTTCACACTCTTAACACCATGTACTGTTGAGGATTACCAAAATAAAATATAACAATCAAGGCAAATGAACTCTGTGATGTATTATTTCTTCTGTGTATTTCTTACAATGGAAGAAGTATTGCTACTATAGCAATTTACTGTTGAAGGAAAGAAAGAACCCAAGAAAGAAGGAGGTTCAGCCCATACAATTTCATCCATGACTTCTCTCTCTATACCTGTGAGCTATATACTACTTTCCCGTCTGCACATAATCCTTAAACCGAATGTTAGTTATTTTGGGTCTCAAGCTGTTCCGTGTGGATTGGTTGTAATGTGGTCCTTCGTAGCTGTCACCTCATTTTCCTCATTTTATTCTTTTTTTCATTTCCATTCATTACTTACCACTAAGTAACTTGTTACAGAATATGAGTGGTTATTTTGAATGATTGTTGAATTATATGTTATCGTGTTGAGGCCATATGCTGCACAATATTAAATTGTCATTCAAAGTAGAATTATATTTAATATAAAGATTTATTGTCAGAATACAAATAATTCCAAATAATCATAAACTTTTATGAGCTTGACGTATAACACTAATGTTTTTTGTTCCAATGTTGAATTACATTACACGAGAAATTTATCCAGAGTCATGTCATTTAGTGGCATGCTATTCTGATTCTCTATATCTGTCTAATCAAAATTTCAGTTGGAGGATGCAATATTGGACTTTGCTGAAGGGTTGAGAGTTATTGGAGTAAGACCCAGTGAAAAGCTTGCACTTTTTGCTGATAATTCTTGTCGCTGGCTTGTAGCTGATCAAGGTGTGTAGAGCAGAATTTATTTTCGTTATCTGTTCTCACAGTATTATGTCTCGTAACTGCTAGCTGCACAACTTATATGTGTACATGTCCACAAGCTTTTCAAGACAAACAAAATTAAAATTATTTTTTTAGATTTTTGTTAGCACAATAATAACATAAGAAAATATGAGTGGTGCCAATATATTGTAAACAAAAACTATATTTGCAATTTTATTTTGTAAAAGGTATCGACATTGTTTAAATATTATGTGCTTCAGAATAATTACTTTTATTTATGGCTTTGCGTACCAAGGATTACTGTTTAACTCTACAAAAATTGGTAAATAGGAGGCTGCTATGTTTCTTCCAATGCAGTTAGCCTACTTATAGAGCTTCTATAACCTAAATTTTTATGTTCATATTTTATTCTTTGAAGAAAATGCCAAGCAAAATATTTTGGTAATTAGATTTAGCTTCATCATCTTAGTTCAAAGCTTAACATTCTACCTTTCTTGTGTTTACTGAATGAAAATTATTTTTTACCCATCTGGACTGGTGCTAAGCTCAGTAGCAGGTTTATAGTACACAAGCTTGTGAGTTGGGTAGTACCTAGACACCTACAAACGTAGTTATTTTTGTTTTAATCACATCCATGTTATGATTTTAGTTTAGGTATGATGGCATGTGGGGCAATCAATGTGGTAAGGGGTTCGAGGTCATCAACTGAAGAACTGCTGCAAATATACAACCACTCTGAAAGGTTTAATTAATACTGTCAAACAGATTGTATCTATTATTGTATATTTGGCCATTTCATAACTCATTCTATATCGACCTTAATTTTGAAATATGATTTTTCAGTATGATTATTACTTCATTTATATGTGTAATGTGGTCCAATTTTAAGACTTGTCACCTAAGTATTTCTGTTATTAAAAGATTTAATCAGTATTAATTGAATTGCATTTAAACAACAACAACAACAAGAGTAGGAATAGTATTTCACTGTAGAAGTTAAGTTTGTTGAATATAAGCAATAATGTTTATACTTACACATTCCTTGACTATGCTGGTGCATTGTCACATTTTTAAATGCCAGTCTCTATTGATTATTCAATAGAATGTTGCTAACTGCTGCTATTATTTTTCAGTGTTGCACTAGCTGTGGACAATCCTGAAATGTGTAATCGGATAGCAAAGCTATTTTCTTTGAAGAATTCAATGAGATTTATTATTCTGCTTTGGGGAGAAAAATCAGGCCTAGTCAGTGAAGGAGAAAAGGAGGTGCCTGTCTATACTTTCATGGAACTCATACATTTGGGACAAGAGAGTCGCAGAGTATTGTTTGATTCTCTTGATAATAGTATGTCACCTGGATCTTGCTCTGCAAATGTGGATTAAATATATTTATCATTCAACTGTGCTATCTTTTGTTCATAGGGAAAGTACCAGAATACACACAAACACACAAGGAGGACATACTTAAGCAAAAGATAGTTAAGTACTGCTAGTGGGTCTAAGAATTCCTCCATAACAGATAAGATTAAATATAATAAAAATTGAAAATCAAAAAGAAAAATTGGGAATGGGTTGGGCAGGGAACTAAATAATGCAGCAAGGTTCCCAAATCTCTATGCGCATATGAGATAGTAATGACCACAGAGAAGCCAAAAATGTAACTCTTTCCGAATAGAGTTACATTTAATAGTTTTATTATTTCATATTAAGAAATTATGTGCTTGCTTATTTTGCAGTAGAAGAGACATATTGATCTTTGTATTTATAATCTAAAGGAGCAGTAATCCGACTCTCTAAAACTTTGTTATTTCAGGGAAGCAGTACATGTATGAAGCAATCAAATCTGATGACATTGCTACTCTTGTATACACAAGTGGAACTACTGGAAATCCAAAGGGTGTTATGCTAACGCATCAGAATCTTTTGCATCAGGTTTGATGGCTATCCTTTAATAGAGTTTATTGTGGCAATGGTTTTTTAGACAGGATGTGTTGATTTTTGTTCAGAGCATAGAAAACTATGTTGAGGTTATGAATTAATAAAATGTATCTGAATCAATGGTTATGAATTGTGGATTATTCCATTTCTAGTTGGACTATTGGAGCTAGATTGGTTGGCAAAATAGTTTTGTGATATTCCTCTGCATATTGGTTGAGTTGATGTGTAGGCTGGGGGTAATTAACAGCCATAGTGCTTCAACCAACAGTCTTGCATATTGTCTCCATCTCTCTCTCATTGCTTCATTACTTAATTCATGTTTAAGTTGAAGCCTAGGCTGGGGATAATTCACTTTTATTGTAGGGTAACTACATATTGTCTCCATCTGTCTCTCATATCTTTGTCACTTAATTCATGTATTTCCAATTTTATAATAAAATTTTATTTGAAGAAAAGTGAAGAAGAGTATAACTGGGAAAGGATAAAACACCCTCTTAATATTTATTACAACATTTATTACAACTTCATAAACAATGGAAATGTGGGCCTGCTCAGTCACCTTTTGTTAATCTGTACTTATATTTTCTTTTGTTTATGAAGTTTTCCAGGTTTTAAATTGGTTTCAATTAAAGATAATTCTTGGTTTTAACTGATCATCGATGTTGTTTATCATTTGTTAATGAATTTATAGATAAGAAACTTAGGGGATATTGTACCTGCTGAAGTTGGGGATAGATTTCTAAGCATGTTGCCCTC
Source organism: Vigna reflexopilosa (assembly GCA_027742785.1). Taxonomy (NCBI): domain Eukaryota; kingdom Viridiplantae; phylum Streptophyta; class Magnoliopsida; order Fabales; family Fabaceae; genus Vigna; species Vigna reflexopilosa. Next base: position 232,927 of record CM050914.1, on the reverse strand, counting down.
CTGGCATGCATATGAAAGAGCTTCTGAATATTTTATCTTCTCATGCGGTGTTGAACAAGTATACACAACTGTGAGCAAGTTGAAGGTATTATTACTATGTTTCACGTATGGTTTGTTATGAAGAGACGATGCATTGCATCATGTATTAATATATTATTTTTTATTCTTTAAAGGATGATTTGAGAAGATATCAGCCACATTACTTGATTTCTGTCCCTTTAGTTTATGAAACTTTATACAGGTAATTCCTTTTCCAGGAACTGTATGAACTTAGTCCATTGTATTTATTGAAAGGATTACTTGTAATCATGTGTGTACACACAAGTATTCTTATTTATAATGAAGAAGAGATACATTAATAAAGATAATTTATAGCGATAAATATTTCCCTATTTGATGCAATCATATTATATCATATTTTTCTATTTAGGGTTGAGTTGTGTTCAACTCACTTTGTAAGAGCACTTAATGTCAATTCTGAAAATTGTATTTATTCTTGATTCCTGTAGTGGGATCCAGAAGCAGATATCTACAAGCTCCCTTGTTAGAAAGCTTGTTGCACTCTCATTTTTAAGTGCTAGCATGAGGTACATGGAATGCAGGCGTATTTATGAGGTATGGTCATCTGCTATTTTTGTAGGCCTCCCAAAATCATCATTCTGTACCTTGAAATCTGTTTTCTATGCTTTAGTAAAGACTTATTTCACCCAATTGTTTTTCTCAAAAGAAGATAAAAAAAATAGGGGATGTAAGTGAGCTAATTTAAATAACGAGAAAGAATATAGATTAAATGACATTTTGTTGATATGATGTAATTTGGACTACCATTATGTACCAACAAATTGGAATACGTCATATCCCAAAGGAATACGTCATACCCTTCAATTGCATAATTCTATTTTTTTCTCACTTATTCAAATTTTGGAATGAACCCTTCAATTCATCCGTGAGAAATTTAGGCTGGTCACCTAAATCCCCAACAATATGAAATCCCCCATTGGTCCCTAAAACAAGGAGCTATGACCTACACTTTGTGCTTACCAAGGGACTAGAATGGGATATTTATGTTTCTTATGGATGATATGTTTGTTGTATTTCTCAAGGACAAATATAGGGGGTTACTCTCAAATTTATTTCTGATCAATGCCATACCTTGTGCTGTGCTTACTTTTGACACTTATTGCATCAATATAACATGTCAAATTAAATTAAATTTATGAGCGGAAGTAGTTTTAATTCTGCTCTTACATATTGCTTTATTTAAATTATAAATTTTGAATATTTGTAGGGTAAATGTCTAAGGAAGGATCAGAAGCCGCCTTCTTATCTCCAATCAATGTTGGATTTGTTATGGGCTAGAATTATTGCCACAATATTGTTTCCAGTTCATTGGTTGGCGAAGAAACTGGTCTACAGTAAAATTCATTCAGCTATTGGAATTTCAAAGGTCTTCCGTTGTTAAATATGCTTTATAATAAAATAGTTTGTGTTTTTTTTTTCCGTGTCTCTTTTTGTGAAGTGCCATACTGGCTAATTGCTCTTGCAAAAAGTTTGGGGAAAACAAATGCAGTTTAGGAGTAAATGGCCACTTACTTGGTTAAAGAAGTTTAAAGAGCTCTTAATGAGTAATTTCTTATGAATTTATCTAAGTTGAATGGATAATTATACTTAAGTTGAAAACACTTTGTGAAGAAATCTGTTGTATTTTTTTGAAAGTTTATTCATAGAAATTTTTCTGTCAATTCGTTACCTCTTACTATTTTATGCCATGATCCTACTCGTGACTCTCTCTAAATTAAATGAAGGTTATTACCAAAGACAAGTTTTGTAGGACATATAAATGGCAGCAATAGAGTTACATTTACCTCTATATTTTGGCTTGTTCAGTTGGCTTGTTCAGTTGGAGAAGTTAGGTGAATTCATATGGTTCCATTAAATTTGGAGTGTGACAATATGATTTAATGCAACTGAATATAGTCTGTATTGTGAGCATTTCACAACTCTTTCCCTTTTATCTTTTTGTACCTTATGGATGATGGATGATACTTACACTATGTTGAAGGTCTGTATTGTGTGGGATATAGCTATGGTATGGTCCCTTTATTTAGATAAACACAGAATATCTTGGAAGGTGCTTGTATAAACCAAGCATGGCTTCTCTTTTGAAAGTGTGTAATTGTGTGTTAATTCTGCCTTTGCAAAAGAGCAACGCAAGACCTGCAGTTTGTGGAAGATGGATGGATGTAGCTATGTATGGTCCCCTTTGGTTAGGTAAAAGCAAAGAGTTATCTTGGGATGTGCTTATACAAACCAAGCATGGCTTCCCTTGTGTGTTAATTCTACCTTTGCGAAAGTGGAACAGATCCTTTTGTTCATATCAGGGTGTTTTAGTTTGGTTTCCTCTTCTTGGTTATAGTTACTATAATCCTTTCTTCCCCTTTTTAGCCATATCTTTTTCCTATACCTGCTATATATTAGTGATTGCGCCACAGTTTCATCCATTTGATCTTATAAATTATTCATGAATATGGAAATGGATGATGCGGCTCAAAGAATAAGTGGGATTTGTGAACCACTAGCCTAGGAAGGGAGCAAGCTAAAATGGAGATGACTATATGTGAGAAAGAATAATTCGATGGCTGAGGTGGCATGACCTGTGGGAAGAGCAATTAGAGGAGAGAGAAGAATATTTTTGTGGGAGAAAATCAATTGTTGAGGGGGAATGGGGATCCTATTATTATTCTGTTTTGCTGTTAGTTAACGAGGGTCTTTTTTGTTGTGGAGGAGAGCAACTGCCTCGGTTGTTTTAGAGGAGCCTAGGTCTGGGCAGTGGGATTTGTTATCCTTCTGTACCTTCCTTCGACTGGCAAATAATACAGATGTCAGTGTTTACTTATTTTGTGCTTTCTTCTTATTTTTGAGGTGTCGGTCTGTAACAATGGATCACTTTTCTACTCATGATAAGCAAAATCCTCTGGTTTTCTGCAGGCTGGAATAAGTGGTGGTGGTAGCCTATCATCTCACGTGGATAGATTTTTTGAGGTCTGATACTTCAAACATGAACTTTTAGCCAGGGTTTTTCTTTTTGAAATTATTCTCACGATTTTTAAATAATATGCAGGCTATTGGCGTGACTGTGCAGAATGGATATGGTTTAACAGAAACTTCACCAGTTATTGCTGCTCGAAGACTTAGTTGTAATGTAAGCAGTAGATTTATCAACTGCATTATTCTTGTGCAAGAAGAGTTTGTCATTTTAACATGTTTTTCCCTTCTGTTACCAAAACTTGTTACTCTACCTATATTGAATGATTAAGCATGTCATTTTATATCTTATTTGAACTCCTCATACTGCTTTCTCTCTCTACCTCAGTGCATAATATTTCTGTCTCTACCCTTTTTGAAAAGTAAAATAGTAAACTGAGAACAATATTTTGGGTTTGGTAACACAAAAAGGGTAAAATGAGAGTTCTACTAAATGAGATGTGGACCCTACTTAATCTGCAGTTCTTGTTCATAATTATTTTTAATGTTTATAGTTATTTTTCTTAAGATACCGTCATTCACACTGAACATTTTGCTTTTGTCAACAGTCTATCTAGAGCCAGATATTCATAATAATTACATAATTTTCATTCATCTAATTAGTTTGTATTTTGTGTCTGCTAAGAGTTAATGATTATACTTAAAATGTTATCAATGCAATCTTTTGAAGGTTATTGGGTCTGTTGGTCATCCAATTAAGCATACGGAATTCAAAATCGTAGATTCTGAGACTGATGAAGTTCTCCCACCTGGGACGAAGGGAATTTTGAAGGTTCGAGGTCCACAATTGATGAAGGGATACTACAAGGTAATCTACTCTATCAAAATTCAAACATGTGTCTTGAGTTGACATGTGTGTCTGTACATCTGAGATAGAAAGAGGGAGAGGGACAGAGAGAGAGCATGTTGACGAAAATATAACAATGTGTTGGGCATGTATAGATATAAAAATATGGATATCTTTATTACATTTAAGGCTTTTTTGTTTCTACCTCTTTTTATACTGGTGTTTTATGATTTTAGATTTATTCATTTGTAAATATTTGACTGTCTGTCAAACTTAAATATTATCTTCAGATGAAGAATTCTATTTTATCATGAAATACATTTCCCATGATGTACCAGAAACTTGTTTAATGTTTATAGCAATCAAGAAGTGTCCGTCACGTCTCTTATTCTTGTATCAGAATCCTTCAGCCACAAATCAGGTCTTAGATAGGGATGGTTGGCTGAATACTGGGGATATTGGTTGGATTGTTCCCCATCATTCAACTGGGCGGAGTCGTAATTCCAGTGGAGTAATTGTTGTGGATGGTCGAGCTAAAGACACCATTGTGCTTTCTACAGGTACAACAGAAGTGTGTACGTTGATCTTTGGATCCTATGAATAAATATTTCCTCCTTCCCCGTGTGTTTGCATGTGTTATACACTTATGTGTGCTTTCTATTAATTTTATCTTTGCGATTAACGGACCCTGTGTAAGGTCTTTCTTCGAGGGAAGGCTACCTCCAAGAAGATAAAAGAAAATAACTGAAAGTAAGCGTAAACTTGGCATTTGTAAGTGAACAGATTAAAGGTGCACTTTTCCGTCCATTTGTAACTGAACAAATGTATGCATTCCTCATATAAGTTTTTTTTTTTTTTTGTTAATAACCAAAGGGTTTATAGGATTTTAAATTCTTGGATTATATGAAATTGTTCATGATATGAAGATAAAATTGAAGAGTAACCAAATTTACAGCCACTAAATCAATTTTTAGAACAAACATTTATTTTTTTAATATTTATTTTAGGTTCCTGCACTAGAAGGTGCACACCTAAGAATATATTATTAAGTGATATTGCCTCACATGGTAAATTTATAAATTGTATTGTTGGGAGAGGTTTAGTGTCTACATTAATAACTTTGTTTCATACAAGATATCAATTTTATAGTATGAATTTATGCGTGCATGAACTATTTTAATTATATGTGGGTGTAGTTCTACATGAACTTCATTTGAGCTTAGTTCAAAACAATCAAATAATTGATAATCATATCATATTTAAAAAATTTCAGCTAATTAATATTTTTTATCAAAACATAAAAACTAATAAATAGTTTCAGTAACTTCGTTTTTAATTTTCTATATTATTTGCTATGTCTAAACCTCTAAGTTAATGTTCCTGCCCTGGAGTAAAATTAGCCACTTTTTTAACTTTTTTGATTTTGTTCTTTTTGCTGTTAAGTATTGGCTTTCTTAGTTGTCATACCTTTGCTGTTAGGCTTAAGGCTTATTTTCCATTTTTTACTTAACTGCAACTTTGATTTTTTGCACTGCATAAAAGGCTTGTTGGTCATCAGTTTTTCCCATATTAATTACATGTTTCAACGAGAGAAGGTGAAAATGTTGAACCGGGAGAGATTGAAGAAGCTGCCATGAGGAGTAGCCTCATACATCAAATTGTTGTTATTGGACAGGTGAATTTAAATCCTGCTGTCTAAACTTTATGGCTCAAGACTTTTTATATGAAATACATATCTAGGCATTACAACATGCAATAATTTTACTTCTTTGATTACTACCTTAACATATAGGATAAGCGACGTTTAGGGGCTGTCATTGTTCCTAACATTGAAGAAGTCCTAAAGGCAGCAAGGGAGTCATCAATTATAGATCCTAACAGTTCTGACGTCGGTCAGGAAAACGTGACCAACCTAATATGTAAAGAGTTAAGGACATGGTAAGATCGTGTCTCATTTCTGCCTGCTGTAATGAGTTAGAAAGAAATTTCATGCCTTTATATAGCAATGGCATATTATAAACAAGGGCATTTTTTTAACTATAAAACAGTTATAATTTAGTTTAGGTTTATGAGAAGGGAATTGTTAGAGGTGTAATGAATAGGATACTGAACAAATATTTTGTTTGCTTTATTTCATTAATGATATTTTGGTGTGGTGCAAATCATTGATACATGTCAACTTGGTTGGGGTTCCAGTCTTGTATAGTGATTGTCTTTTTAGACTTTTGTAAGAAAGTAGTTTTCTGTCTTAAACTCATGTTTCTTTATTGTCCCTTTAACTGCTTTGATACCCCGCCCTCCTTTTTTCCTGTCTTTGTGATGCAGGACATCGGAGTCTCCATTTCAAATCGGACCAGTCCTTCTCGTAAATGACCCCTTCACGGTTAGATTAAACTTCAAAGTCATATCTGTATACTATTTAAGTAGCTGAATTAACGTACCTAATTAATATTTACTACCATGGCAGATTGATAATGGCCTTATGACACCCACCATGAAAATTCGAAGGGATAAAGTTGCGGTTCAATACAGGGACCAAATAGAGAATCTATACAAGTAAAACCTTAGTTCCTAATGCCTACGTATGGATTTTACTGTGTATTGAAAGTAGGAAAATCCTAAAGACCTTTTCCGTCTGGGGACAATTCTTTCACCTTTCACCTCTTAAAGAATGTAGAAAATTGTTTCTTTATTAGAAGTTATATATATTCTCACAGAGTGTAGTATACTGTTTTTTGATTAAAAGTTATATATATACCGTCTGGTGACAATTCTTTTGTTATTATATTCTCACAATACACGAATGGATAATGCTATTCACTTGCATTTAAATTTATTGCGTTAAAATGGGTTTAGCAGATTGGCGTCAACTCAAATAGCTGTTATGCCTTTCAACACTCCCAAATTCAACCTACTCATAGTTAAGTAGCAGTTTACAGGTCAAGTGGCGTCGAAATAACAATAGAGAAAGATTATTGCTTAAGGGCTAAAAATAATTATCAGCGTGCTTTGATTAGCGCTATGAGAATAGATCCTAGTCAATCAGGACGCAACAAACTTCAACTTCTGTGTTCTACTATGTTTTGGTGTTTGACCAGAAAATCTTCATACATGCAAGTCTTAAACTTTCAAACAACAACTCACTAAATTTGTGGAAATTTAAATCAGAATTCTCAAGTCACCAGAAGTCATTGCAAGAACAATTCCCATCTTTAAAATGGTGATATCTTTTTGCATCTCGGACATAAATTTCCCTATTTGTTATAGTGCTGATGAGTTTCAGAACAGTATGACAATCTCCACAAACACGAAGATTTTTCACTATACGTATTATAGTCCCTGGAACAGCCTTTAGAAGCCCATAAGCCACAGCCAACCTCTCACTGTGCCAGAAAAGTTGTCTTTCCTTCTCTTGTTGATCCATGTCATGTAAAACCGAGCTGGTATCAGGAGTATAACCCCTTTTCCTCATCTCTGCATCCAACTCCCTAATTAAACCTATAATCTCATTCTTCATTGGGTGAGAAGTATCTCCAGCATAAAACACATGGCTTTCCTTTCGCAAGTCGACGCAGCTATAACCTGGTTCCTTTTTTACTTCCATGACCATCATTAACTTTCTCACTTTTGAAACATTCTCCCACATACCAGCTCCGGCATATACGTTAGATAACAATATATAAGAAGAAGGTTCTTCTGGTTTTAAATTTAATAGATGATCAGCAATCCTAACTGCCATCTGGATTTTACCATGCCGCTTGCAAGCACTAAGCAAAGCAGCCCAAGTGGGTTCATCAGGGCTGACTGGCATAGTTCTAATGAGACTCTCAGCCTCATGAAGGTGCCCTGATCGACTAAAAAGATCTAGCAGACAAGTATAGTGCTGAAGAGAGGGTTCAATTCCATAATCTTCAACCATAGACCTGAACAAAGCCCTGCCCTTGCTAACCAGGCCAGCATGGCTACATGCATGAATCAACCCTACAAAGGTCACCTCATTTGGCTTAACCCCAGCCAAAACCATGCCATCATACAGACCCAGAGCTTCCTCAGCCTGTCCATGTTGGGCACTGCCAACAATTATGGAAGTCCAAGAAACCACATCCTTTCTGCACATGTCCCAGAATATATACTTTGCAGCAACAAGGTCACTGCATTTGGCATACATATCTACAAGTGCATTGCTTATAAACAAGCAAGACCCATAGCCAAGGGCTATAACCAGACCGTGCATCTGTTTACCCAGCTCCCAAAGAGCTAAATTAGCACAAGCACCAACCACACTGGAAAGAACCAACGGGTCTGTTACACTAACCCCATCATGCCGCATTTCAACAAACATGTTCAAAGCCTCAAATCCATTCCCACTCTGGACCAACCCGGAAATCAAAGCAGTCCAAGCAAACAAGTTCCGATACGGCGTTTGACGAAACAGTTGAAAAGCCTCCAACTTTCGCCCACTTCGCGCATACCCAGATATCATGGCAGTCCAAGAAATCGAATTCAACGAAGAAATGGAGTCGAAAACGGCACGCCCGTAATCGGGCAACCCGAATTTCGCGTACATGTCTACCAAAGATGACTTGACAACGTCATCATCAGAGAATGGTGAGAGGAAGAAGCGAACATGCACTTGTTTCCCTTGTTTCACGTGAAGAGAACCCAAGTTAGAACAAGCTTTGACGAGGGAGGCGAAGACGAAGTGGTCGGGCTGGAAGCCTGCGGCGAGAAGGGAGCGTGAGATGGAGAGGGCACGGCGAGGGCGGTTGGCGAGATTGCAGGCGGTGAGAAGGGAGGCCCATGCGACTGGGTTTCGGCGGGGCAATGCGTCGAACAGTTGGATTGCGTCTTCTACGAGACCACACTTGCCATATGCATCTAAAAGTGTGTTGGGGATGGGTTCACGTTGGTTGAGACCAGCTTTTATGATTTGTCCATGAATCTTCTTCGCCAGGCACGGGCTCTGCCTTGCCACTGAGCACAGTTGAGAATGGAGAAACTCAGCGACTGACATTCAAACCTTCATAAACTTTTGCAGTGGCCGTACAATCAATACTTTACGACTGATTACTTTCGCACCATTAATTATGTTTACTTAAAATTTGAGATTTCTCTGTTTTATTTCACTTTCTTCAAACTGTTTGATATGATGAAAAAATCACAACTTCATCGAACCTTTACTTTCTCCACCTTAGTTAAAATACTGCAAAATAGAGGAAAGAAGGAGATTAAAGAAGCAGCAGAAGCAAAGACAAAAAAAAAAAGCTATATTGACGCTTCAATCTGTGAACTCAACGCCAGTTTGATAAAGGATCTTCGTAACAAAATTTATCAACAAAATTTTTCATTCCTCTTATGTTAATGAACATGAATTACTTTTTGAAATAAAAATAAGTGCATAAATTACTTTCTAAATTAAAATTAACTTCTATATAAACAATTTAAAACATTATTCTGTATTAACATCCGAAATGTCTTTCATCTATGTATGAGAATTTAGTTACATGATGAAGCTAATATAAGTATTATAATATTCAATTTGGCTAGTTAGTTTTATTTAAATATTCCTTAGAAGACTAAAAGAAATTTACTGGTAAGAAAGTAGTAGTAATTAAATAATTATTCGTTATTTGATTCTATAGGTTTAGGGTTGTTATTTAAAATTATTTTTATAGAAAATAATTTTATTTAAGCTTATAATTTATGACGTAACTTATTTAAAGTTATCTTTAAACAGAACCTATTTTTTATACTGATAATTTTACAAGCAACTTTATTTAAATTATATTTTAAGATTTTTATTTAAATTTAAATTTTAAAAAAATAAGATTGTTCAATGAAGGAAAAAACACATGTATATTTGAACACTTCTATATTGCAATTTGTCTGCAATCTTAATCTTATCTGCACACTGAATTAAAGTGATTTTATTTTGAAAAGAATTGCAATTTTACAGATGAATTTTTCTTATTTGAAATTGGAATTTGAAAAATGTGAATGTTAACCTCTGACTTCAAATGAAATGCTTGAACAATTGATGACATAAAGACATTATCTATTATGTTAAAATACAATTCTAAATCGTACTATTCTTGAATAGTTTTACATGATGATGTAGGCATATATTTGAATAGTATTATATACATTGGAATGTAATTTAATTCGAAATTTATTTATTTTGTGTTATTTATTAACTTCTAAGACCTTCTCTATAGTTTTTCTTATTTTAATAAAAAACCAAACAAACTATACAAAAAAATGTAAACGGTTTAGGTAATAGATGAAAATTAATATAATTGACAAAAGTCAAGTGTGTTTTAATTGTATTTATTAATTATTTTCAATTTAATCTTCACTTTTCTTTTTCTTTTGAAAAAAATTGAATCATAATTTAATTTTTTTAATTGATAAGTGGAAATTTGTTTGACACAATTAATTATTCAGATATATTGAATTTTAAATAAAAAATTCATATTTATTCATTTTTTAATTTTAATTCGGACTTTTTAAAAATTAAATTAATAATGATATTTTGGTAATTCAAAATAATATTTAATTAATTTTACTTTTTTGTCACATTAATTAAATTTGTTATAAATTTTTCATTCATTTCCTATTTTCTTTTAAGCAAATTGTCTCTTAATTTACATTCATTTCTTTCCTTTTCTACTTTCTTTTCAATCCAAACCATTCTTTACTAATAATTAAATATCTATGGGAATAAATTTAACTTTTAAACATTGAAAGACAGATATTATGGAAAGCGTAATCGCACACTTATAAACCTATAAAGACTACAAGAAAATTTAAGTTTAAAATGTATAAGAAATTAAATATCTATTTAAAAATTAAAAGATGCAAATATTACTTTATTAAAAATACAAAATATATAGGATATTTATTTGAAAATGACTGGTTTGTAAGTCCGATTTAACTATCATGTGAAGAAAGAGAAGTGAACTAAACTCATTTTAAATCATAAATATTAAAGTCAAGCATGACATCTTCTGAAACTTAAAAAATAATATTTAAAAATTCTATCCTTTAGGTGCACTTCTCAAACTTTGATAGTCTTTGCTATTAAAAATATACGACAAGATAGCACAGCTCAACTCAGCCACACATGTTCTTTCGATTTCATCAAAATCTGATTTCAATGTATTCTTTTTTATAGTTTGTAGCACTATAAAACATCTCACACCTTCTTCCTTTATCATTTTATTTCCAATGATAACATTGAATATCTCATAATAAATGTACCATAAATAAAACTAAAAAGGTTATAATAATTAAAAGAAAAACATCGTATCACAATATATTTTAATGTTTAAATATATATATATATATATAACTTTTTAATTTAATTATATAATTTATTGATGTGTTACCATTCCAATGACATTTGAATGGTTTATTCATATAACACGTTTATATTCTAATGTAAGTTGAAAACGTACTTTACTAATTCTAAAAAAAAATAATATCGTTAAATTGAAAGAATAATATTTATTTATTTTTGAAAATTTGAATTAAGTATAACAATTTCAAAGAGAACAAATTTTAATTTTATGTTTAAATTTGAAATTTGAAAATACACTTGATGCTACATTTTGTATAATGAAAAGTTTTTAGTCCTTAAAAATAAAATTGTGTCATGTTTTTAATTTTAATAAACACTGCCTCTTTTAAAATTAATAATTTGAATGTCTTAACTTAATAATAATAATAATTAGAATAGTTAATTAAGCAGAGGGATAGGTATAAGGTATGGTGGGAATAGGGCAAGAAATCCTTGGAGAGAGGAATGAGGAGGGCCCACAGGGATGCAGTATATGGAATGCATTGAGATGTGTGTGGTTCATCTAACCTGGACATGATTTAAACAATACGTACAAAGACCACTTTGATGACTCAGTACATACGAAACACAAACGTAATATACAATACAATAGAATACAATACAAAACAACATTGTCTGTCTGTGCAGTGTTGTGTTCTGGCTCGTAACTGCAATCTTTCAGTCCTATCTTATTTGCACCACGTGAATCCCCAATTCCCCTTTTCGAAGCCTTTTATTTATGCCATCATCTTCTCGCTCACGAGAATCCTAACCAAGAGAAGAGAAATCAAGAACAGAGAGAAAGAAATATGAGTAACGGCCATGGATGCTGCAAAACAGGGCCAGGCTACGCTTCACCGCTGGAAGCCATGTCTGGTCCAAGAGAGTCTCTCATTTATGTCACCTCTGTCTATTCAGGTAACTGACTCATCTTCTTCCGTAAGCTTCTGTGTATTCAGAGCTCTCAAACTTGCTGCTTTTTATGCTAACTAATCATGGATTCGATATACACTATATCATTCAGGAACGGGAATTGAGAAGCCTGACTATTTGGCCACAGTCGACGTAGATCCAAACTCTCCTACTTATTCCAAAGTCATCCATAGGCTACCTGTTCCTTATTTGGGTGATGAATTGCATCACACTGGCTGGAATTCATGCAGCTCTTGCCACGGAGATCCGTCGGCTCAGCGACGATTTCTCATCGTGCCTGCGCTCGTGTAAGACCCTCATCCGTACATGCATGAAGAAAAACAATCCTACTTTACCGTTTTTGTACTTTTGCTGCATGATGGTGTTTTTCAATTTCAAGTATATCCCACGCTTTTGTTTCTGTTTTTCTTTTTTGGTTTTTTCCCAAGAATTCAAGTTATAAGAAAAGTGAGAATACGTTGGTATGCCATCCTGTAACAGAAATTCATGAAAGCGTTATGGAAAACATGATTCTGTGAAAAAAAAAAATTATGCCATAATTAGAGCATCGTCTTCGTGGTGTTTTTTTTTTCTTTTTTGTCTTCTTCCCTTTTTCCTAACTCAGATATGTTTTGATCACTTATTGAATTCGAGGAACTCTTGCGAAATATATAAACTTTATTCTAGTTGCCTTTTTTGTTTCCTCAATTTTTAAATTACCTTATTAAGTTTACTTTTTGTCCTGTTTCAGATCGGGTCGCGTATATGTTATTGATGTGAAAACAAATCCAAAGGCTCCATCTTTGCACAAAGTTGTTGATCCTGCAGATATCATTGAGAAGACTGGATTAGCTTATCCACACACCTCTCACTGCCTTGCTTCTGGTGAAATTATGATCTCATGTCTTGGAGACAAGGATGGAAATGCTGAAGGCAATGGGTTTCTTCTTCTTGATTCAGAGTTTAACGTGAAAGGAAGGTACTATTCTAGATATTTGATTGAGAAATATGATAATGCTTTTTGGAGTGTCGAAAATTTCCGGAGTGTACCTAACATTTATTCACCCCTGCATGACTCTGTTAGATCCTCTAGTTTTAAATGCCTATTTTGGATTTAGGTAAGATGCATGCAGATGAAATGGTGTCAATCAATCATGCATTGAAATAAAGTTATAGGTTGAGAAGACGAATTTAGTGAACGTGTTTCCATAGAATTGTTCAATTACATAATTGTTTGTGTATTAAACAGTACATGGTTACATCTTTGAAACTTATGCTGTATCCTGCTTTACATTGCTTAGGTGGGAGAAACCAGGGCACAGTCCACAATATGGATATGACTTTTGGTACCAACCACGACACAACACTATGATAAGCACATCATGGGGTGCTCCCAGAGCTTTCACGAAAGGTTTTAACTTAGAGCATCTCTCCGAAGGATTATATGGCAGACATCTCCATGTATATGACTGGCCTGGGGGCGAACTGAGACAAACACTGGACCTTGGTGATTCAGGGCTTCTACCCTTGGAGGCAAGTTGTTAGTACAATCAGGATAGATGTTCGGCATGCATTTATTGGAACTTTGTGTATCTGAAGCCTGTTTACTACCTGTGTGATTTAACTATGACTGCACTTTCCTCTTGCTTTGAAGTTGTAATTGTGAGCCAATTTGCAGAATTAGCATATTTTATAACTGATGTCCCTTAATTGCAGATAAGGTTCTTGCATGATCCTGCTAAAGATACAGGTTTTGTTGGGAGTGCATTGACAAGTAACATGATACGATTCTTCAAGAACCAAGATGGATCATGGAGCCATGAGGTATATCAAGATAGTATCTTTTCTCTTCAAGATATCAATATCCTCAATACTTACAGACTAAGGTTACTTTGCAGGTTTCCATATCAGTGAAACCACTGAAAGTGCAAAACTGGATTCTTCCTGAAATGCCTGGGCTTATAACTGATTTTCTGATTTCTCTTGATGACCGGTTTCTGTACTTTGTAAACTGGCTTCACGGGGATATAAGGCAATATAACATTGAGGACATTAAAAATCCTAAACTGACTGGACAAGTATGGGTTGGTGGACTTATCCAGAAAGGAAGCCCTATAGTAGCTGTAACAGATGATGGAGAAACATGGCAAGCCGAGGTTCCAGAGATTCAGGTAATTGCAATCTTGCCCTGTTGTAACTTATCGCATAATACATGTTAGGAGTTAACTGTCTGTTTGACAAATACAAACGAATTCGTCAAAATAACATTCAAAGTTTTGCTGAGTAGAGTGAAGTGAAAATGGATAAGAGAGGAGTGAAATATTACTTTTAATAATAATATTTAGTATTCAATAACTTTAAAAAGCGAAACTGTTCTAGATATGCTTAAAACTTATTTGTCTTGTGACTGCTAAGCAAGAGAGCACAAATATAATAATATATGATGCATGGACTTATTCTTGGAAATTCAAGGGTAGCTTGTTATCTGTCCATATTATTAACAGTAAGACATTGGTTTTCAGGGGAAAAAGTTGAGAGCGGGCCCTCAGATGATTCAATTGAGTTTAGATGGGAAGCGGCTGTATGCAACAAACTCACTATTTAGTACATGGGACAAACAATTTTATCCAGATCTTGTCCAGCAGGGCTCCCACATAATACAGATTGATGTTGATACTGAGAAAGGTGGCCTGAAAATCAATCCCAACTTCTTCGTCGACTTTGGAACTGAGCCTCATGGTCCTTCTCTTGCACATGAGATGAGATATCCTGGTGGTGACTGTACTTCGGATATATGGATTTGAGCACACATCTCATTATTTCCCTTTAATAAACTTATCTATAACATGTTTGCAATGAGTTACTTTGCTATAAATAATGCTATTGTCAAGACAGTATGCAATTTCACAAATGGGTTAAGCTCATCTAAAACCCTTTTTCTTTGTCTGTCTACTGTTTTTTATACCTCTGTGATTACCACCACCAACTTACAATAATGGTCCATATGCCCCATTTAACCTATGATAAAAAGAACATGAGAAAGGGGAAAGACAAAAAAATAGAAATTAAAGCATATTGACGTGTAGAAATTACAGAAGTGATTGATTGTCAACCTCGGTGACAAAATGTGTTCTGGATTTGACTATGACTTTCTAGATTAATGACCAGGCTCGGAATTCAACAAATTTATCTGATTCTATTCTATCCACAGAACAACAAAGTGCATATAAAAAATAATTTAGTATATAATAGTATAAACATGCCCCGATTTCTACAGTTCCTGCGATGAATATCTTACATAACTGATATTTAACCGCATTATTTATCCAATTATAATTTTAGGACAATTCAGTAGCGCTATGTTCGCAACATGTTTTCTTTCTTCTTTCTGTGACAACTAGGTTAAATTTTAAGTGTTGCATAACATAATTTTAGACAAGTTACAAGTATTTGGTTATCCTCGAACATGTATAAATTGTTGTTTTCGCATATGCATTACTCATTGATGTGTTAGAATTTTAATGTCCCATCTGCATGTACCACTTGTAGATTTGTGTGACGAGTGGAAGAAATCGGAAACGCACTAAATAAAAATTAATTTTAGTACAGTCAAATTTCACTCAGACGGAACAATTTTAAAGTCGCCGATGACGGAACTTTCAAACTCGTGTCCATAATTTGGTAAGCGATAAATACAATAACGTACACGTAATCAAATGATAAGATTCCAATAAACTTTTGAATAAATAAAATAACAGTTTTACGAAATTAACCTCATTATTATTTTCTTTTTCTAATGTCTATATGATTATTTCTTGGTTTCTTTTTTTGGTAATATAAAATTATTTTCCCATGTTTAAAAAATTGTTATCAATGTTCAACTATTTATTACACACCATGTAAAAAAATAAGATCAAGTCAATAAGTATAAGAAAAATTGTACTTTAAATGGTGTAAACATATTTTTGAGAACATAAATGCTTTTATTTTATTTTAGTTTTTGATAAATTTGATCAATGTCAACCTTACACGAGGAAATTGAGTCAAAATCAAAAGGCCTCGAGATTAAGGCCGAACATGAAAGAAAATTTGAGATTATGAGATATCAACTAAATAATAAAAACATCAATGTCATAATCATTACAAAATAATGGAACTATTTTTACTCCTTATTATTTGCAGTGCTATAAGAAGGTAGATTAGACCAATGGAGGTTTATAATTAATAGTCCACAGTGGTTTTCTCCCCTCTTGCAAATAATGTAGTAAAAACATTAAAAATTAACAAGGAATAATTAATTGCTTCTGTTTCTAAAGATCCTTTTAGAATAAAAAATGAACGATATCATTGGTTGCGCAAACAATAATTATATAAGATCTTATGGGTTGTTGGATTAATATATAATCTTTTCTGTTCTTTACCATAATTATAGGAGCTTTGCAATTTAAAATTATGAGACAGATTTGCTTCTGCTTCCCTCATGTTATGATCATTCTTTGATTCCTAAATATCTGATAAGGGGTTATCTCCACCAATGTGCATCTGATAAAAGTAAATACAACAAAAACATAAACCTTATCCCTCTAGTAATCAAAATAAATACAAATGGAAACATTATATATATTTGCATCACCTAATAGAAAATACAATAGACCAAGAAAAACTTAGCCCTGTAAAGGCAGAAAGGTATGGGACGATAAGATTCTCACCTGACCACACGATTTCTACAACAACTTCCCCACTTGCCCCTTTTCCATGCATGGGAAATCATGACCAGATAAACCGGGGATAGTTTGAATGGTGAAGGAAGAAAATACTATTACTACTTGAATGCAAGCTTCCATACTTCACGCACATTAGATGAACCGTCTGTGATTTCAGCAACCAGGCTACTGCTCAAGACACCTGCACAAAATAAAAGAAAATTGTGACATCATGAGACCAGCAGTGACCGGTAACAGGGAAATTATGACATCATGGGACCAGCACAGTGACAGCTAAACTGGTATACAATCTTATAAGGATGAAATTATATTCTCCATAGTTAACATTGCATAACGTGACCAATCTTCTGATGACTCCCATCCGGCATGGAACACATTGCTCCATGATTAAGATTCAAGCTAACAGGTCGTATAGGAGAGAACCATCAAGTTAAAAGAATCAATATGTAGATCATTACTTTAAACTGTTTGCAAATTCAGAATAATAATCCAGCGTGAATATAATTTCATGTCAGCACTAGCTCACCATCCTTTTCTACCAGGGACAGAAATCGCCGAGATCCACCACCTACTCCAAAATAATACTTCTTTGCTGCCATGTATACAACTCCATCAGGATGATGCAAGCACTGTGTATTAAAAACTTCCATGTATAAGGAAAACAATATTTAATAATTAAAAACATTACATTGAAACACTCAGATAAATGTAATCAAATTTACAATGCAATGACTCCACATAGAAATATAATGTTGCTATCGTCGTCATTGAACAAAACAGTACCTTTTTAATAAGATTATAAAGAGTTTGGAGACTGCTGACCGAGTAAACTGTCTCAGCCATCAGAATAAAGTCATAACCACCACCAGAATTATCATCCGTACTAACATGAGGGAGCAGTTTATCAATTCCACTCCAGTCACCAGCAAAAAAGCGAACTTCTGCCTTGTCACAAATTGTCGGGTTGGATGGTGGTGGTTGAGATTCTCCAGAAATATTTGCATTTAGATTAGGAATGGTGAGGCAACGTAGGACCTCAGCATTGAAGTCTTGAAAATGTACAGCAGCAGCCCCCTAAAGCAACCATAATAAGCACATTATTATATTTTTCAAAAGTTAAGGATGCTAAAGCAAAGCCAAAATGAACTAGTTTCACCTCGAGCAATGCAAAGATTCCAGGCAATCCATGGCCGCATCCTACCTGAAAATAAAATATTGAATGCTGGGAACTGAGATAGAGAGACAACTTTTCTACTAAGATCGACATATACATTACACGTATCTTCCTAATATAAACTGGAAAAACCCCTCTAAAGCGAGTTTGTAGGATCTCTATTATGAGAAAGTAAACGGAGCATCCAGCCTAATATTCCTTAGAGGGTTATGATCATGATGCACTTTAAATTAAAATTAAGAAATGTTACATTCTTACTTGCTCGTCTTAGAGAAGTACAACATATCTTAGCCACATACTCAAATTACACAAATTCAAAATGATTGAAACAAGTCTTGCTAAAATCCCAGAAATGCTCAAGATTTGGGGACTAAAACCAATGTACTAGGAAGGAGGATAAAAATAAGAATCAAAATTCATACTCTATCTTTGTAATTAACTGCATGAGTGGGTCTCAAATTCATTATTTCCCATACAATTAAACCACGGAAAAAGATAAGTAACTACCTATATTTCCAAAAAGGTCTTATACTTCTATGAAATTGAATTTTCCTTAAAGTGCAAGAAACAAAAAAAAAAGTACAGTGGAAAGAATCCAATAAATTGGCATGATATCCTTAAATATCAACCGTTCATGATGTTTTTAAACAGGATGCGGAAGAACATGATAACACACTGGGAACGCAACCTTAAGACAGCCGCTGAGCAATTTCCAAGTGCCTTATGGCAGTCACTGCCCCCGGGATATTCTTGCATATAAAACTTTAACAAATACAATCAATGATATTAGAGAAATTATTCAAAGATGATTGTTATTTTTTCAATAATAATTTGATCTTCTAAAATAGAACCCCTCGATAAATGTCATTTTCTTCAATATACTATCAGACAAAAGCAAAATCGAAAATAAATATCTCTTCAGTAAATGCAGGACTGTAATATGAAGCAGGTAACCTTAATAGAACTCGCAGATATCTTGATATTAGTGTCCTATTTAAGTGCAGTGCATTGGTATCGGAAGTATTGATAAGAAACAGTTTCCGATGTGTGCACCTGCTTCGTGCAAAGTGTATCCTTCTATGTGAACAATTATGCCTGGGACTCCACTCTAAAAGCTATATCAACAATTGCATACATTGGGCCGTGCAAGTTCTAAATTATATCTTATATCTAGTATAAAAACTTAAATATGTTTTTAACACACCTAAGTTTCGTCCTCATACGTTATATACAAACTGCATATATCCATACTAGGTATTGACTACAGTGCTTCCCTGTGTGCTTTCAGAATTTCAACTCAAAACTATAACTGACGGCCACTTATCATACAGCCAAACACAACCAGCTAGAAAAAGAGAAAGCCACCTCCAATACTCGCTTCCCGCCAAATGATGTAAGGCCAGTTCTGATATCTGAACGAAGGGCCTTAATTAAATCAAGTGAACCTTCCCACAGCTTCAGTCCTCCTAACCAAAAGAGAACCAAGATTTGAACTGATTCAGTCATCGGCAAGATGGAAATGAACGAATGAACAGAAATGCAAGGATCGAAATGGCACCACCTTCATATTTCCCGGGAACTAAATCGGAGTTGGACAAGCCAAAAACTTGTTGGGTACTCACGCGCCCCTGAGAATCGTCCAAAAAATAATATAAACAATAAAACTAAATTATAATCTCCCCACAAATATTTTGAAGACGAAGACAAAGAAAGAAACATCACCTTTAACAAAGTAACTCCATCCAAATTAACCAAGTCCCAGTTGTTTATGGCAGATGAAGGAACCTAATTTCGAGGGAAAAGAAGCAAGATTAAAAACGACATCGTTTCAAAGAATGACGAAGGGAGAAGAAAGAATACCTCAGAAGCGAGGACTTCAACGCAAGGAGGAGGAGGTATGGCAGGAGATTGTTGTGCAGCATCATCGAAGATTCCGAAGCCAGAAGCAGAGGAAGAGAATAACTGAAACGTTTCCATACTTGTTTTCTCAGCACTGCCCTGTTTTAATGCCGCAACAAAACCTTAACACGATTCGATTGAATTGTGGTGAGCGCAGTGAGAGTGAAGAACACTGTTTTTTTTTTCCCTCTCTCTAGACTTTGTCGTTGTCATCTGGGCTCTGTTTATTCAAAGCTCTGAGTTGGGCTGGGTTGGTTTGATGGACGTTGAGCCCACTCTTCCATGAATAGCTACTATTTGAACCCCTTATTAAAACACCCCACTTGTCCTGAAAATTGCTTTTTAATGAAAATACAAAGTTATAGCAAAATTTTGGTTTATTTATCATTATGAGAGAATTTGAGGACTTGTCATTTAAATAATAATGATAATAATTAAAATTGTAAAAGCAAAATTCAACAGAAAAAACAATTGTAAAGCTAAAAGTCGAAAGCGAAATTAAATATTTTTTATTGAAACTTAAAACACGTTTTATTAATTTTGATCGCTTTTGATTACTAGCAAGAAACAGATTGATTGAGAAAAAGAAGGTAAAAAAGATAAGTTTGACTCCATGAAATTTTGTTGGAAAAAGGAATCGGAATGCGTGACCCTTTTGAGAATAAGAGGCCTTAATGGTAGCTTTAGCGAGAGTCGTGTAACAGGCCTTAATGGCAGGCGATAATAGGGGAGTCAGGGTCTACCCCTTCAATGCTCCCATCTTTTATCACTGTCACTCGTTCACATGCATCCCATGCCCTTCTCTTTCAACACCACCACTCACATGGAAACCTCACTGTCGGCAGACACTCGTTTCAGAGCAGACACGTAACTAATAAAGAGGGTTAAAATGTTACAACACACATGTGCTTATGTTCTTATTGTCAAATGGATATTTTTACTTGTAAGTTATAAGTAATAAACCAATGATAAAAATGTTTTCACTGCTATATGGTTGCTTGGTGGCATTAAATCGTACAAGTACTTTTGTTGCCTCTCTTTCTTCCTGCAAGTTACATACATTTTTCTTCACTTGTAATCACTGCCACCGGATTTCCTTCTTTCCAAGTCAAGAAGCAAGCTTCATGGACAAATAAGAAAAGCCAGAGCAACCAAAAACAAAATTTTTATCTTTCCTGCATCACTGATATCATGAAACGGCATGTCACGTAATACATGTATTCATTTAGCTGTAACTTTGTGAAAATGTATACTTATAATGGTCTTCCTCTGCAAAACCAATGCTGGGATCTCTCCCTCTCCTTGTCGCCTCCCTCGCCTTCTCTATTCTTTCAAGCATTCCTTTAACTGCTAAATCAAACGCGTCTTCGAAGAAATCTAACTTTGACCTGGGATCCGCATAAATAATATTTGGAATCACCTTTATAACCTCCTCCTTCATTGCTAAGACCTCACTCTCTGAAATTCCCAGCAACACCTCTTCCACACTGGTATTCCATTGTTTTACATCCTTCACCGGTATATATACAGAGTACCCTGTCCTGTTCTTAGGCAAATGCCACTTGTACTGTGAATAAGCAGTGCCCGGATGAAAGAAAACGGGAATACAACCGGCCAACATAGAATCAAAAATGGACCTTCTGGTGTACGAGTCACCGGGAGGCTGCAAACAGAACACAGAACTTCGAAACACCTTTATAACATTGACAGGGTCGTCACATCTCTCCACACCATAGCTGCAGTCAACGAATTTGCAAACACTCGAAGCTCGACACTGGTCTATGATCTTACCCCTGATAGAGCCTTCAAGCTCGGGCCTTGGAGCTCCGGTGAAAGTAAATAAGTAGGGCCGCTTTTGATGTCTGATTTTTCTCTGCCATTGAAGAACTTGAGTGTCATCCGAGGGATGGAAAGAAGTTGGGTAGGGTATTGCATAGTCGTTATTCCACGAACTAGCTTCGACTGCTAACATGGACATGTTCATTGACTCAGGAAGAAATCTGAACTTGCTACCCCAATAGGACTCCTCGTCGCGCTGTCTCCTAAAATCCCAAGCAATCCTCCCAGAAATAAGGAAATGGTCTCTGCCCCACATTTTCTTCCACTCGGGTCTGTTTGCAAGCCATTGAAGAAGATCTCGACCGGAGGAATCCCTGTCAGTGAGATTAGAGAGCCAAAGGAAACGGCTAACGTCAAGACCAGCATAAAAGGGGACAAAGATTGCAGAGGCGACGGAGGAATCGTTGGTCAAGCAGGCATATTTGCTCATCCTGTTATGAAAAATGACCTCCAGCAAGAATTGGTTGGTGGCATACCAAGTGTTGTTGGTTAAAACCCCTTGAGAGGTAAGAATCTGAGGACCCAAGCCCATGTTTTGCATATACGGGCACATGTTGGGTTTGTCAGTGCCTCTGGTAAGGGTGTGGCAATTGTGAAGCAAGTCATCGTTGAAGCGGGAAGGGAGTTGGTGGATATAAACATAGCGGCCAAAGCAGGGATCAGTGGTGGCGGCTGGGTTCAGGTGTTTGAATGTGAGTGCCTTATTAGGAGCACGAAATGATAGGAATAAAGTGCAGAAGAGAAGGGAGAACAGAATTGCAAGACAGAAGTGGTGATTGTCGTAGCAACCTCTGAAGATCAGGGCTGATTTTTCCATCTGATCTTCGATTCAAGTACGATGTGCATGTAGCAGTGAAGTTGGATTTCGAAGCTTAGCTTCTCATGCTCCTAATCTTCAGACACATGCCTACAAAACAAACTCAAAACTAACTTCAGCTTTTTCAGTTGTCATTAAGACAACATCATCAAATTTAAAGACTTTACTTCGTATTGTACAATGAACACAGCCTCACGGAACACCAAACGTCCGTTACCTTGTCGGCGCCAAAGGCAATACCTAACTCTTAGCTCTAACAAAATCTAAATTGTCAATAGGAAATATATTTAATTGCTCTGAAGTCTCGCTTTTTATCTCATTTTATTTTACTTGATAAAAAGAAAAGAGAGGGTATAATGGATAAAATCCGTTCATACTTTTTTTAAAAATTTAAAATAATAAATAATAAAAATATTAAAAAATACGAAAACTATAAAAAACCTTAATAAATATATAATACAAGATTTATAAACTTTACACCAAGACACGATTATGATTAGGTAAATAACAACTCTATTAAGATCGATATTACAATATAGCCTGTTAATTCAATAGGTTAAGAAAAAAATGTATTATTTCAAAAAAAAGGAAAAAAAGTTGTGGAAAGAAAAATAAAAACCCGAGATACAGAAGTACTTACACACATGTGGGTGTCTATGTATCACATTTTACAATTATATAAATTATACCACAAATATCTTTTTATATATATATAGTAGGTTTGATATTGTTCTGGAAAAATGGTATATGAGAACTTAATGCTAGAAACACTCAAACTTGGTTTTCTTTTAAAGAGTGCTATTCAAGTGGGTGAGTCCTTCTTTGTATAAGGATAGTTAGTTTTTTTTTTTTATTATTAATATTTTGTTTCAGTCTAAATGGAATCTAATAAAGTC
Source organism: Vigna reflexopilosa (assembly GCA_027742785.1). NCBI lineage: Eukaryota > Viridiplantae > Streptophyta > Magnoliopsida > Fabales > Fabaceae > Vigna > Vigna reflexopilosa. The sequence goes on along the minus strand of CM050914.1, from coordinate 209,495 downwards.
TCTTTAATCTCTTGAAGAGCTAAAGTTCCATAAGAAATTTTATAAATAGGTAAATCTTAATATATTTCAAGAAATACTACATAAGTTGTATTTGCTGAAAGAACTTTGTGCAAATACGAGAATATACTATGCCGATTCTTTTAATTGATTTTGATGTTATCTTTTAATTACACTATTTTGTCCTTCACCAAATAAAAATAACTATTTGATAAAAGTAGAAAGTAGGACAATCTCTCTAATTAAACCTAGTCTTTACAAATAAAACATGAACTGATTCAACAGCAGATATGTTATTGGACAATATCAAATCGATCCACACAATTAGATTGGATGGTTTGATCCAAAACTTGTTAAGACAGTTGGATTAGTGAGTGTGCATTAGTTTAGTTTGAATTGGGTGTTAAACTGAAAAAACTGAAATAATAGTGAGAAAAAGAAAAAAAAAAGTAATTGATTGATCCAAAACTAGATAAGATGGGAAGTGGAAAGACAAGGGACGATTGGATTACAGCGAAAGCAGGTCCCTTGTGCACCTGTGCATGATGCCTTTGCTTCACCTCCGTCCTCTTTCACTATGGAAATATGATCCAAAACGATGTCGTTGCAGCCTACATACGGATCGCAACTCAGTTCCACTGCACTGTCACTGCCGGTTGTTCCCTTCACGTTCCGGAAACTGACGTCACTTATTTTCACCGCACTTATCCCGTCAACCAGTCCCAAATAATTCTGGTTGATAATCACCGGCTGCATCACTCCTACAACTTTAATATCTTCAAATACAATCTTCCTCGCATAACCCCGTCCTCCCTAGTCAAACAAAAAACATCATCGTATTAATCATTTATTAATTCTCGTTTAACCTCTCTTCTGATAATTGCTTACCCTCCATGTCTTCAATCTCACTCCGTTCGTACTTCTCAGGAAGGTGCAATTCCGCACGTGTATATTCTCAACTCTGGCATAATTTCTATTACGTCCCAGGCTCCCAACACTTTTTTTTTTTCATTCGCCAAACACACCACAAAGAATTCAAAACACTCTTATAATATTATAGTGATATAGTCATGAGGAAATTAATTAATTAATTACTTGGAATTGGACTTACCTGATGCCGTGGCCAGGTCCACAGAAAATATCACTTATATTGACGAAGGAAGTACCCGAGTTTATGGCGATGCAGTCATCACCTTTGATGAATGTGTATTCATTAATAAATGGAAGGTGATGATGAACAGTGATATAGGAATGGAGGTGGATTAGTTACCGGTTTGAATAATGGAAGAGTGTATGAAAATGTTGGATGATCCAGAGATATCTATCCCGTCGGTGTTTGGACTTTGCATTGGTGCAGTGATGTGAACATGGGAGATTTCTAACCCATTGCACGTGTTTATGCTTATATGATTTCTGGGGCTGTTCTTGTGATGCATCGATCTAAGTATTACATCTTTACAGTTATGGAAATGAAGAGCCTGCACGTGTTGTTAGTTTCAATATCATATGTAGTTGCATTGGTCATGATTCATGAATGTCTTTAGATTTGAATTTTAACGTACAGTGGGCTTGACGGAGACATCGGCAATATTCCACCACGCAGCACCTTGCCCATCAATCAGCCCTCTTCCCTCAATCACAAGACCAGATATGTCTGAAAATTCTATCCATTTCTTTTTTTCGTCCAAAAATTTCCAATCCCCATTGCTTTTAGGTGCTATGACAGTCCCCTCAAGCTGCATTCAAACATTTTATTCACACACAATATATAATCATATAAATATACGTACGTGAAGAAATTACTACAAATAGCTGATTTTTCATTTACCCGAACTTCAATGGTTGCTGGATTGCAAGGACCCTTAAGCGACAGAGGTTGCAACATGAATATTTTATTCTGGGGTATGACAAGTTTTGCCGTCTGATGAGTTGCACCACACACGTCTTTCCATGCTTTCGCGAAAGCCTTTGAGAAATACATGGGTTTATTACATACAGCATCAAACATATTTGTATGTGAAAAATACAAACTAAAGTGTGTGATCGAAAGTAGACAAAATATACCTTTGTATCATCAGTCTGGCCATTCCCTGTGGCACCGTAGCTAACAACGTCGAAAGTTGAACATTCTGAAGCACACAAGCTAGATGAAGCAATTACAAATACCAGAAGGACAACAAGTAGAGCCTTCATCTTTCAGATAGATATACAAAAAACAGAGTTGTTGGTGTTAAGTTAGGGATCACAGGATGCTAACTTTTATAAATAAATAAGGAAAAATGTAATTCTGATTGTAATCAGAAATCAGAAATAATAATCCCACCAATCACTAAACTAAACAATTCATTCCTCCAAAACCATATTTATCATCCTTCACCTTTCCAGATTATGGGCAATAATTGTTTGCATTTCAACCTTTTACTTTCCAAAACAGGGTGATATTTACTAATTCATGATTCCAAGTTACCATAAAAAAAACTCACCACATGCAATAACATATTGTTTGAAACAAAATTCCTTAATTTACTGAACTAGCGCATGATATATGAATTTAGAAAATGCACTAAATAAAATTATCAGTTGGGTATTGCAAACGATATAAATGGAAATTAATGCATGAAAACTAAATATCAACTTCACAGAAATTAAAAAAAAAAAGTCACTATTGTTCAACAGACAACCTAAAAGAAAATGTTTTTTTAAAAACTTTCTTTTAATAACTTTTCTATAGTAGATTGTGATTGGTTTATTTTAATATAGACCAATAATTTATTGTCAAGAATTATTAGAAAAATTTGATAACACGATTTTAGTAAAATATATTTCTATACAAATTTTCCATTTTTTTTTCACTCCTCCTGTATCTTCTCACGCAGATCCAAACATTATACATATAATATACTTTTGCGGGGCATTGTTCATCAAATAAAACTAAATTTAATTTTTTATTTTCTTTACATTACCTAAAAAAAATGTAAAAGTAAATATTTATATCCCGAATCTTCCATTTACATATTTATATATATCTTCTCAATTAAATAAAATAATATTTTCATATATTCTAAATAACTTATTATCATATAAATTAGTCAACACAAATTCATTCTCTTCCCCCTCTCTCTCCATCTAAATAATAATTTCATTTATACCATTTATAATTTGGTAATATTGTGATCCACCATTAGTACAATTTCTAGAAAAACATAATTGTGACAATATAATTTTGTTATTATTTTATTCTAGGCATATCATATAGCATCTGTATTATTATTTTTATTATCATTTATACCAAATTTTATATTACTAAGCTAAATGATCAAAAAAAGTTAAAATTAAATTAGAATTAATTCATTCAAATATATAATTATAAGAGAATATGGTTGAGTAGTAAATAGTTTGCTCTAACCATGTATAAATTAACATGACACTATTATTACATATTCCAATTTTAATGATTGATGTATTTTTCATCTAATAGAACATGTTTCAATGTAATAATATATAATGCAATAAATATAAAAAGTGAAAGGCATATATAAATTTAAATATGTTTTTTATCAGATAAATTATTGAATTTTATTTTTATCCTTAGTAATTCTTTTTAACCTTTTCGTTCTTTGAAATAAATTCTGGTGCTAAAAAATACTTTAAATAACGTCATTGATATGAACAGGACCACAAATTTATTTTACTTAAAAAAATCTTAAATTAAAATTGGGTATGTCAATTATACACGAATTGGTGAATAACACAAATTCATAAATCTGATCCATATTTAATTTTTTTAATGATATAAATCAAAATCCCACATTATTTTAATTGACTGATCATATATATTGTATATATTAATCAACATTATTTATTCTATTTATCTAATTTATAACGAAACATATTTTTATAATACAAATAATAAATAAAAATTTTCATTTATTATATTTTATAATATAAAAAATATAGTAAATTTTTAAATATAGTTTTTAGTTTTTTTGTCATTGATGAATTTTGTATGTATAATTTAATTTTTGTCATTTATGAGCAGTGGTTAAGTGAACTACATTTCTTAAGTGACACGCTGGCCTGAATTTACACCTGATTTTTTTTTCTTTTATTTTAGTCCTCAATAACTTTTTACAATTTGCTGTTGTCTTCAATTAAATTTTACAGTTTATTTCTATTCTCTAAATGATGGACCCTTCCGAAATAGATCACACATATTTTTTTTAAAATTATTTTAGACTTAATTTTTTTAAAAAAAAAATTCTTGTTTAACTCTATGAAAATCAACAAATTCAAAGTTTTTTTGGGGGGATTTTTTCATTTCCTTTAGGTTTCATCATCAAATAGAAAGTATTTTAAAAAGATAATAGCATAATATACTTAAAAAATTCCTTAAAGTAAAATGAAGAGCCGTACTTCTTAGTTTAATGAGTGAATCATAATAAATTCTTCATGCAATCTTTTTATGTTAGATTTGGAGTGAAATGAATATGTTAGGTTTGGAAGGTAGAAGCGTGTGTGTTCTGGATGCTGTAGGATAGTCAAAGTCAAACGTTGGAGAAAAACATTTTCATCACCTTAATCAATATGCATTTATCTTTCAGACACCGACTTAAGTAAAAGGATTAGATAATAATATATGATTAAATAGACAACAGTAAGAGGTGTTGCATGGTAAGTCGGAGAATTGGTGTTCACGGAAGCATCGATCCTATAGGGTTCGTTAACAGAGACAAAGTAAAAGTCAACTGTACTTACGTAAGATCAAATAGGAATAGGAATAAGAAGTTGCGTGTTTTTGTGTTTTGTGTTGTGTTGGGTTGGGTTGTATCTACCATCAGAAGAGGAAAATGGAGGGAACAGGGTCAGGATCAGGTTCGTCAGGTCCGGCAGCAGCTCCGGCAGGTCCAGCACCGTTCCTACTGAAGACATACGAGATGGTGGATGATTCATCGACGGAGGAAATAGTATCGTGGAGTTCCAACAACAACACCTTCATCGTTTGGAACCCTGCTGAATTTTCTCGCCTTCTTCTTCCCACTTTTTTCAAACACAACAACTTCTCCAGCTTCATCCGTCAGCTTAACACCTATGTATCTATCTCTCTCTCTCTCTGTGAATGTATCATGCCATTCTCTTTTTCTGCTTATATCATGGCAGAGTTATTCATTCATGTGATTACACACACACACACACACACACACATATATATATATATATATATATATATATTATACTCTGCCTCTGAATTCAAAATTGTTTAAAATGAAACAACGATTGATTGCTTTTGCGTACTATTGAGCTCTGCCAAATTTCCCTACGCACCTCTATTGTCAGGGATTTAGAAAAGTACACCCTGAGCGATGGGAGTTTGCTAATGAAGATTTTGTGAAAGATCAAAAGCATCTTCTAAAGAATATTCACCGCAGGAAACCTATCCACAGTCACTCACTCACACAACCCCTCGTGGATTCGGAAAGGTCCGCATTTGAGGAACAGATAGACAAACTTTCACGCGACAAGGCCACCATTCAATCCAATATTTTCCGCTTCAAACAACACCACTCCGCTGCCAACACTTATCTTCAAGATCTGCGTCTGCGATTGGATGGCATGGAGGAGAGGCAGCAAAATTTGCTCACCTTCTTTCAAAACGCTCTTCACAATCCTACTCTTCTTCAACAGATCACTCGCAAAATCGAGTCCATGGATTTGCTCGCTTATAACAAGAAAAGGCGATTACCTCCTCGGCTTGATGACCGTGACCACGTTGCTGGAAACACCTTAGTTGAATGTTTTGGAACGGAATTTGGAAATGTTTCTCATCATGAATTCTCCGATAAACTCACACTGGAACTGTCACCTGCTGTTTCAGAAACGAACTTGGTGGTGTCGTGTAGTACACAGAGTTCAAATGAAGATGGAGAAAGCCCACATAATATGATGCTACCTGAGATAGAAGAGATTGCACAGACAGGAGAGTCTCTTAATTTTGAGATGCATTCCTGTTTATCACGAACCGTCACAGCTACCGATAGCCCCAAATTGGACTCAAATAATGAAGATGGTGACAGTTATATATCCTGTCTTTTGAATCTATCTCTGGCATCTTCTCCATTAGCCAAGAGAAACACATTCCCAGATAGATCCCCATCCCTAATAGACTGTCCAGAATTTGGCAAATTGGATGGATCAAAGTTTTGTGCCGATGATATTAAAGAATATGACGCTGGAGCCTCTTCAAGCAGAAGTCTAAACGAGGTCACTAATTTAGCCGAAGCTACCCCAACTGCTCCAGTTAGAGTAAATGATGTGTTCTGGGAACAGTTCCTTACTGAAAGACCAGGTTGTTCTGACACCGAAGGCTCAATGTCCACCCATAAAGTAAATGCTTATGTTGCTGATCAAGATGAAGGGCGATCCGTTCGTGGAATCTCTGGAAATGTTATGGACATGAATCAGCTCACACTCTGACCATATTGTGCTGGATCCTTATTACTAGTTTTGATATTGGTATGTGAGTTTTGCATGATAAATTAAACATACTATTTGAAACCTGACATCAATTTTTATGCCTATTTTGTGTAAAATATGGATAATCTGCACTTCTCTTGGACACATTATCACTGATGTATACGAGGTACCAGCTTGTTACGTGACAGTTTTTGTAGACATTAATGTTCAGAATGTTTTTATTTAACAGTCAGAAAACATTGTGAATAATTGCTTGGCATTTCTTTGTCGGATGGGTAGTAAAAGTTTGAATTGGAAATGCATTGTTTTCGGTTCTGCGTTTTGATTGCCACTTCTGCACTGCATTTCTTTCCACTTTTATGTTTAGACGACATAAGTAACATCATATCATTCTAATCCCGTAATATGATGGAAAGTTGGGGTGACATCAGCAACAAATACAACTCTTGATTTCTGAGCCGTGTTAGTGCTGTATAAAATGAACAAGATGCTATTTTTAATTCAGTCGTACTCGTTGTTACTTGATCGAGATTGTTGAACACGATAACGAGAATGTCTGATGTCGTTACATATTTGAAGAGGCAGAAAAGCACAATAATTTGTTACTTTCTTCGAGCCACATACATATGTCTTACATTTCTGTTTTACTAAGATGTAGGACTTCTTGCACTGTAAACTTCACTTTCCACGGTAATTCAATCATTGTTTTATAGCTACTACTTTTTGTTTTCCAAATTTACAAATAAACACACCTTAATTTACTTTTATTGTCCGAAATGCATAATTTTATCTTTATCAAAGTTAACTACCTTATTACTAATGCTCTCTGCCTGGCCAGTTTGCTTCTTCATTTTTATTTCTTATCGATTGGAAAAGGTTTATTCACACATAACAAAATGGTCTATCAGTACACTTTTCTGGTTAACATATGTTAACTCGAATGGTTTATTCTTAATTGTTTCAGGTTAACTTTAATTTTCCGTATTCTTTCTCCATTCTAGCTTTTCTTTTTTGTTTCAGCATTCTCGGTAGCCTTTTTGGCCTGTTAAAACTGTCATTTTTTTGTGTGTTTGTGAATCACTCTGTGATCAATAATTTAGTTAAATTAGATTTGTAGTTTTAGAGAAGTAATGCTTTGAGAATTTATTTTTTATATAATTAATCGACTGATTTTTTTATAAAAAAATATATGAACAACAATAGTAATAGTATTTGAATTTGTCAATTACGTTTTGACAAGTGATTAGTTATGCGATTGTTAATGTATTTTATTTTCTGGGGGATGGTTTTTGATTCGTAAAAGGATTCTTCTTTGGTGTGTATGTAATTTTTTATTAAAAGAATTTAACATCCAGAAGGCAAGTGAAAAACAAGTAAGAGAAATAAGAGGTAATTAAGGGAGAAAGATTGAGTGATGAATTGACTATGAAGCATCGATGTGATGTGATGAGAGGATGACGAAACTAAACCTAACCAATCTGAAAAAATGAATAAAATTAGTGAGTATGTACTAATTCTGGAATGTAATCATTTCTCTCATTCTGCGTTGCTGACAGTAATGATGGCACTAATATGGTTGACTAGTTGTAACACAACATCTGCTATGCTATGCTACTGTGCTGCGCCACTCCTACACCTACTGCCCCATTTATAACCCTCCAGCAACCACGCATCTCACTTTCACTGACTCAAAAACAAAAGATCTCAAAACACAAGCATGTCCCAACCCAGATTCCTCTCCACTGTCTCCCTCTGTCTCACCCTTCTTCTGCTCCACGCCCATCTTCCAATCTGCAACGGTCTATCGTTTGTGGACCTCAATTTGTTGAAACACAATGAAATGGCTGTGATGACCAAAAGGGTTTGCACCAAAACCATTGGAGAGTGTCTGAGTTTGACCGACCCAGACATGGATTCGGAGACCAACAGAAGAGTTCTGGCAATGCAGAAAAAGTACATTAGCTATGAGACACTCAAGAAAGACATGGTTCCCTGTGACAGGGCTGGAGCTTCTTACTACAATTGTCAGGCAATACGAGCCAATCCTTATAATAGAGGCTGTGAGGTAATTACTGCATGTAGAGGTCAAGACATCAAGACTTGATAGGTTAGAACTCACAATGAAACGGGGGAAACTCTTCTCCCTTCTCTTTTCCCCTTTCTTTCCCCCCATTAGCTTTCCTTTGTAGTTAAGATCACCCCCTTTAAATGCTTTCTGTTTTACTTTTGAACATTTATATGACCGGCGTGTCTATGAAAGTATCGATTTTTATTTCCCAGAAGATGCCACATTTTCCATGGGATTATGATGCTTATTTGTTACAGATACGATTAGTTGTGGTTATTGTATTAATTTGGTGATATCATTTTGTTGGAAGCAGGGTCTGGAAAAATTAAACGAGCCTTTTTAGCAAAACAGAAAAAAAAAAAATTATCCATACAACAATTTACCATGGGGATTAGTTGCAGCGTTTAACTTTTTTCTTGAGATTAATTTGGTCTTCCATTGTTGGGTTGGGATAGAAAATGCTAAGAGGGATAAATATTTTCCCAGAAGCTAGGTTTTTCTTGAAGTTCTGGTGTCAGCAAATGTCAAGTTTTAGAGTGGAATTGGAAAAATCAATCGCATGAGGCGATGGAAGGAATACTTTTATTTGATTTAATAGGAGATAATGAAACAAACCAACCTTCTAGTGTAGAAGATAGCTCCTAATATAAACCAGATGTTGATTGCAGGGGAAAAGAAGTTGATTTCTTCATGTGGGTCGACAAAATAACATCTAAAAAAAATGAATTGCAAAACCACCTCATTTAAAACAACCCCTTATTGCCTCTTTCCATTTTGCCCTGATCTAATTTTAGACTATTGAGTACTGCTGTGGGATCTTGAATCTATCCAGCCGCAGATTTTTCAATTCTACTTTTCTTTACTTTCTTGAATGTTATCGGAGCAAGATTTTGTGGATCAAACGCAAGCTATCATGTCTTATTGTTTAAAACAGGACTATGCTAATCTTGGTCACCTAAGTAGCCTTTGCAGTTTGAATAGTTAACCAAGTTATGTAACTTAATTTTGAAGCTTAACCCAGATAGGAACTTAAATCCGAAGTAAACAGCACAAGCAATCCATCATTAAAGTCGAGGTATCTGATAGGAAAGTCTGTAGTTCCATACTTTTTTGTGACCTGCGAGTTTTAATTATATAACGTGACTTCAGAAATGTTTAGTAGACAGCATCTAGCATCATCTCTTCTGCAGTGCTTGTATCTGGGGCTAATGTTGGCGTAGTAATCAGAGAATAGGAGATTGAAAGGTTGGAGGAAACATTTTTAAGAATCAATTAACAAATAGACCAAGATAAAGTATGACAAAAAACATTTTTTTTTTCCAAAATTTAGTCATCAAAGCTGTCTATCACTGGCTTTTGCCAATTTAGCACCAGGCTTGACAGGCTGTTGCATCTAATACTGCTTTTGAGGTTTCTGATAAGGTAAGAAAAGATGTTACTTGCCATCCTTTTTCTGAACTAGTGACTTTCGGATCTTTTGTTACTGTTGTTGTAGGTTGACTGTCCAGAAAATTAAAAACCATTTCTTACGCATATATGTTAGGTGATCAATGTTTTTCTACTTGTATGTTACCTTAATTGGAATTATTTTCCTTGGGTACAAAGGCACTCTGATTTCCCATTCCCCTTTAGCTTATTTAACCACATGAATTCATTGTTGCAGAGTGTTATGTAACAGAGTACCATCCCTTCCGAAAATAGAAGGATCAATTCCTTCTTTCGTCTTTATAGCAATTACATCCAACTGGCTCATACAATTTCTTTCTCCACGTCATAAAGTTGGATGATATTGCTTGTGATTATTGTCAGAATATGAAAGATGTATACTTGTCAAAATAAGCTTGTATGGCATTATATTATCCAATTTTTGCCTGGATGTGGTAAATAGTAATCTGTTAGTCGTTGTTGGTTGTTTTAAATGGTAACATCTCTGTAAAGTAGCTTATACGACGGTCATATTTTTCACTGGATGGTAGTAAAAATTTGCCTAAAATGATAGAATCTGGACAGAAGTTGGAAAGATGTTGAGCAGGTTCTAAACATTATTCACAAACAATTAAATATTGGGTGTGCTATGTCTGGTCACTTGTGAGATTTTCATGGGACCCTTGTCCAACTGTATTTGTATGAACCGAAGATGATCCATGTGGCGTTGTTAGAATAGTGTGAATGTGAAATGTAGAAAGGCTAAAAGGCTTAGTTTAAAAACTTTGACTTGGCTGATTAGATTTGAAATGAATGTTAGAATCTTTAAACGTGAATCTTGGTTTTGTTAGGTGGAAACCATTTTGAAGCTTCTAAACGCAGTTATGATGATGGCTTGATCATTGCTGCTATTGGTATTGGGTGGGCGCAATTATGCTATGCAATGTGCATGAGTGAGTGCGTCTGCTGGATCCAATTTTTAAGCATCCAAACTCTACCCACTTTCTCCATTATTTTTCTTTACAAACAAGAATGATAATAAAAGACCTATTAGCATTGGTGAGGTTAGGATTAACAGGTTCTTAAAAAATTAAATTTTAAATTGAATAAATATTTTTATTACGCATATAAAAAATCCAACATAAAATATCTGCATAAACATCCTGATAGTAGAGTGGAGCTACAATGAATCGATCAGAGATTTTTTTAAAAAAACATTTGATTTTAATTTGAATTCACACCATCATATATTTATTACGTTTTACAAGAATTTTTTATATTTTTTAATATGAATATATCACATATTTTACTACTTTTAAAATAAACGTATGTGTTGATTCTGATCCATTTCTCAATCTTATTCAGCTTATTGGTAACAATATGCCACCGGAACTCTTCACCTGCCAACTATTTCGCACTCTCCACTCCAGGATTTTCAACTTCAAACCATTTTTTAGCTCATTTCCAACCACAATATCTTAAAACAAGAGAATGAAACAACACAATGATGCCTGCATGTCTCGGTCTCAGGGAAAACCCATCTGTTGGTTTGAGGCTTAATACTGATGTGCTTCACACCAGGGCAGTTCTCCAGTGCCCAATGTTGCACACGATCGCGTTGTTCTTCATTTTCTTCATGTGGCTCACCATGATGATGTCCTTTTCCCGGTGGTGGTCACGAAGATGTCGGCTTCAGAGACAACATCCTCCAGGGTGAGAACCTGAAGACCCTCCATCAGAGCAACGCCATTATCGATTAACGATGTTCTTGGATCGATGTTCTTTAAATACCCTCCTTTTCACCAAGCCCACTCCTTTCCTTCCGGATCAATCCCTCACTTTCACATTCCCAATTTAACTACGATATCATTTCATTTTATTCATTTTCATATTAATCCTATACATTTTAAACAATTTAATATTTATCATTGCTTAGTATTTTTCAATTTTATTAATCACATAAAATATAAACTAATTTTGAATTCCAAGTGATAGCGCGGTCTGGGAGTAAATGTGAAGGTAATGACGATGGATGAGCGTGAGGTTGGTAAAAGAAGGAAATGACCATGCCACCCTCACCAATAAATGTCAAATAAGCTCATATTATACGTTTTGGTCCTGGTCCACAGGAGTTGGGCCAAAAAAAAAAGCCCACACAACCAAAAAAGCCTTTTATTTAAAAAGTTTACAGTTTTAAATAGTATACAACTCTTTCTTTTAAATATTTAATAAAAAAAATATATTACTCATTTATCAATTTTGTGATTTAAGAGAACCAGAACAACGAGAAAAATGTTTGATGAAATGAAAAAACTGACAGTAAGTTAAGGCACCAAAAAAAGAGGGTTTGGTGAGTCACCAACCCTCTTTGGAGAATCTGAGAGTAAGGTAAGCCACCAACTACACTACAGAAATAATTTTCAGTAGTGATGCATAAACTTCCAAATTCCAGTAAAATTGAAAGCTCTCCTTACATTCAAAGAAAATTGAAGCTTGTGGGGCTCACATAGATAGATGGTGTGACAAAAAGAAAGGGTGTGAGGGGTAGAATGGTAAATGAAGATATGGTGGGGAAATGAGGAGTGGCTTTATTTAAAGGGAGACGGGATGAGATGAGAGTGTACACTTCTGCAGTTCTTGCTTTCTTGCTTCTTCGTTTCGGTGTCTTGAGAAGCATAGCCAAAGGATGGAAGCAGTGAGTGCCTGGGGTAACACGCCGTTGGCCACGGTGGACCCAGAAATCCACGATCTCATTGAGAAGGAGAAGCGTCGCCAGTGTCGGGGAATAGAGCTTATAGCGTCGGAGAACTTCACTTCCTTCGCTGTCATAGAGGCGCTTGGGAGTGCCCTCACCAATAAGTACTCCGAGGGTATGCCCGGCAACCGCTACTACGGTGGCAACGAGTTCATCGACCAGATTGAGAACCTGTGCCGTTCCCGCGCTCTCGAGGCCTTCCATCTCGATCCCTCCCGATGGGGCGTCAACGTCCAACCCTACTCCGGTTCTCCGGCCAATTTCGCTGCCTACACTGCCGTGCTCCAGCCCCACGACCGCATTATGGGTTTGGATCTCCCCTCCGGCGGCCACCTCACCCACGGCTACTACACCTCCGGTGGGAAGAAGATCTCTGCCACCTCCATTTACTTCGAGAGTTTGCCTTACAAGGTGAATTCCACCACCGGATTCATCGACTACGATAGGTTGGAGGAGAAAGCCTTGGATTTCCGCCCCAAGCTGATCATCTGTGGTGGCAGTGCCTACCCCAGGGACTGGGACTATGCCAGGTTCAGACAGGTAGCCGACAAGTGCGGTGCTCTCTTGCTTTGTGACATGGCTCACATCAGTGGTCTTGTTGCTGCTCAGGTAAACACTATATCAGATCTGTGTATGTTTTTCTTCAAATGTTTTCCAGAAATCCGTTTTGGGTTGGTTTGTGAAATGAATGATGATGCAGGAAGCTAACAATCCATTCGAGTACTGTGACATTGTGACCACGACGACCCATAAGAGCTTGAGGGGTCCTAGGGCCGGTATGATCTTCTACCGGAAGGGACCTAAACCGCCGAAGAAAGGGCAAGCCGAGAATGCAGTGTACGATTTTGAAGACAAAATCAACTTTGCGGTGTTCCCTTCCCTCCAGGGTGGTCCTCATAATCACCAGATTGGGGCACTTGCTGTTGCATTGAAACAGGCTATCAGCCCAGGATTCAAGGCATACGCGAAGCAGGTTAAGGCGAATGCAGTTGCACTTGGAAATTATTTGATGAGCAAGGGATACAGTCTTGTCACCGGAGGAACTGAGAACCACCTTGTCTTGTGGGATCTCCGTCCTCTTGGCCTAACTGGTAAGCTTCTACTCATACTAAATAAATTAACCATAACACCTCACTTCAATTTCTTGATGCATTTCCCACACACTTCTCCCAGGCAACAAGGTAGAGAAACTTTGTGACCTCTGCAACATTACTGTCAATAAAAATGCTGTCTTTGGTGATAGCAGCGCATTGGCTCCTGGAGGAGTACGAATTGGTAACACCTTCTCTTCCAAACTTTTGAATCTAATGTGTTTAGAATAGAAACTTCGTGCTTTATTAATGGTCACTATGCATGCCTTTTATACTGAAAAGCCAAAATTGAAATCCCTGTTTATGTAATGTTACTGCCAAACCAATTATCATTGTTATGTATATAATGTGATCTTAGTCATTCGGTGTGTTGTTATGAAAGATTAGCAGAATTCATAATTTTGCATGAGTACTTGACTGGAGTTTGTGATTGTTAACAGGTGCCCCAGCCATGACTTCTAGGGGGTTGGTTGAGAAGGACTTTGAACAGATAGGAGAGTTCCTTCACCGTGCAGTGGTTCTAACGCTGGAGATCCAGAAGGAGTATGGCAAGCTTTTGAAGGATTTCAACAAGGGCCTGGTGAACAATAAGGCTATCGAAGATCTGAAAGTTGATGTTGAGAAATTTTCAGCCTCCTTCGATATGCCTGGTTTCCTAGTGTCTGAGTTGAAGTACAAGGACTAGCTAGCTTCAAAATGCATCTCTTAATCACAAATCCTTTTCTTTTCGGTGTCATGTAGACAGTTTGTTGGTTTTTAAGTTCGCATTCCTCTGTTTCTGCTTTTATTATATCTATACCTTATCATCGTCATCTTCTGCAGCTGCAGCAGCAGCATGAGAATTATTCTGGCAAATTGATGTTTTGGAAAATAAATTCTATTTTGGGACTCACATTTGCAGAAGTAGGTTCTTTCACATATTACTTTCTTACAATACTCCACAAACAATCTTCCACCATTTTAATAAACATGTTTCAATTTAAAATATGGAATAAGATAACGTAAACATTATTGATTAATAGCAAAATATCGTAAACATAATGTAGAATCAACAAATTTATGTTTATATTTTTGGAAAAGAAAAACTTAAAAGAAATATTATTTTGAAATATAAAGTAATATTTTACCTTTTCAAAAACATTATGGCAATATTATTCCTAAAACCTACTTCAACCATTTCTAATATATTTTTTAAACCAAATCAAATTAATGGTCGACATGTCATGAAAAAAAAAATTGTTAAATTTAAGTAACAAAAAAATGTGCAACAACGTGTAATAAATCCACATGTCAGCATTCATTATTTTTTTGTCGGTGCTATACAATTTTTTTTTAGGAATTCTTATATAATTAAAAATTAATGATGTGATTATTTTTGAGAAAGTGTTTCTTAATAAAATGATTATTTATTATATTTTTAATATGTTGGGTAAACTGATCACTTAAAATAAATTACTTTCCAGAAATCATTTTTTAACAAACACCGTATTAATTATATTTTTAATCTTCTAGTAACAATTCTTGGTTATGTTGTTATATGATCTTGATGACAAATTGCTTGGATCCATTATAGAGAACGTGCATCTCGGGTTGAATTTCAAAATAGTTTATTGATTTAGTGATTCTCACCATCTTCCAGTATCATGTGATTTGTTGTCTGTGAATTAAAAACAAAATCATATTTAACTTCGAAAAATTAAATAAAGAGAATTAAAAAAAAAAGCTACAATATTTAAAATGATTTTATTTAACAATAGAAATTACACGTATTTTAGCCTTGGTTTTGTGGAACGTGATTTTATAGATCATGGTTGGTAAAATGTCACTCTTGAAACCAAAGCACCATTTCTCTCTTGTAACAGCGGCAGTCATATCCAACACAGCCATTTCTCACCGTTTTCCGTGTCTTGAAATTGCAGCTCCTTCATTCTTTCCCAAACCTAAACATCTACAACACTTGCTCTTCTTCTCAAACATCATTCTTAACCCCAAATTCTGCAACAAGTCCACTGTTACATTATCACTTCTGATCTCTTTCACTACCCTTTTCACCACACCTCCACTTGTTTATTCCTCTTTAACAATTTTTAAGCTCGTCAAACATGGGCTCGTTTAGTCAAATTGTGGTAATCTTGGTCTTCAATTGCATCTAGGAACTTGCAATACAATGTTATTGAGGACCAAACCTGCACATCGTACAGAGAAAAGTGTTAACCTTTGCCATGCAAGAAAAACGATTAACATACATGAGATGATCTATTCAGAAAAGTTACCAGTATTTTTAGTTAACGCCTTTATTCCTAACGTCTGAGGTTATACGTCAAATTAATGAGTGGATAATGGTCCTATTCTAATTTTTCTATGCTACTAACATGACAGTCACAACATTAGACTATGAATTTTATTTAGCAGAGTATTGGATGAAGAAAGAAATTATGTGTTCACTAAACCAATATAATATGTGGATTTACGTACCGACCAAAGACTGGTTTTTTCTAGCTACTCAAAAATAAGATTACCTGCAATTAAGTCTAATGGTAGATAATATAAACTTCATAGGAAACAAGCTCTCAATAACAAATTTGCATTTGATACAAGCATTATAAAATGGAATTATATCATTGTAAGTTGTATTTATTTTCAAAACAAAAATTAATTTACAAACTTTAATTGAAGATATTATTATTCATTAAAAAATAAAATAATATTACAAACACAGTATCTATTACAAACAACTTCAGTGGGAACGTATGTTATAGTAATTTATGATAATTTCTTATGATACCTTCATGGAACTTCAACTTCGATTAATTTTTTTAATCACCCGGGAAAGAATATAAAACTTATATATTACAAATGAGAGTAAATAGAAAACGGTTTTTTCTACGTGCACATTTTACAGTGTCATTTCAGCAGGCCCTTACAAATGGAAGCATATCAAAATAAGTAAAATATTCTTAAAAGAACTATTGTAAAACGCGCTAAAAACTTTTAATTAACTAGGACGAACCACTCCTAGATGATCCTATACCGACTGCATGAATAAGTTGGGGATGTCGGGCTTTACAATTTCATATAAACAATACGGCCTTCAGTCAAATATCTCCTGACTTTCGATTATACTGTGCTGACTGAAAATGTGAGAGGGAAGTTAGTTAAGTTCTGTAAACAGAATTATAGTGATTAAGAAAGTTGGTATGTGTGATATAGGAACGACAAGACAACCAAATGAAAACAGTAATATTATTGTTCTTACAGATCATCTTTGGAGACACGATAATATCTCTCTGCATGCTGGCGCTGACCAATCAGTTGAGCAAAACGCTCATCATGAGTGATTACAATTAACTGAAAATTTTCCTGTCCTTTCCTGTCCTCCATGATCCTTCATTTTTAATGAAGACAGCACCACATTAAATTTTAATTAATTCATTATTAGTTGTTTAATCAGAACTAAGCAATCCAGCAATACCTTACAAGAGCTGCAGCCAGACTTTCAGCATTTGGTCCATCCAAATTTGTGGTAGGTTCATCCAGCGCAAGTATTCCACAATTGAGACAAAACGTTTCGGCCAGTGCTAAACGTATGATAAGAGACGCCAGAACCTGGAACCCCGAAGTTAAGTAAAACTTATTAGATATAACAGTAATTCCCTTATTGATAACATACCTTTTGACCAGCACTACATCTTCCTCTCATCTCCAACTCTGCATCACCAGTCTGCATAACAACCTGTACGGAATGCAAAGGAACAATATTTACTAGGAAGGAAATTAGACAGCTTCTGAAGGAATTGGTTTTCAATATGACATGTCAAACCTTGTAACTGTAGGAACGGGTCCCTGCACCTTCGGAGTCTGAATGAATACTGATGTAGTCTATGTCTTGCCCTCTATAGGTTTGCTGCCACAACTCCCTAATAATTTTGTTGATCTCTTCCATTTTCATTGTGTGGAAGCGCATCAGTGCCCTGATGAATCATTAAGAGCCACCAATGAACAATATGAATGCAGAATATATCAGTAACTTAATACAGAAGTATCTAATTTTGTTATTAAGTGTATCCTTATTGATTAATGCTTGAAATAGACGGTTTAATATGCTTTCATATTCTAATTTGTAATTGTATTTCAGGCACGATAAATATTAGCTTGCAAACCAACTTTATGAACTTCTTCAAAGATGTGTGCTTATCTTTTTAGTTGTATTTTTCATTCTCTTTGGTTTGTTTGATACACTTTTCGGTGCTTTTGGTTGTCCCTTGTTCAATAGCACGCTTTTCTGATAGTTAACCAGTTTACACAGCTAAGGCCCCAATCAACCTGACGTGGAATTTGTATTGCTTTACTAAGGCCAAATGATGTATTTTAACGCAATGTAAGCAAAGGGCACTCGATTCCAAAAAGAGAAGGGGGCTTGGTTGCATAAAATTAAAAAACTACAGGGTTTAATGGGATTAAATCTCATATATTGATGCTTAAGGAACCACAAACTTAATCTTCATTTTTTTTTCTAGTGGGGGAAGAATAATGAATGTGCACTTTGCATTCCCAGCACATATAACACACCCTTTGGAATGTAAATACAATAGCGAAACGAAATAGAATTATACGGAACAAAAATATCCAGTATTTACCCCAACAGCTTATACCAAAGGTGCCAAGTGACCTCAGCACCTCACAATGCAAAGTGTGATGGTTACATGTATCAGCTTTTGAAGAACAAGAGAGAAATGGCCTCGTGAGGACAAAAGGAATGATCTTACTTATGCATTGCAAAACCATGACTATCACACAACAAAGAATACAAACTTGATGTAACGTTGAAAATTAATGAATCTTAAGCAACTCACTTATCAAGTGCATTGTAGTATCTGTCCAGATCCTTGTTGGCCATTTCAGTTGTCTGCAAAGAACGATGAATTGTCATGTCAACAATACAAAAGAGAGGATTAAAGAAAGAATAAGACTATGAAATCACATGTGATTACACCTTAAGCAGGATAAGCTGGTCGAAGTATCGCTTATCTATGTCCTTGTATTGAGTCTGCTTAAGATCAACCTTATTTTTGGAAATATTGCTTTGGTAAACAGACATTGTTCCACGGCACCGGTTTACCTGTCATCAAGATACAGATATATAACCAAAGAGAGAGAAATGTGTCAGTTCGACACTGGAAGGAATATCAAAGATGTGAGCATAGAAATGGTAATTGGCTGAACTACTTGCGATCAGTTGCAATCATAGATGTGTGATTCAGGGATTTGAAAATACCTCTGAAAGAAGTTTCTCCCTCTCCTGTGATAGTTTCTGGCGTTCAGTTTCAATTGTATAGATCCCACCAGCCTTTAATATATTTTCTTCTAGTGTTTCAATTTCATGAGCTAGCTCATCTACTTCAGCCTTAGTTTTCCTATAATTTAAGTTGTCATCAATTTTTCTTCTTAACTGATCTTGATTTTGCATCAAATCTTTACTTTTGACTAACTCGGCTAAAATTTCCTGCTTCCTGGTATCACAACTTTGAAGTTGAGATTGTGATAGAGAATTCTTTTCCTGCAGTTCCTTCAACCTATCTCCTTTCTTTAAATCGGAATACCTGATCAAACGAAACATATGTTAAAGAAATTTGGGGTCTTAAAAACAACAACTTTCAATAAGATAAGCTCACTCTTTGATCTTAGAATTCATTCTGAAAAGTGATTCAGCTTCTTGCTGATAACTTCTCTTTTGCTCAGCCAGGTCCTCGTACTCATGGTTGAGTCTAATTTTCATATCATTATGGTTAGCCAGTAATTTATCTTTCTCACTGGAAAAAGATCCGAGATCATCTGTCAAATGCTGCAAATACACAAATTCTGGGTGATACTATGCATTTTGACATGGCAAAGAGAGATAAAACTAGAGCCTTTTTTAGAATTATTGGAAATTATGAGTGAAGCAAGGTGGAAAAAGAAGGCAATTTCCCCAAGCCTATAACAACAACTAAATATACATCAATGTATCAGATAATAAGACACCTTCTCATCAAGATCAACTTGAGTATTTTCTTCAGTTAAACGTTCCAATTCTTCTTCTAATCTCTTAACACTTTGCAATACATTGGTTGCTTTCAATTTCTCCTCCGTTAGATTGAGCCTCCGAATACGAATATTTGATAGATCATTCTCCATATGCCTTTGTTCTTCCCTCAACCTCTCCAATTCAGATTGCAAATTGTCCCTTTTAACCAAGATATGAATGGAAATAATGATATGAATAAGAAACAAAAACTGAAACTTAGGAAATGGAGATGTTGCAAATATGACAGAATTCAATTATATTAATGGATCGAGATGGTAAAATTGTCCATGTTAGTAAACAGTAGAAAAAACTTCAGCTATTTACTTGGTGCTCTGCAGGGTGTTAAGCTCCAGTTGAATCTCTTCGAGAGTCCTCACTCCCTGTCCTCGAAAGTCAAGCTTATCTTCTAAATCCTCAACTTGCTTTTTCAAATCTTGAATTTCTTGGAAAAGCCGATCAGCATTTTCAACAGGTTGCACCAATGTGTCAACTAAATCCTTGTCAATCTTCACTTGTGCTAAAACACATAAAACCTGAAAATTGCAGCAATTGTATAACCCAAAACAAGTTAACGGAAAGCAAAAAGTGGAAACAGATAATACACTCTCTGGTACAAGGCACTTCTAACAGAACCACACAGACCAATAAAAATAATTAACTCAGTTCACTTTGTTGAATTTTTTAATTTTTAAAACAATGTTACCAATGTATCAAATTTACCCTTGTTATTAATAACTTTAAAAAGCCTCCTCTCGTTAATTGTCAATAAAAAAAAAGACATTCATAATATTTAATTGGGCAAACAAGGACAAGAAATATCCTGTTTCCAGTAAACTATAAAATTCCTTAGAAAAAGGACCATCAATTTTTTCTAAAATATGCTTGTTATATTAAGGACCAGAGGAAGTACTAAATAAAAAATTGATATAAAATAATAATCACCTTCGACAAAAAAACATTTCAGAAAGCAAACGTTGGAATTCAATCTACTTAAAAGAAATTTCCAGGAAATCTTTAAAAGAACTTATGATCGTTACATCATCAAGAGCCTGAGATTTCTCATCCATCTCGTCTTTAAGTTGCTGAAGTTCCTTTTCAGTATTAGGGATGGTCTCCTTGCCAAGTTTAACATATTCTTCATAAACCATCCTAAGCTTGTCCAGCTGCTGAAAATGAGACTCTGCATTTGAGGATTCTACAGCGAGAACTTTCATATGTTCAGCTGAACTAGCTGCCTTCACTCTTTGCTGTCATTGAAAAAGTGCAGTTCAAAACTACATAACGTGCTTGCTCAAGCCAATAGATAACGTAAGTATGTAATAACAGGATTTGAAGTTAAAAACCTTCTTGACAAAATTGTCTTCTTCTTCTGGAGAGAAAGGCCGCTCACAGCAAGGGCAAACATGATGAGCTCTGGCAACCCTTTCAAAAGGATCAAACATCTGCCTCATGCCATCAGCAATATTATATTTGCTGCAAGCAATCATAAGACAAAGTATTAGTGGATATGAAACCAGCATACCAGTGACAACATCAAGTCCAGAGACAACTTTGATATGGTCACAAAAACAACATCAACACTATGGTCTGGCACAAAGTGACCTTCGCTGTACATCTCTTTTTTCCTTGGAAGACTCTAAAACTTTGAGGTAAGAATCAAGTCCAGAACATTGCTGATCCAAAGACTGAAGCTTCGATTCAATAAATCTCTTTCTTGCTGCAAGAAAATCATTTAAGTATAAATGATACAAAACTGTGTCTTCAGTTATTCAGCATGGTGGAAGAAAGAAACCAAACTATAGCAAAGAGGATGCAGCATGAAAAAATAAAAAATATCAAAGTGGGCACCGTCACTTATATCAAGAGACACATATAAAACGCTAAATAAAAGAAAGGCTATTTACATTTACTGCATACTATTATCATGTTGATACGCAAAATAACAATCTATTGGCATGACAAATAGGCAAGTGCATCCTGCAAACCATTGCAACAATAAGCATGCAGAACTAAAACATTGATTTCCTTCAAAAACTAATTTTTTTATACTCAACTTCTTTGAATGATAGATAGCACTTACATTCCAAATCCTTGTGGTATTTGGATAGGTTACCATTAACTTCTTGTATTTTTATTTGCAACATATTGACTTCCTTCTCAGCATCGCGGTGCTTTTCTTTCACATCATCAAATTCCACTCCAACAGCCCTGCACCAGAAAGAAAATTCTATACAAGGTAAATTGTGATCTACTTGGCAATCTTACCCAATGTGAGACTTTATCACTTATACTTGCCACTCCAACTTATCATAAATCTTATCTCGGCTCATCCTCAACTCTCAAAGTGAACTTGGTTCAACCAGTTTTGAACATGAAGAACGTGTTTGAGATTTCAAATGAACTGTACATATGGCCAACTTTGAGCTTATAAAAGGTTGGACAATTCTCACCTTATACATTTCAGGATGAAGTTAGGTTCCCAGCCCAAATCCAAGAGGTAGGTGCCTATAAGTACGAGTAAATATAAAAAAAATAAATAAAAGGTTTTCCCAACCTTAATGCTTCAGTAATTTCCTTTTTCACATCCTTATCAAGAGGAACCCTCCCTTTCAGCACCTTTCTAATTTTGTCCTTAAGGTCATCAAATCTGTAATGAATAATAAACAAATGATTGCCAACTTTGAAACATAATTCTAAAGAACGAAAAGTGGAAAGTAAAGGGAATACGAACAAAATGGATTTACATTTTTTTATGTTTCGTTTTCCGATTTTCCAACTCTGCTTTCTTATGAGATAGCATAACTCTGTGCTCTGAATCAGCAGTCATGATATCCTTCTCCCGATTGACAGCCTTAATCTTTTGATCTACACCATATATCTCATTTTGCATTTGACGTATAGTGGTTTCAAATTGTCTATGAGATAGTTGACTTCCCTTCCTCTCGATCTCATTTTTCTGCAAACATTACTCAAAAATTATTCTAATCATATTGGTCAGAAGTCCTAAGATTATATATTACTAAACAACAATAGAGAGTGGGTGCCTTACCAAATTTCTTTCTCTTTCATCTATGTGAGATAAGTTCACATTAGTCATTTGAAGTTCAGACGAATCGAGCTCGTTTTTCTTCTCTTTGATGCGCTTCAGAATGCCTTCCTGCAAACATAACGTATTAACAGTGTACAAGTAAGATACAGACATTTGACAAGAAATGTATGCATTGGAATGAAACACCAAACCTTGATCCCTTGCATAGCCTTTATTTTAGCCTCAGTATCTTTCCAACGGTCATTAGCATTCATGTAGCATTTCCATGCTATCTCAAGTTCCTTGTCATTTGCTTTCTGTACAAAAGAAATAAGAAAACAGTCACAAACATGTAGTTTTCTTACTTTTGATATGGTGAAAACAACTTTAAAAGTTGGTAAATTTAGCAATCCACATTCTTTGAAAATGAAAATGAATTCACTGAAGAGTGAAACGAAGAAAGAAAGAGCCACAGGAGCAGATACAATATTCTTGACAAAGGAAAAACCTGTAAAATGGTAAACAATAAGTGTGCAAAGCATTCCAATCTCTCTGCATATCCACCAAAAACCCACTACAATACTGCCAATTGAATATACAAAGAAGACAAAACGACCCTTTATGCCAAATACCAAGTAACAGCAAGAAAACATCACTGAAAATTCCTCAACTTCTCATTTGTGAGGCACCTAAAAGTGAACATACACACACAAACCGGAATGAGGGAACAGAAAAAATCACCTTTTTATCATCCAGATCTTTCTCAAGATCCGCCAACCTCAATTTTACACGCCTAGAGAGATTTAAAGAAATCTCATCACTGAAAGGAGAATTTGGAAGAGACCCTAAACTATATGTAGTAAAAAGATCTTGAATGGAGGAATCACGCTCATTCTTCAAAGACATGTGAACCTGAAGTTCAAAATAGTAACAAAATTACAATAACACATTGTAAAACCAGATGTCAGTATAGGCAGCTTGTGTATCAATTCATTTACTTCTGCTTCCGCTTGTAGTTTGGCAATCTCTTTGATGGTATGATCAATAATATTCCTGAGGGCAGTACCTTTCTCAGCAGCATCATTCTTTTCTCTTTCCAACTTTCTTATCTTTGCTTCTAAAATTGCAATCCTTTCTTCAAACTTGGTCTTCCATTCCATCAATAACTCATCAGAATCTAATTAAATATAAAATGCAGAAAAAGAAAAACGCATTAGAAACTTCCACACACACACACACACATATATATTTCACAGGGCATGTCTGTGTAAATCCATTAGGAAATATAAAAATTTAGAAAGAGATACAGAATCCTCAATGATGGTAATGCATATATAATATACCATGTTCAACACTTACCTACATTCTCCTCAACAAGAGCAGCATGTTGCTTCTCTTGTTGCTTAAGCAGGGTGCTTCGCTGAGCAGTTTTAGTTGATATCTGCTCTTGCAGCTTCCGCAAATCTTTTAACGTTTCCTCTGCATGATGAATTTTATCCTCCAATTGTTTAATGCTATCTTCCAACTCCAGTACTTGACACTTTACAGACTCTGTTTTCTCTTGATCGTGTGCAATGCTTTCCCGTAGCTATAACAAAATAAAACTAAACAGTTAGATTTTCTTTCAATTTTGGTATGACGTGGTTTTCTTTATGTTAAAAGCTGTCAAAGTGGAAGGCAAAGCTTAAGTTCTAACATAACTAGCTAGACTAAAAAGGCACAGAAGAATTTTTACTTCATGGAATGATTTAAAATGGCCCGAGAAAAGAAAAATGCAGTAGGGCAAAAGGGCCAACTAAAGCAGAATAAAATCTTGGTCCTCAACACAAGAATGTGTCCTTGCATAAAAATTAAACACCTTGAAAAGTGATTAATATTTTTTTCCTTCTATTGAGACTACAAGAGAAAAGTGTCATGTTAATGGGGCACAACAGGTACTATACAAGTAGTGGAAATGTGCTCCGGTTAAAATAGAACAAAAGAGTATACGTTAAACTTTATTTAATTATTATTGTTGTTGTTAACATTTATAGAGTTGGGTGATATTTTTGAAGAGGAAAGAGACCTTATAAGCAGCATCTTTGAGAGTTTGAAGATGCTCCAGTTTGAGCTTGTAAGTCTTTATCTCTTGAGCCTGCTCCTTATGAAGTTTCTTTATAACTTCCAATGCCTTGGTGTATCTGTACATTGAATGGGAAGCATATGTGTATGATATACTAGAATATGTTGAGTGGGAAAAAAACAGAGGAAGAAAGTGGAGAAAGGGAAGGAGAGATACCGAGTTGCGGAAAAGATGTCGTCAAACTTCTTCTTTAAGGTGGAAGGATCCTGTAAGGGCCAGTTGGCTTCATCTTGGTGAACGAATATAACATTTTCGAGAATGGCCTTGGAAACACCCATGAGCGCAGGAACTTCTTTATCCATGTCAGCGCATCGATAGCTGAGGCTAACTTTCTGACAGAAAAAAGGAGAAGAGAGTTAATGGGAAGAGAGTGAAGAAGTAGAAGAAAGTAAAAAAGTGTAATACCTCTCCAGTATGAGGACTAATGGTTTGAATCACACTCTCAATAGCCTTGTATTCCATTTTAGAGGCCTTTTGCGTAAGCTGAAAGGACCTGACGCAGACGACGTCTTTACCGGCGGCCGTCTTGAATCGGAGCTTAATCTGTCCCTTGGTTTCGGTTTCCCCAGCGACCTTCCAAGATAAAAGAAATAATTGATTAATCGAATACTTAGTTAAAAAGAGAGTGAGAGTTAGGTTAGATTACCTTGGGGTCGTGGATGAAACTGTGGCCAGACCTGGCGTTGGGAGGCAACTCGCCGGTGCAGGAAAGCTTCAAGCACTCGATGATGGTCTGCAGAAGGAGAAGAGATTGCATTGCGGAAAGCAAGAAAGAAAGAAAACAAATGAATAGATGGATGGATCATACGGTCTTGCCGGCACCGTTGGGACCAACGATTAGGGTTAAGGGCTTGAAGAAGGTGATGACGTTCTTGTTCTCCGGGTCGAAACTCCGGATGCCCTTGATCAGCATTTTATCAACGGTGCTCATCTTCTCCCGCGTTTGCTCACTCACTCACTCACTCTTCCTTCAACCCATTCCTCTCAACTCACTCTGCACCTTTCTTCTCCCCTCTTTAATTCAATTCAAACCTCCTTTGTACCCTTCTGTTATGTAATGTAATTTACTTTTATACCCTTCTGTACTGCCTTTCACTTACTCTTTAAGACACTGTAACATATTAAATTTAAACTATCATTTTTTATTTAAATAATGAAATTTAAATTTAATAGTTTCTTTTAAGTTAAAAAAAAAAACCTATGAATGTTAATTATGTTTTATTTTCACTGGATATATATCAAAAGTATAAATAGTTTCTTTTAAGTTAATTAACATTCATAGATTTTTTTTTTATTTTTTTCTTTTAATTAACATTCACAACGTATTTTATTGATTAATGTTTATTGAAATTGTTTTCGATTGATGTTTATCATAGCTATTTAAGCTTAGAATAGTTCACAATGATAAAATATAATACTTTAAATATTTTTGTGTTAATGATAAAATAGTTCACAATGTTTTATTAAATTAAATTTAATAACTTGTGATTATTATTGTCTTTAGGAGACAAACCTAAATTTAAATATTTATGAGATTAACCAAATTAAAATCTCAACTCATACTACTATCCTTCAAAATACATTTTTTTTAATAGATAGATGATGACATTAATAATATTATTTTGGTATAAAAAATAGTGATAAATTTTTAACCAATATTTTGGAGGTGTCAAGAGTCATGTACAAAAAATTTATAATACTAAATTTATAAGATATGCTAAAATTCTAATAAATTAATTTATTTTAGTCTTAATTTGTATATATAAAAAAGGTGAAGGCCAAAATCACCCTCAACCACACTAAAACTCTACTAATGATGAAGATATACTAAAGTAAGAAGACATTGAAAATAAAAATATAATCATTATTATAATTAATTAAATAAAATATCAATATAAGACTAAATAACCATTCACTCCAAATACATACATATGTAAGAAAAGAACAAAAAAAAAATTAAGACAATGATTTTCATAGTTAACTAAACAAAATATCGCTGGATAACAATATTAATCCATTTTTTTTATGACAAAACATACTCATGAAGACAATAAAAAAGTAAAACATAATCTTTATTTACAATTAAATAAATAAGACATATTTACACACAATGTAAGTTATTTTCATATTAAAATGGTTTAATTCAATAATTATTTTAATAAATAAAAATCAAGTTAATAATATTTGATTTGTTTAAAATAACTAAAAACAACACATGCAAGCACAACCCTCTACATCAAAATTTGTCATATTTTTTAAAACATCGTTCATTATTCAAATAATATATTTATTAATTTTAAAAAGTCTGTCTTTTTAATTACACTAAAACACATTACAATTTTCAAGTCTAGAACTTGCCTATTTTATTTTTATACACGATCAGTTTTTTCTTAAGACTTTGTAAATTTTGTATAACCAAATTTTAAAATTGATAATCTTTTTTTTAAACTTTGAAAATAATTTAAGCTCATGTTTCAATAATATTTAAGTTTTAGTTAACAACTAAAATAACAAAACCAATTATCAAAATTGAAAAGTAGAAATAAATTTAAATAAATAAGGTTTTTATGAGAGAAGGTCTAATAACCATTTTTTTAAAAAACATATTTTAAAAAGTAGATTAAAATAGCTAAAAAAATCTATAATTTGTGTAGTCGATTTTTAAACAATGTACATATTATAAAGTCGAAAAAAATATTCTATTTACTAGTTTTAACATAAATGTCATAATTATTTGCAGTGTAATTAAACGATTTGTGAGGACTAAGTTTCACTCATAAATTTCTATAGTTACGTGTTCTCAGACTTTATAAAATTTTAAAAAATAATTTGGGCCATAGAGAAAAATTTTAAATTATATTTTGACATGTTTTATTAGTTATTATATTTAGAAGGTATTAAAAATTAAAAGTGAAATATATATTCATATAGAATAGCGTTATTAAAAATAAAAGTTCCTTCTTTTCACCACATCTATTCTTTAATGTCTCTGAAGCGGGAAGAGATTTGAGATGAAGAAAGTGGCGGAGGAGGAGAGTGGTTTTACGCGCCTTGCCTCATTCGTCTGCGATTGTGAGCCTTTCACGGAGGAAGAGCTTGAAAGCATCGAAGCTTCTCTTTCCAACCCTAACAACAAACGACGGTTTGACGATCTCACTCCCCGCCGCTGTCCCCGCCGCCGTCGCTTGCCCGAATCGCTTATCGCACTTCAACACCCAAATATTTCTTCTTTATCCCCTCGTCCAGGTTCTTTATACTAATTCCTCATTTCGCCTTTTTATTGCGCCGTACAACACATGAAAATATTTCTCCTCTTGTTTCATCGCATATTTTCCACATTCTTACCACCAAATGACACCGGTTCAAGCAATCCAATTTCAGTCACTAATTTTGAAAACAGCACATTAATTTTGAAATCAAAGTTAATTGAAGTATCTCCTACAAGCTAGTTATTTTCTCGATTTCTGCTTCTTCTAAGTCATGTCTGAGGAGGGCTTAATATTTATGATTCTGTTATATTGGATTGTAAATGCTTGAAAGAAATTTCATTTGGTTCTTGAAAACAGTTTATTAATCTGACTTTTAGGTGAATTTGTATCTGCATTGCCTCTTAAGTTTTCTTTTCTTTTCTTATCTTGTGCAGGCTATTCAAGAATGAGATTACCTGCAATTAAGTTTAGTGGTCGAATTATGTACAGCAGGACTTTTGATTCTGTACATAAAGCTGCAGCAAAACTCTTACAGGCCCTGGGCGAAAAAAATAGAGAGATTGTGCAATTTGCAATTGGATTTGACATTGAGTGGAAACCTTCCTTCACTAAAGGTTGTTTCAGCATCTTCTCTCTGTTTTTCAATAACTGCTGATTACGGCAAAAGCGATTTTCTGTTAGTGTTGAGTCTTCAGTTACAGTTGCTGCATTAAGTAATATTATTAAGGTGATTTGATAGTAATGATAAATCACTCCTTAAGAAACCAATTGGAGTGGAAAGGAAAAAGAGACGAGAAGAAAAGAGGGGAAATGAAGTAATAGTTGTAACTAGTGATGCAACGGAGAAGAGACAGATAAGAAGAAAATGTGATGAAATTGAGACGGAAGAGACAGTGAGTGTATGGTGATTATTTTTCTTATCTGATATTACGAGTTTTTACTGGTTTTGTATACAATAAATTACGCCGGTTGTTCTTCAACCAGTTTAGGTTTTTTAAACTGTATTTTAAAGAATAGAATGTTTTCAGGCTAGAATCAGATCGTTGCTCAAATTTATAAAACTTTGAATGACTGTGTTGGATTGCAAATTGTAATATAGATGAAGGTAAAAACATGATTTGGTATCTGGGAGATTAAAGTTTTAATTCCAGCTAATTGTTTGGATCCTTACTCCTCATAGTTGATTGATTAGCTTTTCTTCAAAGAGAGGAATTTCCTACTTTTGTGCAGAACAGCCTTTTCTTTTTTTCCTATGAAACATTAATTCTTGAAAAAAAAGAAGAAAATTTTTCGCAACTTCAATTACTTACTCATTATTTTATAAAACTTTTATAGGCGTTCCACCCGGAAAGGTAGCAGTCATGCAGATATGTACTGACAGTAGTCATTGTCATGTTCTGCATCTAATTCATTCTGGAATCCCTCCAAATTTACAGCTTTTGCTTGAAGATCCCACAGTTCTGAAGGTTTCTATTTCTGTTAAACTGGATTTCTTGTTTTTTCTTTTGTCTACGTCAACTAATCAATTATGTAAGTATTAATACAAAGTTTGGTGTTCGCAAGGTTGGAGTTGGGATTGATAGTGATGCTATGAAGGTTTTTAGAGATTATAAAATATCTGTCAAAGGTGTGATGGATCTTTCTTTCCATGCCAATCAGAAGCTTGGTGGTGATCACAAGTGGGGTCTTTCATCTTTGACTGAAAAACTTTTATCGAAACAGGTATGCTTCGAATCCAATTGTCTTAAATTAAAATGTTATTTATATTTTTTTGCCAGTTTTAATTACTAACTAGTAGTACTTAAAATAAATCTTTTCTTTCATTCAAGAAAACAATAACAAAAAATTTAGCACGTACGTTACTGCACTTTATGCAGTTTTTCCATCTTAATAGGATTTAGCTGTACTGGTGTGAGAACGTATCCAAAATAGAAAATACTAACGTGGATGCCATAAACAATAAACTGTTTTTTTCTTGTTCATTTTGTGGTAACCAGTTTATTGTATCCCTAACTCAAACAAAAATAGAGATAAATTATATGTATTTTTCTATGATGGCTCGATCATTACCCCTTTTTAATTACATTTTCATTTTTTTTATTTATGTTTCTCTTCTATGTTCATGGAGAGGGGGATGTGAATCGGTCAGGGAGATGTTTCAACCGCCTTACCAAATAAAAAGGATAAGAGAACTATCTGTGTGTGATATTTACGAATCTTGTTATTTTTGCAGCTGAAAAAGCCCAATAAAATAAGACTTGGAAATTGGGAGACTCCTGTTTTGTCAAAGGAGCAACTAGAGTACGCTGCTACCGATGCTTTTGTTTCTTGGTATCTTTATCAGGTACATACTATTCTTGAATAAATTTTTACAAAATTTTCTTATTTGAGAAAAAGTAAAACAAGTTAAATTTCTCTCATAATATGAAATAAACTTATGTACCTCTATTTTTTAAAAGCATAGAATATATTAACGCGAATAATTTGATTTAAAGTTTAGTTTACTTTACACCTTAGTTTCTTTTCATATTTGACTAAATAGTAAATACCACCCCCAATAGCTAATTGTTAGGCTTATTTTGATTTTAAATTCAAACTATTAACGTTCTTAGTCTTGTCTTCCATTTTATTGATACTTGATTTTAGGAATTGGTTTATTCTCTTGCAGGCAATTAAAGATCTCCCGGACGCCCAAGTCACGGACAAAAGTGGCGAAGTTGATGGTCTACGGCAGGACTGACTACATCTTCGTTGTGTGTATTAAATTTAGTTTATATTAAATATTAAGTATTAAGTAGTAATTATTTATATGCACGAAATATTTTTGTACTGCAATATTTATTTTCCTTCTCGGACACCCATTGGAAGGTGTACCCTTCAGCAGTTAAGATAAATAGACAGGATATGATGAGAAAAGATGCAGAGTATGTCAGCTGTGTGTATAAAATGTGGTGTTTATTAGGGATGTCAAAACGGCTTAGCCTTGTCAAATTTTGGTGGCTGGATTGGAGTTTGTAATCCATCTTGCCTGATCCGTCAAATTGTATTTCAGAACTGAGTTTTCCGGATTGTTGTGCTCCAGAAAGAGCTCTTCGAAAAGTATAAAATGTGTTTCAGGAAGAACCTTTTGAAATGAGTTTTTTTTTTCTTCTTCTTCCTTTGCAATGGTTCTCTCATATTTCTTCGCCCTCTACAATCTAACCCAGCAATGATAATGTAAGCAACGATGGCAGAGGCCGTGACGGCTATGGTGGTATGGTACAGTAGTTAAGGGTATTTGAGTGTGGCACTTGAGTCATTTTTCTGTCATTATCGGGTGCAGTTGGTAATTTTGTGGGGATGAAGGAAGCAATGGTCACTATTAAAGCTAAAAGAACTAATTTTATTGAATAAGGTTTTGGTTTAAAAAGATAAAATAAATGTGCCAAACATGACTAGAAAAATCTTCAAAATAAAACTGGTTTTTGTAAATGAGTAAAATGAAAGTTCTTGAGGTGTTTCAACACTTCTTAAACTTACAATACAAACTTACATTTGGTATTATTCTTCTTTATAAACTATAAAGTCCAGTTTATCCTATAAATAACAATCACTACCAGAATAAAATATTACTAGAAAATATAAATAATTACATTGAGACTTAGATCCACCTAATAGTTTTTTCTTTGTTCGGATTGGAGAATTGATCTGATTAATGTGGACGATAATTTTTTTAATAGATAAAATTTTAAGATAACCAGATTATTTTTGTGAGAAAATAATTATATATATATATATATATATATATAATGAATTCTTATATTTTGGTACATTCATGTAAAATTTAACATGCGTTTTGCTTCTACATATTTACTGTAGACACGGATGGGTTTGAAGGATGACATGCGGTTATATTTGCGGATAAGCGTTCCTCTGCGATGATGGAAGTTGAAATTCTCATTCTCGCTTGGTTGAGAGGATTAGAAGGGAAAGACTACCGCTGTAATTAATTTCCACACTACCGCTGCACTTTCTATCTTTTTTTTTAAAGCACCTAAAAGTGTCTGTTGTGAACTCACTAAAATACAAAGTAATTTTTTCTAAGAATGGAGATCTGATAGTAGAAAGATAGCTTGAGTTAGATGGAAGAACATATGCAAATCGAAGGAGGAATGGGAGTTTAGCATAACAGTTATATTGAAAGAGGAACAAAGGACTCTATCTCACACAAGGAATTCATCCCTTCATTCTTCCTTAAATCCATCTTTAGAAGCAAATACACCCTTAGTGACTTACAATGGTTTTCTTCCTTCACACACGAGGGTGCGAAAAACTCATCCTAGCGTTTTCGTTTCTTCACACATCCACTGATGTACATGAGTGTTGCTCCCTTAAATTCGTCCGTGAGAATAATACTCACATGGATCAGAACATAGTGTTAGTAAAAGTGGTCCAACCAAAAATGAAATGAAATTGAGATGGAAGAGAAAGTGAGTGTATGCTGATTATTTTTCTTATCTCATATTAAGATACTTTTGCTGGTTTTGTATACAATAAATTATGTTGCTTGTTCTTCAACCAGTTTAGGTTTTTTGATCTGTATTTTGAAGAATGAAATGCTTAAAGACTAGATCATTGATCAGTCATGCAGACATGTGCTGATTTATTCCGGAATCCATCAAAATTTACAGCTTTTGCTTGAAGATCCCTCAGTTCTGAAGGCTGCTATTTCTGTTAAACTGGATTTTTGTTCATGTTTTTTCTTTTGTCTACGTCAACTAATAAATTATTGTATAAGTATTAATAGAAAGTTTGATGGCGACGCTATGAAGGTTTTAAAGATTATAAAATATCTGTGAAAGGTGTGATGGATGTTTGTTTCGATGCAAGAAGCTTGGTGGTGATCTCAAGTGGGGTCTTTGAACTGGGTTGGCTAACATGCAGAACCTAGTAAAAGGATTGTTGTATGAAGATGAAAAAAACAAGAGCTTTGTCATTTCTATGAAGCGGTTTCTGAAATTGTGCAGAAAGAAAGTTACAAGAGTAAAAGAAATATGATAAAACCTAAGAAAGGTGTTTTTCCTTTATAAAATGTTGTTTGTTGGCATGTTAACTAATTTTGAAGGTGATGGCATGGCCCCAACCCAACTGTCCCCATGCATTCCTTTCAGCACCTCACTTCTTTTCTGTAACACGTGCTCTCGCTTTCAGATTACAGGGGCCTTTAATAATAATAATAATAATAAAGGATGTGTTTGGCAGAATGGAAAGGAAAGACTCTCAGAAGGAGAAATTATATTTCATTTTTTTTTTTTGAAAAAACAAGAGCAAAATGGTATTGTGCTTGACGTTTTTGTGAATAAATAACTAAGAAAAAGTATGAGCTGAAAGAGATTCATTAGATTACATAAGCAGATTTTGAATATTATAATAAATAAAGGTTTGATTGATGAAAGAGGTTGAGGTTGAGGGTGAGCTGCCGACAGTGGAAAGATATGGTGTGATTGAGGAGTGAAGTATAATTAACAAACACACAAAACGACAACGCATTCATTCATCGTTTCTTTGGAAGATGTCAATTGCTGCGAATGCCATTTTCATATATAAAATGAAATAAGGGGAAGAGCAAATTCCAAGCTCTCTTTCTAATATACCAGTATTTTCTAGGCCTTTCTTTTTCTATATATTATTTTCTAATGAAAAAAAGTAAAGATATTACCATCTGATCCAACTCCACTTCACATTAATTAATTTACTAATGGTCGTGCCATTGAGCTGATAAACCTGTTCTTTTTCTTCCGTGTTCTGTTGCATGTTGCATTACAATGTTCTATCTTTCTTTCTTCACACTCAGAAAGAGCCAGCTGGTGAAAGATGATTCGAGTTTTACATAAAAGTCTATAGCTTTTGTGACTTGAGTAAAGTTGCACTCCTCATTTTTAACTATAAAATTAACTCTGTTTACATTTTCTGATCTTTAAAAAAAAGTTGTTTCAAAGTTAAAAGATGTCCTTATCTTAAAATTTTTTAACATATCCCACGAGCTTTTGGTTGCGTGTTTTGTGGGTAACTTATTTTCTCTATTATTTCTAGCATATATTGTTGAACAGTGTTGATTTTTAGAATTTTGTTTTCCATATAATATACATTAGTGTATAAAGGGTTTTAGACGTCTATTATTTTTTACTTTTAACATCACATTTAGATCTAACATCTATGTGGGTGACATTCATTGGACGTCGATTATTTGTAGGTATGACGTCGTTATAGACGTGTGTTTACTGACATGACCGACGTCTATAAAGATGTCGACCATGGCACTAACTGACGTCTATAGATTGTTATAGACGTCAAACACGGAACTTCCAGACGTCTAAGGGCACTATAAAGACGTCAGATGTGGCATTAATCGACGTCTAAGGACACTATAGATGTCAAACATGATATTAACCGACGTCTACGAAGTATTTGTTGTGTTTTAGTGCAGTTCTGCTCGTGTCTTTGGGTAGCATAGTAGCACCTCCTTCCTTTGCTAGTTTCTTCGTAAGAAAAAATTATGTTTTTTTGCATCTCTCATGGCATTTCAACTCAAAGACGAACTTGGGTCGTTTCCTAGGTCCATTCCGACCGCCAAAGAAAAAGAATACGGTGGGTGTCACCATATTCTTTTTCTTTGGCAGTGGGAATGGAACTAAGCAAGGATCCAAGTTCGGTTCAAGTTGAAATGCCATAAGAGATCCAAAAAAACGCAAGCTTTTCTTACCAGGAAACTAGCAAAGGAAGAAGGTGCACTATGCTACCCAAAGACAAGAAAAACTGCACCAAAACACAACAAAAACTTATTTTAATTTGTTCAAATGAAACATAATACATCAAAGATTATTTTAATCGGATTAAAAGCAAGTTTGAACTGTTCAAAAGATATCAAACATGCCTAAAAATGCAATGCAGCGGAGAGAAAACGCGAAGATGATGAAGTGCCCGAAATTGCTGGCTCGCAATCACTGATTTAACAAGAAATGAGACGTCAGTTGCCCAAGAGACCAACGTCTATAATGGAATATATGTCGGGGACCTCACTAATATGACGTCCATTCGATTTAAAAATAATATTCGTGATATATATAGACGCCAGATGTAGTGGGGATCGACGTCTATAATCAACTATAGACGTCGGGGTGGCGCGTTCAGACGTCTAGATGACGGAAAGAAATGACTTTTGAAATACCTGTCAAACTATAGACGTCGGTCGGGAGGGACACTACGTCTATAATCGAATATAGACATCAGGTGGCGGGATCAGACGTCTAGATGGCGGAAAAAAATAACTTTTCACCTACCTGTCAGACTATAGACGTCGGTCGGAGGGGCACTGACGTCTACATGACGGAAAGGAATGACTTTTCACCTACCTGCCAGACATATAGACGTCAGTTGCTAGGGGTCCTGACGTCTATATATTATAGATGTCGGGCCTCGCCCTAACAGACGTCTATAAGTTTGACTTATTTACGAAATTGCCACTAGTTAATAAGTTACGTCGTATACCCCTCTAACAGATGTTTAATGAGTGACGTTAAAAACCAATTCTGAATTAGTGTATATAAGGTGTTTTTTCCTGCTGAGTTAAAGAATTCACAGTGTAATGTTTTTGTTTTTGGTAATTGTTTAGATGAAGTGTGGTAGTGATTAGTGTGCTGTGAAGGTACGCAATTAATATGTACATACATAAGTACTGGTATTGGCATGTGACAGGGAGAATATATAGATATAGGTGTGAAGGAATAAAGAAGAAATGCTCCATTTTATGACTTAGGAACCTTCTTCTGCATTTCCTTTCCTTTCTTTCTACCCCACATTTCATCATCCTCTTCTCCTTTTCAAACACCCACTTCTCAAAATTATTTTATAAATTCACAGTATTATGTGCTGCTTGCTTTTTTCATAATGTTTTCATATTTCTACTTTTGACTTTCTCCATATTATTATGATGTATTTTTTCTCCATCAGAACAAGTTGTAGAGTACTCAGTATACATTTTTCTTAAACTTTATACGTACAAGAAATTCCTTTAGATCTTGCTCAATAATTGACAAAATGGTTTGATCTTTCTCGTGGAGTTTGTTGGGATCTGGAAAGTTGCCTCCATAATTATTACTATGATACAAATTTGAGAGAGAAATATTCACAATATTGACCAAACACCAGAACATAAACCACGTCCCAAACATCTTATCATGCAAGTAGTTTCAATATAATTATCATAAGTTTAATGATTTTACCGCATGCCACATCCTATGATTTGTTTTATGTTATCTTTTTATACGATAAATAAGCTGTTTTCGTATTCTATTCCTTAACAAACACCTGTCTATGTAGTAAAAATGAACACTTTCAAATTTTCTGACTACTTATTTAAAGTGTGTTCGGTTACGTATTTATTCTTCTGTCTTCTCATTCTGATCTGATATGTTTCTTTCACCATCTCAAAGTTGTGTTTATGGGACTGTATTATAATTCAGTCGACAAAACGTAACTTAAAAAAAATAATTAAAAAATGTCCTTGAAATTGCAATGTTATCTCACACCATTTAAAATTGTAAGATGATAAGTTTGAGTTTTCTTCGTTGTTCTTTTATAGTTAGTCTTATATATAATCAATAATAAAAAAAATTGGTAGTCTTAATTTTACATTTAAAGAGATTTGCTTGAAGAGATGAAGCTGTAAGTAATGAAAATTTTGTATAAAAAATATTATATAAAAATGATAACATTTTATAATCTCAGGAGTTAAATATTAACCGGGATTATCATATAGAAAAAAATGTGAAAAAATAATTGAGTATTTGGCAGACATAAATGATAATGGGTGCAACTAAGATAATGTATGGAGAATGTTAAAGTACATAGGAATTGAGTTAACAGTGTCGACAGTGAGAAAAGGAATGCAGTCACATCTAAAGTCAAATCTTTCTGTCAAACTAAACGTTGGGCCGGAGGTAGTTGTCATCATGTGTGAAAAACTACGTAATTTGTCCAACTATCAATTAGCACACTCTAAATCAAAATTAGTTTCTTAACATTTTAGATTTATAATTGTTCCCTTTATTTATTACTCTTGTTCCAGGGATTGCATGTGTATTATTAACACAATGGGGCCCACCGGAAACCGTTTATCAAATGTACCAATTATTATTCGTCAACTTTTTTCCTGACATGATTATGGATAAACTTAAAAAGCAGAAAGAGAGTGTTGCAAATTAGGGAGAGTGGTGGTATTAAATATGGTAGAGGCAGTACAAAAATACAAAAATGAATGAAAATTTTGTTTTAACAGCAAAAACATGTTTATTTAATGGAAGTGGTGCTCCATGGGCAATTAATTAGACATGGACCTGCTGCATGGAAGAACAGAAGAACCCAATATTTTTTACTTATAGAGCCGACCAAGGCCATTCTCATCCTTAATTTACATAAACGTTGATTAGATCGGCAAGTTTAAGATAAACTTCTTCTTTAATTACAGCATTTAACGCGGTGTCTGAAAGAAAAGGGTTAAATAAATAGTAAGTATATAAGGACAAACATGAATATGAAAGCGGTAGTAGTCTAACGCTGTCGGTGCCTAATTAATGTGGTATTAAAGGAGATGATAAAGATTAAATAAGATTTTAATTGATTTATTTTAAAACTAATAGGAAAATGGAGATGGTAAATGGCCTAAAAGAAGAGAAAGAGAAGAGTTGACATGGTAGCACGTGGAGAGCACATGGTGGGGAGTATTTGGTGATCCATGACTGACTGACTGACAAATGTGAAGAAGGGCTAGGTAGGAGAATAGAATAGTTTTGATGAGAGTGTGATAGTAAGTAAGAAAGAAGGAAGGAAGGAAGGAAGTGGTGCTATCCAACCAACACCAACCTGTATTTTCTCTCTCTCTCTCCTTCGCCTTTATATCAATCTTTTTTCCTATCTTTCAAGCTTCAGGGCTCACCTCGCATCGGCTCTCTCTCTCGGTCAGACACAAACACAAACACATAACAAGCATTCGGAGTTACCTTACTTCTTTCTCGATGGATCGAATGGTTTCTCCGCCGGACACCAGCAAGAGCATAAAGCTGGAGAGATACAACAGCTACATCAGGAGAGTCAACAGCACCAAGCTGCTCAACGCCTCTTCCAAGCTCCTCTTCCGCGCCACCCTCCTCGTCGCCCTCATCCTCGTATTCCTCTTCACCTTCAACTACCCTCCCCTCGCCGACACCACCCACCGCCATCTCCATGCCCACTCCCACTTCCTCTCCTCCGCATTCGGCGCCTGGGAGAAGCAGGTGCGCCACTCCTCCACTCCTCGCCGGCCCAACGGCCTCACCGTTCTCGTCACCGGGGCGGCGGGCTTCGTGGGCAGCCACTGCTCCCTCGCCCTTAAAAGACGAGGGGACGGGGTGCTGGGTCTCGACAACTTCAACTCCTACTACGACCCCTCCTTGAAGCGCGCCCGCCAAGCAATGCTGGCCAAGCACCAGGTTTTCATCGTGGAAGGTGACCTCAACGACACGCCCTTGCTCCGGAAGCTCTTCGACGTCGTCGCCTTCACCCACGTCCTCCACCTCGCCGCCCAGGCCGGCGTCCGCTACGCCATGCAGAACCCCCAGTCCTACATCACCGCCAATATTGCGGGCTTCGTCAACCTTCTCGAAGTTTCCAAATCCGCCAACCCCCAGCCCTCCATAGTCTGGGCTTCCTCCAGCTCCGTCTACGGCCTCAACACTCAGAACCCCTTCTCGGAGCTCCACCGGACCGACCAACCCGCCAGCCTCTACGCCGCCACCAAGAAAGCCGGGGAGGAAATCGCCCACACCTACAACCACATATACGGCCTCTCCCTCACCGGCCTCCGCTTCTTCACGGTGTACGGCCCCTGGGGGAGACCCGACATGGCCTACTTTTTCTTCACCAAAGACATCCTCCAGGGGAAGACCATCGACGTGTACGAGACGCAGGACGGGAAGCAGGTGGCGCGTGACTTCACCTACATCGACGATATCGTGAAGGGGTGCCTCGGGGCTCTAGACACAGCCGAGAAGAGCACCGGGAGCGGTGGGAAGAAACGTGGGCCAGCCCAGTTGAGGATTTACAATCTGGGCAACACCTCCCCGGTTCCGGTGGGGAACTTGGTCTCCATTCTGGAAGGGTTGCTGAACACCAAAGCCAAAAAGCACGTGATCAAGATGCCGTCGAACGGCGACGTCCCCTACACACACGCCAATGTGAGCCTGGCCTTCCGCGATTTCTCTTACAAACCCACGACCGATCTCCCCACCGGTCTCCGGAAGTTCGTGAAATGGTACGTCGGTTATTACGGACCCCACCTGAGGCCGAAAAGGGAATCT
Source organism: Vigna reflexopilosa (assembly GCA_027742785.1). Classification (NCBI taxonomy): domain Eukaryota; kingdom Viridiplantae; phylum Streptophyta; class Magnoliopsida; order Fabales; family Fabaceae; genus Vigna; species Vigna reflexopilosa. Next base: position 169,893 of record CM050914.1, on the reverse strand, counting down.
CTTCTTGACAACTGATGCCTTGGCCACGTCATCGTCATCATCTCCATCTTCATCTTCATCTTCCTTAATTATTGCTGTCATTCTTTTTTGTTAATTATTTTCCGTGGACCCAAATGTTGGTGTGGCAACTATACACATATAAATATCTGATGGTATAGATGAAGGACATAAATGTGAAGGAAAGGAACACAAAGCAAGTGTCTCACTGTATGTATGTATGTATTGTGTAGATCTGTATCCAAAGCTAAACCAAAGAGAACGAACCAGGGTTGTAATAATGGCTGGTGGGGTCTGCCACAAAGGTTGCAGATCTCTCCCCTTCTTTATCCATATATTTTCATTTCACACCTTTAATTTACTTACCTCTTTATTTCGCAACCCTTTCTTCTTTTTATTCAACTCTATACATATGTTTACCTGCATTTAGTACACCCATAAATTTCATCCTTCTTCCTCCATATACGTCTTGTTACATTCAACACTACCATGTTTCTTTTTCCAACTAGTTAAACATCTGTTCTTCTAATTTAAGTTTTAGTTAAGAAGTAACTGTGACTACGTGACATTATCGTAGTTTGTTTCTGGTTATAACCAAGTATTTCGTAAAAAAGAACAACATTTCTTAATATAAGTACAATTGTCATTCTCAAGTTGTAAAGTTTTAAAGTTCTATATTCCCGGGTCCCAATCCAAAGAAGCATTGTGGGCACCAAGCACATTTCACTTCTTTCTTTATTTCTCCATAACAATACGGATACAATTCTGGAATTTACTGTTTATAAACAAATACCGTAATTTAGGTACAACTTTTATAAGAGAACGCGTTTTAGTAGTGTTACAACAAAGACACAAGTTAAAGACTTGCGGCATAAAAAAAGGAGCATAATTATTGCAAGCTCCGAAGGCCTGTTGGTTGTGTTTGGCCACTAAGTCAAGATTTCGAGAATCCAATTAAATAATTATGATTCCCTCTGTACTTTGATTCTATGTTTGCTACTTATTTACTGCTAATTATTTTCATCTACATTAATGCTATTCTGGTAAACTGTTTAGGGCTTATGAGAGTTAAGTTGGTGTAGCTTTAACCCAAACCTAAAAAACCTAAAAGTAAACAATTCACATGTTCAAATTTCCACCATTAATTAGTTGCAGCACACTAAAGACTTATGTGTGTGAGTGTGTCACAAGCTTCTTGTCTTGTAGAACTTTAAATTGGATGGTGTGTGCATTCACTTCACACGGCGATTGCCTCTTGAGAAATGGAACAATGATATGTATGCAATGTTTGACCAAATGGAAGAAGAAAAGATTTTTGGGTAGAAATGGGATCATTTGAATGGTAGGGAAGACCAATACGCGTAGACTGCAACCTCGTTTAATATTCTTCCTGTTACTGCCATTGCCAACTCACTCTATCACCTCATTTCTCACGTGTCATCATTTCATAAGCTAATGCTAACTTAACTAAATCCCAGCATTCTTCCATTCTTAGATCAAACTGATATACCTATGGAGTTGGTGAGCTTCAAGTTAGGGAAGGATCAACCGAGAGATATGTCCAACCAATGAAAGGAGTCAAGAATTTATGTCTCTTTGTATTACATCTGATATAGTTGACAACCCATGTCTTCAAATCGTGTTCTGTTAAATATAATATGATTTACGTTTCCAAAGCTTGGAACCTTTTTTTCCGAATAAATCAAAAGAGATAGAGATTAGACATGGTGTCTACGATACTTATCTAACAGAGTTGACCACCGGAGTCTTCAAATTCTCATTAAACTACTAATGTTTTTTTTATTTGTTTAAAGTGTGAAAATTCTACACCGACAGTCCATGCCTTCTACATTTTTAAAATAAATCTGTATGCACCATGATGATAGTTAAAATTGATTTTTATGGAAGGCAAAAACATGATTTTGTTATTTTTATTTTATTTTGAAATTAAAAGGAAAATGGTTTAACAATGGCATGATCCTGCTAGAAGGCAGGAATAGAGGGACAGAGAAACGGTCTGTCTATACAGTTAATGTCAACGGAATGTTTCTTCTTTGTGTTATTTTAATGTGTAAGTGTAAGGGGACCAATTAGCAGAAAACTCAGGAATAGTTTACCTGCATAAAATATAAGTTTGAAAGTTTGCAAAGATACCAAACTTGGTTGCACAATTCATGCATGACCTATATGCACACTATATTTTCTATGAATATCATCACTAGATAAAACAAAAGTCGCGAATTTGGTTTTGATTAAATTTAAAAGAATAACTGTTTCCCTTATTGTTTTTAAATTATAAACTAATAAAAGTGCTATATTGTGAAATCATGAGCTAGTGTCACACAACCTTAGACAAAAGCTGTGATGAAGAGGGTGCTTGAACTGCAAACCAAGAGAAAAAAAAATGTGTTGGGATTGTATGGTTGTGATGTAATGTTGATAGAAGAGGACAAATCTTGCAATTGAGAGGGAGAAAGACACTCCACCATCAATGTTGTGCAAGTGCTATTTCAGCGAAAAAATTGACGTGATTCATATCTTTTCTTAACGCATATCAGAACAATAACAACAGGGACATAAGCACATGCACCCCACCTTATGCTCACCGACACTCACTGCACATTCCATCCACGAAAATTATTTTATCACAAAATATTTAAAAACCTCTTCGTAGAAACTTTATTCAACTTCAAACAAATTGTGAACTAAGAACTGATTAAAAAATTAATCCAAGTTTTTGTTATTAAATTAGCTAATGAATTTTATAATATTTCTTTTCAAGGAAGTTGTATTAACGTTTTGTTGGAAAATGTGTGATCGTAAATCCATTTGGATTGGAAAAATTATTTGTTCAATAAGCTTTGGTAATTAATGGGCGTTTTGCCTTCAAAGGTAGAAAACTAAGTCACAATGTCATAAAACATCATAGTGGTAAATGTGTGTGGTAAATTATTATTTGCACTTCAATATTCACGAATGAAAACTACAATTTTAATTTTAATACGGAAATTTCTCTATATTTTTATATGGAAAACATCCTTATTTCACGTACTTGTTTTGTCGTCCAAAACTTGTTAATATTACAAATATTACCATTATCCTTCCACGATCAATCACATCTACAATACTCATACAGTCCGTGTTATTTTAATATCTGTACAACAAATTCTCACAATGCACACTCAATTGCATCAGCCCCCATTTCCACTAGTTAAAATAATATTGATGTTCTATTATTAACTTATAAATTCACCATTTTATGAAAAGTGATTAAGAAAACATCATCTATTGATACGCTACCACACAAATAATAATAATAATTGGAGAGTAACGCTCCAGAAGATCAATATTAGAATTTTAATGCCCTCGGGTGGGCTTGGTGATTTTTAAGGCCCGAATAAATGAACCCATAATTGAAAACTAATCAGAAATCCAACCAACACACATTTCCATAAAAGTCGTTAGAATAACGTAACCAAGAAATGTTACCGAAGAAAACACGGCATTCCACTAGCTACTACTTTACCTTAATCGAAGTTTTAGGCATAAACATTAAATCTCAAAACTAAGCACGAGCACCAGAAAATTTAGAAAATATTGGATCACCAACCACCACCACCGCCATTACGAGAAGCATAACCACCACCACCTCCATTACGAGGAGCATAACCACCACCACCATATCCACCACCGCCACCACCAGAAGATCTATCAGTTGCATAAGATACCCTAATGTTTCGCCCATTTAGATCCTAAAGAGTCACCATAGCAACTCAGTCAACTAACAACGACTATGACAACAAAGCTAAATATAAACAGAAGAGCATTCTTACCTGCCCGTCCATTGCAGACAGTGCCGTACTTGCAGACTCGTCACTGGAGAAGTTGACAAATCCAAATCCCCTTGATCTTCCGGTGTCTCTATCAGTTATAACCCTTGCTGTGAAACAGAACCAGCAAGTATAGGTAAGCCAGAACCAAAAATATGATAAGGCTGACATTTTTTTAGTGCTGGCAAGAAATCTGAACGGTTAACTTTTCTAATGTTTTATTCCAATTTCACAAATAACCAAACCAGTAAATTTTCTCTTGAATACACCGGCACCAAAATATTCTCGTAGCCATTTTTACAATTAAAATACAAATGCTATGCAGCTTTTAGTACACAGGTGATATGCCCAGACACAATGGCATTCTGCAAAATACTCCAGCTGCCAATAAAAATCTAATGGTGCATCAATTGTCAATAAAAGATAGCAAAAATGGCAGAAGGCTGAAACTCTGCTGCTGCAAATGAAGTCAGGATAGCAGATTGGAGAGCACTTCAGCAATGCCATTGTGCTATACCGACAGCTAATAACGACTATGCATGTTATAACGAAACCGACTACAGCTAGATAACATATAGTAAACCCATACTAACAGGTGACTCCATTGCTAAATGGAACCACAAGATAACAATAACGAAAGAAACCGAACTCACCCTCAACCACGTCTCCAAAACTAGCAAATGCGTCTTTAAGAGACTGGTCATCAACTCCGTACGAAAGGCCTAAATTATCAAAATACCAAACCAATAAAAACAAAAAAAATTAGCATCAACATACGTGGTTTCTATCCATCACAATCTTTGCAACAAATGTCAATACCTCCAATGAAAAGCTTGCTTGAAGACATGCAGCGAATATAATTAAGCATGGATGCAACAGGTGCTTGTGTGCTGCGAGCAGCACCCTGCCTCAAGACATTTCCAACCTTGTTAGAAAACGCCATTATGACTGCTGCCTAAACTTGGAGCAACTGAGTTCCTGAAACCAACAATAAGGCCAGTAAGGTGACGATCGCTAGAACAAAAATACATGATCATGGTAACCACAACACAACAACCGAATAAAAAAAATTCTAAAAGGTTATATAGACCTCAGTTCTCAAAATCCAACACAACTTTTGTGGTCTCGTCTAAGGCATTATAATCTCCATATGGCAAACGCAGAAAACACAAACGCAACCAAAACAGAAATCTTAACAAAAGTAGTGATGACAGAGCATCTATTATTCTCAGTGACCTAGCATGATAGTTGGTAAAAGCATCAACCAAAAACTCAAATAAGCATATTGGCACCTGAACGGCAAATCCGAAAAACGAATGAAAAGCCCGTGACCCCCGAAAACTCCAAGGAAACGATCAATACGAATGAACAAAAATTAGGGAAATGAGAAAATAACAGAGAAGCGAGCGAGATAAATGCATAAAAATGATAGGGTTTGAATTAAAAGAGACAAAGAATGAAGAAGAAGAAAACCTAATGGGAGAAGGAAGAGCAATGCGGCTCGCTAGGGTTTAAGATGAAATATCAGAGAAGGTGGCTACGAAAATATCTCCTTCTTTATAGACTGAGTAGACTGAGTGAAGGGTAGTACAGTCCAGAATCAATCCTCTGCATCTAACCCTACTTTTTAAAAACCACAACCGCTTCCTATTGTTATACTTTCATTTCTTTTTCTTCCTTCACTTTCATCATTAACGCCTTTACTTTGGGACCCTATCTTATTTTTCTGAACCAGCACACTACCAGATCATTTTACCGTTAGCAAACAAATACACATATAAAGTAAAGTCTAAATTGTTTTCTATGTAGTTATTTTTCCTTTTTCCGTATTTTGACATTTAATTCAATTTTTTATTTAATATTAAAAACACTTATATTTATGATAAATAGGTTGATAACTTGATACTAAAATATATAGAGAACATTTTAAAAAATATTATAGAAGCCCAGGTTTTTTTCAAATGTAACAAAACCTTTGAAAGCTCCCAATCCAATTCCTTCCTGAACTTGTCCTTTTTCTTCATGCACCCCCATAAAATTTATAAACGTTACTTCACTCTCCTTAAAAAAAATTAATAAAGATAAATTCTCTTTCACTTTTCCTTCTCTTCTTCTCACCGAATTGCGTTATCATTAATTTCCCTTAACTCTATTTTGAATATGTGTTTTTTTAAATACATTTTGAATTATGCATCTTCAGAATACATTCTAAATTATATATTTCATAAAGTAGTTTCAAATTTAGAAATACTTTCAAAATACATATTTCTTAAATATATTTTTTAATTAAATTTTTAATTATATACCATTACTTTGTAAAATGTATGTTTTGAAATATATTCCAGATAATGTATTTCAGAATATCGTTCCAAATCCAGATGTTGCGGCAGAAGCTCGTACTCTTTTGGAACTGATATCTTTAGTGGTACTGTAGTATTTAATTGAATGTTCAGAATTAATTGGTGGCTTTGATTTTTAGTTAAAAATACACTTAAATCAAACATATAAAAAATGTATGCGTTTGATTCGATTTGTACATCAATATTTGCGATTTTGTTAGGATCGATTTTATGATTTACTGTGTATTTTTTTATTAATAGGTCTATTTAGTTTGCTCTTTTTTTACATACCAGTTTAATATTATATTATAATAAAAAAATTTATTATTTATTTTGTTATGATTAAATATTTTCTTCCTTAATTTTATTACAAATTATTCTTGTATGGTAGTGTTTATTATGATGATTTTGAGTCTGATCTGATATTTGAACCATGTTTGAGTATATCATTCAACAGTGTAATCACGTTACTATGAGATTGATCACATTTTATGTTTTATTTTTTCCAATGCTTATATATGGCGGGAAAATTGTTTCAAAGTTTAATGAACTTAATGTCATTTTTTTCTCGTTTTCTTAAATTAAAAAATACATATTTTTTATATTTTATTGGTTATATTAGAAAGTTATCGAGTATAAAAATGAAAAATGTCAAAACATCGTTAAGGTAGCTGGATTTCCATTTAATTTCATTACACAATATATGTCTTTTAATTTAATAAATATTAAAATATAAAATTAAATATGTATGGGTCAAGGAGAGAAATACCTCAATTAACATAATGGGTCTAATTAGCCATATTACTTTAAATATGACTTATATTAAGATAATATAAAATAAGTGATAAGTAATCATAAAAAAAATAATCTAATGTCTATATATGAGTTACGGTTCATATAATTATTATAAATAGCCATTATTATTTACAATGTATATTAATTTGAGAGTTTGTTAATGGTTAAATTTATTCAAAGTGTGTTGTTTTTTATTGATGAAAATATGTTAATTTATAATAAAAAAATAGATGAATTATAGTTTATAATCACAATAATATGATTGATATCTCTTATTTTTTTATTTACATAATCATGGCATGATATGAACTTATACTATTTTATTTTTATTATTTCTTCAAGATGGAGTATGAATATCTAACTTGTCTAAAAATGAACCAAATTGAGTGATGCCAAACGGTTTGGTCAAAAGGTCAGCAAGTTGAGAGTGAGTGGATACATAGATAGGTTAAATACGATTTGTTGTATTTTATTACGAATAAGATGACAATCTACTTCCATATGCTTTGTCTCCATATGCTTTGTCTGTTCATAAAAAACAAAATTCTTGGCAACGTGGTTGTCACAATAAAGATTCATGAGCTTGGAGTGGGGAATACTCATAAGTTCTTTGTGTTTTCCATGTAGGCAACAATGGAACACAAATTAGGTTCAATAGTGTTTAGTATCTAAGATAGGAGCATTGATTGAATTGTTCACAAATCTTCCATCTTGAGGTTCCATATGAATCTTATCTACAAAACCTCATTTTCTTCCGGTGTACAAAGAGATCTTTACTCACTAACCCATTCCTCGTAATTTTCTCCTTTTAATTATACCTGTGCAATCACATTTCTAGAATTATCACCAGTGCTCAAATCATAGGGTGATGACCTTTTTTTTCACCTTCGGTTTCGATTTTCTCTCCTTCTTTTACCATTTTAGTAGCTATGTTTACGAGAGTATGATATTAGAAATCTTGCTCTAATACCATGCCAAAGTATATTCAAAGAGCGGTGTTTTTCATTGAAAATATGTTAATTTATATACAACAAAAAGTAAATGAATTCTAGTTTACAATAACAATAATATGATTGGCATCTATCATTCTTTCTACTCATAAATTACATTACAAATTTTATTGTTATTCTTCTAAGATCATATGAAGAAGACATAATCCTAGCATGAACCTATAATATTTTTTCTTATTATGTATTTGATTTTGATTTGCCTGGAGTGATTTATGGAAAAATACAAATAGACAAGTAAAAAAAAGTACAAATACATATATCATCCTTTATAACAACAAAATAAAAATAAAAAGAATATATATAAGTAAAACTATTAATTTATGTTTTACTTTATTTTTATTCATAATTTATTAGAAATAGTAGTTACAGATAATATATATATATATATATATATATATATATATATATATATATATATATATATATATATATATATATATATATATGAAAATATCTTTTAACAACATAAAATGAAATATTAATTATTATATTTTTTTTATAACAAATTTTGACTATAAGTTATTTATTATAGATTTTTTAAGTGATTAATTTTTTAAAATTTTAGTTTTTATCCAATTGTTAACAAGTTCAAAAATTCTTTTATATAATTGTAATTGGATTAATTTTTGTCTTATTTTTATCAATAAAAATAATAACATCTAAATTATAACTATATTAATTTGTCTCTCAAAATTATTTTGTAAATTCTAACATGAACAAAATATTTGAATTAATGTATCATGCATGAAGAAGAATAATCAATCCACTAGTATGTCCTAATCCTTTAGAATTGAATGCGTAACTTAAAAATTCATTTTAGTAAAATCTCGAACAGATGAGGAAGAATCAAATAATTGATTTTGATTAGCCTGGAGTGATTTATGAAGAAATGTGCTTCGCAGGAACGAGTGATCCATGTGCGATATGAGTTTGTGTGGTGACACTGCTGCATAAGAGACAAAAAGGAACCAAATAAGATGAGCCAGTGGTGTTCCACCATATCCTCCTTCTCTTCCATTCGGATAATCTACCATAACATTCCACAAAAATTTATAAATCTAAATAAATTAACAAAAGAAGGGATAAAATAGGTAACCAGACATACAGAGGAGCAAAGGACTGAGGTGAGCCTGACTTTGTTACGTACTAATTGATTGATTAATTAATTCATAATTATAACTAAAACATACACATTTGATGGAATTAGAGACGCGTGTTAATCTGGATTCACTGCTTGTATTGGTTTTATGCAGAGGATGATGTTTGATTTATGTGTTTAGTGATCGATCGCCAGTATGAGAATGTTGCCTGTTTGCTCAGCCACCCCGAGTTATTCCACGTCTTCCCAGGTCGATCCCTACCCATTTCTTTTCATTCTTCTTTCTTCACCATTCTTACGTACTCATCAATCAAAATTCTCAATTCAGCCATGGGAATCATGTTTTTTGTGAAATAATCTACTTTTATTTATCTGGGCGTTTCAGTACTAATTTATCACTTCTGTTATCTCCGCGGTGTTAGTTTTTGTTTACTTAAAACACGTAACCTTGTTCTTGCAGATCCCCTTGTTTGGGGGATTGCTTCCCAATCGGAAAGATCTCGAGAGCAGACTTCTGGTTGAAGAAGGCGTGCATTTGGCTTCGCAACATGGAACTTATTCACTCAGAAATTCATTTGCAGTGCGCGCTGCTACAAAGACGGTCTTGGATGGTTTTTCTTCTACAAGTGAACCGGAAGGATACCTTACAAGCTCACGGGGTTATTCACCACTGACAACCGAGGGACATCATTCACTGAGGCACATGGAAAGTTATCATTTATCCACTGTGCCAGAGGGATTAGTGGCCTTTGCAGAAGAACAGTCCACTCCACAGCCAGAAACATTATCAAGTACTGATATAATACCAGAGAATTTTGCCCCAGGGCCTAGTTCAATTAATGTGGACAATGAATCATTAGCCAGTACAAAAGCAAATGTTGGGGATTTTCTTGCTGGAATCAATGACTCATTCAAGGCCTCAATCAGTCAGGGAGAAAATGTTTTACGAAGCTCACTGGATACAGTCACTTCTTTTGCAGATTCTGTTGGTAAAACTGCTACTAAATCTGTTGATAATGCTTTTAGTAAGGCATTTTCTGCTGTTGATCAAACAGGAGACATAGCAAACAATAAACTCACTAGCTTTTCAAGTGGGCTGAGTGGAATCACAAATAAAGCACCTGCTGTGGCTATTGATGTGTTGCGCCGCGCAATTGTAGTAGTAGAGAGTTCCCTGACAAGCGGGGCTTCGTATGTTGTCTACCTATATGGGTCGGCCAAGGATCTCCTTCCAGCAGGGATTAGGGACACAGTCAATGTATATGAAGATAAAGCAACAGAAATCTTGAGGCCTGTTGGTTCTGCAACACAAAGGGTAATTTTACTGAATAACAGAAGTTTCGATAAGATCTTTTACTCTCAACTTTACCTGATTCATAGTCTTCACTTTACTACAGAAATTATTTGCTGTTACTGGTGGATGAAATATTTTGAGTTCATGTTTTTAACATGATGTTTCGTTTCACAAACATTTTAACTTTGATGAATGTTTCTAGTCTGTTTATGCATTGAACAATTTATGCTCCATCCGTAGATATACACGGGTGTCTACTCATTGGAGAAGACTTTTGGCTTGGATCCAAATGACCCAATTATTCCATTTTTTGTTCTTGTAGGCTCTTCAGCCACATTATGGTATGTGAATTTTCCTTCCTCAAAAGTAAATTTTGTTGTTTATGTATTGGATAATAAAATTTCCATAAAGAAACGCTATCGGTAATAGATTTCATAGATATGCAGGGCCTTTTATTGGTTGTGGACATATGGAGGGTATTCAGGAGATTTGTCCCCTAAATCAGCTTTGGAGCTTTTGTCGGAGGATGCAAATGTTGCACTTATTGATGTCCGCTCTGAGGCAAGTTACGACTAATTTTTCTGGCTTTTATTCGGAGCAGGAAAAAATGTTGTATAATTCATGAACCACCCCGCGTTTTGATGGCCATTCCAATTTTGGTCAACACTTCTTCCCAATTTGAACAATGGTTTCCGCATATTTTGCAAGTTTTCCTTGCATTAGTTTGGCTTGCTTTTTGATTCGGAGTTTGACCAATGAAGTCACTGCTCCTTTTTTCCTCAGGAATTGCGAGAAAGAGATGGCGTTCCTGATCTTCGACGATCTGCTCGGTTTCGTTATGCAAGTGTAACTCCTCTCGAGGTTGGTTTAAAGCACAATAATGTTTAAAAGATGTGGTTGGAATTGTTGTGGTACACTTTATCGCTATTAAAGGGAACAAATCCAGAATCTTGGTCACTTGTTATTTGGATTAGCAACTAATTTATAATCTTTCTACTGCTACGTGACATTATGCAATTGTCAGGTTGATGGTTCCATACGCAAGTTGTTGAAGAGTGGTAGAGACCTCGAAGATTCCTTGATTGCTGTTATTATTCGAAATTTGAAGACTGTTAAGGTGTTTATCTCTGTATCTTGGAATAGGGTCTATTGTTCTGAATAAAATTAGTCGAAAGTCCATGGAATAACCCCAGAAAATATTCCTCTTTTGGATTTCTTCTACTTGACATTCTTTGCAAAATGGTATATTATATCCACCCTTCTATTTCTCTCTCTATTTTAATGAGGTGAACGTATACTTTTCACATGTGATTAGAAGTTGGCATGAAAAATGATGTCTTAAAATCTTATTTTCTCTGGCCTATAGGACAGTTCCAAGGTTATAGTGTTGGATGCTGATGGTACTCGTTCTAAAGGCATTGCAAGATCCTTGAAGAAGATTGGGGTCAAGGCAAGTCTTTTAATACCTGCTGAGATTTTGCTGCAAAACTACTGATATGTTACATAAAATTATTGGCTGAGATTAACTTTGTACTACGATATGTGCATCTAGGTTGGGAATATCAGTTTACACTGCTTCCTTATCTGACATAGAATTCTTCAAATTGGCATTTGTATTTAAAGGTTGGGGTTGAAGAGTTTTCTCATCTTGGGGGAAAGAGTAAGATCATAGTAGAGAAAAATTCCAGTAAATGTACTCCTAATATTCCACATAACTTAAGTCTTTGTTTGTGTATGCTTGATTTCAACCTAGCAGTATCTTTATCAATAATTCCAAATATAACATGATAGTTTTGAATGAAAATGGATTGAAATCATATTGTGAAGTTAAAATATGATGATTTATGAGTTAGTTCATGATACTCCAGTAAATGACACGAGGTTTTGATTGCTTGAAACTGTAAATGGAAAGAAGAATGAATTTGATCGAATTCAAGTTGCCCTAATTTGTATGTTCAAACTAACAGTTCGTCCTTCCTTGCCAACACAAATGTCAATTGTCAGATACATAATAGACAGAGACAGCTTTTGATTCAAGTATCTGTACTTTAGTGTGGTGGTTGTTTGTTGCCCAGGTTGACTAACAGATATATTCTGCACAGTCCATTTAAGCACCAACTTTGATATCAAACATACAATGGTCATAAAATTAACAACCTTTGTATGATATTACAGAATACATACTTGGTTGAAGGCGGCTTTCAGTCTTGGATGAAACAAGGTCTCCGCATCAAAGAACTCAAACCTGAGACCGCACTTTCCATACTCAATGAGGTATTCACCAAACTACTATTATTTTATTACCGTAAGTAATAAAAATTAATGGGATGAAAACTCTACCGGGTTAGGTAATGGTGCTGCTATTTAGGTGCTTGAGCTAGGAGTTTATGCTCCTTGTTGTAAATTAATATTTGTCTAAAATCACCGAAATGATTTCTACAGCAAGCGATTGGTTAGCTACCTTTAGTTATTCATCTTCCAGTTCCATTGTCTGTCTTCTGAAAGTTAATACAGAATGTGCAACAATCTATGATTTTTCATATCGTTTTAGTAAACTTTAAAGTAGTCTCATGGAATATTTTTTGGAAGTTTATCAAGATTGCAGTTTCTTTATAAATCTTGCTTTAGGACAAATGAAGTGAAACCTATATATTTCTAATCCAGTAATTGCTTATTTCTGACATTGTATCAATCAATTAAGGTTTCTTCCAGCATTTTTTCAATTTATTCTCATAAGACTTCATGTTGTGTGTGTGTGTGTCGGTTACAAAGCCATAAGTAGAACCTGAAATTTAAGAAAGGTTAAGAGGAAGTGAAAGAATGCATCTTTGATGAGAGATCAAATGACAGAAAAAAAAGAATACTCCTTCCAAGGGTTTCTCCTTCAATAAAAGGAATCCTCTTTCACCCCCTACTGTTCAAGCTAGCTAATTAACTAACAGATTCTTTCACTTCTCTTTGACCTAATAATGTAACTACTAACTGCTTTGTGTTGTCCTGGGCTCCTTATCTGTTCCGTGTTTATGATTTCATTGTGAAGTCATGTAAAAGGTTAAAAGAGAAATTTTAGCTTGACTATATATGCTGGGTTTTGTTTGATACATGCATTTTGGTACATTTACAGGAAGCTGAAGCAATTCTGGAGGAAATTAGTCCTTCTCCTTGGCAACTATTAGGTTATGGTACGGTAAGTGGCAATTTCTTTAATGACTTCTATATGATTTTCCAACTGTTATTTGTCAATTATGACGTTGATTTTCTTTTGTAACATGATATATATAGAACACCGTATGGTAGAAAACAATATTTGTGGGGAAAAGAATTGATAGCAGTTTCTAGTTATTTAATTTTTCTGTCGCTATAACATTTTCAGAATTCTACCTATTGCTGCTTGAATATGTATGTAACTGAATATTCCTACGTAATAAACAGTAATTTTAAATAAATATTGTCTACTTCCTTAATACTACGAAGGAATATTTTCTTCCATATTTTTATTTGATTTGGAAATGATTGATTACATGATTATATTTAATTTTATTATCTCCTAATAAATGCAACAACTTTTGGTTCAGGTATTTGTTGGAGGGCTCTATGCATTATCAGGTGCGTGCATGTTCTTTCACAAACTATCAATTTGCTGACAATTTAAAACTTCAACTTTTGGGTTGCATCAAGGTTGTAGATTTTTTTTTTCTTTTAATATGTTCCTTTGCATATATATATATATAGATAGATAGATAGATAGATAGATAGATGCCTACAAACATAGGTTTGTTTGAAGCTTATTAGTGGATTAATCAAATTTTTCTTGCAATATGTTTTAAGAGGTTACGTAGTTTATGCAAATTCATTTTGTTTTAATAGCTTAAAGTTATGAAAACCTTCCATCACTTTATTGTTCACCATCCTCATGCGGGATGAGGTTTTGCTTAGTTATCCTGATCTGACAAAGAACATCAATATTGTCTCAGAGTGGGAGAAGACATTACAGTTAATTGGTGCATTTGGCCTCGGTTTGGTATGTTCATTTCCTTTCAGCAAGTGTTTTTCAATCAAATTGTTTCTTTAAAAGTTTCACTGAGTTTAGTTTATTTATCCACTCATGTTGGAAATCATACGTTGGACCCGTAACGTGTGTGCTGGGAAATTCATATATTCTGTCATATTTTATAGTCACTTGATCAATAACATCAATGAGTTTCCATTTCCTCACAAACGGTTTTCTGTATATTAACCAGACCATCTATTTGCGAGTTTCTTCATATGAAAACGCTGAAGATCTAAATCAAGATGTGAGGTAAGTTACTTAATGGTGTATATTTCGTCATAGAATCATGAAAATAGAGTTTTTAAATAATTTAAACATTATATTATGACCACGACATATATTTTCTGTTTATTTCCAGTTACCTTAATATTCAAGTCGAAGGTTTGTCTAAATTGTCTTTATGTTCTGTTCTGAACTATTGGGTATATATATCATGAATCATGTTAAATTAATTTGCCATATCACGGATAAAAAAGTCAATGATTTTAGACATGTAAAATGATCAAAATTTTTTTTTTATGTTCTCCCATACAATGACAGATATACATGAGCATAGAGCGTATGACACAAATGCATCAGCACTTTTCATTTTGGAATTCATGTAGCTAAACCAACTATTCATGCATAACGTTTCTTGTATTTTTTGTCTTGAGGATGGACAAATAGTGGAAGTCACTAATAACTAGAAAATTTTATTGAAACAGTGTACATGACAGACATTTTTACTGTGCCCTGATAACAAGATATTAAACGTGACTTGTGCTCAAACATGAATAATACATATTGAAACTTGTAACTAGGACAGGCTTAAAATCTATGCTGACTACAGTGCTTCTTCCAAAATTGCTTTTAACTAAAATGCTGTATGCATGAGCTTCAATATAAAAAATATATTGGGAGAAGAGTTTTCGTCTGATATTAAATTTGATCTCATTGTCTTATTTTCTCCTTCAAAGGTTGTTGCTTTCTCCTGTTAGAGTTGGAGCCAAAGCTTTTTCGTGGGCTGCTGGAAAATTAGAATCAAATGGCTTAGGATTACCAACATCACCTTCCTCATTAGATGTTCAGAACCGGGTGTTGCAGGCTGCTGCAAAACATGAATCTCAACCATCTGAGACTGAAGGTAACCAAGATCCTGCTCCTGAATCGACAGTTCCTCTCAATCAGAATGTATGAGACCATTCCAGACTGTCATGTGCTAACATGAAAAGCAGAACAGAGATTAATATGGTCACAGCAATTTAACTTAAATTGACTGAGAAGTTAGCAAGTTGACGCTATCCAACCTTTTCCAAACACTGTCCTGCCACGAAACTCGACTCTGTCCTGCCTGTAGGCATTTTGAAAATATAGGAAAAAAAATCACAATTCACAAGGATGATTATGTTTGATCTGTTGCATGCCATGCCTCAAGTGCTTGGTACAATTTCCACGGTCAAAGTAACAAGAATGTTGCTATTGTAATTTGTAGTAAAAATATGTGGTGGTGCAATTTATAGTCTTGCAAGCTAACTCCTATAAACTCATTGCTATTTTGGTCTTCTATTTTATATATATATATATATATATATATATATATATATATATATATATATATATATAATTTCTCTTACAACCCCTGTTAGGAAATAAAAATCATCTCTGGCATTAGAGCCTTATGGATAATCGTTTTCTTTGTACTTTTTTAAGTAATTTAATGTAGTGGTGTTGTTGAACATTGTGGCCCAAACTCCAGATCTATTTTTATGAGTTTTGGTTTAGAATTTTGATCAATCATCTTTAATTTTTTTTTCTTACACTCTAGGTAAAAAAAATCCATTTTTAATCTTTTTAGATTGTATAATATGTTTTTTTTTTCAAATATTCTCGGAATACACAGTCTCAAAGGTATTTTTGACTTCGTCATGCATTCCTAAGTCTTTTTTTAAGGAAAACAATGACTTCCAAATCATAAAATATTTTTGACTTTCAAATTATATAATCTATTTTTTTTTTAATTTCAAAAAATAAATTTCAGACCGTATAAATTCGAAAAAGGATAAAAATGAGTTTTTCTTTATATCAGATGAAGAGGAAAATTTACGGAGGAGGATGAAAAAATTGTCCTTTTTTTTATGGTGAAATTTGTATGCTCTTGCTTCCTGCACTCCACAAGATTTAAAATTTGCCCATCCGATTTTTATTTGAAACGGTCTCTTCCATGGAAGACATTGTGTTATGGTGGTGGTTGAATCTTGGAAGAGGATTATTCTGGTAAGGGATGGTGGAGTCAAAGGTGGTGTTTTGCAGTCTCACTCAGGTTCAGGATAGGTAGTTTTAGGTATGAGATTGGTTGAAATAGTGAAGTTCATGTTATCGCAATTTGACAATACATCATTGAAAGCTAAAACAATCATAATGACACTCTCATTTTTCTATTAGATCCAACTTACAACTTCATATCATATTGTTTTATTATAATACTTCATTTATATTCATTTTTATTACATTAAATGTAATATTTTATTATAAAACCAATTGTGAAGTGTACGTAGATTCAAAAGAAGTCCCAAACAATACTTTTCTATCATATTTGTTTGCTGGGTCTAGACATTGAAATAATAATATTGTAGGAAAATATCCATAAATAGGTTTGATTAACCTAGGTGGATTAATGAGATTAATATTGTGAAGATAATTTTGAAAGAAAAAAGAAAGATAAATTTAACTGTATAAAATAATCTAAAAATGGAAGAGAAATTTGAGAAGAAGTAGGTTAAAGTGGAAATAGAAATGGATGAAATGGTGGTTTGCTTATTATGGATGATGGAAGTAAATAAATAGAGGCGTGTGCTTCTCATTTGGCTCTGGGATGCATGCGCGTAGGTAACAACTACCGTTACCTATTGCGTTTCAACTCCCCATTTCTCCTTCCTTCATCACCCAATTCTTCATCGTCACCTCCGTTTCAATTCATCACTATGGGGCTTTAGCTCCCCCAACTTCTCGCAGGCTGCCAAGACAAGGTATCCTTAATTAAACCTAATTAATCAATCATTCGTCTTCAATCTTCATCTTCTTCATGCCAGGTCAAACCATCTTTTGGATCGGACATATCTTGGCCCTGCCGACACGTTGGTCGCCAATTCTAAATAATTAATAATGGGGACGACACACGACAACGTCGTTGGCCTTGTACTCGCTGTCTCTTCCAGCGTCTTCATTGGCTCTAGTTTTATAGTTAAGAAAATGGGCCTTATAAAAGCAGCCAGCAACGGCAAAAGAGCAGGTTCATCTCCCTTCCTTAATTCTATCTTCAAATCTAATCAAACTTTTTTTATTTTCTTTGCTAACGCATCCACAACTTTTCATTTTTATCAGCCACCGGAGGGCATTCCTATCTGTTCGAACCCTTTTGGTGGCTCGGAATGATTTCAAGTGAGTCCTCCAATCAACTTATTGCCTTCAAACCTAAATAATTAATCAAACACTTATCATGAAATCAATCAACCCTGCATTTTGTAGTGATCGGTGGGGAAATAGCCAATTTTGCAGCTTATGCTTTCGCTCCTGCCATCCTTGTAACTCCTTTGGGAGCTTTAAGCATCATTTTCAGGTAAGCAAACCTAGGTGGATCATGTTCATGCAACAAACCTGGGTGGACCATATGAGTGTGTGTGTGTGTGTATATATATATATATATATATATATCTATATATATATATATATATATATAGATATATATAGATATATAGATAGATAGATATAGATATATATTTATAAATGCGTATACGTTATGCAGCTCAGTGCTAGCTCACTTCATATTGAAAGAGAGATTGCACATCTTTGGCGTGCTTGGGTGTGCCCTGTGTGTGGTGGGATCTACGACAATTGTTTTGCATGCACCGCATGAAAAAGACATTCATTCTGTGAAGGAAGTGTGGGAACTTGCTACAGAACCAGGTAATTAAGCCAATGCCACGTCATTCGCATCTCTCTGCTTATGCATATAATTAACTAATCGATGAGCCTAAGCTAGCTTTTTAATTCATTTTCCGTGACACAGGTTTTCTTGTGTACATTTGCGTTGTTGCGGTAGCAGTTTGCGTCCTTATTTTCCGCTTTGTGAAATCCCATGGGCAGAAAAATATGATGGTATATATTGGAATATGTTCTCTCATCGGTTCCATCACGGTATATTACTCTAATGCTCGATGCTTACTTATGATACGATAATATATACACGATCACCATAAGCTTATTGTCTCCATCTTTGTTTAATTGTTTTTAAATATTTGCATGCATGCATAGGTTATGGGAGTCAAAGCAGTCGGAATTGCTTTGAAGCTCACATTCGAAGGGATGAATCAGTTTATTTTCTTTGAAACCTGGCTATTTACAGTGGTTGTCATAGGATGTTGCCTTACACAGATCAACTACTTGAACAAGGTATACATATATATATATATATGTGTGTGTGTGTGTGTATAGATATTAGAAGTTGAAGACACTTTACCACCTGATTTGGAACACGTGTATGCAGGCTTTGGACACCTTTAACACTGCTGTGGTGTCGCCAGTTTACTACGTCATGTTCACATCATTTACAATAGTGGCCAGCGTTATCATGTTTAAGGTAAGTTGTTATCAGGTTTCATGATATGATATATAACACTTTGTAATTTCTGTTGATCAGATTGCAGTGAAGAATATGAGGCCAATGATTGAGAATAGTAATATATAATAAATGTATGGTGCAGGAATGGGCGAAGCAGGATGCATCGCAGATTGCTACCGAGTTGTGTGGGTTTGTGACAATTTTATCAGGGACCTTCCTCCTTCACAGAACTAAGGATATGGGAAATAGACCCTCCGAAGTTCATTCAAGTTCCGATCCACTACAATGTCCTGATAATACTAAGACACCTCAAACCAGCGAAATTTGAAACAACACTTCTCTTTCATACCTTATTATGTACATGTACAATACCATTTGGTTCTTAACACTTTCATTAGAAATGCCATGAAAATATGGAAGATTAAAGGAAACACATGCTTGATAGGGCATAAGGAGATGTTATTCTTTTATTTATTTATATTTAGAAGAAGCATTTCTGTTTTGATTTACCACCCGTTTGTGCGAAACTAAAGTCTTGAAAACGTATACTGAGGTTTTGGTATTGACACGCACTAATATGGCAGTACCATCTAAAATGCTGTGTCTGTCTTCCTGCTCAACACTCCACTTTAATCGCTACACCCCTTCCATTACATTTCATGTCTTTTCATTACCTTTTTTTTTTCCCTTTCTGGACAAATTTTTCGCGTAGCTTCTCTAAGAATGTAGGCTTTTCGCGTAGATCAAAAGGGGACGTCACCAGGCAAAAACCGACGCTAAGAGGAAGATTGCGTCCCCAGTGACGGTAAGGTAGACTACCCAAATAACCTAGATGCAAAGCTTCATTGTGTCGGTCAAATGGGGGTGGGGGGGAGATTTGCTTATCAACTTGACTAACAGAAAAACATAAAAAAATATAATACTGATTTGATATGTTGGCCAAGTCAAGGCAAACGGGGATAATTATTTAATAGTTAACGGCTTCACCGACGTAAATGCATGCGAATTTAGATATATAATGTTTCCAGATACATCCCAAAATCGGCATTCAGAAAGATTCCAAACAATCTAACAATCAATTTCATTTCATTCATTCAGAAGTGAAATTGAAAACATAAAACTAAGTACATTGTTTCTTCAATTAAATCAAATTACAATAGTCACATTGTCATTACATTCTAAATTATACAATACATTCTAAATTATACAACTTATAGAACCTACATCAAAGCTCTAACATGCAGAGTGTAATATGTAGGATGTAACTTGTAACCAGTAACCAATAACCAGTAACATGTAACTTATAACTTGTAACCTATAACTTGAAAAATGTAAAATCTATCTTGAAACTTGTAACCCTTAACTTGTAACCTCTATCATGTAACATGTAACCTGTAACTTTGAACCTGTAACCTCTAAACTCTAACCTGTAACCTCTAAGCTGTAAGATTTAACCAATAACCTGTAACACATAACCTTTAACTTGTAACCCGAAACTTGTAACGTGTAACATGTAACCTGTAAGTAACCTGAAACTCATAATTGAAACTTGTAACTTGTAAAACAACTAACTTGTAAGTTGTAACCTGTAACATGTCTCTTGTAATGTGTAACCTATAACATGTAACTTGTAAGCTGTAACCTGTAACATGTAACATGTAACATTTAACCTTTAACCTCTAACATGTAACTTGTATTCTGTAATGTGTAACTTGTATCCTGTTACCTGTTACCCGTCACCTGTAACTTGTAACATGTAACATATAACCTGTATCCTGTAACTTGTAAACTGTAACTTGTAACCTATAACCTGTAACTTGTAACCTGTAACCTGTAACCTATAACATGTAACCTGTAACCTGTAACCGGTAAGTTGTAACCTACAACCAATAACCTGTAACTTGTAACCTGTAACCTGTAACCTGTAACCCATAACCTGTAACTTGTAACCTGTAATCGATGACTTGTAACCTGTAACCTATAACCTGTAACCATTAACCTGTAACCTCTAACCTCTAACATGTAACCTTTAACCTCTACGTTGTAACATGTAAGCAGTAACTTGTATCCCGTAACTTGTAACCTGCAACTAACAACCTGTAATCTATAACCTATAAGTTGTAACCAGTAACCTGTAAATAGTAAGTTGTAATCTATAACCTGTAACTTTTAACTTGTAACATGTAACTTGTAAAATGTAACTTGTAAACTGTAACTTGGAACCTGAAACTTTGTAACATGTAACCTGTTACCTGTAACCTGTACCTATAACATGTAACCTCTAAGCTGTAATCTTTAACCTGTAACTTGTAACCTGTAACCTATAACCTGTAAACTGTAACCTGTAACCAGTAACTTGTAACCTGGTGCAACCTATACCTGTAACTTGTAACCTGTAACCTATAACCTATAACCTGTAACCTATAACATGTATCCTGTAACCTATAACCTGTAACCAATAACCTGTAACTTGTAACCTATAACCTAAAAGATGTAAAATCTATCTTGAAACTTGTAAGCCTTAACTTGTAACTTGTAACCTCTATCCTGTAACCTGTAATCTGTAGTCTTTAA
This sequence comes from Vigna reflexopilosa, assembly GCA_027742785.1. Lineage (NCBI taxonomy): Eukaryota > Viridiplantae > Streptophyta > Magnoliopsida > Fabales > Fabaceae > Vigna > Vigna reflexopilosa. Next base: position 148,307 of record CM050914.1, on the reverse strand, counting down.
CTTGTAACCTCTAAACTCTAACTTGTAACCTATAACCTCTAAGCTGTAAGATTTAACCAATAACCTGTAACATGTAACTTCTAACTTGTAACCTGAAACTTGTAACCTGTTACATGTAACGTGTAACCTGTAAGTAACCTGAAACCTGTAACCTGTAAAACCACAAACTTGTAAGTTGTAACCTGTAACATGTAACCTGTAACTTGTAAGATGTAACCTGTAACCTGTAAGTTGTAACATATAACCTGAAACAATTAACCTGTAACCTGTAACATGTATCCTATAAAGTGTAACCTATAACCTGTAACTTGTAAGCTGTAACATGTAACATGTAACATTTAACCTTTAACCTGTAAGATGTAACTTGTATTCTGTAACGTGTAACTTGTATTCTGTTAGTTGTAACCTGTAACTTGTAACATGAAACATATAACCTGTAACCTGTAACTAATAACTTGTAAGCTCTAACATATAACTTGTAACTTGTAACTTGTAACCTTTAACTTATAACCTGTAACCTGTAACTTTTAACCTGTAACCTGTAACCTGTAACCTGTAACTTGTAACCTGTAACCTGTAACTTGTAACTTGTAATCTGTAACCTATAACCTGTAATCTGTAAGCTGTAAGCTGTAACTTGTAACCTGCAACCAACAACCTGTAACCTGTAACCTGTAACCAACAACCTGTAACCTGTAACCTGTAACCAACAACCTGTAACCTGTAACCTGTAATTCATAACCTGTAACTTGTAACTTGTAACAGATGACTTGTAACCTGTAAGCTACAACCTATAACCTCTAACCTATAACCTCTAACCTGTAACCTCTAACCTTTACGTTGTAACATGTAAGCAGTAACTTGTATCCTGTAACTTGTAACATGCAACTAACAACCTATAATCTATAACCTATAGTTTGTAACCATTAACCTGTAACTAGTAAGCTGTAATATATAACATGTAACCTATAACTTTTAACTTGTAACATGTAACTTGTAACATGTAACCTGTAAACTGTAACTTGTAACTTGGAACCTGAAACTTTGTAACATGTAACATGTAATTTGTAACCTGTAACCTATAACCTGTAATCTTTAACATGTAACCTGTAAGCTGTAACCTGTAACCTGTAACCTATAACCTCTAATCCATAACCTGTAACCTGCAACCTATAACCTGCAACCTGTAACCTGCAACCTGTAAACTGTAACATGTAACATGTCTCCTGTAACATGTAACCTATAACCTATAAGCTGTAGCCTGTAACATGTCACATTTTACCTTTAACCTGTAACATGTAACTTGTATTCTGCAACGTGTAAGTTATATTATGTTACCTCTAAGTTGTAACTTGTAACATGTAACATATAACCTGTAACCTATATCTTGTAAACTCTAACTTGTAACTTGTAACCTATAACTTATAACCTGTAACCTGTAACCTGTAACTTTTAACCTGTAACCTGTAACCTGTAACTTGTAACTAGTAACCTGTAACCTGTAACTTGTAACTTGTAACCTGTAACCAATAACCTATAATCTGTAAGCTGTAACCTGTAACTTGTAACCTGCAACCAACAACCTGTAACCTGTAACTTGTAACCTGTAACCAACAGCCTGTAACCTGTAACTTGTAACTTGTAACAGATGACTTGTAACCTGTAATCTATAACCTATAACCTCGAACCTCTAACCTCTAACCTCTAACTTGTAACCTCTAACCTCTACGTTGTAGCATGTAAGTAGTAACTTGTATCCTGTAACTTGTAACATGCAACTAACAGCCCATAATCTATAACCTATAGTTTGTAACCATTAACCTGTAACTAGTAAGTTGTAATATATAACTTGTAACCTATAACTTTTAACTTGTAACATATAACTTGTGACATGTAACTTGTAAACTGTAACTTGTAACTTGGAACCTGAAACTTTGTAACATGTAACATGTAACCTGTAACCTGTAACCTATAACCTATAACCTATAATCTTTAACATGTAACCTGTAAGCAGTAACCTGTAACCTGTAACCTATAACCTCTAACCTAAACAAGTAACCTATAATTTTTAACCTGTAAGTTATAACCTGTAACCTGTAATTTATCACCTGTAACCTGTAACAACAATTTGTAACCTGTAACGTGTAACCTGTAACCTGTAACTTGTAACCTGTATTCGGTGACTTGTAACCTGTAACATATAACATGTAACCTCTAACTTGTAACATGTAACTTGTAAGTTGAAACTCTTAACTTGTAATTATTAACTTGTAGCATATAACTTATAACCTGTAATATGTAACCTGTAACCTATAACTTGTAATGTGTAACCTGTAACCTGTAACATGTAACCTTTAACCTGCAAACAACAACCCATAACCTGTAACCTGTAATCTGTAACTTGTAACCTATAACATGTAACCCATAACTCGTAACCTGTAACTTATAACCTATAATTGGTAACTTGTAACCTGTAACATGTAACATGTAACTTAAAACTCTTAACTTGTAGCTTGTAACTTGTAACCTGTAATCTGTAACTTGTAACCTGTAATATGTAACTTGTAACCTGTAACCTCTAAACTCTAACCTCTAACTTTTAACCTATAACATTTAACCTCTAACCTGGGTTTTGTATCCTCTAACCTATATCGTGTAATCTGTAACTTAAAACCTGTAACCTATAACATGTAACTTGTAACCTCCTATAACTTGTGACCTATAACCTGTAACCTGTAACCTATAACCTATAACCTGTTACCTGAAACCTGTAACCTGTAACCTGTAACCTGTAACCTGTAACCTGTAACTTGTAACCTATAACCTGTAACCTGTAACGCGTAATCTATAACTTGTAACCCAAAACTTGTAACTTGTAACATGTTACCTGAAACCCGTAACCTTAAACATGTAACCTATAACCTTTAACTTGTAACTAGTAACTCGTAACCTGTAACCTGTAACATGTAACTTGTAACCAATCACATGGAACCTGTAAACTGTGTCGCAACCGGAATCGCGACGGGACAACGATCCAAAGAAACGGGTTTTGAAAAAGATATTTGGAGTCGCCACCATAGTTTATTCTGGAAAACTACGGAAAAACCATAAAGAAAAGACACGGTCCACGAAAACCAGATTCTGGGTTCGGGAGTTGGTTACGTGTAGGGAAGGTATTAGCACCCTACAATGTCTGCCCAAGGCAGTACCTTTAATTAAATGCGTGAATTTGATGTGGTTTTTAAAAAATGTTTAATTATCCCCGAAAAATAAAACTCTAACGAAACAAAATATATTTTTTATTTTTTTGTGCCCGACAAGGATTGACCTTGCTCCTACGTATTCTCAAAATGAGAAATTCGGGTTACGTAGTTCTAGAAAACCATTTGGAAAATTTGTTTGGAAAATTTGGATTTTTGGGAAGGTGAACCTGACAAGGACTGCCCTCGCTCCTACGTATCTCTACTCTTGGTAGAGAGAATCAAGGATCACATAGTTCTGGGTGAAAGATTGATTGTTGTTTGGAAACTTGGATGTTTTCTTTGTTTTTGAAGATTTTTTGTATAAGGAAGGGAAAATGTTTTTTTAGCACAAGGACGCCACGAACGGGCACACGTGTGCTTAACCTTAAAACATATTTTGTTTTGATTATTTTTATAAGAAAAAAGAAAAGGTTTTCAGCGCAAGGACGCCACGAACGGGCACACGTGTGCTTTAACCTTTAAAATATATTTTTTTGTTATTAATATTTTTTTTAAGAAAAGAAGAAAATGTTTTCAGCGCAAGGACGCCGCGAACGGGCACACGTGTGCTTTAACCTTTATAATATATTTTTTTTGTTATTTTTTAGGAAAGAAGAAAAGGTTTTTAGCACAAGGCCTACGCGAACGGTCGCACGTGTGTTTTAACCTTTTAAAACATATTTTTGTAAAAAGAAGGGAAAAAAGTTTTTAGTACAAGGCCTACGCGAAGAGTCGCACGTGTGCTTTAACCTTTTAAAACATATTTTTTTTTTAAAAAGGGTAAAAGGTTTTTAGCACAAGGCCTACGCGAACGGTCGCACGTGTGCTTTAACCTTTTAAAACATATTTTTGTTATTTTCGTAAAAAAAAAAGAAGGGAAAAAGGTTTTTAGCACAAGCCTACGCGAACGGTCGTGTATGCTTTAACCTCTTAAAACATATTTTTGTTATTTTTCTAAAAAAAAAAGGAAAAAGACTTTTAGTATAAAGCCTACGCGAACGGTCGCACGTGTGCTTTAACATGTTAAAACATATTTTTATTATATTATTTTTTTTACTTTATAATTTTTCCTTTTTATGTTTCATTTTCGTAATTTTTGCTATATAAAATTATGAGAATAATAATTATATTTACATAGGGTTTAAATAAAATTATATTTAACTAAGTATTTAAAATAAGATAATAATGTAATAATAATATTTACATAAAGAAAAATAACGTATGAAATAGAAAATAAATAAATTAAAACTATATTCAATTTATTTTTAAACTTTTGTAATCATATATCTTTTGTGATTTTTATAACATAAAAGAAAAGGTAAATAAAAGTTTAAAATAAACAGTAAAGTTAACGCATGATATCCAAAACAATTGGTACAATGAAGGAATAGTAAAACGCATGCAGAGAAGAATTAAAAATGAGTATGCAGCGATCAATATGTACCAAATAAAACATTAAAAAAATAAAGGCTTAAACCTTCCATTGATCCTCATATTTGTGTGTAAATCTCAGTTTGGTCCCAAGTTTTGAAATGTCTCAATTGGGTCATAATTTTTGTAAAAATGTACACATTTTACCCTAACTATTAAGTTGTCTCAAACGACGTTAATTGATGCTGAGATGAATTTTTTATTTTAGGCTTAATCCCTCCCTTGGTCCTTATGTTTGTTTGAAAATCTTTGTTCGGTCCTCAAGTTTTGAACTGTCTCAATTGGGTCATAATTTTTTAACTGTCGACAACGGCAGCATTTTTTAGTTTGAGAGGGAGAAAGTGTGAGTCAGGGGGTTGAAGGTTTGAGGGTGGAGGAATGAGTGAACTGTGATTAGCAGTGATTGAAAGGAAAAAGAAATATCATAGCCACGTGGATTTAATGATTTTAAAACATAAAAAAAAATTACAGCTCAGTTCAATGTTAACGCCGTCTCAATACACTTAACGGTTGGGGTAAAATGTTGTAAAATATTTGCATTTCATAAGGACTTGAGGAAAAACTTGAGGATCAAACTGAGATTTTCACACAAACATAAGGACCAAGGGAGGGATTAAGCCTAAAATAAAAAATTCATCCCAGCATCAATTAACGCTGTTTGAGACAACTTAACAGTTAGGGTAAAATGTGTATTTCTACAAAAATTATGATCCAATTGAGACAGTTCAAAACTTGAGGACCAAACTGAGATTTCCACACAAATATGAGGACCAATGGAGGGTTTAAACAAAAAATAAAAGAATAAAATAAAGAAAAGAAACCCAGCGAGGCAAGAATAAGGCTTTGATGAAAAGAGGTTACCGCGGAATGGCTTTGACAGCAGCAAGAATAGCCACCCGAAATGACGTGAATCGGTGAGAGAGAGAGACAATACAGTGAATTCTCGTGATGTGTCTGGGTGTGGAAACTCCTTCGATCAAATCGTCATAAACAAATCTTACCAAACTTGCTAGTATTCGTTGTGCCTTGCCGTGAGAGTACGAGAGCTACTTCCTTTCTCTCTCTTCTTCCTAGTGTAATCCACGCCTTGATCCTACCTCTGCCTAAGCAAACCATGCCCAATCTCAAGCACAAGCTCAGGCTCTTCAGCTTCCTGCAACACGCACAATGCTCTAGGAACTTTGTCGAAAGGGATTTGAGTGAGAATGACGACGCGTCTTCGTCGTCGGCGAGGCCTTGATATTACTCTCTTCTAAAACCAGGATCCGCCAGGGTTTCGCACACGGCTTGGATAATTTACGATGGCTAATTAAAGCGTCGTTTCTGAATGCATACTGAGGAGGCTTCGAGAGCTTCGCTTCGTAGGCTCTGGGAATGTTGTCGCCCAGAAAATGCGACTCCGCATCGAGTACACGGTACAGGTCGAGCGGGACGAAGACGTAGCACTCGGGAGAGTCCAATGACAGAGGGACGAAGGAGGGGCTCAGAGTGGCGGTGTCACCCGATGAGCCGTCTCCGAGGAATTGACAATCGACAATGAGGCGCTCCGCCCATCTGCTGGTGGTGCAGGTGGCGGAGAGAGGACCTCCACCTCGGTCAGCGACAGAAGAGGAGGAACAGAGCTTATTAGGTTTTGTTAATTGTTGGGTGCAGAATGTCGAGAGGGAGGCTTGGGTTTCTGTTTCTTGTTCCTGATGGAGGAAAAAACAAAATGGGTTTTTCGGGGGAGGGTGTCAATTTGTTGAGTGAAGGGAGGAATGAAAAGTTTTCGAGAGGCCCCCTTGGGTTCTATGTGTTGATGTCCTTTTTGTTTGTGGTGAACAATGGCCTGGTGAGAATGGGTGATGTAGGTGTTGAGGTGGTTACCGAGTGAGAGGAGCATAGTAGTGGAGCAAAAAGGGGCGTGTGTGTTGGAGGAATCTTTTTTGTAAGTTGTAAGTTGTAAGTTGTAAGTTGTAAGTTGTAAGTTGTAAGTTGTAATTTGTAAGTTGTAAGTTGTAAGTTGTAAGTTGTAAGTTGTAAGTTGTAAGTTGTAAGTTGTAACCTGTAACCTGTAACCTGTAACCTGTAACCTGTAACCTGTAACCTGAAACCTGAAACCTGAAACCTGAAACCTGTAACCTGTAACCTGTAACCTGTAACCTGTAACCTGTAACCTGTAACCTGTAACCTGTAACCTGTAACCTGTAACCTATAACACGTAACCTGTAACGTAAAACCTGAAACCTGTTACGTGTAACCTGTAACCTGTAACCTGTAACCTGTAACTTGTAACCTGTAACCTGTAACCTGTAACTTGTAACCTGTAACCAGTAACCAGTAACCAGTAACCAGTAACCAGTAACCTGTAACCTGTAACCTGTAACCTGTAACCTCAAACCTGAAACCTGAAACCTGTAACCTGTAACCTGTAACCTGTAACCTGTAACCTATAACCTGTAACCTGTAACCTGTAACCTGTAACCTGTAACCTGTAATCTGTAACCTGTAACCTGTGACCTGTAACCTGTAACCTGTAACCTGTAACCTGTAACCTGTAACCTGTAACCTGTGACCTGTGACCTGTGACCTGTGACCTGTAACCTGTAACCTGTAACCTGTAACCTGTAACCTGTAACATGTAACCTGTAACATGTAACTTGTAACCTGTAACCTGTAACCTGAACCTGTAACTTTTAACTTGTAATTTTTAAACTGTAACCTGTAACGTGTAACTTCTAAACTCTAACTTCTCACCTGTAACATCTAATATGTATTATCTAACCTCTAACTTGTAACTTGTATCCATTAACCTGTAACCTATATCTTATAACTTTTAACTTGTAACCTGTAACCTGTAACCTGTAACCTTTAACCTGTAACCTGTAACCTGTAACCTGTAACCTGTAACCTGTAACCTGTAACCTGTAACCTGTAACATGTAACATGTAACCTGTAACAGTAACCAGTAACCAGTAACCAGTAACCAGTAACCAGTAACCTGTCACCTGTAACATGTAACCTGTAACCTGTAACCTGTAACCTGTAACCTGAAACCTGAAACCTGAAACCTGTAACCTGTAACCTGTAACCTGTAACCTGTAACCTGTAACCTGTAACATGTAACGTGTAACCTGTAACCTGTAACCTGTAACCTGTAACCTGTAACATGTAACCTGTAACATGCAACCTGTAACCTGTAACATGTAACCTGTAACATGCAAGCTGTAACCTGTAACGTAAAACCTGAAACCTGTAACCTGTTACGTGTAACCCGTAACCTGTAACCTGTAACCTTTAACCTGTAACCTGTAACCTGTAACCTGAAACCTGAAACCTGTAACCTGTAACCTGTAACCTGTGACCTGTGACCTGTGACCTGTGACCTGTGACCTGTGACCTGTGACCTGTGACTGTGACCTGTGACCTGTGACCTGTGACCTGTGACCTGTGACCTGTGACCTGTGACCTGTGACCTGTGACCTGTGACCTGTGACCTGTGACCTGTGACCTGTGACCTGTGACCTGTGACCTGTGACCTGTGACCTGTGACCTGTGACCTGTGACCTGTGACCTGTGACCTGTGACCTGTGACCTGTGACCTGTGACCTGTGACCTGTGACCTGTGACCTGTAACCTGGAACCTGGAACCTGTAACCTGGAACCTGTAACCTGTAACCTGTAACCTGTAACCTGTAACCTGTAACTTGTAACCTGTAACATATGACCTGTGACCTGTAACCTGTAACCTGTGACCTGTAACCTGTAACCTGTAACCTGTAACCTGTGACCTGTAACCTGTAACCTGTAACCTGTAACCTGTAACCTGTAACATGTAACCTGTAACCTGTAACCTGTAACCTGTAATCTGTAACCTGTAACCTGTGACCTGTAACCTGTAACCTGTAACCTGTAACCTGTAACCTGTAACCTGTAACCTGTAACCTGTAACCTGTAACCTGTATCCTGTAACCTGTAACTTGTAACCTGTAACCTGTAACCTATAACCTGTAACCTGTAACCTGTAACCTGTAACCTCTAACCTGTAACCTGTAACTTATAACTTGTAACTTGTAACCTGTAATCTGTAAACTGTAACCTGTAACATGTTACTTCTAAACTCTAACTTCTAACCTGTAACATGTAATATGTATTATCTAACCTCTAAATTGTAACTTGTATCCATTAACCTGTAACCTATATCTTGTAACTTTTAACCTGTAAGGTGTAACATGTAACATGTAACTTGTAACCTGTAACATGTAACCTGTAACATGTAACCTATAACCTGTAACCTATAACATGTAACCTAATTTATAACCTATATCATATAACATGTAAATTTTTACTAACCCACGCAATTTTTCTAATAAGGATTTTTTTCGATTAGTCATTTTTTGGAGATTAATTAGGCAACATATAAAATCCACAAATTTATATTTAGTAATTCAATTTTTATGCAAAAACAAATTTGATTCGCTATGAAGCTACTAAAAATTTTGTTGAAAAGATTTTGTGTGAATGAAATCTTATGTTTGATTAATCATAAATATAATTTAAGTCCCTTGTCTTTTATTTAGATTTGAATTAGAAAAATTTTGTTTTTTTTAGTTGAGCTAGTGAACCAATCCATAGTGAGCCAGACCATAGTGAGCCAGACCGGGTTCAAATTGTTTCGACTCGCTAAGAAGTGAGCCAAGTTAGGTTGGTTCACTCAATAACCAAATCGTGGTGGTTCGAACCGGGTTGGGTCAAGTGGCCCGTTTTGACAATACTATTCTTGTTAATGTAGGAATGGACAAGTTTCACTTTTTTTAAGGTTCGTGGATTTCATGTTAAGAAGTAGACTTTAAACCTAACTCAACCACACAAAATCGGCTTGTACAGTTAGGTTTGCACTCACTTTATATACTATAAATTGACCTTATCTCTAGTCGATGTGGAACTTCCAACACACCCTCCTCACGCCGAGGTATATACATCTTCAGCGTGAGACTAGACATTAATGGATGGTCTGATAACAGCCCGATAGCGGGTGAAAGATTATTCTCAACAAACAACAAATATCGATAGCATATGCTCTAACTTGGCTCTCATACCATGTTGAATATAGTGAAAATCATGTATGTGATTAATTTCCCTTGTGTTTGATATCTGTGTGTGTGTGTGCGTGTACGTGTGCGTGTGCGTGTGCGTGTGCGGGTGCATGCGTGCGTGCGTGCGTGATTTGCTTTTATTTTAGGCTTAATACTTCTTTTGGTCCCTCTTTAGGGGGTGAATGTTCAAGTGCGTCCTACCTTTTTTGAAAAGTTCAATGTTGTCCCAACTTGTGAAAAAAGTGTACAATCAAGTCCTTTTTGGTCACGACGTTAATTATTTAACGATCCAGCTGACAGCGTGGAGGCATGTGCAACGTGGTTGTTTTTGGTTCAGAACGTGGCTACCTAACTAAGGGTAAAAGTGTGATTTTAAAAAAAATTCACTTGGTTGGTTAAGGTTAAAAAAATCTGAGTTAGGGTTTGGGTTGCAGAAATCGCGATTTGGGGTTCAGCAATTTGGAGGAACTGTCTTCCAATTTGGGTGATCTTGAAGGTGAAATCTGCAGAACAAATTGAATTCCGCTTCACAGGTTAGGTTTTACATTTGCTAATTTTATGAAATTGAGGTATTGGATATGTTTTGAGTTACAGCAGTTGAAAAAGTTACAGCAGTTCCCAATTGAAGATCCACCCTGTTATTCACCATGTTAGGGAATCTATCAACAACAAATGCATCAAGTCAAATGAAGAAAAGATTAACTGAGAACTTCAAACCTTGTAATGAGGACAACCCCAAAAATTTCTCCCAGCATTCTTCGTAGTTCTGGTCACTTTGATTACTCCAATATCTCCCCAATAACAACTTGGGATTAACCCACCTCCCGTACAAGCACCACCATGGGACGAACGAGAAGATCCTTTGGCCCAACTTTTCGAAAACGAAGAACATCCTTGGGAAGCCATTCATATTTCTCCACAAACACTTTCCAAACCTCAAAGACCAATTGGGAGGAAACCAAACCCTAACCCCTTTTACTTTTTAACCAAGTGATTTTTTTTTAAATCACACATTTACCCTTAGTTAGGTAGCCACGTTCTGAACCAAAAACAGCCATGTTGCACTGATGCCTCCATGCTGTCAGCTGGATCGTTAAATATTTAACGCCGTGACCAAAAAGGACTTGATTGTACACTTTTTTCACAAGTTGGGACAAAATTGAACTTTTCAAAAAAGGTAGGACACACTTGAACATTCACCCCTAAAGAGGACCAAAAGAGGTATTAAGCCTTTATTTTATTCTAAATATACCACCACTTTGATTAAAAATAAAATAAAAAAAAATAACAAAAGAAATCAAAATATACCTATAACATCCATGAAAGAGTGAGTGAATTGGGACTTACTTTTGTATTCAACTTTTGAAGCATCCAACTTCATTACAACGGGAAGGGCGGGGTGGGGTGGATGCTAGTCTATTTGTCATTGTTATACAAAATAAAAATTTACCTTAACTTTGTCCCTATTTTCATCAACAACAAAACTTATGTCTATACAAATACTCGTGTTTGTTATATGTTGTCTTAAATATTATTTACATAATTTCTTCAATGTCAGATCTTTAAAAGGAAAATTGTGAGTGTCTTATTTACAAACTATTGCACTGATATAATTGATGAACTTTATATTGAAATCCAATTACAAAGTTTTTAAATGTTAGTGATAACTATTTTATAAATTATATGATGAATAACTTATTTTTAATTGATGTAAAAAGTGCTTTACACATTGAATGCACATTTATCAAAAGAACTTGTTTAAAGAGTGGTCAAGATTTTTAACAATTTGGCATTTGTAGAAAATAACCTTTACAAGACATTTTAACAATTTGTTTCATTAAATGGAAAACAAGTTTCATCACGTGATGAAGCATTTCAACCTCAAACATAGGTTCTAGTTGTGGAGGTATATACAATTAGTATGATAGATGATGAACTGATAGTATCCTTAGCCTGAAGTATGATCAAGCTGCAGCTGTTCTATGACTACTTTTTCAACAGCATCCACGAAGCTTGATATATTTTGCCGAACATGAGTATCCAAAGAATTGGCCAACTTCTGAAAAATCAAAAGCATGGTCAACATGTCAGGTATAAATCCACCAATATGATGTGGTTAAAAGGAATACTACAACAACAAAATCTTATCCTAGTATCACACAATTCGGTTGATCAGAAAAAGATAAACGAACAAAAATGGAAAGATTTACTTACTGCTTCATAAACTTATATTATTTCATTTTTTCAAATTTACACCGAAAGTTGACGTAGTTTCAAAAAGTGGATTTCAATGTAAGCAGATTATATTTAAGTTCAAGCTTCAACTCCTTTAACATTTAATAACCTCCATCACAACCCTGGTCTCAAACTGCAATTATACACTTTAGGAGACATATTACTGCATTTAGACTAGAACTGGCTGAGTCACTACGTTAGTTTTCTAGTTGTCAAAAGAAACTAAAGATACATTCTAGGACTAAGCTACTATGAGATTTCAATAGGTTCAGCAAACAATCAAGAACAATTTGTGAGCTTAAAACCCTGATACCACATTGATACTCTTCGGAAATATCCATAAATCACAAGAATGAACACAGAAATTTTATAGCTAATACAGACAGAATTTCCCTCACCTCAACTTTGCAATGAAAACTCAGAGAAGCTCTCTTCAAATCATCTGATCCCTTTATGCATATCAGCTTCAATGGAGAACCAAGTATGGGCCAGCCATGGGACAACTTTATGTACGCATCAGTTCCTCCTGCTATATGAGCCACAATAGTTTCATCTTTGTCCAAGTATTCAAGTGAATATCTGCATTGACCCAAAGAATGTAAAGAGATACTGAAAGATATCCCAATTTAAGAGCATCAAAGCCAAATATTCTCACCGCGATTTATTAGCATCCTTTATTACAAGACTCCTAAGTGTGCTTAGTATAATTCTATCTTGCACTTTCTGCATAAACCACTGCAACGAGAACTTGCTGCATGGTAAATGAATGTCAAGGCATGAGTTGTGGCCACAAGAAATCTGGGACCCATGATTAAGAAAAAAATGAGGACATGGCAAACCTGACAGACTTTGCATAATCAACAATGTCGCTCAAATATATATCATTTGGAAAAACCTAAATAATATATCCAAGAAATTTAATAAGTTATCTGAAGATAACAAGGATTACAAAAATGGAAAATTAAATTCACAAGTTTAAGTTTTTCATATGTTGTCTTTGCATCATAAATAAATGATATCATATCAAAACATCCTACCATACATACTCAAAGGAGATTACGAAAGAAACAAGTAAATGCATTTTGTGTTCTGCCAGGATCACATTAAAAGCATGACACAACAGTACTAATGAATAGATATAAATTCCTAAAACACCTGTGTTCTGCCAGGATCATATTAAAAATACGAAACAACAATACTAATGAATAGATATAAATTCCTAGAGCACTTAATCTGATAAGTTCTCCCTCTTGAATCATCTATGTGAAATCTAGTGTTCAAAGCAAAACTGGTAGTAGGTAGACAAGAAATGTTAGGGTACACAAGTTGGGAAAAATAAGTAAACCCTTCCATCAAAATCTCACCGGTATCTTTAAAAATCTATTGCATATTGTGATGGAATCTTTTATATCAACATAATATAACTAGAAAAATTTACTCGTTTATCAAACATGTGATAACATTGTAACATAGAGTTAGTTCTGAACTTAGCAAGATACTAATGAATTAGTGATATTAATAATAATTATAAAGTCAGTGCAATATTCTAATAAAGATCACTAACTTAAACCATGAAGTCCAAGGCACAACCAACTCAAAAATACACCATTAACAAGTTAATTCTTTTGAACAGCAATCCTCATACAAAAGTCAAATTATGATGAAGACCTATTTTCATACCTGGACATTCTTTAACTTCATAGTCCCTTCAAAAACTTCAATTAACAACTCATGATTCAGCTCAGCTGCATCAATGGTATCTTCTTGAACACTCAGCTGATAAAAAATGTCCTCAAATGATGGCATATAAGTGTGCAATGACAACCTAATGCAATTCTCACCAAATGCAAGCACTTTTAGACCCGTGAGCGCATCCTCAATCTGCTCTACAACTTCAAACCTGAATAAGGGAACAAGATGAGTAAGCTGTGACACAGAATCACAAATAAACATTTCAAGTGTAAGTGAAAGCTGACTCACCACTTCACTGTGAACTGAAGATCCTGCAGAGACTTTAGAATCAACTTCATTTCATCAATCTTATTTTCAAGTTCAAATAGCTGCAACATATGAAAAAAAAAAAAAAAAAACTATTTATGGATGTCATATAGTTTTGCATGTCTTTGAAACTAATTCAATTCAATCCCCAAGAAAGTAGCATGGATTCTAAGTGTCAACAACACCTCTAAATTTTTGTCTACATTTTCAGCAGCCAAATTTGAACAATCATCTCTTAGAATTGGGTCATCAATGCCTTCAGTAGCCTCAGATATGTTCTTCTGATCCTGTAGTTATTAAAAGCTAATATCAAAATATGATAACCACACGAAACCCCACTACAACTCCACATGTGCCAAAGGGATGGTCAATGAAGTGGATATAGTAATAACTAACGAAATTCACAGCAGCTGCCCATCAGAGTGAGCAAAGGAATTAGCCACAAACAGTATAAAACACAAACAGGTTCTTAATTTACAAGAGAACCAAGTAGGAAGCAGCAACCTTTGACTGAATATAATGTAAAGAAAAGTCCAATTCTTCAAGTTTGGCCTCCAATATGGCAGAATCTGGAGAGAGTGGAATAAGAAGCAAAATGTGAAATGATTCACGATGGTGACGTAATAGTAATAGTAATTCACGATGGGATTAAAAGATGGTAGGTGCTGGCAAGTGCGAGTGTGCGTGCAAGTGTGTAAGTGGGTGAGAGAGACCATCGTTGTGAATTTTGGTAAGAAGGCCAATCTGGTCAGCCATTTGGGCAGATTGAAAGTGGACAGTGTGAAGCTCCTCTTGCAAATGGTGTATGTAAGCATCTGGAGTGGGGCAACAAAAGTTAAGATTCAATTCTCACACAAAATGAGATGAAATGAGAAGAGAGAAGGGACTAAAAGAGAATAACCTTGAATTTCGAAAGAAGGGAAGTCGGATACAATGTGCTGTAGTGTATTCTGTAGTATTGAAAATTGAAAGTGAATAGATAGGAAGCCGTTGGGAATTGAAAACAGCCACGAATGAGAACAGGTAATCTAATCTAACCTCAAGATGAAGGGCGCAGCGATTGGGGGTATCCAATTCCAAAGGGTTGAAATCATGGTCAACGTCACAAAGCTTCTGAATCTGCGCCATCCGACTGAAACAAGCGCACAACAATATTAACAGAGAGAGGGTAAATAGAATGAGAAGACGGTAAATGAACCAATACCTGCGGAGATCGGTAAATCGGTCTTCAGCCATCTTTCTCTCAAAATCCAACACAACTTTTGCGGACTCGTTTAAGGCTTTATAATCTCCATTTGGCAAACGCAGAAAACACAAGCGCAAAGAAAATAGAAACCTTAACAAAATAACTTAGTGATGACAGAGCATCTAACCCTCTCACTGACCCAATAGCACGATAGTTGGTACAAGCATCAACCTGAAATTCAAATAAGCATATTGGAAAACGGCAGACGGAAATCCTAAAAACGAATGAAAAGCCCGTGAACCCCAAAACTAAGGAAACGATCAACACTATTCAAATATTATACATATGGTTCTATCATAAACACACACCCATTTTTTTTAATCAACAAAACTTCAACATATCATTTCAAAATATGCAAAAAATGCACTCCAATACACAACTTCAAGACAATAAATATCACAAATAGGAGAATTGGGTTTCTGCTATACAAAAACAGCTATAATAAATACTTACATTTTTCTACCCAACCAATGAAGCCATCGAAAGTGCCCAAAAAACCAACCACAAGGCACCGAAAAACAAACCACAGACCCCGAACTGACACCCACAAAACGGGGCAACACCGCAGCCAACGCACACAAGACAACAGCAAAAAACCACCCCCACCAAACTAGCCGAAAACCACCAAAACAAAACCGCCGACGCGCCGGAGAAAACAAAAAAAAAGGCAGAAACGACCCAAACCAACGGATTACTTCCAACAATGAACAAGGGGAGGAGAGGGCAGACCCAAATATAAACTCAGAAGGGTGAGAGAAAAGATAAATGTTTTACAAAAACATCTTGGAAGGAAACTCAGGGATGCAAAATTGAACTTGAAGCGAGGAATGAGGATAAAAGTTTGAAACTGAGACCAAAAGATGAGCCAAATTCAAATTCGAAAGCACTGATCATAGTTACCCCATTGCCCTTCTCTGTCCAATGACACTCAGCCCACCAAATTTTTAAATAGGGAAATGATTTTTTAACACCCAATTCGACTACTTGACAACCAATTAAAGAATAATACCGTCATAGAAAAAGTATTTTTTATAATAATAAATAAATAAAATAAATAATAAAGTAATAAATGTAAAATAAGTGTAAAAGATAACATCTTGGTTTTGGTGTTAGTAAATATTTCATTTGTTACTTTATTTTTTTTTTTTACTTATGAAGTTAATATTGGTAAGAATAGGTTAGAAAAATTAAATTGCGAATAAAAAAATATTATAAATGAGAAGGAAAATATAAGTGACAGAATGGAAATGTTATAAAAGGATTTAAGGTGAGAGGACATGAGAGAGGAAGGGAGAGAACTAAAATAACCAGCCTTTACGAGGCTTGAGTGCAACTTGTTGCTGCACCACCAAAATTGATGCGCGGCTCTCCAAATCCGGCGAGGCCAGAAAGTCGCCGATGACACCTAACTCTGGGAATTCGCTCCAGTTTGTGAGTCCTTGGGTCTGAGGGGACTCCATCCCATGCCTCCTTCCGACGATGAAGAAATCATGATCTTTCGCCACCTCACTAAGGAACGCTGCTGTCTCAGACCCTTCCCTTGCCACTATCTGTTGGTATCTTATGTTGTGTTTCATCTCTTCCATGGCTTCCCCTTCATCCCACTCCTCCTCTGCCTCGTATACCAGGTGGTACACCACCAGCTTCATCCCCATCTTCATCATAGCTCTCTTCGCTATGCACAGCGCCTCCTCGTCGTCCTCTCCCCCCAAATAAATCAACCCCACTCGAATTGAAGATTCCTCTCTCATTCTCTGCGAACCTCGCGACACCAGGATTCCGACCGAGCATGGAGCTTTTTCTAGCACCCTACAATTCAGTGCCCTTATGCTCTTCTCGTCCGATTCCACTTCCCCGTCCGTCGACCATCTCAGATGAAACGGAAGAATTATGATGGACGCCACCTTGTCAAAGGCAAGGTTGCAAACGTCTTCGTACATCAGGCTCGGTGGAGACACTGCGGTGCAGGGGTACGCCGTCACCACATGAGGGTTCTCGTGCTCGTAAACGTCGAAGGCAAGAATTACGTCGTCTGAGTATGACCTGTGTTGAAGCCCTGATTCTTGCCTTTGAATGCGATGCGGGATGAAAATTGGCAAGGCACGTCCCACCAACTCTATCAGATGCAATGCATCCACTATGATCGGACTTTCGGCCGTTGGACAACACAGGTCAATCATATCTATCATCGACGATATGTGGCTTGGCTTATGAATGCACACCAGTATCCTCAGCTCCGACCAAGCTCTTAAGCTCATGATGTTCCTTTTTTGGTACCCGGCGTATTTTCTTGAAGGGTCGTACAAAAACCTCACGGACCATTGCACTATGCATGCTACCACAATTATGCTCAGAATCATTATTCCGTATGTCAGCCCATCGATTACCTGCAAGTTTTTTTTTTCAATATATTAGAAATTCTGTATTAGGCATAATGGCATACAATAAGATAAGATGGATGATGATGACCTTGTAGTCGTATAAGAAGCAATAGAGTCCGATTTCCACAACGCCTTTGGAGTTTAAAATGAGGGAGAGGGAGAGAGCATCACGGAAGGGCATGTGGCAGTAGAGGGCGGGTAGAATGCAGGATAAAATTTTGACCAAGTGGGTGAGGATGATGACGAGACAGACAGCGAAAACCGATGTGGAGGAATAAGTGGAGGAAAAATCTGCTTTCAGCATGCAGATGGTGACGAAGATTGGCAGAAGGAAGGTGGTACCGAAGAAGTTAAGCTTCTTGACCAATGCAGCTCCTAGTGGAGGTCCCTCCGGCACGGCCAATCCCAGAATGAAAGCTCCGAGCACGAATTCTTGGTTTATTTTAACCGAAACCCAACCTAAGAGAAAGAGCAGTACGATGATGACGTAGAGGTAACCATCTTTGACAGGTCTTCCTTCTGGTGTACGTCTGACGATCCAAAACATTACTGGGCGACACACCAATGGAACAAAGATAGCCATTGCAAACAAACCCAAGAGGTTTGTAACAATCTCTTTGGTACCATCACCCTCACTAAACATAAAAACAGTGCCGATGGTGGTACCGAATGTGCACAGTACGTCACTCACCAATGCGGCAGACAATGCCAATTTTCCAAGTTCGGAGTTTTGGATTTGAAGTTCATTGAGAAGGGAAGCAATGACGGCAAATGAAATGACAGTGTGGGAGACCAATGCAACAAGGAAACTGTTGTAGTTATGATCGATGACTTCAAGCAGTGGATGTGTTAGTACGGCCAAGAATGCAGCTGCGGTGAGTATGGGAACTACCAATCCGGTAATGGCAATGGTCCATGCCTTCTTTCCCATCCTTGTTATCAAGCTAAAATCCATCTGCACACCGTTTATGAAAATGAAAATCACAAAACCAATCGACGTTATTGTTGTGATGGTGTCGTGAGTTCCATACGGAAACAGCACCCTCATGTACGACCCCACTGGTTCACCCACAAAAAGAGCTTGCAGAACTAGCCCAGCCTGTGTAAACAAACAAATGGATCAATACATATAATTAATATGATTGCACAAAAACAAGTGTTGATTGAGACATATATATACCATCATCTGGGAAATAAAGAGAGGAACTTTGAAGGGCATGAGGATGAGCCGACAGATTTGGGTGATGGCAAATATTAGAAGGACTTGTAACTCAAACAGGGGGAGAAAAGATTTCATTGGAGTTCTTGTATTTTGTGGGCTACGCCATAACCCATCTGAAACAATGTGGGGTGGAGCATCAAGACATACCTCGTACCTTTGTCTCCTTTCATCCACTTCCGTGATTGAGACGAACATCGTTTCACTTGCATTCAACGCCATTTTCCCCACCAGTTAATCAATATCTCAGACTGATAACAAAAATTTACTCAATCAATTCTCCCAATATTGATCTGTGGAGTTTGAAAGAAGGTATATCACATATATGTATATGTCTGTATTCCATGATTATCTGATGATACAGCCTATCCAAAGTTTGACCACAGTTGTCAACTAGAGTATTAATCTTTTAGGATGTAACAAATCGTTTTTTCTTTCATAAGTAATTATAGTTTCTCATCCTCATCATCAACCAACTTCAGACCATACAACTATATTTACACCTTACATCTTCGCACAGTTGTAATCTCCTAACTAATTTTAACTATCTATTGTAATTAGAAAAATATAACTGAATAATGTTCCCAATTATGTAGATACATGTCACTTCAAAGATTAAGATTACCCAATCTCTTCTGTGTATCTTTTAATAAACGATAACAGTGATTGTAGAGTTCAAAAATAATAAAAAGTACTAATTTAACCGTTCAAAACAACAATTTAACTATATTTATATTTATTTGTTATCTTAAAATTTTAAATATACACTATTATATTATTAAAGAGATTGTGAAATGATTGTAACTTTTATTTTCATAAGAAGTTTCAAAATATTATTTTTCTTTAATAAAAAAAACTCATAAAAAAAAACTCCGACCTGCCGGATTCGAACCAGCGACCTAAGGATTGTCTGCAGACATTAACCAACTACAGTCCTCCGCTCTACCAACTGAGCTAAGGTCGGCACACGATGTGTAATTTCAACAGTAATTTTAATTCAAGCAATATTATGTCATTATTGTTTGTGAAAATACCCATTTCTTAAAGACTTTAATGTTAATATAACTTTTATCATGGGTAATTGTCCAATACTTAGTAATATTATATATCAAAATTCATAACCGTATTTAAATTTTTCAATTATAATTAATTCTCTGATATAATAAATTTTATCCACGTATATTTTATTATGTTTCAACTGTTAATAAGGATGAATCACTATTAGAAATTCTAAATGGAACTAATTATTTTTATAACTTTGTAAAGGTTATAAAATTATTTTCTTTCAATGAGACTTTAATTTATGAAATGTTTTATATTACTAGATTCATAAATTAAGACATTTTTTTATTAATGAAAATGATTTTAATTTTAAATTGTGATGAAAATTATATAATTTTTTTCTTTAACCGAAAGATATTTAAGAAGGATGAACTTTAAGTTATTATTAAAACTAGAATTTCAAAATGTATATTTTTGTAAAATGATAGAAATCTAATCATATTTATGTGATATCTATAAATACTAACATTTTTGTTCGAATCCCAAGTTCTTTCATATTTCTAATATAATGTGGAACTTAAATTTATATTTGAATTTTTAAATAAGTGAGTTTTTTAGGAAATATTTATATAAGATAGCAGATATGATCATCAACTAAATCGATCACCAAAACAAATAAATAGTTTTACCTTCAACCCAAAAACATTATAAGGCATTAATCAAGTTTATAGATATTCTTTCTTTTATAATACTTAATTTTCTTATTTCTATTTGAATTTATACTTGAATTTCTCAACACGCACACACAATCTCACTAAATTGTCTAATAATCTAAAATACATTGGCTATATATGTTTTTAAGACAGAAAGACTCCCACAGCAACATCAAGAAAAGGCAAGTTGTTAACTCATGACTAAAATTTTCCAAATTATAAGGAGACATTTTTTTTTTCTGAATCAAGTGAAAGATTCTTTGAGACTAATAATGACATTAATAGCTCATATTTATTTAAAGTTAATCAATTGAATGTGAAAAAATCATTACTTAATAATGATATAGAAGAAAAGGTTTACACCAAAGCGGAAGCACATGAAAAATATTTTTATACGTTTCAATGGTTAAAAATCGTTTATATGCAGTTAGAATATTGAGAAACAGTAATCAGTTATTGATAGGAGAAAGCTAAAAAAAGTAATGAGAAATCCGAACATTTAAAAACACTCAACTTCAAGTAAACACGTACTCTTCGCGAAGCTCAAATTTATTTATTTTTTTCACACTTTTGACAGCCATAGTTTTGCAGCAACATGTCTCCTAAATGGCACATTCTGGGATGAAGTTATCCAATGAGACTCAAGGTCTGAACAATATTATAAAACAATAAAACATTATAAATTATTTTTCTTTCCCTTTTCAAAAACGTATTACAAGTCAATATATAGAACTTCTATATTTCTGTTAGACCCAACTTTACATGCTCATGAAAACCAAATGTTGTCTCTATTTATCACATTCCCCATTTCATTCATCGACTCTGCTAACACCATCGTAAACTTTTTGCGAGAAGAGAGTAAACAATTGAGTGAGTGGGGTACAACCATAAACATTAAAAGCCACATGGGCTAATCACCCGTTTTAAAGCTTCAACAATTTATTATTCATTTGAGGGTGCAAGGGTGGTGAATAACTGAAAATAGAGGCGAAATCCACCAAGAACATGGTAACATGGACTTACAACTAAAAATAAAATAACAAAACCAGAGTACGCAAAAATACCCGTTGCTGCTCCGAACCAACATTTATAATTACAGAGTAATTTACAATTATAAAATCGAAAACTCTATGTTAGAGAAAAAAAACACAAAGCAAAATAATCACGGAGAATTTCATTAGCCTGACTGTACACGTAACTTGTTTGCCACATGGAGCAAATGACTGATGTTTGTAGAAGGATAACTTTGCAGCAACTTGAGGTTAGAAGTGAAATCGCCCGCTAGGAGGCGCCTACGGACGAGAATTAGCATTGCGCAGCATATTCTAAGAAGTGTTTCCTACACAGTATCGCAAGAGTTAATTTCCCTCCTTATTCTATTTTCACTGAATGAAAAAATAATTACTAGATATTTTGAAAAGCAAGATCCTAAGACGTCCTGACCAACCATTACCAGTTCTATGCAACAATATGATAACCAAAAGGAATTTATTGTTCCAATACTACAATCAAGGAAAGCACATGACTTGTAAGGTGTCACATACCCTAGTTTTCTCAAGCGAAACACAAAAGGAAGTAACTTCGACCTTGTTCTAATCATCTTTCCTTTCAGAAAAGATGCTATAAACTGCAGATTACACTTGCAGGTCGGGGGTAAATAGAGCAAGCGTTATAAAGTATAGTAAACAAAAGAACTGTTCTTAATGATGTTTAATAAGTTTTTAATTAGGACATCTTCTGGATAGTTGCAGGTTTTCGGTTTAGTTTTCCAATATAAATTGCAAGACATCCGTGAAACTATTTACTTAGGCCGTAATTAGTTCCTATACAAGAAAAATAGTAAGTTATAGTTCCCATACAGCTTTTGTTTGGCGGTTTATCATCTTTGGAAAGTTTTCATGGCGGTTTTATATAATAAAAAGTTTTCGGCAGAGTCCTCAACAGGGACCGCACTGCTTTCAGGGAGAGAGTGATTTGGGTAATAATTTTTGTATATAATAAGGTGTACACAATTACATGCATATATAAATTGATTGTCATTTTGTTTGGAAAAAGTTGTTAACCAAATAAATATGTATTGAGTTTGTTGAATCCAATGACCAACTCACACATGTGTTAACCAATTCTTTAAGAGAACCTAAAATTGAGTTTATTTGTTCCAAGCTTCAGACATACAATTTTTATAATCTAACTTGAGGAAGGGTGTTGAAATAATTAGTAACTCTATGTAATCATTACGTCTAAGGTAAGGAGTTGTGTGTTAGATAACCTTTATACCTAGCTCTTTGTCTAAGTAGTCTAAGATAGTGCTTTAATGTTTAATCTTCCTATTGTATCATCTTTTCATATATATAAATAGAGGACTATGAGAGGGATTCACTAAGCCCTCATAACATATATTTTCTCTCTTGTTTAAATCTTAAGTGTATGTATTGCATAAATCAAAGGGAGTAGTTGACTAGTTGAGGAATGATGAAATGGTAAGAGCTTCTGCTTTCAGGGAGAGAGTGATTCCAGAAGTATTACGACTCATGTGGTTTCAGTTTACAACTTGAAAAATGAAAACTACAATAAATTGAGAACTAATTTATAAAACTGAAAACTAGTTTAGGTTTTAAAAATTCCAAAACTAAAAACTGACAAGCAAAACTAGAAGTTGACGAGACAACCAACCTAAAACTGAAAACTAGTTCCCCCTCTTGTTGCCAGTCTTTGGTGAATGGAATTTCCTGAGGGTCTTGGGGCAGTTGCGATGTTTTCTTGTACTGTTTTCTCTGTCAAATGTGTTTTTGCGGCTTCTTATTGGGGTTTTGTTTTATTTTCCTTCAACTGTGTGACTTCGCTTGGAGGATAACTTAAAGCTAACTCCTGATTTTTTTATTTTATTATTGTTTATTCTCTTCAACATTATTAATGTAAAACTAGTAAAGAAGCGCAACCTACTATCTAAATAGGTCAATGCCTTTCCTTTTTATTAGCTACCTTAAAGTAACCCTGAAACTTAAAATCCAATATCATCTATTACCATTGACATCGCTAAGTGTGGCGGATCATGAGGTTAAATGTCAATCCATTAATTTTATTGAGGGAAAAGTTTAGGGGGACCATTGGGTTAAATGTCAGACCATTAATTTTATTGAGGGAAAAGTTTAGGGAGTCAAATATAGTATAAGGAAAATAGGAGCAAAACTGTACCTGTGGACCCTCTGGATCGCTTAAAATGACGTCCCAAATATGGAGGATGTCCGAAAAATTAAATTCTTGAGTCAAGAGGAGAGTAATCCACCTAAATGCATAGAATTGGGGATTGACCTGAAATTTGAATGTGAGATTTTTCATTTTTCCGATCAACTGCTCAATAACCAAATCAAACACGTACTTGAATCATCTGAAATTTGAACATTATACCGACTAATTAAAGACTAAAAGTGACACTTAACTAGTAGATGAACACAAAAACTGTCAACCAAAAAGAAAAAAAAAGGTCCAAAAAGAACAGGTGCAACATAGAACGCGTCACTGAATCAATGAAGATGGCAGGAACACACTTACTAGATCATTTATTATTTATTTTATGAATAAAATATTGGAGAAAAATGAAAATATTTTTTGAACAAATTTAATAAAACAGAAAAGAGATGATAGGACAATGTCTTCATCCCTCGCCCTTGTAATTATTTGCCAAACAAAATGAGTTAGCCACCATCGCTCTAAGGCGTTTCTTTTAGATAGAGCACGTACTTAAATTGCCTCTTACCTGAGTAGTAACCTCAAGATGACGCCACAGTTCTTCATCGTGTTCTTTTAAAAGCTGGGACAATCTTGTAATAGTGGAACGGATTCCAACAATACTATTATCAAGTTGTTGACAAAAATTATCTTGGAACCCACTCAATAGCTCAACAAAACAAAAGAATGTGTCTGCTTCAGCAAAGGCCTGCATTTAGTTATTGGAAACAGCTGGGAAAATTCAAAATCACGAGTAAAACGAAACTACATAATCAATCACTGCTATCTGAGCAACTTTTAGTAAACAAAAACCTCTTATCAACATCCCCATGGCCATATTTTTTTTATAAAAAGGTTTCTCTCCAGAAATCATCATTATGAAGCTTTGAAATACATTGGCACCCCAAAGCTTCAACAATCATGTGCTTCTAGAGCAAGATGCATTAAAAAGAAAAAGAAAAGATACAAAATATTACAACCAACCATTGGGGTCAACACTAAACCCATGCAGCAATCAAGAAAACCCGGTAGCCCATACCGGTTCCTAAAAAAGTCCTGAGTAAAATAAGTGGGCAACCTACCATACCAAGCAAACTCTACCCTGGAATCCAAACCCGAATTACCAAGTCTGTCATCACATTTATTTCCTTCTCTGTATATAAGAGAAACATGAAAATTAATAGCCTTAAACAAAGAAATCCCAATGGCCATATTAATTATTTCACCTTTTCTCATTTTGTTATATGTACATGAAAACATTGTATATCACAGATGGCAATATTTACTGTCCTAATTACCTAAGTAAGCATTCTCCATTTTCTAAGTTTGCAAGGATGTACTCACAGCATTTTCCTCATCGGGGTCATTTTTGAACACATAGAAGAGAGGGGCCACTACTTCATTCATCCCTTGAACGTATCTTATACCTTGGTTCAACTTTGCAAAAATAATTAATATGTTCTTTAAAGCATCCTGAAAATTCCCCAAAAGTTGAAAGTCAAGAAAAAGGATTGAGTTACTCAATTTGTCTATATGAATTTCAAAATAAATAGAGGAACAACCTGATTAGATTTTGCCAATTGAGAATCACCGGAGAAGAACTGTATATCTGGATGAGTACGTTTTACATCACGATCAATCTGCTCTATGAGCTCTGTGTCCTAGAAAAATGAAAAAAATAAAAAGAGGAGTACAGGAGATTAGATTAAGTTTTGAGTAACAGTAGTCATGACACAGGAAGTAGCATAGAAGTTCATAAAAGATTAAAATATTGATAACGGAAAGATCATTAGCAGTATTGGTACAGGTTGCGCTGTGTTAAACTAATTCCCCCCACAGACACAGTGGTAATGGTAGCACAGATTGTATATATAGAAGCAAACCAGAAACTTAGCATGCAATTGAGAATACTGTATCTGTAAGTGTAGAAAGTAACGAGAAGAATTGCAGTAAATGGCTTTGTAATTTCTTAACCGTAAAGTGGGTGATATTTATGTGTAAATAAGACGTATAATTAATCTTAGGCAGAAAAAAAATGCATAGATATTAGATTAGTACCTGGAAGAATTGATTCCATATGCTGGTCTTGCCAAGACTCAAAGGGTGATCCTCATGAGTGACTTGTGATCTAGAAAGCAAGATACGAGTCTCAGATTTTGCATCATCGATGTCATGAGCAGCGGAGCTGTAGATCCTCCTCGTGATTTCTGACTGACTAGGCACAGAAACATTCAGAAGTGTGTGGTTGGGACTCTAAGAAAGGAAATAATTGATGTAGGTGACGAACTTACAGGATTCATGAGGAGGTCGTCTTTGAATTGTCTGTACTGGGACCTCTTCTTGGCTAATTCAGAGGACCAAAGGGCACGATCGGACGGAAGATATCCAAGCAAAAGCTGAAAAGATTAAAAAACAACATAAATTGTAACTGTGTCTCTGTGTGTGAGA
Source organism: Vigna reflexopilosa (assembly GCA_027742785.1). Taxonomy (NCBI): domain Eukaryota; kingdom Viridiplantae; phylum Streptophyta; class Magnoliopsida; order Fabales; family Fabaceae; genus Vigna; species Vigna reflexopilosa. The sequence goes on along the minus strand of CM050914.1, from coordinate 122,089 downwards.
TGACATTAAATTGGTAAAGAGAGGGTAGGTACCTTCCAGAGCGTAGGGCGTAAAGCAGAGGCGGCAGCACGAGGAATACCTTGAGAAGCGACTCTCCTCAACTCGCGCATGTCTATCATCTTCCTAGATAACTAATCACAAACTAACTTAGCAGCCAAAAAAAAAAAACTAAAAAAAATCAATTAGTCCATGGATAAATGATTGGGAAAGCTAACCTCGGTCAACAATTGAGCCTGAGAGGAGATGTCATCGGCGGCGGAGGATGCAGAAGCAGAAGAGTCGACGGACGAAGAAGAAGGAGAGGCATTGTGATTAGTTGGAGGATCTTCTCTGACAGAAACTGGAGGAGGCGGAGGAGGAGGCGGCGGAGGAGGAGGAGGAGGAGGAGAGGGCGGGCTAAAGTGGTGGTGATCGGAGGGGGAGGACCACAGAGAACTGTTCATCCACTCCGGTACCTGTTTCTTCTTCTTCATCATTCTCCTTGTTTTACTTTCTATCTAGGGTTTCTCCGCTCAGGGTTAGGACTAGAATATATTAGATTTGCTTCCACTGCATAAGAAAAAATTGAAATTGAGATTGGAATTGGAATTCGAAATTGGAAGAGAAAATATTCAACTCAACAGCAACCAACATCGAGGCACGCATTTGCAATTTTGTATTTACACCTCTTCATCTACTCTTCTCTGCTTGTATTGTATCTATACACATGGCCCCGCTACACTATGCCACCACAACACACTTCACCACATAACACAAACACAACACCATCTACACCAAATGCCAATTCCCTTCATGCCTTACTGTAACAATTTCTTCATTTTCTTCTAAATCACCTTTCGGATTAAAACACTTCATCAACGCTTCCAAACTTAGCTCATTATTAACTACATATTATACACCAAATTCCACATTTTTAATCTCAATTCTTAATAAGTTATTTAATTGGTAACCAACAAATAATTAAAATAACACCAAATTTTCCATGCTATACATTTTAATGAAAAATCCTTTGTAATTATCATAAAAATTATTTACTTCGTTCCATTAAACTCGTTGTATAACTTACTACGATGAGAGTTTCTTTAAAACAAAAAAGGCCTGTAAGTTATTTTCTTCTTGATAAAGGAAACAACAAGATCATTTAACTCGCAAACTATTCAAACCTCCCTAAAGCCTGTTCTAACAACACAAACGGAAGTAATTCAAGATTTTGTTTGAAAGCAATGTCTTTTCCGTTAAAAGAATTCGGTTTTGCTGTGAAAATTCTGGGTCCACAATGTCAGTAAAGCTACGACCTGGAGAATGTTTTGAACAACTTGATGTCGTTACAACTCTGAATCAAAAGGCATAACCAGTCGGAAACGTGATTTGCATTCTTACTGAAATTCCGAGTTGGAAGAAAGCTTGAAGAAACCTTTGTTTGCAGTGTACTTTTCAAAATAGTAGTTTCTCTCCAATTTTTCAATGGTGAGTGCAAAAGGAGTTTTCTTCAACTTTAAAATATCTTCGTATATTCTCATTTTTTTTTCTTTCATCTTCTACTTAAAAAGTGTGTCAATTTTATTTATCAACAGACTACTGTCTTTTTTTTTTTCTGAACAGCTGTTCCACTGGTTTTTAGATCGTTATGCCTATAAGAAATACAACTGTAGTCTGTAATTAACCGAGTATTCCATTTTGATGTTGTCAATCTGGATATACCTCATACAGTATTCTGAAATTGATTAACATATGTAATAATCAACTTCAGTATAGTTTGTCACTGCAGCTTTCTAAATAAAATTTGTATGTGCCAAGGGTATATACAATTAAGGATTTGTTACCCAGCTTATGAGTCTGGGGTGCATAATTTGTTTTTGCAAACCTCGTCAACCAATTTACCAAAACCATATAAAGATCACCTTACAGTGAAGCGATAAATGAAGAAGCTCTATATGTTTGAACAATGAACCCTGGCAAACATATTGTCCCTACCAACCAAGAGAAAATAAGTCTTGCTCGCACCATAAAGAAGAAACACAATGTAAATGCAAATAAAACCGAGCGTAACTTTAATCTGTCGTAGTGTTATTTACAGTCCAAGAAAGAAGCTGGGGGAATAATACAGTTTCTAGTCAGAGTAACAGTAACCATATGCTACCTACATCTTCAAAACTAGTCTAATAGACAAAACCATTCTAATCACAGTAAAGATATCAGATATAATTTACAAGTCCGTAAGTGTAAACATCAAAAAAACAATCTTCCGAAAACAAGAAACCTCTTCTTTGAAAACTACTTACAAATTTCAAAAACTCTTTCACATGTCAATAATAAAGAGAATAATCCAAATTAGTATTCTGCTTTACTAGCTTTGCACTGCCAACACCTGCAACTGATCTAGAAAAACTTCCAAGCTCATTTCATCAGTAAATATAATATCTGATCCATCTGTGTAGGTTGAATTTTGAGTAACAGATGGATTCAACTTGGCGAGAAGAAATCTAGCCTGGCTACTATGCTGGTCACATCTTATAATCCTTGGCACTGGAACCCTGTCGGCCACCAATTGCTCTGCATCCAGTTCCGGGGCTTCCAACAGCTTTCTGAAGTTCTCATGATTGGGGTCCTTATCATAACCCAGCTTCCTCCACTGAGCGATCTTGGACCCGTGATGAATCACCACATAGAAGAAAGAATCAAAGAGCAAGATAAAATCCGGAGAAACAGAACGAATATCCAGCAGTACTGGAACAGGTGGACCATCAAACGAATATTGGAAAAGCGTAGGTTGAATCATTATAAGCGATCCTACAACTCCCTCGCGGTTCAGCATGAGCCGGAAAAAAGCAGTCTCATCAGGAGTAGTGTTACATACATCAATGAATTGAGATCGCCTCAAGTGAAACATAAACTGGGGATAGAGCGAAAAGTTGGAGGATAGGCGGAAGGAAGATGGGTCTTCCGGCACATAGTCCCCAAACTTAGAAGTAAAACGTATGAGCGTGTCATCCAGCCATCTAATAACATCACGGGGATGGCATTCCTGTGCACGTAGAATGGCAAGTCTTGCCATAACTGCAGCGGCGGCTTCTTGATCAAATCCAGCAGCAATATCAGCAGAATGGTTTGCAACCCATCGTCTAGCAGCAGTTGTCACTCTTTTCCGGCATCCCATGTTCCCCTGCCTGTACCGCGTGATAAACTGAATCAAAAATGCGGAGCCGGGTTGAATTCTTTGCCGCTGATTCACTTGGAAGAAAAAAGCAATGCAAGTTTTGTGGGTAAGAGTGTTTAACTTCCACAAAGAGGTGCCACCTTGTCCAACCTCAGCGTCACTTACCAAACTGTTCTTTCTATGCAGAGACACGCAAGGGCCAAGTGCTCCACAGATTTGGACATCTTTGGTGGTAACTATCTCAATAGTGGCATCAAAGTTCATCTTCAAATGGCCCTGGTTGTCAGACTTGAACATATGCCCGAGACATTTCTTGAACTGATCGGATTCGAAAGATTCGGAGAGAATCATGAATCCACCAGACTGCTCAACAGGTTGTCGAAGCTCGGCGGCCCCAACTTGGTCGAGCGAACAGGCAAAGAGATCAAGAATAACAGACGCATCAGATAGCCTCTTTGAGAGTTGGTTATAGAAAGAGCAAGAGTTGGCGTGGTGTCTGGCTTGGTTGTTGAAGATGTGATGGTGGGTTCTGATGGGTTGGCGGAGATCAGAATCAACAACGATTCCGGGTCCGATAGTGGCAGGTCCAGAGGTGAAGAGCATGATCCTGGAGCCTGTGGTGACAAGGCAAGACTCTAGAAGTCCGAGGGCGACGGAAATGGCAGTGCCGGTGCATCTTGGAGGGCGAGTGGCGGAGGAGGAGTCGAATGTGGAATGGATGTCTTCAATTGCAGAAGTGATGGAGAATTCACATTCGGAAAATGGCAACAGAAAATCCTGTTTTGGGGTGTGTCCGTGATGCAGCGGGTGGGGGCGGCCGATGTTGAGGAACTGGCGGATCTGAGGGAGAGATTAAGGAAGATTAAATAAAGTCAGTTGATGATCGAATGAAGTGGATTGAGTTGAAAAGAAAGCGGGGATTGAATCAGAAGAAGTAAGAATAATAAGAGTAGTAGAGTGGAATACCTGATTGGAGGAGAGATGGCGGCTGCCGTGAAAGAGGTGGAGGGAGGAACAGGGGGAAGAGGCGAGATGGTGGAGATAGACCATGGAATCGAAAGTGAGGAGAGCGACGAGGGCGTGATCGGGAAAGTGGTGGTGGAGGAGGAGGAGGAGGTCCTTCTTGAGGGAGAGCAGTTGGTCGTCGGGGGAGGAAAGATCGATGAGAAAGACGAAGGCGGGGGGAGGGGGAGGGGGAGAGGAGGAGGGGAGAGAAGGAGAGTACTCGACGGTGCTGTAGGTGGGAAACAGTTCGGCAGGGAGGTTGGTGTCGGCGATGGGGCGGGGAAAGGGGTTGCGGAGGAAGCAGAAGGGGCAGTGCCAGATGCGAGACTGGTAGTCGAGGCGTGCGTAGGGGTTCAAAACGGCGGCGCATCGCGAACAGAGAAGAGGGTGGTATGGTAGGATAGGGACCTCACTCACCATCAATGGACTACACATTATGCTCAGAGGGATCACCAGATTCGTCCCCTCCGCCGACCACGAATTCCACGTCCACCGGAGCCCTTCCACCGCCTCCAATTCCAGCAGGTCCATCTCTCTCACACACGCACACACTCGCTCTCTATTTCCCTTGCCCTTTGCACCCACCAAATTCCATTCCAACCTTCCTTTACCCTTCTACACCGAAATCTTCTTCTGCACCTTTTCAAAATTTGTTCAATTATATTTAGTGAAGAACTAATTTTGTTCTGGATATAATAATCACAAAATTAATCATCAAATCATGTATACATATACTTATAAAGTTTATATTCATTCTTAATCTCTCAGATATATTCTCCAACTAAGGTGAAAAAATGATAAGAGAAATAAGGTTAATCTTGTTCTTTTTGTAGAGTCCCTAAGAAATTCACACATTGATGCCACTTCCTTCCGTTGATATTCCCACTACTTGCTTAGGTGATTTCAAATTAAATATTTCCAAGCCCTACTTTTATATTGCATGATTTTATTTTATTTTTCTCTATTTTAGAAGCGATAATGTATTTCATAGATAATCACCGTAATTATAACAGGTAATATAAGAATCTTGAGTACGACCTATTAATACAGAATTCTAACAGTTTTTTTATTATTAATTTATATGTCTAACTTTTCTATTATAATAAGTAGTGATGAAATATATTACTAATTTCTAAAACATGTACACATTTTTTATCTATTTATAAAATTTAACTTTTTTAACCAAAAATAATTTATTAAACTGATTCTTTTATTGTTTTTTAGTCTAAATTTATGATTTTTAAAAATATAAAATAATACTAATTAAATAGATTAAGTTGTTTTTAAACCAATATTTATTAGTTGAATTTGATTTATTTGATGTGATTAAATAAGTTCAATTTTTTACCTTCAATTTTTAACCTTGGTCTCGCCTACATTAATTTAATATAGGTTATATTTAGTTTAGGAATAGGAGATGAGTTATGTTTAAAAGTTAAAGGTTTAATTAATCTTTTGGTCCCCAATTTTATGATACTGTTTATTTGGTCTTTATTTTTGAAAAAAAATGTCAATTTCGTTCACACTTTGTGTAATGTGTATCAATTAAGTTCATTTTATTAATTTTGTAGAAATGGTGTTAACTGAATGATAACGTGACAACACATTATGACAACATGGCGAAATACATTTGAAATGAGTAAAGATGTTTAAATTTATTATGCAACGATGTTCTTGACATGTGTATACAAAGAATGAACTTATACGTGGTTACTCTAAGTGAATATGAGTCCCAAGTAAAGTTTGGAGGTTACTATTATGTGTTGAGAGTTGCATGGTGGGTCTTGGTTCATAAAGTGTTCTTCCCTACTTGCAAGTTGGTTAACGAAGTCTTCTTCTTCTTTCATTGGGAGTTCGTTGAAGAAGTGTTGTCTACTATCTGGTTTGGAGTTGCTTCACGAAATCTTGTTCTGTCCTTGCACGTTGGCTTAGAAAGTGGCAATGTCATAAAATTAGTGTTGTTCGTCTTGTTCATGATGGGAGATCTCTCGTGGTGGTTCATCCAAAAGATTGGTTGGAATACAAATATGTCATTGTATAGAAATTGTTGTCTTACAATTGTTAACATAAAAGAATAATCAGTGTTGGATTGAAAAAATATAATCTCACAAAACTTCAAACTGCTATTATAAATTTAAAGTTAAAAGTTAAAAATAATAACAAAATAACAAATAATTAATGATTCAATTTAATATTTACATAAAATAAAATAAGAGAAAAAAGAAATTTAATATTAAGAAAAGAGAATTAAACATATTACAATATATTCTTCTTCACAGTAAAATAAAATCTTATTTCTCTTTTTCTCTCTCTATGATGAAACAGGAAAGACATTGAGAAAGTGAATCTTAGTTAACAATAATACATACTAATATGTTAGTTTATTTTTAAAAGCTAAAAATTAAATAAAAAGTAGTTTGTAATTTTTTTTTTATTATATTATTACTTAAAATGACACAATACACAATATTATTGAATATTTATAAATTAAGTTTTAATTTTTAATTATAATAATTTAATTTAACATGTAGAAATAACGATTATTTTAATTTATCTTATTTGAAACATCATAAATTGATAAAATATTAAAAAATATTTATAAAAGTAAATATGCTTTTAATATATATATATAACATAAAAAATATAAAAAGTTAACGGATCAGTCACTAGACCTAATTTTTTTATTACAAATAATGTATTTTTTTATGGAACGACACCAAACCTAGACAAAATAAATAAAAATAACTTGTTTGTTTGACTCCTATCATAAAACTTCCATAAAATAATATATATTATTTATAAAAATAATAATAAGACCATCTTTATTAAAAATTAATAAAACAGGTGTATGTATTTTTTTTTTATTTAGACAACAAAAATTAATAAAATTATAATGGTAAAATTGAATATAAATAATTTTATAATTTTATTGTAAATACATTTTTTATTTATTTTGTAAGTATTTTTTTAATTATAGATAATTATTTTAGTTTAAAAAGTAAAAAATTTCAAAAATATTCAAATGAAAAGAAAAAATAAATTTTGAAAAATAACCATTTGAATAATAAATTGACAAAATAATTATTTTAATTTAAAAAAAATTACTTAAGAAAGAGAAAATTTGAAAAGGAAAAATAAACACAAAAATGGTCTTTCTATATGTTAACATTTTTTTAGAATGTTTTTATATCTTTTGTTTAAAAGTAGTTTATTGACTCATTATTACTTATACTACACTCTTTTTTAAGGATGTGAGTCTTATACTAATTTTCGATTTCTCTTTCTCCCTCTCTCTGTATATATTACTGATATTCATTTTTTCAGATAATAAAAAATAATAAAATTATTATAATTGTGAAAATAAATTATAGATAATTTATATTTATTTTGTGAGTATATTTTTTATTATAGATAATTATTTTAATATTAAAAAATGCTTAAATTTAAAAAATGCTTATTCAAAGAATAAAATTGTTAAAGAATTATATATGCTAAAAGAAATTTTTCTTTTGTTAATATTAGAAATTTAATGTATGTATACCTACTATTTTTTTTTTCAAAACTAAAGACTTATTATAAATCAAGAATACCATAAATTTAACCTTCTACATTTAACAAATCATTCACATATCACCAATAAATTAAATTAACAATTTCACACGTCAAGTCAACAAATGCAATATCAATTCAATAATCAAATTAGAGAGTACCCAACAATCAAATTAGATCATGTATAAATATTATGAGTAGTTTTCTTTATCTTGGTTAAACATTTTCTTTATTAAATTACTCCTTAGAACTCAATTTCTTATAAAATCATCTAATTATAATATTAATGTTGTGTTTATTTGAGTTAATTTATTGTAGTTGAAAAAAGAAATGCAGGTATCAATGTTGTTTGGATGAGGTGATTTCCAGTGATTTTGGAAGACTAATTTTTTAGATTGAGTTTCGACGGATCCTTACACGAATAATGAAGAGAATAAAAGAGAAAGTCAGGTCAACACATTTTAAATTATAAGAATATTCATCTCATTTACACTGTACTCTTTTTACTTTTTTGCTTTTTTAGAGTATCTTTTTTCTTTTTGACTGTCCAAGCATTTACCAAACCATCCAAAAATAATTTGATTAATTAGAACATACACATAAAAGGAGAATTAAACAATACAAAATTGAAGATTGGACCAAAATTTTTTATTTTTCATCCTTGAATTTTGGATAGTCTTTTTTTTATTTACAAGACAACATTATAATTTAACACTGTTTCGATATGTGGAGTCCATCGTTTCCTTTTCAAGGAGCGATTGTTCACTTCCTATATTCAAATTCAATTCTTATTTTTCAATACCGATTGGTGGGACCTGTCAAGGTTTTTAGATGTCAAAGTTAGTTTGCTTCCAAAAGCAAGGTTGGCATTGTAGTCATAAGTTTCATACCGTGAAAAAAAAGATAAAAAAACTCTCGATGTGATTACTGAGGAGGATTCAACTACAGAAATCGAGGTCGATTTTTCGAATGAAGAGGATGAGTTGAACCTTTCAATTGTCATGGGTTATGACATACTTTATGAGGTTCGTGACTATATGACTCATAATGCCTGTGGGACAAGTCGTTATTTTATGAGTCTCCTTGGTCCAATAAAAGTGAAACAAGGGAAGACCGACCTCGTCATGAAAATCTGCTCGGTTGAACTCTCTTATTGTAATCTTAAAATACCTAGTCTTAAACCCTTTAAAAGAATCCGAGAAGGGTTTATTCAACCACTTATTCCCCACGGAGGTCAACAACACCCATCCTCGCTTGGTGAGCGGCCGGACGTGGTAGTAATGTAAGAAAATAGGAATTGTTGGAGTTATGCCCAAGGCAGAGCAAATTACCATGAAGGCATGTATGCATGCCCATCCATTAGGATCGAGTTGGGTGGGGGCGATGTTGAGTTCGCGCAGCACGTCCAACTGAAAGGTGGTGAAGGGCACTCAAACGTACATTTGGGAAAAAAGGTAAGTATAAACGAAGAAGAAATCTTCGATACTTGACCCCTTCTCATGGTATACCGAGTCTGATCAAACGCGCGTCCTCAATACATTGCACCACATGCGACTGGTCGGCCCACCACTCCAGGTCCCTTTTGCGAAGGAAGCACGTGTAAAGACCAACCTCATGCGCCACCCACCATAGCCGTTAATCACTAGGAAATCGCTAGCAGGAGCAGCCTCCTCATCATCAATATCGACACTGTCGGCGTAAAGGTCGATGGCTACCCCGTTGATAGCCCTCTCGCCATATGTGGGAGGGGATTAAGGCCCTGAGCTAATTTCTCTTTCGATTCCCCGGATATACGAAGATGACACAGAGCTTGGAGACGAAGGTCGATTACTCGAGCCCGTTGGATCCCCGCCGCCTCTACCCGATGACTCCTCAGACGAAGAAAGGTGCACAATGCTCATTATTATTACCTGAATAAAAAAAATGCGAAAAGGAAGTCCGACAGTATGCAAAGCAAGAAGAAGGAGAATAATGAAAGTGACAGAACACCCACCACCCTATTTATAAGGAAGATTTTCGTAATCGCCAACGCATCGTCACCGTTAAAGACAACCATGATCAACGGTCCAGATCACGCGACCTTCCCACTGCCCGAGAGCAAGGCGCTACGCGCGTGCGACACGTGTCTTCTCACCAATTTCCCTATTCAAAATTCGTCGGACGATCCTTCCCTATTACAGCCGACTACACCAATAAAGGCCCAAATAACAAGTCCATACGTCAACTAGCACTGTCTAGAGCTTGGGGGCATATGTACCGTAAGCCTGGACAATCCTGGAACATGTTAAGTAGCCTGCCGGTCTAAAGGTCATAAGATACCAACCAAACAAGACCAGGGCCACGACACAACGTGATAATTAACTCTCCCATATCAAAGATTAAGGTAAGTACTCATTAAAGTTAATGGGCCAATATTAAGGTCTCACTAATCTCAAACACATCTCAAAAACTATAAATAAAGGTCAAAGGTAAGATGTGGATGATCGCATTTACTGTGCATGTAATATTATTGCTCTGACTACCGAATTATTTACTAACTTAAGCATCGAAGAACCTTTCACACGTACCCTACGCGAATGAGTTAGGAGAGAAAATTGTGAAGATGTTTAAAGTTATTTGACTCTGTACCTGAAACAATTCTTTTATAAACCATGCTTTCAAAAGATGTTTTTGAATTTGTTTATGTCGTGCATGCAAACATGTTTTTAGATTTTTATTTGCTTTTATAGGAATCTATTTACATAAATATTACGTTAATATTTTTATAGAATGGAATAAAAGTGTATATTTAATACACCGAACCGGTCTGTGCATGAAAGGTGTGACTATTTTTTATTTCACAATGAAGATATATTCATACCTTAAAAGCTTTAGAATTAAATAAGAAAAATAGTTTATTTGGGGCATTAAAAACGTTTCCCATTTTGTAATGGCAATGCATAAAAGTGTTAGTACACAAGGAGTAAGGCACGAGGCGTGAGATGATTGATTCTGGGCTTTGTTTTCTGAGTATTTAAGCATAGGTATATGAAGTGAGTGATTGCACTTACTTGAGTACTGAAATGGGTTATTGGGTTAGATTGTGTTTGTCAGTGTTGTACTTCTCACTACTAAGTTCAGCGATTGTTGATGCTGACAATGATGACTATGAAGTTCCCATCCCAAGCACTCTGGATGGACCCTTCAAGCCTGTCACCGTTCCTCTTGATCAGACCTTCCGAGGAAACGCCATGGATTTGCCACACACCGATCCTCTGCTTCAAACAACCGCTCAAGACTTCCAACCACAGCAGATATCTCTCTCCCTCTCCTCTTCTCATCACTCTGTTTCCATTTCTTGGATTACAGGTACCACTCCTCCAAAAAATTCGTATCAATCCAGCTGTCACTTTTCTTGTTTTTTTCCTTCCTTCCTTCATCCCCGTGACCCTTTTACTTTTATATCAATTAACCAATGCCTGTTCTTTTTGCTACACCAACCACACTCACTCTCTACCTCCTCACCTTTTTCTTCACTCCATTATTAACAAAACTTTGCTTTCAGGGGAATTCCAAATTGGGGACAACGTAGAACCCTTAGATCCTAACAGTGTTGCGAGCGTAGTTCGATATGGAAGGTTCCGAAGGTCCATGAGTCACCGAGCCACGGGTTATTCCCTCGTTTACAGTCAACTTTATCCTTTTGAAGGTCTTCAGAACTACACCTCTGGTATCATACATCACGTTCGTCTCACAGGTACAACAGTTTCTGACCCACATGCATTTATGGTTTGAATGAATGAAATGAAGTTTAGAATTGTGTTATTTTCTGCAGGGCTGAGACCCAACACACTCTATCAATATGAATGCGGAGATCCTTCTTTGTCAGCAATGAGTGATGTTCATTACTTCAGGACTATGCCAGTTTCTGGCCCCAAGAGCTACCCTAACAGAATAGCGGTGGTTGGAGACCTGGGTCTTACGTACAATACCACATCCACTTTTGACCACATCACCAGTAACCATCCCGATCTTATTTTGTTGGTTGGAGATGTTACTTATGCCGATCTTTATCTAACTAACGGTACTGGGGCAGACTGCTATTCTTGCGCATTTCCTGACACTCCCATCCATGAAACGTATCAACCTCGTTGGGATTACTGGGGAAGGTCACTTTTACTTTCTTCTTTACCAACCTTTTTCTCATCATTCTTCTTGTCTTCCACTTGGACTACCTTATCTTCGTTTTGGTTACAACTCAACTTCCTTGTTCATTCAGGTACATGCAGCCTCTGATTTCTAGTGTCCCTATAATGGTAATAGAAGGGGATCATGACATAGAACCACAAGCTGAAAACCAGACATTTGTTGCTTATAGTTCTCGATTTGCTTTCCCATCAGAAGAGAGTGGATCATCATCCACTTTATATTATTCTTTCAAAGCTGGAGGGATACATTTTATAATGCTCGGCTCCTACACATCGTATGACAAATCAGGTAAACTCTTGCTTCATCTTTTTTCTTTACTATCTTCCACATGATCCGCATCTTCGTGTTACTAGCATGGTTTTGACTTCACAAACCATTGCTGTTTACTTACATTTGTGTTACTCACAACTAGTGTCATCCGCTCTGTTATTGAAGGGGACCAGTACAAGTGGCTGGAGAGGGACTTAGCTTCTGTTGACAGGGAAGTAACTCCGTGGTTGGTAGCCACATGGCATGCACCTTGGTACAGCACCTACAAGGCACATTATAGAGAAGCAGAGTGTATGAGGGTAGAGATGGAAGACTTGCTATATGAATATGGCGTTGACATTGTCTTCAATGGACATGTAAGTGTATTATTTTCTCCACTTGAAATATCATCTATAATAATAATCCTGATCTCTATGGATGAAACAAACATTGCTGAATTAAGAACTTTGTGTGAAAGGATATTTGTTGTTTTGCCTATCATTGTCCGTAATCCCATGTAGATAAATTAAGAGGTGAAGTTTAATAAACGCTTAAACAATTGCATTTTTGTTAAGTTATGGTTTGTGCTTGCAAAATTCTTAACAGGTTAATGCGTATGAGAGATCAAACCGGGTATACAACTACACATTGGATCCTTGTGGACCTGTTTATATCACGGTTGGTGATGGTGGTAACAGGGAAAAGATGGCAACCACACATGCTGATGAACCTGGAGAGTGTCCAGAACCATCAACTACACCAGATGACTTTCTGGGTGGCTTCTGCGCCTTTAATTTCACATCCGGCCCAGCGGCAGGTAACTTCTGCTGGGATCGACAGCCTGATTACAGTGCTTTCAGAGAAAGTAGCTTTGGTCATGGCATTTTGGAGGTATACCTCATCTTTCTTTCACCACTCTTCGCGCTTTTTTTATGGACAGAAATTGTTAAGACTGTTGATTCCTTCATGCTATAAGTTCAATAGTTATTGCATTCATATTAGAGCAACATGCCAACAGAAAACACGAATTGAGTAGGGCTTCAAACTAACTTGTAACGTCTTATATATGCAGGTGAAAAATGAAACGCATGCACTGTGGATTTGGCATCGCAATCAAGACTTTTATGAGGGTGCCGGAGACGAGATTTACATCGTTAGGCAACCTCAAAACTGCCCACCGTTCAAACCAGCTACATGATGTAATGTATTCAATCCTTTCAAAGACAAGTAACCCTTGAAATGCTTTACTCTCAATTTGTTATCTAACATGTAAGCTATACGCACGTTTAAACTGATATGATTGTCTGAGAAACACAGTATGCCACGGCAGCGACCAAAACGGGCGATTGACTTAAATTAAAGCTCTAGAAATTATATATTCAATCTCAATACAACCTGGGTCTTCTAACTTACGACATGAGAATGAAAACAATGGCTATGACTAACACAATGTACATGTAGTTGCATCACTACACTACAAAAAAAGTGTCTCCTAAAAACAGAATGAGAAGAAAGTGTAAAAAAAATGAGGATATTGTGTTTGAAGTTGGGGTAGAATTTTGAGGGATTTGAGGGTTCACTCCTGCAACATCCCCGCCTTCCCCGCCTTGGATTGGAGTAGTTGTTGTTGAGGAAGGTGTTGGCACTGTTGTATTTGTAACTTCAGCAGTACTAGACATCATTAATTATAAGATATGAAATCGAGTGAGTAAGCAATTATGAAGCATTCTACATCAAATAATCACATCCGTTAAATAATCACACCTCTTTTCAACTTCTTTTACGAAGCTTTCTTTCTCGCCGGACAAGAAAAAGATATGCAGCCCGTACTAACACGTTTTCTCTTGTTTGATTGAAGAGAAAATAATTAATTTCAAAATGAACTTCAAATTATCTCTCTTCTCCCCTTCCCTTGGCTCTCTTCAGTTCAACATTTTTTCTTTTATTGTGCAATCTTGAAAATTCTCCAATTCAAGAGTTATCCTAATAAAAACTATACAGTGATACCTATGACATTTTCCATGGAAGCGTAGAAGAAACCATGGGGTTTTGGGTGTAAGAAGAAAGAGTCTCTGCAGTTTGACCTTTCACGAACCTGGTCTCGTCTTCCTTCTCCTCAAACAACCCAGAGAATCAAACCCAGGGGAAAACGATATAATGTAGGTATCGATAGTTTTCACTAAAATAAAAATAAAAAATCTTTATAAATTTATCGTACATAATTATTATGTAGGTAATTGTTTTTATTATACGTAATTACTTAAATTTTCAAAATAGAAATCTAAAGGATAAAATACCAAAAGAGTAATAAAAAGAAAATTCTTTATTAATGCTATAATATTAGTTATTTGAGTTTAAAGGATCATAACTTAAAACGATGAGAAGGGGAAAAAAATTGTGTGAATGTTATAGATTTTGCCGTGTATATTTTATTAAGACTAATATACTAATAAATTTATTATTGATAGTAACTTATATTTTACAAACAAAATTAATTTTCTTCAAAAGTTACTTATATAAAATGTTTCAGTTTAAGAGCATTGCCGTTGTTTTGGTTTTTTCCCCGAAAGAGATAGGGTCCTCAACCATTTATTTTGTTATTTCCTTTCATTTCAATTACATCTCTGATATTTCAATTGTAATTTTTCATATTTAATTTTTTTTGTTAACTTTGAAAATATTCATCTAGTCTTATATAAAAATTTAAACACTTTACATTCAAATATTTGAAAATTAAACACTATTTGATATATTTTGAAAAAGAAATCATATTATTAGTTCAATGTAATATAATCCAATATTACATATAGATATATAGTATTTTTTTTTTGTTATATAACTCTTTAATAACGATTAATACTTAGTAATTACAAATTCAATTTATAAATTAAATTTAAAAAAATTGTAGTTAAACTCTAATAATTTTAAAATGTGAAACTATTAGTTTAAATTTGTAAGAATTTTATACTTTCTAATGCTTTTTCAAATATTTTAAATACTTAAAAACCTTCATCTTTAGTATAAATCTTTATCATCTAAAATAATTACTTATCATCACCTAATACTAAATACAACTAAATTATTATATTTAAAATAATTTATCATGAATAATTATAATGTAATGTAATTTTTTCAAAAAAATAATTTAAGCGTTTTATTTTCTTAAAAGTAGTTTTCTAAAAGGACATCTGCAGCGTGTCTCTATGAATTCACTTTCTATAATATCTTATTTAAAATTCACGATCTTTAGTTTTTATCTAATCCAGAATTTTATTTCACATAATTAGAAGGTCTTAGATGTTAATGACTCCTGCAGTGAAAAAATAGAATATACTTGCGGAAAGGAATGGAAAATAAATAAATATTTTTTTCTTATTTAAATCGAATGGAAAAGAAACACAATATGAAAATACTCTTTAAGCAGTAAAAAAATATAACTCTTATCTAATTTTTCTTTAACATCAACTTATTTAGATTTATATGATAAAAAAACTAAACAAAAAGATATCTCTCACGAATTTATTTTGAACAAAAATGCATGATAATATCATAGTACTGATATGGAGATTGAATTAAGGGATTTAATCTTTAATTTGAGGGTGTTTTGGCCAATGCTCTGAGCCCTGTATTTGCTCAAGAGGATGAAAATGAACGGTTGGATTGCGTGGAATAAATGAGACAAATTAGTTGAGAAGCACGAGAGAAACATCTGACCTAACCTCAGTCACGCATGCGTCTCGGTTCTCTCTCACACACGTACTCTCTCTCCGCCTGCACGTGAATTCAGACCTTTCCCGCTTCTTTCCCACTCATCAACCAATTTTCACTTTTAATCTTATCCATAATTTTTATTACTCTTGAGTAATTTAGCTAGTTCGTTCGTCGGTGTGATTAATTAAGATGACATACCTGGCGGTTGGAGTTGTGATTGCAGAGGACGGGTACACGCAAGATCCATAGCCTGTGTAAACATAAACAGTGAGTGAGAAATTGGAAAAGATCATTATAAACGGCATGGTGTAGTACAGAAGAGCACGCACTGGGATCTGTTTGGGCGATGGTGGAAGCGCCATCGAAGAGGCAGGCGTTAGAAGCTCTTCCGTTTCGCTGGTAAAAGCTGTTGAAGGCGTAGGAAGCGTGAGCTTGAAGGGTGTTGGGAGAGAAGCAAAGGCGGTTGGGCTGAATGGGAGCGCAATCGGCTCCGCCATCTCCACATGCAGAGTCCAATGCTCTCTGCAGTACTTCCTCGCTCACTCCAATCTTTGCCACGCACCAACTCCCTCCTCCCACCATCTCCATTACCATTGCCGTTACTGTAACCGTCATTGCCACCACCATTCTCATTCCCGTTGCTTTACTACTTCAGAAGTAAAGGATCACCACACTTCAATCTCACACTGCACAAAATGCACTACACACGCAGAAAGAGAAAGATAAATAAATAACCAGCGAGGGAGAGGTTACATTGAAAAAAATTACTTAAGAAAGAGAAAAATTGAAAAAGAAAAATAAACACAAAAAGGATGAGTCTTTCTATATTTTAACATTTTTTAGAATGTTTTTATATCTTTTGCTTAAAAGTAGTTTATTGACTAATCATTACTTGTACTGCACTTTTTTTTTTTTTTAAGGACTTGAGTGTTATACTAATTTTCTATTTCTCTTTCTCTATATATCACGGATACACATTTTTTCAGATAATAAAAAATAATAAAATTATTGTAATTGTATTTGTGAGTATATTTTTTTATGTCGAAGTGCAAACAAAGTATCACAAGGTTGGTCAAGAGTTTATACACACATAGATATCTTCTTCAATGGTGAGAGATCTTTTAGAGTGGTACCAAAAGTAAATCCGTGAGGGCTTGGCCCAAAGCGGACATATCTTATCATGTGTGAAGATCTATGTGTGTGTCGAACCTTCCACAGTGGGGGAGGAAGAGAGTTTGGCCCAAAACGGACAATATCTTACCATGTGTGGAGATCTATGTGTATGTCGAACCTCCCCGACATTTTATTATAATAATTATTTTAATATTAAAAAATGTTTAAATTTAAAAATTGGTTATTCAAATTGATAAAATTTTATATATGCTAAAAGAAAAAATTCTTTTGTTAATATTAGAAATTTAGTGTGTATCTAATTTTTTTTCAAATCTAAAAACTTATTAGAAACCAAGAATACCACAAGTTTAATCTCCTACAAATCAATTAAGAGATCAACAAATCACGCACATATCACCAATAAATTAAATTAACAATTTCACGCATCAATCAAGTCAACAAATGCAACATACCAATTCAATAATCAAATTATAGAGTACCCAACAATCAAATTATTAGATCATAGACATAAAATGTATAAATATTAAGACTAGTTTTCTTTATCTTAATTAAACATTTTCTTTACTAAGTTGTTCTTCATAACTCAATTTTTTATGAGAAATTATCTAATTATAATATTAATGCTGTGTTTGTTTGAGTTGATTTATTGTAGTTGAAAAAAGAAATGTAGGTATCAATATTGTTTAGATGAGGTGATTTGCAGTGATTTTGGAAGACTAATGTTTTAGAATGAGCTTCAACGAAGCCTTGCATGAATGAAGAGAATAAAAGAGAAAGTCATGTCAACACATTTTAAATTACAAGAATATCCATCTCTTTTACACTATACTCTTTTTGCCTTTTTGCTTTTTTCAAAGTACATTTCTTTTTTTTACTGTCCAAGCTTGCATTCAACAAACCATCCAAAAATAATTTGATTAATTAAAACATGAATATAAAAAAAAATTAAACCATACAAAATTGAAGATTGGACCAAAACTTTTTATTTTCCAAACTTTGAAGCCTAGAATTTTGGATAGTCTATTTTTTTTAAAAGACAACATTATAATTTAACCTTGTTTCGTTATGTGGAGTCCATCGTTTCCTTTTCAACGAGCAGTTGTTTATTTGCTATATTCAAATTCAATTTTTATTTTTCAATACCGATTGGTGGGACTTGTCAAAGGTTTTTAGTTGCCAAAGTTAGTTTGCTTCCAAAAACAAGGTTGACATTGTAGTCATAAGTGTTTATATTGTGAAAAAAAAAAACTCTCAATGTGACTACTGAGGAGGATTCAATTACAGAAATCGAGGTCGATTTTTCGAATGAAGAGGATGAGTTGAACCTTTTAGTTGTCTTAGGTTATGACGAGGTATTTTATGAGGTTCGAGACTACATGACTCATTTATGTTATGACATAGATATGTGCAATTGGATCGAAGGATAATGCGATCTTAGTGAAGGCATTGATGTCAGTGCCATTAACTTGAAAATTTGCAAAGGGAACAAATATGTATGCCATGGTAAAGAGGGTTCCCCATCAGACTTCTTTTACATGTATACGTGTTTGTTCAACAATTTGCTTGTGAAGATACATTGGATGAGTTTCAGATGGACGTGCTACTTTAATTGAATCTCGTTCCTACCCAATTGCATCTGGATTGTTGGGCCTACATTCAAGTCTTCTGGATCTTATGCTTACTGCTAGATTTAACCCTAACACCTATCTTATTTCTGCACCATTTTCATACTCGCTCGAATTTTCAGAAAGGGTGAATGTCTCTTATTGCGAAGAAAGAAAAGTAGCTTTTCTCTTTGTATGCGGTCTCGTATGAGGAGTTCAAAACTGAATAATTCATCATTCATAAATTCAAAACCAATTTCTTCGCGAGTCATTCTTTCATAATTTCAAAAAACTTATATTTACAATACCCAACTTTGGTTACATGTACTGTATTGAAAAAAAAAATCGTAAGCTTTATACTTGGACTAGGTTCACTAAGTTATCAATAAAACAACAACATGACATTGTAATTATATAAATAAATTCAAACAATGTAATTATAACTTGTGTAGACATCATGCAAATAACATAATTAAGTATGCAAATAACATAATTAAGTGTTTCGGATGTAGGACTCAAGACCGAACACAATCCAAACTTTCCTTATAGCACGCTTCAGAAGATCTTTTACGTCTACGACCGATCGGTTGTGACTTGCACGTTAGCACTCCGACGACCAAGTCAGCCAAGTCACAAGGAAATCAGTGTAAGTGTCATTAGTTCAAAAGTGAGATACCTGACTAATATTCCTATATTTATAGACATCAGACTCGAGTAATGAATTCGCTCTTTACTCCATTAATTATGTGTCATACTGTGCCTCCAGTCTTGTCCGGTCGACATGCCAACTTGTCCGACCGATACACCGGCTTGCCCGATCCTCACTGTTATGCGACTATCCTTATTCACCCGACCGACCATCCCCTCACTACATTAAGTAATGAAGGAAAATTGTATCTAAGATGTGAAAAAATTAACCCGAAAATAAAATATCATACCTCCTTCCTTCCAACTTGAACGTAAGAGTGGTTTATTACATTATCAATTATGAAATTTTATATTAAAAAAATTAGTACAAATTCTATTATGATATTGATTTATGACATTTATTTCAGTTATATTAAGTTCATATTAAAACATAATAATAATGAAAATAAATTTAGGTGCATAAGACATCATAGATGATTTTGGTAGAAGTTGATATAATTAACACAAAATTTGTAAATTATAGGGGTTTGTTTTTCTATTAAACTTAATTTTATAATTCTATAAACAAATTACACATTTTTTGATCTATATTAACTTTAAATAACAATCCCAGGTTTCTCTGCGTGTCTGGATAGCTCATGCCATCGGTTAAGCTGCACGGACTGCTACTCCGTTGCAGGCGAAAGCTTCCCAATGTCACAACTTCACTCGTGCCATAGTCGAGGTTAGTGTTTGTCCACAATGCCACTGCAATGCTCTATCTTCAATTTTCTTTTTTCTTTATGGCATTCTCTATCATTTTTGTTGTTCTGTACGCCATTTATCTTCTACGAATTTAGCACAACTCTCCGACCCACGACCCACCTGCACTGCGTTACAACTTTCCACCACTCAATTGCTCTTAGGTGTGCCTCATTCACCGACACATTGCGATTTCAAGTGGTCATATTCTGCATCGGTTATTCATAAGATGTAACATGTTTCGATCTTCCTACATAGTTTAATTATACCTTGATTGCTTAACCGTAAGCCAAAATTAATCAATATAAAATGGACTTTTTCTATTAATGCATATGACTTTTGCAAGATGATCTTAAATATCTATATTGTATAATATAGCACACATCATCTTAAATTGAAGACTTTTAATATTATGATATTTTTCCAATGATGTTAACGTAAGAACAAAATTTGAAATATTGGATCTTAACAAATAAAAGAATATATATATTTTATCTTGAAAATATGTATTTATATGAACAACTAAGCCAAATATTAATTTAACTCCTTGTATTATAATATCATTGACTTGGATTAAAAGTTGCAAATATGACACGAAATAAAGAGTATATTTCTTTAATAAAAAAAGTAAAGCATTAAATATCTACTTCATTATTTATTAATTATTAATTATTTATTAATTTGACTTAAAAGAGATGGCAATAATAGATTAATGTGAATTCGATAGAGACAAAAAAACATAAATTAACAAAAAAAAAACGCACAAAAAAATAAATAAATATCAATTTGAATTAGAGAGGATTTGTGTCTATATAAGTCTTCTATTTCCATAGCTTTTAACTCACTTAAATTTTGTTTCATTTTCATAAAAGCCATTAAGCGTAATGACTAAATTTGTGTGTGTCTTTTTTCTTCTTTTTGTCATGATTTTTGTCACTGAAATCGTTTATGTGAGTCATGTTTTTGTATTTCTTTTTATACCTATGATATATTAGCTTTTTAAGATTACTGGTATAAAAGTGTTGCTTAAAAATTTGATTTATTTTTATATGTACAGGGTGGTGGCGAAGGATCTCTTAAACCAGAAGGTATTTATTTTCATGAAATTTTCAAAAGATAAAAAATTAGTATTAAACTTAATACTATGAATTGAAATGTATTACATGAATGATTTCAGAATGTCCCATGAAATGCGACTATCGTTGTTCAGCAAGTCGAGTTAAGAAGGCGTGTCTCTACTATTGTAACTTGTGTTGTGATAAATGTTTATGTGTTCCATCTAGAACTTATGGTAACAAGGAAGAATGTCCATGTTATAACAATTGGAAAACCAAGAATGGAACACCTAAGTGTCCATAATTTAACTTCAATATAAGATTCATTCTCACCAATATTTTTTTTGTTCTTTCTCAACTTTTATCTGTTTTTGTGGTTTCATACTCATCTTCTTTTAATTCATTCATGCAATATTCCATTAAAAAAAATTTAGATTGATACCATATAATACGTTTGATTGTGGCAAATTATACAAATATCGTGTTTTTAACAATTTAACAATTCATCTAAGAGACATATATTACTTAGTTTTTTTGAGCTATTAAAGAGCAGTTTCATGTTACAAAATGTCAAACTAATATATATTTAAACAAATCACAAAAAACAGTGTACGGTTAGCAAAATTAAAAAATGATTTTGTATAACGTCAAACTAATATATACTATTTTAAATTAAATAATATAAATTTAACGTCAAAGGAAGTTATAGATGACAAATAGTTATTGATTATTTACATATAAAATAGTGTTTTAGTAAATTTAACTCATTTTCATTTAAATATTGTCGTGTATCCTTCTTTAACTTTTAGCTTTAATACCTATTTTAGTCTCTATATTTGAAGGTTTGTGTTTCAATTGAGTCTTCTAATTTTGAAAATGATCAATTGTGTCCCTAATTTAGTCAATTTGATTCAATAATAGTATTTCCGTTAAATTCAGTTAACAACGTTAACTTTTTTAAAGGTGGTGGGATGACCGAACGGTTTTAGTCAAATACGGAACGGTTTTGTAAAAAGACCGAACGATTTTGGTGACAACTTTGCCTAACACCGTTCGGTCTTTCAGCAAAACCGTTCGGTATTTGACTAAAACCGTTCGGTCATCCCACCTCCTGTTAAAAAAAGTTAATGTCGTTAATTGCATTCAACGAAAAAATGTCGTTAATTGCATTCAACGGAATGGCTATTATTGAATCAAATTGACTAAATTAGAGACCCAATTGATCATTTTCAAAATTAGAGGACCCAATTGAAACAACTTCCAAATATAGGACCAAAATAAGTATTAAACCTAACTTTTATAATAAGTAGATTTGAAAATAATTTTTAAATACAGTTTTCATAAATAATAATTATATATATATATATATATATAATTATATTATAATTGATGTAAAATTAAGGGTTAAATATGTTTTTAATCTCTATACTTTTGGGCGATTTTGGTTTTAGTCCATTTTTAAACTAAGGTACAATTTAGTCCTTCAACTTTAGAAAACTCTAATTTTAGTCATTTTTACCAAATTTTTTTAACTTTATTTTTTGTTTCAAACGCGTTTCTCAGTTAACATTGAAGCAAAAATGTATCAAACAGTGTAAACAATCCAAATGTTATAATGAAACGTGCTTGAAACAACAAATAAAGTTAAAAAATTTTGGTAAAAATGACTAAAACCAGAGTTTTCTAAAATTGAAGGACTAAATTGTACGTTTGAAAATTGACTAAAACCAAAATGGCCCAGGGACTAAAAACATATTTAATCCTAAAATTAAATACAAATGTTAGGATATATTTAATTAATGTGTAAAACATTAATTGTTTATCAACGACAAACCACTAAATAATTTTTTTTTTTCATTTTAATTATTATAAAATTATAAGATTATAAAATTTTAAAAGAATAAAATAACAGGTGACAACATCTCGATAATGTTATATGACACAATCACGATCTCCTCATCAACCACTTAACAACCATATCATTCAATTAATAAAAATTTAATAAAAAAATTCAATTATAAAATATAAACTCATTGAATATAAATCATCAAAAAATATTTTATTAAGAAGTCAATTGAAAGATTATAAATTTATAAGAAACTTAAAATACAATTAAATCTAATTTAAATTGAATATACACATTAATTGTGGTTCAAATTTAATTAAATATAAAATTCATAGCATAAAAGTATCTGTTTTACCTAAACATAGTTAATTTTAAGTAAAATCATATTTGATCTTTACAATTTTATTATTAACATAAAAATTATGCTTTGAAAATACGACTTCAGTTTAAAAAATTAAAAATTATCTAATTTAATGACTATCTTTTTAGAAGAAAATTGTGACTATTTAACACAACTTAACCTTATATATAACTTTTTTTAAAAATAATCCAAATTAATAATTTTCAAATCAAATTAACCCACGTCCGTCCTACCTGTTATACAATAAAGATGTAAATTATTTTTATAACCAGGTGATAATAATGCAAGAATTTGAATACCAAATAAGGGTAGTGGTAGCGGTGGTGGAGGAACGCGGAGGAGAGGGAGAGGGTTTTGCAGATCAATTGTTTCGATTTTCTTTGTAATAATAAATAAATAAAGCGCTTCAACTCGAATTGGAAGAAAGGAAAAGAAAAGATGGAATGAGTTATCTCTGTCTTATGACGCGACTATGAGGAGAGTGGCAAAGGCAATTTAATTCTGGTTTCAGATTCATCCCACAGCCACAGGTTCCCATTCATTTTTCAATTGCTGTGTTCATTGCTATAGCTCTTTCTCTCTCTCATTATGTTAATTCTCATTGTTCCTCTTATTTCCTTTCGGTTCGTTGCAATTTATGCTGCAATCTGCATTCTCGTACCTAGACATTTTAGTAAGAAAGTGGAGGAATCTAGTTCTATACGCGCCTAGGGTAACTCAATTAACAAAATTTGTGACTGAAAATAAAGCTGTTAGAAATTCAATAGGATGAGTGCTCATCTGACTCTATCGCAAATTAAGTTATAAAATGAAACTAGTTCTTTATGAACTGATGGCTGTTCACAAAATAATGTGTTATTTGCAGATTGACTCCGATCTTCTCGTAGGAAGTTATATCACGTTAGCAGTGTGTCTGCATCGTGACTGGATAAGAGAATGAGTGCAGAGATTGATTCAACTTCTGCTCCTGAACTTCATAAAATGTCTGGAACTTCATCAGTAACAACCCCTAGTGGCCAAAAGCTCTCTATATTTGCAGCCAAATCAGGATTTGTCATTCCTAAAAACAAATTGTCCGGGTCACTGGTCCCTATTTTCCGAGGGGCTAAAAAACACGGGGTCACTGGAACCATCAACGAGGAAAGTTCAAAACAAACTGAGAGGAAATCAAAATGGGGACATGATCTTACACAGGATGCGACTGTCAGGAGGGGAAAGGCTCTAGCTTTGCAGGTGTTTCCTGGAATCCTTTCAAACAACACTCCACTAACGTTTATATTGCTATGTATTTTTTTCTCTCATTCTTCCATTATCATTTCCTTTAAAGCATTCAATTCTAAGGGCATATTTACATTTCTTTATAAGTTTTGGTTAAAATGTTTATTATTTCATTACTCCCTATTCCTTTTTTCTTTTTTTTTTAAATTTTTGTTTTACAATGTTCTTCACATGCTTTGGATGCGACCTTACTCTTTGCTCGTGATACCCCTCCTCACAATGCTTCTTTGCCCGTTTTAAATCCCCAATACTGCATGTTGTGAGATACGAGACAAATATTTACTTACATGAAAACCATGATATTGACATTAGTAAAGAGGTATTTTTGTTGGACTTTGGCAGGGAATGTGATTTATATCTAGAAGCTATTCAAATTTCCTTACATGTTGGGTGGCATAGTGTGTGCTTCTGCTAATATTTGCCCAGGTTCTTGCTTCCGCGGTATCCACAACTCATACTTTTGTTGCACACAATTTGTAGATTCGAGTGGATCAAATCACAAAGCAGTTGGAATCAGAAAAACTGGAAGTTGGGGACACTCAGAACTTGCCATTGGGAGCTGAGAACACGGATAAAAGCAAATCTGGCTCTCAAATGAACAGCAACAAGGTTAACGACAATTGACACTATTCCTTTTTAATTTTTATCACTAATTATTTTCTCAATGCTGTGCATTTATTATTATTAAATCAACTTCTGATGTTGTTTTATGGATCTAAGAAGTCAGAAATGCTCGAACTTGAAAAGCGTGGAGCCATAGGTTTGTTTTTCTTGAAGTACCTATACTTTTTATGCCTCCTCATGTCCCTTTTAATTCATACATACTGTTTATTCCAACATAATCTGATCTTAATCATTTCCAGGTGAAATACTAAAATTAGACCCCAGTTACAAACCTCCACGTGGTTTTAAACCATTGTTAAACGAAGCCAGCATTCCTTTGCCTGTAAGTATTGATTCTAAAATGATTCCAACTTCCAATAATTTAATAATCCAATGGATTGAGAAAATAATGGATGAATAATTGCCATTCATTAATCACAATTACCCAGTCCATAGAATCCATTTAATATTTACTGAAATGAATTGATTGCATTGGATTTAATTTTGGTTGGATTATGGATATATGGATCATTTTGCTACCAGAATGCATCCAGCATGTTTTGTACAGTTCTTTTTCCTTACTGTCAATGAACATTGATAAAGAAGAAGGGCAATTCATGCACTAGTTTCCCACCTAAAATGGTCTGGGGAGTGTAGATGTACTCGGTCATATCCCTACAACCAAGGAAATTTTCTAGGATTTGAACCCATGATTTGTAGGTCACAAGCTAGTATCATTACCGTTGTGTGGACACTAATCCTCTACTATTCACTAATATTGATATATTTAATAGTTTCATGTCTGGTCAAAACTCTAGTATGGTTGACATTTTGTGGGCCTTCTAATATTTCTTAATGTTGCAAGATTGTGGCAATTTTTAGGTGATAGGACCTTATATTATTTGAGTTTTACTTGAAGGTCCGTTTGTTTGACCTGAGCTTGTGGAAAGTGTAATTAACTGACTAGAAACAGACAACTCATTTCTAGATTTTCTTTTCCAAACCGGTCTTCTCATTTATTTTCTTGGACTAATTTCCTGATGGTTGACGTTGCTTGAGAAGCTCGCCCCTCCGTCTTGAGAGAAAGTTGAAAAATAACTTGTAGTACAAGATGTACCTATGAATTAAGCTTCAGAATTTAGTGGCACTAACACCCCCCAAGCCTGGTTTACCATATATTAATAGTATACGCAATACTGATTGCTACGTAGGGTAACTATGCAAAATGAGTCAACTGCTTTTGCTGCTCATGTTGTTTACACCAAAGTTTGGCAGTTCTTAGTTGTAAACTTAATGTTAAGAATGATCTGTGACTTTTTCAAAATTAAAATATCTTTAAGTTAACTAAACTTGAAGTTCTCTATAATGCAATGAAAAGTCTTACATTTAATACCATACACAGGTTCAAGAATATCCTGGGTACAATTTTGTTGGTCTAATATATGGACCTGAAGGTGATAATCAGAAACAACTAGAAAAGG
Source organism: Vigna reflexopilosa (assembly GCA_027742785.1). Classification (NCBI taxonomy): domain Eukaryota; kingdom Viridiplantae; phylum Streptophyta; class Magnoliopsida; order Fabales; family Fabaceae; genus Vigna; species Vigna reflexopilosa. The sequence goes on along the minus strand of CM050914.1, from coordinate 95,479 downwards.
TAAGATCTTTGGGTTGATATCTAATCTCCATCTAGTGCTTTACAGTCACTAAGCTGTATATATATATATATATATATATATATATATATATATATATATATATATACACACACACACACATATATACGGATTTAGTTCATGAAATTAATTTCTTCATTTTTTAATTGATCTCTGATATATGCATATACCAGGAAACTGGTGCCAAGATAAAAATTCATGGAACCAAAGCAGACACAGGAGAGAAAGTAAGTTCCTTCACTTTGTTGATAATGTAATGTGACTATTATCCACTGCACATATAACTGAAATATTTTAACTTGATTTTGGGAGGAAAGAACTGTAATTGTTTGCATTTGTTTTCTATTTTCTATTCGTTAACTGCTCAACGTTTTCAGGGTGAAATTAAGCCTGGAACTGATATCCATTCCAGTTACAAGGAGATGTGTGTTAACATATCAGCTGATAGTTTTGAAAAAGTGGATGCAGCAATGTCAATAATTGAACTGCTGATTACCTCTGTAACTGTGAGTCTAGTCATTTCAAATGACACAAGTTTGTATGATTTATGGTTATGTTATGATATATTTTATGACTACTAGTTTTATAATGATGTCATTCCTTATGTAATTTTGTTCGTTCCTTGTAATAATTGCTGTCTTTTATTCAGGGGAATTTAGACGCTGGCTCTACACCCTCTATATCAGTTTCTAGGGAAAGCACTGATATTCTGTGTCAAAGCCGAGAAGGCCAGCCTTCTCATGCAGATTCTGTTTCTCTGGAAAACAAGGCTGTTCTGCAACCAGCAGCTGTTACCCAAAAGTATGAAGATAACTTCCAATACTCTACACCATGGTTTTCAGTGGTTCCTTCTAATACCCCCATTTTTGCTTCATCTGGCACTGTAGCCCCCCCAAACCCATCAGGCCTTGCTAGAACTCCTCATTTTCCATCACAAACTTCAAATTCGGTTCCTACTTTTGGTGCTCAGCCTGGATTTCAACCAATTATTCCAAATCAACATGTTTCCGTGCAAGCACCACTACCAAGACAGATTTTACACTATCCTCATTTGACTCAAGCGAGTCCTTTGGGTCACGTTGGGCCCCCAAGAAATGCTTCTGCAATATCTGTACGGAATCTGTCAACTCCAACAAATGCTTCACATTCATTTCCTGTTACTTTAAGCCAATCAACGCCAATAGGACAAGTGCAGACATCAGTGTCTTCATTTCCTCTACCCATATCTGGTGTATCACCACTGCCCATACCTAACCAGCCCATCACCCATCTTGGGGCCCCTTCTGGACAGAATGAAGCCCTTGTCGCTGTTAAAACATCTATTGGTCCCAGCAATATGGGGTCAATGGCTCCACCTGGAAGACCTGCCTCTCTACATCAACAACCGGAAGTTGCATTTATGCTACCACAGTCAAATATGTCAATGATACCACGATCTGCTTCCTTTCCTCCACATCAAGTAGGAATATCCCCCGGACCACTATCATCTTTGAGACCTATGTCTGTACCAATACCCGCACCTAAACATTCATCTGTAAACCATTTATCAGGACCTGTTTCATTTCCTTCGTCAGGAATATCCCCCTCTTTTCCATTGCCTCAGCAAGCGGGAATACCCAATTCTGCTTCTGGAATTGCTCCTTTTCACACCCATGTAAAACCATCTGTCTTGGCGCCATCAAAATCTGGAAATTTTACTTTTCGATCACATCCCCCCAATGCAGACTACAGTCAAGTGGTTTCTGGACCAAACAGTCAAGCAGGTCCTACGCAGGAGCCACCTTCTGGTCCTCGGCCTCCGCCATTTGGGTTTGGCGTGCCTGATCAGCCTCTTCAAAACTTTCCTAGGACACAATTCCCTGCTCAAATGGATCAAACCATTTCCTTCGGGGGAAGATCAGGTTCCATGTCGAACTCAATTCTTCCACCAAGGCATACTGCATTTCCATATGGTGGTCAACCTGCATCTAGATCTCCAGTCCCACAAATGGGTATGAATAACTTCATTCCTGCTCCGCAAAGGCCAAACTTGACCGGTGCTGTTGCCCAAAGAGGCATGCCTATCCGACAAAGCTACGCCGTTCAGATGGCACGGCCAGATATCCAAATGCCCCTGAATCACAAGTTTGTCAACAATACCCTCATGGCTTCTGGTAAGCTACCATATTCTGCGGACCAAATTTATGACCCCTTTTCACCCACTTCTGCATCTCCACAACAAAAAGGTAATCCTGGACAATGAGGGAATTTGATGTGGCCACAGATACGTCGCTGATAGTGAAATCTTGAGTTATGACTGCTGTTTTAGGCAAGCAGGCGAGATACTAATTGTATAGATGGTTTCTTATTACAAGTTTTAGTTGAGAGGACATATTGTCATAGTTATTTTTGGGCCTTTCTTCTGAGTGTCCATTACCGATGCTTTATTGGGAATTGAGTTCCAGCCAATCTTTTCAGAAATGTGGTAATCCCTCCACTATGTAAGCCACTTCATTTCATTTGCATTTGGATTTCGTCACTGCGGTTGCGCCTGTTAGTTTGAAGTTATATTTAAAATGTATAATTTGAAATAAGTTTTTAACTATTTTAGATTTAGTCCATAATTTCTTATTAGATAATGTTTTTGACATAATTAAATATAGTTTAAAATATTTATCCCTGGAGCTGTAAAAGTTAATATTTTTTATAAAGTTCATCTCGCCATTTTTTAATTGTGCAATTTGAAAGTCAAAAATAACTTTTGGATTTAGTTTTTAGACTGCACAGTCCAGAAGTTATTTAGTTTCTGAATTTCGTAATTTAGATTGCAGTCCAAAAGCTATTTACGGATTTTACAATTCAAAAGGAATTTTTTTTTATGGAGGTGCAGGAATAAATATACGAAAGTATAGGAAGATGCTGCTTGAGCAGATTACTCATAAAATTGGGCTTGAGTTTTGCGCTTGGGGTGAGGATATTGCTTCCTGCATCCCCACAATTATTAAATGATCTGCACACTCACAAAAATAAACATAAATATTCTTCATTGTTCCAGAATACGTTTCATGTGGGGATGCTCCAAATAATCTCATTCCGAAAGATATTATATACATTTCAGAATTTCTATGTCAAAAACTTGTTCCAGATAATTTTCAGTAATCCAAAAGTCAGTTCTGAAAAAAATAAAATAGTCATTTTACAAAATTTTGAAGGTGCATAAATAAAGGGTGCCAGCTGCCATCTAATTTGTTGCTTCAGCTTATGAAGGCATAAGGGGTAACGGCCTAAAATCCCAGATGCATACGTTTATTTATTTTAATAATATATATATATATATATATATATATATATATATATATATATATATATATATATATATATATTTAAAAATTCTTAAAGGTACAAGAAATATATTATTATTATTATTATTATTGTGTGAATCTAAATTAAAATAATATATATTAAATGTTATTAACATAAAAAAATTATAAATTATATTATCATAAAAGTAACATTATTTTATATTTGATACTTTATTGGGTTTTAACCCATTGTCTCTAATCAACTGCACCTGTTCAGAGATAGATCCAAAATAATCACGGGTTAGCCTTAAGAACTTATCGATTTGTCACGGGTTCATCTTATATCAACTTCGAATTTCTTACTATCCAATTTTTATATATTAAAAAAGGACAGAAAGATTCCCGTGTTAATCAAACCATGCTTCTATATATAATTAGGTTGAGCTATTTCAGCAAATCATAAAATCTTTTAAAAAACTACTGTTATATTAACTTTTAATTGAAATGTCCATTTAAAGGATTTAACGAAAAACACACAACGGCAGCTAAGCCCCTTTAATTACAGTAAAGATCTGAGTTTCTTTTGTTGACCTCCATTTGTGTCAATCGATTTTCGACTTCAAATGTAGAATTTTTGTGTTTATTCAGAAGAAATTATTGTAGATTTAGCACAGGTTGAACTCAACCTTTTACCTTTTGTATGCAATTTCTTAGATGATTTGGTTTCTTCCACTTCAGCCTCCTAAGTTGATGAAAGAATAATAGAAAAGGGCTTCAGCAGATTTTCACTTAATCACTTTGGAGTGTATGCAGAGCATGAAATTGGAATTTGACCGCTTTTTCTTTTTCCAATTTTCTGCTTCAGCAGCACTTTTCAGAGGTACATGCTTCTTCCTTATTTAAATTCCTTGAACATACAATGTGTTGCACAAAATATGTTTGTTGGTATTCAACAGTGAAGTTGGTATCAGTCTACGGTTTCCTGTGGCTTGCTTTTGATATTCTTCATCTTACTTTATTCCTGTGGGCTGTCTGGTTTCATATAAGTTCATATTGGAAAAAATAAAAGGGAACCTTATTGCACAAATGGTTTAGTTTTTTTTCCCGATAAAAGAAACATAACGAAGGATTATAGGACGCCTAGAGACAAAAATTGGTTCACATGTGATAGAGATGTGTAGGTCCCACAGGCACAGGCCAGAGCACTATGGCTAGTAAAGTAAAGTCATACATAAGTCACAACCAAAGCAAAGCACAATGTTACATAGCATAGTATAGCATAGCATTGTATGAGATCAGATCAGATTCCCTTGAAGAACAAAGTCTTAATTGGAATGGTTTCCAAAAGCAAAAGGGTGAGGGATGCAGCATTCTCCTCCTTCATCTTGCTTTTACTGTTGGTTGGGTTTGGTAACTCAGATTTAGGCAAAGACAGAGAAGAGTGTGCAGACAAACTTATAGGGCTGGCTAGCTGTGTTCCTTACGTTGGTGGTGAGGCCAAAACCCCAACCATAGACTGCTGCAGTGGTCTGAAAGCTGTCCTCGATAAGAGCAAGAAGTGCATCTGCATCCTCATCAAAGATCGTGATGACCCCAATCTTGGCATCAAAATCAATGCCACTCTCGCCATTCAACTACCCTCTGCTTGCAACGCACCTGCTAATATATCTCACTGTGTAGGTACCTACTCATATCATCTCACTCTTTTTTCTCAATATTTTCATTTTCATTTTCATTCCATTTCATATATAATATCATACTTTTCAGATCTTTTGCATTTAGCACCTAACTCTCCTGATGCCAAGGTGTTTGAGGGATTGCAAAAATCCGCCAAATCAAACAGTTCCACCCCAGTTTCCAGTGGTGATTATTATTACATTACTCTTAATACGTGTTTGTGATTAATCTTATGCCATATATGCTTTGTTTTGAAAGTTGAAAATGGCAGGTGCAGGTGGTGGTGAAGAAAAGAGTGGTATGTCTACAGAGAAGTGGCCGGTGGCACACCTGCTTTCCTCGATCTTACTACCTCTTCTCTTCCTTCTTGTTTGAACTGAAGTAGCATCAGCACTCGCCTACTACTACTTGCTTCACGCCTCTGTTTCTCATCACTCTATATTTTTGTGTGCAAATCTGTAATAAAATCATTATATATCCATCTATTAATAGTAGTAGTAATCATGAATTCCTGACGTTATCTTTTTCATTCTCTCTATGTATCAACAAAAGGAAAGACCCACTTTCAATATACTTCATCAAGTACTTCCTCTTTGCATAACTTATTTTAATTTTATTATGTGAATAGTTCATTTTTAATTGAAAAACATGATGTAGTATTTTTCACATATCGGAGGCATACTTTCAAATAGGAAAAAAAATCTAATAATCAAAGCGAAAATGATGAAGGTACACCTCCTCTTCACATATCTATTGAACATAACTTAAAAAAATTACTTTATAGTACCGATTTTCATAAATAATTCTTTTACCATTTATTGTTCCAACGTTATTATATATCATTTGCATTTTTTTACTTAATCTAACAATCTTATTTCTTTTATTTACTCCTATTTTTTATAACTAAATTTATAAATTACATTGTGGTTTTTCGAAACATACAACAAAATAAAATAAATAATATATAAATACATTCAACATTGAAAATAAAAGACGATAAAACAACCAAGACTCCCCAAATCTAGTAGCCTAGGGCCTCAGTCCTGGCGCCAAGCAAGCACCAGCTCGCTCAGCGAGCAGATCTAATCATTTAACGAGAGTTCAAATAAAGAGTTCAAATAAAGAGTTGTTCTAGTATCTGAAACTCACTGTCAAAACGTTCCAAATACTCTCTCAATGAGCTATTTACTCTCCCAGCCACTATGCAAAATTCTGTAGAACATCAATTATGCAGAATTTGCACTCTCAATCTCACATGTCCTATCTTATGCACCTCTACCAACTTTTACCACTTCCATTTGGTATTCTAAGCCTTAATTAACCTATCCAATTGTATATGATCCAACTTGAACCGAGTTTAAACTCATTTCAACATGAAATTCTAATTCAAGTCAACTAAAATACCACTATATGGACCATAAAAAAATTCTACCCATTTTAACATATAACTTAACCACTTAGGAGTCTCAACAAGTCCAAAATGACCCAATAAGAGACCCCAATCACTTTTTTTCTTCAATTGCTACACTAAATTCATGTAATTAATCTTCACAACATCAATCATGCACAACATCAAATCAATCTACAACTGAATCATACCAAGCATCAAGCATCACACAACTTATTAAACTCATTAAAAAAAACACAATGAACACTAGAACAGATAATGCAATTATAGTCAATCAACATAATATTTCAACCACTATCAATCATACTCGTAAATTTCAAAATTAAAGAATAATCATTAGCTACCAAGCTATATACGCACACAACACTTGCTTCAAACTCAAGAAACTTTAGACACGCCTATAAACCACAAAAATTGATTAAAGTGAGTCCTTATAACTTCTGATCAGCAAGGAACTAGAAAAGATAGGGAGGAAGAAGGCACATGCGAGAAACTTCAAGTCGCATGTATCTTAAACTACGAATTTAAGAAAAAGGAACATAAACTTACTTGCTCTAGAAGGAAAACTGATTAGATAATGATGGAGAATACACTGTTGTGATCTCCAAGACGCTTTGTGATCCTCAAACAGATGATTTAAGAGTCAAAAATCTTAGAGGAAAGGAAACTCAGAGAAAGACTTTTAGAGAAATGATGAGTATTTTAGATAATGAAATGAGTTTATGAATTTGTATTTATATTATTGAATTATTTTAATATTAAAATGTTTGGTTTCATTATTTTAAAACACCTGTCAACTCTAATATTTTAAAATTACCTGAATGAATGTCGACAAACTACAAATATAAGAAAAAGACAAAATAGAAAAAAAAACTTTGATAGATTTATATAAAACATTTCAACATAACAATTATTTCTAAAAACTCACTTAATTATATTTTTTGAAAATTTAATCAATAATTATATTATAAAGTATTGAATATAGTGAAAATTATGTATGATATTAATCTTCCTATGTGTTCAATATATACATATGGTGCTCTATTTATAATAAAAGAAATATGAGCTAAACCCAAAATACAAATAAAAAATAATAACAAACTAACTAAAGATAAAAGATAAAAAAAAGATAAAGATAATATATTTAACATTCTTCCTCAAACTAGTGCATACAAATCATATGTACCATTGCTCAAGCTAGTGCATACAAATCATATGTACCAAGCTTGTTACTAATATAATTCATAAAGACTTAATGAAAATATTTACTTCTGCATTTAAGTGACACCAAATTGCAAGATAACATAGAAGACGAAATATTAACCAAAAAGACTTCTTTGAGCAACAAATCTAGAAGGTTGTTCTATGTAAATCTCTAATTGTAAATCGTCGTTAATGAATGGATAAAGAGATAATTATTGCAGAGACACCACAATTATAAATAAATTAACAAAAGGCATATTTTTCATGAGAGAAAAAACATATAAAGATGAATCAAATGAAATGGTGATAAATTGTTAAATTCTAAATGTGAGTCTAAGTGATACCTTAGGTAGAATTGAAAACGTAAACCAATATTTAAGTAATTAAAGAAAATGTGTTACCTCTTTCTCATTCTAACATGAAAATCTAAAAGATTTTCTAATTATTAATTCTGTTAAGTAAGTGACAATACGTATAATGTATATATAAAATAATAATTTTTCAAAACATTATAAAGTTAACAAAATACTAAAAATTTAAAACAATAACCATAAAATATAACTCATACATGTTTTAATGAGATCCCATAGAAGAATGACAAACAGGATCTCCCACTAAAATATTTATATTTTTTCATAATAATTCGTGTGATATAAAATATTCTATGATAAAACATAATTTATTGTATAGTATAGTAATTAGACCGGTAGAATTTGTACTATATATTTATCACGTAATTAAGTTGAGTTATCGGTTTAATACTAATAGATTCATTATCTAATCCAATCTTAATTAAAAAAATTAACTGTAAAAATGTAATTGAGTGGAATTACTTGTGGCATGTATGCCTACATTTTGTTAGTTAAGGACATTCGCTCCTTTTCCTTCAAAGTGAAAATAATTTGTTAACAACACATTATATTAATAACATAAGTCATACTTATTTGTTAAAAGAGATATTACTTGGAATTACAAGTTATGACATTAAATATAATCATTACTTAAATCTTTCAATTTTATTATATTTCTGAAATAAATTTAAATTTAGTACCTTGTCAATTAATTTTTTTTTATTAATTTTGATGAATTATACATTTCTTTTTTATATAAAATTATAATAGTCTTTTGGAGTTTTATTTTTCCAAAAAAAGTTACCAAATTTTCAATTTTTTGAGTCAATTCCAAAAGTGTTTATCATGGTTTTCACTAAATAGGTTATTATAAAAGTTAGATTATTTATTTTACAGTAAAAACAATGGACATTCAAATTATCAATTCAAAATTCTAACACATTACATGATTTTTTGTTCTAATAGATATTAATGTAAGATATTAACATCGTTATATCCAAGTTAATTATAAAAATAACTTCTTTGTATTGAGTAAGGATGGTTTCCCATATTGAAAAAAACTCTAGGTTAGAGTATACGATACCTTATTATTCCACTAACACTATTCGATAAAATTAAAATAAGCTAAAAACACCATAAACACTTATATATTTAATGATCGAAAACAAACTAAGGAATCTCTTCTTAACCATTATATGAATGTCCAACATGTATATAAATTATGATAGTTGTACCAAATTATTTAATAAGAATATTTTAAAATTAATATTTACTTTTATTTGAAATTGAATATTAATAATTTCAAATTAATGAACATGTAGTCAAACATAATTTTTGTACACTGAAAAGTATTCATCTAACACCATAAAACACTTTCGATGTAATATTCTTTTCAAAATTATCAAATTCCATTTTTAAAGAAAAAAACAATTGAAATCATAAAAGTCTTGTAAAATATCAATAATTTTCTTTCAACGAGTCTTCCAACGTTTAAACGATGGAAACAATTCATTCTTTATGATCTTTTGAACAGAGTTACATACCAGTTGATGGAAGATGATACATTTCTTGGAGATAGAACATAACATTTTATATAGATTGTTGAAAGAGTGTTAGACCAACTTGTAGTAGCAATTATTTTCTGAGAGGAGAACCTCGTAGCCTTTCCCACATGGACACCTAAATCCAAGGCTTACGCACTTTTCAGCCCACTCAACACTAACAGCTTCTTCAGAATCTCCTGCTCCCAAATCATCCTGCAAAAACACATGGATTCAAACATCGAAATTAATCTAAGAAGACAAAGCCAAACATACACATACCTGAGGAAGGACTTTGTCATCTTCGGCAGCTATACACTCTTCTTCTTCCCTTACATTTTCTTCCTCATCATCCTTCATAACCTCATCCCACCATTGCCTCATCTCTTCCAATCGCTCCTTCATCCTTCTCAGTTTCTGCAATCACAAAACAAACAAACAAAGCAAACCCGTTATTCCAAACCCTAAAAGATCAAAACTTTTTATACCCCTTTTGTTTCCCAACCCTCCGTACCACTGAATCAGGAGCGGCGGTTTCCTCGGAGTTCAGACTCGGCGAAGGTGCGGAGAGATCTGAGACACTCCTCCTGAGGCCCGGCGGCAGGGGTGGCAGCCCGGACCCTCTCTCCGCATGAGTGGGAGGCGCCGGAGCCGGAGGGCGGTAAGGGTCGGAAACGCAGCGGCGGAGGACGGGGAAAGAGCGGCGCTTGTTCACGAGGGAGTTGAGGTTGAGCGGAATGGGGACGGCGGAGAAGCCGTAATGGGAGAGGTCCTCCTGGTCACAAAATAGCTTCTTGGTGGAGGGCTCCCCGGAGAAAGAACACGAGGGCGGCGATCGGCGCTTCATGGGGTTGTTGATGGCGGAGCAGGGAGGCTGACGGTGGCAGCAGCCGTTGTTGAGATGCATCATGGACAAGAGGTCGGTGGGCTCCACCACTGTCGTGGGATCAGCGTGATCGTGCATGGGTTGTGAGTTTGCTATGCTGGAGCATTTGTGTTTGGGAGGTGTTTGTGTTGGCGTTGGTTGTGGAGAATTTGCAGTGACGGGTTCTTTCTGAGCATGAACTTCACCCATTTTCTTGAACTCTTTCTTTCTGATTTGGGCGTTCTTTTTCTTTCTTTGGTTTTGCTTCCAGAAAATGGGAGTCGCCACGATGAAGAAGGAGAAGGGCTTTGGCTTATATATGTGTGAAGAGTATTTTTAATTTTTAACGGCTATTGGCGGGTTCTGTTTAAGCTTTTAGTATAACCACACTTTATTAATTTTACACCATTTCTAAATAGAGATAATTAATTAGTCTGAGTAATTATTAAATGCTGTAAAACAATTTTTAATAATTATTGTTATGTATGTTTATTGGTTTTTTAAAAAAAATTAAAACATATAATATTATAGTGGAAGTCACAGTAGTTGTGAAAAATTATGTAGAAGTCAGATTAACTATTAAATAATTTCTTTTATTATTAGTAAACGTAATTTTTTTTTCTAGAAAACATAATTACAGTACAGTAATTTATTCTAAATCCTAACAATGGATAATTGTAGGCGGAAGCATATACTTTGAAACAAAGAAATACATTCCCTTTTCAAAACATGAATTTGTGTATCTTGCTTAATTACTAATTAATGAATCGACTATATTTTAAGTGTTCGGGCTACATTCAACCAGATTCAATTTTAGTTTAAAATTTTTAATCCGTTAAAAAAGTATTTCATAGCATTTTATTTTTATAAAAAATTAAAATAATATGTTTGAATATGACATAAAAGAAAATATAATAATATTTTGATTATTTAAAATTTTAAAAAGTATATCATTCTTGTATTATCTTTTTACTTACTTTTAATTGATATATTTTCGTTTAGATTTGTTTTAAGTATTATCAACCTAATTTAACTCAATATTTTGAGAAAAATTTCTGAAGGTATCAAAGGAATCAAAATAAACATAAAAACATTTTTAAAAATTATATATATATATATATATATATATATATATATATATATGATTATCACAAATGACATCCATAATAACATACAAATGTGACTTAACAAACATATATTCATAATTATACTAATTCTTCATAAGATCATATAATGAATGTTATAACCATCCAATACACTATACAAACAATAAATTAATAAAACAAAATCAAGTAGTGGTAGAGGAATTCATAACATAGTTACATTACTTTCACAATTTTTTATAATTTCATTCATATTCCAAATAATTCTAGACACAATCTTAGAGATAAACTTATTCACATATCAAATAACTATAGACATAAACTCTTTCCTATCCTAAATAATCACAAACACAAAACCATATACACAAACTCATTCATATATCAATTAACCATAGAAAGAATCCTTGAAAAATCGGTGTATAAACTAGTACAAAAAGATTGTGCACATGTCATTTACATGGACTGCATATGATCCAATTACAATTACTTTTGTACTCAGAAGTTATAACCAAAATATATATGGACCACACTTGATCCACATTACAATTACTTATGCATCAAGAAGTCCTAACCAAAATATATATGGACTGCATCCGATAAATAGTAAGATAAATTCAAATCTCTTTAAGAATGATTGTTACCAACCATTTAAATATGAACTCCTTTGACTCACTAGTTAGGACGATAACACACATGTATTGTCATTTATAGATTCCACATACAATAAATTTTCCCTTAAGAAAATACAATTTCCAAGTTCATATTTAAATCACAAACTTAAGATCATATTCTACACATTCACTAATTCAACAATCCATATAATATACTTAAATTACATCCAAACTAACCACATATTATTTAATTGAATAGAAACATTTGTCATACCTCATTTGTTTTCTATTAATTAAACCAAAACAACAACAATTATTTATTTCACCACAAAACACTAAAAAATACATTATTAAATTCAAATTAAAGATAATCGAATCAAGAATGCAATAAAAAAATTAACATAATTATATAACTATAAAAAATGTTATACACCAAATAAGCAACAAAGTCCAACGTTTTTAATAAGTAAAAATAAAGAACCATGTTTCTAACACACACACACAAGATTTTAAAGCAAAAAATATTAATCTTTAAATAATATTTAACATTTAAATTTTTTGCAACATATATGTCTACATAAAAATGTGACTCGTCATATCATTCTAATTTTCTCCTTTTTCTAAAAGAATTATTTTAACTATTCCAAATACCTTTTACAAAAGTTTACAATTTTCATGTTATTTTAATTTTTTCATCCAAATAATCCACGTTATTTTAAAAATTAAAAATAATTCTATTAAATAAATGAAAACTATTCTCAATTACTTCATTAAAACACACTATCAAAGCATGGATGTTTCTTTTTAACACATTTATTTGAAAAGAAATCAATGCATTCGTGCAAGAAAAACCATGAACAAACATTTCCACATAATGTGAAATACAAAGATCCGTAAAGAATAATTTTCATTCATTTCAGTCACTACTAAAATATTACAAAACCTTAGCCCATCAAAATGGGGAAACTCGAAATGACAACATATATTGTGAAGAAACACAAGATGATCAAGAGATAAATAGACACGACTGTAGATAAAAGCCTACAACCTTTCCCTCAGCAAAATAACCACCCAAAATGAAAGGGTACAGATAGTTGTAAAAATGAAGTAATATGTTAGTAATCGCCATTGCAAACACCTACTGACACTGCACGACCTCTGCTGATCTGGTAATGATGCCGCACACACCAACATCTCTCTTGGTGATTAGAGTTATAAACCGTACAAAATGATGTTGGATTGACACACCGGGAAGGAAAAAAGTAAATTGAAGAGCATGAACTTTGAAAGACAAAAAAGGGAGAAAAATCACCCTATAGGTGTAAGTCTGCACCTAATACCTAAGACAGTGTGTATAATGCTATCAGGGGTTGAAAATCAGTCCCAAGCACTAGTTACCCCAGGACCATATCCTCCACCATAGCCACCAGAATTGCCATATCCACCACTGTTGTTTCCTGTACTGTAGTAATCAGAACCACCCCTACTAAAAGAACCTTCTCTTCGAAAGTCACGGCCACCAAATCGGCTTCCTCCTGTTCGACGATTCCGTCCACCACCAATAGAAGAGCGAGCAGCATACCGTGAGAGCCAATCAGGTACTTCTTGATTCGCTTCTTGCATCAGATCTGCTAAAGGCCTAGCTAGTGATGCATTGTTGTCATTAAAGAACGCGGTTGCAAGGCCTTTCTTTCCTGCTCGCCCTGTTCTTCCAATACGGTGTACATAATCATCAATATCATTAGGAAGGTCAAAGTTAACCACATGGGCAACATGAGGAATATCAAGCCCGCGTGCAGCCACATCAGTTGCAACCAATATGGGGGTGTTGCCAGTTTTAAATGATCTTAATGCCAATTCTCTTTCCTGCAAGCATGGTAAAATAATAAGCCTACATATAGATACACAAACGTAAAAATATTTCAAAAAAGATGATTGCAACAACATTTGACCTTGAGACAGTATGATATTTGCAAGCTTCAGCCTCAAACAGAGAAAGTAAACTCAGACTAACTATGCAAGATAACTTTATTCGAAAAAAATAATTCATTACCAAGGACAAATGTGCAGAATAGTCATTTTGAGCCCCACTAATCACCATTGCCCACGATAGAAATACAGTCCCCACGATAGAAATACATATTAATTAATATGAGAAATGCCTATGGATTTCAAGGATTATGGATGACTTAGTTTTCAGAAAACACAGAAGGTATGTGTATTCAAGAACTTGCCCACGAACATGCAAGTTTAGATGAGTTCATGTTCATCTGAGTTTCAAGCGTTCTAATTTGTACTTGATAGGAAAGTAGACAGTCTCATCTGAGTATACAAGTTAAAATTCCTGATGAACAACGATGATAACCTCCATAGGAATCAATCTCAGATTGCAGTGCACAGCAGCAAACTCTAAAAATGCCATTATGGGAAGTTAGATGGTAATAATTTTATATATAGGCTTCATTGCCACTTTTAGTCTTCTCATATGTCAACAATGGATAGCTGGGCAGAGCGCCTAAAAATGCTAAAGCAAGAGGTAGGACGACAGCTATTCTGAATAGTTTGTGTACCTATACTGAATTTTTAATATATATGTATATATAAATGTTTTTTTACATTTTTAAGTACATATAGTTTTCTTGTATTATATAACAATATATATTGTTTAATATTCCTTTTTACTTATTATATACACATTTCTTATTATAATATTATTTAATTTTATTATTTAGCTTATTCTATTTTTTTGCTATCGCTTTTAATTTATTATAATGTATAATATGCCTTAATTCTTTTATTATTTTTTCCACTTTATTATTTTATACTAATATTAATTCCAATCTTAGCAAGCCACAGTACTCTCAATAGGCAAGATGAGAAGAGACTTAAGAACAGAAAGGCAATGACTTTAATAGGCATGATTCAACAAGTCCTCCATCAAACTACCCTGCAGAGAGCACACAATCAACAGCCCAAATAGTCGAGTGGCTGCAAAACCCAATACTGCCTGTGATTTGCTGGGCTACCACTCCTACTGAAAGCCGCTCAGACATCCAAAATGTACAGTTTGATAACAGGCCACTCCACCCGCCTATCAGCAATCACGGCGTGATAGCCGGAAATTGACAACTGAATCTCCCTACTATTGCCATGTCTTGAATTTGGTGTCCCACCAACCCCATTATTTTAAATGTACAGTTTTGATCTACCCACTGACTTAACATCCAAAATTTAATATAAATGCAGGCATATCACTTTATTGCACATCCACTACAACACTACCATCATGCAAGCTTTTCAACGAAATATTTGATGTCAAGTTAACGAATGAACCAAAATTGCACAACTAAAATAATAGAGGGGCCAAAATTGAAAACAAATGAGAACCAAATTTGAGAAATGATAACAAGGCGACCAAAAGTACAAGTGAGCTTAAATATTATAATGCAAAGTAAATAATCTATACTACACATAAAAATGACCCCTAACTGTTACCTCTTTCAATCAAATTGTTCAGATTTCCTCCTCATTCTCTCCTTTTATTCTATTACGTGTGACTTACAACTGGCTTTTTAAATAGTCTTTATACAAAGGTCCAAACACAGATAAACCTAGGGAAGTCAGATGTCCTCTCCCAACTTTCCAAGACATTAACTCAACCATCTTTTAAAATGTCTTATGCAAGTCCCTAACACAGGAAAACCAAGGAAAGTCAGATGTCATCCCCCCATTTTCCACAACATTAACTCTATACACCAGACATGAATAATCATAAGCGTCCAACTCTACTTTCCCAAAGCACCAAACATTATTAAGGCAGAAAAAAAGATGAGAATAGCTGGAGTATGGACCTTGTCCATCAAATATAAATCAAAGTATTAGTCTGGATCTACACACAGATGCAAAAGCAGATATAATTGTACAACAGACTAACCTGTTGTGACCTGTCACCGTGAATAGTAGTTGCTGGAAAACCATTACGACACAACCAATGCTCGAGAGCATCAGCTCCCTTCTTTGTCTCCACAAAAACTAAAGTCAAAGCTTGCTGCAGAAAATAAAATCATCCATGAACTAGGCCTTACATAATTAAGTAATAGCATTTTCCTTGAGAAAAGAAACATGTCCATACAATGAGAAAACGCAACATCCATTATATAATTTACCCCAGAAACAAAAATATATACTAGTAACTGTCAAGAAGTAAGAAACATCTGGCACTGCTAGGACAAACAGAAAAGGAGTAGACATTCCAAGTTTTAGACAACAGAATACATGAATCGTGCATTGACCTAAATATTATCATGCAAAACAAGTATACTAGATCGATTGATCAAACGTAGTCCAGAAAAACCCATCAAAATTAGGTCCAAACAGTTTGTGACAATACTAATCATGATGTTCAATGTAAAAGCTTCTTCAGTCTGCCAGTATACTCTTACATGAGAAGCCGATAGTTAAAGAAAAAAATAACTTGCAACCATAAAACTCAGGAAAATTATTCGTTCTTAGCATAATCCCCATTTCATTGATCTGGAACATCTTCCCAAGACAAAATACATGCATAGATCAACATTGAGACGCTGATTTGAGTCCAAAACAACTTGAATAAGCCCTCGGAAACAAGAATTTCTTTACATTTAATTGCAAAAAACACATATATTAAGTTTTATACTAGTAAAATACACTTTCTATGAACTGTGAGAATACCTTTACTTGTACCCCATTTGCCCTCTGCGCATGAAGAAGATCCATGAGGTGACTTCTCTTGTCAGACTCTTGAACGTACTCAACTCTTTGGACAATCAAATCGGTACTTGAGCCCACTCTTCCAACAGCCAGAAAAACATAATTTGAAAGGAAATCAGAGGCCAGTCTCTGCATATTAACAGTAAATACAACAAAGTTAAACGATGAAATGAGGAAGCTATACATCCAATAAATAATATTGATTTGCATTGCTTGGATGTCTGCCATTTATAACCCAATTAAAATTTGAAATAGAAATTATTTAATTGTAATAGTGCTGATCTTTCCATGAGTAAAGATGAAAGAATTATTAAGGATCAAAAGAAACCTAAATGCAAATATGTGGTGCACATAAACATGAGGAACGAGCATCTTAGATTAATTACAATTTACAACTAAAATTGTAAGATTAGGCACATCCTCCTGCCCAGCATAGAGAATATTAAACCTGTATCTCTCTTGGAAATGTGGCACTGAACAACATAGTCTGTCTGGCACCTGGTGGAGGCATGTCCATTTGTTCTACAATCTTCCTTATTTGTGGTTCAAAACCCATGTCCAGCATCCTATCTGCCTCATCTAAGGCCAAATATTTGATCATCTGCAATGAAACTCTAGCTCTCTCCAGCAAATCTACCAATCTTCCTGGAGTTGCAACAAGAATGTCCACCCCTCTCTCAAGTTCCCGTAGCTGGAAAATTATATTTAGTTAGGACGTATGCCAAAATGTAAATCGACATATTAATATTCAATTGTGGAAAGAACAAGGATTGAAGACCTGCTGGTTTATAGGAGCTCCACCATAGGCAACAACGACCCTGACCCCTGTCTGGTATGAAAACTTCCTAGCCTCTTCAAGTATCTGAAAGGAACGAAAAGACGATATATTTCATATAGATGGGCAGAGCAGTGGAGGGAATAAAAAAGAGAGGAAGCATGTGAGATGAAGAGTGTATGTAATAAGAAAGTACTGACTTGCACGGATAACTCCCTAGTCGGCGAGAGAACAAGGGCAAGTGGATAGACTGTACGGGCACCGCGAGGGGGCCGCTGGGGGGCCTGCCCTTGACCTCTCATAATGCCACTGATAATAGGGAAACAGAATGCTGCAGTCTTTCCGGAACCAGTCTGCGCACAAGCCATCAAATCCCGTCCGCCAAGGGATATGGGTATGGCATGCCGCTGGACCGGCGTTGGTTTAACATATTTGCAGCGTCTAATGTTCTGATTAAGAGCATCGCCCAAGTCAATCTCTGCAAAAGTATTCACAGGTGGGGGAACGTTTTCACCGCTCGTCTCAACGGGAATGTCCTCGTAAGCATCAAAATTAATTCCCATGTTTCCCTGCTCCTCGCCAGAAGCTGCTGCTCCCTCTTCAGCTGCATCCTCCTGATCTCCGAAAGGGTTCACTTCCCGCCGATCCCAACCACCGCTTCTGTTCCCCCAACCGTTTCTGGGCGCACCCCACCGTGATCCGACATTATTATTAGAACTCACATTGGGCGGAGCAGGGGGGGATTCCGTTGATGCTGATGCTGATGCTGCACGGTTCCTCAGATGCGGAGGCACATAAACAGGCCGCGTCGGAGCTGTGGAGTTGGATGTTCCCGCATTTTCAGAGGCGGAATTCGCAGCCAAATCAGCCCACGATGTTGGCATGCTTGCCCTGTGTAGTGTGCTTCCTTCCAAAGGATCACGATTCACGCCCTCAGCCTGCAATTGAAACAATCACATTACATAACAATGGCGCAGAGAGAGGAGGTGAATGATCGAATGGATGAATGAGTGAGATAGAAGAGCATAGAGGTGAATCACAACCTGCCTACCTACCTACCTGTCTGTATTGGGAAGACTAAAACCCTCAAGTGTAGACGATCGTTGACGAAGATGAAGAAACCCTAAACGCCACACACAACACGCCTTCAAACTTGGATGCGATAGATACAAAAATATCTTTTCTGCCTAAGAATGCGCCTTCTCTCTCTCCCCCTTATTTCACATTATTTTCTTTTTTTTTTACTTTTTCCACTTTTATTTTTTATTTATTTATAATGTATGAATGTAAATAAAAGGCTCTTTCTGTTTCAGCTTCAAAGTTCAAATGAAGGCTTTCAACCCTACCTGATGAGATGCGGTACGCTGCTGCTGCGGCTGAGGCTGCTGTAAATCTCAACTTACTATTCCATTCTATTCTTAGTTGTCTTCCAGTCACCGATATTAGCATAATTCTTTACTGCCTAAACTCTGCTTATCCCCCTAACCCTCTTCTTCACCAATTTCCTTTCCAATTCACTCTTTTCTTACAGTCATTTTTAATTAACATCTAACATTTCTTAAATTTTAAATTTTCTCACCTTTAATTCATTTCTGATACTTTTGAGTAGAGGATAAACTTGAGGAAGTGATCAATAATTATTTAAAAAAAAAAGGTAAGTTATTTGAATTAAAAGAAAAATAAAAAATAGAGTGAAAAATTTATGAAATTTCATCATTTGATTAATATAATGGTTAAAAAAATGTTTTAATAAAAAAGGGTCGAAGATAACTAATTTGACTATTTTGTAGAAATTATTATTATTATTTTAAATTATCATAATTATGATTATTATAATAAATTGTTATGGTTATAATTATTAATGTTATTATTAGTATTATTTCAGATTGAGTCGATGATGTATAGATTTTTCATCACTTTGTTATTGGTCAATTTAGCTAATACAACAGTCATAAAATGAAAATCATTAACCCTTATGAAATCAAAATTAACTATTACAACCATAGTAAATATAGTTACAGATTACAGTCTTTCTTTCATAAATAAATCTTGTGAAATATCTAAATGAAGATAAATTTTATATGAAATAGTAAAAGCAATAAAATAAATAATGGGTACAATAATATATATATATATATATATATACACACTAAAATTGTAAAGTACTTTTAATTTCGCTATTCAATCATTAAAACATTATGAATAATAAGTGTCACGTATAAACAAGTTAATTAAAATCCAAGACATAAACTGTAGTAGATGAGTTTATAGTAGAAATTATTTGATAGATTTCAAATTATGAAAAAAAAAACTCAATATAGTATTAGTTTAAATTGAGAAATAAAAAAATGATAATAATAAACATAAATAAAATTCAATTAATATTCATTAAATCAATTTATTTAAATAAAATAATTGGTTCAAATAAAAAATACATAACAATTTAAAAATAATAGAAATAGTAAAAAGATTAGTTATTTAGAAACACATAATTAAATAATAATAATATAATTTTCTTAAAAATATAAAATTTATCACTTGATTACTAAACATTTTAAAATCAATAATAAACTAGCTTATAAGATGGAAAGCTAGTGACAGTCTACCAATCAACTTATAAGTTCGGCT
Source organism: Vigna reflexopilosa (assembly GCA_027742785.1). Lineage (NCBI taxonomy): Eukaryota > Viridiplantae > Streptophyta > Magnoliopsida > Fabales > Fabaceae > Vigna > Vigna reflexopilosa. The sequence continues at coordinate 75,270 of CM050914.1, read as the reverse complement.
TTCGGTCAAACCCTTTTCTCTCTTATAACTATAATTAAAGTATTTGAAAATTTACTCATAATATAGGCAATTTAATTCTAAATTCTGTTAACCATTCTTAGACAAATAGTATTCTATAACAACATAATGTTGTATTTAAAAAATAAATAGAAAGCTGCATCAACATATCATCACCTCCAAGAATGTAATAGAGGAAAAAGAACAAAACTCCCCATGCTCAATTAAAAATTATCGTAATGGTCTGTCTGACTAACAAAACCGAAATTCCAGCACAAATAACTTTGTAGCGCCTTCCTAAGCACAACCATGATTTCTGCAGAGAAACACAGTCATACTTTTGCAGAAATAGCGGCTCCACTTTCAGTAGAGAAGAGGCATCAAGAACATTTTAAAACACAATCCAAAAGGACACATTAAAAAATGAAGATTACAAATAAGCCAGAGTTGCAATGATTAATTCCCAGGATGCTGCTATTCCGAATATGCGTCTTGGTGAATATTACATATATACATGACACTTAATATGAGAGGTTTTCTGATTATTTTAGGGCTAAAAGAATGTTCATCAACAAGTTACAGAGGGGAAGGCGGTTACAAACTGCTAAGTATGATCGTGACTTCTGATTGCTCTTTGGTTCATCCTATTCATGACTCGGGAAGCATCGTTAAGTCTATCTGCTTGCTCATAAATGCTAGCAGCAACAAGATGCAACTCCTTCTTATTGACATTAGGATTGGAATCCAGCTTCTCAAACAATGACTCTACCATCATGAAATCCTTTCTTGCACCATATAGACTCAGCATCTGGAAATGAACTTCATCTGGAAAAACACACCCTTCCTGGTGCATCTGTCTATATAAAGCATCTGCTTTATCAAATTCACGCAGCTTTCCAAAAGCATTCAGCACGAGAGCAATAACATCAGAATCAGGAAAATATCCAACCTGTCTCATCTTCTCAAACACTTCAACGACATTGCTATACTTTTTGTTCTTAGAGAAAAGATTAATCATGCACCCAAACACAGATATATCTTTAACTTCTCCAGCATCAAAAGCTTGACGAAAAACCCAGGTAGCCTCTTCAACTCTACCAGCTCTGGCAAGAATTGCAATTGCAGTCTCCCTGGGAATGTTGTCCGGTCTCTTCAGCTCATGCAGCAGACGCTTGGCATGAGCAACTAAACCTGCCCTCTCGTAGGCTACAATCATTGTCTGGTAAAGAACCTCGTCAATTCGAACTCCTGAACTCCTTAATTTTTGAAACAAGATAGCTGCGCGGTCCAGTTTGCCTGCCTTTTCCCAAATGGATATTATGGTCGAGTAAGTGATGGCATTGGGTTCAATACCCCTTTTCTTCATTTCTTGAACGAGATTGGTAGCTTTCTCGTGCTCAAGGGTCTTGCCATAGATATGAATCATAGTGTTGTAAGTGACAACATTCTGCGGTACATCTTTACTCTGCATCAAGCGAAACAGGTGGATGGCTTCCCCAAATAGCTCAGCCTCTCCATAAACCCTCAAGAGCGTATTGTAGCTAACCACATTGGGTTGAATCCCCATTTTCCTCATGCTCCAGAAGAGGCGATCCGCTTCCTTGGGCATGTGAAGCTGGCCATAAACATCAATCATGATGTTACAGGTGGTGAGATCAAGCGGGCATTTGGCTTCATTCATTTGAGAGAACAGAGAAAGCGCTTCAACAAACTTTTGATTGTCAACGTAGATGGCAAGAAGAGTGGAATAGCTGACGGTGTCGGGTTGAACAGCATTGTCGGCCATCTCTTGAAGAACAAGGCGAGCCTCGCGGAAGAGCTTGGCTTTTCCAAATACATTGATCATGGAGTTATAGGCAATGAGGTCGGGGGTAATGGTAGAGGCTTTCAATCTGGTGAAGATGGAAATGGCCTTGGAATAATCGCACAACTTGCGGGCAAGGTCGATCAAATTACTGTAGAGGACAAGGTCGCCGGAAACGTTGTCTTGCTCCATCTGCTGGAGCCAAAAGAGAGAAGAATCAAACAAGCCGTGTTTGGCGAAAGAAGTGATGAGGGTGGAGTAGGTGTACCTATCGGGGGAAAGGCCCTTGTGGCGCATTTCGTCGAACAGGCCGTGGGCGAGGTGCCACTGCTTGGCCCGAAGGACGTTGCGGAGGACGACGTTGTAGGCGAAGAGGGAAGGGGAATAGAGGGCCTTTTCGTTTATCCAATCGAGAAGGGCAAGAGTGCGTTGCCAATCGGGCTCGCGGGAGAGCAGGGAAACCATGAAGCGCATAGACAGCTGCCTCCCGCTGTAGGGGGACATCACCGCATACAGTTCATCCTCGTTTTGGGTCTCCCCAATTGCCGCTAATAACTCTTCCATGTCCACACTGCGGTCCAAGCACGTACCTTGTTGTTGCCTTCTGCCGCCACCTTCCCTGGGAATGGGAGAGGAACAAGCAGATCCACATGTTCGGCTCCACACATCTTTAGCCATAGCACAAGTGGCGGTGGCCGCACTTAAATGGCTTATGCCATTCCCAACCCTCTTTTTGGCTATGGTATTGGAATAACAACAAACAAGTGATATTGAAGAAGAAGGTGAAGGACAGCACAGAAGCAGAAGGATAGAACCTGACACCGTGCACATCTTCAATCAGCTCTATGCTTACTAACTGTTGGTTTGGTCTTGTTATGTATGGGAATATCTCTATCTCTATTCTCTGTCTGTCTCTGCTGCTTTCCTATAAAGACCAATAGGCCTCACTGAAATTCCACCCCATACACCCCACTAAAATATATTCACAATCATTTTTGCCAAAAAAATAAAATGAAGTAACCTCCATTCATAAGTTAAATTTATTTATTTATCTCAAATTATATAATTAAAAATCTACCGTATTTAAAATGATTTTATTTTACATTTATTTTATACCCTGCCAAGTCAACGACCATTGTTTTGGTTATGGACATGCCCTTCTTGAAACTACAGACCCCTTTCATTTTCAAGTTTTGTAGTTGTAGCAGCGATTACCATGTACACCATCACCATTTATCACCGTTTTCTGCGTCTATTAACGCACCTCCTTCGTCCTCTTCCAAACCTAAACACCCATAACACTTGCTCTCTCTTCCTCTCAAACATCCTTCTAAATCCCAACTTTTGCAACAACTCCACTCTCACAATTGTCTCCTCTGTCGTCCTTCAAAATGGGCTATTGCAGATGTACCTAAATTGGGGTCTTTTAGTTGAAGCCGCTCACGTGTCCTACCAAATGTCGCAGAGGAGCTTAGTTTCTTGGAATGTTTTTATTAATTATTGCTAACTTGATTTTTCTGTGTTTAGTCAGATGCATGCTCCAGTTTAGTGTCATGGACTCGTGGTATTGATACCCACAGACAAAAAGTAACGTGTCAAAAAAACTTTTCCATTAAGATAGAAAGTTGATGCGTTGACAGCCACTCAAATTTACATAAGCGCTCAAGTTACGCATTAAGGACGCTCACAAGTCAAGAGATATTACAGGTAAGATAATTTCCTTTACTTCCTGGCTACAATACAGTCTAAATGATATACAAGTGTTACGCCTGACATAGATGATTGTTGTTCTGCCTTTCATTCTTTGGAGTAGGTGGTCGTGGTAATTCTGAACACAGACTAGCTATTCAACTTACCACAATACCCATTGACAATTTGGCATGTCATTGCCCTTTGCTTCAGACATTCTAAAGTAGCTCCAGGCATCAAAATTTTGGTAAAACGTGCTACAAATTACTTCATGCGTCCGCAAATCCTTTGTCTATGCGTATTAGTTGAAAAGCTTAAAAAAATACTTATATTGTTGATCGATGGTGTTTGTGAGGATAAAAAGAAGTGGAAATGTTGCATCCATCGTGGAAGTTGACGGTTGCAAAGGACACGCATTCATATTGGTTTAGAATTGATTCCGGTACTTTATTTCCAATTGTCTGTACAAGGAAGCCAAGAATATGTCATTGGATACGTATTTGGCATACAAACAATTTCAGGCTACCAGTATGCTAAATAAGCCTTGTCAAAGAAGGACGAAATTTCGTTTTGTAATTTGAAAGAGATCTAGTGTAAGCTTCAGGCAACGTAAAAAATTTCTTAGCTCGTCCCACATGAGCTCGTTTAGTCAAATTGTCGTAGTCGTTGTCTTCAATTGCATCTAGGATCTTACGATACAATATTAATGAGGACCAAACCTGCATACCACACACGGAGAATAATCAGCATATGATACAATATGTCTAAACTATTTTCAGGGACTTTACGTTCCTAATTCTCTTAACAATAACAGAGCAACTGCATGTTTGTATATATGCATGGCAATCCTAAGCTATCCTAGCTTTTCTATGCTATTTGCATGAATTTCATTAGCAGAATATCGGATGAAAAATGCATTATTCTTTCAGCGTACCAATACAATAACATGCAGGTTCACCTACCGGCCAACGGCTGGCCTTTTCAAGCTGAGAAACTCCTTCTTCTGCCCGGTTGAAGTAGAATCTTGCCCTCGTAATTTGATGTTTCATAAACTTTCTCCATCTTTCACTCACATTTCTTGAAAACACATCCTTGTCACATAATCCAAACTGGGCTAGTTCGTCTTGGGGAAGATACACTCTACCTCTTAATGCACTAATTAAAACAGTAAGGTCATGGAATAATATATCAGTTTTATTTTTACATGTAATAATATAAAAATTACGAGAAACTTACTCCTCTCCGACATCTCTAAGAATGTTGGTGAGTTGATTTCCTATACCCAGATATAGTGCAGCATCATATATACTTTGTACAGGGACAACCGACTCCTGTGCGATACCCATTATTGGAACAGTCATTAAGCCAACAGTTCCCGCCACATAGTAACAATAAAGATATAGCTCCTGGAAATTGTTGTAGCGAGCTTTCCTCGTATCCATTCTCATTCCTTGTATCATGTCTCTGAAAGGCTGTAATTAGTGCAGCAGAGGAGTAGAATTCATCAAATAGATCTTAGTCATTAATATGTAATTCATGATGATAACATAAGGAGTAATTAGTGACCTTAATATCCAAGGGGAACTTGGAGAGGGTATTAGTAAGAGCAGCATCAAGCATATCATAGGGATGTCCGTTGAAAATGTCGTGCAATCTATCTTCCCATCTATCAAGAACAGCAGAGCTCATATACGCAGCGTTAGGACCATCAACCAGCTCATCCGTCCTCCTGCACCAAACTGCAAAGAGATATTGGAATTTTGTCACTTAATCGACATGTGGTTGAAAGAGCAAAATAAAAATATATTTTTATTCTATTTTTTAGGAAGATTTTAGGCATTATTTAATTAATTAGTTTAACATATATTTTTAAAAGTCACTTACAAATTATATAGTATAAATATTGATTGTTTGTGTTCAATAAAAGATATCAATTTCCCTTTTATTCTTGTCTTTTATAGGTTAAAACCCAACAATTGGTATCAAGAACAAAAAGGATCTTACGGGATCTGTGATATAATCCATAAACACCTACAACCACAAAATAGTCACCACACATTCGTTTACTACTGTTTCTATACCTGTATTTGATGGACAACTATCAAATGTGGGTTGTCAAAATGGAAGCATATCTAGATGCTAACGATGTATGGGAAGCGGTAGTTCAAGACTACGAAGTGGCTCCCTTGCCAGATAATCCTACGATTGCTCAAATGAAAAATCACAAAAAAAGCAGGCTTCGAAAGTCCAAAGCCAAATCAATTTTGTTCACAACTGTATCTCCATTCATTTTCTGGAAGTTTTTGAAGGAAGAGTATGAAGGCAATGAGAAAGTCAAAGGAATGCAAGCTTTTGAGATGAAGAGGATGAAAGATTCAAAGACAATCAAAGATTGTGCGGACAAGCTTCTCGAATGGTTAAAAAATACTTGTAACAATTCCAGAAAGATATGAAGCCACATAAACTTCCTTGGAGAACTCAAATGATCTTTCTATTATTACCTTAGCAGAACTTTTGGCAGCACTTCAGGCTCTAGAACAAAGAAGACTCATGAGAGAAGAAAGTCATATTGGAGGGGCTTTGGCAGCTAAATTGCTGAAAAAAAGGTCAGGAAGTTTCAACCACAAAAATGATAACAAATCCTCTAATGTTTTTCCATCATGTCCTTTTTGTGAGAAAAATAATCATCCACATACAAAGTGTTGGTGGAGGCTAGATGTGAAATGCCATAAATGTGGACAATTAGGGCATGTGGAGAAAATATGCAAGTCATAAAAAAAACAAGAGAATGTACAAGCTGTTGTTGAAGAGGGTGAAGAAGAAGAACTTTTTGTTATTTCTTGCTTTGCTATTGCAAGATCAACAGAAAGTTGGCTAATTGATAGTGGTTGCATGAACCACATGACTTACGATCAAGAATTATTCAAAGATTTTGATGCAACCTACAACACAAATGTCAGAATTGGAAACAGAGAAAAAATAGCAGTGAAGGGCAAAGGAACCATCGCAATCAAAGGTTGCACATGTTTGAAATTAATTACTGATGTTCTATATGTTCCTGAAATTGATCAAAACTTGTTGAGTGTTGGCCAAATTTTAGAGAAAGACTATAAAGTTCTATTTGAAGATAAAAGTTGCATGATTAAAGATTCAGATAATAAAGAATTATTCAGAGTTCAAATGAAAGGCAAGAGCTTTGCCTTGAATTTGACTGATAAAGAGCAATTTGTTGTGCACAATGTTGAAGACAATATGCAAGTACAAAGGCTGCCTGAATTTGAAGAGAAATCACTCGTATGCGCAACTTCGAAATATGGAAAACAAACGAGGTTGCCTTTTCCAAAAGACAAATCTTGGAGAGCAACAAACAAGTTGTAGTTAGTACATACAAATGTTGGAGGACATAAAAGAACCCATCTCTGAATGGCAAGAAAGCAAAGCTAGCGGATGCTAAAGTTGGTCAAAGTCAAATTAAACCAGAAAAAATTAGAGGAAATAAAGCATCCTATGACAACTCTTCCTGAAGCTAGAGAAAATGCAGAACAACAAGACAATACTGAAAAGGTGAAAGACATTGACAACTTAGAGTTAAACGCAGTTCTTGAAAAGATAAAGAAACCAGAAGTGATCGAAACTTCTAAAAGTGAAGGAACTTTAGATGATGAAAAAACTTAGTATGATGACTTTGAGTCAAGGAGGAGTATTAAAATTTTGTGACTCAAACAGCATGTGGTTGAAAGAATCAAAACTGTTAAATAAAAATACATTTTTATTCTATTTTTTAGGAAGATTTTAGGCATTATTTAATTAATTAGTTTAGCATATATTTTTAAAAATCAATTACAAATTATGTAGTGTAGATATTTACTGTTTATGCTCAATAAAAGATATCAATTTTTTTTTTGTTCTTGTCTCTTATAGGTTAAAATCCAACACATTAAGCTACCGTTTGACTAAAGGTTTCACCATGCAAAAACAACCTCCTTGTTTTCAATTTTCTCCTATCTTTTAGTATTGTCATGTAATTATTTTTTCTTACCATAAATAGCCCATATAGCTTTCTGTCTTTCTTCCGTCATAAGCAAGGTTCCTGTTTATACTCAAGCCAGGTAAATCACACAAGAAACATGCTAATTGAAACAATCTGCAAGTAAGAAAAGAATCTCGAATACCTAGATAGAAGGTCTTGGCGTATTCGGCGCAGATATTTCTGCACATTTCATAGGCGTCATCCAGAAAAGTTGAATGAAACTGTATATTAGGCTTGCTACAAGGACTAATAATTTGAGTCTGCCTGTGAACAACCTCGTGTACGTGTAAATCCGTTAGAGGAAATCCTTGCTTCGATAATTGTCTTTTCTGTTGGGGATTGGGAGCCACGGTTATTTCTGATCTTGTAACACTAAATCTTCTTCTGCTACGACATGCTTTCTTATTGCTCACACTCATGGAACAAGGCTTTACTGTCACCGAAGAAAATGATAAACTCATCACCATTTTTCTATTCTCAAGCTAGCACCTTGTATTGTACTTTACTTGGGATCGTGCTGCTATATAAGCCAATGTGAAGGAGCCTATCATCAACTATATAATTATCTTTTCTTTCTATATAAGCTATGGTTGTAATTTGTATAATTACGGTGTAAACATCAACCGTTTGAATGGCAATTTGGTGTAATATAGAATATTCTTATAAGATTGATGCTTCATATTCCATTTCAGTCTTCACATCTGGCTAACGAATGAAACAACGGAATTTGTATAATAAAGTTAGTGACCTAGTTTATGCATTAAACAAAGTTGTAGAATATTTGTTTATTTATGCGTCACATAGTTTGGTTTGAGCAAGAACGGGACTTTCAAAGATGCTGGTTTTGTCTTTTAAAAGGCCACCTATATTTTCTACAGCATTTGTGTCTTTTAGTTAAGTTGGTTGTAAAGAATCTTAGTCACCCGTGATGCCTTCCCCTCTTGCATTATCCCGGGCTTCGCATTTTGGTAATTCAACTTTTTTTCTTAAAAATTTACTTTATAAAATTTATAAATAAAAAAATTATTTTCTTATTATCTGAAATCAAATACCTTCTGACTTATATGTAATTCAAAATTTGTTTCTTTCATATAACTTTCTTCACCTTTTGGAAATCAATTTTCACTCCCAATTTACATTTCATTGTATAATGAAAAAATATATTATCACACATTTATATATTCATTTAATATATTATTTTTTATTCTCCTTTCATAAAATCTATGTTTGATTGTAAGTGTGTCATTCTATCGAAGCCCTGTATAATTTAAAAATTATTTTTTTACTAAAAAGAGGAAAAACATAGTTTATTCTATATGCATACAAAAAGTGCAGGAAGAAGGTGCCTTCTCGAAGAACCTACCGTTTTAATGGCCTATTCCACCGTTTCGTTATTATAATCTCATAATATATCAATGTCAGTTGTATGAAATTAATCTATACAAAAATTTATAGTGTGAGAACAAGATAGAAACATTACACATATTTAGGATTATAGTGGATGGAAAATATAATGTATAAGTAGTTGTATGAATAATATAAATCTATATTTACAACTTTTAAGTTAAATTTATATAAAGTGCAAAAATATATTTTTATAATGATTTTTTATATTAGTTATAATTCATTTGATATATAATTAATACGGTGAGTAATTATAAATATTGTGATATATAATTAATACAGTAAGTAATTCTAAATATTGTGAGACTTTTTTATTGATTGGACTCATAATAAGTATAGAAATTAATACTTAAAACTATTGGATGTAAAATGATTAGGAAAAGACCATTTATGAGGTACGATTAGTAAAAACAACGTAAGACTTTTTATATTAGTTGTGATTACAATGATAATGGGTCATGTTAAAGTACTGATAATTTCTATTCTTAATCCTACTTGTGAAATGAAAAGTTACTTACACCCGTTCACTACTTGCACAGATATCAGTTCAAAAAAATTTGTGGATATTTTAAAATTTGTAGGTATTTCAGATAAACTTTTTTATACATTTTTAAATAGAATTAAAAAAGTATATAAAATTTAATATAGGTTAAATTAAATATAAATCAAAATTTAATTTTAATTAAATTTAATTTAATAAAATATAAATTCATTTTATTTTAAATTTAATTTAATTAAATCAAATATAAATTAAATTATTTTTTTTATTTTTTTTAACAATAAATATGTAGGATAGGATAATATAAACTTACACATGACTTGTTTATAAATAAATATTAAAATATCTGTTACACATAAATTCTAAATAATAAATACTGTTGTAAATTTTATCTACAGATATTCACATAATAACTTTTTTTACCATTCTTAATTATAATTTTAACTAGTATAAAAGTGAATTAATTGTGATTTTAACTAGAAAGTGAAAAGTAATAACTTTTTATATTGTTGACAAAACTTAATTATTTATGATACTATTTTTCTTGACTTTGTCGGATTACAACGAATTGTGCTTCTTTTTTCATATTCTTGAACTCATTAGTAATTATCATAATTAAAATTTTCAGTTCTTTTTCAATGTAAATAATCATATTGTTGACAAAAAGAAATTATAATCCATTTTTTTTGCAATCTTGTTTTTATGATTTCCATTGCAGAATATGATCATTCTATTGTAGTTATAAAAACATAAAGAATTTATATAAGTCGAATTAAACGATCAATCAAATAAAATATTTTAAACTTTCATGTTCTTCCAATATTAAATTTGTCATGTTTTCGTTTTTAGGGGTAACTTCTTTTTTATCACTTTTAAACAATGAATCTATTCTTTTATTTTTCATCAAAATACCTATGTTTAAAATAAAAAACTAAAAGATAATTTATCATAATCTAATAAAAATTTGAGGACCTAATTACCTAAAAATAAAATATGATAATCAAGCCACAATTAAAAATAGGTTCGGAAAAAAAATACATATTTTCTTATATATTCATAAAAAATTAATATACAGAAGGTTTATGAGATAAAAAATATTTTTAACTATTAAACTGATATTTCATTATCAAGTAATAAGAGATAATTAATTATTTCCCCTTAAGAATGGAAGAAAACATTGAGAAATGAGAGGAAAAAATAATAAATATGTGTTTAACTTCTTTTTTTTCGATATAAACAAAAGAAAACAAAATAGAGTGAGAGACGAGTACAATATATGAGAAACTCAAAATAGAATCAAAATCCAATTTAAATTAATATACCCTTCAATAATCTGAAGAAATTACACATGTTACTACTAGGAGAATCTCAAATAATATTATTACTAGAAGACAAAAAAGTATTGAAGATTTTATTCTTTAATAGAAACATCTCTAGATTCTATAATAGTATCACCAAAATAAAAATCCAAGAATTTTTCTTTTCTTATTAACAAGTATATTATTAACCTTTGCAAGACATCTCACACTTCAAAATATTTTAAATGTGTTTTTTTTTTCATAACTCATAACAAGTTTTATCACAACCTTTATAAAAAATTATATTTGAAACATGATAAGCATAATATAAAGTTTCACCTCATGCAATTTTAGGCAAGCTAAAACTGGTACCATAGCATTTATCATATCAAACAAAAGTATTTTATTTTTCCTTTCACCACACCATTAAATTTATGCTATGAATAATACATTGAGTTTCACAAAAATCATTCATTTCTAAAAACATATAAATAAATATTAAAAAATAGCATACCCTGCTAGATGAAATAGACCAACCCACACTTTGCTCTCACGGGCTGATGAAATGTTTATCATGTTTTGCATTACCATCACTAATATGTCATGTATGTTTTAAAGACACATATAGCAAGACTGAAATATCTAAGCATATGGTAGTCCTTCGTTAATATATTGAAAAATTAAAAACAACCAATCTATCTATTTTTAAGAAGATAATCGCTCTAGAACGGTGATGACATGTGAATTTAAATAGTTTATACAGTTGCTTAGTAATTTGGAGTTTATAATTCTAAAAGGATGCGTAATGTAATAGTCTATCAATATTCCATATAATTTAAAATCCAAAATTTTATGAAAGAATGAAATATATTAAAGTTAATTATCATTTTATTTGTAACGTGGTCTTTATCACAGTAAAATTAATAAACATTTTTACAGAAAAATATAATTTGAGTTGTTTCTTCTTAAGTTAGATATTTGAATCTTCATGCTATAACTTGATACTGAAATCAGTAAAATATTATTATTATGATTATTTACTACTACTACTTATTATTATTGTTACCAATTATTTTTAGGACATATATTCTTAGTATAGTTATAAACATGTTTAGTGATTGGAATTTAGTTACTTATGAGCAGGTTTAGTGGCCTTAATATTTATATAATAAATACATCTCTATAATTAAGCTAAAAATACGTTTTCTAAAAATAATAATTAATTATAACAATAATAAATAGTAATAAATAATTATAATAGTAATATTTTAATAATTTCAATGACACTAACTCAATTATACACTTGAATTCACAAAAAACTTCAATCTAATTGAAAAAAAAAAATATCATCACAAAAGAACCACATGCATCTATTTATACCACAAAACGGTGTCCAAAACGTCCAAAAACACCCTTGCAGGCCCTTTGTCACCTAAAAGCAAAAACAATAATGGAAAAGAAGAAATTGCACCAAAGGAAATTTACACAACCAATGCAAGCAAATTTTATATATTTACAAAATATCTCCACACATTTTTTTTATTTTTTTCGTGGTTTCCTATTTGTACAACGAAAATCATATAACGTGAGGTTAATATTGTATTAGTGATAATAATATTATCATTATTCTAGCACACTATTTTATGTTTTAATATTTTGGAAAGTGACATTTTTATTACAGTAGTTTCTTTTTATATTCTGTAATTTTTCTAATATATTTTCATATTTTTTAATATTCAATAAAATATTTTTCAAAATATAAAAATAAAATTTATTCGATAAACAACATTCACAAACTCCTTTTACTGAAATATCGGTCTGCTCATCCATCTCAATCTCAACTCAGCAAAGTAATTGAAATTTAATTATTTACAATAAACAGTTGGCAAATCCTTGCGTATAAGGAGTGTCTGCCACTAAAATTTAATAGTCAGTGCATTTTCATTTGTTAATTTTCGCAGCGGACCTTGATTATATTAAAATTATTCTTTTAGAATGTTAATGCGGTAACTTTAATTTTTTTAATCCACTAAAGTAGCATTTCAGATTCATTATAAAATATTAAATTATAAAGCTGATCTATGAGGGAATCAATAATTACGTTTGGTTTAATTATTTTTTAGTCCTCAAGTTGGGCTGAATTTTCGTTCGATACTCGTTTTTAAAAGTGATTTAATTAGATCCTCAGGTTATTGATTTTGCTTTTAATAGATTCCTTCCGTTAAGTAGCTTGCAACGGCGTTAACTTTACGCTTATGTGGCGATATTTTTCTTCTCTCTCCTTTGCTGTTCCTGACACTTCTTTCTTTCTCTCACATTTTTAACTACCTCTCACCTTTTTTTCTCTCTTCTATTTCCCTCTCTCACCATTATCTTTATTTATTCATGCAGTGAACACAGCCTATTATTTTCTTCCAAAAGAAAGTTTAATCTCACTCATACATATATACGCTCATTAGTATCAGATGCATTTCATTCTACATGCTGTATACTTCCAAACTGTATACCACAACACAAAAAGAGAATGTCTTCTTTTCTTAAAATATCATTGTCAAAGGCCTATGCATTTTTTATTACAATCCTTGAAATATAGTCTTAATTTATTAGAATCCTATTTTTTTAATCTTGGTAAAATTTCCTCTGCTTAGCTGTGGTCCCCTACGTTATCACTAGTGACTCCTTCAGTTCAACAGGTTGTCCACAATCTAGTTCAGACTCGCGTAATCGTTTACAGCCCCCTTGTAAACGATTACAAGGCACATTTTTACACCAGAGCTAGCAGAACTATAGTAGTGGTCCCCTATGTTTTCACTTGTGGCTCCTTCAGTTCAACAGGTTGTCCATAATCTAAGTTAGACTCGCGTAATCGTTTACAGCCCCATCGTAAACGATAACAATGCACAATTTAGCACCACCATCTTCACCAATTCAGCTAAATTCATCAAATCACAAACATTTCTTTATTCTTGTCTCACAAACATTATCACTTGCAAATCAAAATATAAAGCACTTCAATAACATACGAAATAAAATTGCAATTATCAATTACATAAATAGATGGAACCAAACATGCATGTTCTATATATTGAACGAAATAGGTTTAATTATAGCGTCTTGTTCTTGTCCTATTCAAAACCTTATACAATAATCAGTCATTTTTCTTTCTAACTACTACATTTCAGGTGTATGGTGTCCTAAGTGCTTGGTTCTTATAACGCCTTCTTGATTCAATCCTCACATACGTCTTCAAATGTGATTGGTTGTTGGACATTCCACCCGGTGCGTTTGGTGACATTCCACCTTGTTCGGTCTTGCACATTCCACCCGGTTCGTTGCTCGACATTCCACCAGGGGAAACAAATGCACTGTTACTGTTAGTGAATGCTTGTGGATGTGCAGGACTTTGTTCACCACCATCTTTAGTTGTGCTTTTAGCTCTTCTTCTGGCCTTCTCTACCGCCAACTCTGCCTCTACGACATTGACCTTCCTTTTAAGCTCTTCAATTATAGATTTTTGCTCCTCTACATACATCTGTCAAGTGTTCGTTCAAAGTGCAAACATACATCGTTGAAAAATAATGACGAACCGTCAACTGCTCAACGAAAACAACACAAATGTAAACACAAAAGGAAATAACCAAAAAACCCAAAAAGGGTCGAAGAACCGACAAAGAAACCAAAAACCCAATACCCTAACGACAACATCAACGGAAAGCAACACGAAACGAAAAACCCAATACCCAAGCCAACAACAAAAGGGTCGAAGAATGCATTTACCTTGCTCCAACGAAATTGTTGTCCGGGACTTCCCATTTCGACCAAACTGCGACAACGGAGAACAAAAACCAAATGTGAGACAGAGAACACAGGAGGAGAACGAAAACGCAAGGAGAGAACGAAGTTTGAGAGAAAGAACGAAATCTGAGAGACAAAACGTAATGAAACAGGGCAAGGGTATAATCGGTACGAAATTTTTTTGAAACTGTTCATTTTTCCGGCCAGATTTTTTAAAAAATAAAATAAAAAAACGAACCAATAGGAGTTTGACAGCTATCGATGTAAAAACTGTGTCAAAGTAACGGAACCCTTTCAACTTATACCCATTATTTTAAATCTTTATTACAAAGCATATTTTTGACAAAAAAAATTATCATTTTTGTTTTATCAACGTATTTATTGATAGATAAATTTGTTAGTAATAAACATCAAATTTTATTGTAAAAATTTAAGATTTGTAATTATTGAAAAAAAATTAATGAAAAAAATCATTGATAAAATAAAATAAGTATTGTTAATGAAAAAAATTATTGAAAAATAAAATATACATATTCGACAAATTTAACTAAAAATTATTAATAATTTTCATAAAATTCCTTGATAATTTAAATTTAGCATAGGTAAAATTTTATGAATAAATTCAAACAAAATTATAATATATTTTTGGCTTAATACCTCCATTGGTCCTCTTATTTGTCTGCCAATCTCATTTTGGTCCTCAAGTTTTAAATTGTCTCAATTGGGTCATAATTTTTGTAAAAATGCACACATTTTACCCTAAATGTTAAGTTGTCTCAAACGGCGTTAATTGATGCTGGGATGAATTTTTTATTTTAGGCTTAATTCCTCTTTTGGTCCTTATTTTTGTGTGAAAATCTCAGTTCGGTCCTCAAGTTTTGAACTGTCTCAATTGGGTCATAATTTTTGAACTATCGACAACGACGACATTTTTTAGTTTGAGAGGGAGAAAAGGTGTGAGTCGGGGGGTTTAAGGGTAAAGGAATGAGTGAACTGTGATCAGTGATTGGAAGGAAAAAGAAAGACTATAGCACGTGGATTTAATGATTTTAAAACATAAAAAAAAAATTACAGCTCAGTTCAAAGTTAACGTCGTCTCAATACACTTAACGGTTGGGGTAAAATGTTGTAAAATGTTTACATTTCATAAGGACTTGAGGAAAAACTTGAGGACCGAACTGAGATTTTCACACAAAAATAAAGACCAAAAGAGGAATTATGCCTAAAATAAAAAATTCATCCCAGCATCAATTAATGCCGTTTGAGACAACTTAACGTGGTAAAATGTGTGCAATTTTACAAAAATTATGACTCAATTGAGACAATTTAAAACTTGAGGACCAAAATGAGATTAACATATAAATAAGAGGACGAATGAAATTAAACCTATATTTTTTTTAAAGAAGTTAGACCGTAAAACTTACCCAGCGGATCTTTTTGTCATCTAGATGCAAAGGGTAAAACACCTCCGACATCCTATATCTTTTGATGTTTAGGTGAATCTTTTAGGCGGGACCGGCAATATTTCGGTTATTGCGAACAATTCTAAAATAATTGCACCGGACCCCATTCGCTTGAATTATTTTGAATCATAGTGGAGTGGAGTCATAATTAATCACCTTAAGACCACATTCATCAGACTTAATTGAAGATTAACCTTCATGTACTTTTAGATATAGTCTTCACGCATTGTTTCTATATTTTGATGATGCTGAGTATTTGAATATTACCAAATAGGGGAGGCATGTATAAATGAAGGTGTGATGGTGACAGAAGAGAAGTGAGGAGAAGAGAGAGATGGGGGAGATAGAGAGAGAGGGAGTGTTGTCGAGGGAGAAGGTAGAAGAGGAAGAAGAAGCGGAAGCTTCGGTGGAGATATGGAAGTACATATTTGGATTTGTGGAAATGGCAGTGGTGAAATGTGCGATAGAGCTTGGCATTGCTGAAGCCATAGAAAAGCATGGAAGGGCGATGACAGTGTCGGAGATATCATCAGCTCTGGGGTGTGATCCTGCTCTGGGGTGTGATCCTGCTCTTCTGAAACGCATAATGAGATTCCTGGCGCACAGGAAGATATTCAAAGCCGTGACCATGGGCGGCAGCAATGGCTATACACAGACACCTCTGTCTCGTCGTTTGATGAGAGAGGGGCAACAGAGCATGGCCGCTTTTCTTTTGCTGGAGAGTAGTCCTATAATGCTAGCACCTTGGCACAGTCTAAGCGCTCGCGTCATGGCCAATGGCCGTCCCTCATTTCAAAACACTCACGGCGAAGACGTGTGGCGCTATGCCGCCGCCAATCTCGACCACAGCAACCTCATCAATGAAGCGATGGCATGCGATGCCAAGCTTGTCATGCCTCTCATCATCGAAAGTTGCAACGAGGAATTCCGTGGTCTCAAGTCGGTGGTGGACGTGGGAGGGGGCAACGGCACTGCCATGCGCATCCTCCATCAAGCTCTCCCTTCCATTCGAGCCATCAATTTCGATCTTCCCCATGTCATCGCCCAGGCCCCTCACTCCGATGGCCTCGAACACGTGGCAGGAGACATGTTCCAGAGTGTTCCTAAAGCCGATGCTGCTTTTATCATGGTACGTTTGTACTTGTTTGCATTTTAACTTTGTTTGTATGCGTTTTTGTAACAATAGAAAGACATGCAGTGGGTTTTGCACGACTGGTCGGACGAAGAGTGCATCGAAATCTTGAAGAAGTGTAGGGAAGCGATCTCGAAGGAAAATGGGAGGGTGATGATCGTGGAGGCGGTGATAGAAGAAGGAGAAGAAGGTAAGCCGAAGGCCCTGGAAGACGTGGGGCTGATGCTGGACATGGTGATGATGGCTCACACTAACTTTGGAAAAGAGCGGACCCTGAACGAGTGGGAATATGTTATCAAAATGGCAGGCTTTAGCTCATACACTGTCAAACCTATTCAGGCGGTGCAGTCTGTGATTCTGGCTTTCTACTGATCCACTTTCCCTTTTAATCAAATAAAACATGTCTTATATGTATGTTTGCACTCTTTCACGCCACCCAATAAAGTCTTCTTCATATTTTCTTTCCTCTCTTCTCTCCATCCAATTTTACGTACTTTCCTAATTCAACAACACATATTTTCCAATATTTATTCATTTAACTCATATTATATTATATATATATATATATATATATATATATATAAACCATGTTCGACTGAAATTTCATAATCTGCGAAGAGCAAAAAAAAAACATGTTTAGTCCATATATATTTAAGTGTTCATAATAGTATATTCCATCATCAAAACACCTATAGTCATGTATTTTATTATTAATTTTAGTGAGAATGTTGATTTCGTTAAGTTTATGGGTTTTTCAAAGTCAAGAAACGTAATATCATTGTGTATGTAGAAGTTGACAGACATTATTATTAGGATAATAATGTCACGTTTTTAACAAAATTAATCACGTTTTATTTTGCTTTTAAATAAATAAAATAAATATATTGGATATTTAGTAAAAATAACTTATTTAATTTTAATAATTGTTTTAATATATTTATCATCAACCCGCTTACATTTTATTAAAATTTAATTTTAATTTTATAAAAAAAGATATTTTCAAAATTAATTAAACATGTTGGGAGTGAAATTTAAGAGTGAAATTTGTTTAGATTTGAATTATAAAAAGTTTATAATTTTTTTTTATTTTAAAAAAATTATAATTAAGTGGGCTAGTGAGCCAATCCGTTTACCCACTAACCCGTGGTGGGTCGAGCCAGGTTCGAATTTTTCTGGCTCGCTAATAAATGAGCAGGATTGGATTGATCGTTAAGTGACCAATCCGTGGTGGGCCGGGTCGGATCGAGTCAGATTATCCATTTTAACAGCTCTAGCAGCAGGGGAGGAAGTCGGAGAAGAAGAGACACTGGGAGACAACGTGATAGGAATATGGAAAGTGATAAGAATGTAGAAAGGGAATCCAGCAGAAGACGGTCGAGGAAGATGTTGCATGAAATTAATTAAGATATCATATGCATGTAAATTTTTCAAATAATTAAAGAAAAGAACAAAAATTAAATTTACTCTTATAGTAAATATGTTAGAATAAAAGTTTTATGCTTTGAATCAAAACTCTTAAAATGTTGTTTATGGTATTTAAAGAAATAAAAGGTGAAAATAGTTTTTAGAAAAAAAATAATTTTTATAAAATAAAACATGATGAACTAATTTTTTATATTTATACTTCAGTCTTTTAATAATAAAATAATCGAATATATTTATAAAGTACATTATTTATTCACTTGAATTATTTTTAGGTTCTTACAATTTACATAGTTAAATAAAAATTGATTTTATAAATTAAATTCAAACTCATCGGTTTTCATTGGTACGAATCTAATTTTATCTCCTTAAACATTCATTTTCATAATTTAAGGTCTTTATTTATAAAAAAAATTATGTATTCAACAGCTGCTTCTGACTATTATAAATGAGTTAGAGTACAGAAATCGGATTACTTGATAGATATAACACATATTCTCGACAAATTGAACATTTTGCGCTAAAAAAAACATAAACATAAACATTTATCCCTCGGTAAATCGGAGAAGCATGATGAATTTAAAAACTTTTTTAATTCTCTATCACGAATTTCAGAGCAGCATGATTATTATTTTTATTTTATGTATAAATCAGTTTTTACTTATAAAATAATTTATTATTTTTCTTAAAATATTTTTACAAAGATCTAATGTAAGAATACTCAATGACTATTCAAAATATCTTATTTATGTGTTGTGGCTGCAAAAGTGTTGGTGATGAGAAAGTTTTGACTATGGCAGTTGAAGTCTTTAGAATAGGAAAACTCATTATGCATTGGAAAATGAGAGTGTTGGTGAGAAGACAAATTAAGGGTAAAATTGTGTATAAAGGTGGTTTTCAGGCACGGAAACATGAAGAATGAACAGAACAGAAAAAAAAAAGTCAAAAATTGAAAAATAATAAATAAGAGATTATAAAACATAAATATACTTCAATAGAACTTTCCACACAAAAACTAGATTTTTTTTAAAAAAAAATTGCATAATTGGTTACGTTTATTTATGTTCAAGACATAATTATATAATAGTAATTTATGCAACATAAATATACTTATTTACTTAATTGATTATTCTATTATTGGTTATCATTAACATAATCAATTATGTTAATAACGTTTCAGTAATACTTTTATTACAATGAAAATATAAATATTAAAATAATATGTAAACGGAAAACTAAATAATAATAATAATATATTTATATTTTTAATTATGCTTATTCTTCTTTTAATTCTAGCAACCTTATTTTTACTTTCTTTTATAGTCCAATTAAATGTTTATACTAAGTTCTTAAATTTATTTCAACCCTTATAATTTGTGACTGTATAATATTAACTTTTGTAAAATTTTAATTGCAGATTCATTTTCAATTTTAAAAGTAAGTAAATTCGTGCAATTATTAATATATTATCTAGTTACTCATTTAAAGATTTGATCATTAACTTCATAATGTTAAGATTTTTCTTTTAACAATTAATGGATATAGTGATGGTAGATGAAAATTATTTAATTTTAGTGATTTAGAGAGTCAAAACTACAATTAAAATTTTATAAGGATTAAAAAGTGAATGTAATCCTTACATTTATTATTTTTTACTAGGTTTCAATTTAATGTTATTAAATATAAATATTTTGGTTAATGTTAGAAGAAAAAACAGAAATATGTTTATTTATAATTAAATAAAAATTAGAAAAAACAATGTGAGAAAGCTTTCTTAAATCTATTTATTTATTGATTAATTTTTATGAAGAAACTAATTTCATTTATTCTCTAAACTTGATTAGAAAGAAAATTATTCAAACAGGTGTTACTAAAGTAATGATGCCAACAAGCAAACAACTCCTCCCTAGAAAAAATAAGGAGAAAAAATAGGGAGTGAGGTACACTAACCTTATGAATTGAAATTCTTTTCACGATAAAAATATCGGAGAGAAATTTGGTATGAATAAATTTATGACCTACATTAAATAATTAATGACGAAATAAAGGTTGAACAGAAGGTGAGGGGAGACAGGGCTTTTAGAGTTTAGCATCAAAAGAAAGTTTTTGAATTTTGATTGTATGACATCGCATTGTACATTCAACATCTCATCACATGTCTAAAAAATGGTATACAAAATCCTCTAATTTCTTTTACACTCACCTGCAAAGATTTATCTCCCTTCCTCCTAACTTTAGTAAACCTCTATATCTATCTAGAATGTAAATTCTTAAAAAATAGATGCGTTTCACTCAAACTTTTTCGTAGAATAAAATGTATGCCTCACAGCGAAGAACTTCATCAAGGGAAACTTCACGCACATATGCATCACTTGCCTGATACCATGTGGAACCCTCACTCTCTTTCCCACTGTTCCTGTGCCCTCCTCTCACATAGGCAACATAGTGACCCCCTCTCATTGTTCCCGAATGCTCCACTAAACCAACCAAGTGGTATTCATACTTCTCTTCAATTGTGCACCTGCTTTAATAGAATTGTGAGTGAATTACAACAAGCCACCAGATCAGTAAAGTACTAAACAAAACAAACAACTAAGACTTCCAATCATAACTTCATTTCTTGTCTCCAAACTGTTAGCAACTGAAATAATGTGAAATTGTCTCCAAAATATTTCTTGTGCCAAAATTAAAATAACAATTCACAACACTTGAATAAAAAACTAGGGTAAGTGTAAAATAAATGAAAACACGTAGACGCATCTGTGAAACATCTTCAAAGTATACAACAATGGGATGCAGTATATGAGCGCCCCTTCTAAAAATAGTTTAAAAGCTTTACAATTTTCATATGATAATGAGCATTACAAAAAAGATACTTAGAGGGATTATAATGCATACGGGCAAAGGACCTAAAAAATATTGACGTCTGCCCACCACGATGGTGGAGGAGCATCACCAACAACAGATGCCCAAGGCACATTTGGCAACAACAACAACCATAGTGAAGGACAATAGCAACCACCACGATGAGGTAGAGCAGCTACTTAGAACCAAGACAACAGGGTTTTGGGTACAAGGATACTTGCTTTCAATAGAAAGGGTTCCGTGCTTCATAATATTTTCAATTTAAATGATTTGAACGTCTAAATAATTGTTTAAAACGTATAGTACTATTTTATAGGAGTGTATAAAGTGTCTAGACAATAGCAGAAGTTGTTGGCTTTTAAGTGTCCAGTCAAGAGAAGGTGTTGGCTTGGGTCACCGCTCTCTTAGTCAGTGTCCAAGAGGAGTCTCAGCAGAAAATAAATTAGTTTTTAATTGCGAGAGGCAAAGGGATATTCGACACATGCTCAAGGCAGGTCGAAGGAGTGCCAGTGCTGAATAGTGTCCGACATGCTGATATACCATTCTGAAGGGGCAAGAATTGCGCACTTATTAATTGTTCAAACTTCAAACAAGATCTAGAAAAGTAACAAATTACCTGGGATCAATATATGGTCTAATATCCATTTTTTCTCTGAAATTGACATGGCCGTTTAATTTACTTAAGCGACCACGGGCATCTTGGCTGAATCTCTTCAAATGAATGGTCAAGACAGGCGGAGCTTTATATATGAGGACCCTCTTGGTTGCATCCCTTTTCACTTTCACACTTTTGGAGTCAGCATCCTCCAAGTCATTGTTATCATTATCTATCATCGGAGAATCTCTTCGGACATTTTCTGCAGTACAAGAATCAGCAGCTAAATGACTGGAGCTTTCGTCATTACAAGCATTATGAAATCTTGAAGACTGCATCTCATTGTTAGGAGTATCTTCCTTTTCAAGTGACCCACCATTCCTTTCATTAAGGATTAAACAAAGCTCTTCCCTTTGACCATTTTCAAGCTTTGTGTCATGTTCCTTCCGTGAAACTGAACTTTCTATGTTTTGGTCATTTTCTATGCTCCCGTTTCCATTGGTTCTGACATCAACAGAACAAGAATTAACTGCATGCCATGGTTCGTCATGAATTCCAGACTCGTTTCCATCACATACATCTCTTGCCTGCTTTTCTTCTTCCATCTTTTGAAGATGGAGAACTTTTGAACAGTTCTCACAATGCCAGGCATTTTCGTCCGAGAGAAGCTCAGGTTTTATAAAATGTGCCAAGCAACTCTCTACCGAGACAGGGGAATCTGTGTCATCTACTTCATCAGGATCAGACTCACTATTACTTCCATCGATAAAACTAGCTTCCACAACCTCACCACAAGAAGATGGTCTGGGAGCAGGCCCAGCAAAAACTTCAGGCTCGTTGAATAGGTCACCAAAGCCATCAATCTCCAATTCTTCTGGACGACCACCCAAAACCGATGAGGAGGCCTCGCCATCTCCTCCTATGATCTCAGCAGCCGAGGAACTTTCTTCTTTGTATGGAAGTAACAGCACTTCTGAATCTTGAACTTGTAATGGAACCTCATCTTCCCATCCATTTGCTGAAGAAAAATCGGGTCCTAATTTCTGATCATCCGTAGGGAAACAAACAGGACCACTACATTCACTGCTGGCCTGTCCGTGGAATTCATTTAAACAATCATCTTTGCGCTCAGTATCCTGTACCTCTGGGGCATCCTCCTTTTGGGAAATAAAATCACACTCATCTATCATTGGTCCAGCTTCCACATAATTCAACCATGAAAAATCTTCTGAGGTTTTCGTTGCACCATTGTCAAGCACTTGCATATGTTGAGGCTCTCCAGCAATAACTAAATTTGGTGAAGACAACTCCTCTTTATCAACCACGCTGTTTATTTGTTCAGAACCCAATAATGTAGAATCAACAGAACAAGACCCCATCTCTCCGGCAGCTGATATGACAGACTGATCAGGACATTGTGATTGGTGGCTGGATGATTGGTTCGATAGAGTTTGAACAGGTAAGGGATCAGTATCCCTGTTAACTTTGACTCGAGTCTTTCCACCTCTTTTTGGTGGAAGTTTACCTTTTTTGGTTCGAGGTACTGCTTGAGCCTTCCGAAGAGGAGGTTTCTTAGTTGGAACAGAAAGTGAAAGATCTAAAAAAGGTTCATACACTGTTGAGAAATGCCCACATTCTATGCAACGTACAGTACTTGATATCTGACCCCCAAATAAAGCATCAACTAACGTATTGGAAGAGGACCCATCTCTCTTTGGAGCACCATTCTGCTTTCTTCCAGCCAGTTCTTCAGTACTTAATCCATCGAGTAAACAACGGAGCAATTCGTGACTGTCATGCTGCTGATATCCTCGAAATTGGGGAAACTTAGAACAGACACAGCCAAAAAAGGATCTAGGATTTATAACATTTTTTAATCCAGATACAGGGTTTGTTTCAGTGAAAAGCTTCTTCAAGGAACTAATAAGTGGCCCAACTGGAGTATCTAACTTTAGAAAGCTATCCCGCAATCTACTCATGGCAAGCAGATTTTGCATGACTGAATTGAAGAAGCAAGTATTCCCCAGATTTAGCATACCTCTAACTACATAACCGCCTTGTACAGTCGAATCATTAGGGAACAGAGCTCTTGACTTGATTTCCGAAGTAATACTGCAATCCCCAGCGGAAACATCTTCAATATCCACGGAAGATTTTTCTTGTGATCGTCCTTTCAATAGTTTCATAACATCAGATAGAAGATGAATCGATTCATCAGTTTTTTCAATTTTATCATCTTGAATAAGCATTTTGCAAGGGAAACACCAACACAGTTGAGGCTTATCAAAATGAACAACCAAGGGGTGCCGACTTTTCCTCGCGTGCCCTACCGCATGGCAGTGAGGGATTATTGGTAGCCCCACGCCACCACAGGTATATTGACCACACTCCAGACACACCCATATTGACTTTGACTCAGATTTTGAATCCAGTGATGCACCGCTTTTCTTCTTCCCATGTTTACTTTTTCCTTTACCACCCCTTCTATCAGCCGCACCTTCCCTACAATCTTCACACCTTATGGATCCACAAGACTCAATCTTGGTGGACAATATGCTTAAATTAACACCTTTTACGAGATGAGGGCAATAATTTGTCTCTTTTGCAACCAAAACGCCTTCATCAACAGACTCGACAGTCGAGTTGGTAGACTCAACAACCTTTTTTGGCGAATGGGCAGCAACCCCCTTCTCCTTGGCAGAACCTCGACTCTTCTTTCTGACTTTCTTCCCCATCAGTTACTGTAATCCAAAACAAATCAATGAGCTGGGTCAGCATACAAAAGACAGGAAAACAGACATCCAGTCCCTATTATATTAAATAGCAACACACGATACCCGTTGTTAACACGCAAATACAGCCGGTGGAAAAAGTCCGGAAGGAGACGACGAAAATAGAGAATTGCAAGTGTGTTAAATACGCGAAGACAGCAAACTAGTGTAATGCAAATGTTTTAGGTCTCGGAGTATGTAAAACACAAAAAATTTATTTGAAGATCAGAGGGATGAAGGTCGGATTCAGATATCAGTTAAATAAATTTACTGAGATGCATAGAGAAACGAATTGGGATACATTGATGGGTCCCTACTGATAAATGAAGAAAAAAAATGGCAGAAGTTGGAAGCATCAGATCGAGATTAGGGCGTTAATAGAGCGGAATAAAGTCGGTGTGATATACCGGAATAAAGTCGGTGTGATAGAGCGGAATTGTGAATCGATGAATCGTCAAAAAATAATACTATAAAGGAAATACCTGCGAGTAAGTGGAAGTGAGTCGAAAAGGGGTGGAAGCTTGGGTTGGTGAGTGAAGGCGAGTGAGTGAGAGAGAATATAGATAGACACACACAGAGAGAGAGAGAGAGAGAGAGAGATGAATCCAATAAGAGATATAAAGGAATGAAGAGGAAGAGGAGAGGAAGATGAAGAGTATCTGAGTGGTCCGTGCTGTGAGAATGCCTCTGACGAGAGACGTACAAGGTTTGGTTTGGTTGGGTTCCAGTCCAGAAGGGGTCACCACCCGATCCGCCCCTCTTTTGAGAAGACAACACCAGACAATATACCCTAATCTTAATTTATTTTATCACTCTTTCACAGTATTTCCTTTTCTATTCCTAAATTCAATCACTGTTTTATTTTCTTATACCCTAAATACTCTTCTTAAATCACTACAAAAATTAAAGGAATTGCCAATAATTTTTCATTTTATTCAATCCTATAATTTTAATCACTTTTTAATACTTTATACGGATGACTGTTGCAGTTTTAGTTACCCAATCGATTTACTTTACGAAATAAATGGATTTTTAATTACAGGAAGGACTTCTGGTCTCACGAACTTATTTTTACAAATTTAATATGCAAGGCATAATGTTAATAACTAAAATATGTAATTTAAGTAAAAATAATGGTTCAATAGATGTTAAATGGTCCAACAATAGTTTTATTTAGTCGTACAACAAGAGTTATACACTCTTGAGGTTGAGGAGAAGTTCAACATATTATTTTCGTATAAATGGACAGTCTAAAAGAATTATTTAGTCTTTGAATAATCGGTTGAGATGTGCTTACTAGATCATATGGAAGGTTGGAATAAGATCTTACCTTAGGTGGAATTTAAGTACAACAACAATTATCATTTTAGCATTGGAATAATGCCTTTTGAAGTTTTGAATGAGACAAGATGTTGAACATCTTTGTGTTGGTATCAAAATAGGGAAGCGATAATAGTAGGTCTTGAGTTGTTACAACAGATTACAGAAAAGGTAAAGTTTATTCAAAATCGGATATGGACAACTCAGAACAAGTAGAAGTTTTATGCAAATAAAAGGAGGAGATCGTTGGAGTTATGTGCTTTTGCGGATGACACCAATAACAAGAATTGAAATAGCTATCAGATGGAAGATGTCACAAAAGTTTCTTGGACCATATGAGATTCTCAAGAGGATTAGACTGATAGCTTACGAAGTAATGCTACCACCACAGTTGGCGAACTTGCATAATATGTTTCATATATCTCAATAAAGAAAGTTTATTCCAAATGTGGCTCATGGGCTTAAGGTAGATGACATCCAAGTTAGTGCGAGTGTTGATTGTTCAAACTAAGAAGTTTCGTGGAAAGGACATTTGTATGATGAAGGTCTTTTGGAAGGAAGGAACACAAAAAATAACTAGAAGCTTGAAAATTATATGAAGAATGAATATTGATATCTTTTCCTTGGGTAAAACAATCATCAAGGACAAATTTTTATTTGGGTTTGGGAGAATGTAACATTTGAGAAAAATCCACTAAAATAAAAGGATTATGTAATTGTTTTGGATGTTTATTAATAAGAAATAGTATGTTTTTCCCAAGTTATGTGTGTTAGTGAAAACGTTTTGATATGGTGTGATGGTCTTACGTTCTATTGCAATGATATGTTTTGATTAATTCTTTTAAAATATTCTTATATAAATTATTATGCATGATTTTAACAAAAGTTAAATGTTATTGCTTGATTGGTTTGAACAATACGTGTGGTGCATGATGTTTAGAGTGACCTTGGCCACTATTTTTTTATGTATTTTGTTTTTCTCTTTTTTGTGGCTATCAACGTGTTTATTTTAATTGCACGTACTCAGATGAGTTAAACAGAGAAATAGAAAACAATTTATTCGGGGTAGTTCCTAAAACTGATGAGTTTTTTTTTTAAAATGAGTTTTTAGAAGAAAAAAAAGGCTTAATGGGCAGTTAGGGATAGGGTTAGGCTGGGCAGGAGTTATTAATAAAGTTTAGGGTGAGGGTTATGTAAAAAAAAAACTCTACTACAGCCATGAGTGAATGAGTTGAGACAATTATAATAAAAATATCAAGAACATGGGTTAAGATATAAATAATGAAAATAAAGGAAGTGAACAAGTATTGAATACATATGTAATTTGTGTAATCATTATGAACCATTGCAGGCTGAGAGGAGTTGTTGATGGTTTGGTTTGGCGTGCCACGTGTTTCACTATCGACGATGTAGGGACCCATGAACAAAGATAGTATGGTTATTTTTAGGTCATGTCCATGTTCTCATTCTCTTCCGTATTGGGACAACGAATACACAGGCTTTGTGAGTACCAAAAACAGGCTTACCTGCAAATTAGACTAAAGTGTTTTTATGATAATCAATAACATTAAATGACAACACCCAAAACTTTCCGTCGGGATTCAATGACAATCATCGTAAAAAAAAATCAAATATTACCAATGACTATATAAACATCCAACTAAAAACTAGATGTAGAATAGTAATAACATTCAAAATAAAATGGGTCTAGACTTCCCTACGATGTTTAGTTCAAGCAACAAACATCTCTGTTCTATAGAACCACAAATCAAAATCCAACTCCACCGTATCAGCCGTCAGACAACAGAAACAGTAATGAGCCCAATATTGTGACAAGATCCAGCATCTAATATTGCAAACTAAATCTTTTTTTCCCCCTTTTCACTGACTGGGGGACCTACCACGGGCTGGTTCCTTAACATCATGGTCCGGACTTGGACTTCTGCTTCGACCTGGACCCTTTGCAGGACTGTGACTACGACTCCTTGAGCCCCCATTATAAGCCGGAGAGCGTGAGTATGACCTCTCCCTACTCTGCGGCGAATATGATCTTTCTCGACTGTATCTTCTGTCCTCAGGGGAGAGAGATCTACAAAGCAGGTCATGCATCATACAAGTGCAAAACTGACCATACATCCATTAGTCTGTAAAGACCACATACCTAGAATAATCCCTTCGTTTAGCAGGGGAATAATAGTCACGACTCCGAGAACGAGATCTAT
This sequence comes from Vigna reflexopilosa, assembly GCA_027742785.1. Taxonomy (NCBI): domain Eukaryota; kingdom Viridiplantae; phylum Streptophyta; class Magnoliopsida; order Fabales; family Fabaceae; genus Vigna; species Vigna reflexopilosa. The sequence continues at coordinate 46,964 of CM050914.1, read as the reverse complement.
GGCGTGGTGGTGGAGATCGAGAATAGCGGGGTGAACGAGAGTAACGAGGAGGAGACCTCCTTCGATCATAAAATCGGCCCCTGTGAGAGACAAAAAATACGAAATCAGAAAAGCACCCGTCCTATTAGCTGCAATATGCTGAAACAGAAATAGGCAGAACAAAAATGAAGCATAACACTATGTTTTAGTAGATAATGACTCAGAACAATTAAGTACAGCAAAACATTTATACCCAGAAATCATGATTACTGAGAATCATGAACCTTAAGAATCATGAATCTGGTTAAATTGATTACTAAGAATGATTAAAATACGTCTAGTCGGTACAAAATATTATTGTGAATATTCACAAAAAAATTGTTCGACTAAGAGTAATATGTTATATTTTTCAATTTTTAACTTTTCCACCTACCCAATTCTTTTGGGGAGAAACTTAACTAACCCATTATTGGGATTGACTGGGAAAGTTAATTTAAAGAGCTGAACCAAAGTGGGAAATATATTATCACAAAAGATTCTCACGTAAAAAAAAAGTCACTTCTACCAAACGCCCCTAACAGCAAACAAAGGCACCTTGATGGGGCAGTCAAATCACTTTTGAACATGATACGTCAGATTAAAAGTATGTTTGGTTGGGATTAATTACAGGGAAACAATAATTTTATTCTCTTCAAGATACCTAAAGGGAAAGAGTAAAAATGCAAGTATTACTTAAACCTGTGAGAGAGCAAAGTGCAGCAGCACCAACGATATGCAATATTTCCCAAACAAGTAGTTTCAGATGGGCATTTTATTCGGATGTTGACTTTAAACTAATATTTAACAAATTAGAACAGCCTCATGAAACTACATCACGAATAAACATATAAAATCTACATGCTGACAGAAACTAATCAGAGTTTGTATACGCTATGATAGAGTGCAGACGTAATTCAGTCAGTGAAATTCAGACATAGAACCAAAAGTAGGTAAAGAGAAAAGTTGTAGCACCTTCTTTCTCTCGACCTCATCTCAGTTGGCTTCTTTCTATTCTCCTCAGCAAAGACGACAGTGAGCTCCCGACCAAGAAGAATTTGGCCATCCATATGATATTTAGCATCGGCTGCATCAGCAGGATCGACGTATTGGACAAAACCAAACCCACGAGGTTCTCTGCACAAAAAAGAAAAGGCGAAAGCACAATCATAACTAGTATTGGTCGGAATCCGATAGAAAATCGGTAATGAGAAGAGTGCACACTTTAGGAGGAAAATAGACCCCAATGATATGGATAATAAAGCAGGCAAGCACTAGGCTGCTGACCTTTGTGTCAGTTTAAAGATGAGTGGAAAATCTTCAAGACTTGGAACATCTTCATAATGTAATGAAAGTGAAGTAGCTTGAACTCTTGACTACCAATAACATCTTCTACTTACTTGATTGATTGATGTCTTCAAAACTCTAAATCACTGCTAAACCTAAGAAGGTGGCTATTACAATAGCAGCAGTCTCAAATAAAAGACCCTAATCGAAAGTGTGTAGTGTTTTAAAGATGACAGTGGATGCAGAGGAGAGAAGGCGGAGGAGGGGAGAAAAGGGAGGAAGAGAAGGGGAGTGACTCACCCAGAGTAGTAATCCTTAGGCAGGTAAATGTCCTTCAGAGGACCAAATTGACCAAATGGTCTGCGAAGATCCTCGGGCCTGAAAACCGTTGGTTGGAACATGGATCAGGTCGGAAATTAGAATGAAAGAATGAAGGTAAAAATATAAAAGAAAGGGAAAGATACGCGCCTGCAGTCGTGGCGAAGGTTACGAACAAGAAGACTGGTAGGGAGATCTTGTTGTCGGGGACGGGGAGGGTAGCGGCCTCTAGGGCTGGGACTCCTTCCTCCACCTCTTCTGCTGTAACGCGGAGGCGAAGGACTATAGCTCCTTCCTCTCATCTCTCGCGCTTTCGCTTCTCTTCTGCCTGCAACTGCAACTGCGATCAATCCCTTTCCCCACTCCTGCTCTGCTCCTGATCTTCTAACACACCAAAACCCAAAGCTTTTTCATTCCTTACCTTAACCTAATAACTTAACAACTTTTTAACACCTCTGCTACGCCGCCCCGCATCATGACTCCCTATTCCTAGGGTTTACCTTTATCATTCTCCTCTGAGTAACCTCTCTCCTAGGTCCAACTTTTTGGCCCATTTCCCCAATTTTAATGGGTTTTTCTTCCTGCGCCCCTATTATTACTAAATGTGGACCCTTATTCCACTGCACTTTGGAGGAATATCAGAGAGATAAATTAAAATGTTTTGGAAAGTTTGTTACATAAATTTGTTATTGAAATCCTGTTCCACAATGCATCTCATGTTTCAGAAAGTTTGATTTTATAAAACTTGTAATGGAATGTTCATATTAAAAAGCATCTCATATTTTCTGAAAAGCTTGTTTCAAAAAGGTTTAAACCTCGTTTCATCTTTATATTTGTGTGTCAATCTCAATTTGGTCATCATATTTTTTTTGTCTCAAATGGATCATAGTTTTTTGTAAAAATGCACACATTTTACCATTTCGGTTAAGTGGTCTGAGACGGCGAAAAATATTTTATTACGTGGAATTGTTTTTTAAATTAAGAATTTTTTATGTGGTAAAATTTATTGGAACCAAGGAATTTGTTTCCAGATCTGGTAAGACTTTTTCCTCCACACACTTCACTCGGCTCACTCTCCCATGGACCTCACCAGTCGCCGGTTGTCGTCGGCCGCCAGTCACGGAGCTTTCGTCGCCGGTCGTCGCCGACTCACTCTCCCATGAATCTCAATTAAAGTTTATAGACCCGATTGAGACAAAAAAAAAATATGATGACCAAATTGAGATTGACACACAAATATGAAGACAAAATAAGGATTTAAACCTTTCAAAAAATTTATTTGAGAAACTTTATTTTATATCAGAAAACATCTCATGTTCTGGAAACCTTATTTCAAAAACTTTATTTCAGAAAGCTCATTTCATAATGCATTTTCAGAAAGTTTGTTTTGAAAATCATGTTCCAAAAATTGTTTTGGAAATTCTATTGTAAAAATCATGTTCCAAAAAAAAAGTTGTTCTTAAAGCTTTCTGAATCATTTAATCTTTACGAAATATAATATGGTCATTTTAAAAATTATGGGAATGAAGTTAGAAATCATGTTTGGGCAAGAAGAAAAAGACATCCCCACCCTAGTGCCTATTGAGTTTAGGTTAGTTTAGACTGTTTTCAGTTCTTAAATAATGTAATTTTGTGTAAATATTTACATTTTTCTTGCATTAAGGAATTGATATTCAGGTCCAATTTATTTTTCAATTAAAATGCGATATTTCATCAGGACAAAATAATATTGGATTTTACTATTAAGTTATTTTTAGAAAATAAAGTATTAAAATATAAGTTAATTTTGTAAATACAATTCACTAAGCACTCGTTAACCCACGACAAATAATTTTTATATCTTAAAAAAATATAAAAAATTGGACAAATATAAACAAGATATTATTGTTATATGTGAACGTGAGAAGTCATTTGTATCTACTTTAGTTTAAGGACGGAATTGAGTGAAGGAAAAAAAAAAGAAATAAATTGATAAAAAGAACTAATTTTGATGCACTTGGATAAGTAATAACATGAAAATTAACTTTGGATTTATATTAATGGTCTCTTAACAAAATCTAATCAATTGTGTAATTTTAATAATGAATTAAATGCTTGGTGTGTTAGAAATAATTTAATTAAGTATAACATTAGTTTGATCAATTATTTTTTTTTTAATTTTCCTAAAATTAATTTTAACTTGATTAATAATTTAGCTTTTTATATTGAGTTCCAAGATTTTTTTTCCTATATTTATTTTTTATTTAATTGGATTCCTATATTTTTAAAATAGACTCAGTTTTGAAATAGACTCGATGTAATTTCTTCTATCAAAATAAATATATGGAACTTTCTTTAAAAGTGAATTTTTATTATAGTGTACATCCCGTGTAGGTTCTTGAGTTTGTCTTATTCATGGTAGTGGGAATGGGTAGCTAAAGATTAGCTTAATGTTAAAAGTTAAAAAATGTGATTCATGGTAGTGGGAATAGAGAGCTATAAAATTAGCTTAATGACAACTTAAAAAGGAAAGTGGAAGAGATTGTAGATTTAATTACTTCCACTAACATAATTATTTTGAAAGGTTTATAAAATAATGAATGTTACAGATTCAACTCTCCCAACTAACAAAAATACTACCACCTAATATCTTGCCAGTAAAATAAATGGTCAAAGTTTCTCAGCTTGAGAGGGATTTGGTTGGTAGGGACATATAAAAAATAATAAATTTTCTATAAATATATAAAGAACTAATTATTAAGTAAGCAATTGATTTTATTAGATTATTTTATTGTAATAATTGATTCAACTGTTTGAATAAAATTTAACCAATTAATAATTGATTGAATTAAATTAATTGAACCGCTGATTTATAATATTTGTTTTATAATAACATATTATAATTTAATTGATTTATAATATTTGTTTAGTTGATTTAATCATTCTTTTATGCGTAGGAAACATCTTTTAATGGATTATTTTAGTTAGAAGCTGAGACATATACAGCGTGGAGACAACAACTTCAAGTTTATGCAGAGTTTGTCATTTGATAACTTTAGAGTACTAAGTGTCGACTTCAGTTAATATATATTTGACCATAACTTGTGAACTTACAAGATCATTACCAAACCTAATAAGGTCAACATATCCTCTTATATGTAATATGTACTCTCTCCGACGAACCCGACCAAGGTTTTTAGTATTACTTAATGAGGTTGAACAAAAGTTAAGCTTGAGAAACATGCCTCAACAAAATACATCACTACCTAATCTGTGAGGATTTCTCATACTCCCTATTTAGGGATATTAATTCTGATGGTGACAATGTTGGCTTATAGTTTCAAAACGGATTCTAAGGTTGATAATCATATTGGATAAATTGTCTCACATCAACAGGTCACAATTTGTAACTATACAAAAAATTAAATTCAATCTTAATGGAAGCCAATGGATATATGTACACGATTTCAATGAGTCGAGCAGCATCAACAAGCTGACAGATAGTGAATCAATTAACAATTGAGGTACTGGGCGAGGATTCAGCATGTCGTGCCACAAATGACTCTACGAGTGGGTTCACAAGATGAGGTGCCTCATCCTTCATGAAGTGCACAATAAATAAAGTTTTGTCATAAACATGAAAAATTAAACATAAAAAAATGCACGTACAAAAAATAAAGACAAAATTCCATTACGATAATATGAACAGGATTATATAGATTTTATTAACTCTAAATTCCAGAAAAGGATCATATTAAATGGCCCTTTACTGTTCTCTTTGATTAAAATTGTAGTGTTCTTAATAATTTTAACCATTGTGGTTTCTTAAGATTATCTAATACTTCATTATTCTTTAGTAGTCCTTGTAATTAATTTCCTGCAGAAAAAAATGGGAATTTTTAATGCTTCTCGCCCTAAAAGGATACCTAGAAAATTAGGATTAGAAAAGACGCACCGAGACTTCTCAACAGAAGTAAGAGCAGGAGGCAAGTATAACTATGGGATTAGGATAATATGTAATTGATTCCAAGCAAATTAATTAAGATAATGATAATTGTCATCTATGAATACTTTATGAATTATTTTAGATGCAATTAAGATAAAGATTGGGAATTACATGTACAAGGAAAGAGAGAGAGAGAGGAGAGGGAGAGAGAACCTGGGGGCAATGTCCAACATTAGGAAGGACAATGAAGTCTTCAACAGAATCAAAATTTTCATAATTTCTTCCAATCTCAATTGGTTCCCAAGGATCCTTGTCACCCCATGCTATCAGAACTGGGCACTGAAAAAATAAAAATTAAACACACTATATCGTTGTTGGATTTTGACATCTCAAACTTACATTCACTAGTTATTCCCATTTTCTCAACTACTGGTGTTTGGAGGCTTACCTTTACTTGAGGTAGTAGTTCCTCGGGAAGAGGACCACCTGAATAGCAAATGAACTCAAGAAATACCTCTGCAGCTCCAGGTTCCAGACCTGGACCAAGGATGATCTGCACTAGCTCATCTGTCACCTTGGAGGTGTCATGATAACACTGTCAAAGCAATACACATGTAAAAATAAGTTGTGGGTAATAGCAACCTCAGTAGTCAAATTACAAAGCATGATACCACCTTGGAGCTGGCCACTTGCAGCTCCGGTGATAGATATGCAACCTTACTAACATGGGTGTAGAATAAGAAAAATAGGAGGGAATGTATGAGATTAGAGGCTATGTTTGGGTAGCGTGCAAGGGATGTGCAAGGGAATGTATGAGATTAGTAACAACCTGATCACTTGGCAGTACCGGAAAACAGATTTGACTAATGGGCATTGGGTAAAGACAGAAGAGTAAAGAGGGGAATGGCAGAGAATTGTAAGTAATGTTTGGAAAGGGAGGAAGCCAACCCACTACCCCACCAAGTACCTGCAATGTTTCTAAAAATATTTTACGTTCCTGTTTTATAATTATAAGTCTGTTTCTGTGAATCTCGTCATGGATATGCCCATCATTTGTTGTCAAATTGGACTCCTTATCAATCAGATTTATTCCAATACATTAGGAGTCTCATCTAACACACTTCCTTTCAGTTTTTCTATACAGCCTACCGTGTTCAAGGCATGAGTTTTTAAAGAGATGAAATTGAAAGTTAAGCGAGAGGAGTACCTGGCAAAGAATGTTCCTTACAGATTCTTTTGTGGCAACAGTTTTATAGAAGAATTTTCCTAAAGCAGTATCCCTACAATATAAAACATGATAATACGGGTAAATCGTCTGCTCAAAGCTTGAAATATCTCAAGTCCAGGTAAAGAAACTAGGGTTTCACTTTTACCTAAGCAATCTCTGGAATGATCTGATGAAAGGCTTTCCATACCAAGGCTGCTTCTTTATATGAAGCATACGCAGAGATATATTGAGAAGGATAATGCCCCGGCAAATGTGTGGTGCTACCACAGCTGCTTGAAGACCAACAACTCCTGTACAAAAATAAAGAACAATATGAAACACGGAAGCAGGGCAGTGATTATTTATGAATTTATGAAGGGAAGGTAGTTGAAAAAAAATCACCTCCAATAGAATTGCATAAAAAGAATGCTTCATCCTTTATGACATCAAGACAAAACTCATTTAATTGAGAGGCCCACGTTTCGAAAGTGTAAAAAGAATGGTCTCGTATTTGACGAGGATTTGGTTTATCTGAATATCCGTATCCAATGAGATCAATGGCGTAGACCCGGTGAGATTGAGCAAGAACTGAAATGTTGTTCCTCCAGTGGTCACTGCAACGAAGTAAACTCTAGAATTACATTGTGGCATAAACAAACAAATTGACAAAGTCAAAATAAGTGCGGAAGCGAACAGATGAAATTAGATTTGGTATAAAACATAAACATATGACGTCCATCCAGACTGCAGACCTAGTACCTGTTAGCTCCAAAACCGTGGACTAAAAGCAGCGCAGGGCCATTGTTCCCAGAATGTTGATAGCGAATAGAGTAACCCCTCCAATTCCAAAAGCTACGAGTACAGTACAAGGTCTGAATCGTTTATTCACTGTTCCAAAAACTAGAAAAAATAAAATAATTATCATGCGATACAGAAAGAAAATTACCGGGTCTGAACCTCGTCCTCCGCATCAATGTTTAATTTGGAAAAGAATCGACGGGGGAAATGAATTTTATTTTGAACTGGAGAGTAACAGCGAGAGCGGTAGCGAGGGAAACTGAGACTGGTTATGGTGATTGATGTCATACAAGCGCTCGTCATTGTGCTCGTGACCATGGCCTTTATTTTCCACACCCATTCGCCCCTTTCCCTTTCTTTCTATATCTCATTTCTCTTCGCCAGTTCCTCTGTTCTAGAGCACGCCACGTATTTAACACATAATTGCACAATTCATCCCTTCAAAACTCAGATGTCAAAACCACAGATCCTAGTACCATTTTTATTTCGAGAACTTGAAAATATCTCTTCTGATTTCAAATTAAAATATATTTATTACATAAATTTAAATTTATAGAAATATAGCTAAAATTTATTATAAATATTTTATTTTGTAAAGTTGAATAATAATATTTTATTATTTTAGTATACCTAATCTATTTGTATATTCTCTCAATAAAATTTATATATTTTAAAAAATAAAATTTAAGAAACATATCGAAGTTATTTATATATTCTTTTAATAAAGCGTACTTCATCATTTGTTTCAAAAACAACATTTCTATTTTGATACACGAAAATAAAATAAATTTTATAAATTAAAATAAATGTTTAATTATTTATCTGGTTCTAATTTTTGTCAAAAAAAATATTAAATTAATCTTCTAATTTCTTTTTGTCTAAATTTGATTTTGACTTTTTTTTAAAGTGAGTCGATTTAATTTTTTTCATTAATAATATACAAACGGTATTAAATGTGATGCAAAAGTATTATGATTTCTAAATTTATTTTTTTATTTAATTTAATCTTAATTTTTATAAAAATAAAATAAAATGTTGTTTCTGTTGACAAAATTTATTTTTAGTATAAATATTAACGTAATTCCTCCATGGTTTTGGGGGTGTTCGATAGATACTGTCTTTGAACGGCCCCGACCTGAGGGCCGACATGATGTATTGGAGCGCGAGTTCGACATTAAGACCCCTCACTCTTCTCACGGTCTTTTGATACCGGTCAATAAACGTTTTCAACGGTTCCTCTTTGCCTTGTTTCAAATTCATTAAATCGACGATAGTGACATCTTGTAAACTACAGGCGGCGAACTACTTTTTGAACATGTTGCTTAACCCTCTGAAGTTTTCAATGGAGTTGTTAGGGAATGAGTTGAACCACTCGAGCACCTCTCCTTCTAAGGATAAAGAAAATGTCCGGCACCAAATGGCGTCGCAACCCGTTCGGAAAGACATGGCATTTCTGAACGATTTGATGTGTGCCTCGGGGTCCGCCGATCCGTCATATAAGTTGAACTGTGGTGGAACGAACTGATCCGAAATATGGACATCCATCACGCTCTGGACGAACGGTACAGGAACCGAAGGTCCTTCGCTCTTAACCAACATCATACTTTCCCCCTTCTCGTCTCCATTCTCGCCTTGCTTATTCTCTTCCCGGCCTCGAGCACTACTATGGGCTTCTTTATCGCCCGCGCCCAAGGTGGCGGTTTTCTCCTGTTCTCCATCCGCACCTTCCCCAGTCTTCGCCTTGCCTTTCAGTTGGGCCAAGCATTTCGCCCGTACGACAGCCATTTCCTCCTCGTGTTTCTTTTGCATCTCCTCATGTCGTCTTTGCATTTCCTCCATCCTTTGCTCAAGTGCCCGTATCACACCACTCGGGTCCTCACTGCTCATGTTCCTCGTGGTCACCATTGGTAATAATCCTCCGGCCCCACGGTGGGCGCCAAATGTTCCGGTCGTATCAGTTGATGAGTTCTCCCTTGACGCAACTTCGGACGTCCGGTTGTTCTATCACTCCAAACTCTTCGATCCTTCTTTGGTAGGGGTCTCTCAGGGTCTCTCTCCTCAAGCCTGGCCGAGTACCTGTCAAGAAAATTCTGACCCTCAAGTCAACGGGTGGTCAAAAGGTAGAGATAGAAAGAGAAAGTAAATACTGTGAGTAAATACGCATTCAATGTAACCAACTACCTTTTACCTTTGACCTATATTTATAGTTTTTCTCATGGGCCTATGATTAGGTAAATCTTAATCATGGCCCAATCGCTGGTCCAATGCTTGTTAATCATGTTTTACTCTAATCTGGTTTTAATGGCGATATGATGGTAATGAAAATGGACCGGCTGGCCTCACTGGTCAGTCTGTTGGACCACGACAGTAATGTAGATACTCGTGAAAACCCTTACTAGGGAAACTGTTGCTCTCGAAATGGAGTCTTCGGGGATCGTTGTTGTCGTCGGATCCGTTTGTTCTGTCCGATCTTTGTATGTTAAGACCATGTCCGGCCGTCTGCACTCAGTCCGCCCGGTCTATATGGTACATTAATAATATAAAAAAATTATAACAAAATTGGCAAACTAACCTACTATTTTGTATTCAACTCGCCTATACGTAAAAAAAATTCAAGATATTAAACTCGCCTAAACATAACAAGAATCACTATATTCAACCAGTTTAATAATAAGAACTTCATTTCCTTTTTAATAGAATCAATAGCTAATTAGGATTAAACGGATCAAATTAATTTATTTTAACACCCATAAGGTCTATTATGAAAATAATAGTAATAATAGTTTATAATGTAAGACCTAGAAAATACGGAAAAGTGGTTTTTAAATAGAACTTGATTATTCTATTAATAAAATTTAAGCTTATAAATAAAATTATAATTAATTATTTTTTTTTATAAGAACAATCATTTTTTTTAAATTATTATTTTTTATGAAATTTAGTGATATTTTTATACATGTTCATATTTTGATTTAATAAACTAATTTGTAAAATAGTGATATATTGATACGAGTGATCGTCTCAAAATTTGATTGAAATAGTTTGAAATTATGATATGCATTTGATTTAAATAAGTTTTTAAGACTTTAATTGTTGAGTGAACATTATTTTCAAAAATGTCAGAGGAAAGTTTTGTCTCTAGCCTAATTTTATTGTAAATTTTTTACATTATTAGTTTTAAGGTGTAAGTTATTAAGGGAATAGTTTATTTACTATTAAAGAATAAATTTTAAATTTAATTTAATTTTATAAAATTGACTTAAAAAATAAATTATATATATATATTATAATTCATATCAAATTTATGGAGTTTGATAATGTGCGTATTTTAGCAATGTGTACCGAGTTTTATTAGACAAAAATACTCTTATTTATATATCATGAATTCTAAGTTTTAAGGTTAAGGGTATTTTAATAATTTTCATTCTGAAGACTAAAAAAAAAGAGAAACCCCAAACCCTTAGTCACCTCTCTCATTCCTCTCAACCCTTTCTCTTTCATCTCTCTCACTCCAACTTTTACTCTGTCATCCCTACTGTAGTCCCAATTGAAAAATCAGAAATACTTGCCTAATCCTAATGTTAAAAAACAACAAATACATAAACTGTTCTTTACCGTAGTCCCAATTGAAAAATCAGAAATACTTGCCTAACCCTAATGTTAAAAAACAACAAATACATAAACTGTTCTTTGAAGTCTAATGTTAAAAAACAACAAATACATAAATTGTTATTTGAAGTAGCTCGATTCTAGCTTACAAAAAAGGAGTGTTGTAAGATTATTCATTGTATCTTAATATGCTTATTTATTATTATTAATTTTGTATTAAATGAAATTACTTATTTCAATTCCATGTAAATTACTCACACAATGATAAAAAAAAACGAACGCCCTTTAACGCAGTTATCTAGCCAGAAATGCACCCTTCACACACCGACCAGAATAATCCATCTGGAGTGGCACCAGTGACAGCCATGTTTTGTTGCTTCCAATAAGAAGAAGATTTTGCTATGTGTGTTTAACTATGCATAAACTTTATATCAATTTTTTTTATTTTAATATTTATCATTAAAAAAAAGTCATATATACACATCAATAAATAGACTCAATGTATAATGTGATAAAAATATAATGAAATTGGTGTAGATGTGCAAATGATGCATGTAAATTATGTGATTTGTGAAAGTTTTATTTACTGCAACTTAATTTAAAAATGAAATTTAATAATAATAAGAATGGAAAATATATAACACAGCCCTCTAATCAAAAATCAACATCATCAATTATTTGTTATTAAAAAAATATATATGAACGAACAGAGAATGAACAACAAATTTCGGTGTCGCGGGTTGTCGTGTGTGGGTGAGGGAGAGTATGAAGGTGAGAGAAAAACAAATTACATAAGTGAGGAAGGTGGATTAGGGTTAGGCAAGTGTTTCTGACTTTTTCAAAAAGATGAAAGAGAAATGATTGAGAGGAATGAGAGAGATGAGTAAGGGTTTATGATTTTTTTTTTCTTTAGTTTTTGAGATGAGAGAAAAGGTTGGATGGAGAGAGATGAAAGAGAAAGGGTGAGAGAAATGAGAGAGGTGAGTAAGGTTTTGAGATTTTTTTTTTTAGTTTTGAAAATGAAAATTATTAAAATACTCTTAATCTTAAAACTTAAAATCATGGTATTTTTGTCTACTAAAACCTAGTACATATTACTAAAATGTACCAACTGAAAAAACATTATCAAACCCATATATATATATATATATATATATATTATATATATATATATATATATATATTGAATAACCCTTAATACTTAATTCATAATATTTTAATTAATAAAATTTTACTTAATTGACGTGTTACACGTAATAAGAAAAGAAAAAAGAACCTTTAAATTTTCTAGAGTCCTCATCAATACGGTGAACTATTGATAAGATTAAATAACTATTTCACTTTAATATATGAATATTTTATATTTTATTCTTTTAAGCTATTAGAAAATGTTACCGTTTTCATATTGAGAAAGATCTCAAGCTTTTATTTTATATTGAAGATAATATAAGACTTTTTGAGCAACTAAAATTCTCTTTCTATTTATAATATTAAAGCATAAATTATCATATTTTTTGTTTTTCATACACGTTCTGATTATTAGATAGATTTATTTTTTATTTATATATTACTCACTAACAAATAGCATTTTAACAGAAAAAAATATAAATATTTAGCGAATATTTTTTTTTTCATTGAATATCATACACTTGTATAGAAATGTTTTTCCGAAATGTTACAAAATTATAATGTTGTAATTAACTATCATAGTTGAATATAACTTCTTTTTCTTACTAATGTCAACTGTTTTTTAGGCAGTATTTGATCACACGTTGCCTTTTTATGTTTTGTGCAAAATCAGGATTTAAATAATTTTTCTCTTCAGTCAATCACTTAATCTATCATAGAAAAAGCTTATTTTCTTAATTATTTTAACCATTGCTTTAAATTTTTCGTAAATTTATCCATGTTATTATTAAAGATATTTTATATGGCGAATCTGTTCCCAAATATATTTGAAGCATCACTTTATTTTCTTTTATAGTACATAAAATTGTTGTTGCAATGGATACAACAGAAAAAAAAACATGGATCTATATATATTCGAAAGTGTATTAGTGCACATCCGTTAAAATTATTACTAAGTATTTGAAAAAAGAAAATGTTATTTTCCTGATTTTATATATTTGAACAGGTTAACCATTGTTTTATGATAAATTTGTATTAATTGAGAGTGTATTGTGTCTCAGATCTTAGTCATTCCACTTTTCTATGTTATTTTTAATCTTAAAACTTCTTTTCAAACATAGAACTTATTGTAAAAATTTTCAATAATAACAATAGAAATTACATTTTGAAACATCGACTAATTATTTGACAATCCATTTTTAAAAGTAACACTATCATTACTTTTTTAAATATTTATAGAAGAAAAAAAAAAGATAGGTGGTGAGAAAATAAGACGTAAGATCAGTCAAAATATTATGATCCAACTCATAAATGTCTCTAAGATAAGTAGAGAACAAATCTTAGAATATGCTGCATAGAGAGATAGATTTATGATTTTATTTCGTTTTAAATCATAAATTTTAACAATATATAAATGAAATTAGTTTATTTTTTCTACATTACGAAACTTTTCTTGTATTAAATAATTTATTTATTTATTAATTAATTTATATTTTTTATTTATGTTTGCACAAATGTAAATTATTCACAATTTAAAATAGTATTAAAGTTTGAATAATGATGTTCATAATTATTTAATAATAATCTATACTGTATATAAAAATGATTTGTTTTTTTTGTGCATATTTTTTAATTTTAAATTACAATAATTACATTTTTATTTTTATTCTTTAAATGATGATTAACTTAAATTTAAACATTTTACTATTTTATCTTTTAATAATTATATTTTAAATTTAACTAATTGTTTATAATTAGAAAAATAATAATAGAAAATTATAGAAATTATTTATTTATAATATAATAATTTTTTGATAAAAAGAAATCAAGATGCATGTGTTTACAGTCGTAGTAGTTACTTTAAAATATGGACGGAAGAGAGTTACATTAAAATTATAATATTCAAGTTGTTAGTTGTTAGGGGAATGGGAAGAATATACCTGAACATACAATTACTCATAAAAAAAAAATAAAGGAAAAAGTTAGTTTGACACAGGTTAAAAAAAAGACATTTGACATTTTGTATTTATTTAATATTTTTTTTTTACTTTTTATTTTCTTTTTTACAAAGTACAAAAATTCATCCTTCTTTTATAACCATTTGTATTAAAAGAATATAATGTAAAGGTATCTCATCTATCATTACCTAAAAAAACTCCCATGAGTTTATTAAAAAAGAAATACAGTAACTGTTAAAAAAAAAAGAAATGGTATATGAACCTATGCTTTTGCTAAAACATTACTAGAACTAGTAGATAATTAAGTTGGAAAGAACTGCAAATCCGGTTGAGGCATTGATCAACTCCAATAGTTAATCTATACTCCTGTTTATTGCATATATAGGAGGAGTCTTTCTTATGTGTATGGTGGTGGCTTTGGCAAACCCTTAACAACACCGCAAATTAAGGCGTTGTCTGGAATATTGTACTCGTCTCTGAGAGAACGCTCAGGGCTGATAATGCTGAAGTACATCTGTTGGCCAAGATACATATTTTCAGTAGTCATCGATCTCAAGTTCCACATTCCAACGTTGTCGGTTGATAACAAGACGGCGGCCCAAGATTTTGGGAAGACCTGAATTGTGTGCCTGCTGATGGCATCGAGAGGGTTGTAGCTGTTCCTCTTCTCTGGGGTCCATTTGCCAGGCTGTATGCTGTATTGTAAGCAAGATATATATTAAATAAATAAAAAAACCTAATTAAAGAGAGAGTAAGAATGATAAAGGAAAGGAAAAAGGAAAGAAATAATACTGACGCGACTGCGAAGAAGGCATAACCATCTATGTGATATGACTGGATTGATTTTTCATGGTTCTCAAATATGACCTCGATGAATTTACGATGGTCAAGGCTAAGAACATTTGGCTGAATTTTAACAGTGGTTCCAACGTCAGAGGACGGGTCGTCTTTGATAGTATTATATTTGAAAACCTTATCAGCAACTCCATAGTATTCAGCTAGCTTGAGTGGAGTTTCGGGGTCTTCATGGGAGACACCATTGAGGGCATAGCGAAGCTTACCGTTTTCCCTACTGACGGAGTTGATGAGCTTGATGGTACGGGTGATTTCGATTTTGGCGTATTTGTAGGAACCCTGAGGGTTGGGCCTGGCGGCGCTGGCAGTGAGATTCCAGCGGAAGGAACGGAATTGATTGAGAGACCAAGCCCAGCCGACTGGAGCCTCCGGGATGTCGGGCGAGGGACCACTCTTGCTATTTGTGTAACGGATAATGCCTTTGCCTGTGAGAACAGTCTTGCTGAAGCGCGTGGAAGCCACCATGTAGTAATCCTTTGGGTCCTTGTTTGCTGTGAAAAGGAGAGAAAAGCAGCCACCTACATGGACGTCCAGAGACTCGTATTGGTTTTGTACCACGTGGGAGCCTTCAATCTCAACAACCGTCAACGGGTGGCCTTGGATCCTGAAGTTGAGTGAAAATTTCATCCCTACGTTGCATACTCGGAATTTGTAGGTTTTTTCGGGCTTCACGGTGAACAGTGGCTGGTCACTTCCATCACCTTTAGCCGTTTTGCCGTTGATTAGAACACCTTCAGGCCTCCCAATGGAGCGACCGCTATCCAAGAACTTCCTCAGAGTGGTGTGGCTCTTTGTGTACCAGTCACCGATCACAACGTCGAATTCGTCCTCGGGATCATGGTACGGCACTGGAATCAGCAACCTGCTGTTTATACGGTGCGACCCAAAACCACCAGCTGCTCTGTGCAACGCTGTGCTCGGGTAGTAGAAGAAACTACCTATCTGGTCCTTCACCTGCATACGGTAGGTGAAGTTTGTCCCTGGAGGAATGGGGCAGTTTGTTCCGAGGACCCCATCTTGCCACGAATTCTTTCTGTGCTGGATGCCATTCCTGCACCGCGCATGCATCAATCACGCAAATTATTTATTTTTTATGCATTATAATGTATATAATTAATTAATTATATAATAACTACCATGTAAAAAGAAGAGGCTCGTCAAGATTATTGAAGACATTGACTATTAGATTGTTGTTGCTGGTGGTATTAATACTGGGTCCTGGGAATTTGCCATTGATGAGAATGCCTTGCTGGGGTACTCCCAATGGAGAGATGATGCCATAGGTAACGTTCCATGTATGGTTGATATAGGGGTCTTCACCCCACACCATCGACAGCAGGCTCAGCAAGACCCCAAAAATTATGCCTCGCATCTCCATCGAATCCTTTATTTATTTTTTACAATTTATTACTGATTACTGATCAGGATGATCAGGAGAATAACTGTTGCTTAATGTCTCATACCCCCACCACCCTTCCCTTATATGTATGTCCTCCTCATCTCGCAACCACTTAATCCCCCACACATCCCATTATTTTTCGCTCCTTCCAACTCGTACTTCATTACACCTTTCCCTTTTCCTCGTCAAATCCTATACTTAGAGCCTACAGGGGAAGGAGTGTCATAATACCACTTCTTCAATTTTAATCTATTTTAATAAAATCCTTAATTATTCCTTAAAAAATTCTTGTAACTATATAAAATTAATTATTATACTTTAAAGTTCTTTTGACTAAGCATTTGATAATTGTAAAATAAAATAAATACATGTGTTAATATATGATATTTGTATAGAAATATTAGTTTTTATTGATGAAAAATATATTTTGGACTATTTTTAAATGTTACTTTTAAATCGTTTAAAATTTTATTATTGTTTTTCATGGATTAATTATTTTATTTATATTGTTTATTTTCAATTATAACATCTCTCTTTATCATATATGCACACACATATTTTCATGTCAAGAACTACACCTTTACAATTTTAAGTCAGTCATATCTCTTAGTTTCACTCTACTTCTTTCAATGTCTTGTAGAATTTTCTCCTACATAGTCTATGTTTGAGTTGACGGATACTTACTAAAAGTATTCTAATATTTAAGTTAATGTTCAATTACTAATTACTAATTAGTTATCACAGTTAAGTCTTAAATGTCCAATAAATGCAATCACCTATTTTCTTACCATATTTCTGTAATTACAGGTTCTGAAATGGGTTTTTTGTTTAGAATTGACCCAATCATAGCTCAATATCTTATATTCATGCTTTACCTTACTAATTATCTAATGACTATGCTTTGTTGCTTTGTTGACTGTGGATTCATATATATATATATATATATATATATATATATATATATATATATATATATATTCTTAACCCTCTTATATTAAAAAAAAACTAATAAATTGTGACAAATTAATAATAAAATCCTTCGGGCGAAAGACATTCAAATAAAAATCAATATTATCATCAAAATTTCTTCCTAAAATAATAAAACTTTATTTACCAACTAACATGGCAGATGCTAGTAAATTTATGCAACAAATTGTTTTAAAGTGTACATGCATGCTAGAATTCCAATCGATGAATTTCAGGGCGATTGTTGTCGATACCGACTGGTAGTACAGAGGTAGGATTAGAAGGAAGATTTACGTATTATTACATTTAGCAACAATATAAAGCCATTGAGCCATCATTAGACATTCTAGGTTGATGTGTATGAAAGATAATCTAAGTAAAACATTTAATATTTTTAAATGTATTTATTACATTTATCGAGATTGAACATTTATTTAAGTGTTAGAATAATTTTTGTACATAATTTACTGAACAGAACAGAGACAATATGAATGAACGAAAGCCGAGAACAAAAGACAAATTTTTGTAAAGGACAATTGACATAGTGTAAAAAAATTGAAGAAATAGTGTAAAAATATTGAAGAATTAAGAGTAATAAATATAAAGTATAATAAGGTTTGGATAAGTTTTAGATTTTAATGAGTTTCTTTTGTTTTCTAATAATATTTTTCAGTATTTAATTAAATATTCTTTTAAATAAATTATTCATTTGTATTTATTTTGATATAAATCTTTGTAATATTTTAAAAAATTTATCTTAGTCCTACCATAATTTTATCATAATAATTCATATATGTTTACATTATATAATGAATATAATGTCAATAGAGTATAAGAATGGACTTGATATTAATAATTAATCATTATTCAAGATTGTGTGTCATTCGTAATTAATAAAATAAACTTAAATTAAAACTAATATAACAAATAAATAGGATAACAGTTATTTTTTTTACATAGCAACAATTTATGACTGGAAGCATATTCAAACTAAAGATGACAAAGTTAATAACAAAATATTACAAGAAATACAAGGATAGTAACTAAAAATATTACTCGCTCATGCCTTGGCCTTGGCCTATGGCTAATATGTAAGTATATATGTCTTTTTTCAATTGATACATTTTAGTAATTTCTATTGAGTTTTAGTTGTTAGTTGACTTTAAGACAAGCTAACTGTCACACATGTAGCTCTACATCTGTTACCTTTACTTTTCTCTTATAAAACCACACTTGTTCTACACTCTCTCAGTTCTTCAATAATAAAAGTTCTATTCAGATACATATTTTTTTACTCCGTATTCTCTTTTACTGTCATTCTATTTTCGTCACAACAGAGTGGTATTAGAGCCAGGTTTAAAGAGACTTATGGTGCTTCAGAAATCACGAGACTTAGTGCAACTATCGGTGGATTGGAACAAAAGAGAAAGTTGATATCAAGACTTGGTTTCTTGATAAGAAGTTTGTGTGTCTGTGAAATGGCGGGAAGTGATATGTCAACGACCAATCTTCCAATACTCACAGAGAAGAATTGGACCAGATGGAGCACACAGATGAAAGTGTTGTTCAAACTTCAAGAAGTGAGTGATGTTGTTGAAGGTAGCGGACTGAAGCTTGATCTTGGCGCCTCAGAAGACCAGAAAGCTACAGTCAGGAAGAGAGACAACAAGGTATTGTTTATCATTCATCAATGTGTTGATGACAATCATTTCGAGAATGCGGTTACTGCAAGGGATGCCTGGAATATCCTTGTTCGATGTCATGCGGGAGGAGAGAAGATACAAAAGGTTAAACTTCAGACTCTGCGAAGGCAATACGAGTTACTGCAGATGGAAGAAAATGATAAGGTTGGTGAGTACTTTAACAAAATCTTGACCATCACAAATCAGATGAAATGATGCGGAGAAATTATCAGTGACCTTATGATTATCGAGAAGATCATGAGATCATTGCCACAGAAGTTTGACTATATTGTGGTTGCGATAGAGGAATCGAGAGATCTTTCCAAGATGAAGATTAAAGACTTACAAAGCTCGTTAAAAGCGCATGAAATGAGGTTATTGGGTAGAAATCCAATAAAGAACGAGGAGCAGGCACTGAAAGCACATTATTCCAAGAATGATGAGAAAAAGAAACCCAACTTTTATAAGAGAAGATAAAAAAGGTTGAGAAGACTGATAAAAGCAAAGACGATCAAGATGGCAAACCAGTGTTAGTTGAATGCTTCAATTGTCACAAATATGGTCACTTTGCCTATGAATGTTATGCCAATAAGAGTAAGCAGAAGAGATACCAAGGGAAAGAAGCGTACATTGCACAAGAAGATTCAGATTCAGAACCATTGACGCTGATGGTAACCACTTCTGGAAAAAATTCTTCTTCCCAGACTCATTTGTGGTATATAAATTTCGGATGTTCAAACCATATGACGTGTCGTAGAGAATAACTGGTTAACTTTGACGCAACGAAGAAAAGCACAGTCACACGGACGGACGGACGGACGGACGGTCACACGGACGGACGGACGGACGGACGACGGACGACGGACGACGGACGACGGACGGACGACGGACGACGACGACGACGACGCACGCACGCACTAGAAGTGTATCAGCGACCTAGAACCTAGTCCAAAAGCTCAATCTTACGAAATATAATGCATTGATATCTAGAATCTATTAATAAAAAATGTCAATGATAAAGAAACGAGGACACTTATTCCTTTATAAGCGTATAATATTTAAAAGATATATATAATTAAAAATGCAATTTTTTAAATAAAATAATTTAATGATTTTTATGTTATTAAATATTATAATGTAATCTTAATATATTTATCATTTAAGAATAGTTTATATTTGAAATATTAATTCATTGCTTTTTACTATTTTTTTCACTTTTAATTTTAACTTTTCATAATTTTTAATTACTTTCATTTAACAAATTATTAAAGAGTAATTTATATTAAAGTACTAACTATTTCCTATACTATTTTTTCTATTTTTAATTATAACCATTTATAATTTCTAATTACTTGGTCATTTAATAAAGTTAAATTTTAAAAAGTATATTTTACTTTTATTTCTTAAATTAAATATTATTTAAAAAACAATATCTTTATTAATAATACTGTGAAATAAAAAAAATTACTTCTTATATGAATTTTTGAAGTACTCCTAAAAAATATTTTAAAACTTAGTTACGCTTAGGGTTATTAGGGTTATGATTATAGACAGAATAAGGTTAACATTATGATTATGGTTAAGAATAAGGTTAAGATTAAGATTATAGTTAGAGTTAGTTGTTAGGATTATGATGAGGGGTGAGGGTGAGGATAAGGTCGATAGTTATAGAGTTAGGGTTAGTAGTAGGGTTATGATTATATTTAAAGCTATGATTAGGGTAAGAGTTATGATTAGGGTTAGGGTAAAGATTATGATTAGGGTCAGGGATATGATTAAGGACTAAGCAGAAAAAAATGTTACATGGCCACAAATGTTGCAACTTTTCTCACAACATCAAAGCTTTTGAGATAAATGTTCCTTGATAGCAGCAACTCTTTGTACAATAATAGACTCTTTGTAAAATAATAGATGACAAAAGTAAATTTTAATTGCATTTAAGTATAAGCATGAACATGGTGTAGAAACAAGGTAACGAAGGTGTTAGGGGCTGGAAAGTGTATGAGAGGAGAAGGTATAGGAGGGAGAGAGAAGAGGACCGAATGGTAGAAGGCGGGACACGAGCCGACCGAACGGTTGGAAGCAGCAAGGAAAAGAGAAGGTATAGGAGGGAGAGAGAAGAGGACCGATCGGTAGAAGGCGGAACACAAGCCGACCGAACGGTTGGAAGCAGCAAGGAAACATCCTAACTGTCTCAGCGGTTAGGATGAGCAGGAAAACTAATTAGAATAAAGAGAGATATCTTGAGAGGATTTTCAGTCAGAGTTATTTAGAGTAAACAAAGCCATATCTTAGGATATTATTTGGTATAGTTAAATATAGTAAATAAGGCTATATATATACGAAAAAGTTAATTATGGCTAATAAAGATATTTTCTAATATTCAGTACAAGTTTGGGGTGGGAAATAATTAGTATAAATAAAGTTAGAGTCTAGGGTTAAGGGTATACTTTTGATTTGTGAGTTTGTAAGAGAGGTTATGCTCTTAGGTGACTGACGAAGGTTATGCTCCCAATTATTGTCTACTTTATTTGATTCAGTATTTTCATTCAATAAAAGAGATTTATTCAACTATTTTTCCATTGTTCCTTCTCTGTGAGAGTGTGTGAGAAAGCGTTCTAGTTACGTCCCATACTCAGGCACGTAACAGAAGGGGTGACATACCCAAGGTACCGTATAAAGGTACACAATAAAGTCCGAGTCCGTGAGCATTGCAGGCCTGCGATTTTTTTGTCAATATGTTAAAAACCATTAGGTGAAAGTAGTTCAGGATCCAGGGATACCTATAACTTGCACAATATAAGCATAGAGATATAATTAAAGAATTGAAACTCTGCATAGAGTAGATATTCAATATATAAGAAACGAAGCTTCATTGTAGAAATATCTTATTAAAATTCTCCAGCAAATAAACAACAAAATAGACATAGAAATAATAATAAATACTCAACAAATACAAGCAAATGTCAACACATGAATACTGCAGAAAACTCCCACATGTAGGAAAATTAAGATGGAAAAACAAAATATAAGACCTAATAACAAAATATAAAGAAAGACTCAAAAAACAAAAGGAGTCCAAAAAGAATATTGGTTGTTTAGAGAAAGCAAATATAAGAAGGAAAAAAAAAAACAAGATAAAGCAAGAAAACAGAGAGCACAAATAACACATAACATTTCATAAAATGCAAATAAAACAATTACACAGACAACAGAACTAGGTATAACTGAAATAGAAAAACCATTAAGCCAGTAATGCTCAGTGATCCACATTCAAACAAACAAACTTCTTGCAAAAAAGCCAGAAACAAAAGAGAAGAAAAATAATACAAAAGACCGCAAAAATGAAATCCTATCCTGCTTTATCCAGCCTCAGATGTTTCCACCACAACACAATTGAAAAAGTTAATAATTTGGAAAACATCCAAAACCAAACTATATGATCGTGAATCATTTTTCCCCCCAAAAAAAATGAAAGATAAAGAGAAAGAGAAATGTGATTTTCCCGCCCACTCCCTCTAATAACAATTCAATTCACCGATTTCCTTTTTATACACTTTCAACCTTTTATAAAGAAAATCTTATTCTGCTTTTTTTAATTTTTTTAAAACTGAAAGGAAAAATTAAAAATTTAAACTATAGAAAATTAATTTAAAATAATTTTCTAAAAATATTAAGTTTAAGTTTTTATTGCTTTGAAAGGGAAAAACAAAATAAATAATTAAAGGTAAATAAAATTTGGTTTTGTAATAAAATTTGAAATTAAATTTATTGTCATCGATTTTACCAAAAATTAACTTTTCTCTTGTAATGTAATTTTAATTTTGAACTTATGAATTATAGAATAAATATAATGGTTTAAATAAAACAATATAGTGTGAAAAATGTGAATTAAATAATTAATTGTTTTTATGAATGAATATTCTAATTTATTTTTGTAAATAATGTGATTCTTGTAACTTCTAGATATAAAAATAGAATAATAAATATATTAAATAAAAAGACAATTAAGCAAATTAATATACTCATAAATTACAAGGTTTTATATTAATGTTAACTTCTTAAAAGGTAAATAATTTAAGAAAATGTTTGAAAAAGATTAAAAAGATTTAAATAATTTAAATGCAGATTTTTTCTAAAGAAAATAAATCAAATCTATCCTTTTAATTAATTGATCTCATTTAAATTAAGGAGTCAAATTTATTGAACCTATTTCTTTACAAGTATAAATTCCTTTTTTTTATCCTCTAGGTATTATAATATGATTATTATTTTACGTTTCCAACTTAAAATTATTGTTATTGCTATTTAATATTTTTATAAAATATTAATTGTTTAATTACACTATTAGTTTTCTATCTTTGTTTGGAAATTCGTCTCCTAATTTATTTTTTTTCAATTAAGTTTTTATTTTCTTAAAAAATCATTCAATTTAGTTATGCAGACATCCTAATCTCTAATTCTTTCAATTTTCCAATGTAATAGTGGTGTGTTAAGTATTCTTTGTGAGTGTCCAAAAGTATTGTAAATTTTGTAACTTTTTATAGCATGAATTAAACTTAATGAGTTAAACTTGTTCACCACTTGAGAGGTTCTTATTATTTTTTCTACAAAGTCCTGTCTATAAGGGAAGGTCCAAACATTATAATTAGAAGTTGTTTGCACACAGCTGACAACCATAAGTGATTTGTGTACTCACTACAAACAAAAGTGGTTTGTGCACTTGTGTAATAAACCAGCAACAACAAGGTGAACCAGCGATATGACAACCACTGGATGATAGATAAAAGCAAAAAGAGAGCCACTCATTGAAAATGGAATAGCACACCAGAAAACGACTCTTAGACTAGGATAACATGCAGGAACTGAATTATTATGTCAACAAAATATATGATATAAGAATAGTAATATAATCACATGCACAAAAAATAAAAGCAAAAAGAGAGCCACTCATTGAAAAATGGGATAGCACACCAGAAAACGACCCTTAGACTAGACTGACATGCAGGAACTGAAATATTATGTCAACAAAATATAGGATATAAGAATAATAATATAATCACAGCCACAAAAAATGAGTTGAGCATTTCACTGGCCAATTTTAACCGCGAATTCATTGGACAAGTGTGACTTTTACATCAACATAACCAGTCAATGAAATAGAGTCATTCTGATCAGTTTCAATTAAACCAAATTAAATCAAGCAGGTTCCAGTTCTACTGTAAGATTTATGATAGAAAGAAACTAAGTAAAATTACCTGGATAAATTCCATCTTCATTTTTCATGAGGATTTCACACATGCTATTAAACACGATCTAGGATATTAAGGAGTGAAAACACTGCACAAATAAAAGAAACATAAGAATGAAAAAATTTAGGATAATAATTCCAACCAAAGAAAACATTTACCTAAAAGAAAACAACTCCCAAACTGACTTTGAATTAGGCATCTTTAGAAATGTCTGATGCAGATTCTTTGATAGTCAACAGAGAATATAATCTTTTTACTTCAATTTTCTGCGTGGAATCAAAGGTTAAAATATTCAAAGGCAAGTTATTTGCAGAATAATATAGAAAAATATGATCGGAGCAAACTCAATTTGTATTTTTTGGGGCCTTTCAGCTTCACAAACAATCGCCCTTCATCCATAGCCTTTGCCAATAAACTACAAGTCTCATAATTTTCCCCATAGATAAAAAGAAAGGAAAAGAAAAATCAACATTAATTATCCCTAATCCATACAAGCAAGAAGACAGTATTTAAAAATCAAAGTATGCAGACAACAACAATTGTGACAAATCTCATTGAGAGGACATCAAATTGCATATATCATACAAATCCTGAATGGCCCTAACATGAAGGTGGAAAATTGCATAACCCACAGGTCCCAGGATATGAGGTGTTTCAGTCTCTCTCTCTATATTATGTCAATATAAGAATATTTCAACATCTAGGTGTTTAACTCTCAACACAATATGCAAATTTACATTATCATAAACTTGGAAAACTTCTAATCACACCAATCGAATTAGACATACACTCAAGATCAATAGGACTTCAATCAAGGCTTGTAATGTGGCCAGGGTATAGGGTGAGGTAAAAAGAGAGAAAAATCAAAGCTAAAATCAAAGAGAGATGTTATGAAAAACAAATGCATAAATCATTCACAAATGCATAACAAAACAACACAAGTTCTGAAATGTAAATAAACAGGAATGCATCACACAATGAAAGAAAGTAAGGCAAGGCTCAAATCTCACAAAGGATAAAATCATGTCAAAACTAGTTCGAAACTCACATTTCATGTAAAAACTATTCAATTCTGTTGAACGAAATTGTAAAATCTAGTTAGAAACTATCAACTCAAATAGAAACTCAAAAAATCAATCACAATCAAGAACTAAAAATAGTAGACAAGTAATCATGCAAAACCTGTAAAACTCAACCAAGAACATCAATGTATCGACCTAAAAAAGTTTGAAACTATAAAAGAAAGTTAAGAAAAGTGGATAGAAACTCACTATCTAAAAACAACAAATAACTAAGAATCTCACTATCAAATCTGAAACAGAATATTTACTACAATATTTTTGTTACCCGTAAAAATAAACCAGAATAGATCTATGAAAAAGTTGCTCATGCACTCAAGGCAAAGATCTGGAATACAAAACACCTATTTTTCTACATTGAAGAGCTTTCTTGCTTGAATTCAAGAAGAATATGAAGAAAATAGATTGAGATCTTTTAAAAAAGGTAGGTATGATATAACCAAGAGTGTTTATATCAACATACGGCAGAGATGCAACTTTTGACTCGTAATACTAGGTCAAACACAAGCACTTTCCCATTCAAGCAATTGGCCACTGGCTCGAATCCAACCCATAAACCCCCAACATATATACATACACCTCATGACCCTTGGGGAATAGCATCCCCTCCCACCACAGAAATTAAATAACATAAATAGCCTTAATTTCTCTGTTCAGATGGATTATGGAATCAACAGTGACATTATAGCGCCTGATAAGGCCACCGTTCAGCCTGCTATTAGGTCTGCAACTGCCATTGTACCAAATCATCCTGCTACAGCAACACACATAGTGGGCAGGGGCCACTTTGCACTAGACACCACTATGGCTTGAGAGAAATTAACTATAAACACAAAAATTAACCAAATTAACTATAAACACAAAAATTAACTAATCTTATGCATAAGCTAATCTTATACACATTTGATTAAACTATAAACACAAAAATTAACCAAATTATTACCTTCAACTTTTCATGAGCTTCTTTCACAGTCTTTCCATTCTTTTTCTTTCTCCAATTATATCCATACATTCTAAAATACCTCAAAGCCTTTCTATCAAATAGAAAAAGTGTACCACCTGAAATTATGAAGTAAAATTCAAAGCTTTTATGTCTTCATAAACTCAAATTAATGATAGGAATATGATTAGAAGGTAAAAGATAGAGTGAAAATAACAAGTATTAAGAAAAAAACAAAATACTAATAATAACATCCTAAATCCTAATGATTTGTGATGATTATGCAATAAGTACACAAGGTGCTTTTTTAATACCAAGCTTCACGAACTTTTTTTTAATAATGTGCCTTTATTCCTTAGACTGAAATAAAAGATCTATTGGAACATGAATACATTATGTTCAGGTAATGAAAAATTAAAAAACTTCATACAGTTTTAAAAATAATTAAATTCAGTTAAATGAACTCAAGAAGAAGAATACTTCAAGTTTGAAACACATTGTTCAGCACCCAGAAAGATATGATTAATTCAGGCCAAAATGTTCATAAACACCAAGTTGCACCAAATAAGTCAAGGAAAATCAGTTTGCGAAACCTTCTTGGGCAATTCATCTAATCCATATATCAAAAGTATAAACTGGTTGAAATTAATATTAAGTAATAGATAATCGCATGTTAGCAATAAATGCTTTTGGGCCATTGATTGAAGAGTCAACGCTGCTAAGTTTAAGGTTAAGCTTAGGCTAAACTCACTTTCCAAGACGCTACAACTACGACTGTGAAGTCTTCAAAGGGTAATATGTATATAGTATTATCTCCATGATTGGAATAAAGGAAAAATATTATACTCTGAATTCAAATTGTATTTTCCAAATTTCATATAATAAAATAGGTTGTTACAGTTACAAACTAACAAATTTCCAACATAGAATAAATAGCTATTTTTGCATGTTTATTGCATAAAGGAGTAAGCAAAATTGTAATACCAGTTTGGGTAAAAATAGAAAAGCAAAAGGCCAACCGAAAAGGTCACAAACATAAAAGATAATAGTAAAACCAGATTCAAGGGGGTCTGAACTTACTAACCATACCAACAACACTTGCTTTTGCATGCTCAAATTCCATGTGAAAGAAAGAGACAAATAATTACAATTCTTTTTTTTATATTATTTTTATTCAAAAGGCCTAAGAAGACCATTAAAGAAGGAATAAGCTGCAGAACAAAACCAAAATGTTTAAAAAATAAAAGTGGATATAGAACCAGATATATCAACAAACCAATGGATTCAGAACAATCCTCATGCTGGGTTGAATGTATTTCCACAAAACTCTTAGAATGCCAGACAATTTCTGACCAGTTGGACTTAAAGGATCGAGACAAGCATCAATGTGAAACCTAGAATTTTCATTATGTAGAAGGATAGCACTGCACAAATCAACAGTATTAAACTATTAAAATTGTATAATTAAATGATATATATGTTTATTTCTCAACCTTGATATTACTCTTATCATAAGAGAAAGAGAAATACTATGTTTACAACGAAGTGAAAAAGAGAAAGGAGAGAAAAGTATTACATGTTATTAGTGATATCATAGAGATAGATACAGAGGAAAAAGTAGTGTCCTATGCTACTAAAAATTATTGTATGAATATCTATTTATCATAATCCATACATTAGAATGGTTGCTCCATACACGGTATGAATTTAGTAAACAAAAAGAATCAGGGCACCGAAACAATCAAAGGAATATTGTACAAATAAACTGATGGTAAGAAATTAAATTACAAGGTTCACTAGTGACTACGGTACTCATTTAATCACTATACTATGGATACTTCATTGAGACTGAAATCTTATCAAACCTGTATGCTACTGGATCATAGGGGTGCAAAATAATGAATAACTGCTGACAGGCTGGCATCTCTTCTCTTATATTTTCCTGCTCCCAATACTCTTGTCATTTACCTGAAACAAACAAGAAAGAATACATAGCTATCATCAACCTAGATGCATATGATTAAAAACTGGATGTCATTATGACTGGCACTTGTAATCATAACTTTTTTCCCTGATAAAAGCACAGAAAGTGTTTTAACATTAATTTAATAAAGCCAAATTGTTAGTACAAAAGAACACACAGCGAAAGTTGATCAGTGTTAGAATACATGACAAAATTTCAATAGTATAGCAGCAACTGTATTTTACAATTAATTTGAATATATCTAAGGTTACCTCTCAAGATTGGTCCCTATATTTCTTTACCCCAATGATTCATTAATCAGTTAGAATTATGATCTAGCATTAGCATAAATAAAGGCCAATTTTATATGTTTTTGTATCACATTGGAAAACATCATACGTTATGAACCTCACCAAGAGATTCCAATATTAAAGGTGTATTATACAAGGAGGCAAATGAACCAACGAGATGCAATGGGTGACTGGTAACTGGAAAATCCAGTAAGTAAAGGAGGTGGTAAGAGTAGTTAGAGAGGTCTATTTGGAAAATTTGAGAGTTGAGGAGAGGGACTTATAAATATAATTTTCTATCGATGGGGAAGTATTCTTTTTAGATGCCAATAACCTGTTTTCACAATGGTAGTAGAAGAAGGGGTTTCCCTTGGCAAAGAGGAATAACAGAATCTCTCTGGTTATCTTCATATCATATCAAGACAACATTAACATTTACTTTTAACTAAAAAGCTAAAACAAATTTCAAGCCGACATAATAGCTTTTCTCTGCAACAACATCTTGATTCTTTTATTAATAGTTCCATCCCCTAGTTGTCGCACAACACAAATGAATCCTTATACTTGTGTCATTGTCAAGAATCACTGACTCGATACACTAACTCCCAAAGAGTTTTGATAAGTTCTCAATTAGCAATGGACACTCACGGCGATCGATTTTTCCCTGCGTTAGCTAAACCAGAATCGCAAAAACAAACCTAATTGAGAAGGAAACCGGAAGCCGGAAACAACGTCAACCAAACAGACAGAGATCTGAAATTAAAACAAGAAAGGCAAAGAAAAGAGAAAAATAAGAGATAAGAGAGAGGAAACTTGCAAGGCGTTGACGAAGCTCTTGCTGCGCTCCATGGAGGCGTCGTCGTAGGTCACGGCGGAGTTGAACGGTGGGGCGGTTGAGCGCTCAAACTCCATTGCTGCAACGGAAAAGCACGCACGCGATGAATGAAATTGCGAAAAAAAAAAAAAAGACAGACTAGGCATTCAGCGCCATTGCTGAACGGTGATGTGATTAGTGCATGAGAAAGAAAAACTAGAAGAAAAAGAGGAAAAGGAGTTGGTGTGAGGTGGTGTGTGATGTGTAAGTGGGAGCTTTTTGAAGTTAACCGAAATGGATATTTATTGCAATTAATTGCCGCCAATTACCGGTTCCCTCCATTTATCATTAAACGAGAAAAGACATCATTGTCCTGTCAGTCACGCAAAAAAATTACACACGTGTGATGCGTAAACGAAAAGCCTAACTAGTAAAATAAATTTATAATTGAACCCGGTCCAACAAAACCCAAACAGGATCCGACGAACCGAAAGGACCAGACCGTATCGGACGGTACCTGTCGGACCGGACCCAACCGAACAGAATCCGACTAGGTCAGACCAACCAAACAGGACCCGACTAGACCAGACCCGACCAGACAGGACCGGACTGCATCAGACCTGACCAGACCCAACTGGACCGCACTGCATCGCACCGGACCAAACACAACCCCATCCAACAGAACACAACCCTATCCAACCGAACCCAATCGAACCCAACCCAACTGTACCCAATCCAACCCAACCCAACCCAACTGAACCCAACCCAACCCAATCGAACCCAACCCAACCGAACCCAACTGAACTCGACCCGACCCAACCCAACCCAACCCAATAGAACGGAAGATAAGTCAATCGAATAGAACCAAACCCAACCCAGCCGACCTGACCCGACCCGACCCGACCGCACCGAGCCACACCGGACTGCACCCTACCTAACCCAACACAATCGAACCCAACCCTACCCAACCCAACCCAATCTAACCAAACTGAACCAAACGCAACCCAACTCAACCCATTTGAACCAAACCCAACCCAACCCAACACAACCCAACCCAACACAACCCAACCCAACCCAACCCAACCCAACCCAATCCAACCCAATCGAACTGAACTAAACCCAACTAAACTGAAACCAACCAAACGCAACCCAACCCAAGTAAACCGAAACCAACCCAACCCAACACAACCCAACCCAACCCAACCCAACTCAACCCTAACCAACCCAACCTTACACAACCAAACCAAACCCAACCCAACCCAATCAAACCCAACCGAACCAAACTCAACTTAGCCAACCCAACACAACCCAACTCAACCCAACCCAACCGAAACCAACACAACCCAACTAGACCCAACTCAACCGAACCCAAACTAACCCAACCGAACATAACCCAACAAAACTGAACCCAACCGAATCCAACCGAACGTAACCCAATAGAACCCAACCCAACCCAATAAAACCAAACCCAACCAAAACCAAAGCAACCCAACCCAATCGAACCCAACCAAACCCAAGCCAACTGTCGCAACGGGAAAATCGCGACGGGACGACGATCCAAAGAAAAGGAAACGATTTTGAAAAGGAGATTTTTTTGGAGTCGCCACCATGGTTTATTCTGGAAAACTACGGGAAAACCATAAAGAAAAGTCACAGTCCACGAAAACCAGATTCTGGGTTCGAGAGTCGGTTACTTGTAGGGAAGGTATTAGCACCCTACACGCCTGCCGAAGGCAGTACATTTAATTAGATAAGCGAATGAAATGTGGTTTTCAAAACGTTTAAATTTCCCCTAAAAGACATTACAAAGAAACAAAATATATTTTTTTTGTTTTTTGGGCCCGACAAGGATTGACCTTGCTCCTACGTATTCTCAAAGTGAGAAATCAAGGTTACGTACTTCTATAATTATGTTTGGATGATTGTTTGAAAACATGATGTTTTATATTTTTTTTGTTAATTTTTTGAAAGAAGAAGAAACAAGTTTTCAACACAAGGCTGACGCGGATAGTCGCACGTGTGCTTAAACCTTTTAAAATAGTAATAATTTTTTCAGATTTAATGTCTTAAAAAGTTTTTAAATACACGATTAAAATATTGGATGGATTTAGAATCTAATATTATTAATTTAATTTTATATATTAACTTAAATTATGTTACAAATATCATTATCTTATAATACAGTATTATATTTTGTAAAAAATATTGGATACAGTATTTAAAAAAAGTGAAACAACATTTAAAATTTTTACATTTATTTTTTTTCATTATTTTAAAAAAAGTTTTTTTACGTTAATTTTAAAAAAGTTCATTATATAATATTTTTTCTTTTATCTAATTTTTATTTACTATTTCAATTTAAAAATTATATAATTATTAATTCTGTTTTAATATTTGATATTTTTTATATTAAATTCTTGATAATATATATTTTTAATATTTTCCTAAAAAATAATTAATATTAAAATCATAAAAAAATAATTATACATGTATCTGTTATCAACATCAGTGTAATTGTGACGAGTTGAAAATGAGAATAAGATAGAAGATGGGATGAACAATAAAATCTGTGACAGGTATGTCCTTTTACCATTCTAATATAGATTACAAAGTCTTTATAACTTAGATATAAATAGAGAAATCAAACACATATGATAAAAAAATTATCATAACACTTATTAGTTTTGAATTTTATATATTTAAAAAGTAAGTAAAATGTTTAGAGAAATAAAATTTTAATAAAAAAAAATAATTCACATTATAATATATTTATGTTGTAGAGAAATAAACAATTTATCTTTTTTATTCATTTAAAATCTTATATTTAATAAACGTACGCGGAGTCACTAATCTTCTCCCTCTCACTGAGTTGCAAAAATTTACCAGAACGTGACATTTTTTAACGTGCTTCTAGTGACGTGTCACAAATAAGAGGAAAACGAAAATTTTCATTTTAAAATGTAAACAAGAAGAGTGAACTATTCATTTTTAACAAGGTACCGCCTCGCTCTCCCTCCCTCTGAGTCTATCTTCCCTCATCATCTGCTGAGCCGGAACCCATACTACACCGTTCGCCGTCGAGTATCGCACGTCACGATTCACCTCTCCATTTGGTTTCTTCCTTTTTCCTCATGTTTCTGATTCACCTTTATTCAATTCAAATTTGAAAACCTAAGTTATCCTTCTACATCCCCTATCGCTATCGGTCATACCTGCTACCACAATTTTCAGCACACAAAACTTGCTCTCTCATTGTGCAATTTGTTAATTCTATTGCTATTTTCTTTTTTCTTGATCACTGAATCTGCACTTGCAGATTAATCTCGATGACGCTTGGTTGGTAAAAGTGCGCATAGCGGAACGAGGCATGGCAAAGGTGGCTAAACCGAGTTCTCATCGAATTGGTTCGGTGCCTTTGAGAAGTGGACCTATGGTTAAGAAGAAGACACCTTTGGAACTTAGGGTTGGTTGTTGAACTTGTGACCTCTAGTGTTTGTCTGGACTTTTATTCTAACTTTCAATTTTTGTGATTATTAAATGGAAGCTGTTTAGGTTAAAGTAGTTCATTATCCATGTCCGAGCATGATTTATGCCTTTATGGTTACATATTTTGTGGTATATAATTCATTTTTATCAGTGCAAGGATGATTTGTATGAGTGCATTTTGCTTGGCTTGGTGCATGCTCTCAAGGCTGTGTTGAAGCGAACTTTAGAATTGTAGTTTGTGACACATTTCATTACATTAATTATTCATCATCTAATTGTATATGTTCGTTTCAACCAAAATGGAGTTTTCTATGTTGATGCCGCCCTACCCCTCCGTGTATAGTCATAACACGTTTAAATTTAAGATTCATATAGCAATATCTTCCTGTTCATATTGATAACCAGCATTTAATTGTAGCAGAGAAAAATGTAGTTATCATTATCATACTGTAAATTCTTGATAGGGAGAGCTATTGAAACGAGCAAGCTTTCTGGATAATAATGCTGAATCTCCACCCCCCTTGGCTGATCCTGCTAAGTAAGCTTCTGTTTCTCTTTCAATATATTATTTCATAATTTGCTGAGAACGTTTGATTTATGTTTGCAGGACCACTGTGAGCAATGGATTAAAAAGAGCAGGGTTGTGGAAGACCCCTAAACACACTGACACACGGGTGGATGAAGTATTTGCTGCAAAAAAGCCCAGGTTTAAAACTGCATCTGGAAAGGAAAATGAAAAAAGCAAGGTTACTAATTTTTTTGTCCAACTTATGGTTCATTTAGTTTATTCGATTGACATCTTCATTAAATCAATGATCCCTGGATGTTATTGTTCTTGTCACTGTGCTCAGGAAATTCCATCCTTGAAACAAACAAATAATCCGAAAAATCTTTCAGTTTTTTCTATTTCGGAGGCTAAGAGACAGCAAGAAAATTCATGGTTTGTGATAGTTCTATTGTTTGCTTGATCTCATGGTCTTGTTTTACCAATGTTGATCTTGTTCCAAATTTGTTGTCATCCCAAAGATCAAAATATTTAAAAAATCAAAAAATGTCATATAATATTTTTTTAATATATTAATATAAATTATTTAATTTTTTAAAAATTAGTGATTCAATTAAAACAAAATAAGTAAGAAATGAATAAATAGGAAAAATCATCATAAATAATTAAACCAGTAAAAAATATTAAACAAATAAATACTTACTAAAAATTAATTGGCATAATCGTGATAAAGTGTCGAGGAGTTGGATTCTACACCCTTTGAAATGAAACTTGATTTTATTTTTATTTGTTGTCCTTATTTATTTTCTCTTTATTTATGTTATATTTTCTCTTAGGGTAGGCCGAAAAGTCCAAAAAAATCAGCGAGAACCATATTTTTTTGTCCATTAGATAACCACTTCATTTCTCACATTTTCTCATCGTCGAAACTTCATTTCTCAAATTTTCTTGATCCAAACACATTAAATCACTAAGGTGACTATTTATTACTAAAAACATAAAATTTATAAATGGAAATTGCATTAGTGCTTGGATTTGAAGGTTTGAAATGAATGGCTGTTAATGAAAAAACAACAAACTGTACTTTTAAAAAAAAAAATTAAGATGAATTTATTTTCTTAAAAATGAAGATTATTCCAAATGGGTCAGTCTTATATATATATATATATATATATATATATATATATATTTTATATTTGTAAAACATTATTGTTTGTTTTCATTTCTAACTATAAGCTTTGAGTGCTTTCATGTTTTATTATTTTATTTTTCAAATTTATATAAAATAAATTCAAATTTATTAAAATTAAGAAAATAAATTAATCAATCATACTGTGACAAAAATCAAACCTTTTGATGTATTAAAAAACCAAAAAGATATTATACTAATCTTATACACACCACTGGAGTCTTAATGTCCAAATTGTCACACCACTTTCTCGGCTTAGCATAGATTTAATCACGACCTTTTTATCAGAAAAATTACTTGTTCTAGAATTTCACCTCTTCATGTGACATACCCATTGGGTATTTTTAATGTATACTATTGATTTATTAATTTATTCTGTTAATAAAAAATCAATTTTTTCATATATACGTTTTTTTAATTATTTTTTAATAACTATTTTTTAAAATTTAAATAATCATTTTATAATGAAAAACTATCTTTTTATTTTTTTTTTTCAAATTGACAAAATTATTTATTATTGACAACATATGATATGCATATATGTATTTTTTTACGATGACGAAGTTTAATAAAATTATAGTTATACAAATTAGTGTGAATAATTTTTATAATTTTATTTTAGATAATTTTAATTTTTTTATGTAATTTTTTTATCATAGATAATTACTTTATTTTAAAAAATGACAAATTAAAAATAAAATAAAATAAAATAAAAAAACATTCAATTGAAAGATAAAATAAATAAGATCATTATTTAGTTTAGAAAATATTACTTAAAAGGATAAAATGAACAAACAATTGTTTTAGATCTATTAAAAGGATAAAATTTTAAAAAAAATGTATGTTTTAAAATTTAAAGGATAAAATAAGTGATAAAATAATTTATATATATCATTGTTTCTAATTTTCTATATATAAATTATTTTATGACTTATTTCATACTTTAATTTTTAAAACATACTTTTTTTAATATATATATATATATATATATATATATATATAATTAGATATAGACAATGATATATATAAATTATTTTATGATTATTTTATTTTTTAAATTTAAAAATATACATTTTTTTAATTTTATCCTTTAATAAATAATCCTTTATATATATTATTGTTTGTATCTAATTTTTTAAATATAGTTTGCATGAGAATGTGTTTTTTTAGTTAGTACACTTCAATATACGTACTAAATTTTAGTTTATAAAAATATAATTTTAAGTTTTAAGAACAAAATTATTTGAATAATTTTTATTTTTAAAACTAAAAAAACAAAAAACTTTTTAAACTCTTTCATCCCTCATTTCTCTCAAACATTCTCTCTTACTTCAATTTTTTCTTTAATTTCAATTTGCAAAAATAAAATTTAATAATAATAATGATATAACACATTCCTCCAATAAAAATAAACATCTAACATTATCAATTATTTTGTTATGTGAAAAAAATAAACTAACAATAAATTCCGATAGCGAGTTAATAATAACGAATTGTTTCGTTCTAACTCATTACATGTTTTGTTATTTTTCTCTCCCTCTACCGGAATTATTTCATTCTAACCTGTATTCTTTTATATATTCAGTTGAAATTTTTTATTAATTACTCACGAGGTTTCTATTCTTAAAATTGTTTCACTTTATTCTTCTCTGTTTAACTATCTATGAAATATCGTAAAAGATTTTAAATCATTAACAAAATAATTTTTTATGCATGTGACAATAAAATAAATATAAATAAAAAATGCTTGAAAACTAACTTTTGAAATATTTATCAATAAAATATACATGAATAACGCAAAATAAATATAAACAAAAAAGAAATAAAAAATATCAATGACTTAAAAGCTAACTTTTTCATAGACATGGATAATAAAATTTGTTTTTAAGTATCTTCTTTTTCTTATATCATAATAGATAGAGAAGTGAAAAAAAAAATAATGAAAAATAAAGTTTTTTTATCAAAAAATAATTTATTTTTTATTAACATTTTCATCATCATTACTATAATCATAAAAATAAAATTAAAAACAATTATAGTAAGTTGCATTAGGACCATAATTTAGTAAAACATCACGTAATTAAAATATATTTTTAGATAGAGCCGCCAAAGTGGGTCACAACCAGCAAGTCAACCCGGCCCATCAAAGGTTCGGGCCGAGTTGGGTTTGAAAAAATTGAATTTTTTTTATGCGGGTCAGATTTCAACCCGACTCATTTAAACCCGGCTCATGCGGGTTGAACCCGTGGTGGGCCGGGTTGGTCCGCCAACCCACCTACCTAATTTGTTTTTTAATTTATTATTTTATTTATGAAACCTTACAAAATAAAATACTCTCTTCACTCACTGTGTATACCAAATTGTACTTTTTATTATTATTTTGAATTGTCTTCAGTTTGACATCATTTCTTGGGAGTGAAATTTGTTTAAATGTGAATATAGAAAGTTTGTAATTTTTTTATTTTATAAAAATTGTAATTAAATGGGCTAGTGAGCCAACCCGTTTACCCACCAACCCGTGGTGGGTCGAGTTGGGTTCAGATTTTTCTGACTCGCTAATAAATGAGCTGGGTTAGGTTGGCTTACTAAGTGACCAACCCGTGGTGGGCCGGGTCGGGTCGAGCCAGTTACCCGTTTTGACAGCTCTATTTTTATATATTAATTTGACAAAAAATCAAGAACCAACTGGTTATTAAATTATAATATTAGAGACTTATTTAATTTCTTTATACATTTAAGAATTATAGATTAAATATTTTTATTCATTCATGACTAAATAAAGAGCCTCACATATTTAAAGATTAAATCGATGATTAGGGTTTAGGGTTTAGGGTTTGGAACCCTAAACCCTAAACCCAACCCAACTGAATCGAAACCAACCTTAAACCCATCCGAACCGAACCCAATCCAACCCAATCCAACGATATCCAACCCAACCCAACCCCGAACCCCACCGAACCCAATCCAACCAAACCCAAACCCAACCGAATCAGACCCAATCCCCAACCCAACCTAACCCGACCCAACCCCACCCAAACCAAACCAACCCAACCCAACCCAACCCAACCTAACCCAATCAGACCAAACCCAACCCAACCCAACCAAACCCCACCCAACCCAACCCAATCCCAACCCCACTCAACCTAACCCAACCCAACCCGACCCGACCCAACCCAACATAACCCCAAACCCCACTACACTCAACCCAACCCAACCGAATCAAAACCAACCCCGAACCCAACACAACCTCTATCCCAACCCAAGCCAACCCAACCCAACCGAATCGAACCTAACCCTAAACCGAACCGAACCCAACCAACCCCACCCAACCCAACCAAACCCAACCCAATCCAACCCAAACCAACCCCGAACCCCATCGAACCCAACCCAACCTAAGCAAACCTAACCCAACCCAATCAAACTCAACCAAAGTTAACCGAATCGAAGCCAACCCAATCAACCCACCCAACACAATATATATATATATATATATATATATATATATGTATGGCTCTATATATTGAATACATGTTCGTTTTGACGAATATAATATAATAGTGAAATGGTTTGAAATATTAATTAAGATGTTGTAATACTTTAAATAACTTTAAAAAATGCTTTTTATTAGATTGTTTCTAACCAAACAACGATGACTTGATTATAATTTATACCAAATATTATAATTAAAAAACATAATTTGTTTATTTTTTATATTCCATTTTAATATTTTGATTATACTACATCAATGTCATATTCAAGTTCAATTTTTCAACTACATTTTTTCAATATTTGTTATTCTGCATTTTTATTATTTTATGCGTTTGGATTAAGTTGAATTTAAAAAATAAAATCAAAGTTATTTATCTTTGTAAATAAAAGATTAAATCTAGTAGAAAATGTAAAAATTAAAAAATTCACACAGCTAATTAATTTCATAAAATTTAAAACACATGTTAAATAAATAATCATTTAATAAAGAAATAACCGTTCATAATTCTAACGGCTTGATTCGCAATTATGTTAAAACGTACATGACATCAACATTTAAGTTGAATTTAAAAATTCAGATTAAAATTATTTACTTCTGTAAATAAAAATAAAAATTATAAAAAAAGATATAAAATAAAAATATTCACGAATAATTATTTCCATAAAATCTAAAACACATGATAAATTATCATTTATTAAAACAAATAACTCTTTATAATTCTAACAACTTAATTCCCAATTATATAAAAACACAATATTCTACGTTGTGTATTAAAAAAATATTATTATAGGTATACTGGCCTGTTAAGTTAACTATTATTTCCATTAGTATTCTACCTTTAAGTTTAAATATCACCTTAACCCAAACGGTATGCCGGTTTTAGATTTCTTTTCCTTTTCTTTTAGCTTTGTTATTCTATCTCTTATTCCTCTCATGCTTTTCAAACAAAGCTCAAAGACCTCTTTTCAAACCAACGAAGCACAAAGTCCACATTTTACTGATGAGTGCGATTTGGAACCCCTACATCTAGGGTTTTTCAGGTTTGTTGCCTTCAGCTTATTTTTGCTATTCCATTCGGTCTTGTTGTTTCAAGAAAAAAATAATGCGGAAATGGAAGCTCTTCGATCTCGTGTGTCTAGTTTTGTTTCGATCAAAGTGAAGTTTCGGAATCGCATGTAGTTTCTATTAGTTTGAATCTTGTGATGTTTTATTTGTAGCCTGGAGTTTTGTTTGTGATCTTTTAAAACCAACGAAACACGCTTTCTACTAATTAGGGCGCGATTCAGCTTATTTTCAACTCGGAACCCTACATCTAGGGTTTTTCAGGTTTGTTGCCTTCGCATTTTTTGAACCATTCGTTCTTGTTTTTCCAAGAAAAAATTAATGCGGAGATGGAAGCTCGTCTTTCCTTTGCTATGGTTGTAATTTGTTGTATACTCGCATTTCATATGTTTTACTGAACTTGGAAGAGAATTTGGCTTGTTGTGGATTATTTACTGGTGCTACTGATTTGATTGTATATACAGAGGTTGAAGTAGATCCACTTGTTCCAGTAAGTCTTCTCATCATTTTTTTCATAGTTTGATACTGTTGTGAATCTTTAAGTTCAAGAAAAGATAGTAAGTACTGTGAGGATTTTACGACTCTCTTGCTAGCTACTCTGTATTCTGTATTGCACTTTGAACATCACTCTTATTTAATTTGCCAAGATTCTGTATTGCACTTTGAACATCACTCGAGTTCTTAATTTGCCAAGATTCGGTTGTGGCATGCATTTCCTAATTGGTTTTTTCATGCATGGTTGTATCCTCACTCTATATTTTTGGATTGTACAAACGAACTTTTGAAATTTAACAACAGATGTTGGTGAATATTTGACTTGTTTAGTTTAGTTTATCGGTTAGATCAAGTGAATTTTCACTTTTTTGCTCTATCTTAGCCAGACGTGATTTTGGCTATATTTCTTACCCTTTACTAGTAAGGCAGGTCAAGAAAAGTTAGTTTCCCAATTGATGTGAGGAATTCAATTCCCATTACTTGTAGAAAAATAATATATTATGTTTAAATTGCTGATTGTTTTGATTTGTACTTACATTTTCCCTGCACTAATGGTTTCTGTTTTTTACATTTGTGAATTATTAACGTTAACATGTATGTTTTCATTTTATATTAATAGAAGATGTCTCGAGCTGAGGAACTTTGGGAGTGGTTAGTCCGTGCTGCATTGAGAAGGGAAAGGACGGGTGAAGATGCATATGGACAACCGGTTGGTGGAATTGCTGGAAATGTACCATCTGCCCTAGCTAAAAATAGGGATATTGATGAAATTTTGAGAGTTGCTGACGAAATTCAAGATGATGATCCCAGTGTCTCAAGAATATGTATCTTTGTCTCATCTTGCTACATTTCCCTCATATATTTTTATTAATTTAATAATTTTTTCCAATATTTAACTAATAAGTTATTTGGCATTGAAGGTATTGTCTGCAATTCTGCATAATGTTGTGTCAAGAAAACAAGGAAAAAGAGAATAAAAACAAGAACTTGTCATTATTTCTTAATTATCAAATAAAGTAAATTATGCTTAAAATTAGTTTATAATATATAGTTTTCTTTGTTGGACATTATGTTCCTACAAAGGAAAGTTGGAGAGATAAGAATAATAGATGGCTTGAATTTGAAAAACAAGAAAGAAGGGGAAATTGTTGAACCCACATGTTTGGTTTAATATAATTGTTTTCTTTAATAACATGAGTAGAATCAATGGAGATTCACACCAAAGGAGAGAAATGATAGATGGGTATATTTGGAATTAGTGAATTATTTCCTTAAATTTTTTGTTTCCTATCCACATGAGTTTAGTACGAAACCTTTTCCCCGGCCTTAGTTTTGTCTTTATTTTGCTCTTCATCCAACTTTCTTCAATGCTCTTTTGAAACCGTGTGACTATAAGGATTTGGGTGTTTGTGTAGGATACCCTTAAAGATGCTACCATTCTATTCTAATGTAAACAGCAAATGATTGCATACTGTGTCCCAGTATTTACATTGATTACATTTATCATTAACTGGCAATGCTACTTTCTTTGCCACAGCATATCATAGTTTTTTGAGTCATTAGAAGTTCTACTGTTTCATACTATCTC
The DNA here is from genome assembly GCA_027742785.1 of Vigna reflexopilosa. NCBI lineage: Eukaryota > Viridiplantae > Streptophyta > Magnoliopsida > Fabales > Fabaceae > Vigna > Vigna reflexopilosa. Next base: position 5,664 of record CM050914.1, on the reverse strand, counting down.
CGGTTTCTTATTTGGTATAAGATTAGAAATTGTTAAACCTGAAAGGTTAAAAATGGAAAAATCCCTTTGTTCACATATTTTTATTAAAAAATCCTATATGTACTCTGCAACACTAAACAATTCTTATTTGTCTGCAGTATTTGAGCATGCATATTCTTTATCTCAAAATTTGGACCCCTAACAGTGAAGGCCGAGGTGTGTTACAATTCAAGACTGGTTTGATGTCTGTCATCAAGGTATGGATTTTAGTTTAGGTTTATTTAAAATAAAAAAAGTTGCGCTTGGGATACTTGACTTTTGCATATCGGTATGTTTTTTTTTGTCTGTGATTCTGTGGTGCTTGATTGGCATGCTGAAATTTTGTTGTATGGCCTCAGTTACAGACCTTTTGGAAAGTTCATATAATTTGACTCTGTTTTTATTTATTGCATGACTTGTCTTTGAATTTTCTGTAAACTTTACCTAACCGATATGTTCACAATTAGTCTATGCCTGTTGCTAGTGTTTAATGCAATGCTACCAGAGCTTTAGATCAAGCTTCATATTCATTTCTATTTTATTTTATTTTATTTTAAATTTCTAATCTATATTGTCTAAATTTGAATCAAGAGTAATTTAAGGTGCTGAAAGTATTTTTTCTTCCACTTAATTAGAGATTTTTTACATCGGGGATTTTATAGCTACAGTAACTTGTATTACTAGTAAATTGGAAAGTTTGAAACAGGTATAGCCAGCTGTCAAAGCTAGACTAATTTTAATAACTTCAGAATTTATTTAGGGTCTAGCTAAGTACCACAAAACTCTCATTGTTAGGTGAGGAAGGACAAAGACTTATAAAGCTTATTTAAATTATATCTTTAGTCAATATGGGACTAAACCTCCACCTTTGTGGCTGCAATTAGGGTCGCTCCTACAGAAGCCACAACTAAGACTGGCTAGGGATGACCTTTAGTAGGATGATTTTCTAACATTAATGGAGTACATACTTCAAACACTTTTTGAGTTTGTTCCTCAGAAAGTGATTTTTGGTAGAAGAGATAGTGACTAGGTCATTGATCTTGAGCTGTGTTGTGTTGAACTATTACTACTAGTTGCATGCTTGGGACTTTATCTTTGACAAAGAAGAATTTGTTCAATAGAAATGGTAGGATATAGCAGCTTGGTAATTGATCATGAGCTGGAATATGTTTGACTACAACTACTAGTTTATTGCTCTGGTCCTTGTCACTTGACGGGTTTTTGGTTATGCAAATTACAAGAAGTAAATTATGTGAAAATAGTAAGGAAGGCATTACAATTTAGAGGGTAGTGAAAGTATGAAAGGAAACCAGAGGAAGAAATATGCAAAACTTGCCCATTTCCAAGTTCAAATGTAAGTTTAGTCAGGACATTTATATGGGCAAACTACTGAATATTGTGTTGATCAAGCACCTGAGTCAGGGAATCAGTCAGGGCTGGTTGTTATGATTCAGGAACCAAATGGAAAATGAGGGAAAGTGACCAAATATTAAAGTGAGAGAGATGAAGAACATGGACAAAATAAAAGAAACTGAAACTGAATATTTGTGTTGAATATAATCTCAACAGAGATCTGTTACAACTGTGTTGTAACTCTAACTTACAACTGTCTGTTCAAGCAGAATGTTAGATAATTTTTATCATGCACTCTTTAGGGAGACTATCAATGTATGATCTACACATTTTTGTTCTCCCTTTATTCTTAAACTTTCTACAGTCCTTTTTATGTTCTTCACTTTAGTGAACTGCTAACCCCATTTCATTGGCTGGTATAATTTTTATAATCTGTTATTTGTTTATATTTTCAGCAAAAGCTGGCTAAAAGATAATGTGGATAGATTACGTGAGGAAGAAATGTAGTTGAGGGAATCTCGTGCTTTTAGTCGGGATCTTGGCGAGTATGTGTTTTGACTGAGAAAATGGCATAAGACTGATTTGGATTATCATGTGCTTCCTCTTTCCCTCTCTTTGTGGTTCATAGAATAGTATTATTAGGCATAAGAGATATATTGGACATCATACATAGTTCTTCTAACTACCAATTCAAAAACGTAAGTACTTTTACATCATGGGTAGAGGTTCATAAAAAAATACCTATTCAACAAAATTTAACTCAAGCAAAATCTTTAAATAACCAACAAAAAATCTGACTGAACTTGTTCACCAAACTTACATGATGGAATATGTAGCACAAGCATTCTGCTAGAAACCTGATATTTGCAGCTTCACCCCATATTAGGAAGTACAAAGAAACATATAATATTTTCTTCTCTTTATTGAGAGCCTCCAAACTGAACAAGAACCATTAGACCCTCATTCAATCTTAGCAACCATAGACTGGTAAATACCAAATAGATTTAAAACAAAACAAGGATAATAATAGTACCTGCTCCAAATAGGCTGAATACATAAATAATTACACCAGCTAATGTAATTCTGAAGGGACTTGAGGAATACTGCCTGTACAACAGCTTCCCTTTTCCGATCCTCCTTCATGATTATTCAGGCCTTCGCCCATCATCCTCATCATTTGTTGCAAGTCGCATCTTATTGCCGCCGTCTCCTCCTTAATTCCCTCCACCGTTATCTCTAGATTATCTAATCTCCCCTCCGAATTACTGTCCATCGTTGATTTCTCGCACCTCTCGATATGGTAGGTCGGACCAAATGTTAGGTTCTTTAATCAAGAACCTATAGAAAACCCACTTCACACACCCAAAAACACACCCACAAGAATACTGAATAGCCTCTGTTATTTAGTATCAATCAAAGATACAAGTGCAGAGAGCTTAACCTCCCCCGTTCAGGACAAACAAGTTCGTGACAAAAATGTTATTAACTCTCCCTACCCCTTAGAATTACAACCAAACCCCTTATATACAATCCTCCTAACCACCCTTCCTAACTGCCTTGGCAGTTAACCATCCTTCTACTATATACAAGTAATGGCCTAATAGAATCTCTTGTTTGGGGGATCTGTATTGGTTGACCACATCTATTTACCAATGCCATGACACGAGTCAATGTTCTTAAATTATATTCTAGAGAGTATATGGTTATAGTCAAATATTCCTACATTTCTCTAGTTCTTTATACATGGTAATGTTAGGCATTCGAGTTTGATTCGGAGTCTCACATTGAGTAGTAATGAAAAATTTGAGTAACAAATAAGTATAGAGATCCACAAACCTATTGCCTTAAGTTTTTGGATTAGAGATTGTATTATAGTCTCTTATATGGGTTGATTCATGACTACTTAATATCCTTTCTCCCTGGTTTATCCTCTTTGAAAGAGCCAACATATAATAGTAACGTGTTGATGGTGATTGTTTATAACAGGTCGATCCTGCAAATATAAGGCCAATTCAATAAGGTTTTGTAGATGCTTTGTTAGAAGTTGAGCGAGTCGTGGAAGCTACAAAACAGGCTATCAAATGGAAAATTACACAAGCTGCAACAATTGATTTACAGTCTCACAGTCTACCTGCCAAACTTCGTATAGAGGCCAATGATCCTGAGGATGTGATGAGTGAGATATTTTCAGTAAATTTTATAGCTATAGCTTGAAATTGTAATTTTCTAAATTAAAAATGGTTGCTTTTTGAGTTTGATGATATGCTTGAGTTTTCTTGTTTTTTAAGGATTCTACTTAATTTGATAAGTCTTTTCTCCTATTTGTTCTTGCAAGAACGAAAACGTTTGCAAGTTGGTTATGGACTTGTTTTTTGTTTGTGGTTTATCTGCCACTTAGCTATGATTACATGTTTTCTGACCCAATCACAAAAACTACATGCCTTTAAAGTGAAAGATGCGGATGAAGCAACTTGAAGTCACACAAAATATGTGGCAAAATGCTTGGCAGCAATTCCAGTCAACCAAAGGAAAGGTGAAGAAGGTACCTTTCTCAAATTTCCAACTTTTTTATTCTCACATTAAATCAGTTTGAGAATTTTCTTCACCTTATTTTTGGTTCTGTGACCAATGGTAGTTTTCTTGTTATTGTATTGAATTTTTTGTTTTATTTTTATTTCTATATACATTATTCTAGTATGTAGTAAATATTGAACTATGCCAATTGGTTCTGCTATGTTGAAAGGGTTTTCGGATTGCTTGGTCTATTAGTCTGAATAGACAGACTTAAGGGAAGGACTGTAGCGTTGAGAGATTTTGTTTTTTTTGCTTATATATGTATATATATTATCATTTGCTGCAGGCCTGCATTCTTGCTGTTGGGAGATGCAACAAAGTTGTGGAACCAGTTCTTGGAGATGATGGTATAAATTTTAGGATTGTTTTCTCTGTGCCCCTAAATGCTAAAATTTTAAGGATATGTCTATAAATTTTATGCATATCCTCTAAATTGTATCATATGTCTTTCTATTTTCTCTAACATTCTTCTTGACTCTATTTTCAGCTTCTGAATTTGCTTTGTTTTTGTAGCGTCTGTGATTCAATGATTAATTTTCGTTTAGTTTTCCTTAGTATTTTGAAAAATCAAAAGGTCAAATGCCAACTTTTTTCATTTTGCAGGCGCACGATTTTCTCTGTAATTTGGGTGACATTAAGCAGACGCATATTTTTGCGAAGATTGAAAACATAGAAGTAAGAAACTTCAAAATCTTTTGTCTTTTGAATAGTTGACTCTCCTCTTCTGACAGAAAAATTCTATGCTGTATAGTTCTTAATTGTGATTCTAAAATGCATCTTCCGTGAAATTATAACAGTGACTGACAAATTTTGATGGGATATTGAAAGAAGCAGATGGTATCATCCTCGTCCGTGGAAATTTAGGGATAGAACTCCCACCTGAGAAGGTCAGTATTTACTTATGGACAGAAAAATCCAATGTTATATATTAGATATTTCCATTTTTGTGTGGTAGTATTTTCATCAGGAAGGAAGATCTATATTTACTTGTGATTGAAATGATCTATTCCTTGGTAGCATACTCATTGTTTTTTTACTTTATTGATAATTCTGTACTGAATGTTGAAAGCAAACATCTGTCACTTATGGGTCCTGGTTAGCATTAAAACTGTATTTGGAGTTTAATTTAAAATTGCTTGTAAACATGTTTTTATGCTCTCCTAGCATTTCTATGTTTTTTTTGTGGTGATGGTAACAGGGTTCTTATCCATTGTTCAAGAACATGTAATGTACCATACAATTAGGTGAATAAATGAATTATTAAAGCATGTAGGGTGGGGTAGTTTAGTTTTGGGTTGTTCTGTGGAAATCTCTAACTGAATTTTATTTGCTTGTTTAGCTGTGATGAGTTTATAATGGTAGAGGGTGTGGCTAATACTTGTTTGGAACGTAGTTGTCATTTTTGTTAATGGAGCGGAGTGGCCTACCCCATAATTCGCAGCGAAGAAAGGAAGAAGGTGGAATTGTTGGTTGGGAAGTTGGGTAATAGGAGTTGTGTTTGCGTTGTGTGGGGAGAGAGCCTGTTTCACAATCTAACTAAAGCCAAAATATAAGAACTGTAAAATCCAAAATTACCTTAACTAAATGAAATAGCAAGGGAATTTTTTGGGGTTTCCTTTGAATTGTCGATTGTGAACCCTAAACCATTCCAGAAGTGCAATCATACCACTTCACTCTGTTGGGAGATATATTGTCTCCATTATGACTATTGACGTTTAG